>JAJTTP010000013.1:0-1277226 GCA_023313575.1 Eutypella sp. D-1 | reverse complement strand
TCAAACTGGCCAGCCTGTGCATGCCTTTTTCTAGGCTGTCCCGGGAGACGAGGAAGCTTCTCGGCGCGATGTCCCAGCAACCAACGCCATCGCCGCCGCGCCGGATCACGCGGGCCTCCCTCGCGCGATTCGCGTACAGCAAGGACAGCAGCAACGGTCGCACGGCTAGGAATAGCGCGACCCCGGATATCGAGGATGCCATTCCCGACGTTGGCGCGGCCGTGGCAGCCGCCTCGCGCAAGCGCAAGCGCACAACCACGATCACCCCTATAGCGGCCAACGCGGTCGCTGGTGCAAAGTCCGCAAAACGGACAGTTAAGGAGGAAGAGGTCAAACTCGAAGCCCCTTCCCCCTCTCCTCCGCGGAAGCAGAAACAGCAGCGCAAGCCAGCGCGCAAGACGGTAGATCTGTCTACAGGACAGACGACGGTCGAGCCGCCGTCGGACTGGGAGGCCGTGTATGACGCGGTCAAGGCGATGCGGGCGCCGGGGGGCGCGGCGGCGAACGCGGCGGTCGATACGATGGGGTGCGAGCGGCTAGCGTTGACGGACGCGCCGCCGCGGGTCCAGCGGTTCCAGACGCTCGTGGCGCTGATGCTGTCGAGCCAGACCAAGGATACGACGAACGCGGTGGCGATGCGGCGGCTGCAGACGGAGCTGCCGCCGCACGCGCCCGGCGCGCCCGGCGGCCTGACCCTCGAGAACGTGCTCGCCGTCAACCCGGACGAGCTGAACCGCCTGATCTGGGCCGTCGGCTTCCACAACAACAAGACGCGGTACATCAAGCGGGCGGCGGAGATACTACGTGACGAGCACGGCGGCGACGTCCCGGATACCATAGCCGGGCTGACGGCGCTCCCGGGCGTCGGCCCCAAGATGGCCTACCTCTGCCTATCAGCGGCCTGGGACCGTACCGAGGGTATCGGCGTTGACGTCCACGTTCACCGCATTACGAATCTGTGGGGCTGGCATGGCGGCGCCGGTACCAAGAATCCCGAGGAGACCCGTGCCCGCCTCGAGAGCTGGCTGCCCCGCGATCGCTGGCGCGAGATTAACTCCCTGCTGGTCGGTCTCGGCCAGACCGTCTGCCTGCCCGTTGGCCGCCGCTGCGGGGAGTGCGACCTCGGTCTCCGCGGCCTGTGCAGGGCTGCTGAGAGGAAGAAGGTTATCGAGGGGCGGAAGGCCAAGGCGGAGGCCGTCGCTACTACCGATACCACAGACGGCGGTGTTGCTGCTGTGGTCAAGGTCAAAGAGGAGGAAGAGGAGTTGGCTAAGAAGGATGTTGTTGTTAATGAGTCAATCTAGGGGGGTTTCTTGCTACAGCCCTTCTCGTTTTGTTTGGGCCCTCGCCATTTCTTGTTTTCTGTTCCGGATACCCTATGATTGCGTCTTGTATTACCAACTATGCATCTAATCAAGCACTAAGCGATACAATATATCCCATTCCTATACACCAACTCAGAAACCTGCAGGCCCTGGGCAGTCAATTCAATCCTCACCAAATCAATGCCTCTACTGACATACCGCCTCTGCAAGCACATGCGGCTCTGCTCTTCGGCGAACAGATATCTCATGGTCTCGGCTCCGTTTCACCTCGGTAGAAAGACCACTTCGCAAGCATGGAAAAGACAAACAATGACGAAACAAGAGCAAGCTTGTGTTTTCTAGTCCTCGGTCAGGAGAGTGACTCCTCGGCAATCTGCTGCTATCTCCCCTTGCTCTGGTCGCGCTCACAGTCATCGGTCTGCTGCTGCTGCCAGTCAAGTGAGCGAGGCCGGAGCACGATGGGCTTATTACACATGTACAGACACAGATCTTGTCAAAGGACGGCAGGCAAACCTCATTCGTACCATTCACACCGACGTAGACACGCAAGAGATACGTTGAACTCGCTTAACCACGGGGTTCACAG
Source organism: Eutypella sp. D-1 (assembly GCA_023313575.1). Lineage (NCBI taxonomy): Eukaryota > Fungi > Ascomycota > Sordariomycetes > Xylariales > Diatrypaceae > Eutypella > Eutypella sp. D-1. The sequence continues at coordinate 1,275,315 of JAJTTP010000013.1, read as the reverse complement.
CATTATAGGAATACATATATACACACACGGCATTACATGGCACACTCAACGGGGAAGACCGATCTGCCATTATAAATACGGCCACGGCCAAAACCCTGACCAGATCTAGCATTCTCGCTGAGCAGATAATAAAGCCAATACCAACCAACACCGATACCCAGCAAGCTCTACATAAGGTCAACATCCCTTACCCAAGACAACGAACTCAACGACGAAACTAAGCTCGCTCCAAAACAGCTACTAATACAACTGCAACAACACTACCCAGAACTTCAACTACCTTAGTCAGTGTCCACACGCCCTCCCAAAGAAAATAAGGAAACAAAAAAACAAAAAGCTGCTGTGAACCTAGCCGCCATGCGCTTTGCGGAGCCGGCCAGGTGCAAGTGCAAGTGCGGGAAGAGCGCGGACGGGACGACGCGCGTGGCCTGCGGCAAGTTGGCCATCAAGGGTAAGGTGTACTGCATCTCCTGCAAGGACCACTACGGAATGGAGTTCTAGACTAAAGAGGGTATACGGAAAAGGCGATGGACGGCGTTTCACGATCCCTTGCGGGAGGGAAATGGATGGCCTGTTGTTACCTTCTTTTACCTCCCCCCATTATGATCGTAAACGGGCGAGCAAGTCCTTCCCTCTACCTTTATCTTTCCTTTTCTATATGTATCCATCTATCTGGCCCGTCTCACGCCTGGCATCGTTACGGCGGATGCAGGGGATGTAGGAAAGAACAGTGGGTAGAGGAGTCGGGTACGGGAGAACAACAAGCTAGAATCTAGAACCTGGGGATGGAGTTCTTACCTCATCCCCGCCATAATGAACACCGTACGGCCCAAAACTGTGATCTGGACATGAAAGTGTTCTTCCTCTACTTGCTACTTGACAATGCAAACTGTCTGGGTATCTTCTGATATCTGTAATTTCTATAAGAGGTGTACCTGTCTAGTAAGTATAGATAGAACATAGAACTGTCCAAATTTGGCGTGTATATGTAAACTAAGTGAGACTTCTTAGGGGAGGGGAGGGGGGGTTGGTGGACCTTGTCCGAGCCTTGTCGTCGCTAGTCCTTTCAGCCGCATGCCGCCCCTCAGCTCGCACACGTTGGTCTCACCAACGGCGATACGGGCAATCATCTAATGAACCTAGGTACCGTTACGCGAAGGGCAGGATTAAGTTGTACGAAAGGAAATTCTAAGGCAGGAAGATAGCCCGACACCTAGGATAAATGGGTGATGTATATGCAGATGAAGCAATAGAAGGGCGTCTGCTTGGCATGAGACCCCTTATTAGTCTATGATATGAGCCCGGCATGGTCGGATCGGTCTTAATCCAATTGATTGAAGGGGCCTTCTCTTGGTACCACTGTAAGTATTTATTTACATACTCCGTAGATAGATCCGTACGTATGTGCTACCCATGTAGAGCAGACCAGGCATGTAGGTAAGGTTGACCGGTAGCCCGGAGAGAGGTTGGTTCTTATGTGTACATACGGAACCTGCAATAATCCGTGAGGCTGAGGTTGGGTCTCTGGTGCAATCCTACTACATAAATATCTCACATAAATATGTATGTATGTACATATATATGCATGTGATGTTGTCCAGGCCATTGAGTTGGTGGATTGATAAGTTGGGTGGGTTTGCCAGGCTGTCAAGGCTTGTCCACCCGCATTACGTAGGTTAGGCTGCCTGGCAGACAAGAGACAAGCCGTGACAAGAGGGGGCCTCCTCCAGGTTGTGGACTAACTAACCCCAGCGAAACCCACCTGATGTGGCGCTATATGTCAGTACTAGGTAGGATGTGTGGATATATAGCGAGGCATGTGTACAATCTCCCTGGTGTATAGTAGGGTCTATGGGTTACCTATTTACGTAACGATCTTGTAAAGTTCGATCTCCGCGAGGTGCAGTTGGACTAAACTGCTTTGAACAAGCCTTCCATACTGTCTATGTAGGGGACCATTTTGTGGAGAGGTCTGCGTCTACTACTTTTTACTACATAGTACATGCAACGGTGCAACTGTGAGGGAGTTTATGCAGCTATGGTAGGTCGGCGGCATGGACTCTCATCAGACTCCCTAGGGACTGTATGCTCCCGGAGTATTTCGGGGGTTTTATCTATTATGACTCTGCAACTACCCCGAGTCAGTCTGACAGCTAAGCAAACATGTCTGCGTGTCTCGGGAAGAAGTTGATGATCAAGTCTTATCGCGGGGTTTGCTGCGACTATATACGAAGTAAAGTTACGCGGTAAATAAACAGGCTCATCAGTCCCTACCTACGGTAGGCCCGTGGGCATGTTGTTATTCTGTACGTACATAACTTACATGGTAGCATGGCGCTGGCGTGCAATGACGATAGCCCGGAACCATCTCGCCTCATCCAATTGGGGATTTCCCGACCGGCATGGACACACACATGGGGTGAGGACGTCTTTGGTTCGCTTCGCCAGGACAACGGTTCGAACATCAGGTGATTTAGGGTGATTTAGGTAGGTTGATTCCCCACAGGCGCCAACGAACTTCTGGACAAAGAGCGGCGGCACCTTTTTTTTGCGTTCCAATGTTTTTTTTTTTTTCCAAAAGTCGGCCGAGATATCGGGCCTCCTCAACCCTTGTCCCGGTTTCAATCGTGGCACAACCCGAGCCAACGCCTTCCCTATCACTCTCTCTCTTTTAGATCCTAGCGAGCGACATCTCACGCTGACAGACTGATAAGCGCGCGTGAGAGACAGAGGATCAGAGCGACGTGGTGATAGGCGATGGACGATGGGGACGAGTGTGAGGAGATGTGTCGCCGTTCGTTGATACTGATATTTGGAGATCGATAGCAAGGCCAACAACAGGTAGGGAAGCTACTTATTAGTTACTGAATGCCGACATCCGCGCTATACTTACTTCGTCAATCGAACGTCAACCTCAAAGGTAGGAGGCGAAAGACCAGCATCGAATTAGCTAATTAGTTAAACAACCATCTGGATTTTTCCCTTCCTGACCACATTCATTGTGAAAAAATTCCTGTCATCCCGATAAGAATTTTTTTCTCCCCCATCGTTTCAGGCCTTCCGACGGCTTTTACGACAGGACCATTTTTTGGGACACAAGTCATATCATAATATCTCAGCACCGCCGGCTGCTCCAGCCGCTTGCCGCTCAATTCCATGACTTCCCAAAACAGGCCGTTCCGTCCGTCGGCGGCTACGTCGCAGTCACAGAGTCGTTATCTGGAGGATCCGCACCTTGGGTTTGGGGTAAGGTAGGGTAGTAGTAGTAAGTATCCTTGGAACCTACTGTACATCTATGGATTTAGTATGTTGACGAAGCACATCCGCATCTAAGACAAAGAGGAGCACGACAGGACCTCTATCTAAATACGAGCTCCCCCTGACCTGTTGGGTTAGGTATGAGAAACCAGGTGCACAAATAGGCGCCAAAGGGTCTCAGATGCCCTGGATAGTTGTTAATCTCGAGCCGAGACTAACGTGATGGGAAAAAAAAATCCTGTAAAAAATCTGTTCCTTCTTTTTATATTCGGCCTTCCTGGATGGAATCGTCTGTGACATAATCCAGTATGCATTAGTACATACTAATAGGTCCCTGTGGACCCGAACTACTAGCAAACCTCCAGAGCTACCTAGGTACTAGATAGCCTAGGTTGGTAACAGGTAGGTTGGTACTGGGTTAAGTAGCATCATAGGTGCATAACCACCAACCACAATCAATAATCACAATCCGGTCGAGTCGAGTATGGAGTATGTACCTGGGAATAATAACACCTGCTGATCGGTATGTACCCCCCAAATTACTCCACACCTGCAGACCTGCAGACCCGACCTGCCAACCTGCTGGACTTCTATCTATCCATTTTGTCGTTGTTCACCCTTTGACCCTCACATGCCTCACTTGCTGCCGTCTTTGCCTCATTGCCTCAGTCCCTTGGCAAGGGTCCGACATAGGTATATAATAACTTAGTCAGCTCAGTGTATAGTTAGCCGCCTGTATAGTTACCGAGTTAGCGTTCCTTGATGTTCCTGTGTTCCTGGTGTACCCGCGCATGTACCGGCCCCATTCCCGTTTTCGGAGCCTCGCGAGCTACGTCGTCATCGGGCTTACATATTCACCAACCTCCAAAGGACGGACGTGCCCCATGGAAGTGACTATTTGACTATTTGACTACCTAGGTATTATATATACTTGGCTAGGTACTAGTTAGAGCTTCCAACGAACCAAGTTTGGCACCAAACCCCAGTCGAGTGTCCCGCGACTCAAGTCAAGCCAGCTTTTAACTAGCGTAATGACCTTGAACGCCTTGAACGCCTCGCCTCGCCGTGCAGCCCTTCCAATCCCTGATTGACAACAACATCTTGCATTGCCTCCTTGACCGGGTTTCAAGGTGACCAAATGAGGATCTATTCGAAGGCAAACGCTTTTCCAGCCACCGCCATGATAGATAGACAAACAGACGGACAGACTCCTTCTAAAATCTTCCAAGGTTTCGATAATATATGAATCATCTATAATTACGTAGCCGCTGTCTAGGCAGTTGTCTAGTGATTTCCTAATACCTAGTAGGTACTAAAAAGTAGTCAAAGTACTTAACAACTAACTAAGTCTACTACAATAAGTAATCGTAATCGTAGGTAATAAATACGCTTTGAATATGAATACCTACTACATACATCCCATCCCGCCTTAATTAGTAGCAATTAGGTGGCCTTGCCTCTTACGTTTGCCAACGTCAGTCGATACTGAAGCATTCTAGTGGATTCCCTCCCCATTCTGCCCGCCTCCCAGCGAATGCCCTGTAAGTCTGGTTATGTATACCTACCTAGGTACCTAGGTAGGTAGGCTGTAACTTGTAAGTATGCAGTACTTCCTGCATGTTGTTGTATGTAGACAATCAATACCTGATTCATCACAAAATCCATCGTCCATCCCGTTTTTCCCATTTTCCCATACTAAAAACAGTACGAGTCCTTTTTTGGTTTGCTGGTTTAAGCTGGTCCTTGTTTGGTCTGGTCTTTGCGCATTCATTTCTATTCCCATTTATCCACCGAATATTGTGCTATCTACTCTTCTAAGTAACATACAACCTGGAATCTATATATGCTGGTATGTCAGGTATCCATGCTTGCCATGGGAGTTTGGAGTTGCACCACTTACATAGAACAACCTTGGAAGAGACAACCTGACAACTTGCCTCCGTCTACCTAAGTAGGTTGCTTCGCCTCGCCTCGTCTCATCTCATCTCACTTCCTCCAATTCAAGTCCACAACCTATCTTCTTTTACACTACTTGCTTGTACATACTTGCTTGGTTCATGGGTCCAGGCGTCATCTTATCAATTCCGTCTTAACTATTCCCTTTATAGAACTATTTGAGGCTACCAACTTCCGGAATCGCCTAACCCGTTACGCTACGTAGGTACCTAGGTAGTTCCAGGTACTTGTAGTATCCCCCGTAAGTTACCATCAGTTACATATTAACCACCTAACCACCTGGGTGGACAACAACAAATAAAGTAGCCCGGCTCGTATTTTGTACCTCCCGCCCATCCCTTTCATTTCTTATTTAAATACGTCCTCGGCCCTCCTGACATCTACACACCCGGACTTTACTTCTTTTTTCAATCTCACTTCCGGCTTTCTCGGCTTATCCGGTCACAGCGATACAAAGAACTGCTATCACTACCATAACCACAAACAACCATAACTACAACTACAACCACCATCACCATCACTATCGCCACTACTACTACGACCTAACTAACAAAACCAACCACCTCATCTCGCTCTCGACGACTTGTTGTTCTAGCATACGCTAACCTCGAGACGTTGCTGTTCTGTCGAAAGATTCGGCCGTGCCTCTCTGACTTTTTTCCCTCGCCGACCGAGTAAGAAAAAAGAAAAAGCAAGCAAACAGTCATGGCCCCGAGTAAGCCTCGTTGCACCTTCAAGGAGTGCAAAGGTGCTGCCCAGCGGATCGTCGGAGACTGCGCCTTCTGCGATGGTCACTACTGCGCGAAGCACCGGTTACTCGAGGACCACAAGTGCACCGGCTTGGAAGACGTAAGCACAGCCCCAGAAGAAGACCCCTTTTCCTCATCGACGACGACGACCACCGCTACCGCCTTTCCGCGGTGGTGGCTGGTCGGCCTCGCCGAGTGCATCCCCCGTGAGGAGTTGTTGGGTCTTCGCGAATGCGGTGCTAACAGTGTACCGAACGGATGCAGTGCAAAAAAGAGTCCCATGAACGTAACGCGAACCAGCTGAACTCGGAGAGGACCCAGGTCATCAAGGGCATATAATTGCACTACCATACCGCTTCCCGCCTCCTACCACTCTACCCCCGTGGTGATCGGCTCATGAGCACGTGATGGTCCGAATATCCGTCACCCCTTAGCCATGCAGTCGATTCCACGCGTAGCGACCGCCCCAACCCGCGCGCTGTGGATGAGGCGGACGACCCCGAGATCCGATCAACGTACCTCGGCGGCCGCCACTCCGCGCATGGCGCCTTCTGCTTCCCACACCACCAACAACAATAACAACTAACACCCACAAACCCTCTTATGCTTCTCGGGCGTTTTTTTATCTCGCATGGCGTCATCTGGATTCATGCAGCGTTCGAGACATCTACAAGTCCTCCCTGGCTGCATTTCTGAATTGCTTAGTTTTATGGTTCGCGCGTTCATCTAGTCACCATTATCATCTAGCCCGGTGTCGGCGTCGAGCGCGGGCGGGCGGGCATCCGAGCATCCCGTCTGTCTATCTGTTTGGGCACCGGTCCCCCTTGCCCCCCCTTTTTGTGCATTTTGGCCGCAGACGAGCAAGTGAGGAGGAGAGTGATGGATAAAGAAAGCTCTATGGCTTCGGTCGGTCAAAAGGTTGGCCAGCCTGAAGTCCACTGCAAAGAAGGGGGAAAAGGACACTCTGATCTCCACATTACCTGTACATAAACGAAACACGAGGCGAATTCAAGGGGGGGATCATCATCAATGATATTAAAAAATTCATCGTGCCCAATCCATCTGTTCAACCTAAAAAAAAGAATGACGTGACTTGCCCTGCATTGATGTTTTTTGGGGTTCTTTTTTCGCATCCGAGTTTTCTCCCATGCTTTTCCCGAGAAGCGGTGAATGCACAAACCCCATATGATCTTCCCAGTCATGGCTCCCTGCGATCTCGGGACTTCGGAATCCCCTCCACTAACCCCCTAGTGTGTACCCTTTGCGTTCTCCCAACATGTGACTCCCTGACCTCTTAGCGCCTTATCTCGTTATGTACGCTAGTCGCTTAGCGCCCGCTATTGCGCTGAAGCGTCTTTCTGGAAAAGGGATTGGGTTCCCCCCTCCCTCGCGCTAAGTAAAGGTGTTTTGTTTGTAATAAGTCTCCGTGGGGTGGTCCTTTTGAACTTTGATGCAGAATGGGCCGGTGCTATCTATGTTCTTTTTGGGGCTATATATACCAAACGGAAATCCGTAAGTAAACAGACCTTTTCATTGTTGTGAGCTACGACTTCTTTCTCTGGCAAAAATTCACGAGGCTTCTCGGGGCTGTAATATATATATCTATGTCTGAACTGGCTCTTTTTACCACGAGAGCCTTTGCCTCCCTACATAGTAATCATTCACCACGGAGATCTGCGTAGCTAATTAGTGATTATCCAAACGTCCGGGGGGTTCAAGGAGTCGATGTATAATGTGACCTACGTCATATCGTATTCTATCGACGAAAATCTTCCGGGTCCCCCATCCCATCCATCAGGAGGGATGTGGGGAGGCTGGTGCACCACCTTGTGCACGAGCAAAGAATACGTAGTTGGATGAGGCATGCAATGGGGGGGCTTGATTGCAGAGAATAGGAGCATTTATTCACTAGTTAGTTATTCTGATACCGGTTTCCGCAGATCAAGGTGCGCACCGGCCCGTTTTAGCCCTAAGATTGCTATCGTATCTGTTCCTCCACGTGGATGCGGGTATGCAGACAACCAACAACAGTGACCGAGCCATCACCCTGCTTTACTCCCGCGGCAGTCCGTCTTTTACCCCCCTATCGTGATCGTGTCTCTCTGCATGTGATACCATAGACACGGTCATCGCAGCCGTATAGCTGGTGGTAGTTCTACCCGCCAAATACCCTCTAAATTCATCCACCACTCAATCAAATACCCAATTGCATCAACCGATGCGGTACTTCTCCGGGCTAGAGAGCTTGAGGCGCCTCAGGATCACATGCTTAGACATCGCGATATCGTGTATATCGTAGCCACCTCATCTTACCCTAGCAAGTAGCAGTAAATGTATTTCAAGCTAAGGTATCAAACTTATGCACCCATACATACATACATACATACATACACTCACCCACATACCTATCGCATGGCTAGAATTTCAATAGTACCGTTAAGCCTCTAATTACGGAAGTTATCTACTTTTTCTAAGCTTTATCCGCAAACAGCCCCGGCGCTGTCTCGGGCCGCAGATGTCAGTGAACGGAGGTGGATCCGCGCCGGAGACGTAAGCATATGCGGGGGAGAAGGGGGGGGGGAATGAAAGCGGGGGCGGATTGCGGCCGGGTGCGGTGGAAGTGGGGCCGTCGGGTTTTTATATATATAAATAGGGGTAAATAGGGGCTAACGAGCCCCACTCCTCCGGTCTAGATATGCTTTGACTTAAGTAAGCAGCGCTGCAGTGTTAAACTTAATCGGCTATAGATTATTACTGCCGTTAGCATGTGATCTGGCATATATAGACGGCATCGTATATGTGGGTAGTTCTGTAAGATATACTTTAAACTCTTTCTCTCGCTATATCGACTTCGGGGTTAGCTGTCCACATGTGTGGCTGGCAACAAGTTCATGATATATGGGCTCCTTGGTTGAGAAATCGCCTTGCGCATAGTTTTACAATACTTTTACTAGGTTTTTACTATTCTTTTTTTTTTTTTCACTGCAGTTGCTGCTTAGATGGATGTTGATTGAAAAGTTTATGGACGATGCCATGATAATGAGTAATAGCGACGTGGAATACCCTATGGTACGCTATATATGTACGGGATCTGCGAAAGCCAACAGAGGGTGTGTCAACTCTTAAACGGATTGCAAGAACGGATAGCGCCATTCTATCAGAGCTTTCACAAATAGTATCAGGGTAGGCTGCTTTGAAACACACAACAAGCAGGTTAATTCCTAGAATACCCCACCCCAAAATTTAATATGTATGGGCTTTTAAACACTCTAGATCCATTTTCTAAGATACGTTTCTCTTGAGGTTTACTTCCGGAGTTTGATCAAAGCGAAACATACGCATCTACCAACTGCAGCTGGTTCTTATCGCTTTGAGCACGGTCGGGGCTAGGGCTGCCACCTCCTAATATAGACCTAGGAGCGATCACCAGGCCCACTCAATACAGTGTCCCAGTTACCATGATCAGATTTATGCCGTGGCTCGATTTTTCCCGGCGCAGTTGGCTGGTCCGGTTAGAAATGGCCGAGGTGCACACTGCCTGGCCTCTGCAGGCGGTTCAATTGGGGTTCATTAGTCGGCTCGAATGTGACATAACACAAGCACCAGATCAGATTTCCTCATCAAGGGTCTCTTCTGGCTTTAGGGTTTCCGTTAGCGATGCTGTTGTGAGTGTGGTACTTTGCGACTTGAAAGAATAAGAAGCAAGCAGGCAGGCACACGAACAACGTTAATGACTCTGGTTCTCTCTCAGGCCCGTCTGCAGAGCATCCATTTACGAGTGCTTACCTGGGAGATGAACATTCACAACCTGTACCCATTATTATCGCCATTGCCATCTTTTGGCGATATTTATTAGGAACCAGCCGTTTGGCACTCTGCATCACGGAAAGCCAAGCATAACGGGCGAAAAATTGTAACCAGTCAACCTTGCGTTGAATGGAACAGCTAAGCTCGTTGAATTCACGCTGAAGACCCTGTGATGGAGATTCACATACTCGACAATCACATATTTTCGTCCGAGTCTTGCTATATCCGTGACCCGCCTGCGTGTTCATGTATCCCATAGTACGTATGCTCGCTATACCGCCTCCGAAACCATATAAAGCCTCGAGCCCTTTCTACCTTTTGTTCATGCTATAGATTTTCGACAGTCGAGACTTTGGGCTTGGTGCTACAATTGTGGGGGGGGGGGGGGGGGTGCTTTGGGGTCTCTGGGAATGACTCTATGTTCTCTTATAGTTATTAGGCGGAAAGCTCAGAGTTTAACGTCCTTGCTCTGTTGCTAATACGAGTTAAAAGAATTGTGGTAATCTACAGGTGTCTTGGATTAGTTGACTACTTTAATTGCCGTTTTCTTAAATGACCGACCCAAATTATTATATAGAAGTAGCAACACACGATGCTATTTGTCGGTTGATACATATTTTCATGCACTTAACTCGATGGAAAGTATTAAGGTTGTTTATATTTAGGTCAAATATTCCCTACGAGTTGTGAGCTCTTCATCAATTGTTCAATTACTTATGCACTGTCCTTATAACAGCAAGAGCTATTCCCTTTATTTCACTTTCTATCTTAGAAACCATCTTCATTAGGAGTTATTGTACACAATATGGGTTTAGAATAAGAATAAAATACGAGTAACAAGATTTCGCTTTCGAGGTGGGAAAGTGATTTAGCTTATTAAACCGTAAAGACTTTGAGACTTATACAGGACTTACCTTACCAGTATCAATGACATCTTCGGGGCCAAGGTCATTAGGGACTTGATGATAGACTCCTCCACTTATCACTTAGTAGTTCTCAATCATGGCTTATCCTCGTGTATAGTCGTGTCCCTTATAGCGGATCTAATATCTAACTTAGGCTAGTAGATCGGATGAGCCGGATTTCAATGTAACCATCAATATTAATAATTCGCGAAAATGCTTACAGAGCGTATGTAATTAGGATAACATCGACATAAATTTTAAGACTTCATTATCCCACCTATCTTTCCACAATTACTAAACGTTGCTCTGTAATCAGGGAGTTTGAGGATCATGTTAGTGAAATATTCTTTTGATAATTATAACTTTCTTGGCAGCTATGCACACTATTCTAACTGCGGTTCTGACTTGTCATCGCCACTGACGTTATTAATGTTGCTGTCTCAAAACTGTTTCGTCTCAATATGTACCCTACATTAATATCTCTAGATCTAAATCAAAACCATTGTTTCTCAGCATGTTGATTATAATCAAGCACATTGTCATAGCTATCGAGCATAACCATATGTTAGTTCCTGTGAACCAGTAACCATTTCTAGGCAACGATGACAGAAGCAACAAATAAAAGATTACTCCTGTGAGTGCAACATAGACCATGAATCATTTAAAAAAGGTTAGCCCTTAGTATAGTGAAGTAAAAACCATAAATATCTTAACTCGGATAAATGGGAACAACCTATGCTATCGCATCTATTAGTACAAACTTTCCTACCTGACAGGAGAACGTAGCCAATATAAAAATAACTTTCCACGAAGCAACTTTATGGTACATTCTAGCAGTGGTTGTATCAGCGTTGGCTATATCGAACTGGGCCCAATCGATGTCTGCCACGATGAGAGCACCTGCCTAGGTATGCGCAAAAGAACATCATAGGTCTAAATGGTACGGAAATAGTTGATTTTTACCGCTAAGTGGATTTGACAACAGTGAAGCTAGTACGTAACTCAGCATAACGTTCTGTCCAAGCTATAGAATCTTGGAGGATATAAATCATGAAATGAGTTAGTCCTATTCGCTAGCCTAGTCTTCATTCGCTGGGCACCCGCAAGATTGGAGTATCGTGGACAAGGGGGCCCAGAAAAAGAAGGTGGCAAGTTCTTCTTGATTGGTAAACAGTTGGAAATGTAATTGGTGAGGACTTGGCATACCTGCAGTTTGTAAGATTCTACGGGGTATCGAATAATAGTATAGGCACAGACCAATTCCTTATATACAGGTAAGGAGGGCTTATAGGGATGGGTGTACAGGTGAGTCTCTGTCATACGCTATATATATTAAAGTAACCTATATCCGTCCCTTGGAAAACGGCATTTTCTGCGAGTTCTACCCGTAACATCATGGGAGCATGCTGCTTATGTGAAAACGCTGCCTACTTGATATTGTTAAGTCTTTGACTTACTTCAACATTACGATTCGCAAGTAGTTAACTCTATCAAGAATATAGCTACATTATGCGGGCTTCTACGATCGCATATATAGCCTTTGCTGTCTCCCAACAGGCAACAGTAACCAGCTGTTCAAAACTTCTAGCTGGCGGCACGATTGTTGCATTCGACGATGAAACCCAACAACTTCGAGTGATCCGCGAAGGGTCACTGCTTATTGAAGGCGATCGGATAAAATCACTTTCAGACATCGCGTTCCCTGCTGACTTACCAGCGGACGTGGATATCATCGACTGCACAAACAAGATCATCACGCCGGGGTTTATCGACACCCACCGCCATGGATGGCAGACTGTATTTAAAACACTCGGCTCTAACACCACGTTAGCCGAGTATGCCTATCGATATAGCGCTTTCGTAGCAAAGCCTCTCTTCACCCCAGATGATGTATACATCAGTCAACTAACGGGCCTCTACGAAGCGCTTAACGCTGGAGTCACGACGACACTTGATCACGCCCATAATACTTGGACGCGAGAGCATTCCGAAGCAGGCCTTAGAGCTTCAGTCGACAGTGGCGGGAGAGTTTTCTTTGCATATGATTTTCATGATTCTCCCGATTTTAGCGTAAAGGATCAGCTCACCCACTGGCGGGAGCTTGCTTCTACGGTCTCAAGCAAGCTCACAACACTCGCCATAGCATATGACAGCTGGACAGGTGATCCGCAGAACCCCGATACCCTTGCTGTAATGGATCTTGCTCTGTATGCAAACCACCCTAGAGAATTACGACTCCAACTAACTGGTATCTTAGAACCAACAAGGTCGAAGTTCTCACAACCCATCAGGTAGAAGGGCCATGGCTATGTGTGTAAGCGCTGGGTAACTTCCCTAGCTCTGGTTACTAACGCATGATGGCAGTTGGGAACACACCGGAGGACCTTTATGCGATTGGAATACTTAACACCAGCATTCCCATCGTATTTTCTCACGCCTCATTCATCACTGCGAGAGGGGCCCAATTGCTACGCCAGACGAACCAGCACATATCTATTACCGCTGAGAGCGAGATGCACTATGGCCACCTACATCCAACAACCCAGTTGATTCAGGATCAAGCCTCTCTGGGCGTTGATACACACTTCACTTTTTCGACCGACATCCTCACGCAGGCGCGCATCTGGCTCCAAGCGACCCGCTACCGCTTATATGAGGGTGCAGTCAATCGCTGGCAGGTGCCCGCTAATAACCCGATGTCCGTCAACCAGGCTTTTCTTCTGGCGACGAGGAATGGCGGCTTAGCTCTTGGCCGTCCGGACCTGGGTGTGATTGCGCCAGACGCCAAGGCCGATATTCTAGTGTGGGACGGGGGCTCCCCTCCCATGCTAGGGTGGACCGACCCAGTCGCAGCTGTTATCCTCCACGCGAGCGTAGGAGATATCCAGGATGTGTTAGTAGATGGCGAATTCAAAAAGCGTGACAGGAAGCTTGTCGCCGAGGGGTACGATGGGGTTAAGGAACAGTTTCTGAAGAGTGCTAAGCGCATTCAAAACGAACTGAAAGCGATGCCCCTACCTGTACTAGAGGGCAGTTTCTTAACCGGCTTTCCTTACGGGCCCGTCGCCCAGGCTGACGTTCAGCGTGGCGAAGGCAATGGATATGGCCCAAACTATATCTAAATACAGACGACAAAAGCATACATTTACACAATCCCATATATTAGGGGGGGTAGCGAAGCAATGCGTAAGTGGCCTAGTGATCAACACTAAAGCGTGAAAGTGAGATACCAATAGGGGCGGCTCTATGGGCCTAAATAAAAAGCAAATGCTGCTGGTAGTGCGCTGTGCGTTAGCACACTAGGGTGCCTACCGCTCCCACTAACCCACAAAGCTTAGTATGATAAGTTTGGCTGAATCCCGTAACTACAATCATTGGCTTTGATAATAGCAACAATTCTCCATCTTAAACCGTCAGACCAAATGGAAACCGAGATGTAATCATATCGAAGACATTCGCAAAATGGCTACGAACGCTAACCCCAAACCGACTATCACACCCCCCAAATTCCGAATCTCCACGCACGCCTTAGCACGAAGAAACTTCTTCATTATTTCAACAAATCATCAGCGTGGAAAGGTCAACCAGCGGTTCAAGTCCTAAGAATGGGTCGGGATCCAGAACTGGGTCTGAATCTACAACGAACCATGGATGCGGGACTCAGCCAATTGCGATGTCTTTTCCTGTTTCGCAATTCAAGACTGTCCATTTTATCCCCAATGCAAGCGAAAGATTGATTCGAAGTCTACCCGTCATGGAGGTTTTGGTTGTTGCTCACCAAGCTTTGCCCAGCGGCGGCAATCATTGGTGCTTCTATATGGCCGTGGATGCCAATCAATCAGTCCAAGTCGACCCAAATCCAACTGGTATCCCAGGATCCGAGTTCTCCTTTGTGCTTATTCGAGCCCTACGATACTTGATGTCAATAGTGCGTGGCACAATAGGCTGGAGCCAGTACTTCATCATCTCGCCAGGAAGGCAAGTCGAGTTCTGGTCTTTTAAAGGGGGCCATCCACAACTGAGCCCCGCTTAAGCACTAGAGACAATGGTGATGATGATCTTCTATATTACGTCCGAATGAACCAGAGCTATATACCTAGGTACAAGTATAGAATTTACAGGATAGCCCGACACTGCATAGTGTATGGGACGGCTGGAGTAGGTAGTGCCAGCGTGTTGTGATTGTCATAGAAGATGGGCTGAGATGTGGTAGGTGCGGCGGTCTGGAGGTCGCCGGGGGGAAGGGGGGGAGGGGGGGAGGACCCTGTATGTCCGTCCCATAGGGGCTGTAGTGGTGGTGGTGGTGGTGGTGGTGGTGGTGGTGACAGGGATACAAGCCAGCTGTGGCTCGGTTCGGTTCGTTGGCTGCAGCACTGGGCTCGTGGCTGGGCCGGGGTCGCTGTGACGTCGTAGGGAGCCCTAGAGGGTAGTCCAGTCGGGGATGGCGTACGGCGTAGCGGATGGATCGTTTGTTGGGTGGCAGGCAGGCAGGCAGGGCTTCTTGCCAGGTTGGTTGGTCGTAGTCAGGCTCGTGGCAAGGCTCACGGCTCGTACGGTCGCAGTGCGGAATCTGCGGGTGTTGCTCCCTGGCAGCTTCGGCAGCTGACAGGGAAGGGTGATTTTGCGGAGGCCACGCCACGTAAGTGGTACGTGGGCACTCGGTCCAAGGGCTGCAAGAGGCCTTGGAAGTTTTTGGAATGCGTCGCATGCAGTGGCATACGGGCAAACATGGCTACCTTCGAAAGAAGGGCGGTCACCAGGGGATTTGAACCCCTTTCCATCGCGAAGAATGCAGATGGACAACCAGGTGCGTAGCCACTGCACCAAGTGACCCTTGAGGCAATGAAATGACGAGTATGATGCTACCGGACGACACGATTCAAATCAATTCGTCCCTATTAGTCAGTCAATTTGGGTCAGGGGTAACATTCAAGTAGGCGAAGTGCAAAAGGTTAGCCCTGGCTATTTCCCGAATGTTTATAGATGTTATGTGACTGCGTTCAGTAATACCTAATTATAAGATGGTAATTACTGGCGAGATTCGGCCGCATTGACGTCCTCGCTTTGGTAATGTACTGGATATGATTATGAAAGTAAGACGATGTAAGATCACTGGGCATAGATTGTTTCACTGACACACCTTCGGGGCATAGATAAAGAGGAAACCAGAATGGTTATGTGAGGAAGTGATCCTCTCGGCTGGAATGTCCACTCACCTAAACTACTCGAGCTGTCCGAGATAGAACAATCTAGCCTCCATTCGTCTCTGGGAAATGAACGTATAGGTTATCTCTCAGGCCATCCAATGTCCAGGTTAGGCTGTGAAGGTAATGATAGCGTGAAGACTACCGATGACCTGCTGTGATCTAGTGGCCGTGGAGAGAGCCATGAATCAATATTCGGAGTCGAGATCTGACGCCTGGTGGTCAGCGGGAACTTGTCCTACGCCGTTCCTGCCCCTTCATGATACCTGGCTCGGTATCCGAATTGCCTTACCACATCCACCGTCTGAAGCTGGCGCACTGCAGCCACCGTGGCGCGGCTTTGTCCACACCCACAGCGTGGATGCTTCTGCCTAGGTGCCTAGATATACCCGGCAGACTTTGATGTCTTCGCGGGGCATATAACCTACATCGCGAAAATCATCGGGACGGAGCCGCGGGCGTCGCTGCTAGAGGCGGGCGGGGAGCAGAACCCACTCGCACCTGGTCGTACACTGGACCCGGGATCCAAGTGTTGTGAATGCTGGCGTCTTCACGATTAGAATCCGTGGTAACCCGAGGGCGACGGTGTACGCAATGGCGGAATGTGCGAGACCTGTAATGTTGCTCCGGGCGATAGATATCTGTAGACCAGCCACAGCTGCTTTTAAAGCAATCAAGATATATTAGTACCGTATGTATGTGTGCAAAACTTAATTGAATGAAATAAGGCGGTGGTGCAATCTGATGTCAGCAGCCCTAGGTTCAATCTTGCCTCGTGACTAGGTAGATCTCTTGAAGGTAAATTCGTGTTGCCGAGCAGCGTTTGACACTTTTCTTTTATTCCTTCGAAATTGTATGGAATGTGTTTTGTCGGATCAGAGGTATTTAACTGCGAGACTGGCTTCTAATAGAGGAAGCCGACGCCAGTTGCGCTACCAAAGCCCACTTTTATACCGTACCTCAACGAATGCGATTGCAAATCGTGGGGAGGAGCGGAAGACAGTTGGCGACCGAAAGACAAATGGCAATCGGACACAGAGGCGCATGATGCGTGCTGTACTGGCCGAATACCTCGCATGCCAACAGCTAATGCATAACGAGTCTCGGCGCATTGGACCTTCAAGCACCTAAATCCCACGCTGCTGTTCTTGTCTTCAAATGGCCAAGGATCTGCATGTGAAGCTACGCAGACCCTACCCGCCACAATAAGCTGACAGGGTGCAAATATAAAATAAGAGATTCTGGTTATCTGGAAAACCTACTTATGTGCTGCCCTCGAAGTGAGTGCGTGCGGAGCACCGGCGGAGGGGGCGTGTGGGATGAAGACTGGCTACCGTAGCCGATAAATCTGGACGAGTGTTCTGGCCCATATGTTCGCCCATTCTGTCCCCAAAGTGGTGAAGGACGTCGCTGTTCTAACAAAGCCGCATTCGGCAATGAACTATGCAGGTTGGTTCGTAAGGCAGATGTGACGAGATTATATATAGCAGCTTTCGGGAGTCGAAAATCTCGCTTGACAAGAAAACCTGATTGTTGTGCGGATGGATTTGGTTTTTAACAGGAGAAGTGGTCCGATAGAGGCAGAGGAGTTGTATTTCCAAGAGTAAGAAGGAACCAACTGCATATGTAAGCGGCGCATGCGATTCGCTCACGCAGGTCCAACGCCCGTGATGGGCCAATAGGGGCGTGCGGAGAACGGGCGAAGGACCCCAAAGCCACAAAGCCCGCCTCGTAATGGGGCTGCACCACAGCCCGATGTGACATGACAGGGCGTTGATTCTACTTCCAGGAAACTGACAAATCGTCATCTCACATAAAGGAGGGGGAGGAGCGTGGTTGGATGTGTGCATGCATATTTACTCGCTCAGCCGCCCCACCGGACTTCCAACTACAGTAGGCACGAGTGACAAGAGAGGTGTCAGATAATAGATGACGCCCCGGGCCGCTTCTTCCCTTTCCTTTCCCTTAGGTTCCCATTCTTGTAGCGACAGGGAAAGAAAAAGAAGCTTGTTTCAGAACGGGTCGTCGATATCCAGTCGTTTTCAACCAGTCGCCCGGAAGGTGACCGAGCCGAAAACGAGCACTCATTACTCAGGCATCTCCTACCCATATTGTGATTATATTAGCGGGTTAGGTCCAGACAATGTCAGAGGATCCCCGAGCGAAGTACGGGCTCTCCTGCCCCAAAGGCGGAACATTCTACATCTGCGACACTGCAAAGACGCGGTTTATAGGGTGTTGCGACGTTGACCCGTGCAGCCATGGAAATGACGGGACCTGTCAAGACGATTGGCTACACCAGGCCAGCTTCAGTGCGACGAACTACATCGACATCCCGGGGCAGGATTGCGTCGAACCGTACAATACCAGCACGTGGTGGACATGTCAGAGCGCAACGCCGCCTTTCATGGGATGCTGCAAAGAAAATCCATGTAACGAGGGCTGTAGCCGTGCCGACCTGCTTCCCGCGAGGCTCAGTGATGTTGAAGACAACGCAGCACCATTTCTGGAATCATCTTCCACGCCTTCGCCCACGAATTCAGCAGACCCGGCTCCGGCAGAACCGAAATCTCCCACCGGTGCGATAGTCGGGGGCACGGTGGGAGGGGTGGTGCCCTTGCTTGCAGCACTTGGCGTGTTTCTTTGGATGAAAAAACGAAAAGCAAAGGCGCGAATGGCTTATAATGAAGATGGCGTGCAAAGCCACCCTTCCCAAGCTCAATCTCCCAACGGCGGTGGCCAGGCTATGATGGCAGGGAGCCAATATAGCCCCTACAAAGGTGAGAAGGCGATTGTGATAACGTTTCTGTATGTATCATCTGACATGCTATGGAAGATTCGTTTCCCAGCACTGCGCAATCATCTCCGTATCCGCAGTCCCCACCATATGCGTACCAGGCGAGTATGGGTATGGTGAGTCCCCCGATGTCGACAGTATCGACGTGCTGGTCACCTAGAAACACCGCGGCTGGTGGTCATAGCCGGCATACATCACAACTGTCGGAACTCAGCGGTGATGGGTTGGTTCAGGAATTACCACCGGAAGGGTCCGGTCCGCAGCCGGGATCCAGCATGCGACCGGGGTCGAGTCTGCAACCGGGGTCGGGCTTGCAACCGGGGTCGGGCTTGCAACCAGTATCGGAGCACCCCGGCTTTTACCAATCAGCCACAAATCAATACGCACAGCCAACAGGGCCGCCAGAAGGAATCGGGCATATGTCCGAAGAGGGTGATATCGGGCGGCGAAATTACCATGAGTTAGATGGCGGAAACCGGTGATGGGGATGAATAGAGAGGCAATAATTATGCGTATAAAAGGAGGCTTGCTCTGGCTTGGTGAGTTCCGGCGGTTTGGTTCACTTCCCCATGTAGATACTTCGTGATACAAGGTTGGGCTTCTTGGTCAGATTCTAGCTGTTGTTTGTTAGATCTAGAGCTAAATATTTTCGATTGTATCATTAGCCAACTAAATTAGCAGTAATTAAGAGAGCAGGCATGCTTCCTCATTCTTTCAATATACTCATATGCTGGTCGATTGGCAAGACGTCAACTTGACGGTGAGAGTAGAAGGGGATCCCGGAGTTGAACTGAGAATGTGTGATGGGGTTACGGAGTCTGTTATAGCTGGCTTTGGTATTGGGTAGAGGCAACTGGTGGAAGGACTCGTTACCTGGAGCCCTCGAGGATACCAAGAAGCCTTAGACGCCGGGATGGATAACTGGAAGGTCCCCGGATGCTAATAGGGCGTGATTGCCGCTGCCCAGGTGTCCGCCCACCTACCTATGGGGATACACCGGTGCTTGGGAATGGTTCCCTTCAGGGACGGCCACAACATCTGCATTTCACAATTGCGTAATGCTTGTGGGTGACGCCACCGTACCAATTTGTCGATCTCGTGCTGTATCACTGAGAAAGGCGTTTGGAGGGCCATGCCATGAGCGTGGACGTGTGTGATCTGTTCGGCCCACGCCGCCGGTGACGTTAGAGTTATATGAAGCCAACCACTGTAAAACAGAACATCGACTAATTATGGGCGTCTTTGGTGCCACAACACGTTCGAAATGAGAAGATCGACAGCGATGGAAGTTGGTCGTAGCTCCTAGATGTTGGCGGCGGGTCTGAGATACTAGCACAAGCTCTTACAACGGCACCTGTAGAATAATGTCATGCGCGGGAGAGACCAATTTTCAGGTAGCGTCGATGGTTGAAGACGGATGGGCATATTGGCACCTCACGAATAATGCGATCTACCGGTATATTGCAATATTTATTCAGGCCGAGAGCATGAGATGCGCTTTCCGTGATATAAATGCGTAATTACGTACAACTTGACTGTCTAGGCATTGACCGAAGAGAAAAGGGGTTATAACTTGAGATGTTGGGGTGGGGTGATCCATATAACAACGCGGTGTACGGAGTATTCTTTAGGAGGGACATTCCTTGATCTGCATGCATACATGCATGATGGCAAAAATATCGCGAAGACTGAGGTTATCAGTATATTGAAATTATTTAGGTTAAGCGGCACCTGGAGGAACAGATTGATCATAAAAGCCCTGAATGTTCAAGACAAAGATAGAGTGTTCAACATGTATTATATCGTGGCTTAGACGGTGCCGTTATGCCGAAGAGTGAGAAGAATCCAGTACGTTGAGGAAAGTATCCATGGAGATGGTTCGTGTGCGAAGAGGTACTTCCGGCAATTCGGCGCTGAACAAGCTTTCTAAACTGAGTTGTGTAGAACGAAAAGTACCTATTAGATTTAGGATCGCCCCGAGGAACCCCACTGACAGAATTATTCGATGGCACCGGAAATATCCAAAGTCTACCTGACCAATCCTTCTAGTAGGGGGTGGACAGGGGTATATCAGCGGGTATCTCCGGGTATCGAACAAAGGGCTGAGATGTTGAACACCCTAATACTTAGCTGTCACTACTTAGAGACTAGCAATGCCGACGGGATGGCTAGACGTGCGATGGCATTCTTTTCTCTCGTCTTTGTTTCTAACAGGTCAGTCTCATAAATGCGTATGTAGTAATTGTCTATCAATATGTGCCGCTGTCTCCAACTTTGACAAGTTGACAACAAATTCTTTTTGAGACATACATGCATAACCACCAGATGCCACATTCTGCCACTACGGATACCAGAGGAGAGGATCATCAACGTGGTTTTTATTCGTCATTTATTAACATGGGGCCAAGAAGCTAAGATAGATCAACAAAATCAGCAGGTCCCTACTGCGCACTTAACGTATTCCCTGACAACCTGACTCCCCAAAAACTCCGTAGGGTACTTGCGTAAGTATTTTACCGATCAGCAGCCAAGTTGCCAGGCTTCCAGTTTATTCAAGCGCGGAGAGAAACGAACCAAAAAAAAACCAAACGCTACATCGGTATAGCCGTCGTCAGATATCGGCTGTGCGGCTGCTAGAAAGCCGCAATTGGTATCCTCCTTCGCCACAAAGCCTCCATGGATGGACCCGGATTCGTCATAACCCGTAGACCTATCCTATCCTATGACATCTGTATGCCTAAAACCTGCCTAGAGTATTCCGTGTGTACGAATATTGAGTTGGCAGGTGTTGGGAAGCTCGTTGTCCATCCCCAGCCGGCAAGACGGGCAGAATGGGTTACCTAAATACCTGCCCACGGCAGTGATGACTGAGACAAATCGGCTCAAAACAGACATGAATCGCCGTCAACCGCCTCAGGTGCTTCCGAGCGTAGGATGCAGACAAAGTAGAGCTCTAGGTATTGGCCATCCAAGCCCTGCTGCATCGCACTTTAAATGCATCCATACACACTTGTAAGATTTTTATTACTAAAGCACGATTCCTGTCATCCTCTTTTTGCGTTTCTGCATCTCCAGAATCTTGCATCTCTGAATTCCCTTTCCCCTCCCAACTTG
Source organism: Eutypella sp. D-1 (assembly GCA_023313575.1). Classification (NCBI taxonomy): domain Eukaryota; kingdom Fungi; phylum Ascomycota; class Sordariomycetes; order Xylariales; family Diatrypaceae; genus Eutypella; species Eutypella sp. D-1. The sequence continues at coordinate 1,253,525 of JAJTTP010000013.1, read as the reverse complement.
CCCAAATCCTAGATGTGATATAGTTAAACCTCCAGCTGCTCTATTATTCGGCCACCAGCTTTAAGTTCACCCGGCATTAAGCCCCCTCTTTATTTTCTTGCGTACCTTAGTACCTACCTGGATATCTACAATTATCTCATCTGCATCGATAGCAACATCATTAAAATGAGAGCTTGACTTGGAACCTTCCTCGATCGCTGTCCAGATCAAACATTGCTCTCACACCCAGTCTCTCGGTCGGGGGCTGACCCCATCACCCCATAAAATCGAAGGCCGGATCACGGCACGAGGGAGGGCCCGAGTTCTTGTCGACGACAGGCCTGACAGGGGGCCCGGAAGCGCGCGGTCTGCTACCGATTTTCTTGGCAAACCAGTCCAACTGGTCTCCAATTTTCCCCCGATAATTACTGAATTCAGGTGAGCACTGAGCAGTTCATTCATTTCCTTCGCCTCAAAGGGGCTACGTAAGCCACTGTCCAGCACTTGGGCAAGAGGCACGGGGTCCAGATGCCGACCAGCCAGCATGGTGCACAAATGGAATTGTTATTCCTATTGTTATTCACTCCTTTTTCGATCCTGTATTACTGTAGAACAAAGAAAAGCCCAACGAATCCATAGCAACAATTGTAACTCAGGCTATTATAAAATGAGGTTGCTGGTCGAAGCGGCCTGACATCCAGGGGCTTCCAGTAGAAGCAAACCTATTCCCTTCTACACCTTCTATATCACATCCCCACGAATACGAATCCCGTTGTTTGGCAACGGTATAGCCTTGCTTTTCAGCTTCCACGGTCTTTTTCTTTTCTTTTCTCGTCGATCTTTACACTGGCCCCTAAGTCAGAAACGGAAAGTCCATTTGATCATCACCCGTCTGCTTTGGCCAGACACTTCCCAAGCTGGGACCAGCGCAACCGTATCTCCTTAGCGTCTTATTCAGTTTGCGTTTCATCATACCGGTGTGCCCCTCATCGGTCTTCCGAGAGATAAAGTTTCCCAAGGCAGTGCCTAATCGTCGCTTCTGTTTCTGTTTCTATTCCCATCGACCACGACAGTAGGCCACAAGATGCGCGTCTTTTCCAGAACCAGGCGGACACCAACGCTGGACACAGCTAAATCCTTCGACAGCACTATCACTATGTCGGCTGCCTCTGTTAGTACCAACAATAGTCGGCCGAATAGCCGCGACGACGACGAGCTTCAGGAGGACGTCACTGGGTTTCCCCCTTATTTCAGGAAGCACACCACCTCGCGCCGCCACCCGGATGCTATCACGACACCGGGGGCCTGCATCACAGCGGAAGATGTCGACCCAAGCAAGGCTCTCAGCCGCACGAGACACCAGTTTCTGAAGAGGCATAAGCGCACTGTTAGTCACGGGAAGATCGAGCCGGAGTCGCCGAGTCAGCACCAAGGGCAGTCGACGGCTGCCTCCGCCGCCGAGCAGGTCGATGCCGCTCGGGAGTCTGGTGATGATCTCCGAGATCACGGTGAATTCCCGGTGAACCCCGAGCAGCAACCTGAGCGCACCAAGAGCGGGCGGAGGCTCAGCAACCCATTCAAGAGGTTCCGAAGTCCAATCTAGCGGAAAGGTCGCGCTCGTAAAGCTCTTAAAGCTCGTAAATCACCCCGAGGGGCAGGTTGTATCTAACCCGGGGTGATGTATGATGTGGCATTCACAGGTCGAGAGAAAGCCGGGACGGGGACACCCTTTATTTTGTCGTTGCAGAGAGCGAGCGTCTTTTGTGAATTTTGGCATCCAGCGAGGAGTTATTCGTCGGGTGGCTTTAGTCTTGGGTACATCTACACATGTGAGCAAAGAGAAAAAGAATAACAGGCTTTTCTTTTCGGCGCAAACCTGCATGTTGCTTTTTTTTCTTGGCAGGAGAACAATACAACTTATTATGCATCAATCGAATTACTATCGAGCTTGACCAAATAGTGATATCACGGACGCAGCTTATTTGTTCAGTTAGTACTCACGTGGCAAGAGCCAAATGGCTGCCTGAATCTTCCATTTCCTATGTCCTCGTATTCCCTGAAGTCATTATATTCTTTTTAGGAATTGCTGAACCGTATAATTAGTCTGGCTCTATCATGAACCAAGCCAAGCCCTGCGTTTGATTAGGTATAATTGCATTACCGGGGATCTTCATACTCGTCCTTGGCTATTATTACACGGTCGAGTTAGTCAACCCCCCCCCCTTTCTATCCCGTCTCGCTTAGCTAATGCCGCTTAGATGTAAGCCTCTATGTAATCATTCGAATACATAGTATTGTATAGAATCGACAATATTGGTGTCGGAGCAAGACGCTCTTTTACTAGCTCATGATTTGCTTCGATCACATTGCCTGCATGCTCGATTCGCAGCCTCTCCACTTACCATGTCATCCCTTGCGTACATGGTGGTCCGCTTACGGTGATTGCATTTGGGACATAAGCGCTCTTCCTTCCCTTCACGCGCTTTCAGGCTATGAGGCACATTGCCTAGGTCTATTGGGAAGGGGCCAGGCAGTGAATGTAGTGCATCCAGTTTGCATTTTTGTTGTGCAACCGGCCAATTGTGCGCTATTCTCAACAGAGATCGCCGACCTATCAAGGATAGGCCTGGGATCACAACATATCCTAGAATCGACTCGAATGGAAGCATGACGGACAACGGTCTATATGGACGGGCCCAGTGAGGCCAAATATGAAATAAGGCTTTCTCGACGCATCCTTTACTAGATGGCATGAGTAGACAAGATATCTCAAGAGGCAAGTATTCCAATTTCGTGTACTTTATCTGCCTTCCAAGGACATTCGTGTCGCCTCCTGCAGGATGCCGACTAGGTCAGGGACACAACAACGAATTGGCTGCACGCGCCACCAAGCAACTATAAGCTGCTGGCCTCCAGTCTGCCTCTCTGCCCGGCTACTTACCGGCGGTCAACTGTAGCCAACGCACCAGTCACGGGGTTTGCACGCTGGCTGCAGGCACAGTCGCACCCATATTGCTAGCGCGTTCCCGCATATAATAGAACTTACATTTCACCAGTTGAACACGTACGTAGGACCACGCACCCTACGGCAACCTGCCTTCCACCTCACCCCCTCTTACAACCTAAGAAACAGGCTGAGCAGGCATTCGTGCTTTCCGTGTATTTGATGTTCTCTCGGTCGTGGAGTGCATTGGTCTAATCATTTTGGGTTCAATGCGCTGGATGCGACGGAGAGCCGAGCCCGTGCTCCGGCTAGTGTTCCCGATGTCTCACATCGACGCATGGGACGCCTCTGCGGTTTCACGCGTGCAGCGAGCTGAAAATGGGGGCAAAAGTCTCGAGTACAGACGTATGCGCACAACGCTTCTGACTGACTGCCACTGGGCGACTATGATGCGGCGCATGTATGTATGTGATGTGATCGATCGGCTGCAGCAACCAGTTTATCAGCAGCTACCTATGCCATCCCGCATATGAACAATGTCTTTCTGCTTTTTCATTTCTTCTGCCTCAGTTATACATACATTTATACCCCTCGATTCCCCCCCCCCCCCCCCGCTATTCACAAACATGCGACGGGTGATGGGAGGTTATGCTTCTTCCCGCAGTTCTTAGTACTCCTGCTGTTGCGCCATGTCCCCTTTACCTCTCAAGATCTTCGGTGGCAGTGAGAAGAGCACAGAATTTTCATTCACAGCCCCCGGTGATGCGCAGAGCTACAATTCCACTTCTAGAACCTTTAGGCCAGAGGCGAGCGAAGCCGGGATATCCACTGCGCAGGATGGCAAGTCCGCGCCTAGCGACCAGAGCGAGGTCGCGGCGCTAATTGAAGAGGTGAAGGGCATAAAGGAGATGCTAAGGGCCTTGCTCGTGCAGAAGGCGGACCCGCCACCGGTTTCGCCAGGTCGACCGGACAACACTGTCAACTCACTTGAAGCAGGAAATCTAGAGACAGCGCCTCTATACAGGTTCTACGACGAGTCGGAGATTCTTGCCTTGGCGAAGAGGTCATGCCCTCAAGATGACATGCTGGCTAACTTCAGGAGTGTCTTCCTAACGCAATTCCACGGGAGGGGCGGGAAGTGGAATGAAGAGGTACTAAAGGATCAACCTAACACAGAAGATAGTCCCGCGGTCTTCAGCTGTCCAGGGCCTAACGATACCGTGCTCAGGATTTATGGCGAGGTCCCACCCAGGCCCAGTGCAGCAAAAAGATGGTTCTCGATATGGCCGATGAAGGACACGACTTCCTCTCGGAAGAAGGCATTGACAATTCCTGAGGCGGCAGGCCTGCTAGAGAAGGCGTGGCCCGTTACAGGTCTTGCGCAAGGCGTCAAGATCGACGGGAAAATATGCATTAAATGGAAGGTCAGGCCTGAAACGTTTAGAGCTTCCTGGACTCTCCTATATTTATACTATGGAAACGACAGTATCATGAAAAGCGCTCGCTTTTACCATACGTTGCTCTTTACCGAAATCAATAGCGAGATGCGAACACTCACGTTTCCCATGATACCTCTCGCGCAACTTTGCCATGTGAGCCACTAATGGGATCATTTGGATATTAGATGGCTGCTAATCAAAGAACTGTAGGAGGTCATCAGTCCTGGAAAGATCTGGTGAGAGCGAATGGACTTACCAGCTGACACATGTGGCTAACGCACCCAGGCTGCTCAGGCCTTGTCACGACAACACGATCAACTTCGATCATCTTGCGTTTCTTTCAGCCTTGTTGCTTCACCCTTGCGACATAGGTAGCAGTCTTGTATTAGGGAGTCTTGCGAACTCCGGTGACCAGGTCATTCTCGCAATCGATACAATCTGCTCCTTCGCGGGCCCGTGGAAACCTATGCATTTAAGAGAGAGGCCCTATCTCATTGGGGATCCCGGAGGTTCAGAAGAGGGTGATGATGGTGATCCTGTCGCTAAGTTTTCCATCTACAGGCGTCATGATATTCGTTGTTTTTCGAGTAGGGACCCAAACTTTATACACCTTGAATATGGAAATGGTCCAACAGAATCGTATCTACGCCTCAACCAGGACATGCCACATCATTACCCCATTCCTTCTCCTATACCACGCGAAGGTCTGGCAACAGCTCGTCAGTCCGGCATGTTTCCGTCGCTCCAGAATGCATCAATGAAGCGATTTTCGGAGAAAAGGCTTTGCGTCGTATGTCTTGCCTCGGACTTTGATTATGCATCAAGCATGCCCACCTTTCGGATCTTAGTTATCAGTGACTTCCCCGAGATGAATTCATTTTCCGAAGACGACTTCAAGAACTGGAGAAGCTCTGGGTTAAAAATCGAGGGAACATTAGCGTGGTACATGGCCTACCAGGCCACCATTTTCGGTCTCGTTCCTCTCTGGGAACGCGAGTGGGCTAGTTGTCTTGACGAGCTAGATAATAGCGTAAGAGTGAAGGTTCGTCGCACCTACCACCAGTGACATGGTAATTTGCAACGACTTACGATTCTTGTTAGATAGAGGATATTATGGATGCAAACCTGAAGGACAGCATGATGTTCGACGCCTCTTTCAAGCGGTCACGCTTCTACTTCGAGGTAATCCAGCTGCTCCGTATCTTCTCGGATATGATCCGGGAGACCGGACGGGATTTACAGACAATGGTCTCGGACACGAAAATGTTCACCTACTTGACATCGCACGAATTCTGGCAAAATGTGTCGCACGATAAATCAAAGCGCATGATTCATGACAATTGGGAGATCGTAGACGCGCAGCAAAAGGCTGCTGAGCGCAGGTTGCTGGACCGCATCACAGAGCTCTCGGGTGATATGCAGAGCTTACGGGACGGTGTGAGGTCCATCCCTTTACTTGGTCAAAGCAGTTGCCATGCTGGTAATTAGAAGGGAAGAAAAACAGTCACGACTAACGATACTGTTCAGCTATTCAACGCCACGGCCCTGCTCGAAGCGTCACGGTCCACAACGATGTCACGCTACGTGTTCGCATTCACCATCGTTACCGTCGTGTTCTTACCACCCAGCTTCATTGCAGCAAGTATTCCCATATCACCCTACTGTTCCTCTGTACAGCTCTGACCATACCAATAGACTGTCTTTAGCACACAGTTCTTCAACAAAGACGAGATGCCTGATACAATTGCGCTATACAGAGACTCGACTATTGCAGTGGCTCTCGTCACATATGTTGCGTCGATTGTTCTCATATATCTAAGCGATCGATTCGGTCTCATTCAGAAGGCATGGGCCGCTATTGTAGCAGGAACCAAAGCCATTATTCCAGGGACGAAGTGTTCATCTAAAAGTCCATCAGAGAAGACGGCGAAGGCAGATACCACTCCAGTTTGAAGAAGGTTGGTGGTAAGGGTGCCCAGGTGATTACCAATGTGAATCCTCAGAGGTGCCTAACTGCCCGAGAAACGAAAAGTTGGAAAAGGTCGATGTCCGACAAAGCGAGAGGTAAAAGTTCCACGGGAGCACCTGCCTGTTAGAGATTGAATCGGGAGGATGAGTTATCAATGACGCATACTTATACAGATTGTGGAAGTTGCTACCAGCTATTGGGCTACCAGGTTCGTCATATTTCATGGAAGTTGGACATTGCGCCTTCCAATGCTGTATTTCCCTTCCCATTCAAGCCAACAGGTGCATGGATCAATTTCTTGCGGCAACCTGTGAATGTGCGCCATGGCCCCATATTGCTTTATCGATTCCCCAAACACCAAACTCATGTTGCATCGTTTACTCGATGGTTTCCCAATTATAACGTTGTAGTGCCTATAATAATTCCACGTAATATTCTGAGACCACGTGTGGCTACCCGAACCCCCTTAACACCTCGTATTTGAACCTGAAGACAGTTAGTGTTAGTCCTGCTTCTTCAAGAACCTAATACCCATCACGTCACCATGTTCAATCGTCTCTACGGAACGCAGAACCCAACCCCTCTAGACAGTGAAGTAAAGAAAGACAACCCGGGTCTCAAGCATCGCCTATTCCAAGGCGATGATGACAGGGGCTATGACAGGGATAATTTCAGGGCCATGTCGCCGCCGCCCCTGAAGCGACCGGCGACGCTCCGTAGGGAGGGACAGAGAAGCCAGCGACTCCTGGACCAAGATGAGAATGGCTCACGCCCGCGATCCCCGACGCGAAAGCAATACTCCGTCGCTCCCATTCTCACGAGGTCTCAGGCTCATCGTAGTCGGTCTTTACCCTCGGAGCATCACTTAGCATCCAAGGTGGAGGGTAAGCGCTATACCAGTTACTGATCTCCAGTCATGCATCAAAAATAGACATTGTGTTTATATCATCGATCGGAGTAAAATTGAAACCCCAACTGACTTGGATAAAAGACCGATACGAGGATCTCGCCAACGAACACTATTCTAGAGCGATGAAGGAGCTCGAGAAAACCCATGCGGAGCTAGCCGCCGAAGCTAATGGCGCCGCTCAGGCTGACTTTAAGAACCTAACGGGTCTGATGAATAAAAGCGCTCAGCTTCATGCGCCGCTTTTGAACGAGGATGTGGAGTATTCAGCCTGTGACATTGATGGTCACCACCATACAGACACTGTCCAGATCCGGGAGGCTATCGCGGCTTTCGAGAAGAGACTCGGAAATGCCACCACAAGTCTCGAAAGGCTCTGGGCATTGTGGGATGAGGCTCGGGTAGAGATCGAGGCCCTCGGTGACGTTAATGGCAGTGCCCACGACGACGCTGAGTGGAACGACCACATGAAAGCCATTGATGAGGAGATTGGCACCGGCACCACTGCCCTAAATATAAAACTCGATGAATTGGCCGAAGCCACAATAGGAGAGTTCAAGAAGCAAGACAAGGTATGAACAGCCGCAGTCATCTAATTAACTTCTACACATACCTCCTTTTGGAGCAATGGACTGGGACGCAATAGAGTACTGACATGATTTGGTTAACCCGAAGGCTTTCATTAAGCGAATGAATGATGCGGGTCGCAGGATGCTGGCGGACTGCATGTTTTAGCCTAAGCTTCGGGACAATGGACTTCAATCTACAAATACCTGGTCATTATCATTTCGCTACTACGGACGGAATGGGCATTACGCATACTCCTGATATTTTCGTTGAAGCTTGCTCATCAAGGAGAACCATCTTTGCATCTGGGAACTGTCTCCGCCCTATCTGAGGGAGAATCTCATTGTGGGGTCTGGGGTGCATATGTGCGTAAAACAACTATAGCTTGCCTACTGAAGCTCAATATAGCCCTACATGGGCCATGTATTTTGACGTTTATACGTCGCTACTGGCTATGCTACCTCGGAGGCTCTACAGAGCGGGACTTGTTTTCGTTGCGCTGGACTGGAAACCCGGTTCCGGTCTCGGCCCGTTCTGGGACATGGTTCGGCTCACCCGGATATAGCGAAGAACTCCACCGGTGCTAGACGCCCTCCCGGGTGTTTAATCCCAGGGATTTCCCCCGGAATAATGCGCTGAGGGTTACTGCCGGGATCCATGAGTGGCTGGCTGGATATCGTCGGACGCTCCAATTGGTTCGCAAACCGCAAACACGTAAGGTTAGACGCATACGCCAAGGTAGCATCCAAATGCACCGTATGTATTACACCGCATAATCTGCCTTCTCTAGATATCCAAAAGTCTTCCAGAACGATAAGCGACGTGGTGTTGCTGAGACGGTACCAGACCAGACGAGGAAGCTCCAACAAGGGGCTTTATCAAGATTTGTGAACCTCGAAGTCAGGTCAGCAGGCAGCTGCAGCTGTTTGGATCTGTAGTCAAGGTGTCGTACATATGTAGTAACTGGCAGGTGTTGGTGTTGTTAGTCATGTTTATTTTCTCCGTATCATTGCATTCAACAATCAATGGCAATTGTCGCCTAGTTGCGGCAATTCGCGGAATTGGATCGGTCAAGTTTCTTAATTCCGCACGGGAAAGCCCCACTAGTTTGTGCCGATGTGCTACTCCCGCTATCCTGAGCCGCCGCCGCCCGCCTTAACGGACTTTGCTAAATAAATTTCAGCCTCTTCGATCTAATGATACCACTATCGCCCGCCTTCCACCTCCCAACTTTATCAAGAAACATGGTGGCCCTGCGTAGCGTAATGATAACGAAAGTCTTTAGCACAATTCAATCGTGAAAAACGAACGGCGGTGAAGCAATAAGCATCTGCATCTTCATGCATAAGAAAGACATAAGAGCGCGCCCTTCGTTGTTGCGGCCTCGGATGCCGCGTATGCCGCATACCTACCTACCTACCTACCTAGGTAGGGAGCTACCTAGATGAGGTTGTAGGAATTTTGATTGTCCAACTTGTCCACATGACACGATCGACCGTTGTTGGAGTTGACGGTATACGGATCCGCAAGAAGCCTTTTGGAAACCCCGTTTCCTCTTGTGAGATATGGCATTTCCATTATTCCAACCAGGTAGGTCGGTTGGTAGGTTATTGACGTCCTGTGAACTCATGACGAATGGCAATGATATATTGTCCCAGTGTAGAGCACGATGTGTAATTCGGTGGCTAAGAAACCTGGACAAAGCGTGTCAGATCCATCGAATAACCTTCTTTCAAGGATTCACTATCCGGATCCCGGGTGGCCATATCTCTAGCTCTAGACTGCGGAATGATGCTTGGATGTTGACAATGAATACCCACACCACCACATGACTTGGAGCCGCCGCCGCGTGCAACCGAGCCGTCGACCAACAATGTACTTCGCTCGGGACCTATTTCCACGACCGGTCTGGCGCACCGGCCGAAAGTCCAATCCGTTTCGTTACTAGTTAATAAAGAACGCTAGACAAAAAAGTTGCCGTCAGCGGACAGCATTTGGTAGAGGTGGAAAAAAATCCCACTTGATAACAAACTATGGGGCCCGCGATACCGCAGCCAAGCAGCTGACGACACCGTATCAACCACGACAACATGAAAAAGGTTCTGCACAGATGCGGAACTTCGCATATGTCAGTGTCCATATACCCAAGGGCCACTGCATGGCACGAGCCTAGATTGGGCCAAATCATACCGGCTCGTGGGGTTTACAAGTGTATAACTTGGTTGCTGCCCACGGAAAGCGTTTCCCACACGTAAACGCCCACGCCCTATTGCAAACATCGGTAAGTGGTAAGTGATGTAGATATGTATGTAGGCAGAGTGGACTTCGGCATGATAGCCCACTCCGTTGGATACTTTATTCAGGATGAATTTAAAGGCGCCCTGTGTCTGACGGGGGCTGATCGCTACTAGTTGGCCCCCTCTCCTTTCTTCATTCCATTGCTTTCTTAGTTTTTTCCCGCCGGTGTGATTGGTCAATGAGTCACCTGTCATTGCCTCCACGATCGGACAAGTCGACTTAAGAATTTATACCCGGGCACTTCCCCTTCTAGCCTGAACTTCTAAAAATTATTCCTGTTATTTCCTCTATTGTCCGATAGTCATACTAAAATCCGCCATTCTTCTTGACTTTTTTCGATCGTGTAGGATTTCTCAAGATACCCCAACCCCCCCAGAACGAGTATATAATGGCACCCACTGCGACCCCGGTGACCGGCCACACCGGCGAACAGGATCTGAACTTGACTGCCGCCGCCGTTGACCACCGATTGGTTGAGAATGACACCCCTAGCGGTGCATCTAACGGCACTGCCAACAGCAATGGCGTTGCCCAGCGCAACGTCCAGGAGTTGGACGCTTCCAAACTAAGCTACACCTTCACCAAGGAGCCGCGTGATGTGCCGCCGCTGGGGATCGACAGCATCGACGGCTCAACCGTCACCACGGACCACATGATCACGGCGCGCTGGACGGCCAAGGCGGGCTGGGAGGCGCCGGAGCTGAAGCCCTACGGCCCGCTGTCCCTGATGCCCACGGCGTCGGTGCTGCACTACGCGACGGAGTGCTTCGAGGGCCTGAAGGCGTACCGAGGCTACGACGGCCAGCTGCGGCTGTTCCGGCCGGACTGTAACGCGCAGCGGATGCTGACATCGTCGGTGCGCATCAGCCTGCCGTCGTTCCCACCGACGGAGCTCGAGAAGCTCCTAGTCGCCCTAATGGCGGTCGACGGGGCCAAGTGGCTGCCCCGCGATCGCCCGGGCAGCTTCCTGTACATCCGGCCGACGATGATTGGGACGCAGTCGCAGCTGGGCGTGCAGGCGCCCTCCGAGGCCCTGCTGTACATCATCGTGACATTCATGCCGGTGCTGGACCAGCCGCCGGGCGGCATGCGGCTGCACACGTCGCCCGACGACATGGTGCGCGCGTGGGTGGGCGGCTTCGGGTACGCCAAGGTCGGCGCCAACTACGGGCCCTCTTTGCTGGCGACGGCGGAGGCGCGCGCGCGGGGCTTCGGCCAGATCCTCTGGCTCTACGGCGCCCAGGGCGAGTGCACCGAGGCCGGCGCGAGTAACTTCTTCGTCGTGTGGCGCACGCGCGACAGCGGCGCCCTGCAGCTCGTCACCGCACCCCTCGACGACCGGCTCATCCTCGACGGCGTCACCCGCCGCAGCGCCCTCCAGCTTATCCGTGAGCGCCTGTCCGGCGAGGTCGAGATCGTTGAGAGGAAGTACACCATCGCTGAGGTGATGGAGGCCGACGCCGAGGGTAGGCTCGTCGAGGCTTTCGCTGCTGGCACTGCGGTATGTGATTTTCATATACTATCCTGACATTTTTACTCTTCCCGTGTACCTCCTCCCCCCCCCCTCGGCATACCCGTAATTTCTGCTGCGTAGAACGGTCTGCTAACTCCCTTGTAGTACTTCGTCTGCCCTGTGTCCCTGATCCACCACCGCGGCCGCGACATCAACATCCCTATGGGCAAGGCGGGCGAGGGCGGCGCCATCACGAGCCAGGTCAAGACCTGGATCGGCGACATCATGTACGGTCGCGGGGAGGGCCAGAAGCACCCCTGGGGCGTCGTCGTGTCGGAGGAACAACGATGAAATCGAACAGCAAGCCGCGATCGGGGGTGCAGCAAGTTGACTGAGGGATGGGGCTAGGCTTTTTCATCCCATGATAACGCCCCTACGTCCCGCTCTCCCCCCCCCCCCCCCCTCGTATCAGGATATTCAGCGTAACAGTAGGGATTCCCGCGTGGAAAGAAGATCAACGAAAAGGGGAAGCAAAAGAAGGGGGGACAACAGATGTCCATGATTATCAGTCGGTTACGAAGATGATGACGACGGCAATGATAATTCCTGCCCTATAACATCGCATTGCATTGACGACGGGGTCGGCGTTGGGAAGAAGAGAGCCGCCTGGGCGCCCCCCGGGTTACGGGGTGCTGGCATATAATTAAAGCAAAACATTCATCTAGAGCGATGGAACTTGGGTCACGAGGGCTTTACGCATCGTCGAGCACAGCAAACAAGGTCCACACGTCACAGGGACTTGGGAGGGGCGATACACACTTTTTTTATTTCAAAAGCTTCCTAGCATGATTAAAGAGGATAAGGGGGAAGGAAGAATCTCCTAGGGAAAAGAGTGGAGGGGATAGAAATCCGGGGCATCCGGCAAGTGCTCATAAAGCGGCGTTCGGAATAGACCCTGAGACAGGTATACGACCATGCTTTTCCCTGCTATTCAACTTTTATCTTAACCCGGCCAACCCGATCTAGATTTCCGAGCTTTGAAATAAGTACCGATCTATCTACAACCTGTATATAATAGTTCTTTCACAATGTTATAGGCATATATATGTGTGTGTGTATGTAGAACGCTGGGTAAAGCATAGACCTATCCACCCCCTTAAAACCACGCCGTCTTTCCCGCCCCCGCATAGTCTTTTCCATCTAACCTTTAACCTTTAATCTCTATTCCCTTTCGTCCTTTTTTCATGTTTTAAACAAAAAAAAAAAAAAGAGAGAGAGAGAGAGAGAGAAGAAAGGAAACCGCCTCATGCCGGCATGTACCTATGGAAATACCGACTATAGGCCTGCGGGCCGTTGGAGCTATGCAAATTCCCGAGGAGGGGTTGGCCTAACTACGCGGAATATCCCTTTTGCTGAACCGGGCCAAATCTTTACGGCCGATCCAATTGCAGTCCACGGACATCATAGCATACGCTTGATAGTGATGGGTTTGAACGGCGGGGGGTAAAATTTTCCGCGGGCGGGACATCCATTTGATCGTTCATTCGTTTCATTCATTCGTCTCACATCATTTATACCGGGAGCATTGGAAACACGCCCCCTCCCCCTCCCCAAGCCCATCTGTCTGTATATGTAGATGTACCGCACCGCATGTGGCATGCGGACAACGTTCGTCTGCTCGTCAAACCCGACAGGACCCCCCCATTCTCGCGCCCCGGTCGTCAACCCACCAACCTCAGATCTGCGCCGTGCTATGCTAGGTATTCCTGCCTGCTCTGAAAATCCCCTTTCCCGAGCCCACCCCATCCATCCATCCATCCATCCATCCCATAGCTCACGCCCTTTTCCCGGGCTATAGCTGCAGATTAGTAGCGGGCCCGCGGCTCGGGCCGCCCCGGAGGTGGGCGGAGGAGTTCTTGAACAGGCTCTGCCAGATGAAGGCCTCGCTGAGCAGCAGCTCGATGTCCTTCTCGGTCCAGTCCTGCGTCGGCAGCGCCTGCAGGAACATCATGATCTCCTGGAAGTCCATCTTGAGCAGCTTGCCCGACCACTTCACCAGGAACGCCGCGCACACGTATAGGTGGAATTCCGAGAACCCTTGCTCCTCGGCCTGCGTTGCACGGTTAGTACTGTATACGGTATATAGGAATTTCCGCCTCAAGATGTGCGTGTGGTGGTGCCCCCGGTGCAGAGCGGGCCATACATAAGCCGACGATTCAAGCTTTTCGACTTACCAGATAAGTGTCCCACATCCGAATGGTGTTCCGGACACTGATTTCTCGCATGAGGAGACAGTTCATCCAGCGGAAACTGAACTGGATGAACTCGATGTGTTCGTTCTCGAGGTGTTTGGCGAGATCGGAATCGATCCTAGCAGTGAGGTCGCGGAGCGCAGCTACTTGCCGCTGAATCCCCGGCTGGGCGACGATGTAGTGGTCCTGGATCCCATCCAGCAGTTTGGTTAAGCACCAGAACGAGTCCGCTTCTACCGCGTCGAGCACCGTCTTGGGGAGCTGCCCTGGGTCCATGCCGCTCTCGATATTGGAGTCGGTTATGTAAGTGCCCAGGAATACCTGCCAGAAGGGCGTTACCAAGTCATTGATGCCTTGGACATAGCCGCTCGCCGGATGCCGGATCGCCCAGAGATAAAGTATCCGTTCTAGCGACCGTTGGGTAGCTTCGTAGCTGTATAGTTCGATATGGGGATTCGTCCGAGGCACATCGATGCTGATTTGATGCCATATCGCCTCGTCCAAGCCCCTCGCCCTACCGGTTGGATTTGGGTTCGATCCTCCCCTTTCGAAAGCCTGCCTCACGCCATCCAGATATTCTTTTCGTTTGCGCTCTAGCGTGGCCTCCCGTCTCTCGCTGGTTGTCGGAAGGTAACTGAGCAATAGCTGCCAGGTCATCGCGCGTACCTCTTCTGGGACACCTGACCAGGCTAATGCTCTGAGGTCCGCCAGCGATATCGTGCTGGCCTGTAGTATTTTCTTGAACTTATTTATCCTCGTAACACGGGAGTTTATAGCGTCTATTTCTTTAGGTGCGGCATTGGATGGTATCGAAGGGTGGTCGATCAAGTGCAGAGCATTGGCGGGATCTAGGACTCGATCAACAATGAGCTCAGCATGAGGCGCCCGTGCCTGTGCCCTGTAGGAATGCAAACCTTTGAGAATATCTTTATACTGCGGTCTTAATATCTTGCCCTCGCTCTTCTTGGGCATGGGATAGGCGAGGCTCGGTCTCTCGATCGCGATGTCGGCGCTATTCGAGTAGCGTCTACTGGCTAGAGCAAATGTGTTCTCTAATGGGGGTAGATCTCCCTCGGAAGTTGCCTTTCCCTGAGAAACTCCCCGAGAAGCTCCCTGAGAAGCAGCGATGCGCCTGGATCTTCGCTTCATGTTGGATAGGCTCGGTAAACCAAAATCGTCGCCATCATCGTCTTCGTACCCATATTCGTCGTCACCCTCAGCATCATCGACGTTCCAGTCTTGGTTGGTATCGGATAGGAAGTGGAAATACGACTTTAACGGTGGGGAGGATAGGCCCGAGGAGGATTTTGCGGGTGGTGTGCTGGCATGTGTCGATCGAGATTTTTGGGTGGAGGAGACTGGAGGAGTCTTAGGTCTGGAAGAGTTGCTAGACAGGTTCCTGGATCACGGCGGACGGCGGTTAATGGTTTAAATCCAGGAGGACTTTCACAGGGAACCTTCACCGGGGGAGAGGGGGCGGGGGCTTTAGGAGAGGGGGACGAACATGGAGTCGAAATTGAGTATGTCGGCATGGGAGTAGGCGGCACCCTTGACGAGACTTGCATCTCGAGTGGTCTTCTTTGGCATGGTTTCGCGTTGTTGGGGCCGCCAGAATGGGGAAGCCGACCTAGTCAGGTGAAAGGTACTTTAGCCATTGCTTGCTTGTCTTTATGGAAATACATAAGTATAATACTTAGGTATGAAGCTTTAGAAAAAGCCAGAGGTGGGCTTTGTTGAGGGGTTAGAGGGGTTAGAGGGGTTAGAGGGGTTCGAGGGGCGAACACCACCGGCAGTTATCAGTTATGGGCTGGCTGTGTGCGACTTACTCGGATCTGTCTGTCGAGACAAAGCTAATGATCAGTATAATGGATCAAACAAGGGTAGATAGATGACATTGATAGCCAGAGAAGACTGTATCTTATGTCTATTTATGTAAAGACAAGGTAAGACAAGGCAAGACAAGGCAAGACAAGGCAAGACAAGGCAAGACAGGACGGGATAGGACAAGACCAAACATGGAAACACAAGACAAGACAAGGCTAGGGAGTTGGGAGTTGGGAGTTGAGAGCTGAGAGCCGAGACGGTAAGAAGGTAAAGAAGGTAAAGAAGGCAAGAAGGTAAGAAGAGGGCAAAGGACGAAAGGAGGGTGATATGAGTAGGAGCATTTTCTATTTCGTACTCTCCCTCCCCCTCTCTATCTGTCTCTCTGTCTCTCTGTCTCTGGCTCTCTCTGTATATGGTAAAAGTAGGGTAGATAGATATAGAGGGCTCGAACTCTATATTATCTCAAACTCTATAAAACTTACCAACTTGGACCATTTCCTACGTCATTGTGTGCCAGAGGTCAGCTAATGTGACTGGCATACGTGTGTATCCATATATATATGGAATGTATATGGAATATATATGGAATGGACACTTTATTTAAACAGATAGTGAAAGTGAGAGTGAGAGTGGAAAGCGACAGGGAAGAAGCATAAGAAGTATAAGAAGCATGAGAAGAAGAAGAGTTGAGAGAAGAAAAGACAAGAAGGCTGGCTTGGTTGACTTACTTGATGTTGTGATGGCGGTTTGTTACCGCTGCTACTACTTGACGAGGAAAACATATCCGTGGATCAGGTACAAAGTCAAGGTTCCAAGGGTTCCAAGGTTCCAAGGCTGGTTGGCCAGATTTGGCCAGGTTTGGTTGGGATTGGTAAATGAGAATGGGAATAGGGAGGACCTCGGGGAGGCTATCTGGCGTCTGGCTATCTTGTTTTATTCAACCTTGATAGGTCACATTGTTGTTGATCTTGCACTACATCTCTATATGGACTAATGTTGGGGGGTGGTAGTGCTCTCCTTAAAAGTCCTGATGGGTTTCAACCATGCAAAGGTATACATATACAGCCCTGGTTATAGCGCTGGTAGCGCTTAAAGGCAGCCCTGGAGAAGAAGAGACGAGGAGGAATATGCGAATACCTTACGTTAAAAGTGTTGGTTTAAGTGGAAATTATAGTGGTAAATTATGGTGCTCGTACGACAACTTAAAAGGTAAGTAAATGGATTAAGGTATGTATGTAGTTACCAGGGATCGGTTAGTTAGTTAGTCATTTCCAAGGTTTTGTTAATGGCTTTTGAAGCCTCAACTTGCCCCTCCTGTGGCTGAATTTGAGCCACCCCGCTTTAAGCCTAACTAAGTAAAGCATAAATCTCTTTATGCACAACATTCCTGTCTCCACCTTTTGTTATCCATGGACCTGCTCTGATGCACCGTGGTATGTCAAAGCCATAGTGTGCTCGCTTGATGCAAGTATACTTGTCTATCTCAAGCTTCACCACTTGTAAGACGGAGGTGCTCTACCCAACAGCAAGCCGATGTTGCAGCATTTTGGCTAAGAAACATTGTCGTAAATGTGGCAAATGTTATGGTGATCGCTATGGCGACGAGGGCATCAACAATAAGCTAGAGGGGTTCTGTATCATAGGGACAAGCCATTCACGACTACTCCAACCTCTAAACCCTGACCTGACATGACAATACAACCAGGAGTGTCCATTTATGAACGAAGGGTTTACAGAAAAAGCCAACGTCAACTACTGCCAGCTGTTCGCAGGTTACGATGACCATCTTCTGGAGGTG
This sequence comes from Eutypella sp. D-1, assembly GCA_023313575.1. NCBI lineage: Eukaryota > Fungi > Ascomycota > Sordariomycetes > Xylariales > Diatrypaceae > Eutypella > Eutypella sp. D-1. The sequence continues at coordinate 1,236,095 of JAJTTP010000013.1, read as the reverse complement.
AATCAGGACAAGCTGGATAAATCATAGGGGATTCCGGAGAGGAGTTAAGGCAGGCGTTTGTTTTACCCGAGGAGCTTTTACTTTTTCTTATTATGATGTTGACTCTGACCCGGCTTATATGCACTACAGGAAGTATAGAGCAAAAATAGGAGTAGGAGTGGGATTATGCAGTGCTGATAAACCTACCTTAGGTAGGTAATAAAGAACGTAACCGCTTAACGTTAAGCCAGTATCAAGCCAATGTCCAGGATGGCGCCGGCCGCACACATTCTCCCATTGAAGTTGGGAAGGAAGGTGTAAAGGCATAGATGCACAATAAGTGGAAAATGCTTTGTTAAACAATGGGAGTAAAAGGCCCAGAATGAAAATAAACTACCTGCAGCCTTGTGCATAATATACCTAGTATGAAATGAACATTGAACCTTGGAAATGAATACTCCAAGAACTAAAGTACATACATTGCTTAGTCACGTCGGTCATTATTATGTAAAGCAGCAAGCACACTATGCCTGATTACGCTTAGAATAACAACCCTAACCAAAACATGGAGCTACCTTCTAAGTACCTAGGTACCTACCGCCTAAGAGATAATCACCTGGGCACCTATTCTATAGGTATCTCCAGCTACCTATTATCAGTTATCGCGCTATTTCCCTGTTAGGTATCTATTCTACTCAAGTACTTAAAGTATCTACAGCAGGTATTTACAGCATACACACTTACCTTCCGAAGCTTGCCTAAACAAAGTTCTTCCTAACTTCTCCTTCACCACCTGGGCAAGTTCATCAATAGTCGGTCGTTAATTGTGAATACTGCAGTTCTCTGGGTAAAAAAAAAAAAAAGAGGCCGCTGAAGAATATTGCAATCTATACTGATCAATCTAGGCTATCGCCATCGGTCAGAAATACCAAAAAGAAAAAGAAAAAAAGCTATCCATCCTGAATTGACCGCGTCTTCTTTTCAGGCTTCTCGAGCTCCGAAGCTCATCATTATCTTGACAATATTGATATCATCTTGATAATAGTCTAACTCCCCTTCTTTCTACTTTCTTCCTATCTTCCTTCATCTTCGTCCAAGATGACGGAGCCGGAGAACTTCGAGGATGACCTCTTCGCGGATCTGTAAGTCGACTTCTTTTCTTAATAATCTAATCATATTGTAACTACCACGTCGTTCTCTCGCATCTCTTATCTCGAACCTCGGCCTTAATTTTGTGCACGCTATTCACTTGATGTTTCCAACCTACAACCCAACTACTGTCCATACTGTCCACATCATTTTCTAACCACCTAAAACATTGCAGTTACGATGATAACGAGCCTTCAACTTCAAACCCCCCTGCTCCTGCTCCTGCAGCTGCCGCTCCTCCCGTAGCTGCCACACCCTCGCAGCCTCAGCCAGTCGCAGATTTACCAGCACAGCCTGACCCTGTCTCGGCTCCTACCAATCTGGGTCCAAAAATGGATAATAATGGCTATGGCGATGACTATCAAGAGGATACTTACGATGATGATGATGACGTCGACTTTAACCTCGGAAATGACTCTGGCAACACTCCCGTTCCGCCGCCCCCTCAACAACAACAACATGATGATTCTGCTCCAGCATACCACCAGTCTGGTCGTGGTTCAAGTGCCAAGGAAGATGGGTAAGTAATTGATTGATTTTAGTCCCTTAGTATCATGCATTATTATATCAGACCTCATGCCTCACATCGAGGCAACCTCTTTTCCCCTTGACCCCTGCCCGGGTCGATCTGGGTTTGGTTGTAGAAGGCGAGGATTGTGAATATCTTGCCCCTACCCCTGCTTTGTGGTAGGTGCGGGGAGACTTGCTGTGGTCCTGGATCATTGGCCGAATAGACTCCATTGAAGAGGATACGTACACTCTGGCTTTCTACCTTGCCCTGGCACAAGAGGGTATGTTCGTGTCGGAATGCTCTATCACCATGTCGGCCGATGTTCCCCCGGCTTGGGCCAAATCGTCCCCTGCTTGTCAGGGTGGGAAGAGACAAGAAAAAGGGAGAGGGTGACGAGGCGAGGTTCAGATGAGACGTGAGAGCTGAGCACAGTGGAGGATTACGTTCACACAATCTACCTGAACACCAACGATAAGCAGTCGACCATAGTCAGTTGGAGAGCACGCATCTACCTTCCGTAGCCTTCAGCTAAGATAGGCCATTATATACCGGCGAGAATACTGCTTTCGGGGGGCTGTAACAAGATTAGCAGCGAATAGCGCTCGAGGCCCATGAGCTAGCTTGACGATAGCAAAGATACAGCCAAACAAGAAAAGAAAAAGAAAATTCGACAACCTTTCTGGCATCGCAGCTACAAATGGCCCTTTCCCCGGAATAGTGCTAATTGTGGCTTCTCCGGATCGTACTCGACAAGTTGGCCCAACAAGCTTTTATCCCATACATCTTCTTCACTCCTACCTACACTGATCCCATATTCCCCAAAAATATACATCAACAAGCATACACCAACCACTATAACGCAAAATATTCCAGCATGGATATGCATCATGATTCGGCGGAGTACATTCCTTCCCCTTCTGAGGAGAGTGGTAGCTCCAAGGAAGGGGAAATACATTCCAGTCCACGGATTGATCCTTTTGTGGGAATCTCGGCGGCTGCCATCAGGCGCCCAGAAGAGGAGAATAAAGCTTCAAGGTCCGGGGAAAGCCTTCCAGCAAGCATACTTGCATCTACATCCTGCTTACCTATATCATGATACCGCACCCCTGTGACATCCCCCCCTGCGCGCGAAAGCACATATTTATGTCTGCTTGGGCCAAGCGAGTAGTATCCATACACCCGGAGCATACCTACACTTGGCACTTCTCGGGCGATATCTTACTCTGATCGAGACGTGCTCTTATACTATTGCATTGTAAACCGGATTCTTTACTGACTATTCTTTTGACGCTGTAGGAAGATGTTTATCGGTGGTTTGAATTGGGAGACGACGGATCGTAAGTTAGAACCGCGTATGGTTTTCTTATGCTTTACGGTGTGTACTGATACGATGCGTTAGAATCTCTTCGCGACTACTTTACCCAGTTCGGCGAGGTAACGGAGTGTACCGTCATGAGAGATGGTGCTACGGGTAGATCCCGCGGCTTTGGTTTCCTCACATTTAAGGACCCGAAGTGCGTAAACATCGTCATGGTGAAAGAACATTTCCTCGATGGTAAAATCGTACGTTATCCATCCTATATATAATCTCCTACTTAACCTTTTCCTTTACCCGTACTAACCACGTTAATCCCATCGTGCCTTCTATGTAGATCGACCCCAAGAGAGCGATACCGCGAGATGAGCAGGAGAAGACCAGCAAGATCTTCGTCGGCGGCGTCAGCCAGGACACCACGGAGCAAGAGTTTAAGGACTACTTCGCCCAGTTCGGCCGGGTAGTGGACGCTACCCTCATGATGGACAAAGACACCGGCCGACCCCGCGGCTTCGGGTTCGTCACCTTCGAGAGCGAGGCCGGCGTGGACGCGTGCCTGAGCACCCATCTCGAGATCCACGGCAAGCCGATCGAGGTCAAGAAGGCGCAGCCGAGAGGTAACATGCGCGAGGAGGAAGAGAACCAGCGGCGCGGCAAGTTCCGCAAGGGCGGCTCCGAGGACCAGGGCGGCAGCAGCCAGAACCAGATGGCCAGCCAGATGGGCCAGGGCGGCATGACGCCGCAGGTCATGGCGCAGTACCTGCAGCGGATGCAGCAGTACATGGGCATGGTGCAGCAGCAGATGGCCATGAACCGCGGCATGGGCATGAACGGCATGAACCCCGCGATGGTGCAGATGCTGCAGATGCAACAGATGCAGCAGCAGATGGGCCAGGGCGGTGGTGCCCAGGGCGGCGCCCAGAACAGCCAGATGGCGGCGGCCATGGCGAACATGAACCCGCAGATGCTCCAACAGATGCAGCAACAGATGCAACAACAGATGATGGCCAATGGAGGCGGCCAAGGCCAGGGCGGCGAGCAAGGCGACGGAGGCCAGCAGGGCTTCAACAACTACAACCAGCAACAGATGTTCAATCAGCGTGGGGGCGGCCGGCGCGGTGGCCGGGGCGGCGGTTTCAACCAGGGATACGGCGGCGGTGGCCCCGCTGCCGGCATGGGAGGTGGGGGCGACCCGACCTCGTGGGAGGGCATGTACGATGACGTGCCGCAGCCCCCGAACTTCAACCAGGGTGGCGGTGGCGGCGGCGGCGGCCGTGGCGGCTTCCACCGGAACCGTGGCCACCACCACGGCAGCCCGGCGCCTGCGGACCCGAGCTTGGCGCCGCCTGCTAACGCGCCGACGGGCCCGAAGAATGCCGGTAAACCTGGCGCCAACTACCGGGGCGGCGGCCGGGGAGGCAACCGTGGATTCCATCCTTACGGTCGCTAGGGGTCGGCCAGACCCGGAGTCTCCCGTTAACTCCCCTGTCTCTGAATTCCTATCAACCCCCCGTTTTCGACCACATCATCCCTCCCTACCGACACTGCTGTACGAGACCACGACTTCGGGACGCACATAACCTCGACATACGACGAATAGATATGGACCGACGACCTCATCTGCGTCGGGTCCTAGCACCGTAATCTCCCTCCCCCCCTCCCCCCATCTCCCCCAGTGGCCATTTTCTTTTTCGGTAACCGTCTGTGCCCTCTCTGTATATTACAAAACATTATGAACGCTACGACTTTTCGCGTTCCCCCGCCTTATGCATACTCGTTTACATATGGATTTTTCGCGGAGTTCTCAGTTTCTGATTTCTACCAAAAAATACCGACTCCCTTCGGTACTGTTTTACGATCCGGCCTCTTCCCCCCTCCCCCCCTGCCGACATCCTTTCACGCTTGTTGCCTGCGGCCTAGGACAATACTTCGTGCTCGTCCGGAGTTCATGTCGATTTTTAGTCGCAGCACTTCCTCTTCTTCGTTCTTCCTTTTACCCTTTATGCAATTTTTAATTCCATTCAGAAGCCGTATACTGCGTACTACTTATACACCCGATACGTTTTTTTCCCCGTGCACACACACACGCAACCAGCAATTAAGTATGACCTCCAGAACGTGGATACATATATGACGTGCGTATGGATCTCACAGACATACGGGGCGGGGAAGTTCTGGGTTCTCGCGGGATGAAAACAAATACCAAAACAAAAACAAAAGCACATAAGAATGCGTACACACACACACACACAAACACGTGAAAAGGAGGGAGTGCAAAATAGCCGCAGGGTGATAAAAGGAAGCCGGGCATGACAAGGTGATGTTACGCCTCTTCCCTGCACGGCTCTACATAATTATCAGTTACCCCCGCCCTCCCCTCGCCTCCTTCCCGGCTCTTGTAGCTGCCGACTACCGATACATACCGATAAGTCGAGGGAAGTGCGGACCGAAGTATATCAGTGGCTAAGGGGGTTGAGAAGGGTGGACGAAGCACGTTGAGTTTGGGAGGAGTTGGACCGGTGCTTTTCTTTCTTTGTTTTTTCTTTCTTTTCCGTTCTTCTCGTTAGGGCTTGCATTTTCTTGTTTCTCTTTTTGTTTTTTTACGACCGAGGGGGAAGGAAAGGAAAGTCGGCCAGAACGGACACCGAAATACAGAACAGAGACTGCTTTTCATCATTTCTACGATGCTTCTTTTTATTATCATTATTATTATTATTTTAACTATATCGTGCTAGAAGACTTGCTGGTCGCGTGCAACGATCAAGGTTGCTGCTGTGGGCATGGCTGGTCCCAACTGGCACGTAGATAGTAGCCGGCCAGCTGCGCGTAGATGGCCGGCCCCCCACGTTCATCTGGCCCGGGGCCTGAGATGATGCAGTAGCCTCCCTTTTCTTAAGGAGATGAGGTGATCGTATGCTTTCGGAATAATGAATGTTAAAAACGCCGACCATGCTAAGACGGAGAATACCTGTGAATCCTGCTGGGGCGGGTATAGGAGGCTGAAGGGAGGGACATCACTTCCGCCAGACTATGTCACGTATCTATGTATGTCTTTATTATAATGTGAGAGGCCGATGATTCTACGCGGATGTAATGTACTGGAGAAAGTGTGAATCTCGGAAGTTGATTGGGACTTGCGATTTTATATGATAGGGTACAGAATCCGTAATGGAAACTTACGTAACCTTGATTTAGAAAGGAAAGGGGAGGGTGGGATTATAGGAACAGTTGTGGTTGCCTACGACTGCGCTAGTTCTTCGATATGCTTGAATGGGTAGATCGTGACGTTTGATGGGCGACGTTATTCATATATAGATGGAAGCTTAGATGTCTGTAATAGATTTACCGCCGTAATGGCGTGTTATATACTCGCTTGGACAGCGTGCTTAAGATATAAAAATATTCCGTCGATGCGTACCCTTCACGTCTGCCAATTGTAAGTGAAGTGGACGCTCGCGCTATCAAGATTGCTTAACACGAATTAATCGTCACGCAACCCCTATTCTCGATAAAGCTTCGTAAACCCCTCCTCGGGCGGCTGCAGCCAGTTCCTTTCGTCGTATTTAGTTCCCTCGCCCTCGATGACGTGGAAGGTATAGATGATGCGGCCCTTGTCGCTCGTGTTCCTCTCGCTCTTGTGCAGGGTGTTGCCGTGGATCAGGACCAGGGAGCCGGCCTTGACCTCGCCCATCTTGTACTCCCCGCGCTGCTCCTCCTCTGCGGTGCTGCTCGCGGCCGTCTCCCCGTACTCGTCACCCGGGGGGAAGCGCGGACCATTGTTGTCCTCGAAGCCGGTGCCGCCGCCCGCGGCGCGCACGAAGCGCTGGCGCACGGGAGCCCAGCGGTGGCTTCCCGGCAGGAAGCTCAGGCAGCCGTTCTCGGCGGTGGCGTCCTCGAGGGCGTACCAGAAGCCGACGGCGCTCGGGGAGTCGGTGTACAGGAAGGTGCTGTCCTGGTGCGGGGGCACGGCGCCGCCGATCTCGGGCTGCTTGCAGATGACCATGCTCTGCAGGACGCGGGGGTCGCGGAAGCCGATGGCGCGGGCGACGGCCGCGGGGTGGCTCTCCTTGTGCCCGGCGGCGACGCTGCCGCCCGTTGCGGAGGCGCCCAGCAGGTCCGGGTTGGTGGCCGGGTCGAGCAGGGCGGCGAAGGGTGGCGATAGCGCGTGCAGGTAGTGGCCGATCTTGTTGATGGCGCGGGCTTTGGGCTTAGCGAGCGCGCCGGTGGCCGGGTCGAAGGCGTCCTCCTCGAAGAAGAAGCGCACCTTGTCGCCCGACGTCAGGAAGTAGTCGTCGCCGACGTGGGCGGACTTCTCGCCCGTGCTGAAGCGCGTCATGGGGTGGTCCGCCAGCGAGAACGAGTCCAGCAGCGACTGCGTCTCGTCGAGCAGCGCGCGCACCGTCGTCGGCGGCAGCGCGTCCGGGATCACCAGGTACCCGTCCCGGTGGAACTGCTCGAGTTGCTCCGGGGTGATGCCTCCATGCTGGGGCGAGACTTTTGCTTCTGCTGTCGCCGAGGACATCCTTGTAGTTGCTATCCTATCTTTTTGCGTGGTCGATTATATATATTGGAACGTTCAACTACGTCTTGTCGGCTGAGATGTATGTGCAGCGTGCGGGATGCCCGATTTGTCCTTGAGACCATGCAGCTATTATTATATCAATATTCATGGTTCGAGTAGCACACATGTGACGTTACGACGGGTGAGTTAGAGGGCGTCTTGGGGCAAAAGGGGGAAGGGGATTGGATAGAGGGGTCGATTAGAAAAACGAACTACCAGACTGCCTAAGAGCTTTAGCGATCTTTAGCGATCAAGCGAAGGATAGCGGGGTAACTAACCACTACGATAACCGGAGGTAACCGGTGGACGATGGACGATAGACGGCGGATGGTTATTACGAATTTGGTACTGATTGTTAGTTACTAAGTATTTACATATTACGGATGTTGCAATTACAGGCAAGCTCGAAGCCGGACAAGCCAATTTACTTATTATGTCGAGCTTCGGTGTTTGTACATACAAGTACTATGTAAAGCTGGAAGGTGCGGAATGTGGTAGTGTCTACGGTGCACGGGTATCAATACTGATGAGGGGTACTTATGACATTTACCAACACAGTGTGAAAGTACCCCCTAGTAGACCTATTCGGTCAAAATTAACTGAGATTTGGCCGATAAATAATGTGTATTTTAATTCCTCGACACTGTAAATGGCACTTGGCATGTGAAGGCCCGTCATTACTTCTGCGTACCTACCCAGTTGCAGGTACCTACATAGACTGATTTATTAACCCTTACTGTTCAACCTTAGGAGATGAGGACTATTCAGCTTGATTACAAGCACACCACGATCCTGAATCAACCCCTTTCTACTGCCAGATCAGTTCAATCCCTCCTGGGAAATAGTCCTACAGATTACGTCCGCCAACAACAGACATGAGCTCCGAAGAAGAGGTCCTCTCGGGCCCTCCCGCCCCGGAGATCCTAGAAGACCGCATCTGGGTCGACGGCTGCTGGGACTTCTTCCATCACGGTCACGCCGGCGCCATGTTACAGGCGCGCCAGCTGGGCACCGAGCTGTACGTGGGAATTCACTCAGATGAGGCGATTCTCGAGAACAAAGGCCCGACGGTCATGAACCTGCAAGAACGGTATGTGTGGTCACTCTTTTCTCCTCTAGCCCCTATTTTTGATTAAAACGGGTCCGATTGATCAACTGACTATTTTGGCCTGAAATGAAGAATCGCCGCGGTGGATGCCTGTCGCTGGGTCACGAGATCCGTGCCCTACGCGCCCTACGTCACGCAGCTATCCTTCATCAGCCATTTCGGGTGCAAGTACGTGGTGCACGGAGATGACATCACGTCTGACAGCAGCGGCGAGGACTGCTACCGCTTTGTTAAGGCCGCGGGACGCTTCAAGGTCGTTAAGCGGACCCCTAGCATCTCCACCACCGACCTTGTCGGCCGCATGCTGCTCTGTACCCGCACCCACTTCATCCGCTCCCTCGAGCGCACCATTGCTGGCGATGAGGGCGAGGGTACCGCGCCCGAGAGGCGCGCCAGGGGCGACGCCATGGCCGAGCGTATGCGCCAGTACGCCTCCGACGAGTCCGGTAAGCGGCCCGGCGCCGACATCTGGTTCTGGTCTGCCGGTGACGAGGGCGGCGCCGCCGAGGCCGGGTCCGGCACCGCGGCGAAGGACGTCGCCGGATCCTTCCATCCATTCCAGAAGACTGCGGGACCCAGGCCAGGTCAGCGCGTTGTCTACGTCGACGGCGGCTTCGACCTGTTTTCTAGCGGTCACATCGAGTTCCTGCGACGGGTGGCCGAAGCCGAGGAGAAGCTCGCCCGGGATGAAGGCTGGTATGATCAGCAGAATGTTGATGAGCGTCGGGGCAAGGGCGAGGATTACGGCCCCGTCTTCGTCGTCGCCGGCGTCCACGACGATCAGGTGATCAATCGCTGGAAGGGGGTCAACTACCCAATCATGAACATTTACGAGCGTGGACTCTGTGTACTGCAATGCAGGGTAAGTTTCCCCTCACCATTCATCGGCGCACACATCTAGCCTATCTCCCATCTTTCTGTTTCTCCAGCTACTAACCATAATTTCTTATTTTTCCCACCGCCACAGTATATCAATGCGGTGGTATTCGGTGCCCCCTTCGTACCGACGCGGGCTTACCTCGGCGCGTTGCCCTGGGGCGTGCCGGACGCGGTATACCATGGCCCAACATCATTCATCCCGCTGGAGTCGGACCCGTACACGGCACCGCGCGCGATGGGCATCTTCCGGGAGGTGGGACGGCACGAGTACGCCGACGTCAACGCCGGAACCATCGTCCAGCGTATCATGCGCAGCCGCGACCTGTACGAGGCCCGCCAGCGCAAGAAGGGCGTAAAGGCCGAGGTCGAGGCTGCCCAGTACCAGAGGGAGATTCTCGAAGAAGAGCAGCGCGCCCGCGAGGCCAAGACCGCCTCCCTGTAGGCCAGGCCATGCCGCATCGCAAAGAGAAAAGGAGATGCGCGGGGAGGCAAGATGGAAACCTGCTGCGTTGTGCTGATGGATGGATGACACGCGGCCCCCGTGTCCTCGAGCCTGTCCTCGAGCCTCATATGTGCGCATTCTTTCATCTTTGCGAAGTCACCTTTCCCGTATATAAGCATTATAGAATGCATTGTTTTTTGTCCATCCGCGTCACGCGATAGATAGCTATCCGGGTTTATAGTGCGAAAGCAGGCCATCGAAATGCAAAGATATGTAACTAATTTTATAGCCAACAGTGGTTCAGTGCCATTGTGAAATGATTTGTAACCGAGGGAAAATAATAGGCAGATAGAAGTATGCTACTGCTGAACAATCTGTTGCATAGAAAATATGTTTTCCCCCCTTTTCTTTCCTTTTTCTATCACTGTGGCAACCAAAGCATCTCCGTGTAGCGTGCCTGTCATCTGGGGGCACTTCAATTCATGGGATGATCCGATTGGATTGTCTTGATTCCATAGGCTATATCAATATTTGCATTGCACGGGGTTCAACACGGGTCCCGATCACCTGTTACTGTCAAGTCACAACAGGCAGCTCCCCCAACCTAAGTTAACACATGTGTACATATAAATATTCATCAACCCCATTCTAGTTGGTAGAGTGCGGTATTCGGTGAGACAAGCATATCTTGCCTAACCTTTTAGGAGGCGCTATGTAGCGTTCCATCCCGAGTTGCAGTTAGGTTGAGCCGCTCGCTCGGCCTATGTAGGTTTCTACCGTACCGACCACATCATCAGGTTTTTGGAGATCCAGCCACCGATCATTTCGAGCAAGAGCCGAGGCCCAGCTGTCCAAGTGATATCCGAGAATGATTCGTTAGCGCCCTTTCAACCCCAGATATAATATCCATAATCAAGTTACCCCGGAACTTTAGCGTGGTGGGCTAGTTTGGCTGGCTTTTTTTTGGTCACCTTCGTTGCCAATTCAGCACGCACGGTAAGCTTTTTTATGTGTCCAGGAAATTGGGTGTGACCTGGAATGACGAGTTCCAGCATCACAGGAACTTCCCGGGGTTTCAAGAATAAAACTTATGATCGTATTCTTAGGGGTTGAGTACGGTGTAAGTCGGAATAGGGAGGGGGCATATTCACATGGGAGACGCTGACGGCCCCACACTGAAGTGTCCTCCGGACTAGCCGCCAAGAAGTCCCACTAACCCACGACACCCGCAGTAGTAATACATAGCTACCTACTTAAGTGTATAGTAAACAACATCATACGTTCTTGCCTTGTATCTACCATCTACACACCTGGAAAGGTGCTTTACTACTTATTCTCTCTTACCTGGACAGCAGTCAGTCTCGACTGCTTCATAACTACAAGACTACAGCAGCAAAAACAACAACAACAACAATAATAACCGACTAAGCCGAACTATGCCTTCGAAGAAGACAAAGGCGGCAGGCAATGTCGATCCCGTGATTATCGTGGGCGGGGGGCTCGCAGGGTTAGTGGCGGCTTTCGAGGCGACGCAGCGGGGTGTGCGGGCGGTCATCGTGGACCAGGAGAACGAGAAGAACCTGGGGGGCCAGGCATTCTGGTCGCTAGGGGGCATTTTCTGCGTGGACTCGGCGGAGCAGCGGCGATGCGGGATCCGGGACTCGCGGGAACTGGCGCGGCGCGACTGGCTGGGTTCGGCCCGCTTCGACCGCCTCGATGGCGAGGACCGCTGGCCCCGCCGCTGGGCCGATGCCTTCGTCGACTTTGCCGCCAACCACGGCCCTGATGGAATGGAGGCCTATGTCAAGGCTAGGGGTATCACTTTTATGAAGAATGTTGGTTGGGCCGAGAGGGGCGACGGCACCGCAGACGGCCACGGAAATTCCGTCCCGCGCTTTCACCTCACCTGGGGCACCGGCCCCCAGGTCGTGCGCGCCTTTGTCGACCCCGTCCAGGACGCCGCACGGCGGGGACTGGTGGAGTTCAAGTTCCGACACCGCGTCGACGAACTGATCGTGGAGGAGGGGACTGGGCGCGCCGTCGGCGTGCGGGGTAAGGTGCTCCAGGAGGACAACGCGGAACGCGGCGTCAAGTCCTCGCGGGTCGAGGTGAGCGATTTCGAGATCCGCGGGAGCGCCGTCCTGGTTTCCTCGGGAGGAATCGGCGGTAACCCGGACGCAGTGAAGGCGGCGTGGCCCACCGATCGGCTGGGCCCCCGGGTACCGCAGCGCTTCGTGATTGGCGTGCCGGCACATGTAGACGGTCGCATGATCGACATCGCCGAGCGCGCCGGCGCCAGTGTCGTCAATCGCGATCGTATGTGGCATTACACCGAGGGCCTGGCCAACTGGGACCCGATATGGCCGAGCCACGGGATTCGGGTGCTGCCGGCGCCGTCCTCGCTCTGGCTCGACGCCACGGGCAAGCGCCTGCCGCCCTTCCTGTACCCCGGATCCGACACCCTAGCCACGCTCAAGCACATCTGCGCCACGGGCTACGAGTACACATGGTTCGTGCTCACCAAGACGATCATCGCGCGCGAGTTCGCACTCTCCGGGTCCGAGCAGAACCCCGACCTCACCAACAAGAGTCTCTGGCAGCTGCTGACGACGCGGGTGCTCGGGCGCAACGGCACCGTTCCCGTGCAGCGGTTCCAGGAGCACGGCGCAGACTTCGTGATCCGCGACAACCTCGAGGACCTGGTGGCCGGCATGAACGAGCTGGCAGCGCGGGAGTACCCGGGCGAGGGCGAGGACACGGTGGCGGCGCCGCGGCTCGACCCCGCGCGCGTCCGGGAGGTGGTGGAGGCGCGCGATGCGCAGGTCGTCAACAAGTACTCCAAGGACGCGCAGGCGATGCTAATCCGCAACGCGCGGGGGTACTGGCCGGACCGGATCTCGCGGGTGGCGGCGCCGCATCGCCTGCTCGACCCGGCCTACGGGCCCCTGATCGCCGTCCGCATGAATCTGCTCACACGCAAGACGCTCGGCGGCATCGAGACGGACTTGCGGAGTAACGTGATCCGACCCGTCGAGGGCGGTGGTGGCGGCGAGGAGCGCTTCCCGGGCCTCTACGCTGCGGGCGAGGCAGCGGGTTTCGGGGGCGGCGGCGTCCACGGGTACAGCTCCCTCGAGGGCACCTTTGTCGGCGGCTGCATTTTCTCCGGCCGGGCGGCGGGTATCGCTATGGCGGAGGAGGTGCTAGGGACATCAGAAGCGACGGGAAAGGTACGTGTCTTCCCTGCTCAACCCTCCCATAACTCTTTCCTTTGTCCATCCAGTCCACGCTATTCTTGTCACCCTTGTCCCTCTGACCTGACTTGAGGAGAATGCTCTTTATTACGACTCCATTGCTACATACTAACTAACGCTTCGACAGGGTTCAACGTCTTCGACGGAAAGGTCCATGTTGTAGGCTCCACATACCACGTGGACTTGCCACCCGAGCCCGAGCCCCTTACATGGGGCCGGGCGCATTTTACGGATTTACATATGAGTAGTGGTGGCCCGCGCGCCCCTATATTTGATTGACGGGACCTAGAGATTGGCCAGTTACATAATCCCTCGTTGATATCTGTGCATTTCCGTATTTTGACGTCTTTTCGCGATCTGGTTGGTTCGTGGGAGGCATCCACGATAATGTGCGTCTAATTACCCTGCGCAGGGAGGCCCGGGTTGTGGTAATTTTGTATCGTCTGATATTGGGAGGTCTCCTCTTCACCTTCCCCTTCCCTTTTTGTGTTATCCGAAGTTGGAGTGGTACCCGGGCGATGAAGCTTTGACCACGCCATCCCGGCTTCTAGAACTCAGATATGAAAGAACGTGTCATGCGGGACTGGCGGATCGCACCCGAGACCAGCTTGCCGGTTCGTTGCGTTGCGGGTGTGGCAGCCACTCGGAAATTCTTTATGTGTTCATAGTGTTGCAGACAGAGTATGAGGCACGAAATGAAGCCCCCCAAACCTCCCCAGCCAGCCCCTAGTTGTTCGTGATTTCCGATAAGCCCGATACGACGCATAAACGCTTACATGACCGTTATGGTCGAGAGGGCCGCGAGGGTTAATTAGCCGACGTTTGGCAGTTGGGATGATGCCAAGATCGCCCGGATTTGCCGCCGGCCGGTAGTAGGCGCATCACAAGGGTTACGTCTATCAGGACATATTATGCAAAGTGGCCCGTGCTTTTTTCTAGAAGGAATCTTAATTGATCGAGAGGGGTTCGACTCCACTTCTAGAAGCAGAAAGGGCCCCGCTAAATCAAAGGACGCACCCGTTCTCCTTTGGGTTGGTGTATGTCTACAGGCAGGTACCTCCTGTACATGGGTACCTACCCAGGTAGGTACGTATATGTATACGGGTAGATGCATTTTCTAGAAACATTTGAAAGTGTGGAAGAAGTGTGGAAGTACATGTCACCATCCGAAGTCGATAGGAGGCCCGCAAGCCCGTTAAAGTCCTCCCTCTGACAAGGAGGACGCATTGACTGACACATTACTACCACACCACACCACCACACATACCACCATACGACACTTGCAGTAGGCTGGCTGCCTGGGGTAATATCGTCACTTCTTGCCACCATCGTGAACTTAAATATGACTGGATAGACTTATTAAGAGCCTAGGTGCAGGAACAAACGGGAACTCTGAAGGACAATCAAAAGCGAACTCCATTTCATTCTAACGGGCTTCCATTTCTTTGAAATACGTTGTTACTAAGCCCGATTGAGTTAGAGAGCTACCCCCAATACATCATGGACCTCGGGATGTACCTTACCTAAGACATCCAGTACTTTAGTGTAAACACACACAAGTACCTAGGTACAGACAGATCCGGCTTCCAAGGTTCTTTGACCCAAGATTGAACCTTCCATGGAAGTGTCAAACCCCGGCAGCCCAGTAAAAGAAGCCCCCAGGGAAGTTTATCTCGGGACGGTTCCCCTCTGGTCCGTGCTTTTCTTCCTCATCTGCCAAGACCTCAGTGCCAATCTGCCCCTCCATTCAAATATCCAGGCTGCCAGGGCAGGTAGCCAAGGGATCAATTAAGCTCATCAAGCTTACCTTAGGTACCTTGTCAGATTTGTGTAGGCGGGCTTTAGTCAGTAATTACTTTAGGTACTTACAGAAAGGAGAAAGAAACCGCGACAAAGTGTTTATGGTCTCCCAGGGCTCTCAGTTCTCTCATCTACCAGTCTACTTAGTCCCCGTATATCTTTACGAAATTGAGCAATATTTTCGCCGTGACACTATATTATCGATTTACATACGTAGTTAGCCAATTTATTCTCTCGGGATAGTAAACCACTTCTAGAGGTTTTATTGGAACTCGTTCACATTTTGCTGCTGTCAACCTTAGGACAGTTCCACCTGTGAAGGAGTAACGATACCTACCGGAGGTACTTACTGACCTAGGTACATACATACATAAAGGTACTTTCATGTATTATTATCTAAAACCACCTGAACACACACACACACACACACACACACACACCTTGAAGCGCTATAGCGGCCAGTCCGAGCTGTCCAAACCTTGCTGAATTGCGGAGTAAGTGAGTAATAAGTGATCGCTTTTCTATCAGGTTGTCTTCCCTTGTCTTGCTCTTGGTCTAACTCCAGCGAGCCTAGGCAAGACCTACCTTGCTACCTACCCGCCTATCTGCCTATCTGCGCCTTACATATGCCCACCACCACCTCCACTTTACCTTTCTTTGGAAGTGTTGATATATCCATATACCTTCCTACATACATACTCTATCTACTACCTTCCTACCTTACTTCCTCCTCTCTAAACGCCAACATACCCGGACAAACTCACATCCCATACACATACAGACATACATTTAAATATTTTAACTTCATTTGCTGGCTCTCGAGTGATCTGCCAGTGTGCATATTCCAACTTTACCTACCTCATTCGCCCCTAATCGCCTACCTAGGTACATACTTAAATACATATCATCCGTCCATCCATAAAACAATTCATACCATCACCACACCTGACTCCGACTCAACAGCCAATGTATCTTATTTTTCACATAGAAAATCACTATTCTTATTTTTGAATGAGACTGGCAATTCATACAATCTCACTTTCTATCATAATTCCTTGAATGGTAAGTATTTCAATACCGTGCATCCTAATGCCAATTCTTTCTTTGTATGTAAAGTCTTGAAGAAATCCCCACTACTAGACTAAGCTGCCGCCCCCTTGACAACCCCCCCTCCCCCTTCTTTTTCCCCCCCCTGCCTCATTGTCGCATTTTTGTCTTTATGGTAGCCTTGTTCTCTGCTGCCTCGGTGGTATGACTAACTTCACGCACTGCTCTCTCATTCTCATTCTCTTAACTTCAGCGCTGAATGACTTTTAGACTAATGTGGCTGTCGCTTAGGTCGATTATTGAGTACTCAGGATATATATAGAAGAGAGACCCCCTCTGCCGCCATTCTCTCGTTATTCTCTCCTGTAAGGGTCAGCCTTTTTTTTTTGTATACCACCTCATCACTTCTTCCAACGTACCCATACTCCAGATACACGTACAGACAGAGACTTAGTCATTATTTCCTCTTATCACCCTCGCCGACTGAATCCTACAAGGCGATTCACTAGTCAACATCTGCACCGTTGAAGAACCCCTCACGTGTCTCGCGCATCGAGTGACCATCTAAGTTGCTTACCATCCAAGAATAGGAATCCTTTTAAAAACTCCTGAGAACCACCCTTCTGAGAGCCACACCTGCCACCGCTTCCACCACCCGAAACCTATAATTTCGTCGACCTCTTCGACTTCTTGATAGCCACCCAGTGGGACACCGAGAGGAATCCGACTTGATAAGACTCCCTCGAATACGCTCAACTCTGCTGTCATGTCCGGACCTACGTTCACGAGCCCATTTGCGGCCAATTCAAACCCTTTCAGCTCAGACGGAAACAGACCTCAGACTCCCACCGGAGCACCGGGAGAACTACCCAATGTAATCGAAGAGGACGAGAACGATACTATCACATCCCCCTTGAACATGGACTCCCGTCCCGTAAACGGGGCTGTCTCTGCCTTCCGTGGACCATTCGGTGGTCTGTTCGGCGCAGATGCAGCCACAGACGGTATGCCCTCTGGTACCAGGACACCCCCGAACCCAGATACCTACCCTGCTCAGTACAATTTCGGACGCCGAACGTCAGTTTCGGCAGAATCTCTGAAACCTGTGGCCGACGCCAACGATAATTGGACCCCGCCGTCGTATCCCAAGACACAGGAGCAGATAGAGCGACTCAAGAAGGCCATTGAAGGAAACTTTCTATTTAGCCATCTAGACGACGAGCAAAGCGCGCAGATTTTGGGGGCTTTGCAAGAGAAGCCGATCCCAGCAAGAGACATCAAGGTACGTCGAGACTTACATCCTGTAACACAATACAATTACACTACGCCTCTGAGAGAACCTCCTGTGGCTAACCCCATATTAGGTTATTATCCAAGGTGATGCTGGTGACTACTTCTACGTGGTGGAGAAAGGCTCGTTCGACGTCTACGTGAACGACAGCGGCGCACTCCAACCCGGATTAGATGGTCTAGGCAGAAGGGTTAGCACAATTCAGGCCGGCGGCTCATTCGGTGAACTCGCCCTGATGTACAACGCTCCCCGAGCCGCCACTGTAGTTTCGGCCCAGTCGAACTGCACGCTTTGGGCTCTGGACCGAGTAACATTCCGTCGTATTCTCATGGAGTCCACCTTCGCGCGGCGGCGCCTGTACGAGAGCTTCCTGGAGGAAGTACCCTTGTTATCAACTCTTACAGCGTACGAGCGATCCAAGATTGCCGATGCGCTGGAGACTGTGAAGTTCCCGCCGGGAAAGATCATAATTCAGCAAGGAGACATCGGCGAGGCTTTCTTCCTCCTGGAATCGGGCGAGGCCGATGCGTATAAGGAGGGAGAGCCCCTGCCGGTAAAGCACTACAAGAAGGGCGACTTCTTCGGCGAGCTTGCTTTGCTTAACGACGCACCGCGAGCCGCGAGCGTCGTCAGCAGGACGGAGGTCAAGGTCGCCACTATGGGAAAGAGCGCGTTCGCGAGGCTCCTGGGCCCCGTTGAGGGCATCATGAGGAGAACACATTACGTAGGGGTTGCATCAGGTGTGGAGGATATGGATCCCCTTCACTCGTAATGTTTATAAATTGGCACATTAAAGAGAAAAGGGGGGGGAAATAGGAATGGAAATGGGTTTGTTTAAGGGGGGCGGGGTAGGCGTGGAAGAGGGCCTAATCACAAACTTGGCTGCCACGGAGACAAAAGGAAAAAGAAGGCTTTTTTTTTCTCTCTCTCTAATGGTCTCCCTCTCCCTTTCGTGCTTTTTCTCATCCACGGGGCTTTCGAGATGGAGATGGCGTTCGCGGTATTACCCTCGCTTGTTTACAGATTAGGCATGGTTATTCCTTTTTATTTTTATTTTTTTACCCTCCACCCCCTCATGGTTTTATCATTATCATGGAAGATACCGCAAATAGACGTTAGGACTTGGTCATCGCTAGGTTTGCTTTGCCGCCTTTTTTTGTCTTCATTATTCGACTTCGTAAGATTTAACTTTTTCTTCCTGTTCGCCTGTTATGAGCCCCGTGCGTAGAAAGCTCTCTGTGAGACGGGGCATGATTTTCGAGTGAGTGAACTCCTATACTCGTATAAATAAATAATCCTCCATTTCGAGCCTCATCTGACGAGGTTGTCGTATCGAGAGAGAGAGAGAGAGAAAGAAGAAAAAAGAGACAGTTAAGACGGTCCTTCTGAAATACGTAGTATATGTAAACCCAGCCGAGCAATTTAATCAAATAATAGCCAGAACTCCAAACTCCTTTGTACGCTACGGCATTAATAACGACTATTTCCTTTTTTTCTAATCAGTTTCCACCTGGCCTCGCTTCACCCATCTATCCACCCATCCATCCACCTATCCATGCAGCCTTCCCCACGACAGGTCGCCGGCATCGGGGACGGCATCAGCTAGCTAGCTAGCAGCGAGCTTACGGGTCTCTTCGCGGATCCTCCGACGCAACTCCTCAGCAGCGGCCTCAGCCTCGAGCACGCGGCCGACGCCGCGGCGCCAGGCGTCATTGAGCCCGTGAACCTCAGCAGCGACGCCTTGCTGCGCATTCCTCCGGCGCAAATTAACGCGGTCGAGGGCGCGGCGCGCGTCCGCGAGTTCGCGCTCCACGGCCGCCGTCTCCGCTTCCGCCTGCCAGTTCCCTACCAGCCACGCGTTGCGGCCGTGCGCGTCGAGCAGGGAGAGGTGCGCGTGTCGTTGGGTCAGGTACGTGGACGCTGTTTGTGCGCGCTCTAGGCGGGCTTGGATCTCGGAGGAGGAGGAGAGGGAGGGGGAGATCGGGTCGGAGGATTGTTCGTACCGCGATGTGTCGATTGCTTGGAGCGGCTCTTTTGTTGCGACGCGCGTGAGCTCGGCTTCTATTAGTGCGCTGAAGCGCGGTTCGCGGAGAGGGGGGAGGGCGGTGGATATTGTTGGGGCGGCGTTGTTGTCGTTGTCGGAGGAGGAGGAGGAGGTTGACGAGGACAGCTCGGCGGCGATCAGGGCCTCGGCTGCGCTGCGCTCTTCGGGCGTCGGCTCTGCGTCGATGTCTGCCGTTGTTGTTGCGTTAGTCTACGGACACTGATGGTCTGTCTGGCTCAGGCCGAGCAGGTTGGTGAAGTGGGCTTACATGGTAGGGACTCGTGGACTGTTGTGCGGAACGACATGGTTGAATTACTGCTTTGCCGGTTGTCTCCTGGCGCCTGGCTACTGGATGTTGGCTGTTGGCTGTTGGGGCTGCCAATTGGCTTTCTCGGGAGTGAAGTATGTGTTTTCCGTGGTCGACACTTCTTTCTCATGTATTATGAAACGGCGACCAGGTTGGGGGTTTTGATATTATAACTCTAAAGTAGAATCTTGGTTGATAGGAAGTACGAACTATTGGTGTTGTAAGTACTTAAGCTGGGGCCTTAAGTGCTCTCTAGGTGCTTGCTAGGGGGTAGGTATCCTTATCGTTATCAATGGAGATCAGTACCTAACTATAGGCAGGGACAGACTGCCAAGTGGCGGCAGCTGGAGCTATCGTTCCGCTGCTGCATATATACATAGAACGAAGCTAACATGCGGGGTTCCTGCATGTAGCCGAACAGCATAAAGAGCTTGTTCCAGGTAAGCTCTGACCAATGACGACATGATGAGAGAGCAGGGAACGTCTACTACCGTACTTAGGTAGAAGTAGAAGGAGTTGCATACCAGGTAGGTACCTAGGTAGGGACCTACTTACGGGATGCTCGGGTAGCTCCTACTCTCCTGCTGGACTCTCCTGCTGGACTCTCCTGCTGGGCTGTCAACTGTATGCAAGTATGGGCTTGTCTGGCTGGTGTTTGAGGTGGCCGCCACCACCACCCGTCACCCGTGGGCGCTTTACAGCTGGGATTCTCATCCTATGATTCCTATCTGCTACTCTAGGTACTTAGTTGCTTAGGTAGCATCCAATGGAACTGGTGACAGGATCTACATGAGCCTACCTCAAACGTAACTGCCTACCTAGGTAGGTAGGCAGGCACGTTGGCTGTTTGTTGGTAGGTTGTGCAGAATTAGTAGCAGTCCAATGAGCGTATTTACGGCATTCGTATCAATCACTATGACGGGATGGATCAGTGAACAAATGAAACATAAAACTAGTAGAAATTTACTCATCGCCCTATATGATCATCTAATGGAGGCGGCTTGATTAATTCTTTATACGTGTATCATCCTCATGAATGCTAGGTGTGCATCCAAGCAACACCGATGAGGAAGTACGGATACTACGGCCCTCAAACACCTTTTCAGGCCATTTCAGAAAGTCTGGAACTTGTATACTGAATTCATCGGCTACACTTCCGAATAAATGACAACCCCTTGCGCATTGCGCCGACCATTCTCGCCTCATTCAGAAACCTCGTTAAGAATGGATAAGATACAGCAAAATGTGCCTCGGCTGCCTCGGAAGTCTTCGAGTGTGCCGGTGTTGAAGATCATAACCGCTGTTCTATCATTTCTCACGATCTTGATCCTGTATCTAACCCAATGGAATCCTTTGATAGTGTGGCCCCTTCAACGAAATCCAAATAATGCCATACTATCACCTCAGTCGCCGGACGACGAGTATTTGATTGGCGTTGGAAAAGCGGACATCACGGGGCCCTGCGTCGAGATCAATTTGATGGGATATGCCGACCCGAACCAGATCGGTACCGGCTTACGCCAACGTCTTTACTCGAGGGCTTTCATCGTGGCTAGCCCTGCCGACCCCTCGGAACGATTCGTCTATCTGGTCCTCGATACACAATCCGGTGATACTGCTGTCCGTTATGGCATCTTGTCTGGCCTGGATGAGCTCGGTGCTGACTATGCGCACTATGGCCATCATAACGTTGCAGTGACGGGAACCCATTCCCACTCCGGCCCGGGCGCATGGCTGAATTATCTCCTTCCTCAGATCACGAGCAAGGGGTTTGACCAGCAAAGCTATCGGGCCATCGTAGACGGCGCCCTCCTTTCTATCCGCCGCGCTCATGAGAGCCTGGCTCCCGGGCATCTGGGCATTGGATCTACCAAGGTCTTCGGGGCCAACATCAACCGAAGTCTCTTCGCATACCTCGCAAATCCCGAAGAGGAGCGGGCGCAGTATAACATCAGTTCCGAAGACGACGGATCCGTCGAGAAAGATCTGACCCTGCTCAAGTTTCAGAGGACCTCGGATGGGAAGAACATTGGCGTCCTGACCTGGTTTCCCACGCACGGGACGTCCGTTCTCGGAAACAACTCCTTAATCTCCGGCGACAACAAGGGAGTCGCCGCCTATCTGTTCGAAAAGAGTATGGCTGACGATGATTCCGCCGCTGAGGGATTCGTCGCGGGCTTCTCCCAAGCTAACGTGGGCGACACGAGCCCAAATGTACTTGGTGCCTGGTGCGAAGATGGGACTGGCCAGATGTGTAGCTTCGAAAACAGCACCTGTAGCGATGGGAGGTCCCAAAAATGCCATGCTCGCGGACCCCTTTTCGGAGAGGACGACGAGGGCACATCATCTTGCTTTGAAATTGGCAAGCGCCAGTTCGAGCCGGCAAAACAGCTCTACGATCAGTTGAATCAGGTGCCCAGTCCGGTCCAGGGACGGATGGTAAGGTCGTTCCACATGTTTCATAACATGTCCCATACTCGCTTTGAACTTCCCAATGGAACCGAGGTTGAAACATGCCCTGCGGCTTTGGGATACTCTTTTGCTGCGGGCACTTCTGACGGCCCTGGTGTGTTTGACTTTACACAGCATGATGGGAACTCGAGCACCACATCTCCGGTGTGGAGGCTTGTCTCTGGCATGCTCAAGGAACCGAGTGAAGGGCAAAAGGCATGCCATGGCGCTAAGCCCATACTACTAGATGTGGGTGAGATGAGTAGCCCATACTTGTGGACACCGAACGTGGTCGACATCCAAGTCCTTCGAGTGGGCCAACTAGTCATCATTGTCAGTCCAGGGGAAGCCAGCACCATGGCTGGGCGGCGGTGGAAGAACGCCGTACGGGACAATCTCGCACCGCTCTTTGCAGAGGAGGACGATTCGGCCACGCCCATCGTCGTGCTCGGGGGCCCCGCCAATAGCTACACGCATTATATCACCACGGAGGAGGAATATGGGTAAGTTAAAAGATCATAGAGAGAAAGCCCGCTCCTCTTTTCATAGGAGACTGTAGTTGACCTGTCGCTGGGTAGCATACAACGGTACGAGGGCGCAAGCACTCTCTACGGACCGCACACGTTGGCGGCCTACATCAACGTTACGCTGTCGTGGGTGTCGTACCTCAGCGCCGCTAGTAGCGACGAGCCGCCACCCCCGCACGGCCCGGAGCCCCCGGACAACAGCAACCGCAGTCTGAGCTTCATCCCCTCGGTCATCCACGACGTGCCCCCGCTCTTCAAGCGCTTCGGCGACGTCGTGCGCGACGTCGAAACAACGTACCGCCGGGGCGAGACGGCCCGCGCGTCCTTTGTCGGCGCTAACCCGCGAAACGACCTCCGGCTCGAGGGCAGCTACGCAGTCCTGGAGAAGAAGCGCGACGACGACGACGACGCCGCCGCTGATTCCGCGGAGTGGCGTGTCGTCCGCGACGACACCGACTGGAACCTCGTCTTCCGCTGGCGCCGCGTCTCGGAGCTGCTGGGCACGAGCGAGGTCGAGGTCGCCTGGGAGACGGGCGCGGACCCCTGGGCCCGGCCCGGCAGGTACCGTCTGAGGTACTTCGGCGACGCGAAGCGCTTCACCGGTGAGATCACCCCGTTCGAGGGCGTCAGCGGTGAGTTCGAGCTGGTGGTGGACGACAATCGGCGGACGGTAGGTGGGTATCGGCCAAGGGGAACTCAGGATGGCGGATGGCTCGCTTGAGAAGATATCATTTTTTTGGATGGAATGCAGTATCCTTTCTTTTTACGGCGTTGGACGGCTGGTGGCAGAGCTGGGCACTGGCTACTGCGTCGGAAAGGTTTATGCTTAGATTGCTTTGCGCGTCATTCGGTTAAAGCGTCACGAAGGTTCAATTGCTTCAAACATGGTCTCTTGTTTGGCTCATCGAAGAAAGGGCCCTGAATTCAAGGTCCAGAAATGTGCTGGACATGTGGGCACGGATAAGCCGAGTGGAATGGTGGACTAGCTTCGGTAAAGCAGCCCATTACGGTATCAGCCTCCACAGTGGACTCTCGTGGAGCCGGATGAAGGCTTGTTTCTCTTCATGCATAAATCGTATGGCCAAATCCATACTTATAAGCTACGTCAATGATTAATGACTCTCCCTTGGTACAGGGTATACATCTAGTCCGTCTCCATCACCAGTTAGATCCTATCCGCCCCCTTTGCACTCAGAGAAGATTTTTAGGATCGACAACGCTAACCCATATGTTTTCCTTATTCTCACTATAGGAAACAACAAGTTTGCCCTTTACCATAATGACAGTGGGGTAGGAGAACATCAGGCGCTTGAGGCCGCGGGTGTCGGGGACAATGGTGGTATTCGCACCGGTCTTGAGCACGCCGATGCCGGTGTAGGCGCGGCTGCCGCCGCGCGAGGTGGCGATGGTCAGGGGCTGGCGGATACGCTCGGCATTGTTGCGGGGGTTATGGACCAAGACGCGGTCGCCGTTGGGCAGTCGCCCGAGGTGCTGCTTGCTGCCGACGTCGGGGATATCGGTCTCGTAGATGCGGTTTCCGCGCTGCGCGCGCACGTGCGGGAACCAGTTCCGCCCCCGCGCCGACGCGCTGTGCTCTACCCACACCCGCTGGCTATTGATATCGCTGTCCGAGATGTCGCGCCAGAACCGCTCCCAGTGGCCCCCCCGCCGCCGGCGGTCGCCGAACCACACCGCGTGCGTCGGCTCCTGCATGTCGTGCGCGCCGTCCGCCGCGAACAGCTCCGTCTGGTACAGCCACGTGTCCCACGCCGGCACGCGCTCCGGACGCTCCAGGTACGCCTCGATCTGCGCCGCGTGCCGGCAGAGCCGCATGCCGTACTTCGTGCCGTACACCGTGCGCGCGTACTGCACCTCGTCCGCCCACGGCGTGATCGAGGACCAGCAAGGGTCGCCGACGGGGTTCCCCTGCCGGTCGATCGCGCGCGCCACGCGGCCCGCCGCCTTGGTCCCCTTCGCGTCTTCGCCCCAGCAGTACCGGATCGTCGTCTGCGATACCGCGTACAGCGTGCCGCCGTCGTCGCCGATGGGGACCCAAGCCGCGGGGTGGAGCGCGCGCTGGTAGATGCGCCGGTCGCACCAGTACTTGTAGGTCTCGGGGTGGGTTTGGTTGGGGAGTAAGGCCGTGGGCAAGATGGAAATGCCCTCGGACCAGGTGACGCCGCCGTCCGTCGACGTCGATAGCCAGGCCTCTTGGCCTGTCGAATCCTCGTCTACCGGCGCTGTCGAGTATTGTAGGTACACGCGCTGCCCGTCGTAGTATAGCTCCGGATGGTGCGCGTACGTCCGGTTGAAGTCTGTGCCCCGGTATACCACTGCCTCCCCGTCTACCTTGAGTTGTGGCCACCCCGCGTAGATCTCGTCGCTGTAGTTGCGTGGTGGCGATACTTGCCAGTAGCTATCCGGCGCCGGAACTGGCGTGCCGGATGCCACTGCTTGCGCAACCTGCTGCAGGGCTGCAGCGCCGAGCGCGGCCAGTTGGAATCCCCGAACCATGGTTCACGGCCTGAGAAGCTCGAAAATAAGCTGAGGGAGTATGTGAGCTTAAGGACAATGTCAAGACGGTCCATTCGAGTGTGGATCTTCTGAGGTCGCATCAGATTTAAAGGAGAAGGATCCGGCTCGGTTCAGTATGTCCCGAGTTATCGGGAACTAGGCCCCGGGGGGGCCCTCCTCCCCCTTCCCCTGGCGATTGGCGAGCAAGCGATCATTGGGGTCATCGACCAGGGCACTTGCGACCGCATCCCCGCGGTGATCTCACTCCCTGCTGCCAAGCCTCTACCATGGCAGGTAGGGTTAGCGAGTATCGATCCTCTATGGTTAGATCCTAGCCGCATGTTTGGTAACAGGAGTAACCGAATACAGTCCTGTATTGCTCTCTGTATAAGCCGTGGGCATCAATAGAAAACACTGTGGCAAAGATACCACAAGAATTATACCCAAGTGTGTCCGGCCTTGCAAGCAAGTTTTATCATGGGTGCCGATAACCCTCTTACCCTCCCCGGTAGTTCGACCCCTTACTCTCTGAGAACAAGTGATGCCGGAATAGGAGTCGACGATTATTGGCTCAAGCACGGGATGGCCAATTGCCGTGCTGCCCACATTATCCACTCGTGAAGTATGGAGTAAAGAAGGGTACCGCTTTGGGCTGTCTCGTCGGATTTCCCTGACCTGGAATTCGTGGGATCTAGACGGCCCCGCGATCTTGGGGATTCAACCCCACCGCATGTTGGGGGAATGAGGGGGCAATCCTTGTCTACCAAGTACTCGGGAGGAGACAGGGATGTTTGAGAGATGACACCCTATCTAGATTGTTGCATATTAGCACGTCGACATATTTGACCCTCTACACTTAGTAGGTATAATAAGCCTTCGTGACCCCCCACAGATAGATTAGATAGGGGTATAGGTCTCAAGGTGCTCTGATCAATTTCAGGCTGGTTCCAGGTATTGGACAGGTATTGGACCATAGCTCATCGTCGGGGAGGAATGTGTGGGGGCAACTATCGAGGTGTGTTCAAGCAATTCAGATCCCCTGTGTTGTTAGTGGCATCCTGCAGTAGTATCTAACGCAGTCGGTTGAGATTTTTTAACCATGACTTCCACATCGCATGTCGCCTATAGTAACCTATCGCTTAGCGGGCTATGTCCCTTGTTGGCATCGCTACTTTTCTTTGCTTAGCCGATCATCGGCTAACTTATCGATCTCTTGAATATCAGTTGAAGCACATATGAAGGGGTGATTGGCTCTTTACACAGTCTGGGCATCGCCCACCCCCATTCTCTTTGTCCCCTATCGGCAGGTTATTTCAAGACAGCCATGGAAATATATGAGCATGATAGTTCTATACAATGTTATTTTTGTTTCTGCTTGGGATGCTCTCCTCAAAGCAGACCAGTGCCTCGAATATACGAAGGAGGGAGACCTCGAGCCGGCTCGTGATTTCGACGCTGAATGTATTCATTCACGGCATCCTTATATAAAGGTTGGTGAGCCAAACTATGGTCTCAATCATATGCTATCACCCTGAAAGCCTAGGACATTGTGAAAGTGTACGTCATATTGGCTACGGTAACGGCTTGGTTAATAGAAAAGGGAGAGAAGGGGTATCAATCGCCGACAGCCAGCCTACGCCCAAAAAGATGGTACCCAAAGTACTACAAAACAACCTGATTAGGTCGAATTACAGCTGAAAGGTTCCAAGGACAACTAGCCAAAGACAGAGAAAGGTCATCAAGCTACTAACATGCTGACTGAAGATTCAACCCTGAGCCAGAAATCCAACGCTGACCATCGCTCTCATGCAACTTATTCCCATGACGATGCTCAAGTCA
This sequence comes from Eutypella sp. D-1, assembly GCA_023313575.1. Lineage (NCBI taxonomy): Eukaryota > Fungi > Ascomycota > Sordariomycetes > Xylariales > Diatrypaceae > Eutypella > Eutypella sp. D-1. The sequence goes on along the minus strand of JAJTTP010000013.1, from coordinate 1,209,080 downwards.
AAATCAACCAAAAAGAACCGAACATAAGCGTAGGACATAGAAGCTACCTCAAATTAAATCACTTCGAAAACAAACATCGCATGCACCCTAAATCACTTCGGAAGGGCGAGTAAAGCGAAGTGTCCCCCGGCGACGGGTCGGGCGGTGAAGCTTAGGCCAGGGGGGTAATGACCGTTGGCGGCGTCATAGAGGTCGGTAAAAGCCTTGTTGGTGGGCGTTTCATCGATAAAGCGGGCGAGAAGCTGAATGAACAGGTCGCGAGTGTCCTTGGAAGCGATGGCGGCAGCCCACATCATCCAGTCAGTCTTGGTCCAAGTATGGCGGGTGTCGAGGGGCACGCCCCAGTCGAGCTTGACGGTCGGGTAGAAAGCAGACTGCTGGTCGTAAACTTTCTTGGGCACAAAGCCATCCTTGTCGGTCTTGTCGAAGCCTAACAGCGAGTTTGCATACAGGTTGTACAATAGCCCGTGCGACTCCCCGTCGCCATACGAGAGTGTAGTGTGCGGCAGTTTCGCGGCGGAATTGATTCCGTAGCCCTGCCACTTGGCGATATAGTCACGGGCGGTTTTACCGTATGACTCTGCGTCGTCGGCGTGGTCTGTCAGATCTGCAATTTCTGACATGGCCCGTAGCCCGATGATACCCTTGAGCGCCAAGTTCGTCTGGTTAGCGAGTGTGCCTGCGAAGTCGTCGGTTGACAGCTGGTGTGCCGGGATCAGCGCTTCGTCCACCAAGTATCCCGCCCACTGCTTGAGGATCTTGTAATGCGCGTTCAGATATGCCGAGTCACCTGTGCGCTGCGCGTACGCTAGCACCATGATGATCATGTTACCACATTCCTCAAGTGGCATCGGCTCATCGTTGCCCTCAGGATACCCTCCGGCTACTGGAAAAGTGCCTAAGTCGTGAATCGCATTCTTGTTGGGGTAGTGTCCATTCTCCTGGTTTAGGAACAGCGGTTTCAGGAGCCAGGGTACCAAATTTGGGTTGAGGTAGAGTAGCAACGGTATGGCTGGGAAAATTACATCCACGGTCTGGATGTCGCTGTTACTACTAATCTCTTTCAAGAAGACCACGGGGTCGTCCGGTGTTCCTGTGAATTGGAGGGCTCCGAATGTTTGCCGGACACTGAGACTAGTAATGGTCAGGTAGTCCTGCCCAGCCGCAGCTAACGAGTCGGATGTCACTCTGTTGTCCAAATCTGTCGCCAACTTTGAGGCTTCGCCGTAGTCATTGTAGAAAAACGTGCTCTAATCTAGTTAGTAACTTGTAAAGTAGTGGTCTATGGGAGACTTACGGCTTCCAAGCCCGACTTGAAGTAACTCTTCCATAGAGAGGGGTACGTGGTCAATCCACTGCCCTCCCCAAGTAGGGTAATGGCATTATCCTGAGCAAGTCCAATAGAAAAAAGGGTCGACACAGTACTGCCACCGACGGATCCAAGGTCCTTCGCGAACCCGAAAACTGGCCTTCGAACAGGTTAGCGACTATCTCATGAGCAGCTTGGATAATGACTACACACCAATTATCGTTGACAGCACGGAACTTGGTGTCTTTGGTATTTGCCAAGACTCCCTTTTGGAGGAAGGCACCTCTTACGGTGTTATCGACACCACTCTGCCAGGTGAGCTGGAAAGTCAAGTTGTTAGTTGGACTACAACAAGCTCGGTAATGAAAACTCCAAGGATACTCACGCCTTTAACGTCTTTAGTTGACCAGTACCTGTGAAAATATTGGTGTCAATCTTTGCTCGTTCAACTGTAATGTCACTGCCACATATCATGCGATTTGGGTAAGGCGAGGGGCGAAGAATGCAAAGGACGCATACCATGTTCCCCAGTTTGGTTGTTGGTTTGCCTCCCGGATTTGGACTTGTTCCTTACGGGCGAACTGATGATACGCTACACCGCCAGAGGAACCATGGTCCCACTCAATAACGGCAGCAAGGTCGCCGGATGCCCATTCTGTGACTGCAATTAGCCTTTCGACATCGCACAAGTTCCTCGAGGAGTTAAGCAGAACCTACCTGCTGAGACATCAGCGTAGAGTTGTACGTCATGAGAAGCGCCGTCTAGTGAGTGGACCCCGACATCGAGGTAGGAGAAAGGGAGAGACTGTCTCCGTAGATCATTCGCGTTCACTGGACTCAGGAAGGTGACGTTCAACTCCACCTTGCCGCCGGCACTTAAGACGAACGTGCTCCTGGTCGATGTGTAGGAGAAATCCATCTGGTCCACTAGCTTGGCACCGGGAGCGGCACCTAACCAGGTGTACGGTGTCCCATCCACACGGATGAAGCCCACCCACCCGGTATTTTGCTGGCTATCATAAGATTTCAGTATATCTGACAATATATGGTTACATGAGCTAGAGCACAAACTCACGACCAGAATTTTGGCCATTCGCCGGCAAGGTATCCACCGTTCCCCCCGTCACTACCTGCGTTGAGCCATGTGTTTAGGTAAGGGGATTTGACAGCGAGAGGGATGGATGGCGGCCTCGCAGGAGAAAACGTTGACTGGGCAGAGGTTACGCCAACGGCCAGCGCCAACCGAGCCAGCATAGGGCTAAGCCTCATGATGGGCAGTGATGTCGGATGATGTAGATGATATTCACGGACTTATAACATGAGGAAAAGATTGACAATGAAGCTGTATTATGCCGAATGAAGAAAGGATGCGTGAGGGTGGTGGGAACTAGGTGATGGGACAGGGAGAGACAAACATGGGTTGGCAGAGACTTATCAAGTAAAATAAAGAGACCAAGTCTATATACGACAGCATAGAGCAGTACCAAGAAAAGTCAAAGGCGAGGTCGGGTGAGGCAACAAATTGGGAAGGTCTGAGCCTCGTGTATACGGGAGAAGGCAGGGGATGCAGTGGAGAGTAGAGTCAGCCATCATCGAACTCGCCAATTAGGCCGTCAAGTCCCATCATGAGACTTTATGCGGCCCGAGATATTGGTCGCATTTAGTACACCGGTCTCTTACGGAGAGAAATGATTCTTTGTCTGCCGCCCTACCTTGCTCCGTAAGGCTTGGCTAGACTCGCACAGAGTTAAGCTAGACCATGATATTTACCTTCTTGGCACCAATATAAGGCAATCCACTATCCTAGAAGACTCTTGGAGAAGTCCATGTGGTTTCTTTTTCATGTCGTGCTGCCCCGGAGCTAATGGTTAATGGAGCAGCCAAGACTCAGGCCGCACTTGGTCGCGCTTGCAGGTAAGCTATGGCCTGAGGCTTCAGGTGAGATCCAGCAGTCGCGGACAAGGTAGGTCAAGAATGACTTTATAGCAGATGCTACATAAGAGCAGGTGAGCGCTGGAGGAGGTAGTAATGTGTGTGTTAGCTCAAAAACACCACGATGCATATCTGACCATGGAATGTTTGTGGGAGCACTAGTGGGTCTTGAGGCTTGGAAGCTGACTTGAGCGTAACGGCTCCTAAAAAGGGCGATGGGCAAGATCAAACTGTCCTTTCTTTGCATTGCCGAAAGTATATTCATGGAGAAGCCATGGTTGCCCGAAACGGAAAATGACGAGATGTCACACGGCCACATCAGAATCTCCACCGCGGGAAGAGATATTTCAACTGGGGTGATATGGAGATCTAAGTCATGGCTTAGAGGCCTACCTACATATAGCATCTCTTTATTAATACGAGCATGTGAAGAAATAGACATCATATCAACCGAAATGGCGAAGTGGATCCCCATGAGATACGTGCTGTTAGTTAGATAATTCGGTCTGGGTGGTTTCGAGCGTGGCCGTATACTGGCGGTAGTGTTAATTAACAGTTTCTTTTACACACCTAAAACTTTCTCACCGCACGCTGAACCGAGTCCACTGGATTGGGAACGTGTGCCAGCCTGACCCTGGTCCATGTTTGATATCAGAGACAGTGGCATAGTGTATTGTATAGTATCATGTAGCGTCAACAGGATAGCCCTAGCTGGGCAAAGTGATCTACGCGATGAGCTCCATCCAAGCAGATCACAGGGGGCGGCAAGTCGGAAAGCAAGAAATTGGACACAAGGGCCCATGCGTCAACGATAATGCGAGGTGCCTGGGCTGCGCGATGCAGGTTCTGCAAGACTAGATAACACCAAGCCTACATCGGGTCGAGATTTATACATGGCTCTTGTCGACACGTAGCTTCGTTGGCTAGTTTTAAGATTAGGTGGACGCGTCGTAACAGGGGCGCATGTCCTATCACCGCAACGGCGATCATAAGCATGAGTGATAATTCTTGCATATGTAGGAGGCGGGCGGACGTGGCTCATATTCTCGGAGGATTTTTCTGCAAGGAACACGCTATCATAAAATCCACGTCAAGAACTTCCGTTCCACGGCATGTAATGAAGAGGTTGGATTAGCCTTCGAAGCCCGGATCAAGCCCAACGGTTCAGACCGGGGCACTAGCCTAGACTCAGTGCCAACTAGCCCATGTACTACCTGCTGAAATGACCGGAATCTCGAAGGCGCCGCTCGTGGACTTGGAACATGTGTAGGGCAACAATGAAAACAATCTGGATATGTAGTCGACGTCTAACTGCTACAGCGGGGTAGAGGCTGGAAAAGTTTACCACGCCGCGCTTGGCATTGGCGTCATCGACAAGCCCACCGCCATTCAAGCTTCTCCAAGAAACCCCAAGAACCCCCCTGAAGCGCCCTAAAGCTGGGGAACCCCTGCTAGACTCTGAGACCCCTCGTGACCCTGAACTAGCATTCGCTGGACTTAGCGCTAAGAGCCCAACTTTACTTTTCACTTGACCTATCGCTGAGCTTAATAACTTACGAGACATTGGAAGAGCGACGGGTGGTTCGTTGATTATGGGATCTCATGTCTTTCTCACTATATGGCTGGTGTACGTGTGTTGCCAGGTGGGGGATGTTACATTCTTGTAAGCATATGCCGCATATTTGACCACTACAGGGGCAGAGGGCAAGCGGGATGCCGCTGCCGGGTCGATCGCCTGGATTCCGGTATCTCCCTCGCGTTTGCCGGCTCTTCCGTGGAATTGCAGCATTTTCTCATACGGATATCCCTCCTACCTTCGTATAGATACATGAACGCACGCATATACGGAGATTTCAACCAGCGACCTTGTGCCCGCTCACGAGACCTCAATAGAGATAAAGCCTTTCGTTGCACGCGACCTGAATACTATTAGCTAGCGGCAACGGGCATGTTTACAGGGGTTAAAAGTGGACCCATGGGATAAGAATCCGGCTGTGATATCGTTGCACAGTCCGAAAAATTGTCGTCTACGCAAGAAAGATCGTAGTCAGGCAAGATCTTTATCGGAGGTTGAAGTACCTAACATTCGACAAAACTATAGTTCGTAGATGACACGTCGCGTGGGGTATTATTTCACCTCGCGCAGCAGCGTCTCTTCGTACCGAACAAGCGGTAAGCGAACACATAAAGCCGGGTCCTTACCGCAACGCAAGGGCGATGAATTCACCCACGCTGTACTTCAGATTTACTTTGGAATGTGAGGGGACCGTTGGGGTTCCAAGAAAATGGTCATGCAGTTGGTAGAACGGACTGGTCCAGCTCTCCGGTCGTGATCACTTGATCTTCACCAGCTGCGTTCCTAAACAGGAAGGTTAGGTTGTATGTGACATGGATGGTAGGATCATGGGATTTTGGTGTTGCAGCATGATGTTATGATCAGATATCCTAGGGCAGCGATGACAGCGCGAGAAATTTCCGCCTTAGTGCCCGTCAGGCTGACACTCGCTCGTATTGGAGGAGGGCCTCGGGAGGTCGGGATAGTAGAGATGGGCGTGCGGGAACCGGGAAGAGGTGAAAGCTAACTAGTAATTAAAATCACTACTAATAACCTTAGATGAAGTCAAGCATCTCCAAATGCCGGCTTACATCGCGGGGTAGGGAATAGGGGGGCTTGGGGGGGAGGCAAGAGGCCACTAATAGAATGAGAAGTGGCTCCCCGCAGTGACCATCTCCAAGCCACATGTCTTGCTTGCTCTACTCAGCTTAAGGATCCCTACAAGGTGCACAGGGGGTTAAGATCGGCCTTACGCTACTTATGTAGGTGGTTTGTGACATGCAGTGTTACTGTGTCCCAAGGCACCTTTCCCTTCTTTGGTTATATGTCCATGGCATAGGTAGTATAAAGTGACTCTATTGCAACCTCTTTATATTAACTATTCTCTTCATTATCTCTTACGAGCCAACGTATAAGGCTCGTGTAAGCAAATCTAAATTGTCTTACCACCTAGCTGGGACCCCGTTCACCATATACGTAAAGGATACCGAGGCAGTCCGTTAGCTATATGTAGTATGCGAACATGTGAGTTTTCATCCCGTCTCTCGCAATAGGGGGTATTGGTACTGCCATTGGTCTTTACGATACTCCCCAATATGAATCAACGAGAGTTGATGGAAACCATTTGCGAGCTTATGTTGGCATACCACTAGAAAGCACTATACTTTGCAAGAGGAAGAAAGGCTGCTCCCTAAAAACACGGACATCGGCTTTGAATGGTGGGTTTAAGGGGTTTGTTTATAGAGAAGGATGTTATAGCATCACGAGCCACAATCCATGCAATGACGAAATGCACCTTTTTCGTGCCACTTCCTTTACTTCCGAGGCTTTTGATACGTAGACTTATGGAGATGATGCCTACAACATGATCCCCGATAAGCTGAAACTAGGCATACTGTTCTTCTAGGCAAATCGATAGAGGTCTCTATGGTATTCTCGATTAAAGGGGTTGAGAAATAAAAGTCCATTCTAAGGCTATCTTAATTACTCTATTGTCCCTACAAATAATCTGTTGCGTCTTCAACCCATGTTTACTCCTATGAGAAACACGGGTATCGAATTAACATTCAATCATAAGTCAAGTTTACAGAAATTTGCCGAGAGAATGATATTAAGCTGAATCCATGCTTAGAACTGTCATGAGAACATTACCAGATCTCGTCTGGAAGATCGTAGCGACAAACATAGATATGGTGTGACTTATAGTATTTCTATAAACGAGAAGGGTCACTAGATACAGATGTAGGTAATCCCCATGCCTATGATTATACTCCGGCAACCTTCGAGCCTAAGGTTCGCTGTTCCACTAAGTCCGATCCTTCCCCTATTTATTGGCCCCACTGAAGAGGCTCAACTTGCCGTTACGCCATGGTACCAACATTATGTAGATTATTTACCTTAAATATTAGATAGAAAGATATCTAGATTTAGCTACATTTGATCTAGATTATTGGGGGTGGGGAATGCAAACTGTGAAGAATATTTGAGCTTTGGGGTCTTAATGTTTGTATATATTCTTATACTGTGCCTAATGCTTCGTTCATCTCTACCGGAGGAAGGAAGTAATGAATCTGAATCAACAGTTGGTGCTTTCATTAACGAAGTTAGTGAACTTGAACCTCATAATTATTCAAGGACATGTGAACTCCGTAAACAACCTAGAAAATATCAACCAGTGGATTGTTTAGATAACTGACCGTAACGTCGTCATATGATAATTAACGGAATAGCGATATGATATTAAATCGTTCCTCTACATTACATAAATTCTGCCAGCCATTGGGGAAGGCTAGCATCACTTCCATGATATTTCAAGGCTTGTGACCATGAAAAGATGAGAGGAACCAAGGCAATATCAGGACTTCTCTGCGTTTCGGTAGCTTTCGCCGTTGCTCTTCAACCAAAGATGCAGGTTATTATAGAGCGAAAAGCCACTGGCCATACTAACCTAAATATGCTTTCCCGACGCGATATCGAAGGTCTTACTTCCCAAAAAGCTCAAGCAGAAGCCTCAAGGGCGGATGCTAAGGCCTCATGCGCAGCAGTCAGACTGCTCTTAGGAAGACGATTGTCCAAACGTGACCTCTAAATCAAAGTGATATCGAGAATAACTGGTAGGCAAGGCTGTTTATGATGGCTCCCAACTCCATCATTTTAACTTACTGACAATAAGCCAGGTCTCGAGCATGCATTACAGAGCCTCGCTGTATCTTCCAACCTGCACCAGCGAGCGATGTGAGCGCGCTGATCCAGATTGTCGACAAACACCAGGTCAAGTTCGCCGTCAGAAGTGGCGCTCACTCGCCAAACTCAGGCTGGTCTAGCATTGAAGACGACGGTGTCCTTTTCGATGTCAGTCATGGGTGCCATTAGCATATCAGAGAACGGAAAAATTACCTCTGTTGGCCTCTGCAAACGCTGGGATAAGGTCTCAGCAGCAGCATAATTAAACGGGGTTACCGTGGGCGGAGGGCGAGAGCCAACAGTTGGCGTCGGAGGTCTTACTCTTGGCGGTATCGTAGGTTATTCTCGCTGACGGCACGATCTTGAATTGCAACGCGAATGAGAACTCAGATCTATTCTGGTCGTTGAAAGGCGGCGGCCCAAACTTCGGCATCGTGACCAGGTATGACCTTTACACAGTACCACCACACGATCTTTGGTAGGCAGCATACCTGTACACCGCGAACCAGGCGCTCGAACTTCTCGATGCTATGGCTCAGTGGCAGAAAGGGGGCGTGTCGGACCTGGGGTCCAAACATGACTACCGGGGCGCCAGCTCAAAGGTGGACGCCCAGTTATACAAAGACGTTTGCAAGTTCTGGCTGAAGAAGGCTACAGCCACCCACGAAGCTACTGGAGCTAACCAGACATTCGTGATCCAGCATGTCTCCAAGAATGTAGCCTAGCAGGGGATTAATAGGGGAGGCAACCCGCTAGGTCTGCCCCTGACGGACCATCAAGGTGGGTCATTACTGTTCCCGCTCGCTCAAACTGAATCTGGCACCCTCTAACACGCAGTGATAGGGTGGACGACGCTGGTAGACTGGTTACATAAAAAGGATGGCGAAGTAGCGCGATCGGCATCGATTACTACTACTACATGTTGGAGAGAGCTCTCCCACGAGAGAGGACTTGATCCTAACTTCACTTACATGAATTATGTGTCCCGTGATGAGAATCTCCATGCCTCTTATGGCGAGGAGAACGTCCAGAGGTTGAAGAAAGTGGTGCTCAAATACGACCTAACTCGGGTTTTTCAGGGTTTGCAGAACAGTGGGTTCTTGCTATCTAAACTCTGATATCTTGTGGTGAGAGACTGTGCACTCTAAGCTTTGGGTCAACATGGGGCTGGGGCTAGATATAGTATTACTTATGACGTCTTTTCGATCCAGACTGAGAAGTATCCTGTTAAGTCCTTACCTAGTGTCTAGATTTTAGTTCTCGACCGTCCCCCCTAATAGTCCCACTTATAGAGAGGCTTAATTGACCGTGACACCTCTGAATACAACCATAATTACTTGCACGTGCACATTATACTTTGACGGATAGGAAACATGCAATAGCGCTCTTCCAGTGTGCGAATATATACATGAGCCAGCGCTGTACCTTGCAACTGGCAGCTGAGTGGAATACACAATACACCATACTTGGTGACCCATGGTACAGTGGGGTTAATCTGTCATAGTTATTCTGGGCGTGATACTATAAACCAACGTGATTGCTAACTGTCGAGTTCCGGCTAAAACACCCAGTTACAATATGTGTTGTCGACACTAGCCCAATGTATCTACTTGAAGGGATCCTTTAGCTACGCAGGAATGGTCGGCATCAGTAGCGCGGTTCCTGCATGCCCCTTCCCTGGGCCTGTGTCCCCGAAGACATGTGGGAGAAACTACTCAAGTCATTGAGTATCGACGGTAGGGAGAGCTGGTATCGGTGCCGTCCGCATACCCAGCTGTTTTGCCAACTCTGCGAGCAAGGCGAGGCGAAGGTGGCCGCTTCGCCGTAGGACTGACTGGCCATGTCATCCTTGACGTATCTTGTCGAACATCATAGGGGGATGGTAGTGCTCTCTTAAGGCGACCCTGGATCCCAGCTTGGGTTGCAATAAATGGTGGAGATGTGGAAGGACTTATCACATCTTGCTCGATCCGAGAAGGGCCGGCCGCAGCGTGTGAAATAGGATTGGTAGTAAGATGTCGTAAGCCTCGGCGATGATCCATACTTGACGACGATACCACGGCCAAAATACGTTGCAAAAGCTGATCTGATTCCCTGTCATTAACAGCTTGGTGGAGAGGGATAAAGAAGCACGTATCAGCTAAGCAAAGCCTCGAGACGGAAATCTTCAAGGGAGACATACTACCATGACGAGGGTTCAAGCGGAGTCTTCGAGCCTCGTACCATGTCAGGACAGATATTATCAGCTGAGGGATTGTAAAGAAAAGCCCTAGCAGAGCTATTGTCATCTCTGGGGATATTGTCATGGTCGGAATATCGAATGATGTCTACTCCAAGGGCGTTGATTGAATTTGGCCATGTTCATAGCAATCGAAACATACAATATTGATGGACCTACAGGGCTATTTATGTTCATGCAAAAATCATAGTATGTTGACAGCTGAGTATGGTGAGGATCATAGGACCAATAGAAACTATTTCGCATTTCATCGCAATGCTCTACTTAGTGATAAACGACAGCGTAGTGCGTCACCAAAAGGCTCAATCTACAGTCCCAGTATGAGCCCGGTGGGACCGTCTAAATACCACTGGCTAGAGTCGCCCCTACCACCGTCGCAGCTACGAAAAATACTGCCCTGGTGGAGGCAGTGGGATGTCATAGCACAGCACGCTGCACTGCCCCGGGATAAGTTACATCTTACCAGCATGGGACCGATCATTGGTCATCGCAATTCGCAATTGGGGTTCATTGCTGCGCAAGATAAATAACGACAGTTCACCGGTCATGATTGGTTGTCGCATCTCTCGCAATTGTAGGTTGGACTGCAAAAGCACAATTCCGCCTCATGTCTTACCTGCATTTCCCCCCCCTTCCGATCCATGGGAGACTTAGGGAAAAAACTGCCATAAGGCCTTGAAGGCTCCGTCCGTCGCAATTGTCGCAATGCATACAAAAGCCACGCCTATTCCTTCTCTACTACTCTCTTCCCACTGCACTACTCTATTACTAGCTTATTTAGATCTATTCCCTCTTATATACTCTTCGACTGTTCTAAGTATAACTTTTGCTCCTGCTGTTACATTTATCGTTCTAGTTCCATTAAGATGGAAGGCCCCAGTACAAGTACAGTTCCCTTAATTGCTGGCCATCCGTATGGGTCAATGGAGCCAAACTCACAACGTCGCATTTTGCCGCCTATCTCCGTGCTATCTCAGCAGCCCTTAGCAGGTACAAGCTCCCGACAACATCAGGCTTTACCTCAGGCCACGCCGAAGAGAAAAAGGGACAAGTACTCTAAAGCCAAATGCGAGCAGTGTAGAAAAGACAAGAAAAAGGTAGCAGATAAGTATACACCATATTGTCTTCAACTGTGACTGAAAACCTTACAAGTGCACACCTGTCGACCGTTTCTGGCCATCGAAATGCGACCATTGCCGTCAAGGGAGCTTTGCGTGTTCCGAGAGTACCACCCGCCCTAAAAAACAGAAATGTCGTTACTCTCCATCCCTACAAGAAGCTCCTGCTCAGAGAGATTCGATTCTGAAGCACTGGTATTACGTATAACTTCGATATTTCCATCGTTTATTATCACTAATTTGGTCTTAGCTGCGCTATCATCGACTGGAAACGCATGCTTCAGCGTATATTGACAGAATTCCGGTTAATCAACAAAATGCGAGCATACTATCTAGTAGAAGCAAACCCTCCACAAGTCTCTAATTTAGGGCACGCCATCGCCGCATGTGTTGAATGTTTGGATGTAATGTGCATTCGGCTGATGCAAAAGCATCCATTTTTGAAGCTGGAATCTGGCCCTTTCGTCCGGCCGGGACCCGTTCAAGAACCTTTCTATTTTGCAGACCCTTTCTATTTTGCAGACAGAAGCCTTTGGGAGACGCTCCGTGCTAATGGGGAGATCCTTACAGCTATGGACGCGCTAAAATCATTGTTGAATTTTCACTTTCGGGATACACAACGGGGCAACTTCAACCCCATGTGGCAGGAGCGGGTGAAAGACCTCGAAGCACTAGAAACCGATTTTTCGACCCAAAATCGGGATGTTCTCGATAGGCACGAATCGTCTGGAGAACGGATTGACCACATCGAATTGCTGGCTAAGCATATAGGTCCTATGATATATGGTGGTGACAGTGTCCCTCGAAGACAGGCATCCCTTTCTCAAGGGAAAAGAGACAGCCTTGGTCGAACACCATTACACGGAGCGATAGATGGCGTGATAGATTTTGCAGGAATAAGAAATCTCAATAAGTTTATAAACCCTGTCGACATCAATGCACAAGACATCTTTGGACGGACCCCGCTACACGTTATATGTTCGTTTCCAACCCGACAACTTATGGCGGGGCAATTCCGGCGTGGAGATATGGAAGAGGACCAGACCAACACTCTCTATACCCTTCTAAGCCAATGTACCGTTAACATCAATCTACGCGACTGCGATGGCATGTACGCTGCTGAATATGTTATCTTGGACCACGATCACGAACGCCTATCCATGTTCAGAGATGTCTATGGGGCATTTGATCCTGCATCAGAAGTTGGCACCAAAATATTGCAAGTCCTGAGAGCTATCGAAGGCACAGAATCAATCCGAGGACCACCGTCAGAACGTACGTACTTAGACATACATGCCTTACCGTTCTTCGCTGACTAGCACTTTGATGTAAGTTGAATACACTGATGATGAAGATGACATCACCATGGACGAAGGCGACGAAGCTACAGACGGCGAAGATGAATCTGAGGATTAATCTGAAATCTTCGACAAAGACGATGAACAGAGCAGTTGATAGGCCATTTGCGGACGAAGTACACGGGATGTTCGAGATGTAAACTTGTATGGTTGAAAGGCGTTTTCCCTTTGAAATGGATCAGCATATAGATAATATAGCTTCGGTACTTACATTGTGTCGTTTTAGCCATTGTAAAGGATTAAATATATGTTGCAAGTTTACCTGAAACGAGATTAAGATATCGATGCAGTTAACCCAGAAAGCTAGCATCGACTTTCCTATGTCAGAGACTATCGGCCGTCCTAATTAGGGTCGATAAACGTCCATGATGGCCAAACCTTGCAAGCTCATGGCAGGACTGCATAGCAAGCGTTTATACCCTTTCATGTATTTCCAACTTCAGGTTTAATAATTGTAGAGTCCAGCCCAGTGTTAGGGTGTGCTGAGCGACCTGAAGAAGCTATTTCACTGACATGAGGCCACAAATTTCAAATAGGACGCTACATTTAGAGACAAAGAGGCAATAAAGGTGTATAATTTTCTTAGCTATTATATTGAGGAAAAGTGATTTTGTGCAGTGACAACTGAGCCACCTCAAAATAGTGCTCCTATCTTCGCCTAGGTCAACCCCTTTACCCCTGAAAACTTAGCCACACTAATTATTCCCTATCAACGGCACCGCCACACTTGTCAAGTAGTAATGCCGGTGACGATCCTCGCACGCGATCAAAGCAGTTTAAATCGATAAGCAATTACCGCGCATCAATGTATGTCGTCACAATTTTACTATCCACTTCCAGCTGCGAATTCGGCCTTGTCGCATGCTACTAAATGTTCAAACCTGATATCAGAATACACACACACCTTTCCGTATCATACACATACATAATTACCTTGCCCTGTAAGAACCTAGATTTTCCATATCCTTACATTCATGATTAGCCGTCCAACCTAATGAGACACCAGACCGTACAAAGTTAACTACGTTTTTTGAGAAAAAACAAAATAAAATAAAATAAGAATAAGGCCCTTTCTTTCCCGACTGCGACACGGACGTTCGGGATGAGGCATGCCATTTCTTCGCCGCGTAGCGACATCCCTGGCCGCCTCGACCCACGGACATTATTACCACCATCACCACCCTCATCATCCGCCGCCAGTCCCTCTTTCTTTTTTTCCCCACCAACAACTATGCTTCCCCGCGCTCGGCAACCCGCGCGACGGCAATGCCGCCGGCGACAGCCGCTTCGCGCAATGTTTCCACACGACTTCCCGCCTGCGCGATGAGCAGATTGATAATGCGCAGAACCATTACGAGGCATTGAAGCTGGAGCCGGGGGCCACGCCGGCCGACATCAAGAAGCACGTGCCCCCCCCCCCCCCACCCCCTTACCCAATTAACTCCCAATACACAACCCCCGTGCGCGCTGAACTAACAGTTTTCAAACGAAAAAAAAAAAACAGATCCTTCTACTCACTCTCAAAACGTCACCACCCAGACCACAACGCGGGCGACCGAACAGGAGCCTCGCGGCGCTTCATGCGGATCAGCGAAGCATACGCGATTCTCTCCGTACCCGCGAAACGACAGGCCTACGACCGGGACACACTGCGCCTATCCCAACACAACCACCCCCATCACCCGCACCATCACCGCCATGCACCCGGCTCCTCGTACCACTCGACGAACCCAGCGGGCGGACGCCCCGCAACGGGCCTCAGCCGCCGACGCGGCGCGTTCCAGGGCCCGCCGCCCAGTTTCTTCCGCAGCGGCGGGTGGGGCGCGCACGGTGCCAAGCGCCGCGCCGCGCACGAGGATAGTACCGGTACCGGTGGCTCTACTACGAATGCGCATGCGCACACGCACCACCATCGGGGCGGGGAGGAGGCCGGCGCCGGTGCCGGGACTATGGGCGGTATGGGACCCGGGCAGGACCCGCTGAAGCACGCGGGCCGCGAGGTCCCGCACTTCGACCGCGCGGGCCACGAGCGCACGACGGGACGGCTGCACGCGGACGCGCGGCGCAACCAGCATCACCACCATCCGAGCAGTACGGCGACGGCGCCGTCGGCCGACCCCGGCATAGGCAGCATGTTCGTCGTCGTCGGCGGCGTGCTGCTGCTCAGTATCGTGGGGCCGTTCATCGTCGGCCGGGTAGTGTTCGGAAGGAGTGGGGAAGAGAAAAGGAACGCCGCTGGTGGTGGTGCGCGGGAGAAGAGGCGGAAGGCGGTAACTGCGTCTTCGACGTCGGGGGCCGCGGTGCCGGAGGGTAGGAATCCTGGGTGACGGGCGCGCACGCGCGCGCGAGGGTTGGAGTGGACGAGAGCGGGACAGACGGGACGGGACGGCCCATGCGATCGATGTATATACGAACTTTTTAAATGGCGTGGCACGCGAGCCGTGCGGACCTACCTATGATATGATGGGGGCGTACATGCATACTGTATCATGCACAACATACATTTTACGTGAACTCCAATCCCGACACGGTAAGTCCGCATATAGCCTATCGCGCTTTTTGCACACAGGTCTGCCATAGTTAGGAGTTCGAACTATGAATCGCATAATACCCCAGCGCAACTTATGTATGTAAACGTAAGTAGGGAATATGCTTATAGTTACGAAGTTACTACTAGCGCAAGCCTAATCCCAAGTCTGCGCATTATCACATATTGGACAGAGATAATCCTGGCGTTCACAGAGCACGACGAAATATAGAAGACCGGGCAGATATCACATTCACGGAATGACATCAGCGCGCGAAGAGGGTACCGGCCAAAAGGTCCCGAGAAAGGAAGAAGGGGGAAAAGATGTATATCCGGGTTTCTTCTTTCTTTTTTTTCCTTCTCTCTCTTCTAAAGTTTACATTCAAGAGGGCTTCTGTAACCGAATGCAAACCTTAGATTGTTTCTGTGTTTTCGTTTTTTTCGTCTTTTGAAGGGGCGGCGGGGGGGCTGCTGTAATGGTTTTTTTGTCGGATACACACGAAGGGGTGATGTGGGGGGGAACGGTTGAATGGGGAGGTGCGGGTATTTAGAAAAGCTGGTCTAACCGGGTCGATCGATCGTCCGTCTATAATAACATATTTCCCTTCACTCTACCCAGATCGCCCTTAGTTCTCAAAGGTGAAGCTCGTGCCGACCTGTACGCGCGGTTTAGTACGGAGCAATTGCGACAGATAAGTTGGTAGTGCTGGTAAGGATTGGGGCAACAAACCTTGGGGGGAGCCTGGTCGAGCTTCTGGGTGTCGAAGGAAGCGCCAATACCCAGGGTGACACCGGGCCGGACGAGGACGTTGTACGAGGTGGCGGCGACGCCGCGGTCGTTGAGCTTGAACTGTTTCCATTGTCAATACAGATGCATATTTCCGACATAGCTCATATAGCAACAGATAAACACGAACCTTGGCAAACGAGACAGGGTCGATGCGGTACTTGCTGGCGACCTCGAGACCGACGTTGTTGCCGGCCTTGGAGTCCCAGGTGGCCTTGGCACCGGCCTCAACCTGGCTGTTGACCTTGTGGTAGTAGCTGGCAGCGAAGATGCTCAGATTGTTGGTGGCGGTAACGGCAGCGCTGTAGTTGGGGGCAACGTAGCCGATAGCGGCGCTGTAGCCGGTCAGAGCAGCCTTCTGGACATCATAGCCGGCGGAGGCACCGGCAAGGAAGCCCTCATGGCCGATAACGGCGTCAACGGTGGCAGTGGGACCCTTCAGCAGATCGAAGAAAGCACGGCCGTGGAAGGCGGCCTGCTTGAAGTGAAGGTTGACCTTGGTACCCCTGTTCTGGGTGGAAGGCAGGAAGGAGAAGATACCCTCAGCCTTGAGACCCTTGGCGACAGAGTCGGCCAGCTCGACCTTGGTCTCGAGGGCATTGGCAGTGTTCCATGTTTGGGTAATGGTAAGGCCTGGGCGTCGGAAGGACATTAGCAATGCTGAGATCTGTTGCTCAAGGTAGATGTGGAATTCAAGCGGCCAGACTGAGGGGCCAGGAATGCTTCCCGACAGACTGATAGACGCCCTCTTGAGCTTGCGCGCGGATCTTTTTTTGGTAGTAGTAGTGGTGGTGGTGGTGGTGGCATATTTACCGTGAGACTTGTCCGTGTATTTTCCCTCGAGCTATAGATGAATGAATGGGATTAGTATGAATAGCACCCCTAGATTTACTTCTATAGCGGCGCGGATGTAGTCGAAGTGTCTCTCGTAAAGACATAGACAATCGTGAAGGAGAGGGCCACTGTCGAGCTATGACGACAAGGGCCACGACGACGACGATGACGATAACGATGACGACGACGACGAGGAGCTATAATCGGCTACTGGATGAGGTATCTGTCAATTAAACTTACGTTGCCGCTGGTGCTCTTCTCGTGGCTGCTCTTGCCAGTAACCTTGAAGGCGACGTTGTTGGGGGTGTTGCTCTTGACCTCGAGAGTGCCGGAAGAGAGGTGGTAGAAGTCCTTGTTCAGCAACTACATGGATAGGCAAACACAAGATAGGGATCCTAAGGTCAGCATGTGGTCTCTGCGCAATGACTAGACGATAGGGATATGAGTGGATGGATATAGGTAGATAACTAGATGGAGCTGCTTGTCGCAGAAAACCCTTTTAAAGATCGCCCGAGCCACCCCAGTCGTTACATAACGGAGGATGATCTAGAGCCCTGGGGCGTATAGAAGTCCTCGCTGACCAAAGCAATGGGCAACCGAGGTAGCAGAGGGAGGAGGGGCTAAAGGGGATCAGGGGAAGAAAAAAAAAGGACTCACGTCATTTGCCGACTTGGAAATATCAGCGAAGGCCGGGACAGACATCTTGGGCTAGAGATGATGAGGAAGAAAGGGCGGCAGAAAATTGGTAGTTAGGGAATGCTTTATTTGCTTCAAGAAGTAGAAATGCCTGTGACGGACTGATCGCGGTATGTTTTTTTGGCGGGAGGTGTATAAAAAAAACTTATTGTGATGGTTATGGGGATTTTAATGGTACGACGGGGGGTGAGAAACAAACAGAAATTTGTTTTCCCTTGTTGGGATTTCTATAGTGGCATAGTGGCATGCCTTACCGTACTGGTCCTTAGGTCCAAGGTACATTCACAGCCTTAGGTCCACTCATTACTGCTTATGTACATAAGGTAGCGGGGACCATAGCAACAAGCCATACACAAAAACCGTAAAGAACCCCACCGCCCCCAAATCGGGGAAGTCACCAATCAAATCCCGAGGGTTACCCGATTATTGCTTGGGTCTACGGGGTTCTGCGGGTTGTTCTTTGGAAGGTGCAAGTACCTACTTAGATGAGGCATTGGTGAAGCTAAGCTACCTTATTGGTCGGGTCGCTACACCATACCACGTGAAGCTACCTTGCACCGAGACTGGATTGATGCGATGGCATCTGGTACCTGATTCCATTCCTCCATGGACTTTTGTGACCGTAGACCGGACTTGTATGTAGTCCAATGACTTTGCACCACGATAGATACATCCATATGAAATAATGCGAGGTTTCCCTCCCCTCCCCTCCCCTCCTTATCACCGAGCATTCGGCAGCGAGGTGATTTCCCGGTACCCCTCCCTACCTTTTAGCTCGTGAAGCTACTTTCCTGCCAAGCTTGATCAAATAAATAAATTCATGAACACTAGGTACCTAAGTTTATAGAATCGCAAAATTTCATGTCCTGGAAGCACGCAAGGAAGCCGCAATGCTTGCGTCCATTGCGGAAGGTATATGTAGCATTGGCAGAGCAGATATCTGAATTACACGTAGTAATTCTTCCTTTTTTTTTTTTTCTCTCTCCCCTTGACCTTTTCAAGTTAAGCCGGTATGGTATATATATATGCCCTCCCTGCATATACATCGCCCCTTTTCATGCGAAGCAGGTAGCTTCATAGGTCATCTACATACCCGCAATACCACCACAACCCCAAGCGCCTAGAAAAGAGATATACGCCCACTTGTCTAAAAACCGCATGAACCATCCCCACAACTCTGGGTTGCCGCGCCGGAATGGATTACATAGTTCTCTTTGATGGTTGCTACCAGATACTTTTATTGTCCTCTTCTCCAATTATGCGTTCTTGTACTTGGCGTTGTGGATGGAGATAGCCCTGCAAGTGCATAAGTCAGTTACCATTGCCGTCCGTTGTTGTGAAAGACTGTATGGTCTGGTAAGCGGGAATGTTTGGGTGGGCTCACCTTCCACTGGGGTCCGTCAGTTTCGACCACGTCGGCTGCCACCGCGATACCGTCGAGGCGCAGCGTGGGGGGAAGTGCTCGTCGAACATCAGGCGGTACCAGTAACTATTCCCAGGGGGTCAGTATCGATCGGTGTTAAGAGATATCCACATCCACACCCAAGGGATATATGGGCGGCAACAGTATGACTCACGCTTCCTTGGTGTCGGGGATATCGGTGCCCCATTCCTGCTTCGGGTTCTGCAGCATCTCATCGGTGACGTGGAGCTCGGCGTTGTCCTTCAGGGCGTCGATCCAGCCGTAACCCACGCCGTCGGAGAACTGCTCCTTCTGCCTCCAGAGGATATCGTCGGGAAGGTAGGGCTGCGCGCTCGGGTCGTCCGACGTGTCGAACGCCTTTCGCAAGATGTGCTTCTCGATCCTGTCCTCCGTGAACATCTTCTCCTGAGGATCGATGTTCATGCAGACTTCCAAGAACTAGAAAAGCTCCTCTGTTAGATGCTACCCTTTGACGTGGTATTTTCATTTTTGTCGGCTTGCTTTGGACTTACCTCCTTGTCCAGGAAAGGCACGCGGGCCTCGAGACCCCAGGCCGAGGTCGACTTGTTGGCCCGGAGGCAGTCCGACAGGTGGAGGTTCTTTACGCGACGAACCGTCTCCTCATGGAAAGCCTTCTTGTCAGGAGCGGCGTGGAAGTAGAGATAGCCACCGAAGATCTCATCACTGCCCTCGCCACTCAAAACCATCTTGATACCCATAGCCTTGATCTTTCTCGAGAGCAAGTACATCGGGGTCGAGGCGCGGATCGTCGTTACATCGTATGTCTCGAGGTGGTAGATCACATCAGATAACGCGTTGAGGCCGTCCTCGATGGTGAAGGTCATGACGTGGTGCTTTGTGCCGAGGAACTTAGCAACCTTGAGCGCAGCTTCGTTGTCGGGCGATCCCGGTAGACCGATAGAAAAGGAGTTGAGCTGCGGCAGGAAAGTCATGGTCGACAGCTTGTTGTCGTCGTCGATACCAACCAGGCCCTCACCCTTATCCTCGTCCCCAGTCGACTGTGTTTCAGTGCCGTTGGCCTCTAGTGCAGCCTGTTTCAACCGCAATGTTTCCCGCTGCGCAATAGATGCAACCAGACTAGAGTCAAGGCCACCCGAGAGCAACACGCCGTACGGTACTTCAGCCATGAGCCTTTTCCTCACGGACTTCTCTAGCGTCTCGCGGATGAGCTTCAGGTCGAGGGGCGTCTCCGGGATCCTGGCGGGGTCCCACCACGTGGGCTGGAAATATCGCGTGGTCTCGCCACTTAAGGTATCGTAGACGTGACCCGGCGGGAATGCGCGAATCTTGTCGCAGACGGGGGAGAGGCATTTCAGCTCGGATGCGAAGTACGCGGCACCTGGCTCCTTCCATGACCAGCCCTGGTAGAAGGTCGTGATGCCGATTGGGTCGCGGGCGGCGATGGTTCGGTCGAGTTTCTTATCATAGAGCACGAACGAGAACATCCCGTCCAGGTATTTCGGGGCGTCGAGCCCATATTCCATGTACTACGAAGCCGATTAGCTACAACAGATTCTCACAACCATTCATGGCGGCTAGAGTGAGCAGTACTCACCAAAGGAATGATAACTTCGCAGTCCGAGTGCGTCTTGAAGTGGTAAGGGTTCTTCAGGTGCTTCCGCAGCTTTCGGTGGTTGTAGATCTCGCCATTGACGGCGAGGATGATGGTCTCATCCGCGTTGGTCAGGGGTTGGGCGCCGGAATCTGTATAGTAGTTTTGTGAGTTATCGTTGCCCGTCCAGTTCGGTTTGTATGCGATCATAAGGCAACATACCAACACCGACAATGCTAAGTCGTTCATGGCACAAGACTACGATCATGCATCTGTCAGCTTCCTTGGCACGCGCATCAATCTATTTGCAGAGAGGGCTCCTCGGTTGTAAGGGACGTACTTGTGTCCTTTGAAATTATACTACCGCCTATAATTCACAGTCGGGGGTCAGCATCCGCGCAGACATGCCATCGTGAGTACCTCTGCGGGTATCCGTTTCGCGTCACTCACTCCAATCGGGTCCCCTGTGACGAATTCTGCGAATCGTAAGTCAATAGAGGTTCTAGAGGATGCAGGTGAGTACAACATACTGCTTCGCGAGTTTTAAGGCGGTTGGCTTGAATTTCTGGACGTCGGGGTGACTGGGCGCAAAGTAATCATGTTAGCGAAAACTCTACACAAGGGGGGGGCGATTTGCACTCGAGCTAGGTTTCTCGTTGATGGGACCGAAAGCGTATTGTGGAAAGTGCGACTGAAAGAATAGATGCAATATAAAGTTCTCGCTCATTTTTTGGGAATTTGTCTGTTTGTGCCTGCGTTGCATTTCCCTTTTCATGGATTTTTTCTTGATCATGGCGGGGTTCAAATGCTGCATAGAAATTGCCCCTCCATTGGTGTGTCATATGATAACGAACGCGCGCAAAAAAGTAAAAACTAGGGGAGGGAACTTACCGGTGGCAGGCGAAAATGCCACACATCTTGGCTATCTAGCTGGAAAAGTACTTTTTTATTTTCTTTGAGTGCTATACAGGGTAAGCTTGAGGAGAACCAAAGTGTAGCGTAAGGTATTATATGAAGTTGAAATGGAGGGAAAAGGGATTAAAGTTTAGAGGATGCAAAATAGATATACCCCTTCAACGGCTAATCGACCCGGGGCAAAGGGAGGTACAGATAAGTATAAGCTGCAGTAATAGGGAGAGGGAAAAAAGGAGTGAAGTCCAGAAAAGAGTCACTCAGTTCCTATCTCGCTCCTGGTATCAAGCAATAATTTTTTGCTTTTTTCATATTTTTTGGCCCCGAATTGGCGCTAAGGATCCTTGGGCACCGGACCAGGAACCACCTGGGCAACTCCATACCTATTTCTCTCTATAAAGCATGTGTTTCCAATGGGAAGCCCGCCTCCGAACTCTGGGGCTAGGCAACCTGTAAGTCATAGGTATTAGTTATATCATATACCTAACTGAGTAGGTAGACAAAATCCATGGATGTGACGGTTGGCTTCCCGTAGCTCCTAGTCGTCTACTTACTTAGGCACTTAGGCGACCTAGGCAGGAATAAACATTGCACTTAAGTGCTCATGCAGACATACATGCATACTAACGAATATCCAGGGCTATTCTGGGCGATCTGCTATCAGCTCTCAATGTTACGCAGGGGAGTGATTCACCTGCCAGATTGTGTGGGTTTTGGCTATACCCTGGACATCCTCAAGGTGGTAAAGGGGGGATCCGAAATCGGCGCCACAGGTGTCGAGTCAGTTGTTGGTTGGCTGGCAGGGGTTTAGCTTCTCCCGATTTAACATCCCTTTATCAGTAAGCATACTTGGGTACCTGGAAAAGCCTGACAGTCGGTAAGCAACTTTAACCCCTATGCAATTCGTTATCTTATACATATATATATACAGGGAAACTGAGGATATTTTAGATTATGCCCGGGAGCCAAGAGAGGAAGTCCCCCTCGTGGTTGACTATGTGCGAGCCACAGTAATTGTCAACCACCTGTGGGCAGAGAGACCCGTTTCACTGAATTAGGTTGATCTGAAGGCTGAATATTTAGACTTAACCTTAAATGCTTAAATGTGTAGGCAGGTATTAATATCGAACGAAGTGGGTGGTGCTGCGATCTATGCCATAGGTTTTGCTCATATCACTTATGCTCGATATCTTGCATCATGGTTCTTTAACATACCCAGCTCAATGCATACACAGGTCTAGACGGGGTTGACCTTCCCGATCATGGGTAAATATGGGAGATCACTAGCATCTGCCGAAAAACACCTAGGTAATCATTCACGTGGAGAATAACGGTACTAAGGGACCGTATCATGCCGCAAAAGAAAAGCGTGGAATTCATCGATTTTATCCTAGCCCCCATTGGGTCTGCTGTGCGCAAAGCTTTCGCCCTTTTTTTTCCCTTGTGGCAACGTGGGATAGCCTGCATGCGTTATGAATCCTTCTTCAAAACTCCGGAGGCCGAAAGACATAAAATCAAAGCCCGTCCGTCGAGTTTGGTATCCCTAGCCTGAACTCCGAAACCAGTAAGTGCGTCGTCGTCATCGTCGTCATCGAATACTCGAATGGCAAAACCCCCTATGCCCCAGGGGCTGGCTGCTCTAGTATCTGGTGTCGTTGTCGACTGTTGGTGGGGTTGGTGATCTAGGGGGCCGGGTTTCTCCTGACCTCCTCCTTCACGCGTCTCTCGTACTCGACTCGGTTCTTCTTGAAGAGATTGTAGGCCTCGGCTTGGGCGGGCGACTCGGGGTTCGGGTTATCGAGAAGGTCCTGCACGCCGAGGGCAATCTGCTTCACGGTGATGGCAGGCTTCCAACCCTCGTCCTCGTTCAGGATCGAAAGGCAGATAGTGCCCGAAGGATAGACGTTCGGGTGGAACAGCGGAGGCGTGAATCTGCCTACAAGTTCGATAAGACCTAATCAGCCTTTGCTATTCGCGCGAAACTAGTGTTTTGTAACGATGGGGATAAGTATTAACTTACACTTGGGAGGTTTCGTCGGGAATTCTTTCCAGCAGATAGGTCAGCTTGATTTGGTTCTCCTCGCGCGTTTGGGGACTGTATGGATGGGTTTCAAACACTTACCCTCGGGGAATGTCATCGTCATCTTGAAGATGCCGCCCTCCCAGATGGTCTTCTCTTTACCCGGGATGCCACATTCCCATATCTTGAGGTCGAGGACGCCTTGCGCATTCTTGACCGGTCGCGCCCAGAAACCAAACGGGTGGTCCTTCCTCCACTGCTTCCTATACGAAGGACGAGAAAACAAAATACTCGTTAGCCATCTCCCGTATGTTTATGTTTCCCACGACCGGAACTCGAACGTACCTCTCCTCGGTAAGGCGAGACTGGGACAGAGACATGATGGCCGCGATGTGTTATATGCCGAAGGTATGCGATGATGTTGAGGCGAGAAATGTGAGATTGTGAGGCTGTGAGGCTGTGAGGCTCTGCAGATCGCTGCTTTTGGTCTGAAATCCGTTGCCTGAGCTGTGGCGGGAAGGAGTGAAGGAGGATGAGTGCTTCCTGAAACTGCAAAAGGGAAATAATTATGACCAAGGAGCAAAGTGTGCGTCCTCAAAAGTAGAGTGTGTTCTGATGACGAGAGTGATAAGACCAACTTGTCGCGTGGATGTGTTTTTGCTTAGATGCGATTGTCCGCCGGAGTGCAGATTGTAGGGAAACCAGAACTTCACTAACTAACTGAAAAGGTACAATAGGAGCCCACGCCCGGGCGTATTCTGGCTAGGTACCTACCGGTAGGTTGTAGTGAGATTTTAGGCTGCTAGAGTAGTACATAGTTACTGGTGTTTGGTGCAACTACATACACGTCTTAACACGATAACGGGCGGTTCCTTCCCCGTTCTGTCTGTTTCTACACATGTTATCTGTAACAAACATATTGTACCTAATGTAAATAATTCTAGAACTTCAGAAAGGTACCCCAAAAGGGATAAGCGTAGTTCATCCTTTTCACATTCACTCTTGAATATGCTCTTATCAGTATTATCTGAGCTTGGCAGGGCAGCAATTGTACAATGGGTGGTGACAAGTGGATACTCGAAGGAATCGCGGGGCAGGACCTAACGTGCTAAGGGAACTTGCTGAGTGAGGTACATGGTGGGGTCAAATGTGCCCAGTGCTCTGGGGTTCTGTGTACGATGTACGATGTATATTATCTTGTGACAACCTATCCTAGAACCCCAGCCTCGGCAACCGCCTTTGCTGTGTCCATCAAACGACGTCGCATCGCGTTCTTGGCCATCCTTCTTGATGTTTCTGAATGCCCACTTTATCACATGAACAAAAAGCAATACCCGTGGACAGTTGCTTAGATTCAAGCTTCATCTGGTCCTTCGCTAGAGAACTTGCCTACTACACAACCTCTTGGGCCCCTCTTTCTACAAGCCAAAACCAGCTGGCGGCAAGTTTGCGCGTAACACCTTGTAGCACCCTGTGCAACCCCTAACTACCTTACGTGGCACTTCAAGCAAGCAACAGGGACGGCTTAGTAAGGCTCTGGTTGAAGTTTGTTTGCTAACAACGGGCCACTTTACCAATCAACCGCGATAGTGTTGGATAAAAAGCCCCAACATGGAGGAGGCGAGCAAGGCCGACAAAGTCGGTGACGAAGCAAAGCAGCCCGGAACAGACACTAAGGCGAGTGAAAAGATGGCCGTGCCACCCGTTGAGATTGAAGATGCGCCCGACCCGGATGAGGATGATCTCGACGATCTGGATGACATGCTCGATGAGTTCTCCACGGTCAAACTGGAAGGCGCCGCGCAGTCCGCCCCCGCAGCCGCTCCAGCGACTGCTTCCGCCGCAGTCCCTAAACCCCCTGCTTCGGGTTCGGGGCCAGCGCCGGCGTTCAATCCGGAAGACCTGGAAAACCTCTCGGAGGAAGATTTTGAGAAGCAGCTGGAGGCGGGCATGGCTGAGCTGATGAAGGATTTAGACAATTCGGTAAGTTTTGTCTCTCTGCATCTACAACATGCGGCAATTCGCCGGATCTGACAAGGCCCGTTTAGCCCGACATGCAGGCCCAGTTTGAAGATATCTTCAAGGGACTTGGGAGAGCCGCGGCTGAGGCGAACCCGGAATCGCAATCAAAATCCGGACCCGCGCAATCCGGGGCCGCCGCAGGACCGTCTTCGCAAGGCGCGGGGGCCGAGTTTGCCCAGGATGCCAATTTCCAGGAGACGATCCGGCGGACCATGGCGAGGATGCAGGAATCGGGTGACCAGGCCACGGCCGCCGCGGCCGCGGGATCTTCCGAGGATGACTTCATCGCCGAGATGATGAAGGCGATGAAGGACATCCCGGGCGGCGGCGAGGGCAGCGACGAAGATTTCTCCAAGATGTTGATGGGCATGATGGAGCAGCTCACGAACAAGGAGATCCTCTACGAGCCGATGAAGGAGTTGCACGACAAGTACCCGGCATGGCTGACGAAGAACAAAGACACGCTGTCGAGCGAGGATCTGAAGCGGTATCAGGAGCAGCAGGCCTACGTGGCGGAAATGGTAGCTAAATTCGAAGAGCCAACATTTACAGACTCCAATGCGGCAGATCGACAATACATCGTTGAAAGGATGCAGAAGGTAAAACACCCCTGTTTTCGCCCCTCGCCCCCAATCCCCCCCTTTCCTCGTCGACTCGAAACACTAATAAATCTATCCTGCAGATGCAAGAGGCCGGTTCACCGCCATCTGATTTAATCGGTGACATGCCGTCGGCAAAAGAAGTCTTAGATGCTCCAGATGAGTCTTGTGCACCACAATGACGAATGAAGCCCTATGAGAGCGGCAATATCGGACAGTGCACATAAACTATATATACAACCTTATACCATCCAATACCCATACCCTCTATGAACCTACAACGCCGTACAGGTCTTATCCGAGAACTCCGTGAAAGTCTTTTTGTCCGCAAACTTTATCCCAAGTTTCCTTTTTGCGCATCAGACATGCCGGTATCTTTATGACATATCCATATCCCCCGATAAAACCAACCCTGGACTACTATTTGGTTGGGGTTGCTGCTGCTGCTGTTGCTGTTGCTGTTGTTGTTGATTAAGAAGGTCCATGAATATACTGTCGTAATCGTCGTCGTCGGACAGAAATGGTGAATCGGGTCGCGCAGGGGCCTGGGAACGAGGTTGTGTTTCTAACATCGAGAACATCGCATCGAGCTCCTCTTCCTCTTCCTGCGCGATAGTATCGACCATCATCTCGTCGGAGTCCTGCGTGGCCCGCGACGACTCGGCAAACAGCTTCGGGATGTCGTCGATTTCGTCCTCGAACACCAGACCATCTATATCCGTGTTTTTCAACTCGCGTCGTCTCCGGTCGAGGATCGACCACTCGAGCTTCAACGCCTGCGACCGAGAATCTCATTAGCACCACCGATCACATCCCTTGAGTTGGAGTTAAAACCTTGGGGAAAGGAGACCACTGCATGTTGCGCGCGTTTACCTCTTGATCGCCGCCCCGACGCAGCCACGTCTTGTCATCTGCGCGCTGCCGCACATTCTTCAGGAACATCTTCCGTCTGCTCTCCTGGGCGTTCTCGCGACCCTGGCGCAGCGGGTTCGGCTTCGCGCTGCGCGACGCGTACTTGAAGAGCTTGTTGGACGGCTGGGAATCGCGCACCGGCGAGGACTGGGTATCGCGCCGGGGCAGCAGCAGCAGCGTGTTGGGGTTTCTCGGCGAGAGCGGCGGACTGCTGTTACTGTGCCCCTGGGAGGGCCTGATGGGTGATGATGACAGGGGCGAGGAGACCGCGGGCTTGTGTGGTGACGAGAAGTCGAGGTTGAATATTTGTGAGGGCATTGTGGCCAGCATGTCGTCCGGCTATTCCGTACACAAGAACAATATAGGCAAACTGGTTTTTTCCTTTTTTGGGAGATCGAAACTGCTTTGGACGTGAGTGAGTGATGATGACGGTGATAAGTTGTTGCCCCTTTGTCAATAGGTACCTAGGCAGGCATAAGTAGGCAGGTACAAAACAAATACTCTAAGTACGGGTTCCAGGGGGGGGGTTTGAGGGGAGGAATTTGGCCAATGACGAAGGAAGGAAACGCGACCCTCTTAATGGAAGAGCTACAGACGCGTAAAGAGATCAGACAATGACCTAGGTAGGTACCCAGGTACGAGTATGGCGAGTCAAGCGGGTCTGCCAACTTGGCCCGTGCATAAGCTGATAAGAAGCGATAAGCAGTCAGTAACGAAGATCCATCATCCCGAGGTCGGGATCTTTCGAAGATTTCCACCGCCCGTCTCCCCGGTGCCAACCTACCCGAATAGGTAATCAAGGTCCAGATTTATGACGCCAAGTCCACTGCTAGTCTCGCTCAATTACATCCCTGTAAGTAAGTTCTGGCTGATCGGTCGGAATCGGTTCGTTGGAAGAACAGAATGGCAAAAAAGAAAAAAAAAAGTCTCTCAACAATTTTTTTTTTTTTCGTCTTTCCTTTCCCGAGGTTTCCAGCTATTTTGGTTAGCGTGGCGGCGGGAATAATAAGACCCAACTTTTCGATCATTTCTTTTCTTAAGTATGTAGCAACAATTCACACACGATCATAATGCGATTACGACAATGATGATGATTATTAGTTATTTTCTGCATTGGGATATTCAATACTAATGAGCAGTCCCTCCTTTACAATCATCACAAAAATCTAGCTATTTGAATACGAAATATAGTTTGGAACGGCGCTGCACTGGCTTAGTTATATTTCGTTTTCTTCTCTCAACAGGGGGGGGTGTAGTGTAGTGGGTTGTGGCCAGGATGAGGACATCGGCGTCGAACCTTATAAGTCGCCTGGCGAGTAATGGGAATGGGAGATGGACATGTTCGAATTGTCGCAACCACTTCCTTACTACCGCAAATCCTAAAACAATAAGAACGCCAACGACGACGACGACGACGACGGCACAACAACGGTTACTCGCGAAACATTACTCCACCACCGGCTCATCTCGCCATTCGAGACGCATACCGAAACCTCCGAGGACACGAGCCACTATCTTAACTGCCGCTGCGACCGGTGCCGCGGGTGCCGGAGTCTTGGCTTTTACGGACGAAATTAAATATGGATATGAGGCGGCAGAACGCACGGGGAGGGTCGCCGCAGCATTGGGAATATGCATCAACGAGTATGTCATCCAGCAGAGTCGGTTATATGGTGTGGGCAAATGTGCTTGTGTGTTCGAGCGATGAATGTCGACTAAAAACCCTGACTTTATTACTACAGCTACCTCACTTCCTTGAAAAAACGCGATAATACGGGAGACCGAGAAGAAAGGGATATCATCCTGAACTCATGTCACAAGAGATGCGCCGAGCGCACATTAAGGGTATTAGAGAAAAATGGTGGCATTTTTATCAAGCTCGGGCAGCACCTGGTAGGTACATCGATCTTCGCCCGTCACACGGCGACGACACACCCTACTTTTCACCACCAGCCGCTAACTTGTACGCAGAGCGCAATGACATATCTCCTTCCTTATGAATGGACATCTACGTTTATCCCCCTGCAGGACAAGTGCCCCGTGTCCTCGTACGAGTCGATAGAGCAGATGTTTAGGGATGATACTGGCGAGGGCCTCAACGACTACTTCTCGGATTTTGCGGAGAAGCCGATAGGGGCGGCTTCGCTCGCACAGGTGCATCTAGCCACGGTAAAAGAGACTGGCCAAAAGGTCGCCGTCAAGGTGCAACATCCAGGTCTGTCCTTATGGGCGCCGCTCGACCTGGCCTTGACCAAGTTCACGTTTCAGACCGTCAAGAAGTTTTTTCCCGAATACGACCTCGAGTGGCTATCGTCGGAGATGGAAGTATCCCTGCCGCAGGAACTGGACTTCCGTCTGGAAGCGGCGAACGCGATCCGAACGCAGAAATACTTTGCGCAATTCCCCGAGTTCCCGCTCGTGATCCCAGACGTGCTCTGGTCGAAGGAGCGGATCCTGGTGATGGCCAACGAGTCGGGTCACCGACTAGACGACCTCGAGTACCTGGACTCGAACGGCATCGACCGTGACGAGGTTTCTGCCTCGCTCGCTCGCATCTTCAACGAGATGATCTTCGGCCGGAATGCACCGCTGCACTGCGACCCGCACGGAGGTAATATTGCGATCCGTAAGGCCGCTCGTCGGCGGCCCGGCGGGCACAACTTTGAGGTCATCCTATACGACCACGGGCTGTACCGTGACATCCCCGAGAACCTCCGACGCTCGTACGCCAAAATGTGGCTGGCGGTGATCGACGGCGATATGGCGTCAATGCAGCGGTACGCGCACGAGGTAGCCGGGGTCGAGCCGGAGCAGTTCCCGCTGTTCGCGAGCGCCATCACAGGGCGCGACTTCTCCGTAGTGAGCACGTCGATCCTGGCACCGCGGTCGGGCGAGGAGAAGAAGGAGATGGGCGACGCGCTGCAGGAGGGTCTGCTGTCGGAGCTAGTACAGATGCTGGGCCGCGTGCCGCGCATCATCCTGCTCATTCTCAAGACCAACGACCTCACGCGCGCGCTGGACGAGAGCCTGCACACGCGGCAAGGGCCGGCGCGCGGGTTCCTGATCCTCGCCCGCTACTGCGCTCGCACCGTGCTCCGCGAGCGCGTGGACGAGATCCGCGAGGCGTCGACGTCGTCCGCGTCGTCCCTGCTGCTGCGCCCCGCCCGCCTCCTCGCCGCCTGGCTCGGCTACCTCCGCATCGAGCTCAAACTCGGCGCCTTCGAGCTCTGGCTCAGCGCCAAGCGCGCCCTCGGGCTCAACATGCCGGACTTCGGCGCCGCCGCCGCCGCCGGCCCCGGACTCACGCTCAGGCAGGCCGCCCAGCACGCGTGATTTGCGGTGCCAAGGCGACACCACTGCTCTGTCCCCCCACTCGTCTATCTGTCTTTCTGACGTCCCGGATAAGATAGCCGCACGCAAGGTCTGTCTGGCCTATAGCACAGGGGCGGGTGGGTGAAGCGTGGATAAGTGGGATACCATTACGTTATGTAGCACATACAGGCTTGAATATAGATCGATAGACGTCTTAGATAATCCTTACACTAATTGAGCGCGTCCGCAGGCGACGAGGGAGTGACAACAGCTTCGTAAAACCAGCCGTCCAGCATCCTTAAGTTATCTATCCCTATCCAGCGATATCTGAGACCGTGTCTTGTCCCTCCAAATCGGCGAACGGTGTCACCCTCAAACACCACATGCATGCTCCGTCTACAATGTTAGCTCGATCTTCCATCCAGATTCCCCCTCGCCTCCCGCCGATCTGCCAGCGCGGGGTGGCGGCACGCCCCGCCCCCCTTCGGAAACTGCCAGCCAGACTTGGGGGCGGTGATATCACCTCAAAATCCAACACATGACAGGATACGAGGATAAAACCACTCCGTCGCCCCAACTTCCCCGCATAATCGCTACTGAGTAGTGCTGACCTCGGACCGCACTGCCATGCGGATTCGAGAACGCCCCAAGGAATGCCTACATTCTGTACCCCTCCTAGCCTAGCTAGGAAAGGTGGGGGGGCTGTTAGGATGGGACGTCCATCCATATGGGCAGGACTTGTTAACCTAGTGAGGTAGTCATTCACGTGTGAGGTCTCCCGTTCCGTTCCGCTCCGTCCCGTCGGTTGGTCGGTGGTTTTATTATGTCCCGGGTTCGGCGGATCGCCGGGGAATCCCGAAGTCAGGACGGTCTCACGGCATTTGGGTATGACAGATCCTCCGATTAGCTAGCTTACCCTCGCTGAAGTCTTCTTGGCCGGTGGAGGTCTTTTTCATAAGTACGAAGCTGAAAACAGGGAAACCTTGGAACCAATCAGGGCTAGGATACAAGTAAATAAATACATTACACATACGCATTCATCTTATTTACTTGAAGTACGTATATATGTATGGATCTATCAAGAAGTCACGGAAGATGTGTCTTATCACGCCCTGCTAGGCAGCACGTCGACAACGCGATTGCTCTAGATAGGTAGTACATGATAACAGATGCTTGCCGTGCTCGACAAACTTTGAACATGGGTAGCAAGGATGGATGGATATATCTATACCACTCATTTCCCGCGATTATCTCGGCTTGATTCACACGACACACAAACGGTACGACGTAGCATAGCTAGCTCTGGCCGTCCTCGGGTGGCTTATTACCGAGCCCTGTACGGGGGACCTGGCCTGGGCGCGTCCCCCCTTGTGTCCAATGAACTTCCATCATATGCCGAGTTCTAAATTACCCCGGATTCTTGTCCAACCCTACCCATGTGTGTGGCATGGGAACAAACTACCCCCCTCTCAACCCCCGCACCTCAGCCGCGAAACCCACAAAAGTCGAAAGAAACCTACATGGAGTTACAATGGAGTTGATTGCTGAGGATGAAAGTATCGCCGGTTTATACCGTATTAGGGGGGATCGTCTCCTACATACATAACTCTAAGTCCTCGGGCCGGCGAGGACAATCATGGCATGATCATATCAATTCGATGGGGATGCGCGAAAGCGATTCATCAACTACGTACGTTGCGTGCGCGTCTTTGCTGTTGGGCCTTTTAGTGTTACATAGTACTGTAGACATTGCCTGTTGGAATGCGGGAAAAGATGTACCGGATGCGAAATGGCCGAGTGGCGTGATGATGGCATGGGCGGGCGAGTCCCCGGTCTCCGCAATCCGGGAGGGCGGTGGCGTGACGAGCAACCACCACTACTACAACACCAAAAAATCTACCTAATGAAGATATCCCGAGTCGTATGTTTCTGCTCTTTTCTTTGTGAGGACATCGTACGTCGCAATTCGGTTATGTACTGAAGTATATATGCAGCATGTGGTAAGAGTAGTTTAGCTACATTATTTACTTAGGTGTAAAAGTAAAGTGTAAGGTGGTCTGGTAATTTATTAGACCGACCGTGCATACATCCATTTCTGGGCGGTGCGACGACGGCAGATAACATGCTGCTCAGTAAACCGTGGAAAAAAGTGGTATCATGTTCGATCCTTCTCCCTCTCTGTCAATCAATAAAGGAAAAAAAAGCAAACCAATGAATCAAATCAATCAATCAAACAGCCAGAATTCGCCAAAAACCCCTCCCAATCCCCTAGCTATACCGTCATCAATAGAATATGGAGGTAAGAAACGCGCCGGAATAATGTTGACCCTCCCACCCAAAGTTGACATGTGTTAAAAAAGACAACCAACCATCCTCGAACGGGAAAAGCAGGGAGGGCGACCACGGGCGGAGGAAGAAAAAAACCACACCGATGGTGACAACGGATCGGGTTGTCACGTCAGTAGTGGTGGGGCGCTGCTCAATTTTGCAGGCGACGGGTAGTGGTATGGTATAGGTAGTATCTGGCGGTAAGGACCTAGACCTAGGCTTCGACTAGTAATGATGTAGTGTAGTGCTCCCCCGAAGCGAGTCCCCTCCCCCTTTCCGTCTAGGTAACTTTAGTGGCCACCCCACTTCCAACTCGTTGGACTTGACGAGCCTGACGAGGACGACGTCCGCGCGGGTGATGCGTCGCTGCGGTCGCTGTCCATAGATCGCTTCTCGGGCGACGGTGAGCGGCTGGCATACCGTGTGCGCGTAGTTGTTGAGATGGTGGTGTTGTTGTTGTTGTTGATATTGGTGGCCTCCGGGCTGGCGCGGCGTCCTTGCCAAGATCTGTAGATCTCCTTGCACAGATGTGCGGACATGGTGTACGTGGGCGACATCTTGAGAAAAGGCGTCTGCGTTTGGTTTCTTTGGTATTTGTTTCGTTCAAACGGTCGTTTTAAACGTGTCGTTAGATGTGACTAGGCAGGCCGTCCTGATTTATAGCGAGGTATGGGTGATCTAGATTTATAGAGCACAAAGTATAGTCTTGGTGTTGGTTTTGTATGGTTGACCGGCCGACAGTAGAGGGTTGGAGCACGTGAGAACTTCTACGTTATGTACTAATTGGAGGCTCGGGACAGTGAAAAAGATATATTCTCTTTTAAAAACAGGCGAGAAGATTCGTCTGGGAACAGGACGGAGGGGAATTACTAGGTAGATCGGTTTCAGGGTAGGTAGAAAAGGAAAGTTTCTGGTCACAGCAGGAAGGGAAGAGAGGGAACAAGGCAGTTTTATTAGTCCCTAAAAGGTCAAATGTACTCCGTACGCATTCTACGTACCGCGCAGTACGCAATACGTATTCGGGCAATCAGCTAGCAACCTGGAAGCTTGAACTACACCTACCCACAAGGTACATACCCGCCTGGACCCCTGGACCGTTCCAAGGTTGAATGGGGGGGGGGGGGAAGGCAAGGAGGTAACACGGCAGGCTCCACACCCTTGTGGCTGTCCTTCTGTCTTGATGGAGAAGCTCCATGTAAGACGCCTAAAAAGACAGGCACATTGCAGGTCAGTAAGGGCAGTGGGTATCTAGACAGCACTAAAAAGTGCGCAAAGTCCGTTGGTATCTGCTCAAAGAAAGGCACGAATCTTCCTGTCACCTATCTGAGTAGCCAACCAATGAGAACGCACTGACCAACCAGGAATAAAAGTCCAGATCACCATTCCCCCACGCAATTGCCGGGCTGAACGACAACTAGCCAATGAGAGCATTTTCAATTCACATTACCAAGCTAGTCAACCTATCAAGGTAGATGATTAACCCGGATACGGTATAAAGCCTCCAGAAGGGTACAGCTAAATTTATCCAGTCGTATGATAATCGACTCATCGGCCAGCTGCGCGCCTGCCATATTCCTCCCAGATATGTAACTATCCCCTTCACTTTGCAACCCTACATTCCACATGTAGCACCCGCACACTGGGCAAACTGGCAGACTTGTGGCCAGATGCGCATGCACGCGAAATTTCGCGTTGTGAGCTTACAATTGCGACACCCTTTTGTCGGTATGATTAATAAGTAATTTCACTTACATGATTACCAACCACAAGTGTTTCCCAACTAGCAAACTGGCTCTGCGTGTAGGAAAACCCAAGATCTTTGCTGGACGAGCCAATTGATCAGGTCGCTCAACATCAAACCAGAGTCCACACTGAGGCCACCTTGTCGACGCCTACGTATCCAACACAACAAACTTGGGTGAAGGGATCTTCGTATAGCGTCGGGGCCGTTCTCTAAGTCGGGAGCGTCAAACCTGCTAGTGCTGTACCGGATCCTGCCATCCTTCGATCTCGGTACGTACCCTAGAGCCCTAGATACTGACTAGTAGGTCTAGATTTTCAGCCCTATGGACTGGACAAACGCTGAAGAAAAAAAAAAAGGTATGAAAAAAAAATCTTGTTTCAAGTTCTCAGCCTCCTCTGATCTACGTACCCATCATACGTAAACCCCTGGCTAGCCCCTCGCTTAACCATATCAACGTAACGTGAAGAATGGTGGCCGTAAAGCGTTTCGCAAACCCACCCTGCTGGCCTGCATTGTCACTGCATGCATATACGCCACGCAGGCAATTTTATCCTCCCATACTGTCAGTCATGCATCAAGTATGCGGGCGTCTACGCGCGCACCAATGGTGCCCGAAACATGCGCCTTGGTTGCGACTGAGTGCGAGGTTCCCAGCCGAAGATCGAGCATCGTCCATCGCTATCGGATTTCAGTTCTCATTTTCGGGTCACGGTAGCTAAATTTGGTCTTACACTATTTGAGTGTCCTCCCCTACCTACGTGGTCTTCCGTCACAATACTCTGTAACTTCTCTGCATTGACATCGTGTTATAAACATATAGGAGAGGGTTCTGTTCAGTGGGGGGCATACTTGGCAGCATAGCAGTACTGAGGAACGCATCTTCGACTATATAATATGCTCTCGATTACTTTTAGATAATATGGCTCCGCCAAGGGGGCCGAGCCTAGTCTCCTATGGCCGAGTCCTGCTGAGAGTATGCGGGCATGCGGTATCAGCCAATCGCTAATTGCGAACTTCCAGCTCGCGCTCCTCAGCATTGGTCTTTTGAGGCCGTCCATATGGAAACATAAATACAACCAAAAGCTGTAAAATTGACAGATCACTAGTCATTATACATATGTGTCTGGGAATTCACCGGTACCGCCTCCAGTTCTCGAAATTTCGCCAGCTGAAATACGATGTCATCGTCATGCGATATCTAGCTTGCCTTGCGTGAGGCCTTTTCCCTATAATCTACCTGAGTATTAAAGCCTCCCTGAGACTCTCTCTTGGTTGCCTAGCAGAGGATTAACTCTTGAGAAAATTTGGGTCTTGCCAAATTGAATCATTCACTATTTCTCGCCCAGATGCTTGAAAGTAGTGAGAT
Organism: Eutypella sp. D-1; assembly: GCA_023313575.1. Taxonomy (NCBI): domain Eukaryota; kingdom Fungi; phylum Ascomycota; class Sordariomycetes; order Xylariales; family Diatrypaceae; genus Eutypella; species Eutypella sp. D-1. The sequence continues at coordinate 1,173,331 of JAJTTP010000013.1, read as the reverse complement.
GACAAGCAAGTGGATCGTGTACTTGAAAATGACAGCAACCTCCCTCGTCGCTAAGCCGATTCACTGGTAGTAAAGGTGAACCTCCTTCATTTAGTGCACCTACTCCATGTAGACTTGGTTGAAGCACACCTCCCAGTGTAGACAGGCAGATCGCTAAGTACGCTCGCTACACTAATAAAGTATCTGCAAATTCACCAATTCGCATCAGGTGGCCAGCCGGGTCCTCCTAGTTCTATGACAAGAAAGGCCTGGTCGCCACCCCGCGGTGTTACAGGTACGTACCTAGTGCTGACTACACAGTACCTTCCAAGCTTGAGGGCGGTTAGGTAGGTCCCGCCCGGCGCCCCATGCAGACCCACATATACCCGTCGCGCGATTCGGCCCCTGCCGTCTTTACATAAGACTAGCGACCCAACCGCATCGAGACCGTCGTCTCCCTGCGGCTCAAGCATACATACACATGTGGCGCCCCTGCGGCCGAAAGGTTTCCCAGGCTGCCTGGTTGGAAACCCAGTCCTTCAGATCTCGGCTGAGGTCACGGCAAAGTGCAAACGAAGGGAAGTTAGGAGAACGTATACGTCCCATGTATTGTATGTAGACGGGGCCCGCCATTCCTCCTACTAGATTGTGTACAGAAAGAAGCATCCATGGCGTCGGATATTCATTCCGGTTGCCTATACGGTCCTCACATATGATAGCACAGTTAGGGTGTATGACGTCTGTTTTGAGCGGATAGATCAAAGCTAACAAGTGTTATCACGAATCTAGTTTATAGCCACAGATATCCGCTCGCCCATAAGGTTGAGATGTAGGTAATCCACCGATCTCATATCCATCGTGCTTGTTTAACACATTAATATTGGAACCTCTCTCCACCAAATATAGTGTGAGATGGAGAAACTTCGTCTCCGCCTGCCGAAGAGTCGGTATACTGTATGGTGGTAGGGGTCCTTGCTGGCGTCCGTACCTGTCTTCTGTTGTGTTCTCTCCACGAGGAACTTCACATGCACTGCTTCACATCTCCATCTTGTCCTGGTCCATGATCTCCTGGAATAGGGCCAGGCTATCGAACTGCCTGGCCATATTTTCGACCGTGGCCTCCACAGGGTCATCGAGGGCCAGCGTCAGGTCGACCATGAACGTCGCGCGGATCTCCTCTTCCATGTTCTTCTTGACGTGGTCCAGCCCCCGCTCCCGTAGATCCTCCATGATCTCCCGCGCCTCGTATGCCGTTATGTTCGTATCCCGTAGGCTCATGGATAGTAGGCCCTGCGCGACCATACCAGAGATACGATACGGGCGGCCCAGGTTCTCGTACGCGTATATGCACAGAAGGAAGTAGATGCGCCACTCGGGGTCGCTGGTGTCTTGGAGCACGCCGTTTGCGAGGTAAATGAGTCCGCTATGCCAGAGAATCGAGTACGCCGACGCCCTAAATTTGGTGCGGTGCTCCACAATCAGGCTCTTGAGTTGGTTGACAGAGGCCGCGAATACGGCGCTCGGTGAGCTGTTCCAGGTGGAAAATGTGACCAGGCGATATTCTTCGTCGGTAGTTTTTTTCTTGAATCTTCTGAAAAGGTCAAGTATGACGCAGTGTAGCCATATGCTGCGACTAGTTAGAACCCTTATAGTCATAAGTCAGGGGAAGATGGCCCCGCGCCAAAACTGCTGTCTGTTATGATTTGCTTACTGGAATACGTCTACATGATGGGGACTTTCTTCGGTCCGGGCCAGAGAACGAGGGAGGCGCTCTACCCAGGCTATCAGTTCGCGAAACTTGTGCTCCGCTAAGTTCATTTCGTACTTCTTAGGGAGGCTTTGTTCCTCTGGATAGTATATCCATTTGGCGCCGTGGACGATCCGCCAGAAATGGCATAAAGCGGGGAAAGTATCGCCAAGAAGAACATCTCGCGCCGGGCACTCATGATCAAGAGAGTATGTTGCTGCTCCGGTTCTGGAGATCGAGTCCCCAGGGATAGGTAGGGCGGGGGTGGAAACTGGGCATTTCGACCCTGGCTGACGGTAGAAAATAGAGACAAGGCTTGCGTACGTGTCAGTGAATGACATTGCAGCATATTTTATTCGGTGAGGTTCTGACTTACACATTCCAGTTAAATGCGCCCCATGCCGCATAGCATCTTGCAGTGAAGACATCTTGGGGCATCTTGACACGCGAACCCTTATTTAGTGGGACATCCTTGTCAAAGAGGCCAAGCTGAGTGCCAATGGCGAGCGCTGTGTATGCATAATAGTGAACTGAATGGTCTCTCCCGTGCCCGATGAGGCATAGACTGAGTAGCACTGCGCCGGCCATACTCGAGTACGAGTAATTGTTCTTCTCCGTTTCCCATAACTCTTCTGCCGTACTGCAGAACTTGTCGGTGACCGGAATTGTACTTTTATCGAAAGCACTATACATTTGCTGTCTCTTGTTAATAGAGTTACGCATTTTATATATCATATTAAGCACCAATGACCACCTACGCATCCCAAGTACATCAGTGCATGGAATAGGAACCTGGAACAATGAGTGTCCTGCTTTCCTACTAAGTCAGAAATGAAAAGATCGGGGCTGAAAAGGCCAAGAAGCGGATGGTCTGTTCTGATGTATAACGATATTATCCGCGCAGCGAGGTCATTCGTGATCTCGATATCGGTCCAAAAGGAAACGTCGAACTCTGCCAACCTTTTGTCGCAATAGCCAATTTCTTGCTTAGGAGCGTTGGCGAATCGGGACTGTCGGAGGGACGAGTCGGCATCCACTGATGGCGATCCTCTTTGACTACCGTCTACTATGTTAGTCCTAGTATAATATTTTTGGGTTTCTCCCTTATGAGGCCGGAGATGTAAATTGAGTATCATAGTAAGGTCGAGTAAAGATGATAGATACTCACTCTTCACTACCGGGCGCGGGCGATCTTGAGGAACGAAGGAGTTGGCTCTCGGCTAGTTCGGAGGGAACCACTGGATACAGCGCTGGATACATAGTCGGGCTGTGCGTCATTAACTCTGATTCCAGACAGTTTCGGGCGGGGGGAGGCGCTTCATGATCGGGACCGTGAACCGCCTTCGTCCGGGTGCCCTCTCTGTCGCCCTCGAATACGGACAAAACGGTGGCAGGATCATCGTTTGCGCGCAAGATTCGTAGGAGGTCCACTGCTCGGTCCTCGTCTAGGACCCTTAGCCGCTTCACGACCTCAACAAGAACTTCCGGGACAAGCTGCAGCTTCTCGGCGTATATGCAAGCGCGCAATCCTCGCTTTCTGCAGTTGGAGCACATCGGGTGCTGGCCGTCACACTGTAGGTTCTTCCGTCAACGTCCGGCACAGCAGAGGGATGCGATCGGCGGATATAATGAAGCTAAAGTGGATCTATTAGGTAGGTGAAATAGTGGGAAGGCTGGCGAGGCGGTTTATGGGACTGAGAAGATTTTGTGCAGAACAAAGTAGAATAATAAAGATATTAGGATAGTAAAATAATACTTTGGTTTTCCGGCGGCGACATTCATTGCAGGCAACAGGCTTCCCATTGCCCCCCTTCTTAGCTTCTTCCTTCGAAGGACTCTGGGTATTAGATGACGAGGACTCATCTTCAACCGGCGAAGTGGTCGCGGGGAGAAGAGTTGGGTATTTTCGCGGTTGCATGGTTCCGGATATCCTTGTCCCATTAGCTATTGGTGACGTGAAGGTCTCCTTTCTCCTTGAAATAGGTTGAGACCCTAAGAGATTTCCATGTGGGTAGGCGTTGGTAAGCTGGTTGGGGCTTTGAAGCGCAAAGACGAAATGCAGCGCTACTTACTACCACACACCCGCATACTTACTTCCTGCTATGCAATATGTAAGTTAGGGTAGCCCTGGAGATGGAATAAGGAAAATTAGCAATCACACCTAGGTCCTAGGTATTTCGAAAGTTACCACGGGTCGGTCATGCGCGCACATTCTGGTTGGTTGAGGCACGCCGGAGCTTACTCCGGTGAATTAGGTGTACATATAAAAGATGTCTATGGAGTAGGGGTGGGTGCCCTACTTAGGTAAAGTGCATAGTAGTTTAGTTGCCTTGATATTTTGGTGCCTACCTAAGTAGGTAACTCTTTTGTATTATTCGATCAAGCCGATGTAAAATCTGGGTAGCACTTTTAAACACAAACATACCTAAGTAACTAGAAGTCGATCTATAACACCACTACAACTACCTGATCTCACCGGGCGACGCCCCCGTTCTATCTAGTCTAAGTATCTAGACCTCGGGACTTACTTATCTACCGAAGTAGGTATCTGGGTGGATAGGTACCTAGGTAGGTATGCACTTACTGTACAGGTAGGTAGATTTTAGCAGATTAGGTAAGAGGAAGCTGGGAAGTTTCCCTGCAAACAATTGGGAGTACAGTGCGTTATTGCCTGTGAACCGTTTCTTTTTTTAATTTTTTTTTTTTAATAATCTCAAATAATCTAACAATGCTTAGTAGACCGGTAGTATAACAGTGTTTAATATTTGACTAATATTTACCTAGGTAGTCAACGATAGCAAGATTTACATACTTAGGTACATATATGTAATAGCTATAACCATCTGCTTAGATCCGTAGATAATATTTCAAACGAAGCCGCTTATGAACAGTAGAAGGACCCACATACAATAGTGCAGGGGTTTGAGTAGCAAAGAAGCAAAGGCGGGGACCTCAATGCCCCATAGCACTGGAAATTGACGTAATTACATAAGCACACAGGCACGCTATATTCTACCAAGTACCTAGGTACTTACACTGCTGCTTACCTACTGCGCCGGTCACATGCTTTTTCTTTAAAGTTAAACAAAACGAACATTATTTTTATATATTCTATCATGTTTCCTAATGTGGCGATATCTTCATCAGAATCCATTTTCTCCGATATTTCAGTTTTCAATACTGACGTAAGAAAGTTTCTAGCTTCGCTGTCGTGAATAAAACAAGGGATACTAGGGCTCATGAGAATAGAATATGATAGGTACGATAAGCATTTCCCCCCCCCCCCCCCTGGATTGTAGCGGGGATGTTTCATTTCCACCGCCATGACCACACAGCTGAACACAGCTGAATACAGCGTCGGCCTGTGCGAATCCATGTGCTATGTATATTGACGGTTGCGAGCTATTTCTATCGTCGATAGTGTCTGCCGTCTTTGCGTTGGAAGTACGAATACCTAGTAGTGCTATGACGCGCAGAGGACTGCTCCGTCAAAGAAGATTGAACTCACTATTTGACCCAAATGAAAGAAATGGAAGGATGGTGTTCTGTTTTACAGGTGTCCGCCCACGCAACTGGATACCATAGTAGCCCGGAAATTTGCGACCTGGCTCCAATCAAGCCTTCCCACGTGGGCGATGTGAGGAATGTCAAGAAACATCGTGATCGCACATTTCTTACAGTTACCACTCTAGTTACCACTTTGGACTTTCCCGAGGTAATTTCCATATGATTTCCTTAACAATAAAAACATCTTTCCGGTGAGACATAGATCTTGCGTCGCTCATGAATAGATTCGACCTCGTCCATTTATATTATACGGTCGACATGATTGCGCACAAGCACTGACTGACTCTATCTACTATGTGTATGTGTGGATCAGGGCTATGAAATCATCCTCCGCGGTTTACTCCCGGAATTCTGAGAACGACTCGATGTTTCGGAAAATTTTCTCTTAAGAGTCGAGGGGCTTTGTCGCTAGCATCTGCCCTCCTAGATCGACGAGTCCTTTAGCATGGATAGCGATAGCTGTTCCGAGGAAGACAAAAGAGATAATGAACACGCCGTCGTCAATGGCTTAGCGGATACTGAGAATGCCGCTCGCCGAAAAAAGCGCCGCCGCACTCAGGGAGAAAATGATGAGGATGGTGCCCCTAAAGACAGTGACAAGGAGGTAATGCAACTATGATACCAGCTCGTCCTATTAATTCGCATGGGTAAGTAGCTTATATCTTCATCGTTCCTAGGCGGCAGAGACGCTGTCTTCTGAAAGGCGCTCGCAAGTAGAAGCCAGAGTACAGCTGTTACGTCCTGGTGACGACCGCTGGATACACACTGTCGACAACGAATTTGCCCAGGGCTTCTTCGATCGCCTTGCCAAGTTGGACGAGCTACCCAGGTTCTCGTACTCGACCGCGCTCTGCAAGCGCTGCACAAGCATCCGGCTCGGCAAGCCCCTGACCGTGCGGGACCTGCGCCGGAAGCTGAGTCCCTGCTTCATCTGCCGCCTTCAGCCTCGACTTTCCCGGGCCATGGAGGACAGGGTTCAATTTATGAATGCCCCGGCCCTACGGATATGTGCCGCACCAAAAACTAGGAAGTGTCACCCGGAAATTCAGATCGGGTTTCCCGCCTTGCCACCCCCTGACAGTTCGGCCCGGTTCGATCTGCTCCGAGAATGGCTCCGAGTCTGCGACGAAGACCATCCCGCTTGCAGCCACTACGTGAGTACAGCTGACCTCCCCACCCGGGTCGTTGATATCGGAGAGGAGGCTACTGGCGACTTGCGGCTCCACACTTTTACTCCGGAAGAGAAAGAGGAGATCTCTCAAACGGACTACATCGCCTTGTCGCATTGCTGGGGTGGTCTATCCGACAAACAGAAGCGCAAATTTTGTACCACCAAAGACAATATCGAGGAGCGTTTCGAGGAAGGGTTCGACTTTGGGTCCTTACCGTCAACCTTCCGAGATGCCATCACCGTGACGCGGAAACTTGGTAAACGCTATCTCTGGATAGACGCCCTGTGTATAGTCCAGTTCGACGACGACTGCGAGAACTGGAGAAACGAAGTCACGAAGATGGAGGCAGTTTTCAGAAACGCGTACTGCACGATCGCGGCTACCTCGGCGAAGGACCCGACCAGCGGATTTCTCAGGCGTGCGCCCACCGAACGCCCAGATCGCCAGTTCATCAAGTTAGACTCCGCGTCTCACGGCCGGATCTACGTCAGCTCGATTGCTGACAACTTTCACGAGGACGTTGACAGGGCGATGCTGAACCAGCGGGCGTGGGTCCTCCAAGAGAGGGCGTTATCACGGCGGACCATCCACTTCGCTGCGAACCAGGCATACTTCGAGTGCGGCGACAGCGTGCGCTGTGAAACACTCACCCGTCTGCGCAGCGCCAAGTCGCCCTTTCTGAGCGATCCGTACTTCCCCCAATCGCAGGGCCTGTTGAGGAGCTTCGACGAGGTCAGGCTCTTCCAGTCTCTGTTCGAGAGGTACTCGAGACTGGGGATCGCGGATATGACGGACAGGCCATTCGCGATCTCTGGGCTGGAGCAGCGCCTGGCGGCCGCGTTCGAGACACAATGCCGACATGGCGTCTTTGAGAGGTATCTCCACCGGAGTCTGCTGTGGCGGCGGTCGGAGGCGACGAGGATGAACCGGATTCGGTTCCCGGACGGCGAGACCGTCCCCTCTTGGTCCTGGATGGCATATGATGGGAAGATTGAGTACCTCAAGATTGGGTCAGAGGAGGTTGAGTGGAGCGACGACTTGTCTTTGGTGGACGATACGCTACATGCCCCGGTTAGACGATTTAAGCACTGCGCGACGGTACGGGATGAAGCTAGCAACTACCGCGTCATGGACATCGAGAACAACCCCACATCGGGGTGGTTAAGCTTAGACGGGAAACGGCGCTTTCATGCCAAGCAGCATAAATGCATCGTGGTCGGGCGGCAGGACGGATCGCTCCCGGCTCGTGGCCGCGCGACCCGGCCTACACTAAACGAGAATTGGGATTTACTCATTCTTATTGTCACGCCGGATCGGACAGACGAGGGGAAAATGTATAAAAGAGTAGGAGTTGGCTGCGTCCCGGCAGACTGCGTATCACTGCGTGGAGAGCCGGCTGATAAGGTTATTGTTTGATTCGGAGCCGGACTGGGGCGTTTGGACTGCTTAGCTAGGATCCTGGCAGATGAACGAGGGCGGTCGGTGCTCTATGTTGTTCACTTATGCTCTACATTGTTTTCCCATGCCGGAATTTCAGTGTATCAAGCATGCTATGGTTTGTTTTTGGTACAATGTACTATATTTGATGACCAAACATTCCTTATAGCACATTCAAGTACATTGTTTCGACTACAGTGTGGGCCCCCCGGACTTTCATAGCTGAAGCCACAAATGGCGATATCCCTATTTGCGAGAAAGTCCGACATGGCCACCGCCTCCTATGACCATCCATGGCTCCTACTCGACTACGAGGATCTGCATCGCGGCCGGACCAAGTCATGTCCTGAAGCCTCAAGAAGAAATTCCCTCATGAACTTATACTGTCAACTTTTCGGAACTAGACAATCCCGGGTGCGTCTATATGAACAGCCCGGGCCAGATTCACCTTGCCTTACTCGTTAGGTGAATCTTAATAGACAGGTGTCGCGAGGCATACCGGTGGGCCGGCTTGTGTGTGATTCCGTCGCCGCCAGGACGGCTTGACTAGAGTAGTGTACTCATCGTTAGCGACGATGCGAAGCTTAAATGCCTGAATAGCCCTTCAAGATTACGACGACCATCTAATAATAACATGGCGATCTAGTCATACCCGTCACAAGATCTACAAGCTCTCACCCTATTATAAGATGTGCCCATCGCTCCCAGGCTCCCATCTACTCGTCTTGTGTCGCCGTGTTCTTGCTCCTTTTCAACGCCAATATCTCAAAGTGTCTAAGCCAATAGCTGCTCTAGACACAGAAACCGTCACGATTCTAACGCGAGACATTCAGCCTCCATAACCCCTTCACTCAAGACAAGATGAAGTGCACGGTCTTCCCTGTCCTTTTCCTTGCGTCACTCCTCTCCAGGGTGAGTACCGCACCCGTGGATGATGACTCCACCGACGTTCTTGGTGGAAACGCTGCTTCCAAACGATGGATTGACGACCGTCACATCCAGTTGATGGGGGCGTGCTTCATGCCGTCAGCGCCCGGCCAACCGCAGGCGCCGTGTGCAGCGGTTCAGGATGTCGGGGGCGCATGCGCCGCGGCTGGGACGTCGCCGGCAGCTCTGCAGGCGTACGGGCAATGCCTCTGCAAGGGCTCCTTCTTTGCGAACTGGTTGGCGTGCCTGGGATGTCTGCGCGCCGAAGGCAGCACCTCGGACCGCGACGCTGCATTCTTCGTTTCGGCTGTGGCGAACGCTAGCAGCATACTCTGCCCCACACCCACGCCCACGCCGGCGCCGGCACCCCCGCCTCCGGCCCCTCCAGCCCCTGTCTACACCTCCACCTACACCTCGACTTATACCACGACTGTCGGCCCCAACGTCGTCACTGTCACTACGGTCGTTACTGAGACCACCAGCACCACCGTCACTCCAACGACCTCCAGCACAACGTCCAGCACTACCAGCACCACCACTACCACTACTACCACTACCCCTACCTCTACCTCCTTTACTACTTCGAGCTTGACCTCTAGCACCACCGACTCTACCACCAGTGATACCGTGACCAGCGACCCTTTGACCCCCGAAACGGTAACGTCCGACACAGCAACTTCCGACATGGAAACTACTGACTCGACATCCACGGACCCGACACCTACTTAAGGTTATATACTAGTTAATAAAGCTTAAATAGCCTGGCTTTAAATAAAAGGCTATTTCAAATGAACTTCGTCCACTTGCTTAGTATAACGTGAAATTGGGAATTAAGGATGAAAAGACCATGCAGCTTAAGCCCCAAAACCTCATTGCGACGTTCCATATCCCGGCTGACCTTTTCCTCAAGAGCGGAACGATAAGGACGTGAGGCTTACGTTATTTCCCCTATCCCGGCACCAACAAGTAATACTTCTGATGAAACCGATCATTATCATATGAGCAGTTCGATTGCATGTTCAGACAGAGATTTCCAAACCGTGCTCAATCGGCCGAGCGTCTGCCGAGCTCCCGAGACCATGTGCTTCCAGTGGTAACGTCCGTGCTCACCGGCGCGATCGGGTTCTTCCCGAACCTCCGCCTAACTAGATAAGACCAACTAGTTATCATGAGAAGCCGTGCTGAGAAAATATTATTCCATACCGCTGGTAAAGCCACTGTGCCAATTCATAACGGGAAGCCGTGGTAAGCCTCTGCATGCATACCCCGCTGGGCGTGGTGATGTGTTCGGTCCCCTCAGTTATAGCATGGCTTTTTTTAATCAAGAAGAGGGGGCTTCACCGATGATGTGCAGCATAAGCGTGCTTGCCATCGTCTCGGCATGTCATCGAGGAATAACCCATACACGTACATAGCTGTTGACCAAGGGTCTTGTCCTAATACGGACGCCGGCCGTAGTATGATGATAAGTTCAATAATGACAAGGACTATACGAAGATATGGCAGCCAGCCGTTTTTATCACGGCACTAGTAATTCATGCATGTCAAGAATAGCACATTCGCATTGCTAACCTTAATGATATCGGGCCATGAATCACGACACGGAAGTATTCGATCACCTGTACAGACTTGAGGGACCTCTGATTCTTGAAACATATGTACCAGAACCTCCGTTAGCAAAGTTGAGAAAAGAGAAATTTCTCGAGATCTACAATGATACCGCTTGCTTGGGCCATTGCATGGCTAGGCCGGTGCGGGCCTCGCTTGTCGGGAATAGCGTCAATTCTCGGCCCACTTCCCAAGATAACTACCATGGCGGTGAACTCGACCCCAGCTAGCAAGACCGACCCACCGCTGTGCTCCGACCAACCTCTCTGGGTCCTCGTCTCGGCGCGAGATGGGGGACAGGGGACCCTCCCGGCGGCATATAATAAGCTCGATTCGTCCCGCCTCTCGAGTTGGGATGAAAGTTATTGGAACCAACCCACCACATCCACGAACCAAATTTACCCCCATGTCGCAGGCGGGTTCGCTGGTACACAGCGCCACCGCCATGTAGACAATGGCCGTGTCAGAGGTGGCAGAGGATCTCAGGGACGCCTTTCGGCGTCTCTTCTTCCTCCTTGTGCTCGTCAGCACCGCACACGCCGGACTTGACGAATGCTTCACGCTGTTTCACGAGTCACTGAGCCACGTTTTCCGGGAGCCATTTCTTGCCGCGCCGGCGAGTTATTGGTATCGTCTCTCTCAGGCCCACCACCTAGATGCATCTTCTCTGAGTCCTGTCGAGGCTCCCATGGTCGATCTCGCACATGGTAAGGCGCACTGGAACCTGGGCCCCGCGATTGCTGAAAGGGGCACACAACTGACAGTCAAGGCTTAGGTTCTGCCGATCTAGTTCATCCCATGCCGGCTTATACGGCTAGCTTGGGTCACCCTCATCTGTAGGTTCAACCGCATATGGGCACGTGCAGGACATCGGCTAACTGTTCCACAAGATTTCACGTCGACGAGGCGTCGAAGTATCGCGGTGATCCGGACTATCACAAAGCCAACAAGGGCCTGACATTTTCGGTTGCCATGTCGATAATCGATCATGAGAGTCAACAGCCGCACGCTGTTGCGCCGCTGTCCTCGATCAGGGTAAGATTGCATCGAATCCCGCCCCACCCCAGGTGTCGCCCACATCATGCTAACCTAGATGCAGACGTATATGTCCAAACCTGCAAGTCTACTCGTGGCATAAGGGTCAATCTGCATATTATGTGGAGTACGACCCTCAATGCCATTGGATCCAACGAATGTTACAGCATTTGTATCTCCGTCCTGAATCACTGCCCCGCATTATGTACACTTGATATCCGAACCTGGGGGACATACCCTCTCAGTAGGACAAGTGCAGATTATGGAGGCAGCTCCAGAGACGTTTTGATTTGCTCGTCTGCCCGTACCACGACGAGAAGTGCAACTGTAGAGCCCTTGCGCAAGCAAGGCCTGCTCTGAATGATGAGTGATGAGAGAAACATACCAACTATATTCATAGCGCCCAAGAAATCTCCTTTGTCTTACGATAACGAATATAAATTTATATTTACAACACACATTGTTTAACCATGGTCCCTTAGAGTTTCCCTCAATACTTCGGTGAAACGTCCTGACTTGGTATACCACCCGGCGTCATCTTCGCTTTGCTGCCTAGAACGATAGCACTAGAATACTTCCCGAGGTGTTCAGGTGTGGGTCGTACTATCTTACCCCTATTCGTAGCGGAATAATGTCCACGCATCATCTTTATACTTTCATGGGTCCTCGCCTTGATATTGATACTTGCTAGCGATTGAGTTATACTGATCAAACCGAATAGGTTGGTACTTGCTGCTGCTCTCACTAGTGATATACCGTGGCAGCGTAGACACCGTATGAGAGAAGTCAGGGGGCACGAAGAAAGGCACAGAGTAGCGTGCAGGGATACCTGCTTCGGGCACCGTATCGGCTTCAGGAACGGAAACGCGGTGAAGGGCAGAAACAATATAATCTAAGGACACGTCAGTGTCTTATTCATTGCACAACAGGAGCGTCATGGAGCACACCATTGGTGAATCGCTGCAGCATATCGCCTGCGTTCAAGACCAATGCTCCTTTATTAGGCACAGCTTGAAGATATTCCCCTGTCTTACGGTCTTTGAGCTCTAAGCCTCCATTCTCATCTTGGAATAGGAGGGTGAACGTTCTAGATGGTGTTGTCAGTGAGCTAGGGTATTGATGGTGTCATGGTTTACTCGTGACACTAACCCCCAGTCGGTATGAGCCGGCAATCTTGCCAGAAACTTGTTCCGTAGTTGCTCCTTACTGCAAGGCGGATAATGAAGTAGACGGAGTTGGCAGTGCCGGTCAGAGAGAAGCTGAGTGAGGGCATCACGCTCCTCACCCTCCAGACCCAAACCGACGCCGATGGCATCGAGCACCAGTTTGCTCACAGAGGATAGCTTCTCATAAAGCTTCGTCATGTAGTCCCTAAAGTTAGGGAGAACATCGGGCGGAAGCCAAATATTTGGCTGTGTTGGATCGAGTTCGCTACCAATCTCGTAGCTCTCCTATCTCCAGTCAGTGTAAGAAATGAATGATGGGGGGCAGTAGGGCTCTTTCGTAGCCAGCGCTACATACCTTGAAGTCTGAGATCTTCCGCAAGTCTTGACCAAAAGCCGGAATATCAGCGTGAGAGTAGATCTTCTCCTTCCCGATGCCTGAATACCCACGGTGCGGCATACTACCTGCAGGGTGCGGGGCCTTCATCTTTTCCTCGTATGGTAGATCGAAAAGCCTCTTAGTCCAGGCAAGGGCCTCTTCCATTTCCTGCTCACTGAGTCCATGACCAGTAATGTTCACAAACCCGAAACTGTGGAGAGACTCGACAAGAAACTTTCCAGCTCTTAGTCGCTCAGATTCTAGATGACGATAACCATTGCTCGTGTTAAAATGAGACAAATCCACTGTCTCGATAACCCTATCTCTGTGAGGGGGAGACTGTGACATATCTGCGTCACGGAGAGCGTTCGAGCAGAAGCGGGGTAAGACTGACTGAAATATTATGGTAAAAACCAAGATACCCCACCCCGTATAGCACAGTGAAAGAGGATAGAATAAATTGTACTCGGAACAGACTGAGGTCTGCTCTAGTAAAGGGATATCTTGTCTGTTCGGATGAAAATATGGGTCTGGTGGATTACCCCTATATAAGGGGATTGCTGCGGAACGTGATTAGGTGGTGGACTTGCTTACTGAGACTCGGTGTACTTGCTAGTCTACGACGTACGTCGATGACGTGCCAGTAATGTAGGGATAGGTGTGATTGCCCATGGTAGCTAAAGCCACAGATGGGTGTTACATAGTGCGATGCTCGATGCCACATGTCGCACAGCTTTATTCCGGGGTCGATAAAGATTGACTCGCTCGTGAATGTTGTCTGCGACTTCTCTTGAAATTAACCTACCCGCCGATGCGCCACCCAACGTTACACGCTGTTCACTCTCACTGTGACTCTGAGATTATTTCTTTTTAAACTGTCGTTATGAGATAGATCAACTCCCTGGGCTAAGATAGAAATTAGTTTCATGATCGATCTGCAGCTTAGCCCGCTGTCATCGCAATGATGCTAGCTCTAGAGCGGCAATTCACGGCTGCGCCAGCATGACGCCGGGTCAGCTCAGGACCGTTGCGATTTCACATTGCTTTGATGCGTTCTCAGTTAATCGTTCGTGTTGCTCCTTGATATCGAGTTCTGAGAAGGACTAAGAGTGACGCCATAATATCTTTTAAGGCACTTTATCCTGTCGTTGTACCGCTTGAGGCCCTCCGTTAGTTGCACTATTGACGACTAGTTGAGGAAGCGCCGCTTACATCCCTCTATCGACTGGTCGAGGATGAAGTGATCTTCTTGAGGACTTGCTGCCGGCATTTAAATTTATGCCGTACGTATCATGTCTTCATCCCGCATTCCGCGAACCTGCCATAGTACCATTCATGGTTCAAAATGCGATGTTCTATGGGCTGTCCGTCAGCCCAACTCTATATGTCTTGGCGAAGCCATTTTAGTTTTGGGGTTTCTTTCTTGGCATATAACATTTGGTTTCCCCCAACCTCGGCGAGAAAGGAACCGTATCGCGGAAATCATCCTGGAGATCTCCAAGTCAGTCGACCACTCGATGTGACGTAGCAGTCAAGTAGTCGTCGGAATATGAGCCCCGTGAGGCAAGGCATGATTTTACAGCAACTCGTATCATCACGCCAGTCGTGGGAAAAACTAATGGCGACCTCCGCCATGCATTATCTAGGTGACCCTTGTCTCAATATACACACCTTCTCTATCTACTACCCAGGTAGGCCGGCGTTCCTAAACTAGGGGTATACGCGCCACCACGATCGTATAGGTTTCCCTCAGCCGACTATCCCGACGCTCTCCCTCTGTATAAATTGTGATAAATCGGCAGACGGGAGCGAGGTGGGCCTCCGTCCCCGCATGTAATCACTGCTAGGACGAATTCAGCGGCTCCTCCGGCCGAAGGCCCCTGCCTTGCTGCCCTATATCCCCTGATGGTATAGATCGTGTTCCTGAATAAGGGAAGATGCCGACATCAATTTCTCGTATCGCGATCCTTGCGATCGCTAACGCCATTATTGTTTTTCTATGCAATTGCAGTGCGCGTTTATAGTAGTAGCATATATTGTTAAGGCGAAAAAGGTCGTACCTATATATTTGACCACTAGGCGGTCTTCGAGTGGTTAAGCTGTGTGTCCACCTGTCGTCACGGACCTTATTCCTCGCTAGACAACAAGTAGATAGACAAAAATGAGGATCGCCAACTACGGTCTGGCATTGCTGGGCCTAGCCTCGTCCCATGGATTGGCGGCCGCGCAGAATGATCCCGATGATGCCGCCGCCACGGTGGCCGACGATAATGTTGTTCCAGGAGCTTACATTGTGGAGCTGAGCGAAGGTGCGGATGCGGGTGCCCTTTACGATGAACTTCGCGCCGAAGGGTTGGCCGTCGCACACCGCGTGGACCTAAACTACCGGCTCTTCAAGGGCGCGTCGTTCCGGCTGACGAACAGCAGCAGCAATGCCGCGGACACCAATTTCGCGGACCCGGAGTTGGAGTCAGAGCTCCGCGCTAAGATCTCTGACAAAGCCCGTGTCAAGCAGGTGTGGCCGGTGCGCGGCCTCCGGTTCCCCAAGATTGAGCCATCGTCTGTGGGCCCGAAGAACCGTCCCGCCACCGGAGGAGCCCGACGACGTGAGCACCAAAAGCGACAAGGTGATGATGGGTCTGACGGTGACGACTATAGCCCTCACGTGATGGCGCAGGTAGATCGGCTTCGGGCCGAGGGTCTCACGGGCGAGGGCCTACGCATCGGTATTGTGGACACGGGAATCGACTACAAACACCCGGCGCTGGGCGGGTGCTTCGGGAAGGGGTGTCTAGTGGGTTATGGATGGGATCTGACGGGCGATGAGTGGTCGGGTGGCGCGGAGGGCCCAACACCAGACCCTGACCCCTACGACAACTGTCAGGGCCATGGGACGCACGTCGCGGGCATCGTGGCAGCGCAGGAGAACGAGCTCGGCTTCACAGGCGTCGCTCCTGGTGTTACTATCGGCGCTTATAAGGTCAGTGGGTGTCCTGGCTATACCACCAACGAAATTCTTCTCTCAGCCTTCAACCTCGCCTACGAAGACGGTAGCGACGTCATTTCGTGCTCCGCAGGCGACGATTCTGGCTGGGCCTCGGACGCCTGGGGTGTTGCCGCATCCCGCATTGCTGAGGCTGGCGTCCCTGTTGTAGTCGCCCTCGGGAATTCCGGAAACATTGGTGTTTGGACCGCCGCCACCCCAGCCTCTGGTCTCGAGGTCGCCGGCATCGGATCCGCGCACAACACTGTGCTACCCACTATAGTCACGGCTGGGCTCTGGAGCGACGATGATAAGGCTAAATCCGGGTTCGGCTACACGGAGGGCAATCCGAGCATCGCGCAGACAAATCTAACCCTGCCACTCTGGGCGGCGAGCTACAATACCACGGTTGAGGACGACGCCTGCGAGCCACTGGCAGACGATACGCCTGACCTGTCAGAGAAGATCACTCTCCTTCGTCAGACGGAGGCGTGCACGTCCGACAAGCAGGGGGAGAATGTGGCGGCTAAGGGCGGCCGATATATCATGTTCTACACAAGAAAAGAGGAGTAAGTCTTAATAGCGTACTCATCAGGAGGCTTATGGCTTAGCTAACATCATCTAGCCAAATTCCTGCGGCGCACGTTTCTGCGGAGGGTATTATAGGCGTCGGGACCGTGTCCCCGAAACAAGGTGCCGCGTGGATAGAAGCCCTGAGCTCGGGCGCGAACATCACTCTGACTATCGAGAGCGCCGATACCGCCGGCTTGTTCGTCGAGAACTTAAGCAATGGCGTGGCTGCTGGACTGACCAGCCCCTTTACAAGCTGGGGCCCAACGTGGGAGGTGGAGGTCAAACCGCAATTTGTGGCTCCCGGCGGCTGGATCCTGTCGACCTTCCCACTCGACCAGGGATCGTACGCCGTGAATCCCGGAACTTCGATGTCATGCCCCTTCGCTGCCGCCGTGTTTGCGCTAGTCGGGCAGAAGCGGGGTTCTCTGGACGCGCAGGTGCTGCGCAGGATTCTCTCTGCGACGTCGAAGCCAAGCCCATGGGTTGACGAGGAGCGCGTCTATGATGGCATCCTGGCCCCTGTCGCCCAACAAGGTGCCGGTCTTCTTCAGGCCTACGACGCTGCTCTTGCAACCGTTATCCCAAGCGTGAGCTCAATATCTTTCAACGACAGCGACAACTTCGTCGGCGAGCACTCTTTCAACCTTGAGAATACGGGCTCCGAGGACGTCACCTTTGCTCTTGGCCACGCCAAGGCTGCCACAGTTTACTCCTTTGGCGAGGATACCCGTAGCTCAGCTCGTTTCCCTCCTCCAGTCGTCGATGACTGGGCCACGATCGTGTTCGAATCGGAAAGCATCACAGTACCGGCGGGCGGCAGCGCCAACGTTACCTTCACAGCCGAGCCTCCATCAGGTTCCGGTCTAAACGCGACGCGGCTTCCGGTGTACAGCGGCTACATTACACTTAATAGCACAAATGGCGGCTCACTATCAATCCCGTACCTGGGTGTCGCGGGCAGCCTACACGATACACAAGTACTGAGGCCATGGTACGCCGAAAATGGGAACATCGGTGGTGTATACCTCACATCGACGGAAAGCCACTTCAACATAGCTGTCCCCGCAAACACCACATTTACGATCCCGCGACCCGGGGAGCCGGTTACGAACGAGATCCTTCCCAAGATGATGGTTGTCCCGTCCGTGGGTTCAAGAGAGTTGCGCCTGGATGTAGTGACGGTTGAGGGCAAGAACCTGGGCCTTATGCCCTCCTTTCCGCAAACCTACATCCCTCGAATCGGTAGGAGTTACATATTCGGCGGGAGGCTGGCGGATGGCACGGTTGTGGAGCCCGGGTCGTATAAGTTTGTTGTTAGCGCGCTGAAGATATTCGGTGACGCGGATACGAAGGAAGACTGGGACATCGTGGAGTCGGTTCCATTCAACCTAAAATACATATGAGCATACCGCCACGGGAGTACTAATCTATTCCAACCCCTATAAAGTAGCGGTTTAAGACTACTATTCCTACGCTTGATGACCTTGATATTGAACGCACTTTACACACAGAAGCTTATTGTATCGAGCCCTGGCGACGTTGCTTTTAATAAGCATTGATTTCAACCGGCGAGCACAAATAATTTGAAATACTCCAAATCTAGCAGCGGAGACATGTTGGCTCCCCTTCCCTTATACCGCAGCAGCTTGTGCGGAGTTACCCTAGTGCATCGGGTATAGTAGTTGGTTTGAAAGTGAAGTGAAACTGGCCGTGGGCAGGGGAAGAGAACTCCGCCCCTCTATCAATATATGCATCATGATCTTGATGATACGTCTTCGGCTCAGCTTCGATGTGACATAAAATGCATCTTCCAATCCGGAATTAGAGCAACACAACTTTTGCAGCAGATTGCTGAGAGCCTGGGTGAAGAATATACTGGGGTCCTCCTCATGCCCAATAACTTCCAAGTAGTCCAGGAAAACCTCGACTGTTCGGATATTGAAGGAGTCTGGATATCGCTCAAAGAGACGTTCCATACAAACAATCATGCCCTGCTGGAATCCTTCGCACCCACAATATTTCCCGAGCCTCCAGGCCTGGATGTAGTCTTCGAATCTGGTGCTTCTGCGCATCCAACCACGGAGGACTGGGAGGCTGTTCTGTTCAGATCTGGTCGCGTGGATGTACGACATGAACGCACGTACTGAAGACGTGGTGGTATTGATGAACTCGATTGTCCTGGGAATTTCGTGTGGTCTCTCCCTTTGCATCTCAATTAATTTATCCGTAGCAGTTGGAGCGTAGTCGACCAGTAATGCTACGCTAACTATATATTCTTCTTCTGCACATCGCACCTGAACAGTAGGACGCCTAGAATGGCCATCGGACCTAGGTATGCTCGTCAGTAAGTGAAGGGGAGCCATGTATAGTATAGACACTTGAGCTTACGGTCGAGTCGTCCAACCGACTCGCACGCCGATTTCCTCTACTGGCATGGTGGCGGTTGATAGAATCTCAACCTCAAGTTAGAAGTTAAAGACAATCTTTATCATGATCTATAGGGACTATCAAGGGTGGTCGGGTAATATATAGAAACTGCATCATGAATGTGAAACTAAACAACAATACTCGGTGGGAGCCACATAACGTTTTATAGGCCTATCAGGTGGGTGGCAAATTACTGTATTTTAAAAATAAGCAGAATAGATACATCCAGACGTAGTGGAGCCAGTGTAACTAATAATCATTGCAATTTGGCATGGATGTATATAAAGTTGGTGTTGTACCCGTGGTTGTTTGGATGGAAGTACTACCAACAAGTGGATAATGAAATTCCCGATGTCATGCAAAGTGGCTAGCTGTACTACAGATGTGAACAGCTTAGTCACTTGACATTTGTTTGTTCACTTCACTGCTCGCAAGTCAGTTTTTTGCTTTAAGTCTCCGCATATTTACATCTGCACACAAAATCGACAAGTTCACGATTCGACAAATCCGAGTTTGATCCGGGTCTTGGCGAGGACTCATACGGCATATTTTACAGCATACTGACACTACGCAGGCAAAGAAACTCTAGTCCTGCTAGAAACTGCTTGGTAAGCCTTTTTGCTTCATCCTTTTTCTCTGCATTTAGTTTTTAGAAAGGTTGCTGAGCATGTTTTCCATAACTTCAACTGTGCGTCATCCCCAACAGTAGCATGGATTTGTCGTGGATTATATGGTCTCAAACAGAAGGGGTTTTACACAGACAGCCTATGAGGTCTCAGTGTCATCCATGTAATCTATTTACTGTCAGTTTGCGTCAAATCGTAGGTAGCACCTCTAATCGGTCGCCTCTCCCTTTGAGACGGAACACTGACGTGTCCCAAGTCTCACAAGTCCAGGTGGCGAAATATCGATAAAATCTACGGAGTTCCAGCCAACTTTTACCTTTGGCTCTATCTATCAGGGTATATAGCTCAACGGCTCCTGGGGGTGAACATCTAGAGCCAGGTCTCTAGGGACTTCGATCTTCTAATTTCAGCATGGTCCATTGCATATTGATATCTATTATCTCTGGGCCCGTAGCACGATCACTGTGAGCTTCTGCCGTACTTGTGCGTTCTAATTTCACTCCGGGCATAGTTATTCCCTGAAACCATTCTTCCGTATTCATCACTTCTGCGTGAAGCACTGTGCTAGTTTTTGGTGTCGTGGCAAACGCATGCTAGTCACATTTGCTCTTATACTTATATGTAAGCTGAAATTGCCACCCATCAAGGGTTACATGTCTGCGTCATAACTTTCTAATTCAATTCGTCTTAATACCGGCCCTACGCCCTACCGCTGTGGCTGCATTAAATACCCTAAGAAAGTATCTACGACTTTCATCGTTAATTAAATTTAAGTACTGGTGAACGGAAACGGGGGCTCAGAGTCTACATATGCCGCTCCAATAGTGCTGTTTGATCAAGTGAGCAAAGAATGAGAGGAACGCCATGCAACGGAAGTATATAATAGAACCAGAGAGTCGCAGGGACACTTCAATAATTAGCCACATAATCTTCACAACCGAAAACAGTTGTACCTTGAAATCGATAGCCCCGGACTATCGGAATCGCTATGTTTTTATTAGTATGCATTACAAGGGGACACGACACCTCCCTAACTTGAGTCGCGATGCAATATTATGAATCACAGCTGGTAGCATCATTCAAGTCCCAGCCTCCATAATCATTGCGGAGCTATGACTCCGATAAATTCTGATCGAAACTCCCATGCCTTGTTTGTGCTGGCCTGGCCGATGGCTCCCTGCTCCTCGGGGAATCAGTCATATGAAGCCTATCAGTCTAAATGCTTTCCGTTGGTTTGCTGTTTGGGCACTGTCCTACGATGACGATACTATTCAGCTAAACGAAGTCATAATACACAAAATCAGCGAATTCTCTTTGTCATCTCCTTTCCAGATCACGAGGCGTCTGAGTTTGTGTTGTTAGGTGCCACTGACCACCAACTTGTACGTACGACTTATGCTTACACCTGGTTGGATGATTGAATTCCGAAGATTCCTTTGTCACCGGTTACATATGGGCGCTTAAAATAGGCCGCCCTAGACTTCTCGCCCGCTATGAATAGCCCCTGGAGAGAAACAATTAGCTTTTATTAGACCTTGTTAGTTATTAGTGGTCACTGGTATGGACCCACATACCAGTAGGAAGTACCTATATACTTATCTCCCGTTTATATAAGGATACGGGCTTTACCCGTATCCTTTTTAGATAGAAAGATAGACTTTAAACCAAAATATAATACCAGTTTTATTACCTTTTATATTATTATCTTTTTCTTTTACGTACGTATTTATTAATATTAATTAATATTATTAAATAAATATAATAATATAAATTAATAAAGTTAAAAAAGTTATTATCGCGATAATTTAAAAATCCTTTTACGTTAATATTATTAAAAATCTTTTATTATTATTTTCCCTTATCCGTTTTTATAACGGATAATAATAAACCCTTTTTTATTTATATTATTATATAATATTCTTTTTTTATATTTATTAATATTATTATTATTATAAAAACTATTTTTATTATTTAATATATCGGACGATTAATAATAAGCTAAATTTTTAAAAGCCGTTAAAAAACAACTTTATACCGGAGCCTTTTAATAAATATTAACGTAAAAAGAAATTAAAAAAAATTAAAAACATATTATTATAATTTTTTAATTATTTATAAAAATATATTATTTTATTTATCTTATTATTTAACCTTATAGTTATAATTTAAATAAAATTCGACCTAATATAAATTATTAATTTTTAAAAAGTAATATAAACGTTATTAATTATCGATAATTTTAAAAAAACTAATAACAGGTTAAAAATTAGCCGGATAATTAAAAAAACTTTTAAGCAATATTAAAACCATTTTTAAAAATTTATAAAAGTAAATTTTAAAATTATATTAAAAACGTTTCGGTTTATATTAAAAACCGTATTAATATAAAAAAGCATATATATTAAAAAATATAATATTAATTTTATAATAATATTAATTAATTTTATTACGTAATTTAAATTTCCGATATAAGATTTTAAAAAATTTAAATTAATAAAAAGCTAATGGTTTAATATTTTAATATAAAAAGTTTCGATTTATAATACGGAATAAAAATTAATTTATTTATAAACTTATAAATTATTTATTTATTTTAATTTACGGCTTAAAATATTTATAAAACCGCCCGGTAAATCTTAATAATAATTAAAAACTTTAACGGTATAAATTATATTATAAAAAATAATAATTTTTATTAACCTGTTTTTTATAACCGCGCATTAATTTTTTCCTTTTAATTTAAATTAATTACCCCCTTTTTTCCCTTTATTTTAATAAATAACCCCGTTAAACTTTAACCCGGTTTTAAAACGTTTAAATCCTTATAAAATATTAAACGTCCTTTCGGTATTTAATAACATTTTTTTTTAAACAGATTTAACCTTAACCTATTCCGCTTATATAATAACCCTTTCCCGTATAATTTATATAACCCCCCCCGCGTAATTTATATAACCCCCCTTTTTATAGCCTATATAACCCTTTCTTTTTAAAAATATTAACCCAGGATACCCGTATTAATATCCATACCTTTTAGGATACCCTTAACCTAAATACCTTTAACCTGGATACCCTTACGGCTATCCGACCTATCCGCCTTACCCGGGTTATCTTTTTTAGTTAATAATATGACGGCTGGTCTATTCCTAACTATTAGTCCAGTCGAGGGGTTTATGTTAATAAAAGTGCTAGGGGTTTTAAGTAATAAGTAATTACGTTTAGTGATAGCAAAGAGAAAAATGTTTTAAGTAATTAAATTATATTATAAGTTAATAAGCTTAAAAATTATTTAAAAAAAAGGTAATAAGCGTAATTATATACTATTTATATTTTTTATTTTTAATATTAAAATATATGGTTATTATTAGATCGTTAGGATAATTGGTTATTTTAGTTATTTTAAATTATTAAAATAGTTAATTATCCTGGTTATCCTTTTTATTACGTGATTTAAACGTAGTTAATTTATTATGGCTGGTTTTTTTTAAAAGTTTTATTTTTTCGAATAAGATTTTGATTTATTATTAGCTTTATTTAGCTTTTTATAACTTAATTAAGTTATAACACGATTTTTTCTTTTTTAAGGTTTTTATTTTTAAAATTAATTTTCCCGTTTTTATTATTATAAGTATTTTTTTATTTTTTATATTCTTTTTATTATATCTGGTCGTATTAATAAATCGGTTTTTTAACGCGCGAAACCTTTATTTTAACGTAAAACTTTTTAACGCGATTCTTTTTTACGGCGGTTTTATTATTTAATCCGATTAATATGGCTTTTTGTTTTTATTATAAACGCCGTTAGTTCGAATATAAGGTTTTTAATTTGGACTTTTTTTATTATTTATTATATATTTATTATAACCGGAGTTAATACGACGTATTTAAATTTAATCCGAAATAATTATAAAAGGTTATATCTTAATATCGAAAACTGAAGTTAAAATTTAAAGTTATAAAGGAAAAAGTTAATACGTTTAATATAAAACTCCGTCGTTTTTATCGTTAAAAGCGTATATAATATAAAAAGATAATAAAAGCGGTTTTTTATAATATCGATAATTTAAAAAAATTAAAAAAGTTAAAAACGGAAAAGCGTCGGGTAGAAAATGTTTATTTTACGGGGTTTATTAAAATATCGGTAAATTTTAAGGTTATTCCGGATTTTAATTAATTTAAGATAAATATATTGGGTAATTTTAATTAGGATATTATTTTTATTAACATTTCCGTCGGTATTAATAAAAATTTTTTAAAAAGCGTTAAGCGTTTATTAAATAATTAACGGGTTTTTATATATTTTCGGAATTATTATATCTTTTTTATTTAACCTTATATTTTATTTATCCATTTTTTATTTACACGTTTAAGATTTTTTTTATTTCGTATTTATTTATTTTTATTTCGACGTTATTTCGTCCTATTTTTATAACGTTTATATTTATTACGTTTTTAAATAAGGAAATATAAAAAATTAAATAAATCCTAACTTTTAATAATAAATCCAGTTCGTAATTATTTTTTAATATTTTTTTAATAACTGGATACGGTCCGATATATTTATAATTAAATTTTTTATTAAATCGTTTTAGCGTAATATTTTTTATAATTAAATAAATTATATCCTTTTCCGAAAAAGTTAATTTTTTTAACTTTTTTTAATTATAATATTTGCTTATTTATTAACATATAAGTTTAAGTTTTTTTTTTATTTTCTTATATAATTATTTAAGTTATTTTAATATTAATATAGTTTTAATATTATCCGGTCCTTTTTTATAAACGTTTCGATAAATGTTTAAAATAAATCCGAAATTAGCGTTAATAAATGTTATTTATATATTTTTATAATAAGTTATATTATAAGCTAATTATGTAATAAATAATTATTTAATTTAATTATTTTGTTTATAATTAATATATTATTAAAAATAAGTTTTTAATATTTAATTAATTTGTTTTATTTATCCGTTTATTTAAGGTTTAAAAATTGTCATAAATTTAAGGTTTAATTTTAATTTTATTATAAGGCTTTATTAAAATTTCAATACAAATATTATTCCTTTATAAGAGATAATTTCGAATATAAAGCCGTATATTATTATAATATATTATAAAAAGATATATGCTATTTATTTTACGTCGGTATTTTCGTTATATAAAATAAAGTAAAAAAGTTTTATAAATCGGTTAACGATTATAAATATGTTATTATAGCCGTTACGTATTATTAGATTTTTTAATATTAATAATTTAATAATAAAATTAAATGTAATAAAGTTTTATAATTATTTATTAACTGGTAATGGTTATAGTTTTTTATAAGGTTTATATTATTTTATTTTAATTTTTCCGTATATATTATATCGTTATCGTATTTGCTATATTATTAATTTTATTTTATCGAATATATAAATCCGTTATAATCGTTTAAAAATTTTATAATTTTTTAGGTATCCGTATAAGGGATGTTTGTAAATGTTTTATATTAATTATTTTTATAATTTTTATAGTACTTATAACTTTTTTATTTGTTTTTTTATTAATAATTCGTTATTTTAAGTAATTTTAATAGCAGCAATTTATTATTATTTTAGGTGTTTTTTTAGCGTTTATCGGAATATTATATATTTTATTAATATATATTTATTTTTTATATCAGGCTGTTTATTAATAATGTTTATTTATCCGTTTTTTAATCCTTTTTTATGGATAATAATATAATCGAATTTTATAAAGTATTTAACGTATCGTAATTATTTTTCGTTAAGGATTTAAGTGGTAAAGAAATATGTAATATTTTTATAGTCGGTATAAACCTTAATTTAATGCATTTTTTTATAAAGTAATATTTAAATTCTTTAAATACGTTAATAATAATAAAAAATTCTTTATCGTAAATTAAATAATTAAGTTCGGTTTTAATAAATTTATAAAAGTAAAATGCGATAAAGTATAATTTTCTTTTTTTATTTCGTTATTTAATTTATATTTCAAGGGCGTAATTTAAAGCGTTAGTTTTTAATTTAACGGGTTTTTTAAGATCGTATATAATAAGTACTGGTTCGTTAATAATAACGTTTTTTAGCTTTTTAAAAAATTTATTTATTTTATCAGTTTATATAAACCGTTTATCTTTTTTTATTAATTCCGTAAAAGGTGTTATAATATGTTTAAATCGTTATATAAACTTCCGATAATAATTTATTAAGTTAAAAAAGGTTTATATTTCCTTTATATTAATAAGCACTTTTTAATTTTTAATAATTACGATTTTTTTAAGGTTTATTTTAATATATTCGGGGGTAATAATATATCCGAGGAATTTTATTTTTTATATATAAAATATATTTTTTTTCAGGTTTTATTAATAAATTAACGTTTTATAATGTTTATAATACTTTATGTATATGTTTTTCGTGCTGTTTTTTAAATTTAAATAAATAAAAATATCGTTAAAATAATAAATAACGAAAATATTAAAATATTTTCGTAAAACGTGGTTAATTATATATTAAAACGATATTAATACGTTAATTAATTTAAAAGGTATAATTAAATATTTAAATAAGCCGTATTTTATTTTAAAAGCTATTTTTTATTCGTTTCCGGGTTTAATTTTAATATGGTAATATTTATTTTTAAGGTTTAAGGTAATAAATTATTTAGCTCCGTATAAACGGTTTTTTATTTTAATAATAAATAGTAACGGTATCCGGTTTTTTATAATAATTTCGTTTAATTATCGGTAATCGATTATTAATCGTAATTTACCGTTTTTTTTTCGGTATAAATATAATCGGATATCCGGTTAATAATTTTAATTATTAAATATATTTTTTTATTAATTTATTTTTAAGGTATTCCCGTAACTTTTTAAATTTAATTTCGTTAAAGTTATAAATTTTATAAAATCGTGGTATTTTCTTTTTATAAAAATAATCTTATAATTTTATTCGTTATGTTATGGTAATCGTTTTTTAAATTTTTCGCGAAATACTTTATCGTATTAATGGTATTACGGTAATATATTACGTATTTATAATAATATGGTTATTTCTTTTTTTAAAATGTTATTAAAAAGGCGGAATCGTTATCGGATAAATGTAATAATTTATTTAATCTTTTTTTTATATTTTTTTTTAATTCGTTATATTTTTTTTAATAAGGTTTTTATTATATTTTTATGTTTATATTTATTATTTATTAAATATTAAGATTTTTTTTTTAAATTATTATCGGTTTTTAAAAAATAAAGAAATATTATTTAGCCAATTTTTTAATTAATCGATAAATTATATTAATACAGCCATAATTACTTAAGGATTATATCATATTTTTTTAAAAGCATAATATTAAAAATAACTTTTTGCTTTTATTTTTCGATATATCCGTTAAGTTAATCGGTTTTTTATAATACTTTTTTTTCGTTATATTAAAAAGTATAACCTTTAGTTTTTAATATATTATAAAGGTATTATGTTTTTAAATAATAATTATAATTTATTACATAACTTTAAGGTTATATAATTATTTTCGGCTTTGTTATTTATTATAACGGTATATTAATTATTTTTAATTTTTATTCGTATTATAATATATTCGTATCGTTTTTAAGCTTTTAAAATAGCTTATAAATATCGTATTATATTTTTAAGTTTTATAATACCGCTTTATGGCCTTAATATAAGCGGCTTTAATTTTTTAAATTTTTACCATAAACTTATATAACGTTATACGGGTTATCGTAATGTTTTTTTTCGTTAAATTCTTTTTATATATATAATTATTCCTTTATTATTAATTCCTTATAAAAATATTTAAAGCTAATTTTATTAAAAGTTATTTTTTTAATAAGTTTTTATAAATATATAAATCGGCGTTTAATAACTTATTTTTTTAATATTAGGTTTTATGTTTTTATTATTCGATTTTGTTCCGGATCCTTATAGCTTTTAATGTCTGATATATATATTTATTATAATAGCATATTTAATATCCTCCGGGGTAAAATATCCTTTTTGGCCATTTTTAATTATACGGTACGTAATTAACGTAACGTGTAATTTTTTTATATTATCGTTAATCGGTTTCGTTTTTTTTTTTTATAAAAAATCGAATCCTTTTTTAATTATTCGTTTAATTCGGTTAACGATATTAATTTTTCGTTTTTTATATTAATAATATTTCTATTTTTAATAATTAACGGGGTATTTTAAAAAATGCGGCGTCCGGGTTTATATTTTTTAACTAATAAATTTTTAATCGTTATTTTTTAAGGCGTTATTAAGATCGTTTAACGTAAATACCGTATATTTTTTATAATTTATAATTTTATCGTTTTTTAAATTAATTAATTAATCGTTTTATTTTATTTTTTTATAAAATAAGCTTCCGTAAAAGCTTTTTTTTTATCGTTATTAAAGTATTCGTTTTATTATTATTAACGTTATCGTTTTATTACGGCTTAAGCTAATTGTTTAACTTTTTATAACTTTTATTAATAAATATTATTATTTAAATATACGCGGCGGATTATTTTAAACGTTTTTTTACCGGTAAAAAGTTGCTTTTTTTTAAATATAAATTTCCAGTTTTTATCTTGTTTAAGTTCTTTGCATTTTTTTTTAAAATATCCTATTTTGTTATAATTATAATACTTAATATATCGTTTCCTTTATCGTATTATATCGAACGATATAAGTTTTAATGCCGTCCCGTAAAATATATCGGTAAACTTTTAATTTTAAATTTTATTATTTTAATATCTTTTAAATCGTTTAAATACATAATATCCTTTTTTTTCCTATTATCGTTTAAATTATTTATTATCGATTTTAATTATTAAAGTAATAAATTTATCGAAAACGTTTAATTTATTTTACGTAATAATTTTATTTTTAATTAAATTTTTAAATCTTTAATAAAATATATCGATAAAAGATTTATTATCGATTTAATCTATTTTAATAATAAACTGCTTAAATTATGCGGCATACGTATAAATTACTTTTTTTTATTTAAAACTTAAAAGTTATTACTTAACGGCTTGGGTTTTATCCGGGTTTCCGTAATTAATTTTTACCTTTTTTACGAAATTTTTATATTTTTTAAAAAAACGTTTAATTTTTGTAATTCTTTTTTTTTTTTACCTTTTATAAAAGTATTTAAAATAGGTTTAAACCATTAAGCTATTTTTTCGGTAAAACATAACGTAATATTAAGAATTTTATTAACCTCCGTGGTTATTATATAACATTATTAATATAAATAAGTTACGGCTATAATAAAGAAAGGTTATACGGGGGTAATGCTATTATAAAGTTTAAATTTTTTAAGTTTAAATTTAACGGATATAATTCTTTAAGTTACGGTTATAGTTATTATTTACTCGATTCGTTCGATCCGTTTAAGTAAAAAGTTAATAATTTATTAAAGGTTTTAACTTAAAAAAACATAATATCGGATATTATTTAAAGTTTAATAATATTATTAAATAAAAGCTTATAATATATAACGGCTAATTTATTCCTAATTATTAATCTAATTAAAAGGTTTATATTAATAAAAATACTAATGGTTTTAAATAATAAGTAATTACGTTTAAAAAAAAAGGTACTTTAAATAATTAAATTATATTATAAGCTAATAAATTTAAAAACTATTTAAAAAAAAAGTAATAAACGTAATTATATATTATTTATATCCTTTATTTTTAATATTAAAATATATAGTTACTGTTAAATCGTTAAGATCGTATCCGAGTATAACGATTTAACGTCGTTAGGATCATTACCGATCCAACCGATCCTTCCTGGTCGTGTGGCGCATGTGGCTTACTTTAATGTGGCTATCTCTTTCTCCAGAACTTAAGTCAGGGATCTTTTCTTACTGTGTTAGCCCCACTAGGCCCAATGGCCCGACCGGTCATAACAATTAATAGTTATTAGTATGGACCCATATACCAGTAGGAAGTACCTATGTACCTATCTCCCGTTTATATAAGGATACGGGCTTCGCCCGTATCCCTTTTAGATAAAAAGATAGACCTTATACCAGAATATAACACCAGTTTTACCACCTTTTATATTGTTATCTCTTTCCTTTACATACGTACCTACCAACAGACCTTGAACACTACGTGTAATTACCAGTTACCGCCCACCCTCCACCACAGCTAGATTGACACACTTTCTTCCCTCAAAACGATTACCACGGCTTACCAAAGCAGTGACCAGCATGGGATCAGTATGTTCGAGGGTATCCTAACGCACCTCAGAGAGAACCCTACAGCATCTGCCCGAAGTCTCATTTCGACGCAAACGCAACTTGTGTCCAACTTATCTGGCCTTTTGTCCCTTTCGTTCAGACTTTTACTTTTACGTGAGGCTACCTCTGCTGGTAACATAATAGCCCTCGTTTTATACTGGTAATAGCCACCAGGATAGCCACCCTACCGGCCACTGAGATAGCAGATGGGATTAGTAAAATTGATAGGATCAGTAGAATCGATGGGATCGATACGATAGATACGATAGATTCGATAGATCCTATCTATAAGATAGTCATCATAATAGCCACTGTAATATCCCGGTGTAAGGCTAGGGAATACCCACCCATCGATTTTTACCCACCGACCCATGGGTACCCGTGGGTAAAATAAAAAATTACCCCGGGTACCCATGGGTATCTTGGCATTTAACTATTTACTAGGTACCCAATGGGTACCCGGTGGGTAAGACCAAATACCCGTGGTTAAACTACCCACTGGGTACCCATTGGGTAAAATCTTTAGGTGATGGGTACCTGCTAGCTACCCATTAAAAGGGCCGGGTAATGATGGGCTACCCACGTTCCCTAGGCCTATCCCGGTGGCTATCGCGGTGGCCGGTATGGTGGCTATTATAATGGCTATCTTATTGATAGAATAGACAGGATCTATCGAACCTATCCCATCGATTCCATCGATCCTATCGATCCTATCTATCCCATAAATCTTACAAAGCGCTGCCAGCGCTGCCAGCCAGGCAGCCGTGGCGGCCCGGCAGCCTAGCCTATTGTGCTACTTTCCTATTTGGGAAGTGTGAGTCCAAAAGCCAGAGAAATTTTGGTAGGAAAAAAAAAATCGTCTTAATAACCCTCCAGGATAATTTGTGAAGAGAGGGGGCAAGCGACCTATCTACATCACCTTGCGCGCCAAACTAGTTTGGCTAACTTTTGTCACCAGCTTCCCAATATCTTTGACCGTCCTACCCCCCATAATTTCGAAAACAGCTACGTTAGCTGCAAACTTTCTGCCTATCTAATTCCGGAGCTCCACGGCCATAAGTGAGTCGACTCCCAAGGCATGGAGCGGCTGTTCTGCATCCACGTCCTTAGTCTCTATGGACAGTGCTTTCGCCAACTTCTTCGAGAGTGACTGAATGATTATCGCCGCGCGATCCTCCATCATGTCCAGCTGTTTGAATAGCTCACCCGGGCTAGCGCCACTCATGGATCCTGGGCTGAGAAAGCTGTCGCGCACTTGACGGAATTTGGCATACAGTGGCTGCTGCATCATTTCTGTGGGTTCTGAGAAGCGGGCTAATAAATCGGCTGGTGTAACCAAACCCATGATAATCTGGCTGGTAGCGACGGGACGCGTGGGGTTATAACATATATCCATTAGTGATAATAAGTCCTGCTCCTTAAGGTAGGCGAAGCCTTGTAATTCTTTAAAGTGTCTTTGTAAAGACTCCGATTTTGTAACGACACCGATAGATCGCATCACACCAAGATTAATGGAGATGGCCTTTTGGCCGCGTTTCGAGCGATACCGAGCTAACGCATCTTGAAAAGTATAGCCCGCCGCATAGTTGGATTGCCTAGGGTTACCAATAATACCAGAGATGGATGATAGAAGTATAAAGAAGTCCAACTTAGGAAGCATTTTATGGAGATTCCAAGAGGACTGAACCTTCGACCTTATGGTTTTGTCCCATTGCGTGCTGTTTATGTTATTAAAGATGGAGTCCTGAAAGGCCTTTATTAATAAGGTTAAGTGGAGGCTTGAGAGTGGAAAACTCACGTTTAAAACCATCGTTACATTAATGCATCCTCGGATGGGAGGCATGGTTTTGCCATATTCCTTTAGCGTCGATGATAGTAGACTTAACGAGGAGATATCGCACTTTAGGGTCATAATAGTAATGCCCTGCTCGGTAAGTTTTTAAACAACCTCCGAAGCTATACGAAAAGATACGCCTGATCTTGCTAAAACGAGCAAGTTTTTAGCACCTTTAAAGGCTATCTAACGAATTATACGTCTTCTAATGCCACCGAGTCCACTAGTAATGATGTATGTTGCGTTTTGGTCGAATGTCCAGTCTTTTCGGAGGATAAGGTGTTTCTAAACATGTTAATACGCCTAATCAAAAAACTACCAGATTTTCACTCGATATACACATACCTGGACCTTTATTGACGAATCAACGCGGATAACAACTCGTCCAGAATTTCTGCCGCTCTGGATATATCGAAAGGCGTCTTCGATATCGCATACGTCGTAAATGTGCAAAGGCCGTGGATATTAAACAGTTCCAGCGGAGGCTAACTGCATCGCTTTATGGATCAGTTCCCGCGCCATTTCTTTCTGGTACAGAACAATCTGCAATAGATCCATTACAGCAAAGGTCTTATTATTAATACATCGACCCATAGGTAGCGCGGAATTTGCTTTAATATCCGCCTTACCGATTTCGATAAACCGCCCGCATAAAGCGAGACACTCCTATAACGTTATCAGGCTCTCACTAACTAACGAATTTAAAACCACGTCCACGCTATAACCATTTATAATTCGCAAAATTCCTTTACTAAATAATAGGTTTCGGCTATAAAAGATGTAACTAGCCGGTATGCCGTACAAACTTATAAAAAGCTATTTTTTATATTCGTACCTTACTGTTACGAAAACCTTTACGTTAATCATTTACGCGATTTGGATAACAAGCTGCCCCGTTACACCTAATATAAAATAAATTAAAACTTTTTCACCTTTTTTTAAGCGTATAACTTTTATAAGGCATTACTATACGGTATAAGTAAGATTCATAACTACGCAAGCTTCCTTAAATAAAACAAAGTTAGGAATATAAATAATAACCTATTCGTCACTCCGGATATAAGCTTACATACACCTCGTAAAAGCCATTATAACACAGTCCCCCGTTTTAATCGGTTTGCACTCAGGACCGACTCTTATAATAATTCCGGCACAGTCGGTACCGAAACTGCTATCCTTTAGCCGACCTAAAGCATAAAATATATCGCGAAAGTTTACGGCCCACGCCTTAGCTTTAATTTTAACCTTAGCAAGACCGAGATTAGCATAATAATCTTTATTTTCGTTAAAGCAAAGTGTTTCGAGCTGGCCACGGTTACCTATATTAAGTTTCAGAGGCGGGCCTAGGAGCCATGCTTCAGTCACGATCTTAGGAATCCTGGGGGAGACGAGTTCGTGTCTGATGTCGGCGTTTTCCATTAACCTGCCGACCAATACCGTGCCGTTTCGGACCAGATATTCGACCTCTGATGAGCCTTGTCTAAATACGGAATGGAACACTTGGAGGATGTTATTGACGTAAGTGGTAAGGTCATGAGATCTGCCCTCGAAAGATAGCGAGATAAGGCGATGGTTGCTGTACTCGGCACGTAACGTTCGTAGTAGCCTATCCTTGATCCTACTATAGACGTCTGGGATTGGATCCGAATCCGACATAGTGTTAGAAGGCGTAGCAGTAACCCAAAGTAGACTTTTTGAGCGTTGCAGTAGACTTTTGATCGATTCAAATTCTGCCGGTGTAGGTCTAGCGAGTAGTGAGCTACGGGAGTCGGCAACGTAAATCATATAGTCCTGCCAATCCAGGTTTTCGATTTCAAGCTGTTTGATGGTTGTAGTGTGTGTTTACCAAGCCGATGAATTTACCAAGTTTCTTTCTAGGGCGGACGTGACGCTCAACAGGAAATCGCTGTCATCCTCCGCGAGCATAAGGACTTTAGAAACCTTGTTTAGTACTTCCGGTGGACATAGAACTTTGTACACAATGGCGCTGGCACAGTGCGGCGCACCGATTGCATGGCCCTCGATAAGGAGATCGCATCCCGAAAATCCAGTCTTTTTTAATTGAGAATCCTAATCAGATTTCATTGTTGTTGGATCGCAGGTGCACCAGGCTTCCTCCCTTTTCCAACTGCCAGGGAGCATTCCGAAGGCAAAATCCGTGATGAAGGACTTGCAGGGCAAGTGTTCGATGAACACCACCTTTCTATTTGGCTTCGGGACTTTGCAAATATCTTGTAAAGTAGAAGTAGAATTCCTGGTGGAGTGGAGAACACCACGGGCAATTACCAAATCATAGGCGCCTGAAGTGAGTTTTCGGCCACTAGTTCCCTGCTTTAAATCCAAGTCCACGAAAGCCATGCGGCTTTGATACTCTGCGAACGCACTCCGGGAATCACTAAAGCGGCCACGAGTTGCCCCTGCATGTACGTACTCCGAGAAAGCTATGCCGCCGGAACGGGACTTAAGCTTTTTGAACATCGATAACACTTTGGCGGTCAAGGCATCAGCGCCAGGCCCAAGCTTTAGGACCTTTTGATTTGGAGTTTCGTGCGCAGCAAGCTCCAAATATGAGCCCAGTCCACTGTCAAAAAGGTCATTAACGAGTTGTTCCTCATACTCGTTGGCAGTGACTTCCAACGATTCTAGAAACTTTGTGTCTCCTTGAATGAAGGGCACAAAATTCTCGACTGACTCAATAAATATCTTCGAGAACGGATTTTCTGCTTCTAGCACGGCTAGCTCCATTTTCACGCTCGACGTATCATAACTTTTAGCCTCGGGGAGTGAAACTTCTTGCAAATGCCGTTGCATGGAAGCCACATAGCTGGCGAGGTATGGTGGTGTCGTGGATGAACTTGCCTGTTGGAGATGTTCTGCGTTTGCATGTAAAACTGATTGCAGGACTCTCTCGAGCCGTATGGAAAATCCAAAAGGCTTGTTTTCTTGAGCTGCATCTTCGCCTACGCCACACCAATTGCGTAGTTGGTCAGCACTAAGCAAGGACAGCTGAGGTTGCCATTTAATCTCGTATATTTTCTTTATATCGGCTTGGTCCTTTGGATCGTTTTGCATGACTGGGAGCAATTCGAAACTGGCGATACGACAAAGCGGAGACCCATTATCCGATAGAACGATCAAACTACCTCGCACGCCTGCCTCGAGATCCTCAAGCCTCGAGTCTGCCAAGACTCGGATCTCATTGCTGCTAGGATGCGTCCAGTCGTCGGCAGATATCCACATGTCCGTCATTCGATAGGGAATGAAAGTCGGAAGTGACCTTGTCATTCCTTCGGATGGTCCAGTAAAAACCACTTAGAGCGCTACATCCAGGACAGCAGGATAAACAATCTCTCCAGAGATTACCTCTGGAGAATCGATGCAAACACACCCAACAACGATCTGACCGCCATCCCAGTAGACGTTCTTTACGATCGAGAATGCTGGTCCATATTTAAGACCCTGCATGGAAAGCCATCGGTAAAAATTTCCCTTCTCGATATGTGTGCTTAACGTAGCTCTCGCGTGCTCGTACTTTCAAACAAAATTTGCTGCATCACTTCGAGCCTCGTGACCTACATCCACCTCCGTAAAGATGTCTTCATATACCACGTGGCACGTAGCTTAAAAACACTCTTTCCATTACGCATCGTTCGTATACATGCGGACCTCGAAACGCAACGCGGACTTTTCATATAATTCCCTTAAAAGACGCAAATAAATCATAACTTCCGTACTGCCTTCTGGGCGAACCACAATAGGGCTTTTGAAAGTACACTCTTTAATGTTATACGCGCGAAAAGGTTGACGCTTATCAGCCATCTCCCTGACCGCTGCGAGCGCCATCATGATAGTGCCAGCGGCTGGATAAAATACCTACTTACCGACAACGTGATCTGCTACCCAAGGCATTTCCTTAATGCAAATCTGCTTCCACCATCGCGGCTCAAGTGCATTCCAATCGGTCGACCGCACGCCAAGACTTCGAGGCACATCCTCTCTTAAGCGCCAATTCGTACTCAATCTAGTTTCGTGCCAATATGACTGAGTCCTATCGAACGGATACTGAGGGGTATCTACAAGGAATGGAAGATCAACATTGGATACGTTGGCTGCCGTGACGGAGACTGGATATCCATGCACAAAAAGCTTGCCAACCAATTCTAGGGTGGGTTTCAAGGTCGTGTCAAATCGCGACAGGACGGATGTATATCTGAATTCTTTGCCGGGAATTGCATCTTTCAGCGTGTCGGTCAAGGGTCGTCTCAATGTACCGTGAGGGCCGACCTCGACGTAATCTGTCATCGTCTCAAACTTATCAATCTTTAAGGCCGCTATCGCCAGATATTATAACGCGTCGGCAAATCTGACAGGTAAAGTCAGGTTTTCAACCCAGTATTAGCTATCCAAAACAGTGCTCGGGGCAACTCGTTAACCAGTGATGGATAACACCATAACCGTTATATTTCTAACGTCCTGGCATGGCGGTTCAAGTGAGTTTATCAAAGATAGGTACTCCTTTGCAACGTGTTACATAGCAGGCAAGTAATAGGCCACTCCCGTATTAAGCTTTTTAACGAATATATTATCCTGCTCCAAGTAATTTCCGATCGTATCCAGGGCAGACTCCGGACCCGAAAGGGTGACATTACCAGGATTATTAATGCAGGCGATATAAATATCAGCCTTCACAGAAGCGTTTGCCAAGTATTTATCTACGTCGCGCTCTAAAAAATTGACGGACATCATAGCCGACGGTTTCAACGTCGACTCTCTCAAAACTTGCTGCGCCATCCTGCCTCGATGATAAGCTATTTTGCAAACAAACTCAATACTAAGAGCACCAATAACGTATGCCGCTGCAATCTCCCCTGATAAATGGCCAATCGCTACGTCCGGAACAATGCCAAAACTTCGGAGCAATTTAACGAGTGCTATTTATAGCACAATGCAAAAAGGCTAATTAAATTCGGGAATATGGATACTCTTATTGCAACGCAGCTTATCTGATCCCGTCGAATGAGCGTCCGATGTTAAATAGCGAGGAAAAATTACGACTTACCAAAAACTGACCACTGTGCCCTTAGAGACTGAAGAATGTTGTCGGCTGTGACAAGGGTGGATCGAAATGTGGAATACTAAAGCAGGGCCGATCCCATCCCTACATATTAAGCTCCTTAACCAGTGAAAATGAACGCCATGCCCCGTTTACGCGAGGAACGTATGCCAGTAGCTGCCGTGAGCGACGTTCCTTTGTCAGATTCTGATCTGCTTAACACGGTATAGGTTTTCCAGGCCATGACGTTTCGTCGCGCAGCCAGCGTATAGGCCAGCTGATGAAGTGGTCGTCGTCCGCAGCCATCTATACTTATCTCATAGTACCCAGAATACTGCTGGACAATTCGCTGCAGCGCAGGAAGGTCTTTAGCGGACCACACGAGAAGCTGGTCCTGTAACGTGGCCCTGACCGCTTGGCTTGAAGTGGCAAGATTCGTTTTAGATATCGATTCATCCGCTGTGCCATTAGCCGTAATTCTGTGAGTGAAAGGCTCCAGCTTCGTGGGCCCGATGGCCAAAGAATCATTAGCAGTCGTTCTGTCTACGTTGCTTGTGCCATGGTCGGCAGTCAGGTAGAGAGGAGTAGACAATCCGTAGCTTAGAGTGTTTGTTATAGTATTGTGTTTCCCGCGCTTGCCTAAAGCTTCAAGTGTATGGAATACGTCATCCATCACGATATGCCCATTGGATCCACCGAAACCGAATAAGTTGACCGAGACCCGACGTAAGCCCGGGGTCGGCCACGGAGTATATACGGTTGGGATTTCAAAAATACCAAGTAAGTTCCCACTTCGATGGCGTAAATCTACAAAGAGGAATACATACCTGGAAGTTGTTCTGCTTAACATTCATCTTTAGATTAAATTTTTCGAAAAACGCATTGGGGGGGATAATACCCCTTTCGAGGATAAAGACACATTTAAGAATGTTAACGAGGCCGCTAATACCCTCGGTATGGCCTATATTGGCCTTGACGGAGCCTCTGCTATCATCGTTAGATATGCTTGCGCTGGAGATATTGGTTCTGGAACTTGCATGTAGAGAGGATCCTTAGAAAAACGGCTGGATCTGAAAACTCGGCCAAGAGCCCTTATTTCTGTTAAGTTACCGATTTGAGTACCGGTACCTGTGAATGATTAGTTAATGCTGAATAATGTCGCGTATAACATCAGTAACTAGGTCTGTACCGTGGGCCTCGACATAGCGTGTAGAGTCGAAAGTGAGTACGGAACTTTTATACACCTTTCATATAAGGTCTTCTTGAGCAGATTGGCTTGGCTAAGTTATTCCTGGTGTAACACCATTTTGATTGATACCAGTCGTGCGAATAACGGCACGGATTATGTTTTTATCTTAAATGGCGTTAAGAAGCATTTTAAGGATTAATACCATAACCCTTTTTCCTTTAGCGTATCCGTTAGCTCGATAATTAAAGCTATAGCAGAGGCTATCTGGTAAAAGAAAATTTATACTAGATAAGTAAACGGATACTTCGGGAGTTAAAAGGACGTTCGATCCAATAACTAAAGCTTAATAATTAAGTTAACGTCGTTATTCGTGGATACGAATCGGACAGTTTAACTATTGAACATTATTTCGATCGTAAACTTTGGCAAGCAAGGTCCATCGTAACCATACTTAAAAAGCAAGCAGTATTAATCTCCACGCTAGGTCCTTTTAGATCGAAATACTAACTTAACCTATTAGCCAGCATGGCAGCGCTTATACCAGTAGCCAGGTTAACCGGGGCCTTATCTGGATCTTTTCCGGTAATTCTTAAGTAATCATCACACATGGATGCTGCAAATACCGCGGTATCAGTTCCCGCAGCCGCTTCCATAGTGATTCCAGCTTGTGCCCATTAGCTTTAATCGACCGTAATGCTGAAGAACGCGACGTACCGTTTTCCAAAGCCCTAAAAGATGTTTCAAGTAACCACCTCTGCTAGGGATCCATGGATGCGGCTTCTTTAAAACGATTAATAGCAACTCAGCGTAATGCTTAGAAATCGCTTACCCT
Source organism: Eutypella sp. D-1 (assembly GCA_023313575.1). Taxonomy (NCBI): domain Eukaryota; kingdom Fungi; phylum Ascomycota; class Sordariomycetes; order Xylariales; family Diatrypaceae; genus Eutypella; species Eutypella sp. D-1. The sequence goes on along the minus strand of JAJTTP010000013.1, from coordinate 1,134,531 downwards.
TCGTCGTGATCGAGAAGAAGGGAGCATCAAAGATGGCTAGGTCTTCTCTAACAAAATGGCCTCCCTTTGACGAAAGCTAGGAACTATGAGCGATTGAGGTCTTGAACATGAAGTCAGTGGTGGGAAGTACTACTCAAACGTACAACATTCTTCAAGTTGGCGCCTGGTTTGTAAAATATACTGATATTCGCTCGGGTCTCAGGCCACGGCGTCATGACATTTCTGCCATCTTTCAAGATGTCCCAGAAGCTTATCTCATCCTCGGCACCTTGGGGCAACTTGAAAAAGGCGCCGATTATGGCAATAGATTCAGTGGATGTGGGATTCATGGTATTTTGCTAATATCCCATCGAGTTGTTATTGATGTTGCCACTATTCACGCAACCAGTCTATACTGAGATATTTGAAAGAAAGACATCAACCATTGGAATATAGCATTGACATCAAGGATTCAAAGGTATCCTTTCAGAAGTCTTCACACACACTTTGATATTATAGCGACGACAGCGAACCGCCCCCGATATCCTCAGAAAGAAAACGGATTAATACTGCCATGGTGGCCTGGGAAACGGCCCACAGTACGTCTTTTACGGCTCATATACCTACCATTCATGCATACTAGTAGGCTACGTCAGAATTGGAGATTCTTGTAAGGATTGCAAGGTTACATGTGAAAAGCTGTGCTGTGTCGCTTGAGCAGTGGCTAATATTGTAAACGTAAGATAGCGAAAGGACAGGTAGGTTTGCATATTAACTGCATAGCAAGGCTTCAGAGGGGTGCATCGCATTACAACGTCAGCAATGTACGAACTGTGCCGCTGTATGTATTAAGGAGCTGGAGGCTGCTAGCGAGTTTGGGTACCATCGTCCTCCTACAGTGTCTCGACACAATACCCCATGCCTGTACAGCATAGTCTGACCTATAGCTACTATTGAAAATTGTCCGTGTATGCATATGTTAGGGATTGGTCACCCGTTATAGGCTCTCCACTATATGTCCAGGGGGGTCACATATATATATGACTGTAAGCAGCAGTATGATTGCCACCATTACAATCATTTTGTTACGGTTGCACCGTACCGTTGCACCATTGGGGCCAAAAGATGGATGAATGATTGCAATGGTGGCAATCATACTGCTGCTTACAGTCATATATATATGTGACCCCCCTGGACATATAGTGGAGAGCCTATAACGGGTGACCAATCCCTAACAGCATTTCATTATATACACGCTCATCCCTAACCCCAGCCTAGAACACACACACACACATATATACATGCACCAACCTCCAGGATCTCATCCTTTTTTCCATCCAGCCATGTGTCTGTCTCCGCATCTATGCGGCTGGTTCGGGCCGTCTTTCGCACTATTGGGTAACAATCCATCTTGGTCTATTCCTGCATAATTCTAGATACAGCTTACCTCATTCAAGGGAGAATGCTAGTATGAAGAATGTGGAAAGCATCGACAATGAGGTCCAGACTGCATTGAAATGAGGACTACCCGAGTTCGGCACAGATATCCTGTAACATTGCACATTTTATATTGAGGCCCGAGGGTGTGCGGCACGTCCTGCCGCCATTTCATTACTACCTTGTATATTGCATTTTGACCTTCCACTAGCATCTGAACCAGGACCAGGAGGCAGAAAGCTTATTACGTAGCCATCTCAGCAGGCCCTCACCAGATTTTGCCTCTGTCTTGTCAGGATAACACTACTACTTATCTTAACGGCGCTGAAGCGCGGACAGACGAAGTCAGTTGCTTGCAAATCTTGCCAGAGGTAAACTGCCTAGACTCAAAGCAGGTGTTGTATTGAAGGGCCTTCTCCACGGCCAGAGCGGCACTACTATGACTTCATTCCAAAACCAGTCAGCTGTTCCTGGGCCATCCATGCATACACTTCTCTAGCAGCTGTCGATACTTTCTGTACTGTTTTTCCGCTCTCGATCTCCATCATCTCATAGACCCAGGCAAAGATGGCATCAACAAAGCCTCCTATCTGTTCCTAAGTATTGGTTGCATATAATATCACCCTCAACCGTGCCTCACCAATCGGGACCAAGGGGTAATCGATGGGAAATACACAAAAGCCCGAACTTAGAAGATGGAAATAAAGCCACCAAATATAAATCTGGCGCGTTATGACTATTATAATATGCGTCAAAAAAGAACGATCTTCCCAATCCCTGGATAAAGGGACCAGAAGAAGTCCCGCCTTTTCTGCTGCGGGCCACAGAGAGTGCGACGTTAATAGCTCAAAAAAGAGTGCCGCATATTCTTAAATGCGCTCTCGGGCCTCATACAACTGTCAGTATTTTCGTGTGGTCCATGAACACCTAGGCTTGGGTCAAACATACTTGGAGCAGTTCACCGGTTTCCAGCAATGTGTAACCGGTTTTAATAGCCGCAACAAACGGGAACGAGGGTGATGTCGTAAATATGACGGATTTGGCAAAATTCACTAGTGCATTTCGAATAGTCTCGTTGCCCAGAATGATTGCTATACCACCAGCAGTTATGAGCATAGATTTCCGGCGGGAAGATAGGCGGATGGCCTGTGCACATACCTCCTGTAGCCCCTATCGCCTTCCCAAATGAGTGCACCTAGTTTCAGTTTTGTTAGTTTCAGTTCCCTACACATGGGTACACAAACCCTGGGTCCTCTCTGGGAATTCGGAATCACCCCGAGAGGAGGTTAACGGAAGTTAAGAACTCCCTAGGATTTACTCACCACGATGGCAATCTCCTTCTCCAAGCCGAGCTAGCATACTAATCCTACTCCGTTAAGTCCTATCACACTAACACTATATGCCTTATTTATTACAAACTGAATATTCCCTTGCTCGTAGAATACATTATTTACAGCCTCCATAAGCTCCAACAAAGGACACACGTCGCTATCCATGCTATAAATAGACTCCAGCGTTACAAAAACGCTGCGTTTCCCCTGTTTAATTAAGGGATAGGTGTTTAGGATGGCCAGCAGCGTATTTCGGAAGTTTTTCACGTCGTTATAAGCGAATTCGACGCGTTACATCGCCAAACTCTGCTTCATGCCTTTATAAGTGCTCGCGTGCACCAGCACGTTATATATAATAACGTCCCCAAGCCGCACTAAGGACGTCCAGACGGCTATATTAGCTTTATATGCCGAGCCAACGATAAGGCCAGCCTCGGCGCCATAAAATACGGCCAATTGGAGCTTAGCTTGTTCTAAGTACGTATAATCTCCGTCCATCAATCTAACGCCGCTTGAACCTATCCGGAATTCCGGGTGGCGGGCGAGTTCGGCGGTGAATTCGTCACGCCGGGCGCTGCTGGCTCCTAACCCCAGGATATCCCCCGAGCATAGGTCCACGGCGGCGTTAGTCTGCCAGTTATTCTGCGCAATGGTGTAAAAATTATGCGACGCGCGTTTCGTGTCAAGCGCTTCTTCAAGATTGCGGTAGAAGACTGGGAGTGACTTTGTTCTATCTGTCCGCATCTTCTGACCCCTGATTTTGGTAGCCACAGGGCCAATAGAGCAGAGAGCTCGGTTGGGGCTATGATCTCGCATTGTGACCGCGTAGTATTAAAAGTGGCAAAAGCTAGAATGTGGTGAATCGAGCTTCAGCAGCAATTGCCATATTCAGCCCATATAAGGATTATGGAGCTTACTGTGCTGCGAGATCAACATCCATCAATCATTGGTGGCGGCCCTATAGGGGCTATCCTCGGCCCGGGGCAGAAAGTAAGTAAGTGCCTAGATCGGGATAGAAGGTTGGGTGCTACCTCATCTAGGGAGGAAGGCACGGAATGGTGGTGTACTGCCACTGATGTATCGGTCTGAAAGCTCTCGGCAGATCTATCTTACTACGACCGGAGGCATCGACGTGCTCTGGAATGATCAGCTGAGCCAGATCCCTGGCCCACGGTGGCATCGCGACCCAAAGTAATACTCGGGTACAGTGTTGGGAGTGGGTATGGCACTCGCCAAGTCCGTATTTTACGGCAGTATAACTAAAGGCCGGTCGTTCACGTTCCGTTTTCCGCTGGAAGGCTTAGTATGCGGTCTGGAACTCGTATTGAGAAATGATTGAATCCAATGAATGCCATGAAATAGAATCCTATGTAGTCCTGCAAGATGAATCATGTCTCAAACCTCTCCACCCCCCCCCCCCGGCGCCCCCCCAAAAAGCTTATCAGTAACCGCCACGGCTATTCTAACGGTCTCGCCTACTATACTAACGGTTGCTAACTTCATGCGGATGGAGTTCATGTATTGTATATATATATATATATATTTATATTATAATGTTTTATTGTATTTAGTATATTATTCCCAACTTTAGTTTCAAAGATTTACATATTTTATGCGAGTAATTACTTTATTAATATGTATTTATGTATAAATATTATAACACTTCCCGCGGAGGCAGCAGCAGCAGCGGCAACGGTGGTGGTTAACAGCTTTATAAAGCTGTCATCGCCTATAGGTAAGTATATATCGAAATATGTGTAAGTACAATACTTGGACTCCATCCGTATAGAATTAGCGACCGTCAGAATAGCCGTGGCGATAACCCAGGGGTAACACTCATAGGTAGGTATACTCCTCGTTGCAACGTCGGGGGAATGTGGGGCCAGCTGACCCAAGCCGACACTTTTGACAAGAGCCCAAAGACGGGCGTACACATGGCTAGGTTAGTCTAGGGTGGTAAATGGTTGCCACCAGGCTTACTGGTCATGCATAGCACATGCATTTCGAGTACCAGCCCGCAGCAATGCAGCGTAGGCGCGGAAGAAGTACCGTAACGAAGCTTCCTTCGATGACAGGTTTTTCAGGGGTTTCCCGACGCCCACGGTATCGTTTCTTCACATACTCACCTGTTTCCCACTCTTAATTACTACAACATAGTTGCACTCCCGCAGCAAAGCGTTGCTTTTCGAGGGTCAATTTGGTCACGATCGACTTCGCGCGCTGCGTGTTCGACGTGCTGAAGGTGCGGCAGAGGTTGGCATTCGACCCTAGCTTCGGCCCTGGCAGGACTTTACACGAAGCACGAAGGAGGTTTGACGTTCTTTGCACAGGTTTCAAGCAGCATTCAGTGTATGGTGGCACGGAAGAAAAGTGAGGTATGAATAAGAATGGGAGATTTCGAGACTAGGGGCGTCTTGTGGATTTGGAGCATAGCGATTTGTCACAGAAGATATTAGAGGAGGGCTAATCTGTAAAATGTCTGCTTAAAGAAATGACAACAATCCTCCTTTCTTCAGTACGTGCAACAGCAGGGGAAAGGCGGGTCTGATTGCATTCTGCAAGAACAGGAAGAGAGAACTCCTAGGTGATGAAGTTTCCTCCTTTGGGCGATTGATAGACAGCCTTAGCCCCTAGTATCAATTCACCAAACGAGCGGTGACATTTGCCTGTCTGAGGTTGCTCCTGTCCCTTCACTTGACCTTTAGTACTGGAACTATTGACGGCTGATACTGTCACACGGAGGGACACTGTGGACCGGAACCTTGGCAGCGATCCCTGTTGGTCACGTGAGGACGGGTATATCAATTGGGCCTGTGCGGGGTTGGGAGACTTCTCCTCTTTCCCTTCTTCTTCTTCTTTTCCCCAAGGACCTTGGGACCATAACCGTTTATTATCAAATGAATAGAAGTATCAAAGAATACAATATTCCAAGCCGGGACAGCCCACCTTGTGACAGATACGAATATCGTTCTCCAACCAAACCCCGTGAGCGGGCAACATGTTTTCCTCAATATCTCTTGGGTTACTGCAGACTCCAACCGTATGGCTGTTTTCCTCAGGTGAAAGATGGATTGTCTCATGGACCTCACGAGAGGCATGGTGTTCAAGTTTTGTGATAGGCGGGCTCTTTTCCCCTGGAGGTGTTCTCATTATGGGTCGTCCCGATCCACCTTGCGCCTCAAGCTCCGAGAAACCACCGCTTGTCTTGCTCAAAAGCTGAGAGCCGGACTTGAAGACGGACGACAGTCTGGTACTAAAGGGGATGAGGTACGACCTTGAAATATGGTTTCCAAGGACCAACAAAGCAGGGAAACATATCGCCATTAGAGATATGCTAATCTCTGCAGTCATCCAGCATAGTACAGAAACAACTTCGTCTAAGCTATATTAGCTTCTAGGCAATCTTGAGGTAATCAGTAGCAGATAGGATTAACTCACAGGTAAAGTCGTCATTCAATCCTTCAAGAGACGTCACGACCTTGATCAGTCGGCCTATTGACACGATAACAACGCTGTATTGAAGTATTAGCACTCTCTACTGTCTTGAATGATATTGTTACTACTTGCCTATAACCTAATATAAAGACAACGCCAATGGCTAGTCTACGTCTCCTATTTGCCCGAAGATTCCAGATCTTAGGTAAAGGTAACAGAAGAATCATCAAATCGACTGCAACACTAGGGATGGTGCATCCAAGCCACAATGAACTTGCAGGTGTACAAGTCCCAGATATTGAGGGGTACCAATTCTTTGCAGGCGGATTGCATGCAAAGATAATGCCAAGGTAAATGCCAATAAGCCAAGACAAGTTCGCAGCATGAACAAGCCATACAGCAGTATTGAATAGACGTGAATTGACATACTTAGGAAATATTCTGCCAATAAATAACAATATTGACAGCTTTTGCAAAAACAGGCAGCCTTCGAAAATGAAGTATGAGGCCCAAGTAATTCGGGCATGAGTGATCAAGACTTCTGGTGGCAACTCCCAGGCATGATGGCCAAGTCCCAATTTGATCTGATAGACTGTCATGCCAAATAAGGTAAAGATGAATGGCTGGTTTAAAGTCAGTAAACGTGACCAGTTCAAATCGGTGGCCTCTTAATAACGTACCAATGCTGCAATTGCGAGCCAGTCATCCCAACCGAATTGGCGAGGATGATGAGGCTCCGCTTTCATCAGCCACCTAGACCATACACGCAGGCCCACCACAGTAGTCGTTATAGCTAGAAAGACTACGAGAAGGACTAAAAGACGATGGGTCATATAGGTCATTTCGAAATTGGGTATTTGAACGGAGTCCATAGTGCGGTACGGAATGATTTAGAACTCGGGGAATTGTAATGGTCACTAAGGTGGTAACCGAGGGATGGAATGGGATAGAACACGAATTGACCGTTATTCGGTCTGTTCCAACTATGTTGGGTTCTCTGCTTGTCGATTGTGTTTCAGTGACATTTTTGAAAATGACGGCCTTCTGGAGAGGCTTCATATATGGGAATATTGGTTTCATCGGACTCAGCCTCTCCCCTCCCTTCCCTCGCCACTCGTCATTGCCTCGCTGTCAGCGAAAGTAGACGAGCTGGTAAGTTGCATACAGGATGTCCCCTAGAAGTTTCTGAAATCTATCTTACCTGAAATCTGGAAACGTCGAAGAATGCGAACCTACCCTGCATATGATAGGTGCCTTTGAGATACTTTGAGCTAGCGTAATTACCCAATATGGCTGACTTGTGGTGGTGTCAGGTGTAATGCTCATCCGTACTCGATTAGCTAACTTGCAGGCGATTCGCCCGGCGCAGTGATTCTTGTGTAGTAATAGCCAAGTATTCCTTGCATATAGTGAATTTTGCCAAATATGCACTGCAGTCAGAACATGTCGTAACCTAAGGCTACATCAAATGTGGTTCGATAACACACAGGCAGCTTTGCGGAGCAATACTTAGTCCCTGTAGAAGGATCGAATCCTGACATGTGCTGAGTCGTGGTTGCTGCACAAAATTCTGTAAATTCTGTGTCCGTATCTATTATTATGTCTAGTGTGATTAGGTAGAGGAATATGTTTCCAATGTAACTTATTGACGCAATACTGCTTGTGGCGGCTGAATGGACCCTTTGAACTTTTTTTTTTTTCTCCTAGACAGAGGTCCGGCTATCTGTGGAGTGTAAGGAGAATTTTGTCACGCCTTGCTTTGCTAATCGCAAGGCCACGGATGTCACAGGAGTTCAACGAGTCCATTGGTTTGCAAATGGTCTAGGACGGTTGAGAAGAGGTTACTCGAAGTACAGCGCCTATTCGAAGCTTTAGATTCTGGTGAAATATATCAAAAGGGTTGGTTCACTTCGGAAGGCGTCAGTGCGTCTTGAGAGGGAGGGGAGGGTTCCAGCTTGGGAAAGCAACGCATCGTCAATGTCGCCCTTTGTCAGAATGCTGGACGTACCACTTGTCAAGCTGGAAATGATCGCTTAAGGTTGGAGACAAACAGATTAAGAGAGATGCGTCGACCCGAACAGCCGAGGTTGTCTCTGCAGCAATCTCGATCTCGCCCAAGACGACGATTGGCTCACTCACAGCTTTGTGCTGGGGTCTGTGGAGGTGTGGAACAACATGTAGCTGCAAGATGCTACTTTCCTGCAGGCTGCCATCTCGCATCCACCCTGCAGACGCAGCATGCCACAGCAATCTGATCAGGCTGCCAAGCGGCAACGCCGCACCGACTCACCAACAGCCCTTGGCAAAGCAGTGAGATCAAGCACTGCTACCTTGCAAACAAACAGATAAAATTACTCCCCTATTAGTCTGGGTGCTTACCTCGGTAGTTTGTTTTTCCAAACTGACTACCGCCTTTTTCGATTTGATGAAAATGACAGCTCACGGGCCTCCCCTGGATTTCCTCCAGACACCCTTTAGTTTTTCCGGATTCCAGTAAATTCCATTAGCTCGCTAATTTTATGCTTAAGGTTATCGATAAATCGGCACATGCAATTTTACTTTTATATACTTCCAGTTTACTAGGTAGTGTTTATATTTAGAAAACCCGGGGGAGGTGGGGGCGGGAAGGGGGCGTGAGCCGTCGTTTTCATCAGGTCGAAAAAGGCGGACCTCGGCAGGCAATGCACTGATAAAATTACTAGGTAAGGTGGTATCAATACGTGCAGAAAACCGTCATTTTCTTGGTTCAATGCAAGGTATTGGGCCACATCTGATGCAACAGGATGCACGGTGATAATTGTTCAGGTGTTGTAGGCCACCATGATCCATGTACCAAGATGTAGGGTTGATCCTAGGTGTCGGTTCGCACCGGGACAACTGAGGTTTCACGAGCATAGGACAAGACTCCGGTTAGCAGCTCTAGTGATTTTATATGTGACGACCTGGTCTACCAGCAATGAAATTACCGTATTATTACCCATGTTGCATGCAAACCTAACTGCATCTCCTAAAGTCTCATGTCTTATGTTGACCACTTTGGTATCTATCTTGCCAGCCCTTCTGCAACAATATATCTAACAAAAACCCCGTGAATAAAGCTGTTACTGTGCTAAGTTCACCTTGCCTAGCTGACAAGCCCTGGAGGTACTCTTGAAAACTCAACTCTTCGTTTAAGTGCATAATCATTCGTCAAGCTTCACCCTTACTTCTTATGTCTGAAGTACGGCCCTCCGGTGCGGGCGTCAAGCCAAAAGGGTCACTGGACCTCAAGCAGAGAATAAAGAGACATTACGACAATGTCACAGACAAATACATATCTGCATGGTAATGACCCTTGAGATTGAGGTGTGCTCTACCGTTGGCATATACTTACTACGTGACAGGGGCCAACATATCCACCATGGCTATTTCAACGACCAACACGAAGACAAAAGCCAGGTGCAGGTCAACTTAATTAATGCCCTGCTAGAGATTTCTTCTCTCGGTCGCAATTCAAAGGTTCTTGATATTGGCTGTGGCGTCGGCGGCACATCCCGCTTTCTTGCGAAAGAGTTAAGCTGCGCCGTCACAGGCATCACCATTAGCAGCCGCCAGGTCGACTTGGCACAAAGTCTTACCGCAGCCGAAATCAAATCCTTACCGTCGCCCAAGTCGACGCAGACACCAGGCGCAGGCGATTTTATGCACTATCCAAATGCAGGGTCCGCCCGATTCCTAGAGCTCGACGCTGGGAATATGAGCAGCCGCTTTGATAAAGAGACGTTCGATTGTGTTTGGATCTGCGAGGCCTTATACCACATACCCGACAAGGAACGCGTCTTTGCCGATGCATTCTCGCTTCTAGCACCTGGGGGGTCGAAACTGATCATTGCGGACTGGTTCAAGGCTCCCGACCTGGATTCGCAGAAAGAGGCGCAATACATTAGTCCGATTGAAGCGGGTATGCTAACTCAACCCCTTCACACGATGGACGAGTACGTGGCCATGGCCGAGAAGGCTGGGTTCTCCGTCCGACAGGCACCTAAGGATATCACTCAGAAGGTATCTCCGACGTGGTAAGCCATTTTGCATACTCAGATTCCACCAAGGTTCCCCAGAGGCTCCTTTTGGAGAGAAAACCCCGGTTTATCCTACTGTTGATCAGACGACTGACTGCAGAGAGTGTTACCAGGGAGAAAATTGCCGAAAACCCTTTGACAACTTTCGGAATCTGGCTCCTAGCTGTTTGGATCGGTAGAGATGGGATCGGATATGTGAAGGGTATGAAGGCCATGAAGCGTGGATATGCCAGTGGTGCATTTAAATACGCCATCATGTGCTTTGAGAAGCGTTGAATGATATTAAGTCTCTCGCATAACGAGGTGTTCAAAGTGTCCGGTCATCTATCATGCCAGCTTATTCTCGAATAATTAGCTCGAAGTACTTGACGCAAGCGCCTTGTATGACCCCCGAGATTCTCAAGCCCGTATTGGAAGCCTTTTGGATGAGTTCAGTGCGAATCCCAATCAGGTCACGAAAGCAGTGCGAAGTGCCCCGCCATCAGTCACCACTTGGGGACTGTTAGGTCCTAATGTTGATGACCCCGCACTAATCCTATTTAGCTCATCAGCTGAAGCCCGAAACCTGGAAGGTAGAGGTATCCGATCTAAGCACTTTAACTGCATCTTCATTCATCTATAAAAATATCATTTAAATCTGGTAATCTTGATCCTCGAAATTGTCCAGATTGCCCAGGTATCAAAGGTCCACAGTCTTTAGTGCCTAATACACCACGTGTTGCTAAGAAATGTGCCGTAGTCTGAATTTGCACACTACTTACTATGTAGATTCTTGCAGGGTCTTTTCGAGTGCTACGACGTCAAGTCCGAGTCACGGTATGAATCGAATCCTCTTGTACTCGCAATCTTCTTAGCAAACATATATCGCACGGAGACTACCACCACTCATCCCCTCACTCTGCCTATATATTCATTCATCGTTCCTCTTCTCGCGGTCTCCCCTCTCTTACTCCGTGCGAACTTCCTCCTATATACAGATCTGTCAGATGGATGCTAAACCACCTGTTCCAGGGACAAGCGTCCTGGCGGTTGCTAGCCATGTAGGGAATACAATGGTCTTAGAAAGAAAAAAAAAAAAAAAAAAAAACTCGAGCCAGCTTGCGCTAACAACTGTGCTGAAGGTTGGTAGTTATGTATCGGTTACTGGGTGAAAATGTGCGTACGAAGTAAATACTGTATGCAACAGCAGTAGCTTCAGCTGGGCACGACTCCTGAACGCCTTTGACGACGTGTTAAGTAGGCAAGGATACCAGTGGTGGAGTAGATTTGGCCAATAAGAGCGGCCAAATGGAGCTACAAATTAGAGGCAAATGTTTGATTTGTTGTATGAAGTTGATTCCAAGAAGATTGTATTGATGGTGGTAATGATGTTGTAGAATCTAAGTTCTATAGTCTGGCACGAGATCGGTGGGACCGTCCAAATACCGCTGGGCTAGGGTCGCCCCTACCAAAGGATGTAAACGTCTGTTTAGTGTCTCTTTCATTATAACGGTGTTAACACTGAGAGTGCGCAACAATCGCGGACTTCGGACCCGGAGATGAGGGCTAAGTTGCGGAATAATTAGTGGAGATCATCCACTAATAACCGGCCCGGACTTTTAGGAACCTGCAGAGAACTTTGTATCATAATGGCACTGAACAACATAATTATTATGGCTTTGACGCTACGGAAGTATGTACAATATCAATATGACTGGATTTAATTATGCTAAGATCATAAGCTTAAGTCCCCACGCCGTAACAACTGCTTGTAGCCAGGCTGGAGCCCGGACATACCGGTAAAGAAGGCCGACTCCCGTCAGGGCTTGGCATAGTGGAAGCCCACGAAGCTTTCATTATGTCGAGACATGATGCTTATTCTTCCAATTTGCCAATGAAGGGAGCGGACTTAGCATAATTTTGATTTCCGGATTGATGCACCCGTTCAAGTAGACTAGGGCATGTAGGTACCTTAAGGAAGCAGGGCGAAGTCAAAAGGGTTGGCGCACACAGACTATCGGCCATAGTTGAGATAATAGCAGCTCGATTATCTACTACGCCTAGTCTTTTGTCTCTCTGAATATTCGCCCTCCTACCTGCCTGTTTGTCTCAAAGTTTCTAAACAAGGCCTCTCTATCGAGGTGCATACGGATTGGAGGTTCAACTGGAGCTTACCCGGATGTTACAAGTATAAATGACCATGATTCCCCAGGTGGAAGCTAGGAAATATCATCAAAGACCAACACGTCTTCAAACAGTACAAGTACAATCCATATCTATCGTCAACTCCAAAGTTGATCAGAACATCAATCATCATAACCTAACAGAATGTCGGCACCAAAGATCGTGGTCGTCACCGGCGCCAACAATGGCATCGGGTACGAAACTGTGAAGGCGTTCCTCCAATCCGACAAGGCATATCACATCTATCTTGGAAGCCGCTCTACGGAGAATGGTGAGGTCGCACTGAGGAAACTCCGCGAGGAGGTCCCGGGGGCTACCAACGCAGTCGAGCTGCTTCCCCTCGACCTCACGAGCGATCAGTCGATCGATAATGCGTTCGAGCAGATCAAGGCTGGTCCGGGTCGCGTGGACATACTCATCAACAACGCTGGTGCGTCAATTATATCCCTCACACTGCCTTCCTCCACGACGTACATTTCCCTATTGCGCGAGAAGAGATACTGACGTTTCCTAGGGGCTACCTTCGATCTGGAATTTGTCGGCGGGCGGATGTCGCTTCGCGAGTGCTTTAATAAAGCATACGACGTGAACCTCGCAGGCACTAATGTGCTCACTTGGACGCTCATGCCGCTCGTGCTCAAGTCGGCGGATCCGCGGCTGATTTTCGTGACGGGCCTGTCGCACATTACGCAGGCAGCGGAGTCGTACTTCCCGACGCCGACACAGCCGGCAGGGTGGCCAAAGCGCATCGCCTTCGAGACTATCGGGTATCGATGCAGCAAGATGGCGCTCAACATGCTAATGCTAGACTGGAGCCATAAGCTTAAGGCGGACGGTGTCAAGGTGTGGGCCGTCGACCCGGGGGTGTTGGACACTGGACTAGGAAAGCCAACCGAGGAAATGAAGAAACAGCTGAGGTTGGCTCATGGGCTGGGCCATGCGAGCATCGGTGGCCAGCTGCTCAGGAGCGTTGCTGAGGGCAATCGGGATGCGGAAGCTGGCAAGCTGATTGACAAAGATGGTCAGAGGCCATGGTAGACAGCGTGCTACCCGTCTAGCTCTCACAGGTGTCGGGTATCTCAATGGCTTTCCATTGATATGGGGCCTAAAATGATACACATCCGAGGAGATACTCTATGCGCAGGTGGGGAAAGAAGTTCTCCCTGTAGATGTAGTCAATGAATGGGATGCCCCTCTATTGGATAAAGTTAAAGCCGATCGGGGTTTGTCCAACAGGTGATGGCGACTAGGCCTCTTCAACGGCTTGGTGGGTAGGTGAGGAGATTATTTATCAGCAGCACATGCGTGTCTACCTGCCCCGGACTGCCCGGTAGAGTTTATCCGACGGATGGGGTGTCTGTGAGACGACAAACGGCGGGCCACCATGTCTACTAGAAAAGCATGCTTGGAGTGCTTACCTGGATGATTAATCTGAAGTCGATGAGGTGACAAGGACCATGCCGCACTAGCGCTGACTTCTACGGGGTATGAAGAAATCGGGTCAGTTTTCATGTCTTCCACCAGCTATTTACTTCCATAGGGCGAGTTCGATTAGTCTTTTCCGACTCTTGAATTGATAACGCTGTGTTTGTAAGCAATGCGCATGATCGTGACAGATGGGAATGAATATTTTCCCGATGAAAGAGGTTCGTTCACCTTTCATGACACGGTGGCCATACGATGTACGCGGTATACGCAACGGCTATTCATATTTAAAGGGAACTAATCTCTAGAGACAAGTAGACATGGAGACTCATGCCACATCACACAAAACTTTCATCATTGACGCATAGAGGCTACCAACTTATCACCCATAACAATGACGCAAGAGATCAAGCTTTACCGCTACGATGGGGCGTGTTCCTTCGCTGCACATGCCCTACTCCGCCACCTCGCAGTGCCATTCCACGAAGTGAGAATGAAGGAAGGCCCAAATGGCGTCGTTCCCGCGGACGGCAGCTTCACCCGTGCCGAGTACCTGAAAATCCACCCGTCGGGATACGTGCCGGCGCTGACCGTGGACGGTCATGCAGTGACGGAGGCGCCAGCGGTGCTTGCGATGATCGCACGACTTGCGCCGGACCGGGAGCAGGGTCTCCGGCTGCTCGGGGAGACGGACCTCGAGCAGGCCGAGGTCATCCACTGGATGGCGTGGCTCAGCGGCACGCTGCACAGTCAGGGGTTCGCCATGTACTGGCGGCCCGAACGCTTCGTAAAGGACAAGACCGACTACTACCCAGCTGTAAAGCAGAGGGGAGCGGAAATTATCGAGGCCAGCTTCGAGCGAATCGAGAAGAGGCTCCTCGGCAAATCCTATGCCGTCGGCGGCCACCTAACGCTCGCCGATTTCAACTTGTACTTCTTCTGGGGCTGGGGCAAACAGCAGGGTTTCTCGATGGATGAGAATTACCCTAACTGGGGGAAAGTTTTGAAGCGAGTGGAGGAGCTTGAGGGGGTTCGGAAGGCTATGGAGGTGGAGGGCATCAGCTTGTTTTTCTCCTAACAGCACTAGGGAGCCAGCTTGATGCAATACCCCTAGTGTCTTATTGGGAATGGACGTGCCTTGCATATGATTGAGTTTTCTATCATAATTCGTGTCCAGAGTCGATCGTCGGATTTTGCCCGCAGCGGTATTATTGCCTACTTAGGTAGGAATAACTCGTTCACTGGGCCCACTACCCCTTTCCTCTCGACTAAGAATCCTTGAAGTCTTACCATTTACTATCCGAAAATGGCGAGTTTGTGACTAGACGTATCAGAAAGAGATCACGAGAATTTGTGAATTGAGAGCTGAAGATGACGATTCTGACTTGCAAAGAGTAGGTTGACGCAATGGAGACCGTAACTCGCCAAGTCCACCTTCCAACCCTCGAACATCCGTCACCGTATCCGCACCATAGAAACCTAGGTCGACACGACAAACCTACCCGGGAAAAGAAAGACTAACCCCTTAGTCTTCTCGCTGGTTATCCGCAAGGTCCCTCATGCCCAAGCACCATCTGGACCCGGCGGCAGTGGGCGGGGCTGCTCGTCACCCGCCAGGCGCAATAGTAGGTCCCCGCCGCGGACGTGTTCGAGGATAGACTCAGGGCTCTCACCGGCGCGAATGCGCCGGAAGAGACCCTCGGCCTCCTCGAGCGGACGGTACTGAAGCTGCTGGTACAACTGCCGGTACGCTGCGTGCCGTGCCTGCAGCTCATCCAGGCTCTGCCGGAGCGCCCGTACGTTGTGCGCCTCGCCAGCTTCCTGTTGCCCGCTACTACTACCATTGCCGCCACCCCCCGCGTATACGCAGCCGATGCCGCGCACGAAACAGAACGAGCACTTGGGACGTGCCCCGTTGCACTGCACAAATTCTGTGATTAGCAATCGGCCTTGGATCGTTTGTAATGTTGTGAAAGGCTGACTACTTTTGGTTCTTCTTGGTTGATGCTTATTTTACTTTTATATTTTTATTCTTTTCATTTCTCTCGGTCCTGGCTAGGTAGAGTTGGATTGTGCTAGATTGGGCTTCTAGGATGGGCTGGGCTGTATATGCGGGAAGGCGGGTAATGGACTGTGTTCTCGGATGGCTCTTTTGCGTACTTTAGCCTTGCGCCTACGACAGGCCTCGCACGCGACCGCGACTCGTTTCTGGGTACCCCCAGGGGCGTCAGACGCTGTGCCGCCCGCCCCGCCTCCGACGAGCTTTGCGGCAACCTCCTCATCCGCAGGTAGTAGTGGGCGTAGCTGACGCATTCCCAGAGGCCGAGGGGAGACTCTGTCCTCACTGCTGTTGCTCATAGCCGGTCATGAGGCCGGGGGCGGGGTGGCGGGGAGAAGAAGCAGACGAATGATAGGTTGAAGTCCACATAGCTATTATGCGAGAGTAGAGTGACGGGATAGACCGCTTTACACGGTAGCGTTGGACTATGGATCCCGCTTGACAACTCTGGTTATAACCCGCCAGGGGTAGTGGGAGGTCGAGAAGGTCTTCGGCGAGTTCGCGACGGGGTGGTGCTTTTCCGGGAATCTCGGGATGGCCCCTCGGGGGGAGTCAGCGCACGGAGGTGCAAATGCGCAAGCGTTTAATCTCGCAGTCCGAGAACCTACCCAGAGATATGTAATAGGAAATCCCTATATGCGGGGACTTCCAAAGGGCAGACCTGACGGCCAGATGATGTCTGACTTTCTGTGCGACAGCAGTAGAGTTATGTGGCCAGGGAACGGCTTCATCGACCAGGCCAGCTAGCACGTAAATAGCTAGTATGTGAGGCGAATATGAAGATCAAAACAGGCCTTAGAGTCTACATGGCCAGGGTAGGCGCGGATGTCCCAAAAGGGAGACCACTTCAGGTGTATCGCCACCGTCATGGTCGTACGGCCTGACGACCTGGTTGGGGAAAGAGGTTTTCCTACTCGTTGCACCACGAGCAGCCACCAGGCCCCCGCTTGAGTTCGGGGCAGATAAGTAGTTATGATGCTATGCTTTCTAATGTTCGCGACCAATCGAGTGTCGCGCTCGTCTCCGGGTCTGACCCGACGTCATCGGGCAAATCAGATGCCTCCTCGAGGAATCTTTATTGTGGGGCTCCGGGTTGACTTGTCGATCTCTGCCGGCGGGAGGCGGTACCCGAGATTGCCGGGACGATCGCCGGGACGATCACCGTGGGTCATAGGGTATTAGGGATTCAACAGTCTCGAATGATGCCCAGTCTTGCCAGTCTGCTGCCAGTTTACCGATTATGTCGCGGACACAAGAACTGGAGCTCACCATGCCTATCACCAGGGGTTCAGCTGACCCGTTTCTTGTGTCCTTGGCTTTATCGATTGGCTACGGCGGATGTTCACCGATTAGTCTGGTTAGTTCGCTGGGCTGACCGGGCTGGTCCGGCCGCATGTATTCGTTGTCCAACCCAAATTGAAAATAAAATAAGCGCAGCCGGACACCGGTAAGTTTTATGACTGGCTGTGCTCCTGGCTTGCCTAGCTCCCTGATGCACCGCTCCAGTCACCCAAATACCAAAATCTGCGATGGCAAATATCGGAAATATAAGGGTCGATCTGTCAAGTCTATTCGCAATGTACGGTCCAGATATTAGGCAATGATAGCCTCAGAAGTTAATGGCCAAGGTGGTAGTTACTAATTTGATCTGCTACAAGGAGGGCCGACAAGTCTTCATTGTTCATCCGCCCAATTCCAGCCAGTCATATGACGCCTAAATAGCACATCACTTCCCCTTTTAGGCGGGCCCATCTACACCCTCTATATGTTGATCACTGGCAAGACTTGGAACACTACAAATTGCCTCCCACTCGATAGGGATTATCTCGTATTCGACCCCTCATAATAGATATGCCCTAACCTTAGAACCCCCTTTTGGTAGGTTTGTAGGGCTGATAGGCAAGCTGGCTAATAGGTTGATAGGCATGATGAGCAAGTAGCCACCTACCCATCCAAACCATCTAAACCTCATATGCATGGACCCTTGAGCGAGGGACACAGGTACGTTGGTGTAGGGCAGGTTTATTGGTGGCTCGTCATCCGGCAGCATACACGAGCATGGTGCGACGAAACACATATAACGGTGTAGAAAATCATGGTCGTAGACCTCTACCAACTGAGACATCCCACCATCGCCCTATAAGCAATGGAGGGAGGTATGCTCCCGCCTCAAGGGGCAAGGTAGCTATCGTCTATACGCCCAAACGCCGAACAGTACAGTTAGTTGTAACCGAACACATCCCAGATAGCCCGTTCAAGTCCGCCATTCATGTGGTACAACTGAGGGTCACCCATAAACCTCATAGTCCAGCCCGTAAGCTTAGCCTTTCCCTGATGTCCCAGTGATTCCAGATGATCATGTTCATGCCATTTTCTGCCTCTTCACGTCAGGTCCCCCACCGCCGCCGGGAGCACCAACTGAACCGTTATTTGTGACATCCGTCAATGCTGGCCTGTTGGCGCCATCGGCTACTGCGGGAGTGGGCCGCTTCACGGTCGGTGGTTTATACGAGTTCCGGTTCGCTAGAGGACTCCCTCCGGCTCCTGGAGCACCAATTTGTCGGGCATTGTGGAGCATGGGGTTGCCGACGGCTGGTCTTCCAGCACTCACGCCAGCCGCCGGAGCATTGCTCAACCCGCCATTACCAGGTCGTGGACTCGCGGCCCGGGGCTGATCAAGATCTCTTTTTGGCGGCGGGACATGTTGTCCATTCTTCGCAACTGGTCGGGAGGAATGGTGATCAATACCAGCGGTTTTTCGAATCGAGGGGCTCTCCGCGCGGGGATCAAACAGCTTTGCTCCTTGGATGGCGGGTGCAGCAGTGCCAGGCGGTGCAGTCTCTGGTACATCGGGCACCGATCGAGCCGAGAAAAACGCGACAGGCTCCGATGGAGCTCCATTGGGAGGGAGCGTACCTGTTCTGCTAACCGCTGCGGCTTGCTGTGGTGGGCGATTCGGAGGTTGAGGTTGAGGCTGAGGCTGAGGCCTGGCTGCTGCAGATTGGTTTATATTTGCTGGTTGATTCGGGTTTGGCCGGCCTTGGATAGGCGCTCCAGGCCGATGTGGGGGATGATTTGGTGTATGAGGAGCCCTCGGCGGTGGACCGTTGGATCCAGTTCTTGCCAGCGGTCTTGCGGGTGGTTGCATAGGCCTAGGAGGAGCCGGACCATGGGCAGTTCTACTGAGATCACTGCCATTCGCCAGCCTGGCCTGAGGGGTCTCACTTGAGGCAGTTCCGTGTGATCCTGGCAACACAACCTCGTCGGGGTGGCCATCTTCCATGACCCCGAAATCAGCCATGTCAAAATCCCCAAAGTCCTCATCTAGTGCATCACTTAAATCTACGAACCCAACAGATCAGCTTCCGCTCAGTCGACATCATTAGAATAGAACCTACTTGAAGCCGCCTGGGCACTAGCCCCCTTTTCCCCCCCGCTCGCGAGAAGTTTTGGGGGTTCTGGTTCCTTCTTGACAAAGTCTGCGTGACGGTGAAGATTGTCCTCCACGAACTTGGTCGGGGCGACCTTCATCTTGGTCACTTTGGAGAGATAGTCCTTGTCATAGATGCAGTTGCCCAGCACATTGCCGAAGTTCCGTAAGGCCCGTTTTAAAGCATCCGTGGTTCCCTCCTTCTTAGCCTTTTCAAAGGCGGCAGCCTTGCCCTTGCAATTCTCAATATGGCCATAGCCGATATCCTCGTGATAGGTGCCGTCACGCAGAGTAACGCGAACAATGACGGACAGACCTAAGGATATCTTCAGGGTGTTTGGATTCTCGTCCACGAAGTCGACCTGAATATTCTGAATACTAGAGGACCACCCATTGAAGCCGAAGACCTCGTTGGCGAGAGCGATACATTTCTCGGCAGCAATGTAGTGCACTTTCTGGCCAGAGGGACCACTTCTCGCTGATAAGTATTCGGGACCAAGTTGCTTCTCCAACCTAGACTGCAAAGTGGCAACTTCGCTAGCTGTGAATTCGGAAATACGAGGTTTGCTCTCCTCAAAAGGATTGGCAATAGCGCTGTGCTGTTCGCCGGGGCTGTGTGAATCAATACTATGTTAGCTACAGCGACGCGTTAACCGAAGAAGGCAGAGAAGTGAGAATAAACATACGCCGGCATCACGGCAGGTGTCAATCAGAAGCTCAAACTTTTAGTCATACGGTCGTTCGAAATGTGTCTATGAGTATTGAATTTTTAGAATTTTATTTCGTAGTGGAATGGAGGGTGTTGCTCAAGATATGCCAGGCGATGATGTACTTAGTAGGGTGTAAAAGGTTCAAGATTCACTGAATTATCAATATCGGGGAACGCGTTGGTCGGCACCTAAAAGCTCTAATTGACCGGGTGCTGCCCCACTTCACTACTTTAAGTGTAACTAGGTTGCAGGCAACACCGTGCTTTAGGAAACGCCAGATCACGTGATATGTACTTCCCCTATAAGTGCATATTAGCTACATAAGTAATATCTTTTCCATAGGTTTGAGGCTGTCTCAACCATCAACCCTTTTTATTCAACACGTACGTATCCAAACATGCCTTTACATTTCAGTATAATTCAGAGGTTTCATATTTTACCACGCCAGTGTTTTCTACAACCACCAATAACGGCAATTGGTGTCAAATTGTATCTCTCCAGAACTTGAACCAAGACCAAACGTCTCATCTGATTCTTACTTCGGCTCACTATACACGTGGTTGAAGTCAACCGGCGATCCAAAATTAGGCGACCCGTCAGAGTGGCTACCGAGGAGCTGCACCATGGTGTACCGGCTGTCATCGCAGGCGCCGTTGGGATTCGACGTGGCATGGTACGCGATCCAGGTCTGGCCACCACTAGGGCTCTGGAAGAAGCTGTTGTGACCGGACCCGTAGTTGCCGTTGGCGCTGGAGAAGACGCATCCATTGGATTTAGTCCACGCAGCCGCATTTGTCGGATTTGTGCGCCCATCCCACGTCAACAGCCCGAGGCAGTAGTATTGCGTCCAGCAGTCGCTCGCCGAGTACGCGATATACGTCTTACCGCCGACATATAGCGCCGCCGGCCCTTCATTCACCGGGTTGCCCTGCCTCTCCCACGCCTGGTCCGGCTGCGAGATCACATGGATCGCTCCCGTCAACGACGTGAAGTCCGCCCCTAGCTGTTGCAGGCAGATTGACTGGTGCGCCACCCCGCTGAAGCACGAGAACATCATGAAATTCCCGTAATCGTTGAACCGGAGCACCGACCCGTCGATTGCCCAGTCCGCCGTCATCTGCCGCACATACGTGTAGTCGTCCCACGGCGTTGCACCACCTGCGTGTTGCCTAAGTCAGTGTATGGACTACGGGGGACGATGTTGTGGGAGAACATGACTACCTTTGAGGACGTGCAGTCTCTGCCCGTTCAGATCGTTGCTGTTCCCCGCCGTGTAGTAGATGTACCAGAGCCCGCCAAGGTAATGGACCTCGGGGGCCCACACGTTACAGCATCTCGACGCAGTGCCTGTAGAGTAAGCCACCTTCTTCGAGGCTGTCTTGAGGCCATCTATGGTGGTCGATCTTGCTATCTCGACGTCATTCCAGGTCGTCGACAGCAGGTAGTAGAATCCGCCAGTGTACACCTATAAGCGCAACGGTAAGTGACGACTCTATGATCGCTGACTCTCCACGAGATGAAAAAGATTTCACGGACTAGGTGGGGATCGCTACCGCCAGGGTTGCGGATCGGGTTCGTCCATGCAGCTGCCGGCACAACGAGGCTGCATATGCCCAGGATAGCCGTGATAGCCTTGGATACGAACATGCTGTTTGATCGAATATCTGAGGATTTCTCCAGGAAATGATTTGCGGTACCCCGAGAACAGCCACTATGGAGTACCACCGCAGTATATATACGATAAACACATAACTCCTATACCATCCCCGATATATCCGTGGAGCTGGCCACTAGCCACCCCGTACCTCTTGATCTAATATCCACGAATCCTAGCCCAGCGGCAGATTCCTCTAAACCTAGCGATCTAGTGGCATTTCATACGCCCTACGTAGATTTTCATTGGTGCGCCTCATAGGTTTCTTGATATGTTCGATTACCGCGTGACTGGTAAAGAGACGTCAGGCATTTTTCTACATGGTCTCGAACGTGATGGGCCCCCGGGGGGTACTGGAGGTGGAAAGTGGAGCTTTGCGGGGACGGCCGATGCCGATTTGTGGAGAAATTAAGGGGGCATGAACCGGCCGCACGGAGCCATCCCTTTGTGGGCCGGACATCCGGGCCAGCATGGGTAGGTGCCAACTTCCAAGAAAGCGGTATTTATCGAGATATTCTCTCCCAAGGACTCAGACATAAGGTATCGGCTAACCGACGTGCACTTTGATGGGCTCGGTAGAAGTTCAGTTCGACTTAGTTATCGCGTAGGATGTTCAGGGCTCTACTTGACGCTAATTTTTCCAACAGTGTAGCATAACTTCAATCCTTCTTACATCTACATAGCGTATGGGTTTCATGTGGATGTCCCTATCCCATTTACTCTTGGAACAAACGCGACCTTAATTCTTATGGGCGGGCATTCACATCAGCTGGCTTGAGTTGGCACGTAGCACTCGAGATGGACGCTATAACCGCGTGACAATGCAGTGAGAGAGATCTTGCTGACTACCTGCTAGAGTCTAACTATCTAGACTTATTCCACAAGCATATATGCAGGGTGGCAGGGGTTATTGGTAACCTCTAGCCAATAGCACCTGTCGATGTGATGTCAAGACTGAGACTCTGATGGACATCCTGTATACAAAGGACGTCTTCCTCCCATTTTGTAGAGTTGCCGAACCTCACTGCACGAACTCTTCATCATCATCTTCTTCTTCTTCATCTTCATATTCATCATAAACCACGCCACGGCTGGGTTGGGGAAATTTAGGCAAAGGGAGGTTGCTGCGATGATGGCAAAAAAGAGGCAGTATAGCCTGTTCGTTGAGAGGCGCCATCTCGATCTTGACTCCTTCCAGGTGAATGGGGAACGCGTTCAGCCATTTACGGGGGTAGTATCCGCTCAACAAGAGATGCTTGAGCTTTCGAAGCTGGAGAATGAGACCGTAAACTAAGTCGCGATGCATATCCGAGTTGATCTGAAGCTCGCCTTTGTTTATCGCGAAGTGGAGATGGACGAAGCGAACGTCTTTCACTTGCTCGAGAAAGAACGATGGTTCCAGGGTAAACGCATATTCGCGCCCATAGGTGAGCCAGAAATCACGGTCCTTATAATATTCATAAATGATGTAGAGGCTACGTATCGCCCCTAACTCGAAACGAAAGGGGACTCGGACAGAGCACGCCAAAAAGTCCGGAACCCCCCCAGGTAGCAGCGTGCGATAGTGACCAAACGGACGATGAAAATATGTCGGGCGGTAGTTCCGGTCGAAGGGGCATAGGTGGAGCACTGCTCCATCGAAAATGCTGCTTCGCGCCTCCGCATACGCTCGCTTGCAGGTTCGGAGCAGCGCGGGTGGTAGTCTACGAAACAGCTTCTTCGGCACCACTTTCTCGTTGTAGTAGGAATACAAAAATGCAGTCGAGTCAAATGTGAGCTGTAGGCCGTAGTGATCGTAGATGCGAAGACGTATCTCCGGAGGCAGGCGGGTGAAGAAGGGGGACTGGAGTTGTAGGTTGTGCATTGTCACAGTTGTCTGGTGATGTCCGACCTGATGAAGAGGAGGGTAAGTGAGAGAGTGGCTTTGTCTGAAGGAAACTTTGCTTTTATACAACTCTATAATTGTTACGGCCTCAGATTAAGTCAGGTAGCCTTTGGTTTCTGGTCTCATAAGGCATCTCGTATCCCGGGCAACAATCTCTACCGTGACTCAGAGCCTCGGTCACTCGAAGATAAGGGCCATCGCCCATGGCACTGGAATATAACAACCAGCAAGGCACACATCACGTGCTCCTCTGGCAGTCGAGAAAGGGCAGGGATTACTAAGACTTAAAGTCTTGCATTATACCGTCATGCCACCTCGCGGCGACATTCCGACCATATAGCGTTACAGAATGCACTAGATCTTCCATGCATGAGAAGAGGAGTCTTGCCTTTTAGGGGGGTTCACGGGAGGCAGCGCCTAAGAACACCCACGAGCTGAAGCAAGTTGGGTTCTGGTATTTCCACTCCATCCAAACGTCCATAGTCTAGTATACCTCCCATCTAACTGCCCTTCCACAACAACCCAGCTTCAGACTACCTAGAAGCGCTGAAGAAATTCGGACCACGTAGCTTCTCGAGTATCTTCTTACCTACCTCCTCGTCCACGTATCATTCTCGTCAAACTATACCATGCCACGCCCTTTCGGGATAGTCTAACAGAGTATCTTCCCTACATCAACGATACGTAGCCATCCATATATCCCTTCCAGGAATCCAAGACAGATTCAAATCCGAATTCATACCATACCCCATTTCAACACTCTCACAGTAACTTCAACCAGAATATTGCGAAGCGGTACTAAGTGGGGAGGGTAAAAAGGGGGTAGGAGGTATGGACTACCTAAAGAAGGTTGAAGGGCTTTCCATCACGTGAAGGAAAAAAGGGGGGCCCTATCTATACATACCTCGTTGTCTACACCGACCGATACATACGCACAAGCTCCCATTCTACAAGACCTCACGGGAGTTCGATCAGCGCGCTAGCTGCCTAGAATCCCTTCATCCGCCAACTCGGGCATTTTCGCACAGCACGAGCAGCCAGCCAGCCAGCCAACCAGCCAGCTCATACATTACAGGCGACTCCCCTCCCCCCCCCCCCCTCGATAATCCAGGGGACTGGGGCGGGGTGGCAGGAGTTACGCTGTTAGTGCAGTCCAGGAAATAGAAAGGAGGGCACGGATCTAAGACTCAGACAGAATTCGCTGCTGCACGTGAATCTCTTGCTTCTTGTTTATTTTTCTTCGTCCAGCCGTGACATTTGTAGACCGTGACCCTATGTATGGCATGGTATGGTATGGTATGGTATCTTGAGTCCTAGGGATATCAAACAAAACCAGATAATAAAGAAAAGAAGAAGAAGAAAAAGGAGCATCGACCGTAGGACGAAATCAAAACCGTAAGGGGGGCTGGGGCCGGCCGGTCTGATGGAAAACGCCAGGCCCTGATATCACTATACCTGCCATCCCAACTCTTCCCCCTTTCCCCTTTCCCGATTTCACCAGGAATTAGATAGGTAGGTAGGTGCAAGAAGAATGAATAGACGCGTGGGTGGATGGATGGTGGAGGTAATGATGATCGTGGGTACCTATGTAGGTGGATTGGATGGCCAAGTTGTACAATGGGGGGTTTGTCATGTACTACCAATCAGTAAACATACCAAAAAGAAAAGAAGAAAATTCAAGAAACGCCGAACAGCTTCAAAACACATATCACGAGACCGAGACCGAGACCGAAACCGACACAAAAACACCCCCGGGACCGATGGGAAACCCGAAGAACACCAGGGTGAAAGAAAAGAAGTAAACAGGGAAAACTCCCAACCCAGATCTATTGCATTTACTCCCCAATTTGCCTTGCCTTGCCTGGCTTTGCTTTGCTTTGCCTTAACCCCTCCCCTCCTCCCCTCGCCCTCTCGGACTATTTCCCATGACCAAAGTCCGAGTGTACCCAACGACAACACGAGTGATGATGAATAACATAACAAATCTAGTAGGGAGTAGGAGGTAGAAGGAAGGGGTTGGATAGGTTAAGCAAGACCGAAAAAAAAAAAGAAAGAAAAAAAAAAGAAGCGAATGTTTGGTCGTAAAAGCGTCGTAAGATGTATGATGATGGTATGTGTGTGATATAAAAGAATAATGCAAATGCATCCGTCCCGCCAAGGTCAAAAAAAATGAAAAGATAATGCTTGCGCCCTTTCCCCATCCCCCCCCCCTTGCTCTCAACTCAATCAATCAACCAAACCCCCCTTTCCCTTCCCTTCCATTCCCCATTCCCTCTCCCCTTCCGCTCGACAATCCTCCTCACTGACTATGTGCTGCCGCCGTATGAATGAATGGGTATGATGGATGCTCGACATGAATGATGATGATGATGATGATGATGATGGTCCTCTCTAAAAAGTAAACCTAACGAAACGGCCTGCCTCTCCCACCAGTTCCTGATTGATCGTGGCCTGAAAGCTTCGGAGCCATTCTGCCTGCAACGGCGTCGGTCCGTGATGTGTCGGGCGAGCTCTACCAAGGTCCGACTCGCACGGCCGAGCTGTAGTTCCCTGCCATGAGCTGATCCAGGATGGAAGGGGTCTGCTGACCCGAGGCTCCCTGAGAGCCCGGAGCGCCACCGACCCATCCCACGTTCGCAGCCATGGCGGCGATCGCAGTGCCTAACCGGCCATTGGATTGCTGGTTGTGTTTAGCCAGGATCTGGTCCCATCCAGCCGAGTGCAAGATAAAGCCGCCGCCCTTCTTGGAGGCCTCGTTAATGACCAGCGCCCACGCTTTGGATATCTCGTCGTACACGTTCTCCTTGTGGTGGCGGTGGTTCTGACTCTCCCAGTCGGGGAGACTGTGAGCCAGCTTGGTGGCACCATCGAGGTATTGCAGGGAGACGGCAGGTTGGGACTCGTTCGGGGGAAGGAATTGCGGGGTAAAATCGGCGAGGGCATCGATCAGGGCAACTAGCGGTTGCTTAACTCGGTAGTAGGTGTAGTCGGAACTGGATTCGCCATAGGGAAAGGCCTCCCGCAGCCGGTTCTGGTAATCCTGAAGCACCTGCAGAGCGCAGGGGACGGAGGGTCTCGGGGCGCTCTTCACGACCTCCTCCCCAATCTCTGGTTGCCGCTCGCAGATGGTCTGGAGGACTGTGCGGAGCTGTGTGGCGTCAAGGGTTTCGAGGAGGCGAGGGAGAGTCAAGGGACGGCCGGTTGGGTCGTTGGACCGAATCTTCTTAGAGGGCCGGGGAGCCAGTTGCCGGGACTGAATAGCAGGCGAGCTCAGGGGAGATACCGACATCTCGTCACCATCGTCATCGGCTTTCCGTTTCCGACTTGCCATGGTGTTGTGGAAGGGAGACACTAGACGGAGGGAGGGGGGGAGAACATGATGTCAGCAAGAGAGAGAAAAAAAAAAGAGAGAGAAAAGAAAAGACACAAAGACAGGGATGGACATGGGACATACTAGACCGGGTAGGAGAGCGTCGGGTGGGTTCGTGTTGATGAGGAAAGAGCGGAGGCTGCGGCGAAAGCAGCACGTTCATCGTCACCGGGTATCAAAATAGAAGATTGATGTATGATGTGTGAAGATGATGATAACTATTTGCCGGGTGGTCCCTTTATCCCAAGATGACGACGGGTTTTCCCAACAATAATGGATTTGGTCGGCTTTCGAACCCGACCTGTCTAGTTGATTCGTCGTTCGGCAAGACAGACAACACGATTAATAGACAATATTGACGGCAACTGCTATGGTTGCTAGTAACCGACAATTATGTAACTTCAGCGAGGTATGCCGGGAAACAAAAAGGAGGAAGAAAGTTGTCGGAGCGGTCGAGCGAAAATGGCAAAGACAGTCGGTCGATCGGTCGGCGGGTTGCACGGAGCTGAATGTGGTGGGTTTTATTTTTCTTTTGTTTTTCTCGGAGCGGATTAGGAAGGGGGGGATGGCCGAGGGTGATGCAAAGGGAGATGAGGAAGAGGATAATGAGAAATGGGAAATGAGGAATGTGTGGTGTGTTTTGTGTGTATGTATGTGTGTATGTATGTCTGTGTATGTATGAAGAAGGAAAAGAAGATTTTAGATTCGTCCAAGTCACCAAGGTTGGTCGTTTCCTCCTAGGCTGTACTTACTCTAGTTACTTTCTTACTCCTCCCTGCTCTTCTCTCTTCCAAAGGTACTCGAGCTAATAAATTGCGGTTCCCCCAAAAAAAATTCCAAAAAGGAAGAACCCACTCAAAGCCGCCAAGTTCAATCAAGTCCTTCCCGTTATTCGTCGTTCCTGCCGGGTGTGGGATGTGCTGCTGTGCCAGGTATGTGTATATGTACGTATGTACGTATGTACGTATGTATGTGTGCCCCCCGTGAGTATGCGTAATGAAGTGCAGTAGCTGGATATTTCAGGTGTGTGTGTACACGAAAGGGTACGACGCAAGGTGTAGTAGAAGTAATAGTTAGCAGGAATATGTATGTACTTGTCGGTGCAGGCCGGTCCAACAGGCCTGGCATGTGTGAGTGGGGAGGGGGGTGGTTGTTGTCCAGTGTTACCTGGCTTAATCCGCTAGCTGGCTACGTTGCCGTTGTATCAGATACAAGCTTGTGGTTGAACACCAGTGAGCAAGCAGCAGTAAACTAAATGCAGCCAACCTAAGTCCTTAAGCATTTACTTATGTGGACCCCCCCAAACACCCTTTTGGGCATATGCCTTACTGCCCCAAGTACCGAGTACCTGAGTAGCGCCCTTGAAATCATTTAGGGGCTCAAGGCAACCTCCATTGGAAGGATTAAATCTCGCCCATTGTATAAAAGAGACATGGTTTACATGACCACCTCAGGCAATTCATGTACCTGACAAACGAACGAACGAACGGACAACAATAGGACGGGTAGAAGTCCCTGCATCCAGGAGGCCACCCAAATGCCACCTACTGGAAGAGCAACCCCAAAAACCCTGAGGAGAGAGGCATTTTGCTACATACATGCCCGCAGCAAGGCATGGTGGCATGGGCATGGCAACTAAGATATCGACTAGAGAGACGTTAGAGGCTACTTAGTATCTATTATCCAACCAAGGATAACTATGTACAATAGGCGTTCAACAAAGCGGTCAAGAAACCTTGGAAGCCAAAAACCCTAAAGCGCACCAGAGCGGGCAACAAGGTTTTTCCCGTTATTGAAACCCCCATTCAGTCGCTGCACTGCATGGCAGCATGGATAGATAGATACCTCATAAGTATGTAGATGCACTTTAACATTCCCCAATTAGGAAGGCAGAAACAACCCAAGCACGAGACCTTTCACCCCCCCCCCCTTCCATCCCTCCTCCCTGCCCCCCCCCTCCTAAAAAGAGCCCTATCCAAAGAGACAGACAGGAATCGGTACCCAGACTCTGTCGGCACACAGTTCTACAGGAATCGAGAAAAACCGACAGCCACATGTTCTTCATTACGCACCATGTATGTAGTTACCTACATAGGTAGTTATGCATATTTGTTTGTATGTACACACAACACAATACTTGATTACTCACCTAAACTACCTCTACATACTTATGTACTTAGCTACGTACATGCGCCCTTCCCCTTGTTTTATTGTTGTGACTCGAGGGCCTGCCTCTCTTCGGAGTACTCGCTACATACATGTGCTAGGTCGGGTTGGGCATTGATGCCAAGTCCCAGGGCAGCTCACATCTCACATGGAAACAAATCGGAGCAAAGTGGGATGAAGGGATGAAGGGATGGGATAGTTACTTAGGTACAAGCTGAGCTGGATAAACCCTACCTAACCTCACGTCACCTCCGAGGTTTTGCTCTCTGATTGGTCCAGCTACCATGCGGCTGATCACTTGCTAAAGATGTACTTAGGTACGTGAGGTTTTTGATCTACTTGTCTACGTACCGAACCCGTTAACGCCCGGAACTAGGTATGTAAAACACGTGATAAGAACCTCGGAAGTCGAAGTTGAATATCCATCACTGTGAAAAGGAAGACATACCGACTGGCATCATACTTTACAAGAACCGATCACGTTGTGTTGTCTACCTTGCCAGCGCCTAGTCTAGATTACAAACGTTACTCTAAAACAATTGATCTTTTTTCCCAAGTTCTCAACTCCTTTTTCTTTCCATGCTCTTCTCAAATTAAAGAAGATCCCAACCACAGAACGGTCTGTCAATTTTGCTGGCGGCACCCTCAGTGCCCAGCTTCTCAACCTCGACAGGTGTAGTGCTTCCAGTCGTAGTAATGGTGTCAAGTGCTCCTCGTATAGTTATCTGACCGACGGGCTTTCCTGCTTCAGCAGGCCTAGTATTGTCGGTTGTAGTGACAGTGTCAAACTCTCGTACGGCCGACTGGCCGGTGGGCTTTTCTACTTGAACAGATGTAATGGTGACAGTGGTAGTAGATGCGTAGGACGATCCTCGCATGTTAGCCTTGTCGATGGGCTTCTTCTTGCCATATTTGCCCGTTCTCACCATCTCGTTAAACTCCTTGACCTCTCTGGGGCAGGGAAGCTCGCAGTCTTCCATAGCGAGCATACCATTTACTGTTCGGGTGATGCGACGACCTTTCTGCATCACAGCGGCCAAAACTATGTCCGTCGCGGATTGCTTTTCCTCGAAGCTGAGGCTGGCGTACCCGTCCAGAGTGCTGAGGTGCATTTGGACCAGGCGACGAGCCGCGTAGTCGCCGCGTGTCATGCCACGGGGCGGTGACAAGTTGGACTCAACCAAGAACTCATCAAACTTAGGTGCCAGCAGGGTGATGCTCTTGTAGTATTCAGCTGGGAAACCATGGACCAGCTCCAGAACAGGCTGCGAGAATTGAGCTGTAGGGGAACGAACCGGGACCGAAGGCTGAACCACGGGGGGCTGAGCAGGGAATGATTCCATCTGGCCCAGTTCTCTAAGATCATCCAGATATCGCATGTTACTATTCTGCTCCGTTGCAGCCTGCTTGGCCTCATCGATATCAATCAACTTGATCGAAGCACTGGTCTCTTCTAAGGAGCATGTCTGAGCAGCATAGTGGTGAGCAGGGCTTCGCTTCTCGTCAACGGGTTGATCGGTAAGAAGGTCCAGCATGGCCTTTGGCTTGACACTCTTGATACCACCAGTAGTATCCGGACCAGCGTCCTGAACAGACCGTTTCTCCTCGCCATGGTGGGTAAGCCGTTCAGTTGTGGCCCCGGATTTGGTGCTCTTCGCACCATCGGCATCTTGGATAGCCAACTTCTGCTCAACAGTCTGAGGAGTCTGAGTCTCTTTCGCCTCCGAACCAAGGATATCAAATGAGTTGAAGGTCTTCACTGGAACAGGATCCCGGGTACGATAAGAGGCTGGTTTCTTCACATCATGGAAAGGGGGCCACTCCGGATGTGCTGATGCATCCTCTCCAACAACAGGTGCAGGGGTATGTTTCTCCTCGATGACACGGTGAGTAGCGAATCCGGGTGTGGTCTCTGACTTGGGACTTTTTACAGAAACGGCATTGTGTGAAACCTGCGTGTTAGGGGTCTTCGCCATCAAGATAGCTCGTTCATGAGGGAGCAGCGCAGTAGTAGCCCGTACTGGGCCATCCTTGGTGACTGGACGGTGAGCATTTGCCGAACCATGAGCGCTTGTCGGACTTCCTTGGACTACTGAGACACCATTGGTCTTCGAGCCAAGAGGAGTTCTCTGTGCACCAGCGGCTCCAGTGCCACCTGGATTAGCAGGCACTTTCTTTGGGGGGTCGAATCGCTTAACAGGCACGCCTGGTTCTCGGACTGCTCCCAGTGAGGTCACTTGAGGATTAGAGGTGTGGACGGGCTTAGTCACACGTCCAGTAAAGCTCGGCCGATAGATGGTGGGATGTCTGAAGACGTATAAGTATGTATCATAAAGAGAATAATCCGTTCGGCAATCTAGACTTACTGAGGGTCATACGGGCTAGTGTCTCTTTTGGATCGGTCTGCGCCGCCCGTCGCCCGACCACCCTTCGTAGTAGCAGGCGAGCCTCTACCCCTAGTGGGCGGACCTTTCGGGCCTCTCGCTGTGGTAGGAGAACCTGCCTGGGTTGTCGTGAGGAGCGAGGCGGGGGCACGAGCAGGTGGCGGGGCACGATGTATCACCCCACCTCGATGAAGGTTGCCGTCCCCGAGATTAGTGAGGTTTCTCACGCCCTCGTAGTCATCATCCTGAAATTCGCCACTAGCAATAGCATCTGCGAGTGGGTATTGTTAGCCGAGCTAGGCCGGAGAAAACATGCTCGAAAGAGTCAAATTACAACAGAGGATAAAGAGAACAGAATGAGTAGAAAGTGAACTAGTTGAGGCACTAAAGCACAAATTTGCCTCGAGAATGGGGAACTTACCACGGAATGCCTGGGCACCTGGATCATTAACATGGGCCTGGCTTCCCGTCAGCCTCGGGGGTTCGTTGCGACGGTCTCTGCGATCTTCGTCCTCGACGAGCCTCTCCAAACGGCTGACGCCAAGGTCATCCTTGTGAAAGAGAAGAGAGCAAGTTAGTATATAGAGATGGAGGGTAGGATATGGACATGGAGTGACGTTGGGAACATAGGTGAGGTCTTCTTCAGTGTAAGGCGGGACTTACCATCATAGCAAAAAGAACGTGCTCGGCCACCACCGCCGATTTCTTATCCTCCTCTTTAGTTTTACTTGAAGAGGCCATTACTAGATGATAGCGCACGTCAGGTTACAAAAAAACGCACAATCGCAATAGTCCAAGTATGAATTTTGTAAAAAGAATAAAGAGAACGATGAAAGGTTGAAGAGGCATGGAGGCCAGGAAGGCCCGACCGTGGAGAGGATGGAGAAGGAAGAATGTATTAGACGATGACGTATTTACGGGCCGTTATTGATTGGAAAAGTTGTATGATGGAAGTCGCTCCCGGTAAATAGAGAGAGAGTAAAAGTAAGGGCAGGTGCTTCTCAGCTTGTTGCTGTATGGCAGTGTAGGGTAGGGAAGGTGAAGCAGGCGTTGCCTTACTCTGAACACGCGAGCGACCCGACAAGTTCTCGGATCTGATTCTCGTTGGGCTTCTCACCAATTACCTTTCTCTGACTTGATATAACAGTACGGTTGTAATCTTGAGCGAGATCCTATAGCATAGGAATGGAGAGAAATGCGATGTAGAATTGTGTATTTGTGGAAAAGGAAAAGGAAAAGGAAAAGGATGTTAATCCTGTGGGTTGGTTGATGGGTGGGTGGTGTGTTATATTTGTGGGTGGTGTGTTATATTTGTGGGTGGAATTGTTGTGTTTTGATTTTCTGATGAAGATGGAGGGGTATGATCCTCAGGTTGGCAGCCAGTAGGTAAGAAAAATCTTTTACATAGAGCTGGATCATTGATGTACCTAAGTAACTGACTCCGGAGAGCCTCAGACCAAGGTGGAAGCTTTGAAAACAAATCCGGAGACCTAGAGACAAGTACTTTGTCTGCTGCCAACTTGGCCGACTGCCGGCAGTCGACAGGCAGCTATACATCTTAGATGGTATAATCAGGGACTACTTAGAATGAGCTGTGTCTGCCTATGGCCCAGAAGGGGTTCCAATGGAGATGTTGATAATCTAACACAGTATTCTGGACATTGTAATGAAGAGAGTCAGGGGCTACCCAATGCTCAGACACAGGTAGGAACATGGTAAAGAATATGACTCCAGATGCCTGTTTCTGAACCAGACCACCTTTGTCATGGGGATCATATGGGATGGGGTCTCTTTTTACAGCATCAAGATCAACGCTTCTACTATCTTCTATCATAAGAATATAATTGCATTCAAGACATTAATAACAGAAGCTAGCAGCCAGGCCACCAACTGAGCCATGATATGTGGCCTTAATCCTTTCACTACGTTATGGCTCTGATATAGGTCTTCGCAGGGCAGCAGTCCTGATCTGCGGCTGCTTTTATACTCGCATATGCTGGGAAGCCATGCATATATGAACAAAGAATCAAGTGACAAAGGCTGTGGACAATCTTGTTCTTTAAAAACAGTCAACTATCTTGATTCATAGGTTGAACATTACATGATCATTAGCATAGATTATTAACACGGACACTCGAAGCCGCCGCTAGGTTTGGGGAGACGATAAGACTCAGGCTTGAATATGTGCTTGCTGGAGCCTGATATAGAAAAGTAACCACTATCACTTTGTCATATTCACTTATATTAGTTACTGTGAGAAGTTCTTTAAAGGAGTGGCACGTCTCTATAAAAAGTTATTGCTAGTTACCAAGTTAGAGATAGGAGTCATATGTAACGAAGCCGTTACCACTGGTCTTGATTTAGATAACAGAAGATATAAAAGGGATGAATACTTAGATTGATCGCCGGCTAGCTAAAGGAGAGACTATCTAGATGGGAGTGATCCCATTCCCTTTTATATTCAAAAGGTTACCACCGAAGGTAATGGCATCGCCTAAAGGGTCTTGGCGATTCCCTCATCCTAACATGGCTGTTATCTATGGAATCCCCTAATCCTGGAATGAGTGGTTTGTAACATCATGTTCTTAGGGGTGAAAAGGAGTCTGGGTAGCTAGCTAATATACTGAGAGTTTATTGTCAGTTGCAATCTGTGATGTTAGAACTTTGCACAAACTCTAACAGTTATAAGTATAGTTTTTTGGTATCATATTAGTATATATCCTGAAGACCAGGGTGAATGTGGTCAAATATTGGGATAAGTGTCAAGGCTGTGTCCAGGATAACCTGGTTACTACATAGCATATTGGCTACCCTTCTTGCACTTGTGGCTCAGTGTAAATGGGTGTTCAGGCAGGCGACAGCAGTGATATTAGTAAGGCACTCACAAAGAAACAGTCTGCATTATGCTTGTATAACAATATATATGCTCTGCCTGCATTGTCATATGGCAAGCTCGCCTATGTAGAGAGCACCCCTCTTGACGTTGAATACGAAGTAGTTTTGACCAGGTTCAAGTAGTGCAGTGGTTTAGCATGCCAGACTTCCAAATGAGAATAATTAATTCCTCCGTGAACATCTGGAGACCTGGGTTCGAATCCCGGCTTGAACAAGAGTTTTGCTGCTTTCCGCCAAAATTTCTTTTTCTTTCTTCTTTTTTTGACCATGCGTATCCTGAAAGAATGTCTCCTTAGTCCTTGCTCGTTTCAATAGCAAGAACTAGTTTATATAAGTTAGCGAATAAGTACCTGATTACCCTTATTAGCCAGAGGCTCATTGACAACTCAATCACGCCCATCTTAAAAGACTAGGTACATAATCAATGTACGCCTTATGCTCAGTCCTACTTTCTTGACACCTATCTTGACCTAGTAACTCATTTTATCTCCAATATCATTCTCATACCTATCGTTACAACTCCTAGATACTCTACAACTTTGTAGCTAAATATACTGTCCTTGAGACATTGTTGTTGGGCTAGTTGGCCGGGTTGCCTACCTACCAGGTAGGTATGTAGAGGTATCTTCGTATAATTTAATTGTGGAGCCATACCATATGTTTGTTTCAGCCACGGCAGCTGCTACCCAACAGTAGAGTTCTACCTAGAGACACACTGAACTCCAGTCGGGTACTTACAGAGCAGCCCTACAATTTCCAAACAACCACTCTGTAGACTGGTCAGCGATACCGCCGTCTATCTTTTTCGCAAAAACATCACGATCCTAGAGGCTGTTACAAACTACTCATTCCCAGGGTAGGATCTCTCCACTGATTACGGTCACGTGGAGATAACGGATCGAAAATATCAATTCATCGATCCATGGATCGATAAATCCTTATTCTCGATCCACCTCTATTGGTGATGTCTTCTTTCCTATATAAAGGGAATACGATCACTCTCATCTTAGATAGTCTCTCCTTTAGCTAGCCAGCGACCAATCTAAGTATTCATCCCTTCTACATCTTCTGTTATCTAAAATCAAGACCAGTGGTGACGGCTTCGTTACAGAGGCTCATTAAGAAGAGAAGAGCAAACGTACTTACGGAAAATGGCCCAATCTGACATCTCTCTCGTCACCTTACCGACGGAGATCCTGACACGGATCGTCGAGCTGACAATGCCGTCGGGTTTCGAGAGCCTGCTACTGGCCGGCAACCACCGCATCTATGCGTGCGGGGCCCCATTCATCGCGGCACACAACCAGCGCAAGAAAACGTGGCGGCGCCTCTTCCTTCAGCACCACGAGGATCTGAATATAATGGAGCGAGCCGGATGGGCACTTGACTTCGTGTATGCCGTAGCCGCGAAGGACCCTTTGATCCCCCTATACGTCGAAGAACTGGAGCTGGAGCACAACCTCGACAGCTACATCTACGAAAGAAATGTTTCCATTGCCCGCGACCTGGCGTTGGGTCTCGGGAATGTTGAGTCAGATGCGAGCGTGAGACTGGACGGCGAAAGGCATTGGCAGTGGCGGTGGCAGGGGAATGAATGGCTGCGAAACGACCCCACGGCACTACAGAAGATGCGCGATCTCATCGAAGGCTCGCCGCGACTTCGCGCCGCCGGCGTCGATGCCGAAGATTGGGCGGATAAGATGCTGGGTGCTGAGAGGGAGGGCGACGGGAGCCGGCTGGATAACTCGTGTCCCCTGCACACCTTTTTCTTCGTCTTGACACTCATGGACAACCTCCAGAGGCTGGAGATCTCGGCGTGGCCATGGGCGGATGACCTCCGGCGACTAGAGTTCATCTTCTTCCGGGGTCCTATGCTACTGGAGGACGAAGGACTAGTAGCTCAGAGCGGAGAGGAAGATAATGCGGAAGATGCATATTGGTACGATGAATTGTTGGAAGAGCATCTGGAACTGGCGGAGCTTCTCTTCTACCTTGTCCGCGAAGCCAATAACTGCTACAATCGCCATCATTCGACGAGTGACCCGAACCCCCCTGCCGCGCTCAGTAGATTGCGAGAATTCAGGCAGACCGACGAATGGCCAGGTAACATGGACAAACGTCCGGTTCCATTACGGTGTTATTCGCCGTTTCTCTCGCTACACAGTCTCGAGGTGTTTTCCGCCGCACACGCGACCGCATTCGAACCGCGCCTTCCCTACTTCTGCTCCCCTATCTTCCAACCATGCCGACCCCCTGGCTCAAGCCTTCGACAGCTAGATTTACCCTACGGTTACGTCTCTCCCGCTTCACTGAACCGCCTCCTAGTGCATGTCGCGCCGCGTCTCGAATCCTTCAGTTACCAGTATATGGACTACCGCAATTTGTCTCCTGCTTGCGCCTGGGATGTGGGAACGATCGTTCCGGTGCTGGAGCGGACCTGCGGGGAAACGCTGACATCCTTGTCTCTCTCCGTGTCACACGGGCTCGCCCACTTCGGCATAGGATGTGAGCCCATCACCTCACTCCGGGGGCTGGCGAACCTGAGGGAACTCAAGGTCGACAATCCTGTGTTCCTGCGCGGAAACGCGGTTACAGTGGAGCTCATGGAGGCGTTCTATAAGTCGCTTGATGAGGCCCCACAGAATACTGTGGCTGAGCGATTTTGGAAGAGCTGGTGGGAGCAGATCAATGCCGTGCGGCCCCTCCGAGATGTTCTGCCTTCCTCGCTGAGGCATTTGAACCTCACGACAACGGAGCATACCATGACGCATCTTATGACAGGAACTGCGCTGCTCAAGGCCCTATCAAAGGACTTCGACCCCTCCTCCACAGCCTGGGGGGATGGCGCGGGTTTGGACAACTTCACTATACAGCGTATAACTCGGCACGCGGGGACCAGGCACCCGGATACATTTGCTGATTTCGTTGCGAGCATCGAGGTAACGGATTTCATTGATCGCGTGGAGTAGGTAGTAAATCATGTGAAGGCATTTCATTTGCTATGTCCTTAGTCGGCCAGTCTCTTGTTTACCCCCTGGACTTCAGTACAATATATATCCTACATGGATCCGTAGATGACTTGGTTACACACGTGGACATCCATCCTATAATACTACCTAGTAGGTATTACGAAATAAACGGGCTAACCTTGGTCTTCACTTAAGCTTACTTAGGTGATTATGTATTAAGTCCAAGGTGGTTGCGGATAGCAACGAGAAGGAACTTGAGTGACAACATGTTTCTGTCTAACTGGTTATGGTAATTTTGTAATTGGTTATAAGGGGGCGGAAGGGGCAAGAGGGGCAGATGGGCCGAGGGGTAACCAGCATAATTGGTCTATGCACAGCGCAAAGCTCAATTTGCGCTGGAATTCCATGTCACAATGTGGAGCTGTTGCTATGCCAACTATCACTAATGGGGAAAGGTCCAATTGAAATCCCAAATGAGGATAAGCCCGGGGGGATCGAGCGACCGATGCACACCGACAACAAAAACTTACCCAGGAAGGTGGACTTGTTGTAGGTACATACCTAGAGTAGTAGAGTTCTAGTGCAGGTAGTATGTAAATTTTGGGATGATGGATTTAGAGCGTTTACGGAGTATGGAGTACTTCGTACCTACGTTATTTACCTAAGAAAGTATTCCAGTTGGTATGTAACCCGGGTAGTATGTCCTTATCCATTCCTACTTCGCAACAACTTGGAACTTTGTAATTATTTTGGTTACATACTCGGACCTCCTCATAACCTCATAATCACATAGCTTTACTGCTAACTTACTACTATCTGACGTTCAACCATTACAACGTTTTGTTTCCAGTACTTTAGACCGTTTCACGGATAACTACCTCCTACTACTTTAGCTATCAAACCTTGGTGTCAATAATTGTTCTGTACTAACCAAGTACTAAGTACGCGAACGGCGGTAAATACACACTACTGATACTACACTACAATCCCCTATCTACCATACCTAGTATTTCACCGTCCCTCCCCCAAAGGTCGTCTTCTACCGTCGCATGGGCCAGGCCAGTATGGCTTCACCCCTTACACCGATTAACAACAATACACTAAACGCCGCGACAAACCCCACGACGACCCGCCGGTTTGAAGAATACGAGGTGAAATCGCACACTGTCCAGTCTACTGTCCAGCCCACTGTTCAGTCGACATGCGAAACTGGTGACGAGATGGATTCTGGAAACGACAGTAATCAAAGCTCTCCCTTTGTCTCCCAGGTTAGGGATAGGGATGGGGATGACAAAGATGTCGGCAGAGGCAATGACAATGGCAGTACCGGCAGTACCAGCAGTACCGCCAACCACAGCACCAGCTCCAGCGTCAATATCAACACCAACCAGGAAAACGTCTCACCAAACAAAAATCGTCATTCGAGAGTCATGTCCGGCAATGAGCTCTCGCCCCTCAAGATCTTAAGCCCCAAGTTCGAAAGTATAGAAGCCGAACTACTCAGTCCACCAGAGAAAAATGCGACAACCAATGGCCGAAGCCCTAGGAGGGTCTCGCCTGCTGCGCGCTTTCCCATCAAGGTAAACAGTACACCTGCGACGCCAGCGAAGCACCCCGTCGAGAAGGTCCCGGAGAAGATCGAGGAGGAGGTTCCACAGAAGGTCGAGGAGAAAATCCAGGAGAAAGAAATTACCCTCGAGGACGCCTTGCGCAACAATGAAGGACTTACGAAGGCCATTCAGATCTTCGAAGACCAAGACCTAATGATGAACGACGCGGAAGACGAGGCGGACCTCACGTCGGCAAGTTTCGACCGAGAACCACAACAACAACAACCATCAACAGAAGAGGGGAACACGGCCCTGGAAGACACCATGGTCAGCGAGTTCAGCACCTTTTCTGCGGTGCCGGACATGGCCATGTTCGCGCGCCTGGGACAAAGCCCATCTAAACAGGGTGGCGACTTGGGAAGGTCTCCAACAGGGCCGGCTCGGGGCCGTCCTGATCCTTCGCCTTCCAGGAGGAGTCGGCCACTCACCATGCACGAGTCCCCAAACACATCGAACCTCCTCATGGATTTCACGGATCAGATTAGCAATTTCTCGTCCCGATACGGACAGCAACAAGACCCACTCGACCAGACCCACGCGAGCCGCAGAATGTCGGCGCGCCCGGCGGCTGCGACGCCGCTACGGCAGCAGTCCAACCTTCTAGACTTTGACATCCCGCCCTTGCCGACGCCACGCAGCATCCCAAGCGTAACGCCGCGGGAACTGGAGTCGCTGAAGTCGGGATTCCTGTCGGAGATCAGCAGCCTCAAGGCGTCGCTGAGCGGCAAGGAGGCGGAGGCGGCGTCGCTCAAGGCTGCCGTTGGCGACGCGGAGAAGCGCGTAGGCGAGTGCATGGAGGAGCTGCGAGAGGCGCAATCGTCACGTGAAGCCCTCGACGAAGAGCGCGCCAACTGGGAGCGCCGCGGCCGCGAGATGGAGGCCGTCCTGCGTAAGGTCAAGGAGGAGATCGTTCTCGGCCAGCGCGAGCGCGAGGCCCTCGAGTCCCAGCTCGAGGAAACCGAGAAGCGCCGCGAGGCCGCGGAGATGATGGCCCAGGAAGCCGAGAGTAAGATGGCCGGCATGCGCGCTGGAAAAGCCGTGGCCGCCTCGTCCTCCTCGCCGACGCCCTCAGGGGACGGTGGCGAGTGCGCTAAGTGCGGCTCCCACAGCGTCAAGTCGCCTGACAGGGCGGGCGGCAAGGCCGCCAACAACAATGCCAAGGAGGTCGAGATGGCGGTGGAACGGGTCGCGCGCGAGCTGCACGCGCTGTACAAGAGCAAGCACGAGACCAAGGTGGCGGCGCTAAAGAAGAGCTACGAGACGCGGTGGGAGAAGCGGGTGCGAGAGCTCGAGACGCGGGCCGAGGACCTCGCGGTGGAGAATGACCGCCTGCGGGGCGCGGCGGCGGCCGACGCCGCGCGCGCCGACCCGGCCCAGGTCGCGGCCGCCGTCAGCGAGCAGTTCAAGGCGCGCGCGGCTCGCGACGCCGCACAGATCCGCGAACTCCGCGCCGAGGTCGAGAAGCTCGAGGCGGTCATCGGCAGCGTCAAGGCCGACAACGGCGACCTCCGTACCCTGCTCGAGAAGGAGCGTGTCGAGAAGGGCGAGCTCGTCCAGCTCGCCGAGGAGATGATGCAGATGCAGTCCATGCAGAGCTTCATCCAGAAGGAGCAGGGCCAGCAGCAGCAGCAGCAGCAGCAGCCCCAACAGCAGCCGCAGAGCCACCACCACCTCCAGCGGCAGCATCAGGAGCCCCGCTCCCCGGCACCTTCTCAGTCACCGGCGCGCAGTTCCATCGCGGGCCCCCGGCGGACCTCGTCGGGACCGACTACGACGCCGGCGCCAGTACGCCACACCCCGGCTAGAGCCCGTGGGGACACCGCGACGGGGACAACAACCACCACCACGACCGGAGAGCCACTGCGGAGCAGCATCATAGGGCGGCCGTCGAGCCTCCAGGCGCCGCGCTCGATCAAGAAGCCGACGGCGAGCCGGATCGGGGGGCTCACGCAGCAGCATCACGAGCGCAACAAGAACGGCGGGTCCCTCCCCGGTGGCGGCATCCCGCGCCCCGGCAGCGGCGCCAGCAGCGCCTCCTCCCGCAGCGGCATCATGAGCTCCATCGAGAAGATGGGGAACTACAGGGGCCGGGGCGACTAAAGCAAGCGTGGTGAATAAGCAGGGGCAGAACTTGGGTAGGCAGGGTGGACGGACTTTGGACTTTCGGGAAGGGGGTTGCCGGCGGCGGCGGCGGCGGCGGTGGTGGAACGCTCATGATATGTGGTTAATGATGATGGCTTCCCATTCTGTTTTTGTGTTTCTCTACTTCTTGTCACTCCCCTTTTTCATGATTTTTTTCTCTTTCTCCCGAGACCTTCTGGTTCCCTTTGCTTATCAAATTTTACGATGGTCACGAAGCAAATGGAAAAAAGAGTGTCCTTTTTATTTTCTCTTCCTCTCTCTCTCTCTACCTGTTTGTCTACTTTACTTTCTGGATCGTCGGATGATTTGGGTGTATGATGACAGACGACGGGTAGGCCATGTGGTGGATGATGGGTTGTTGGCAGTGGTGGCTGGTTGGCTAACTGATTGACTGACCGACCTATTTTCGAGCATGTTGTTCCCTTTCCTGTACACTACTCCTCCTGCTGCTGCTGCTACTGCCGCCGCCCCGCTCGCGCTGCACATTTATTGTATTCGTCCGGTTCAGTAACAACTTTGTCGGCGTCCTGGGTAGCACGTGTCTGTAACCAAGATCTTATTCTCTTCGCCAAATGAGAGCATATCACTTATTCACTTCATCAAGGGATTCCATCTACAATGCTTCGTATAGTCATGTATCATATATACCATACCCCCCTCCAAGCATCCAATTGTCCAACATCTCTCTCAATAAGCCCCGTCTAGGCAGGCAGACAGGCAACTAGCACCAGCGCAGTCCTATCCGGCCCTTTACACCAACCACCCAGCCTGCCCGTCCCGCTTGAGCGCAGCGTCCCAGGTCTCGCCCGCGTCGGCGCGACGGACGAACTCGCGCGCGTCCTCGACCTCGGCGGCGCCGAACTCGCCGTACAGGTGCGCGCACCCGCGCGGGCCCTCCCACCGCGTCTCGCCCTTTTTCTCCAGGTCCGCGAGCCGCAACTTCAGCACCCACAGCGACGTCGCGGATGTGAAGTATAGGTCCGCTGTCACGGGCACCTTTTTCATTTGAAAAGGAGGGGGAAAAAAGAAGGGTAAATTAGAGCCAATTCAGGAGGGGTTTTCTTAAAGTTGACAGAAGAAGGGGTTTCTTTTTTTGGGGGGGGGGGGGGGTGGGGGAGGGGTTGACGGGAGAAGACATACCTGCTCGGCGGAACTGAGGTGCACGAACCCATCCTTCCGGTCGAGCTCGGACGGCGGGTACGGCGACGGCAACGGCGTTGGGGGTGCCTCCGGCAGGATCTTGTAGACGTACGTCGGCAGCGGCGACGGGGCCTGCGATTCGGAGGCCATTATCGTTTATGCTGAGGGAAGGGGATATATGTGAGTCCGGTTCTATGAGTGTACACAGATGTAACTACTTAATTGTGGCACATGGTGGTTATAGGGGGCAAGGGTGGGGGTTAGAAGAGCTGGAGGTGGAGGTTATCTCTTGCGTGCCCAGCTTATAAAGCGCTCCATAAAATACCTCTTTACTGATCCGGACCGAATTCTGAACTGCAGGTTCCGTATGTACTAGAGGATCGAGACACTGAGTACTTGCACACAGGGTAGAAAAGCGCTGAAATATGATATCCACCGCGAAAGAAAAACAAACTGGTGAACTGTACTCCGTATTCGGTAATGTCTATTGCGTTGTACAATTATTCTACCAACCTTGGAAGTACTAGAAGTGCTAGTCCTAAAGAGGCCCACAAGTTGTCCTCCTCAAAAAGGGGGCCAACAAATCCTCCGAGTATACGGGCAGCTGCCAAGGGGACTCGCAACAGATGCGTACCAGTGCCAACGTGCCAACACTTCAGGATTGTCTTGGTTCTTGTCCAATAACGCGTCTAGCGT
Organism: Eutypella sp. D-1; assembly: GCA_023313575.1. Lineage (NCBI taxonomy): Eukaryota > Fungi > Ascomycota > Sordariomycetes > Xylariales > Diatrypaceae > Eutypella > Eutypella sp. D-1. The sequence continues at coordinate 1,091,593 of JAJTTP010000013.1, read as the reverse complement.
ACCTGAATTGCTCCAGGGATGTTTGGTCGCAACCCCAAGCCAAACCAATCCAGCCAATCCCAAAGCCCGATTCCCGTTGCCGCGCTGCCCTAGCGACCGGGCCTCGCATGTCCCGGCTGCCGAGGTAGCCACTGGGAGGGATGCAATTAAACAATTTGAGCAATTTCATTGGGGAACGCCAAGAGAAATTCAATAACAACACACCAGATAGGAAAGGCAATGAAGGGACGACCACTGCTTCCCAGAACAGCCAGAGGTTTTTTCTCTTAAAAAAAAGAGAGGTACGTATCATCATCAACCATATAGGTCTCCATATCTACGGAGTATCCGTGTCCTTACCTTAGGTACACTTACCTAGTACTGTATCCAGATCCAGCTCCATCTCCAGCTCCAGCTCCAGTCTTTTATTAAGTAGATTTTTATTCTCTCTTAATTTTCCTCTTACGTTGGTTATTGGTTATTAATTTTTCCCTTATCAACTTTCCTATCTCCTTCTGGTTGATCATCTCTCTTCCTCACCGCAAATCACTCTCTGTGCTTTTGCGCGTTGTCCACTCCTTAACCTATATATTTTAACAGAATTTTTTGGTATTCTTTTGGTTCACGAGTTGTGTCAAGTTCGCGAATCCCGCTCCCGTGTCGCAAACAGGGGTGAATCTTGCAAGATGACCGGACGGTATTCTCTTCGAGCCACTCCTAGGTATGTATGAATAAAGATCAATTTAATGTGTTATATGACAGGCGTGACAGACACTCTCTATGTCACATTGTGTCGCGTCGTGTCCTTTCCCACCAACTCAAGTTTGCAACATGTATATACCTGTATACCTAGGTAGCTGACATGACGATGTCTTTTGTTCAACCAACAGGAAGAAGGAGCTTTATGAGGGCATGGTAGAAACACCAGGTGGCCGCCGCTCTACCCGAAGAAAGTCTCAGTTTCCTCAGATAGACGGCGCGTCAGAAGATGGTGATTCAAGCTCTGCCGCAGAGACTACCGCCACCGCCAACGCCACCACCAAACGCAGAACTTCCCGTAAGACTACCTCTAAGCGGATGGAGAGCTTAGAACAGAGCGATGCCACCTCGGAGGCTGAGTCCTTTAGTCCCGTCGCCAATGAGAAGCTGGCCGCTGTCATTAAAGATGAAGAGAAGGAGACGAAGCCTCAGCCAACCACCAATGGACACTCAAAACCCGCCGCCAATGGACACGCAGAGAAGTTAATCGACGGATGGCGGCCCGGCTTGGACCACAAGGTTGACTATTCGGGTGTTTTCGAATTCGGAGGTAGCTTCGGTACCCTCGCTCTCATGATCGGATTCCCCCTACTCATGTGGTATATGTGGATCGGCACTACCTACTACAATGGAAAGCTGCCGTTGCCCGCCGAAGGACAGTCTTTCGAGGACTTCGTGAAGCACCTAGCCCATCTCGTCTATACCGGGGCTTTCCCTAGCCTCCGCGCCTGGAAGATCTACTGGGTATACTACGTCTTTGAGGCGGTTTGCTACCTGACGCTCCCTGGCGTCTGGGCCAAGGGCAAACCCCTACCCTTCGCCGGCAACAAGCAGCTTGACTACTACTGCAACGCCTACGCGAGCTTCTACTTTACCATCTTGGTCATGGGCGTGCTCCACTTTACTGGCTTGTTCCCCATCTACACTTTCCTGGACGAGTTCGGCCCCATCATGTCCGTCGCCATTCTGTCCGGCTTCCTGTGCAGCTTCGTCGCCTACTTCTCTGCCCTGATCCGTGGCGCCCAACACCGCATGACTGGCTATCCCATCTACGACTTTTTCATGGGCGCCGAGCTCAACCCCCGCATGTTCGGCATTCTCGACTTCAAGATGTTCTACGAGGTCCGCATTCCCTGGTACATCCTGTTCGGTATCAGCGCTGCTGCTGCCGCCCGCCAGTACGAGAACTACGGGTACGTCTCGGGCGAGGTCATGTTCCTCGTCATGGCCCACTACCTTTACGCCAACGCCTGCTCCAAGGGTGAGCAACTCATCGTTCCCAGCTGGGACATGTATTATGAGAAATGGGGGTTCATGCTCATCTTCTGGAACATGGCTGGCGTGCCGCTCTCCTACTGCCACTGCACTCTCTACCTCGCCAACCACCACCCGTCCGAGTATGCCTGGAACAAGTACGCCCTAGCCGCTCTGTATGTCACGTACATCGGCCTCTACATCGTGTGGGACCAGTGCAACGGGCAGAAGAACGCTTTCCGGGCGCGCGAGCGCGGCGTCCTCGAGAAGCGCCACACCTTCCCCGCCCTGCCCTGGATCTACATCGAGAACCCGAAGGCCCTCGATACCGCTGTTGGCGACCGCATCCTGGTCGACGGCTGGTATGGCTACGCCCGCAAGACCCACTACACCTGCGACGCCTTCTTCGCCATCTCCTGGGGCCTCATCACCGGCTTCAACAGCCCCTTCCCGTGGTTCTACCCCGTTTTCTTCCTCTGCATGATCGCCCACCGTGCCTCGCGCGACATCGAGCGCTGTCGCGCCAAGTATGGCGATGCCTGGAAGGAGTATGAGAGGCTCGTCCCCTACCTTTTCATCCCCGTAAGTAATAACAAACGCGCGATAAAAAGCTATCCCCTTTTTTTCCGTTTTATATTTCTATAGTCGGAGATTTCTCGGCGTACACTAACGAAAAACTTTCGAACAGTACGTCATCTAAGCGTTGGGGAAGACGCCCAGGGCCACGTTCTGCGCACGCGCCTCGAGAACCGTGCGCGTCCGTGCCTCGCAAGGGCCCTGTATGACGTCCATTAAATATATCTGGGCGGATCTAGCGGCCGGGAACAGACGGATTGTCCGTCCATTTCCGGCCGAGCTCGAGCTTTGGAAGGAAATTCTCACCAACTGCGACCCCGCCCCGCCCCGACCGGACCCGCACGTAACCTACTATTCTCGGCATCGGTCACTTCAAAAGAATTTGCGCGCTCATGCCTACCTTACCTAAAACCTACTTTCCCCTGTATATATTATAATGTTATCCGAAAGCAGACTATAATGTCCCTAATAACGCGGTCGGGGGGTGGCGCGGTCCTGGAGGGAGGGAAGGAGTGGAAGGAGTGGAAGGAGTGGAAAGGGGGTTGGTTTTGGGGGGGTGGGAGACGAGTGAGTGGCCAGCTAGGCACGTATGTATGAATGTCTCTCGTATGTCTACGGCCTTGGGCCCGCTCTTGGGTTACAAGTAAGGGAAGGTAAGGAAGGAAGGGGTAAATAAGCAAACAGGTATAGACAACCCCCCTCACGGGGGGAGGTCCAGACAACTGGCTTATATGAGATCAAAGACCTAGATGATGAGTCGCGAAGTCCCTAATGGAAAGCTTTGGTTTTGATGAACTAGTCCCCCCCCCTCTCAGTGTTGCTGCGATCGTTATTGCGTTATTGGTTATCGGCGCCCAGCCAAGGATGGCGGCGTGTCAATGCTGTGTTTGTACTGCTTGTTATGCCGGGGATGTTGGTGGCTACCATCACACCTTTTCCTTATATCTTACTACACTGTACACATGGCAAATGCCGAGTCCGTGCCGACGACTTCTGGGTGCACTAACAAGTTGCAGAAAGGTCGTAGAGGGCGCGCACCCATGCCAAAATTTGTCTATTCCGTCTTATCTAACCTGAGAGCCAAACTTCCCTTTTTTTTGGTTAATTTTTTTTTTTTTTTTTTTTTTTTTGGTGATCACAATTTTTTGAGAATTATCCGTTTTAACGGAATTTGAAAAACTGTGGAGGGGACTGTGACTGGGGTCTCTTTTAACGGCGCCCGTCCAGCAAACTGAGACTGGGCTCGCGGTGGGTGTCTTGTATCAGGCCAGAGGATTGAGAAGGGGGCATCTTTTGACCCCCCCCACCCCGGGACTATACTGTGCATATACGCTTGACAGTTCCTCTCGTCTACGGAATCCTAAATCGCACCGTATCGTGGTAAAGAAAAATACCATACACCCCCGTTTCGGTGAGGCTGGCCATCCAGAGCCAGGGACTTATCTATAATTACACAATTACACAGGGGAACACGAACGTGCGTTGTACCTTACAGCACGCCAGATCTCGCGTGGCACCACTGAGTTCGTCGGTTCCAGTGTTACGTGATACGGGCGGACTGACTGACTCTGCCAATCTCTACATTGGGGAACAAGGTCACGGCCCGTGTGCTATCACATGGAACGAAGAGTGTAAGTACAGAGGAACCACTTATCTAGATCTCCCCCAATCCCCATTATTCAGGGGTGGCCTGAGCTGCGTCTGCCCGTGACGATCGAGTTGTTCTACAATGTGTAGGTTAGGGCAGGGTATTCACCTAGAGCACACTACGCCGTTATGGTCCTACCGCCCAAGAGAGGGTGGAAGGGCAAGGAGGGGGGGGGGGGGTTACGCTACATCTCCTGACTGCCAGCATCACCTACTCGTCTAAAAATGTCGGCTCGGTCTGGTCTCTTCAGCGGCTATCGATTCGGCTGGTTGAAAGGGGCTAAATGGCGATGATGAGACTCAGGTCATTTCTCGAAGGCTAAACGCACACACCACGCCATATATACTCGGTCTGTGCAGACTGGCAGGTATTCGACTGCATGGGAAGATGCAAAGAAGCAGTCATGGCTTCGCAGCCTTATTCATGTCACATTGTAGGAGAAGCAAGCAGGAGTGCATAAATACCCTCCGCATATTATGATTTTTCACTATCACCGTATGACGAGGGCAGACGTGTGTGCCTTCGGCTATGGTTCGTCGCCTTTTTTTGTAGTCTCCATAAGTATGTGGCGGTAGCCTAACGCTCTGCATTACCACGGGTGCGCGATGGTCCCCTTTACAATGGCGACACGATAGAGCAGGCACAAGAATCGACCTAGGAACCGACGCGAAAGCTGTGACTGGAGCTCCTAGACCTTCGAAGCATAGGTTTTGGTCATCCAAAAATGCCTGCTAGAGTCATCCCATGGCTTACGTCCTGGGCCCGGAAGCATACGGGCGAGCTATGGTGGTGGTATCGGGGCTAGAGGACAAAGGGAATCAGAGATGACTTGCCGCTTGCCTTTAGAAACATATCTGGATTTAGTCACCAAATGCACCTCCGAAACGGTTTGGTGTGACCCTTTGTGCCTCACGGCTGCTGTCGTCTGCCGGCTGATCACAGATCCTTTGTGTCGCAGGAGGACAGGAGTGATGGGCCACGATGACGTTTGTGTGTGTCCAGTTCTCGAGCGAGCGAAGGCCAAGGTCGTAAAAGTCGAGAAAGCTCAAGTCCCTCGACAAAGGGAAGGAGGGAACGGTTGCCCCGTTATCTTGCAAACCCGTCCGGTATATACACTTACTTCAACATGGCTGCTTTCCGAGGCGAAGGCTACGATCCGCGATATGCACAGGTCGCTGACAGAGTCCGGTACTACTTCGACAAGAGCAAGAGAGTCGAATTCGAGAGCGAGGCGTGTGGAGGGGGAGCCTGCGGTACCTTGTTCAGAGTCAGGCATAACGGGAAGAGGTTCGCCGTGAAGGTCGTACTCGAAGCATTTTTCGATGACGGCAACAGTACACGCCCAGGAGTCGTAACCAGGTCAGCCTCCACCGCCGGGGCCGGCGGCAGCGGCGGCGGGGTAACAGGTGGCAGCGATGATAATAATGGCGACGAGGAGTACAACAGTGACGAAGATGGCGGTTGGGTGGATGATGAGGACGTGGATGACAAATTGGGTCAGATCCAGAATGAATTCTTCTGGCTTGGAGTGCGTCGGCGCTCAGCCGCCCCGGGACACTTTCTAAGCAGCATTGGACACCCATCCACCTACCTCCGGACTGAAAAGCCAGACTGACAAGAGTGTCTGGGTCATGTAGAAACTCCGATACTGCTCGCACATCATCCGCAGGCATATCGTACGGTTTGATCCGCTGATAGGACTCGAGACACCTACGGCGAGAGAGAAATTCCCCAACAGAATGCGGTACTGGCTTTATACCGAATGGGCGGAGAACGGGCCGTTGGATTTGATCATCAACAGGTATGGGGCGACATATCCCGATATTCCGCCCCCAAACCGTCTGATGTGGAGGTTTTTCATGTGTCGTACGTACAACCCACACACCCCCTTTACATAGCTAGCTGTAGTGTTGAGGGTTATCGTGACTCCAGACCAAGGCTTACACAGTCGCTGTGTGGCTCCCACGGTTGTTCAGTGGCTAGGCAGTGTTTGGATCTGGCGCATTACGAGATGGGCCCAGCCATCGGCACGGCCTCCTTGGCCGACTTTACACACCAGAGCTTTTCGAAGCTCGCCCACACTGACATGACGCCCGTGAACATGGTTTTGGGGGATTGGTCCGACCTCCAGGACCCCGAGCACGCGGTGACCCCTATCCTGAAGCTCATCGACTTCGGCTGGGCCAAGGAGATGGATACCGAGCTCGCCGCGTCGGCCGAGAACATTCGTGATATCGGAGAAGTGAGTCCTTTACGTACCTATTGCCCTCCCTACCTCTCACCCAGCCTGCTCACTCCTCCCTGAGTATCACCTCCGTGCAGTCTGTATCTTGGGAAAAAAAAGGCTTATGCCGACTCCACCTAGGTCATGAAATGGATTATACTAGGAAAGACTAGCCTAGGTGACGTGGAGGCTGATGTAGATGTGACAGTCGAAGGGGTAACGTTCCAGTCGCGTTGCGGGAGCGTCTTCCAGAGTCACGATGACTACATCGACTTGGGTATAGACGAAGACCTCCTCGAACTGGTGTACCAATGCCTGGCTGTGGACATCGGCACTCGCCCGCAACTTCACGACCTAGCAGCAGCAGTCCAGAACCAAGTGCTTAATAGAGACCCGGGAGACAGCGAGTGGGAGTCGGACCAACATATCACTCAATTGGTCAAGGACTTGGTAGCAGGTCCTCCCGACGATCCCATGGACGTCGATGACGATGATAGTAATTCAGGGGGGTGAGGAGGCGCTGGGGGAACAATTGGTGGTGAGTCTGGCAACAGAGGATAACCACCGGCCTGGAGTCTTGGCCAAGAACGTGGGCTTGAATGGTTCCCATCGCCCTACCATTTTCTGGGAATACCATCATGCTGAGGACTTTTGGCGCGGGGACCATTCGTGGGATGGCACGGCTGCTGCTAATAGGCCAACAGGACCATCGTTAACCGGGCGCCCAGCGTCGCCGGCAACCCCTCAAAAGTAGCCATGTGCGACAAGGGGATTTTATGCGTCTTAATGTCTGGATGCTGGTGGCTTGGTTCATCAAGTAGTCGACGACCAGTGATTGCTCAGCTACCCCTTGGGCTCTTCGATGGCCCCGCTGATTAATAATGCAAGCCCCTGGGTTGGCTGGGGTGGTTAGAATACATAACTTCGATTATAAATTGAACACTACTGCATATAGCTCCTCACCCGGAATGATGTCAAAGGGGAGTAGGAGAGGGGGCAAAAAGGATCCGCGTACAATTAATACCATTCCCCTCGATGATCTCGGAATGTTTGCCGAAAGATCCGACGTCTTGGGAGATCAATGTACTGCCAACACATCAGTTGCGGCTCTTTTTTTTCCTTTTCTCCCCCCCTCAAGCCCCTTCAACTTGCTCGGGAACAGTTCGTTTCCTATTCTTTTGCCATGACGAAGTGAGACTGTTATCGGCCAATGGAAGTGAGTCGGTGGTTGCTTTGACCCCTCCCACTCGACGTTCTATTGCCCCTCTGTTGCCCCTCAAACTACGTCGATGACTTGTCCAGTAGGTTGGAATTCTCGAATCGAAGCTTCCCCGTCCGGCTTGTATTGTCCTATGATATACGGGCTCTACTTTATAGATTGTACGGGATGTTTGTAATTCTCGGACCATAGTGACACAAACCTCGGCGACTGGTCGGTATTTTGTGTAATGGAACATTGATTGTTTGGTTCTCAGATAACTACTAGCTTAAGGGCTAGGGATTTCACTCTAGGAAGGCCCAGAAGGGAAGTAAGGAAGATGCTGTGTAGTTCCGAAAGTTATATCATGGCTTTCAAACAGCATCTACGAGTATAGTTGGAATTTGTTTCAGGGTTGCTTAAGTAGAAGTATTCAAGCGATATATTCATCTGACGTAATCACATCATATCATATCATAGCATATGGAAATAGGCGGCGGGGACAACCGGCATTTTAGCTCTGGCATGTGAATGTAGCCCCGGCGGGAAAAAAGTAAAAAGTAAAAAAAAAAAGAAATACATAAGAAAAAGAAAAAATTGGTCAACATGAGACGGCATTTTCGTATGTCGAAAGGAACCACTTGATTCTCGAGCAGTTATATCAATATATATTTAGGTATGCCCAGTTACAGTGGTCGAATTACTGATAGTGGAGTGAAGACGCAACAAACCCCTCCTAAAGCCTTCCTACTCTAGGTTCCCTGTCTAGCAACTGCCAGCCCGCCAACCCGGCTTAGCACCCACCTATATAGTACCTGGCTTTAGCTTCAGATTATGTATACAGATCCATAATTCAGCAACATGGTACTTGGCTACATTAAGTATCACACGCGATTGTGAAAGAAGATACCTCCAATTGAGGTACAGGTATGTATCAACCTTAAATCGGTACCTTGACCCTTTGCCCATACCGGTATCCACGTCCGTGTCCGTGCCCACGACGCCCGTCCGCCGCCGCCTATAGCGCCCACTACCCACTGCCCGCTGCCCGCCTGGATGGATAAGTGATCAGTGGTTAAGTGACCAGTCCACGGGTGGATTTACTAGTTATCAGTCAATGCTTAAGCAGCACTGCACTTTAATGACGAAGGGCAACCTTAACAACCACCTCGACGTACGTACACGTCCACCACCACTACTACTACCACCATTCATTCTATACAACTCCCGAATTTCTCTTGAATCCTTCTCAAATCATTCCTTTCTCTAAAACTTTAGAGCTCTGACCATCACCTTCACTAATAGATCAGGCCCTTTTTTTTTTCTTCTTCTCTTTCCATCTTCTTACCATAACGTAATCGATATATGATACAGGGACCTCCAATTTTTTTTAAAGCGAGATGGCTCCGAGAGGGTTCGATGAGGAGGAACTCTCCATCTCCCTATCATCTTCACAAGTCCGTAGAGCTGGTAACGGGACTGGTCGGGTACCCGAGATTAACGTTACCCCTCATTCTACGGCCGAGACGACAGCAGCAACAGCAACAGCAGCAACAGGACCAACAGGAACAACAACAGAAGAAGGAGGGGGGCCGAGAAATCGAAATCGAGCATCGAGCCTGATGGATCAAAATCGCGAGAAGATGAAGCTCGAGCAACGCATCGGCGCATACAATATCATCCGTACCTTAGGCGAGGGTTCTTTCGGAAAGGTAAAACTTGCTGTCCACCGGATGACCGGCCAGCAGGTCGCCCTCAAAGTCATCGCCCGGAGGAAGTTAATAAGTAGGGACATGGTCGGTCGCGTTGAGCGGGAGATTGAATATCTGCAGCTCCTCCGACACCCTCATATAATCAAGCTGTGAGTAAGGACTCTTTATAGAAGAAAGACTCCATATCGTCCCGGTCTGGTCTCCGGCTGCTCGGGTATGCGGGGGCATGTTTGTTCGCTAACGTCGCGGTATATATGATGTAGTTACACCGTTATCAAGACTCAGAATGAGATCATCATGGTCCTGGAATATGCTGGTGGCGAATTGTTCGACTACATCGTCTCCCACGGCCGCATGCCAGAAGACCAAGCACGCCGCTTCTTCCAGCAGATGCTATGCGCCGTCGAATACTGTCACAGACACAAGGTCGTCCACCGTGACCTAAAGCCCGAGAACCTACTGCTCGACGACAACCTCAATGTCAAGATTGCCGACTTCGGTCTGAGCAATATTATGACGGACGGAAATTTCCTCAAGACCAGCTGCGGCAGTCCCAACTACGCCGCGCCCGAAGTCATTAGCGGGAAGTTGTATGCCGGACCCGAGGTCGATGTGTGGAGTTGCGGCGTAATCCTCTACGTGCTGCTGGTAGGCAGGCTGCCTTTCGACGATGACCATATCCCCAGCCTATTCGCTAAGATCCAGAGAGGCGTATTCACCATACCCCATTGGATACCCGCCGAAGCACAGGCTTTGATTAGGAAGATGTTGCAGGTCAACCCCGTCCAGAGAGCAACCATAGAAGAGATCCGCCAAGACCCTTGGTTCATGAAGGACCTGCCCGCCTACCTCCAACCGCCCGTCGAGGAGTTCTTGAACACTGGTGTAGATCCGAACAAGGCTATCAGGGCCGTAGACATTGCGCCAAATGCTCCTCTCAATGTCGCCGAGAAGCTGTACGAGGAGGTGACCGAGAAGATCAGCAAGACCATGGGTTACGGGAAGAAGGATGTCCAAGAGGCCCTAGAAGCGGACGAGCCCTCGGCAATCAAGGACGCCTATATGATTGTGCGGGAGAACAAACTGATGCAGGTGAATCGTATGTCTCACCCTCATACAAGGCACGGGGTCTTCCTCCGTCCGATCTACCGTACGTATACCTACTTGGTGTGACACGGACTAACTATTTGTTCTCACAGCTGCATATGGGTCGGGGACGGATAACCCATACTTTGCTACCTCTCCACCCGCTGCTACGCCTGAGGAAAGTATAGCGAGCATGTCGCAAGCCTTGGAAGAAACCACGATGGGAGGAAGATTAGAATCCAAACCGGATCCTACGCCTGAGCCCCAGGCAAGTCCCCTTGCAGGATCCAATCGCTCCACCACCTCGACCGTCGCGAGCACCTCTCCCCGGGGCTACGTGAGCAAGGTCGGCATTCTCCCAACAAGTCTCCCAGCATTACATCGGGAATATCTAGAACGCCAGAGCGCCGGGATTGAGGAGCCGCTCAGTACTCAACCAGTGCCCGATATACCCCTCCAGCCTAGAACACCTGCCGAACAACAAGAGGCAGTGCGCCGCCTCAACCCGCACTCCAAGAGCTCCGTGAGGCTCGACGACAGCGCTCGTCCGCAGACCATGACGCCGGTTGCGGCGAGGAAGCCCAAACCGACGCGATGGCAGTTCGGGATTCGCTCGCGTAATGCGCCCTGGGAAGCCCTACTGTGCATCTACAAATCCCTGTCGAAGCTGGGCGCGACCTGGGTCATGGATGAGGACTACGAGAAGGTGCACGGGAACGACCAGGAAGTCCAGTGAGAGCTGACCCCTCTGGAGAGAGCAACAGGTCTTGAGCAATTACTAATACCTGCCAGAAACGGTAGTTTCGCTGCGAATACCCCCATGGACACGCCAGCCGAGCAGCTCCCCAACCCCTACGACGGCGTTCCAATGGACGAGATCGATCCGCAGAACTTCGATCCGATCAAATACTACAGGCTTCCGGCCGATCCGTGGCACATTATTTGCCGCTGGAGGAAGGATGGTAAGTTATCTGCCCAACTTAATTCATAGTTCGTCGTGCCTCTCTATCCTAACACGTCTTTCTCGCCCAGATCTGCGTAAGTCGTCGGTGTCGTCGGGCAACATCAGCGCGGACGCGGCGGCGGAGGGCAACACGTACGTGTACTCGGTGATAGACAGCCGGCGGCAGGACTTCGTGTGGATGCGGATGGAGATCCAAATCTACGAGATGGAGTACGGCGTCTACCTTGTGGACTTCAAATGCGCCGGCTACGAGCGCGAGGACGGCACCATGCTCGAAGAGAAGGACGTTATGAGCCCCTTCCCCTTCCTCGACATGGCCGCCAAGCTCATCATGCAGCTCGCCGAGGCGGACTAGTTCTCCCTCTCTTAGGCTTCGGTCCCCTTCCGTCGTCGGGGACCGCGCATTCTGTTCATCCTTCTTGGGCTTCCTTTTTTTTCAGCCTAGCATGTATGGCGTCTGCTTTCTTTTTGTCTTTAGTCCTACGGCTTCCCCCGTGTTCTCCCCGCCTTTACTCCGTTGCTGTTCCTGATCCGCACGTCACATCGCCTGGAACCGCCCTAGGAATCGCTCTTCTTTGCACATGTTCTTCAAATCTATCTCCTATCTCTGCCCCGACATATTTACAAGGGGGGATGTGATAGAGAAGGCGGGTGGTGGGGAGGTTGGGTTTGTTTTGAGTACCATTTAGCTAGGCGGCCTGAACGGTATTCAGGAATCGCGGGCCCTGATGGCCAGGACTTGAAACGATGAGACGAGCGACACACACACACTTCCCACGAACCCCTTCTCCCCATTCAGATTAGTTTTCCCCGTCACATCGACCGGCGCTTACGGCAAGGCTACGAACGAAAGCAAAACCTAACCTTGCACAATCCCGACGGAAACGCAAACACATTACATATATATACACGAGGACGCGCGAAACTCTTCGCTCGCACACACGACGCATACGGAAACACGAATTTTAGTTTTGGGGGCGCGGGGCCTGATCGAATCAGCCAGCCGACGCATGGTATTTAGGAATGGGCGAACGGCCGGCATTTTAGGCATTTACTTTTTGGTTCTGGGAGGCATATATGTCACGGGCTGGCTAACACGAGACGAGAGACAAGGGACAACAAGAAATGGGGGGAAGGGGGGCAAGGGTTAGGAGAAACGCGATGAACGATTTCATGGAATGTCATCATTAGAGCGGGGTTTTCCACACCACTCAATAACCCCCTGTACGAGATCATGTTTTTCATTGGGAGAGAAGGCGAGAGGCGAAAGGGAGCCAGCCCGTGGATGATGGGCTGGTGGGAGGTAGGAGGCGGACAAGGGGGTTTATCAATGAAATTGACGCATGGCAAGGGGCGGTTGTGGTAAAGGTAGAAGGGAAGCGAAGGGAAGGATAAACGGTGGGGAAATCCTTTTACACGCATTCCCGTCCGCATCCGCGTCCGCGGGTAGGGTCCTCCCAACGCCCATCATCAAACTCCGCTGTGGGAGCGGATGAGGCTCAATTCAAGGAAGTTTGGTTGGGGCTATGCGGTGATGATAATGAGGTGTGCTATGCATGGGATGGCCGGCCACTTGGACGCACGGACGCACGGGAAAGGGGGGGACAGAGGTATAGGGGTCACCCGGGAAGGAAGGCGGCAATTTGGCAAATTTTGCAAAAGGAAAAGGAGGGAAAGAAACTTCGGAAGCGTCCCTTTTCTCTTTCTCTCTCTCTCTCTCTCTCCTTCGGTCTCTTCCGCTACTGCGCTGTCGTTTTTTCGAAGAGTGTGGGGTGGGTTCTTTGTTATATCATATATCATGACGGCTAGGTTTATACCCCGGCGGGAACAAACTTCCTTTTTTTCTTTTTTCCTTCTTTTTTTTTTTTTACCCGTCTTGTTAGGGTTCATCTCTTATCATGGGTTTGGCTTGGCCCAGCTAGCGAGATCGATAGCCCCATGCTTGCATGCATGTATCACGAGATCGAACGCATGAATGAACCTGTGAGTGGGGATAGATAGATGCGTGGGATGAACACGCCGAACGGACTTGAAGCTCCCCCTTCCCCCTTGCTTTCTTGTTCGCAACGCAAAGTTGCGATGGAATGCGAAGGAAAATTATATTCGATCTGTTTCTTTGCGGGAATGACTAACTAATTTACCGCGCCCGCTTATATATACCCGGCGATGAAGTGTCGGGAGTAATGAATAGATACAATAAAAGACGAATGCCCATACAGGCTTGAAGTAGCCGCGACGTTATCTTAGAGCTACCTGTATATATTCTCAGGGAGAGTGCATATGAGATTATCAGAAGGTCTACACCCATATCAGTCATCTTTGAGACCCTATGAGTACTTAGGTAAGCATGTATAGCATAACTTAGGCCTCACTACCTTCACTGCACTGCCATTTTTCATGTCATATCGAGCTAGTATATCACACAACACACTAGCCCCCCCCCCCTTCCCATTTAAGGCCGGTCATCCCAGCACATGCCACTACTGCTATCAATGCACACGCCGGTGCAGTTTAGAGTTTAGACTCTCATGTCGCCCCATTCCAAGAACAGGCTGCCCTTGGCATCGATGACGTCGACCTCATCCTCAAGCCTCGCAGCCGCGACCCGGTCCTCCGTGAGTAGGTATTCGGGTGGGAGGTCGATCTCCTCATCCTCGTCCTCGTCCCCTTCCTCTCCACCAGCCTCGTTGTTCTTCTTCTCCGGCACAGACCGCATCAAGAGCTGAACGGCGGCCTTGACACTGAGCACCGCGTTCGGCATGCCGTGGCCGGTGTAGCCGGCGCAGACGGCGAGTCCGCGCCCGCCGCCCAGCGACGTCGGGACCTCGCCCACCCACGGGTGCCCGTCCCGCGAGAACCCCATGATGCCGGTCCACTCGTACGTCGGCTCCAGGTCCTGTTTTTTTGTTGTTGTTGTTGTTGTTGTTGTTGTTGTTGCCGTCTTCTTCTCCTCATCCTTCTCGTCTCCTGCCGCTGCTGTTGCTGTCGCTGCCGCCGGTGACGTGAGCGCCGGCCGGTGAGACAGGTCGACCAAAGACCCCAACTCTCCGCGCAGGTACCAGGCCACGGGCTCGTCGATATCCCCATCATCCCAGACCCCGACGCCGCGGCCCCGCGCGTGCTTGCGGCCCCCGCCGAACACGAGCTCCGCTGCCGGCGGCGGCCGCTGGATCAGGTAGTCGTCGCGGCTGTACGGGTCGTCGGGCTCGCCGGCTATGTAGAACGTGTGGCCTATGTCGAGCGGGGGCTGGTCGTGCGGATGGTCCGCGGAGGGGGATGATGGGGGCGGCGGTGGTGGTTTCAGTGCCGACACCTGCCCCCGCACCGGCACGACGAGGTCCGAAAACTGCGGTAGCAGGTGCGAGGTATACGCGTTCGTGGCGAGGAGCACGCGCGGCGCGGTGACGGTGCCGCGGGGCGTGTGCACGGTCCAGAGCGTCGCGCCGCCGCTGGGCGTCGAGGACGTCAGCCCCGTGGCGGGCGTGGTCGTCTGCAGGTTAAACCGCCCCTGGCCGTCGGCAAGCAGTCGCTCCAACACGAAGGCTACCAGCTTGTACGGCCACAGGCTCGCGGCCTTCCACTGGACGACGGCGCCCTCGGCGCCCCCCACCCGCAGGCCCTCGAGCGTGGTCTCCCGGCGCTCGGCGTCCAGGAGCCAGGGCACGCCGCCGCTGTGGGAGTGGCAGTGGCTGTGACCACGACCGTCCCCCTTGCCCCTTTTGCTGGCGCCGCTGTCGTCCTCCTCGTCCTTGGTGACGAGCTCGATGTTGGCGGCCAGGTCGGGGTAGTTGTCGACGAGGCGGCCGACGGCGCGGCGGACCTCGGCGAACAGGCGCGCCGAGTAGAAGGCGTGCACGCCGCTCGTGCTGTGCCAGTCGCACGGGATGCTGAAGTCCTCGACCAGCTGCCGCACGAAGTAGAAGTTCCGCAGCTCGAACGAGGCGATGTGCGGCGCCGCCGCGTACATCGCCGGCTGGCAGTGGCCACCGTTCTGGAATACATTTCAGCTGATGAACCTGCTTTTGCATCTCGGGATGCAGAAAGGGCTCAACTCCGAGCCGGGAACAAAAAAACAAGGCACTACTCTTATGGACTTACCCTCCCCGTAGCACCCCAACAGGCCTCCCTAGCCTCGAGCATGACCACGTGCAGCCCGGGGTTCCTCTCTCTGAGGAAGTGGGCGGCGAGGGCGCCGGTGATGCCGCTGCCGATTATGACGGCGTCGGCGGAGCGGGGCAGGTGGCTCGTGGTCCGGTGACCCAGCAGCTTCTCTGACGGCTCCCGGTGCCAGTACGACGCCGTGGGGTTCTCGACCGGCAGGCCAGACTGTCCCTCGAAGAGCTCCGTCTGCGTCATCGTTTTTTTGTGTCTTCTAGGTGGTGGATGTCTACTAAGTCTGGTATGATTATAAACTTGGAATGATCGAGTAGAAAGAGAGTAAGGGAGAGGAGAAGGGAAGCTATCGGGCTATTACTGTCTACAACTAATAGAGAGGGACCGGTGGATGAATAGGTGGGGTTCGGGTATGTACATACGAGTCACCTGATTCGCATCGTATACCTATGTCGTATCGGACCGGCCGGGATATTCTATTTTCGATGCAAGATACCAAATAAAACGATATATTCATTCCTTTTCAAGTGTTATGCGTCTGCTAAAGCTCGATATTGAGTATCTGTGAGACCACAGATGCGAGGGTATCTACTTTAGGTACATAAGGGTACATACCTAAGGTTTAGTACCGATGTGCGAGCCCCCTATAAGTACTAGGGTGTCCCTCTACGCCAGACTCAGGATCTATATATTGCAGCCGCGCCCCTATTCCCCGTATACATAGTTGCGATTCCTAACTATCTACATCTACAAATATCCAGACAAAGAAGAATGCTGTGGCGGATTTAATACTGCACTAGAAATAGCTGTAGACAGCATCTCAGCAGCATATCATCATCTTAATGACGTAGGTAAGACCCGTATTATAGAAATGGCGAGATGATAGAACGTAAACAGCGACACCACAGCTGGAAGATTTGGTAACTGAGTTACAAGATGTGTGGCAAGACTGGCGTGCGCAATGAAGGCATTGGCGTCGAGGATGTACCGTGGCTTACCGTGAAGCTGTCCTAGCAAATATTCTAAGCTTAATCGTCTGATAGAACGAGAAAGTGTCAAAATTGGCGATGAGCAGCAAATCCCAAATCCCAAATGCAACCCTCCCCTCACGCATCGGCATGTTTCCACACCGAGACCCAATCCCGCACCTCCCCATGCAAGTCTACACCAGCGGGGTGCGTCCTGCGGGGTTTCAGGTGCGCAAGGCGCACCAGCCCCCTTTCCCCCTCCCCCTCCTGCGAGAGCAGTAGACTCTCGACGTACGCGGGATCCACGCCACCGTTCTCATCGGTCGGCACGTCGCGGCCGGGCCGCGACAGATGCGCCAGGTAGACTTGGGGCGGTAGGGCCCAGGCGGGGCCGGGCCCCATCTCCCGCGGGTCCCGCGACGGCCACTCCAGACACACGAGCCGGCCCTGTCGCGACAGGAGGTCCCGGTACCGCGCGGCCCAGCGTGGTCGCATCGTTGGGTGCAACGCCGATAGGAACTTTTACAACGGTGTCAGTAAGGGGGTTATCTCTGGTTGTGTTGATGGGGTGGATGAGCAAAGGGAGGTTGGTGGGCGTGGCTGTGTCCCCCCGTTGTTGAACAACAGCGCCGAGTGGCTATTCTGTCTCCCTTACCGTATAATCAAAAATCAAATCGAATTTCCCGCTCCCCTCCTCGGCGTCACCGCCACCATCAACAACGACGCCCGGCACCTCGCTTAACCAAGCGTCCCCGAAGAAATCCCCTAAGACCCAAGTGACGCTCCCCGGAACCACCGGCTCACCCTGCTGGACCGTCGGCTCTCTGCCCGCCACAGCAGCGGCATAGGCGCGCGCCTCGTCAAGGGCCGTGGGCGAGACCTCGAGGCCCACGACGTCGTAGCCGAGGTCCGCGAGCAGGAGGACGTCGTAGCCCCTTCCGCAGCCGGGAACAAGGGCCCTCTTCCTCCTCGTCTCTCCGGAGGATCGGTGGCCCGGGAATAAGTGCGGTTCCTCGAGGAGCGCGTCGCGCAGCGCCAGACTCGGCCCGCCCCGATCCCACGGCGTGCAGCCCGCTTCCCAGAGCGCGTTCCATGCCCCGCCCTGCCGCGCCGGGTCGTGGGTCTGGAAGTGCTCCGTCAGGTTGCGCGGCGGGTCTCCTCCTCCTCCTCCCGTTCCGGCTCCGGCTCCGGCTCCTGCTGCTGCTTGCGCCATCCCCCTTCACCGTACGGAGATGAGGATTCCCCTGGTCTGGGTGTGTGGGATATGTGAATTGGTAAAAATGGGAACGGCTATTCGAACGTAGACGCCGATTCAAGCTTTATAGTTGGTGTGAGGAATAAGATATGTAAGTTTGTATTAGAAAAGAAAGCAGCTGGAGAGCAGCTAGCTAGGTAGGTATCTAATAAGGGTAGGACAATAAATGGTATCCACCCGCAACCGCTTAGTAATACATGTGGAAAAGGAGATTTCCGCCCCTTTTTATATAAAGACTTTTGTGATGTATCTCGAAAAAATATTCCAATAGAATAGTTGTTGCTTTTGGAAGAACACCGGAAATGAGATGCAAGAAAATGATATAAAGAGTAGATATGACTTTTTCACTAGGTGACGAGAATCGATCCGACGCAGGAAAAGAAAGCCCACCCATGTATCCTGTGTAGTTACTTAGTTTATATATAGATATTTATACTACGTAAGTAGGTAGTCAAGAGAAGCGGCGGGACTAAGTTAGACCGCTCTTAACTCACTGCTTTAGTAAGCCATCCCTCCTTTTTCGATAGTTGAAGTTTTATATAGTGAAATTTCCCGGGGAACACGGGGACCTCATAGTGGGAAACCGATGTCCGTCCCATCCGGGAACCAACGTGGTCCCCGATGTCAAGGAACTAGATCGCTTAAAGCCGGAACCCAGCTGCGGAGAGAGAGAGACGATTACCTAGTCGGCAGTAGCCAGCCTTCTCAAATGCGTGGGACGCCATATCGACAGGGCGATGGACTGTTGAGGGGGTTATATATCTACTCGTAGTTATACACAAGTACACCGCCTGAGTATTACAGCCACAGTTGAAACACAGCCGGCTCGTTCGTCCTGATGACGAAATCGCTTAAGCCTGTCTCCCCCCCCCCTCCCCAACACATCCCTGCGCAACGAACTCATCCAGTCCGCCCCCGCCCATACACGCTACGTAGACGCTACGGCGGCAGCAGCTCCGGCCAACACCGCCGCAATACGGCGTCCCGGTGCCTCAGCAGGGCGGGGAACTCGCGCAGTACCTCCCCGAGGGTGCGGTCGCCCCACGCAAGACCCCCACCCCCACCCCCACCGTGACTCCCGCGGTCGCCGTCGCAGTCGTCGCCGTCGTCAGCGGGGGGCAGCAGGAGATGCGTGTACGAGAACACGGCAGCATCGAAGAGACCCGGGTTCTTAGCGGCGAAAAACCAACGCTCCGCACCCCCCTTCTCATCCTCATCCCCATCCACGAGCGCCGCCTCAAGAGCAGCGAAGGCCTCGCGCGCGGCGGCGGCCGCGGTACCAGAGGAAGAAGAAGACGAAGGCCGGAGTTTCCGGACCTCGGCCTCGGCGGCGCGGCGGAGCTGGTGGAGTAGCACGGCGCGGACGGCGGGGGAGGCGGAGGCGGAGGCGGGCGCCGCGTAGAGCCGCGACAACAGCGCCGCGTTGCCCCCGGTCAGGTATAGAGCGCGCAGCCAGGCCGGGCGCAGCCGGTGATCCAGGAGCGCTTCGTAGGCGTCGAGTCGAGCGTTATCATTCGTCGTGTTTGTGGGCTCGTGGTCTGTGGGGGGTGGCGGTTTGTGCTTATGTGGACTGTTGGCTAGGACCCATTGTTCGAGCTTGTTCGAGGGTATGGGCGTGGGCGTGGGCGTGGGCGCGGAGGCGGAGGCGGAGGAGACGGAGGATGAGTACGGGATGAGGAAGGGTAGTGCGCCGGTCGGCGAGGCGTGGTTGTTAGAGGATAGTACGCGGAAGTCTACTCCGGCGAGCTTGAGGAAGGTCTATACAAGCAACCAAAAAAAAGAAAAAAGATTAATCTTAGCATGCAACGCCGTGGTAGAGTGGCGGGGGGGGGGGCGTATGTATTTGTACCTGCCACTTCAGACACGAAGGATTGAAGCTCGGCAACCCCCTCAGGGCATCCTCCTCCGAGATGAAAACGTAGAGCGCGGGGCGGTCCCGCTGCGTCGGCGAGCGCACGGGCAGCTCATTCGGCGGGTACGTGAGGAGCGGGAATCGGTTGAATAGGCGGGCTAGGGGCGGTGGGATCTTGAACCAGCCCGAGGACGACGGTGGGGATGATGATGATGAATCTATCGTATGCTGTTTTTGTTGTCTTGATCTTGCTACAGAGGATTGGTGTTGGGATTCATTTGGTTTCGTCCGGCGTGTCGTTGTCGTCGCCGTCGATCTCACATCGTCATCCCCCGACGACGATGATGATGACGATGACGATGATGCCGGCCTTGGCATATTGCGCGGTTATCGTCGTGGGGATTCTTCTCGTCACAATCGCCGGGACGGACAATGCAATATGTGGCCCGGGGGGGCTGGGCTAGGACAAGGACTGCTAGACTTGCGGTGTGTACGGGCTTTGCGTTCGGGCGTGCGGGTGTTCGGTTCCGGCCCAAGGTTTTTTGGGGGGGTTGTTTGTATGGACGGGGACGGAGCCTTCCAATCGAAAAGATTTACAGCGCAACCGTCTCCTCTCCGGGGCTCCATATCGGGAGAAGGAGACTTGAAAAAAAAAAGAGTAAGGTACGAAGTAGACCCGTAACCTAACCCCACTATCTAGGTACAAAGTGCTTTCTTCGTTACCTAGATGCATGTACCTACGTATGGAATTACGTGCGTATTTTCCCATCTTGGGGGGGAAGAAATATGCAGGGATTTATCGATCAAAGCTGAGAGACCCCACCTTTCAAGAAACCCAAGCCGCTTGGCAGCCAACTGAGTGCTAGATAGCCCTTCTGGTACATGCATAATTCCCACATATGCCATAAAATCCCCCATCGCCTGTCTGGCTGTCTGGGTACAAGGTACTGTAGGTTTCATTCCTTGCGGGCCGACCGCCAAATATCGCCTATTAACCGCGCGCCTGAGGCAACGCTGCAACGTTATATGTAGACCAAAAAATGGCATGCATTGTGCAGTAAAGTCGAACCAGGTTCAGGCCCAGCAGGTTTGGCAGGCAGGCAGACAGGCTTTTCGGGCAGTCGGGGCTGATCGGGTGCAATCCATAGATGGTTTAGGACTGGCTGGCTTGGCTGTTACGCGGTGACTAGGTGACAACTTTAGTTGCGGTGTCCGGCATTCCACCCCCCCCTTTTTGCTATACCATTCGAACGAGACCAGATAATAACTCGGGAGTTATTTTCAGGTATGAGCTCCACCAATTATCTGGATGCCAAGCGGTCTTCTTCCTTTTCTTTCTATTCTTCTTTCGGTTTTCGGTTTTCCATCATGTAAATCATTTCGCGCATTGGTGGATACGATACGCCTTACATACATAGGAACCCAGGGTCCTGTTCTTGGACATCATGTGAATGAAAGTTTCTCATAGTATATAGTATATAACCTTGGAAAGTAGGTAACACGACTACGGTAACCGCACGGACACACCATGTTAGTTATAAAGTTTGCTTTTAGTCAGACGCGGGGCAGCACGATGGCCTCCGTGGGGGGACTAGTGGTAGGCGATGAGTGTGGGGGGAGCCCAGTGGGGGAGAGACAGCCCTGGAGGCTCTTTAGTTAACTAAGAGGAGAGTCGTAAGAGATACGAAGTAAGGTACGGGCTGGTTGACGGGAATGCGCAATGCATTTTTCCGTTACCGATCCTGCAATGCGACGACGACTACCAAAGTGTACCGGCACCATCACTGCATCACTTGCATCGCCGCCCGTCGTTAAAAAAAATCCCCATGTTGCCCTGCGACCTAGACCAGTCTATCGAATCTAGCTGGGATGGGGATGGAGATGGAGAAGGGGAGGGCCGAGGGGCCTGCAGCCCGGTGAGCATATGAAGCGAGATGAATGCTACGACGACGAACCTGACACGACCCGCCTCGTCGTCGGTGAACGAGCCGCCCATCCGTTTTTGTTTGTTTTCTCTTAAGATGTCCCGACAAGGAATACTACTAATAAGAGCCTTATGTGTAAAACGACGAGAGCCGAGGCTATTTGATGTCGAATTGAACACTCATAGATAAACTGGCAGGTAGTTATGTACTTCGTGTACTTGGCTTATCTCCTTTTAAGGGCAGCACATGAAGTACCTAAAGTCTACCTGTATTTGTCCGCCGCTAACTTACTCGAGTAAGTTACTTACTCACTCTAAACTTAGCCTACCTGTACGATGATGTCGGCGCTTCCCGCTGCATGTATGTAAAACATAAGGTATGTGACAGTTGGTTTTAATATCCAGCCAGAGGCGCCCAGCGCTGCATGAGGCTCAAAGGGAGAGAAGGGAAAGCCAGAAAGCAAGCAATCAAGAGTGGGCGCATCGGCATGCCGTCTGCAACGAGACATATAGAGTAATGAGAATTAATAGCGAAAATGGGTTGAGATGTTGGTCTACCTACCTACCTAGCAACCCGACGTTGAGATATCCTTGGAACCCACATCGTGAGGTTCCCGGCGGAGGTTCTCGGCGCACTATCCTTCGCACTATTCTACAGTAGCGCGGGATTAAGCCTCTCGCCATTCTTTTCGTTATCGTCGCCTTCCTGCCGGGCCCTTCTTCTCCTTCTCGCCCTCGCTCTTGCCTTCGCCCGATCTTTCTTTTAAGGTTCAAGTTATACGCACCTATTATGACGATGCTCCCCCAAGGTTGACTTCCGGTACGTACATAATAAGCATTTTACATAAACGTCGTAGTTCGCCCGGCACTCCAACATCCCGGACTTGAACCTCGGGACGTTAATCTAGACAATCTCAATATTGCCCAAGTGTCAATACGGATTATATCAACATTCAACCTTCCACGTAGACCGAAACAAAATCCAATGCTCGTATAGTTCCGGATTTCACACTTCGTCTCACCTACGATTACATACTATACAACTCTACCAGACACGACAGTCTTGTTTGCAACAACTAAACTACAACAACTTCTACAGATATTAACTACTCAAGGTGGTCCCTACATGCCTCATGTATGTATGATCCCTACATAGTACTCGCTCCTATACTTTATATATAGAAGCTTGATTTGATCTCCAACATCATTGTTTGTTCGTTTTGTCCAATCCCAGACTCAAATCAAGGGGAAGACCCCTTATAACCAACTCTTATGTATCTGCCTATCATCGACTTTGACTAATTTGGGTATAACTGTAGTACTGAGAATAGAACAGATCGTCATCCCAGCCTGCTGATCCATCGGGGTAGCTCTTGTCTTGAAACTATCCAAAATAAATCTCTACTACCACTTTCGTCTATTTTCATCCTCGCCAATTATTTATAAAAGGCAGGTCGACGGTCGCCCAGGCTGAGACTCCACAAGCAACGCTAGAAGGAGAGGAGAGAAAAAAGGAAGAAAAAAGGAGAGAAAACTCGCCGTTCTCGTGATCATCTCTCTCTTTCAAGCCCTCGTCATATTTGTCACCTCAACTGTCCTTTCTTTGTGCCACAGCAGTCCCGCGCCTTTGTCATCCTCCCCTCCCTTACTTACGGAAACGGCAACGCACCATTTTGCGCCTGCGACCACGAAGCCCAGGGCATCGAATCAGGGTCACGCCCTCACTTACACATTTGTCTTTGGCCCCCCCTTGTTCCCCCACGGCACCCCCAAAGACACCCCCAATCGGCGTCCCACTTGCTATATCAAATAGTAAGATCTCCAAGATCACTCCACGACGAAGGTAGGGAACTAAAATACGGCGCACCCACGACTGCACCAACTTCGATCGATTAATGAAACTACTCTCCCAACTGGAGAAAATTATCACGTCACCCTCCCTCCTAACTTATCTACCACTCCCCATCCGCCGCGCGCTGGATCAGCTTAAATAATCTCGTAAGCTAGATCGAGCAAGAGACGAAGCCTCTTCTTTCTTCGTCTTTTATACATTCCTGGACGAGAGCCCATCCTCGCCATCGCATCAATACGGTCGTACGTAATCCTGTGGTTCATCAGGGTCGTTAGCTATATACATTAGCGTGGTCACCTCTGCACAAGGACCATACGACGCCAGCTTGTACCCGCAGTCATTCATTTGACGCACGCTTACCCGCGAAGACTTCGCATTCCGCAGTCAGCCGGTACTAAGAGAGGTGACACTGTACTACTATTACATATCTATCTGTCATCACGAGCCAACTACGATTCTCAAACACAGTTCCAGACCAGGAAAATGAACGCGCCAATTTCATCACCCACAAGCGCTCGGCAGCAGAGTGGCTCAACTTCAACACAATCTTTCGCGCAGCCGCCACAACCTCAGCAGCAGCAGCAGCAACAGCAACACAAGCAGAAGACCTCAGGGCCTAGTACCGATGTTTTCATCCAGAATTTAAACCTCGTAGCCGAGGCCGCGAAACGTGCGGAGATGGCGGTACTGATGCGGGACATGGAGAGCATCGGGCTCTCATAGATGGGGGGATGACCCCTCATCTCGCACCGCATCAGATCACATCGCCTCGTCTTGCCGCTTTAATTAATTTAGGCAACAAAGGGCCAGACCGATTTGGTAATCCGGGCGCCTCTTCTTTTGCCGGGCCGCATTCAGAGGCTCAATCCGTTATCTTTCCTCCATGTCTATATACACCACGTGCCTCGTGCCTCGCCATGGCGAGGTATTCGCGGAGCTGCCCGAAAATGCAGAACGCCAAACCAAAAACGAGAAGAGGCTCGGGAACAATTCCAGAAATCCACGCCAAGCCTTTTCGTTGTTACCTAGCCGGAGATTTTTCTGGGCTGACGTAGTTACGTGTTACGTAACCCGAGTTGCTCGCATAATCATCCTCTTACGATGGGTGAAGTTTTTTTTTTCCCTCTCCCCTATTTCTGTCTCCTCTCATCGCTTGAGTTCGTCGGCTACGATGCCGGCGGACCCCCCCTTCGACCTCGGCAACTCGTCGGCGCCATTATGTCGGCCCTACCCCAGGCTCTAAGCGCCTATGGCTTGCGCATTTCATCTCACTCATCACGCGATTGAAAAGGGAGGGGAGGCGAACACAGGCAAGAAGATGCACGCATTCAATTTCTTTGCTAGGATTGGGTGATTACCCTTACGAAGAGCGATCCCTTTTTCGCCTCGTCTTCCGCTCACGGGCCAGCGACGGAACCACTTAGTCGATGCGGGCCAACAGCACGGACTCGGACCAAGCAGCCCGGACGGAGGGAGCCCGGGCTAATTACATAATCCGAGCTCGAAGGCTTTACATGGCGATATAATATCCACAAGTAGCCATCTCTCCTTTTTTCAACGAACGGGGCCACGTTACATATGGCATAACGGAGGGATGCCGCACAGGAGTTTTTTGGCGGTTGTCGTCCTCTATCTATTGTTTTCATTTGCTTCTCCACCACCACCACCACCACCACCACCACTTCATTCGTGCGGGATATCAAGCGGGCGATTCACATCTTCATATTCATAGCATATATACAAACACACGCGCGTACAGACATCACACACACATATACGCAAACGAACCCCCCCGGGACTGGACCCGAAGCCATGGGGAGAAACAGGGCGTAATGGAGCTTTATTTGTTGTATTATTAGCATGGCTAATATATAAAGATATATATATAATCTGAGCTTATAATATGTATCTCATCCGTCCAATTCGCGTATATATATAAGACAGTGAGAGGGACCGTGAGAGAGGCAGGATTGCTACGTATTTCGTTTTCTAGCCGGGTACCTGGATGGATGGATCGGATCAGATCCACCTTGACCCTGCTCGTTGGCTTGGCCACGCTATATTACATAGTATGCTATGTATGTATGTAAGTAGTAATGGCCCTTTTTTTTTCCCCTTCGGTCATTTACGCGATGATGATGATGATGATGGACTTAATTAGTCTAAGTAAGAATTCGCATATCCGCTCGCCTCCTCCATGGAACTTTTTCTACATATGTCCCGTTTGTGTCCTTTATCTCGTCGCTAGGTAGTGTACTATGCGTGTGTGAATGTCTATCTGTCTGTCTGTCTGCAAAATCGTGGCTGACTGAGTTGTTTGCCCGTGCGTGCAAAGGGGGGATGGTGATATGGATGTAGGGAACTTGGGATCCTAACTAGCCTTCGTTGACATATATTCGAAAAAATGTCCATGATATACTGTTCAAGGAATGGACCTTGATACATATATAAGGTAGACAATAACGGAGAGTAGTCATGATACGATAATAATGATAATAATACGATATGCCATTCCCGACGAAGAAGTTCCGCTACGGCCCTTCATCGTCTACTTAACTAAAGGAGTAGGTAGGTAAGTAGTTTCCGGTCAATAATCAACCCACCCCCCCCCCCCCCCATAATCGGTCCCCAGCAAGCTCGCTCCGTCGAACAGTCCGCGGCCGGGCCCGTCTCCCCGCCCCCGCCATCTCCGTAACGTACATGACATGACATGACATGGCGCACAGCTAGCTAGCTGTGTGGTCAAGATATAGGTAGAAGATAAGAAGAGGAAGGGGGTTCCACCAGCACACGTAACGGACAGGCGACCTATATCCCCCCCCCCCCCCAAATCTAGCCCTTACGTATACGTGGAGGGGGAGTAAGCGTCCGTTTTTTTTGTATTGGCGTGAACTGGACCGCAAAGGTACGAGGGTGGGGGAAGGGCACGGCACGGCATTTCATCAGTCAGTCAGTCAGTTAGTCAGATCAGTGAGCCAGTTACCAAAACAACAGCCGACTGACTGGATGACCGCTCGTCCATCATGTGTCATTTCACTTAGGTCTATTGACTTCTTCTGTCTCTTGGTAACTCGGTTGCTTGTTTTCTCGCTTGTTGGTTTGCTCGCTTGCTCGCAAGATAGGGGTTTTTGGGTGGGGCAGGGGGGGGTGGTCAGTTCGGTTAGTTTTAAGGAGTTTTCATTTTCTCTTACCTACCACCACCACCAACTTCCAACACAAGATAATAACAACGGGAGTTTTATGGTGAATAGGAGTCCATCGATACTACCAAACCCAAGTCAAAAAAAAATCATTTGGAGCTTACTTACTTACTAGTTTAACACTTTGAATTCACTGCCACTTCACTAATAAAAGCGCCCCGACCGACCGACATACACCCCCCACCCCACACCCACACACCTTCCCTACATAGGTTTGAAACGACGTTGCGAAAAGGAACAAAACCCTGCTGCTGCTGCTGCTGCTACTACTACTACTTAAAACAAACAAACAAAAGCCTCGTCCTTCCCTCCCGGTTCCCCCCTTTCCTCCCACCAGGATCCCTTCCGCACCCTTGTAGGAAAAATGCCCGGTGGACTGACTGCCTTTCCTCTCACACGGAACTTCTCCCCCGTTCCACCCCGGCTCCCCGCTCTTACTACTACTCGTCCACGTCCATTTGCGGGGCTAGTGAAGGCTCCGGGGTATCCAGAGACCGGTTCACGGCGCCGGACCTGTCGAGGCCTAACGGGGTCTCTACCTCGAGCTGCACCTCCTGCTCCTGTCCCTGCCTCTGTTCCCGCTCCCGCTCCAATGCAGGGTCGATCGGCGATTCCCGGTCGGCGTGTTGTTGCCCCCAAGTGTACTACATAGGTTGCAACTTGTTAGGTATCTCGTCGATGAGGGATTGGACCGAGACGAAACAGCCCGGCCCGCCGCCCTCGCGCAGGTAGTCGAGCAGCACGCTCGTCTGCCCGTACACGTTCTCCAGCGCCGACCGCGATGACCTGCCTAGCGACGCTTTTGGTTTACGAAAAAAGCTCCCGTTAGCTACTGGTGTGGCGCACATGATATATATATATATATATATAGGGAGGGGCGGGGGAAGGTTGTAGAGAAAAGGCTTACCAAGGATGGCCGAATTGAGCTCCTCTGCCACGGCCACTCTGCCCTTGCGATCTAGTAGGTGGCTTACTTCCTTGACTTCGAGGGGATTCGAGTACGCTAGCAGCGCAAAGACGTCTTGGAGGGACTTGGCGATTTCCTTCCGCCGGTCATCCTTGAACTCGACCTGTAGCTGCTGCCCATACTGAATCGTCTCCAGCAGCAGGTTATCCTGGTTTGATACTGCCGAGTCCGGACCTAAACCACCATCCTCGGTCTCCATACGGTCTGCGTACCCGTTCTCGCCACTCTCGCCGTTCTCACCATTCTCGTCGACGTCCATCTCGTTAGTTACGTCGTCGTCGGAAGAATGGCCATTGCTCCTCCGAGAAGCGCCCTGGTTTAGCTCAGCACCCTTGCGCACCATCTCGATGAATTTCCGGCACCTCAGCCGAAAATAAACGTCGTGGTTCTCCTTCAATACGTGCGGGTAGAACGTGTTGGTGAGTTTCAATGCCTTATCAATGTCTCCCTCCAATATGGCCCGCCGGATACCTGTTTCGACGTTAGCGATCGCCACAGGGTTTAACACTAGGACCATACGAACGTTGACGTTGGTGGGCGTCCTCGTCATCCTTAATGTTGATGGTTTCGACGGGAACGCTCGGGTCCACATTGAGCGCTTGCTTCTCGGCCTGCAGCTCCTCGGCGAAGGCGCGAGCCGTCTCAACATAACCGTCATGCTGTAGGAATTGTAAAACCTAGACATTATGATGAGAAATTTGTTACAGTTCGTTGGCAAGCTACAAGACTTACTAGTTTTTGGATAAGTGCTGTCTCATCTAGTTGAGGCGAAACGAGTCGCTCAATGCTACAATCATTAGACTCGAGCAAGAAACCCAAGATTGATGCTGGGTCTTACCTAGTTTCTGAGATCGCCCCCTGGACAATGGATGTCTCGCCCTGTACCGTATAGTGGTTAGTGAACGTGGGGCATTTCACGGAAGAGTGATCCCCACTTGCCTCCATCATAGTGCGGATATCAAATACAAAATCGGTCTGTCCGAAATTCACTCTGATATGCTCTCCGGACTTCTTCACGCCGATCGTAGGGTAAAGCTTTCCTTTGAAATCACGGACGGCCGTATCTATCAAGATAAACAGCAGTTAGAGCGAAACTGCAAGACGTGGATGCGCGGGGGCCCGAATGCGTACTTAGGTATTTCCCGTTTCGGGTGAAGAATATGGTTTTTGTGTGGAAGTTAACCCCGCAGCCAACCACATCCGGGGCACCGAACGACGGGCCGTAGGATTTCCCGCTGCTTTGCTGACTGTATATGTCACCATCGTCGCCATGGTAGCCGTAAGACTCGTTTTCCCAGCCTGGGGGTCGGGATAACGAGGCATTCTGCGACGAAAGTCCGATACACACAGCCGCAGCTCTATATGACGAATTAGCAGTCAGCATGGGCATAACCCACGATATCACATAGCCCGCTACTCCATCCAACCCGATATGGTGCGACTTACTCATCTCGCCGCCTAGTAAGCGCGTTCGCGTCCGGAAGCATGTGGACCTCGTAATAATATAAGCCGACCTGGGGTGGAATAGGATGATCGGCTCGAATGGATGAGATTTCGTAATCATGCTCCCTCATACTCCTCGGCGTAGATTTAATCTCTTGACCGTCACCAAACACTTCCAAACCTCCGTACTTGTCCTCCTTGTTCAACCGGGATGGCAGCGGGGCCACAGTATCCTCCTCTTCGAAGGGCGGTGCGCGTTCGATAACGTCGAATTTCATTCCGAGGTGAGATGCGGAGGATTGGTTGCGTAGGGGGCTCGGGCTCGGAGCCTGGGATGTCTGTCCGTTACTTGCGGCGGGCTGTTGTTGTGGCACTTCCTTTTGCTCATCATGTGACTTTCTTGCCTCCTCGAGCCGCAGCCCGTAAGTTGACCCTTGTAGGTATAACGGTACGAAGTAAGGATTATTCTTTTGGTGGTTCGTCCAGCGACTGGGTATCCTATCATTATCCATAAACATGTCGAATGCCCTCGAGAAAGCCAGACTTCGGAGAGCTGGGCGTTGTCCGGTGGCCGGGGTCTGACCGGAGGGGTTCAGGTTTCGTTCGTTATCCATGCTGGAGATCTGGGATGTAGGTCGTGAGTTGTAAAGGCCCGAGATGGACTCGGAGGGAGGAGGGTTGAGAATGTGACTAAGAGGATTGAAGGGTGGGTGGGGGTGTTGAGGATGTTGCGGGTGTTGCGGGTGCTGTGGATGTTGTTGTGGATGTTGTGGGTGTGATGTCGTCGAGGAAGAGCCACTCATAGTTGAGGCGTAGGAGGATCTGATACGAGGTAGGAAGCTACCGGGGGTACCATCTTGCGAGTAACCGGAGGGGATATGTTGAAAAGGATTCGACATGTCAGGGTCTAGGTGAACCTTGGAGGCTTGGAATGAATACTCGCGTGGTGGTGGACCTCCTCGAGCTACCTGCTAACTACCTAGGTATGTACGTAGGTATTGTGGACTTAAAAAAAAGAATACCTGGTAGTTAAGAGAAAGGAGGGACCGACATTCGAGTGGCGATGACGAGTGCTGAGTGATACGAGTGGCGTCGACTGCCTCGAAAGGATATCAATATATCAATGTCCCTTCCTTGATGTTCTTGACGTTCTTGATGTTGAGTAACGACCTCGGGAAAGATACCTATATCTTTCCTACCCAGGTACCGATTATGTAGGTAGGTAAATTAGTACCAGGGGAGATAAGTCACGTTATAAGTTTAACTGTTAAGAAGTTACTATGTAGTTATGTAGTTATGTAGGTAAAAGAAGATGGCCAGGTGAGTACGGGAATAAAAAAGATGAGTTATAGAGTTTGAGTAAATCGGGAATAAAGTGAGTGAGTGAGTGCAAGTTGTTGTCTAAGTAAGTCCCACGGGTGTTGTTGAATGTTGAGTTGTAGTTACTTAGTAAAGGTAGAGGAGAGATAAGGTTGTATGCTACCTGTATGGATGGTATGGAGTGGATGTACGAAGAGGTCCACGGTATGGATTGCTATGGATTGCTACATACCTACCTAGACGTACCTAAGTATGTCAAGGTAACCCTATTGGAATAGTCCGAGGCTTAGGTGTAACTATCACCTACTAAGTACTATCTAGGTAGATTACTTTGTGACGGATGTCGCCTGCCTGTCCCTGTCCCCCTTATGCAAGTATACCTTAAAATTACCTTAATAGCCTCCGATATATGTACCTAAACGGTCTAGTGTGATGTGATCTGGGCTGTAAATGGGAGGGAATCTCGAACACCTGATTGGGTCAAAGCAGTTGGAGGTCCGTACATATGCATATACCAAGCATTCCAATAACACAATATCGCATGGGATAAGCTGTAAGATAATATAGAGGCGGCTGAGTGGCATCGATTGATCTACCCGGCATACATACACTATATACCTACCTACCTAGGTATGCAGGCTATGTAGGTATTTTCTTTTATGTGTGTGTATGATGTGACTTGTCGTAGGAAAAAAGGAAAAGAAATGAGGGCGTATCGGACTTTGCTTCCAGCCACCCGACGCTCTCGACTTGCTTGCTTACCTGCTTGCCTACCCAGGAAGCAGATGTTGACTGAGACACATATAATGATATATCCTACCTACCTAGGTAGGTCATGCCTGAGGCTCATGGAATGGAGTCGTGGCTATATATACCGACTTAACCGGAGTAAGGCCTACCCCGCCATTTGTGATGTTATCGGACCCCCTCTCTCCCACACCACCGTCTCCCGACCCGGCTAGCCCTGCCCTTCTACAACAGGAGAAGAGCACCGTCCCTGAGCCCACAGGTATAATGACCAACCGACCTGCGGCCAGACTACAAGTATATTTCGGCCCAAGTAACTAACTAACTGCCCATATGTAGCCCCCCAAGACGGCCTGGGAAGTGATCAAAGCAACGTATAAAGCCGTCCGTGAGCTCTATGGTACGAGGGTGCCGACCACGCCCTCCATAGCCCGCCTTCTGGACCTTCCAGCGCAGAGAGCCCTCAAGTACCAAGTGGGCGAGTTCCCGGAAGAGAAGCATGAGGTTCTAACCTCCCGGAGAAGAATTCGTCCAAGAATATGATCGATCCTCCGGGCCGCCCTGCTGCAAGTCTCTAGCCCCGAGCGCCAGCAGCAGCCGTGCGAGCGCTGCTGGCTGGGCCGAAACCTGTGGGACGTCTGTGTTGGGGAGGAGGGGGAGAAGTGCGCCGGCTACCTGTATAACAGCGGCGGCGGGGTGCAGTGTTTCCGTCAGTATTTAAAAACGAATTGCCCTGCCCTCGGCGACGATGAAGTAGTATATGCGTATTTTAGTTAGACCTGCGTATCTAATTTGAAAGGAATGGAAAGCCCCGCGTCTCGTCCCCGTCGCCCCCGTCGTCCGCGTGCCCCCCCCCCCCCCCCCCCCGGCACCCCCGCTGCTCTCGCCGCTCTCGAGGCCGAGTGGGCCGCTCCGCCCAGCGACTTAGAAGCCCAATGGCGGGCCATGACGAAGGCAGAGCGTGTCCTCGTTATACGCCTCCTAAAAAGGGGATCTCGAACTCGCGCAGAAGGAGGCGGAGGAGCAGGGCAACGGTGAGGAGGGCAGCGAGAGAACGAAGGGGACAGCAACAATGGGGATGGAGACGAGGATGAGGAGGACGCTGAGATGTAAGGTCGGGATGGGGGACGAGAACAACGACATGAACTGCCTTGCCTAGCTTGCGCTCCTACTGGACTATCAGCTGGCCAAGGTTGTTGGACTGATATATGCTAGTATAGTAAAGTGTACCGCATTTTAGCGCCCTTTTCTTTTTTTCTAGTCAATCAGAGGGCACGGTTTGATCCCTAAGCCATGGCCGTAGGGGTAAGGGGGATCGATAGAATGTGGGCGGGTAAAAAAGATGTTGTATGCATTTCCTAGGTATAATCCATACAAGTAATAATTACCAGGTAACTGTACATACTTCATAATATACATAGAATATACTTCGGCTCATACCTCCCGGTTGGAAGCCATACTTCTACATAGATTTCATACGTACATTATCGTCATCGTCATCGTTATCATCACCACCATAACCTTTACATTCTTACTTACCTACGGCAAAAAATGACCTACGGCAAAAAAAATGCATTTAACCCTCACGCATACAAATCCGCCAGCCCTCGGAGTTTACGTAGGCAAAGTTGAGGTCGAGCACTTAGGTAAAAAGGGCCCCAACTAAGTACCTAGACTAAACAGGCAATCAAGTCAGTCAGCCAGCCCAGCCTGGGCAGGGGGCGACCGGGTCCGGTTGGTCCATTAGGTATGGGGCGCATAGCATACATACCTAGGAAGAGAAGCCCATGCTGCTGCTGCAGGACGCCCACGCCTCATGCCCCGTTGGCCCCATCATCGTCACCACCGCGCACGCTACATACATACATACTTAGGTACATACATACTAATAAATAACTTTGACTGGCCCTTATTACTTACCTGCCTATGTATGTACGCATTCCTACCTCCGCAAAAATGGGGGGAGGGTAAAGTTAAGTTAGTTGATAACTACCTACCTAATGTAAGTGTGGACAATAAAAAGTTCGGGAGGGAAGACTGGCTAGGATCATCAAACTTCCCCAGCCGGCACCGCCGGGGCCCCCCCCTTCTATGAAGAAAGTTTTTCACAAAAACGCCTATACATACTCTAGGAGTCTGTGGCTTAATTGACATTTATGGCACAAGCTGTGCATAGTATAGCGGCCTGCCTCGCCCGGGATCGTATATCTATCTATCTAGGGAGCGAGGTCATAAATGCGTAGTAGGCTAGGAATAGAGGAGTCAATGCCGCAAGTGACAACAAAGGCGGCACAGAGGTTTGTCTCAGATGCATCGAGAGAAAAAGAAAGATCAGATAGCTCTCGGTATTATGAAGATGAAACGCGATAGGATATGCGCATGCACGAACCCTCGTAGCACAGCGATCAAAGACGGGTGGGGGAAAGACATAACATATTCGATCGCTTAGAACGACAGCGCATAGGCCTGGCCTGTATTATAATCGCAAAGCGCAACAAATGACCCTCCTCCTCTAATGTACAATTCATCCCGTGCAATGGACGGGGGAACCCCCGTAAACGCCGTCCCGATGCAGTCAGTTCAATTGTTGATCTGCCATCTAAGCCCCCCCTTCCTCGTTGTTGTGCAATGATGGTCCGAAACCCTGATTACCGTAACCGCCAGTTATAAAGATGCGCAACTTTCGGGAGAGAGCTTCCCGTAACAGCTTCCTGTAACAGAAACATGGGCTCCCTCCCCCTATACAGGTTTCTCCTGTGTCTCTCGGCCCCTCCTTCCCTCCTGTAGATAATTTGAACCCAAACGCCATGCTTTTCCGCACTCCAGCAGTCAGACTCCATTCAAGGACCTGTCGGCTTCGTAGCCGACGGCAAGACAAATCCGTACATTGAGATATCACTCCGACAAATGCAAAGAAACAAAGGAGGTGGTCAGTCCAACTGCAAAGAACCGATGAGCTAGGATGCGGCAGTAACAGGCATTGGAGCCGGTGAGCTGGCATGCATGCTCGGGGCTACGCTGGGTTGTTCACCGTCGGCGTGGCTCGCACTGTTTTCGCTCTTCATCTGGCTCCCCTCCTTGTTATTGTTCTCTTTGTTGCTGCTGTCGGCGGAAGCGGCGGTCGAAGACTCCGTAGGGGCCTCAGGCTGGGGCTTCGGGGGCGCCCTCCAGCGCGGGATCTCCCAGACGACACCGGTGAAGGTCTTGAGCCGGAAGCCGCCCTTGGACCATTTACGGCAGGGGGTGCCTGATCGGTCGAGTGCACGCAGCCCGGCGTTGATAGCGCCCTGGTTGGCCTTCGGACCCAGCTTGTGGTAGGCACCGCCGTTCTGACGCCCATTTGGGTCGATGCTGCCATCCTCCCTGTTTGGCACCGTTAGTATGCGATTGTGACTAGATTTAGATATTTTTGTAGCTTCCAAAGAGCCGCAGCCCTGGACGCTCAATAGGTTGAGGACATAGAGGGATCAAGACAGGTATACTTACAGTCTAGGCTTCTTCTTGGGACCCGGCTTGCCCCTGATCTTCGCAGTAGGGTCACCGTTCGCTGCAGCGGCGCTCCTCTTCACACCCTTCTTCTTAGGAGCCTCGGTCGGCGGGCCCATAGGCACCTGAGAAGGGGTGCCGTTGGGAGCCGGAGTACCGTTGGGGGCCGGCGTGCCGTTGGGGGCCGGCGTGCCATTAGGAACAGGCGTGCCAGCGTTAGACTCGGAAGCATTATCACCATTCGACGCGGTTGCCGCAGGCTCGTTGGGCAGCGTCGCAGACGTATCGGGCGACTCTTTTACCGGCGACTCCTCCTTGATGGACGAGGGGTCAATGATCCGGCGTAGCTTAATTGGCGTGACCTGCAATGTGACGATATTGACATTGCTGTTACCGGCGGCCTTCCCCGAGGACTTTCGTCGGTCCTTCTCCTTTGAAGGAGTAGCCGTTTTGGCAGTCGAAGGCATCGTGATCTAATCCTTTGGTTGTCTTGACGAGAAGTGATGGATGGCGAGATCGCGACTTTATTTTCGAAAGTCTTCGCCCAATGAAAACGGAAGCCTAAAGGCGACGAGGCTGGACAATGGTGATGTGGCCAAAGTCCTTATCAATTGTGTGCGAGTAATGAATCACAGCACAGAAGGCGTAAGAGATTTCCCGAATCTACCAAATTCGGCCAAGAGGGATGGTTTTATGGTACAAGTTAGAGTTTGGCGATGCGCAGAGAAAGCGATTAAATAGAAAGTAAAGCTGGCTGCGTGCGTGATGGTTGTTGGGTGATTGTGTTGGCAGCGTTAGTACCTATTGTCGACGGTTGTGGTGGTGGTAGCAAGTAACGATTGAAGTAGTGCTTGTTTCTCAGGTTGGACTACTTGGTTTCGATTTTTTTTCTTCGACAATAGGGAGAGAGTAATTATAATAGGAGTGGGTAGAAGTGGGTAAAGCGTGATGGTGAGTTAGATGTGGTGATGTGAACTGTGCGATGAAGACTTTTTTTGCAGGTAGGGCGACGGTGATGATGATGGTGATGATGATGGTGATGATGATGGTGATGATGATGGTGATGGTGATGGTTACGATAATGCAGTTGGTGGTGGTTTGGATGATGAAGAAAGGGAAAAGTGATTATTGTTATGGGGGGAGACCGGGAAGTTTGCCATTTTGTTGGTTTCTTTGGTAAGTTTGGGGCTTTGGTCTCATTTTCCTCATTTTTGGGAGCAGTGCACAATAAACGGCGGCGGGATTGCTCATGGTTGCTCGCTTTTGGTTATGGGCTACTGTGTGTGTGTGTGTGTGTGTGTGTGTATGGGCTGGGCTGGGGGAGATGGGCTGCGTAGAGCTGGGTGGTGTTAAGATTCTACTCTAAGGTTATTACCTACTTCGCGAAAAAAAAGAGTGGTGCCGTAATGTTTGAGTTCTGGTCCGCTGTACCTTTGTACTTTGTATCCCTCGGTCCTTTCCAAATTAGGAATGGGCTGAGATAATACATTACTCAAGTACCGCGTTTATCACGTGTTAATTGGTGGAATGGCTTGCATAAATCTGCATAAAGAACCCCTTGGCTGGCACAACCTTCGAGTACCCATCTTTACTGCTGACTAACGCGGGAGCTGCTTTAATGGAGATACTTACTGACGGGTATAACTTACTATGGCATCCTTTGTACCTGGATTTTCAACCTTGAATCTCACGTTAGGTACCCTGGTACTTAGTTACACTATGCAGGTAAGTCTAAGTCTACTTGTACTTCTATAACAGCCTGGGCAGTCCTGGAGGTAAATTGACGATATTCCACTTACTCCGTTTGCGGTTGAGGCGGTTTGTCCAAGATGTCCACATTCATGGATCTGACTTGCTATCGTAACCTGGAACCTTGGATGTACGAAGTACTCATCAAGCCCAAAGCCAACCTGTGATGAGTTTTTTTACATTACCCATCAATCATCCCAGGGTTCCATGAATGTCTCATCATCATTTTCCGTCCCTTAAACTACTACTCATCTAGGCAATTAATTGCCAACCGCCAACACCGGCAAAACTGGGCTTGCCTGGGCCATTCTTCGTGTTCGAATCGCACCAACTTGTTTTAAAAAACCTAGATATATGTATGAACCAACTAAGAATGAATCAATGAGAGTCCACGGATGCAGAATAGTTATAAAATCCGTACTCATCCTAACTAGGTTGGCTTCGGTTTCCTGCAATTACTGCGGTCACTCTCCGAATATTACTACGGAATACTTCATACATACTTACCTACTGTAGCTATGAGGAGCCCGGCGTAACAAGAAGACTGGGGAGAGAGACATCCAAGCCCTCCTCCTCTGGCCCCTTTTGGTCCCCGCAGCTGACGATCGTAAGCAATACAAACGAGCACTAATAGTAATGAAATAAATAAACCACCGCAGAAGCCGGTCGGTCTAGCCTTGGTCGCACCGGTAAAGCCGACAATGAAACGCCATCACGATGACTCCATAGAAGTAACTAGGTAGTTGAACTTGTCAATCGACTTGGTTTTTGGTACTTTTTCTATAAGTATATTATCATAATAGTTAGGTGATTCACATGGAAGAACCTCACCTACCAGCCCGCCTAGTACAAATATAACCCGAAAGTTTGTGCCCAAAATTCATCCAAGCAACGAATCCTGTCTCGGGTCGGCGAGTCGGGTCATCTCGTGCGCCCTCTTTTTTTCCCTCACGTCCTCTACGTAACCGCCCTGCCGCCAAGTTTGCTTCGCTGTTAGTTCCTTCGCCTCCGGCTTCTTCCATATGATTCGACCCTGCCTGAATGGCAACCTGGCCTGCCTAGGAGGGTAACCTGGAACCTGCATTTCGCAGCCTTCCATTTGCTTTCAAAAGGGAATGCAGCCGGAAATGCATCCAGCCTGACACAAGGCAGAAATTACTGGCGTTGGGCCTGATTTCGAATTCTCGCGCATCTCATTCCCGCTAGCCTACATGGTCGCAAAAAAAAAAAAAAAACGCACTTGATGACTTCAAGAAACTCTCGTGGTGGCGTGTTGGTGCGAGCTGCCCGCTTACGGATGGTCGGGTCGGCAATAGATGAAAGAAGAAGAAAAAAGGATCGCCACTTTTTTTCCAAATTGCCTAAGCGCACAGTTACGATCATGTGCGATAAAATGAGCAAATCCATGCTACGACTCCCCGAGGCGCATTCCTACGCCCCATCAAAAAGGGGCGGTTACGTATACCTGCTAAACTCCTAGTCAAGCCGACTGGCGTCTCTCTCCAAAAAATGTAACGGTCGACGATGTGCTACCGCACTGCGCCTCACAGCTTCCAAGGACGGGCGCGACGAGGCATTTAGGGCTCTACCAACCAAGAAACCAAGGCGAGTCTTAATGCTTCAGTTTCAATACCGATCCAGAATGTGCGAGGGATCGTGCATGGTGTCATGGCGTGGAGACGACGAGTTATCGAGGCATTGCATTGCATTTCAAAGGGACTAATCATCAACGGTACTATCAACGGCATACTGATAGTGCAATCGAACATTCTGCACTGCGCGACGACTAGCTAAGGAGATGCATAGTTTCCGGTAAGGGGGCCTGAAATGGATGAAGCGAAATCGTGGCAGCAAGAAGGCAGAGAGCGAGGGCAAAATTGACAAGGCTCGCACGACAAACGAAGTGGCCCGCTTTACTGTTTCGGTTGGCGCTGGGATTGACTTGAGGATAATAGTTCATTGAGACGCGAGCCAATCCTGTAGAGGAGCCCGCAACGCTTCCAGGCAATGCGATGTCCGATCTGCCTGAAAGCATCGGGCGCTCTCCGTTCTCATGCGGGCATAGCCCAGGGCTCGCCGTCAAGTGTCGCCGTCAAGCGTCGCCGGAGGTTTTCACGGGGCGACGTGGCCGCTCCCGCCAAGGATGCCGAACTGACTTGCATATCCCGTCGGCTCGCTGGACAAATATGTTCGAACTACTTGAACCGGCCAGCCAGGCCAGGCCGCAACATCGATCAACAAGGTGTCGTTGCCACCGTGCCTATTCATTTACGAAGAGTAGGTCAAGACCTTGGCCGCCATCGTGGCAATAGCCTCACTTCGCTTGCGATGCCTTAAATATGGGTTGACAACCTTCTACCTGGGAGGGGCGGTATCAATGAAAAATTCCGTGAGACTGGGATGGCTTTCATAGGGAGGCTCTATGCTCCAGCCGAGCTAACCATGTGTCCCTTAAACCTCATCTTCCGTTCTCTGGGGGGCTGTCCCGATGCGGCAGGCTCACAGGCTGCGCCAGGCGACCTGTCAGACACCAAGACCTCTGGCTAAACGGGCACTTCGCCACCGCGAAACACTGAGGTAGGCTCGGCATGCCGACGTGCTCCTAACCCGTCTCAGACTTCCCGAGTGCGACCAAGTGCACGCATACGAGACTGCAAGAGGAAAGGGTATGAAACAGTTCCCATAAAGTAGGCAAGCGGGCAAGCCTAGTATCGTTGGATATGTTAACAGTAGATATATCATTATGAAGAGCCCGTGTGCTCGAGTTATTACCAGCTGATATGCGTGATTGAGATACATGGCCTAAAGTACAGGACTACTCATCCCACCATGAGATCAGATGAAAGTACAGTGCACATTTTCTCCTGCTATGGCCTGCAGATTAATGAGGGAGCGGGGAGCTAGAGTCACAAAGGTAAACTCAGCATCGTGTCATACTGACAGACTTATACTGGCAATGAGTCCTAGCAAACGCTGGAACGGCTTCTCCATCTATGTTCGATGCGTGATGCTTTTATTATTTATCCTCCTTTCTTGTCTATTCCTCACGCTGCAACCCTAGCTCCTCTACCGTTTACTACAATATTCTCCTCAAGCATTTGCGATCCATACCTACCTGCACTAACTAGCGAGCGTGCTCGAGAGCATATACTACCTACAGAGCATCTGCACGTCAGGCCGTAGAAGTCTCAACGGATCCTAGCCTGCCCGGATCGGCTTTCTTGCTAGTAGATTAGTCGATAGCCTATCTCAAGATACGCAACTCGCAATCACACCCACGCAGTAACGGACTTCGGTAACCGGAGTAGATAACAGCGAGAACTTCCAGACACGGAAGACCTAGGCATAAAGAAACAAAATAGGCCAAGCCTCCAGCCTTCAACCTCCAGTCTTCTCTCATTACAACATTGCTCAATCCATTCACCGATCAACCAGCCGTTCGTCCCCCAATGGCCCCAACTGCCTTCGACCCAGACAGGCCGATCCGCACCAGCTACTGGCTGCTAGTAGGCGGGCGTGGCGCGCCGCCGACCGCGACGGGCCTGGTGCGCATGGCCTTGGAGCGCAATGCGGTGGAGCGGGAGGTGAAGGCGTACGAGGAGGACCGGCGGAAGGCGCAGGCCGAGTTCGAGAAACGCTGGGGTCGCGACGGTCTCCTCGGCCTGCTGGATAAAGTTACCGGGAGGAATAAGCGCAAGAAGCTGAGTAGAGATGAGTTGATGAGGCTGTATGGCCCGCAGGGCTTTAGGAGAACCGATGGTGGTCGGCGTGATTAGCGGCGAGGGGCGGTCTGTGCGGATGCCGATGCTGCTGAGCGGGGTAGCGACAGTAGCGATTCCGAAGGGTGGTGATGCCGGAGCGGCCTCGAATGCCCGTGGGACTGGTGGGGGCAATACAGAGCCTGCTGGCAGTCACGATGGCAGTGATCATCGTGCTGGCGACGGTGCGGGCACAACTCGAGTGAGCGGACAAGCTGATGGAGGAAAGGGTAGCCTTACTTAGAATGCTGACATAGGTGGTCGCCTTGTCCATTCTACGTGTCTTATTCTAAAAGCCGGTGCTTCCGTAGCTGGTTACGCGGTATTAGTGATATTCTTCTTAGAATTATCATCAGTGTGATGGATGTCGTTGATATGCCTGAAGTTATGAAGGAGCAATATAGATTTCCAGGTCTTCATCAGCACTACAACCCTGGCTCCACGCAGAATATCTAGTTATTTTCTGATTATATGTGGCATACCCTGGAGCAGGACTTGGCAGGCTTGTTTAACTATATGCTCTAATTCGAGAAATCTTAACCGTGCTGGCTGTTCGATCCATGACATCTGTTGACGTTCTTCCTCCCGCGTGGAACTAGGCCTTTGTCTCCTACATACTGCGTATGAGCGACGAATAGTTAGTCACTTAAGCCTTCATCAAACCCAACATACTTCTAGATAGTGCAGTTACATTAGGATACAGGGCTTGCTCTGATGCATGAACCAGATGTGCCTTAGTGCCAGCCAACCTGCTCCCGAATAAACTTGTCTAGATCATCGATTTCATCGGGGATTTTATACCAGTGCCCTTGATCACTATAGCATTTCCAGGTAACCTGAAATCCGCATGCCACTAGAGTCTCATAGGCTGATTTCCCATAACAAGGTTTTACTTTGTCGTCCGCTTCACCGTGGCCAAGAAACACGGGAGTAAGAAGTGGCGAGTTGGTTTTCGATGTGTTTTCGAGCTTGTCGAGGCACAATAGATCTCTGGTAAGGTTGATGACTCTTGCAATCGGATCTTGGATGACTGGTCCTTCCTCCCCTTCAGAGTGTTCAAATGGATCTTCCGTATCGGATCCGAATGGGTTGTCATCGCTCGAGTCATCCTCATCTCTGGCCGCCGCCTCAATCTCGTTTTGAAATGGCAACCATCCGCTCATCCCAATGAAGCCCCCCAAGGGAAAGTTCAGGCTTAGGAGACAGCACAAGGCGGTGGCACAGCCTTGACTGAGGCCTCCCAGGATAATATTTTGATGTGGTACCTTCTTCAACTCCTCATCCAGTATTTCTCGTATCTCTTGAGATGACTCGACAAGGCCTTTCAGCTGTCCATCCTGGCGATATGACGGGTCATCCAAGGAGCGAATGTCGAACCACTGTCTGAGCATGGCGCGTCCAAAGGCAGTGGACCGTCGCTTCTTAGATGTTGGGAATATGAATCTTGCACCTGGAAATATGTCCACCAGCTTTTTCCCGTCAGAGCAGACGCCAGTGTCGATAAGTTCTTTTCCGAACTTTTCTCCGTTTGAACCAAGCCCATGAAGAAGGATGAAGCTATGAAAATGTTGTGCCGTAGGTTCGATTACAAAAGGTGGAGGGTGGGCGTTCTTGTCAGTATCATTCGCCATGATCGAGATATACCATGGAGATAAGAGTTTTTATTCGGATAACTCAATGTCGCGAGGAAGATGGGAGAAAACCTGCAAGGCGGTAAGATGGACAAACAACATTGACAATACCCCTACTTATGCATGCATGGGTGTTTTGATGCATAAAGCCTCGCGTATATGCATACATCCTCGCGGTCTGCATAAGAAGCAAAGCAGGCTATATTTATTTTCATCGCCACCAATTAGCCTTATGATATAAAGTTGTTATATAGAGTTAGAAGTCCAGAAATATAGTCAGTGCATGAAAATATCTATCAGGGAATCAATGAATTTTCATATGCAGCACAGTCGAGATAAAAGGGGGGTGGGGCGGTACTATCAGGGGCTAGCCCCCCTATCTACAAGTCAAGGTTCGTTACATTCTACATACCTAAGTAGATAGGGGGTTAAAGACCTCTCAGTTAGGACACAGTGCTCAACACACATTCGAGATCTACTTATTCTATATAGCTACCATGGTGGTCTATTGCCGTCTCGCTCTTTGTTATATCCTCTGTCGGACATTCTAGCGAAGACAATATTGATATTTGGTACACGATTCCTAGATAGGTACATACATTGCGACAGTATAATGATGCCACCGACCGATTATTTATCTAGAGGTCGAATTCAATATAATCAGAGAGCTGGCTGCTCCTTGCCCATGGGAAATATCCTTGTGCCTCCTATCAATGAACATCATTTTCGTTCTGCCGGCAACGATGCAGGCTCGAGTTGTAACGGTTGCATCGACGTCCCGATCTTCTCGTGCAAAGCTCCTAGTTGAGCTGCAGCAGAATTGTCCCCGTCATCTTGTCCCCGGGTCTGATTGCCCTCCAACTCCGGCTTCTCATACGGTCTCTCACCCTGTCTATCTGTCGACGGAACCTGGCGAGACTGCCTCCTCCACATGAATGCTAGGAAGGCTGCTAAGAGGATGACGAAAAGTGCAACCCCGACACCAATCCCCGCTTTGGCCCCATTAGAGAGCCCTTGACTTCTGTCATCCGCTCCAGATACATCCTCCGAATCGGAAGTACCTGAGCGGAGTCCGGATGACGCTGACACTGATTCGGAAGGTATCGTAGTGGAGTTCTCTACCCGCGTGTCGTTGGGAGATGCTCCAGTAGCTCGTATACGAAAGCTATCGCTTTCCCAAACAAGTTCCCTCCCATAACCCCAGGACCCATTCGCGATGACTATCTTGAATTCAGGTTCCGAGACGTCAAGGTCGAGGGGTATAGGCCATTCATATATAACTTGCTTGTTCCCACATAGGTCGTCGACTTTCCACTTGCCTCCGGGAAAATCTGAAGGGTAAGCGAGAGTGACACTATCTACTCTGTTGAATCAGTTTAAGACTACACCATCTGATGCAATAACTCCCAAGCACCCCGTCGACTTCTTAGATCACACTCAACGTACCCCATATGGTAATGTTAATATAGTTCGGTATTGAATCGTGTGAGGATCGAAGGAATGAACTGAATGACTTCACGCTATCATTTTCAATTGTTTCATCGGTTTTTGCTGGATAGTAGAAGCTGAAACGCATCGTCTCGCCAGGATGATAGATGTCTTCTCCGGATGGTGCCCAGTCAGAGCCGGTGTTACTTCGGAAACAGTCGGGGCGAGTCTGTTGTCCTCCATCACGTCTTGACATTCTGCTTGGATTGTCCTCGACGTTGGAAAGGCCTACTGTCTTAATCAATAGATCCATCAATAGTCAATTATTCTCGCTATTAGGCGCGAGTTATGGCAGAGTTGTAGCCTACGCAAAGTAAACGATAAAAACAAACAGCAAATGCTTTGAGGAAGTGAAAGGGGGCCTCGTGGGAAAGAGGGAAATTGTGAAGAGATCATATGTGATGTGGTGGAGCCTTGGGGCCTTGGCATCTCGTTTTTCGTGTTGTGAAGAGTCGCAGCCAACTGCATTACAAAACCCATGATGGAGATGCAGTTACAACGTGACCAACCCATCCCACAGCCATTCAGCGACCACAAACCTCCAATATGGTGACTATGTTGCATAACGTTGCTTTGGAATGCATTGCTGCTTGGCGAGACATTACCATGTTCGAATATGTCGGGCCCGTGAGTTGGCCGGGCGAGGACACATCAAGTTTTGCGTGAACTTGGCGTCCAGGAGAGACTGTGGAGGTCACCTCATAGACTATCTAGACAGGAGTCTCATACTACTTCCCAGCGCTCGCTGCCAACTGCGGTCGGTGCCCAGAACGTACCTTTAGGGTCGTATTTCGTTGTAGCTTCCAAAAGCCTGCCATAATTGGTACCGTAAAATATCTTCTGCCATTTGGGTTGGTTGATTTCGGCCTCATTTAGATACGCGGCTGGATTTACGGTCAACGTTTGGATCGCCGACACCGGTACGGTAGCCACAAGCCTTTGGATTAATTTTGATGTTAGCTGTTTTATTCAATCGATCATAGGGTCTTTCGAGCAGATGTTACTGGAGCTTAAACCAGTGTACAGCCGCAAAGATCTAGTAAAAATGTGTCAGGGGTAAAGGCTGAGGAGCCATACGTTCCGCTAAAAGCCAGGAATAGCGTATCGCGCCATGCTGGGTGGACTGAATTGGAGGCCATTAGAGGCCAGCTAACATCCATGCACATGGTTGCCATTATCACACCGTTTTCAACGATGGACTTAATCGCCATGATCAAAGTAATCGTTGAGTCATGCCATGCGACGAATGACTGTGACACAAGGCTACCGTCAAGGATCAGCTCTATGATGTCTATCTTCGGATTCAAGGCGTAAAAGGCGTATTGGAACGTGAGGAAATCCCGTGAAGTGAATATTAGAACAAGAAATGTCCTATTCGAAAATGAGCTCAGGGTCATGCTTACTGTACGAAATACC
The DNA here is from genome assembly GCA_023313575.1 of Eutypella sp. D-1. Lineage (NCBI taxonomy): Eukaryota > Fungi > Ascomycota > Sordariomycetes > Xylariales > Diatrypaceae > Eutypella > Eutypella sp. D-1. Next base: position 1,047,024 of record JAJTTP010000013.1, on the reverse strand, counting down.
ACTCTGCTCAAGTGCCTGTAATCTCGGCCGAAAAAGCTCCTCAAACTCGTTGGCAGTCGCACTCGGTAGACACGTCAGTGGCATGCTGAACACAGTTCCCGGAAGAACAAAGCAGTGCGGCGTTGGCGTTTAGCTGGTCCTTGCAAAGCAATTAATCATGAGTTAACTGGCTTTTGTCCAATCGACTGACCATACCAATGCTTACAAAGTTCTGCATTCGATATAAGCTGTAATAATAATCAATTAGCTGCGTAAGTTTACGTTTTACGCGAAAGTAAATAACTTACTTTAAATTATATAATTAAGCTTAATATAAATTAATATATTTCAAATAATCCGTACTTAATAATAAGCTATTATTATTATTATAACTTAATCGGGTTTATTTCTTTTAATTAAATTTATTTTTTAAAGAAAATAATTTATATTATTTTATAACTTATTATTTTTAAAAATAATTTTTATTTTATTTTATATATTTTATTTTTAAAAATAAATATATTACGTTATTATTATTTACGTTTTAATTCAATACTTTTTTATTTATTTAATTATAAAATTAATCGATACCGATTTTATTTTATTTAATTAATTACGTAATAATTTATAAATTTCTGTTTTTTTTACTTTATTATTTTTATTATAAACCGATTTTAACCATTATTTAAATATTATATTTTATTTCTTATTTTTTATTTTCTTTAATAATAATCGATTTTATATTATTAAATTTAAATTTAATTATTCGAATCGGGTTAATAATATATCAATTTAAATTATTTATTTTTTTATTTACTTATTTATATTCGGTTTTAAAAGTTAATAAATAATATTATGTAAATTTTTTAATAAACCGAATTTTTTTAAAAAAAGAATTTAAATATAATTAATTAAGTTTATAATAAATTTAAAAACCCGATCGGTTTATACCGATTCCGAATTTAAAATAACGTTAAATATTATATAAATTAAAACATATTCGGATTTATTAAACCGGATACGGAGCCGAAAAAAAAAAATAAAAAAAATAAAAATAAAAGAATTACCGAAAATAAAGTTATAAAACCGATTACCGGTAAAAATAAAGCCGTAAAATAAATCGTTATTATAAATAAAACTGTAAAATAAATTATTAATAAAAATAAAGTTACGGAATAAAATATTACCGAAAGCATTTATAAATAATATATTTTTAAACGTTATTAAAATAAATCGATATATTTATTTTATAATTTTAAAACTTTATAATAAAAAGTAATTAAGTTTATTCTTTTTTAATTTTAATATTTTAAATTTTAATATTAACCCGTTTTTTATTAACTTTACGTAATAATATTCGGGCCCGGTTATAAAATTTATTCCGAAATATAATAATTATAAATAATTATAATTATTATTATCCGGGTTTATTTAATTTTTAATAACTTTAAATATTAATAAAAAACGGACGCGGTTAAATAGTAATAAAGGTTTTAATATAAAATATTAAAACATAATAATATATATTTTTTCGATATATTTATTAAATTTAAAAATAATTATAAATTTTAAATAATTTATTCCAGTCCCGGTAAACCGGTAAAATAAATGTCCGGTTTTATTCGATTTAATTATTATATTATTTAATAATAAAGTTATATTATAATCGATTTAATTTAATAATAACTTTAAATATATATTAATATTATATTAAATATTTAAACGTATTAAAATAAATTAAATCGGTAATATAAATATTATTAAAATATTTATAAACCCGGAAATAAATAATTATTTTTAATTATTTTCGAAAAAAACTTTTTTAATATTACATGTTATAATAATGGTGTTTTTAATGTTTTTAATTATGACGGCCGGTTTATTTTTAACTATTAGTCCAGTCGAGGGGTCTATGTTAACAAAAGTGTTAAAGGATTTAAGTAATAAATAATTACGTTTAATAAAAAAAAAAGGTGTTTTAAATAATTAAGTTATATTATAAATTAATAAATTTAAAAATTATTTAAAAAAAAGGTAATAAACGTAATTATATATTATTTATATCTTTTATTTTTACTATTAAAATATATAATTATTATTAAATCGTTAAGATTATATCCGAATATAACGATTTAATATTATTAAGATTATTACCGATTTAACCGATTTTTTTTTAATCGTGTAACGTATATGGCTTACTCCAGTGTGGCTGTTTCTTTCTCCAGAACTGGAGTTAGGGATCTTTTTTTATTATGTTAGCCCCACTCGGCCCAATGGCCTGACCGGTTATAATATTAATATTAAGTGGTATTTTCGGTATAAAGATATAACTAATTACATATAAAGTTATATTATTTACTTATATTTTAAGTACATTTACGGATTTTCCGGGAAACATTTATATAAGTTTTATATAAATGTATTAATATTAATTAATAAGTATATTAATAATAATTATAACCGTGGTTATAAAACTGGGTATAATTTTTAATTATTTTAATAATATGCTGTAATAAGCTTTTTATTTAAATAAGTTATATATAAGTTTTAAATAAAATTAAAAGCTTTATATCGGGGTTTATCGATTTATTTATATTCGGTAAATAAGTTATATATAAAATATTTAATTTTTATTATAATTTAATAATAGAATTTATTTATTATAAATTATTCCATCCTTTTTTATTTATTTAATATATTTATTAAAGTTATCCGTTATTTTTTAATTATTTATTTATATATATTAATCGCTTTATTTTTTATTTCTTTTTTTATTATCATTTATTTAACCTTTAAACGTTAAGATATTATTTTTTACCTTTATTAATCTTTATCGCAGTTTTTACCTTAAAATTACTCCTTTTCTTATTCCTATTTAATTCGAGGCATATAATAACCTTTATTATCGTAATTATTAACATATTAACTTAATGCTTAATTAATAATATATTTTAAGCGTTATTTTAAGTATTAATAACCGCGTTTTACTTAGTATTTTTATTTTTTTATATATAATTATCGTACGAATTAATACGTTTTACGGGTTATTAACGTTTTTTACGTAAAAAACGTTATTAATTTCGAATTTAATTATTATTTTTAAATTATCGACCTTTTACGCATTTCTACCGATTATAATTTTTATTTTAATCGATATACTTTTATTTTACTTATTATATAATAATTTACGGCCGCCGAAAAGGTTATTAGCGGCATTTTTATATTTTATACCGGTTAAAAAATTTCGTACGGGATATTAATCGGGTAAATAAAAAAAGAATTTAAAAATAAAATTAAAAAACATAAATAAATTTTCTTTTTAAATATAATATATACGTTAATAATTTTAATATGGAATTTTTATTACCGGGGATTAACATTTTACGTATTACTTTTCGGCTTAATAATAAAGTTTTTTTTTAAAAATTTAAAGGTTTAATTTAAACTTTATATGTTACGGATTTACCGTATACGTATTATTATTTAAATAAATTATATTAAAAGGTTTAATTTTATATTCGATATATATAAAAATAATAATATATTTATAATTAATTCTTTTAACGGTAATTAATTTAATTTAAAAGATATAATAAAAGGTTATAAGTTTTATTTAAGTTTTACCGGTTATATTTCTTTTTCGGATAAAGATATACGGCTTTTGATTTTTAAAAATATTAACTTTAATTAACGTAAGGATATTTTATTAAACCAGGTTTAACATTTTAATATATTATTTTGAGTTTAATTTCGTTTTATATTTTTTTAAATTCTTTTTCGTAAATTTGGTAAAGGTTATATTAATAATTAAAATGGATTTTATTTTAACATATATAAGATTATAAAGGATATTTATTATTTTATTAACATTTTAATTATATTTTATACTCCGTTTTTTAACGTTGAACGTTATATTTATATTAATATTTTAAATATTAAAGAAAAGATAAAAGATATTAATATAGCTAATACGTTATTTAAGTCGGGTTTTAATCTTAAACGGAAAAAAGAATTTATTTCAAGTTTTTTAAATATGTTTCGGGTTAATAATATTAATAAAACCATTTTCTTTATAAAAGTTAAAGATATATTTATTATTATATATTAAATAACACTAAAAGAATAATAATTATCTATATTAAATATTATTATTAATTATATAAATTAAATTAAAAATTATTATCTGCTTTTATTACCTATATTAACAACTTTAAGGTATTAAATATAAGAATAAAAAAAGTTTTCCTTTTTATTCTTTATTATTTATCCTTATTTTTAAAGTTTTCTAAGTGTAAAAGGTTAATCATAAGTTTAATAATTTTTATTTAACCATTTTATATTAACCTCGGGGTAATACCAAGGGTTATAATTAAAAACATAAATATCAAATATGCCTTATTTCGGGATATATACTTTTTTTTAAATATTTATTTATTATTATAAAGCTATATAAATATTTAAATAAATGTTTATAATATTTAAACATATCTTTATTTATAAAAAAATATTATCGATAATATAGTATTTTTTAAACCCGTTTAACAGTTTAACGTTTTAATATCCCGATATATAAAAATAATTATTTAAATTACGTATGTAAAAAGTTTTAAAGCGGCAGGTACCGCCGTAAATATAAAATATTTTAAAACGATTTATATTTTATCCATATTAATTATTATATTAAATAAACGAAACGCGTAATAAGTTTTAATAAATAAAAGGTTAATATTAAAATTAAAACCTTTAAACCGGTTAATATTATTTATTATTAAATAAATACGTTTATATATTTATTAATAAACCGGGAAAACTTTTTTAATTTATTAAAAGGTCCGGCACGTAATAAGTTTATAAATAAAAGGTTAATATTAAAATTAATATTTACGTTTTTTATTATTTAAATTAGCTTTTACTTATTTTATATATACTTTTAATATATTTTATATACTTTTAACGTTAAAATATTTATATATAAGCTCGGGTAATTTATAAATATCTTTTATATAAACATTAATAAAAGTATAATATAATATAAAATCCTTTAATACTATTAACCGGAAACCGGTTATAAAGTTTTTATATATTTTAAACGTAATAGCTTTAATTTAAAAATCCGTTTTATGTTTTTAAACGATACGTTTTAATTCCGCCATATCTCCGTTTATATATATGGATTTATTTTTTACTTTATAAAAATATTTCTACGTTTTAAAAAAGTTATAAATACGTTAAATATTAAAATAATACCTTTTAAAATCGAAATGGTAAAAGTTTTAAATATTACGTTTTAACGTTTAATTCTTAAGCATATAATAATAAAAATACCCGTTTTTATAAAACTTATAAACGGCGTAATATTTTTTAAAGTTAAACTATTTTACGCCTTTAATAAACTTTTCCGGTAATAAATTATACCGGGGGTAAGTTAAAAGAACGGACCGTATTATTAATTTAAACCTTATTATATTAAGTAAATCTTTTTAATCGGAGTTATCCCCCGATTAAGAATATTAGTTTTCGATAAATAATGGTGTAAATGGTGCTAGGGATAGGGCTGGTAATGCACAGATAAATGGTTCAGGTGTATTTTTAATAATTTGTCTCCAGCCTTTTGGGTTCTTATTACAACTAGTAAGCTGTTTATTATGTAGCCACTTTTATATATCGGGAATAATAAAATTATTTAATAAGTTTTAACTTTATTAACTTAAAAACGGCGTATAAAAACTAATATTAAAAAGAGTTACTTAATTATAACTTAGTATATAATGGTTAAAAAACGTTATGTTAAATAATTAAGTGGGGCGTAATTAAATTATATTAATAAATTAGTTATGTAATAAAAAGAAATAAGCAAAATTCGGTATAAATGGTTATATTTAATATTTTTATAATATTTTATATATATATTAAAAAATACTTTAATAATGGTAAACCACGGCGTAAAGCTTTTATATAAAAACGGGCGGTTATTCCGTTTTATTATTATTATAACATCCCTTACTTTACTTTTACCCGGTTATTTTTTAAACTTTTATTTTATTTATTATTATAATAATAACGGTTTTAATTATATTTTCCGGTTTAATAAATAATATTTTTAAATTAAATTAAACCGATATTTACCGATTTATTATTAATAATACCGATAAAAAAGAACTTTAATAAAACGTTAAAAAAGAATTATTAATAAATTATTAAAATTATTATTTCTAACCGGTAATTTATAAAACCTGTTATTCGGAAATAATTAACCGGATTTATATTTATTTAATTTTAAAAATAAATATAATTTTATTTTAAATAAAATTTATAAAATTATATATTAAAAAATATAAATAATAAATAATACATATTTAAATTATTAACTTTTAACCGTATATAAAGATTTACGGTATTATTTTATATATTAATATAAAAAAGCCGGGATAAGTTTTGTTTTTTTTTTAAAAAAGAACTTATTAATTATATAAACATATCGATAATTAAAGCTTTTTATAATAATAATTTTTAAACGTTACAGTAATAAATATTTAAAAATTAATATCCGAATATTTTATTTAAAATACATTTATAATCGAAAAATTATAAAAAATCAAAACCATTTATAATAATAAGTTTTAAATATTACGGTTATAAATATTTAAAAATAAATTTATAATCGAAAACCCTTAAATAATAAAACTAAAAATTTAAAATAAAAAGGGTTATATTAAGTTTTTAAATTTAAATTTAAAAAAGGGTTTATTAAGAAATAATCGGTTATTTTCGTTATTATTCGGTACCGATTAAACCGAATTTGTTTTTATTATTATTTATTAATTTCGGTAAGTGTTTTAAATAATAATAAAAAGTTAATTATAAATTCTTAACCTTTTTCGGTAACGTAATTAATTATTTAATTACTTTTATTTTAAAACTTTTAAATTTTTAATATTCCGAATTTATAATATTATTATATAAAATTAATTATAAACAAACCGAATTATATAAATTAACCCTGATAATATTAAAAGATTAATTTTATAACTTATTTATAATTATAGTAAAATAAACCGTAACCGGAAATTAATATTTATTATTCTTTTAAATTAATTTAATTCGGGGGATAATTTAGTTATAATTATTAAAAACTTTTTTAAAAAATAATCGTTTTTATATAACGGCGTGGCTATACGGGCTTTCAGGTCTTATTAAAGGCTAAATTATAGCTTAAAAATAATAAATTAAAGTAATAAGGTTATTTACTATTTAAGGTATAAGCAGTATCGTAAATATAAAGCTAATACTAAGGCTTACTGCTTTTTTATTATAAAATCTTATTAATTTTATTAAATTATATTATTTATTATAAAAATAAGCTATAGGTTATACCGTAATATTACCCTTTTAATTAAAAAAGGACTCGTTTTAAGCCGTTATAATAACTTTATTAATTCCCGGATTATTTTTAAATTAATTAAAAATTAATTAAAAGTTATTTAAAAATTATTTAAAAAATAATTCTTAACAGTAACGCGTTTAAATTTATACGGAACGTAATAATAAAAAGTTAAAGTATAATATTTATTATAACGGGTATAAAAACGTTTTTACGTTTAAAGTTAACGTTTTTTTATTAACGATAAAGTTTATACGGTATTAACGTTAAAACCGCGGTTATTATCGTTATTATTATCGTAAAAATTGTTTTTAAATAATTTAATTAAATTTAACTTTAAAATAAAAGCGTTAATATTAATATTTATTTTATTATTTAATTAATAATTTTAATATTAATTAAGGCGTAATAAATACGATTATTTATAAAAACGATATACGAAACAATTATATGTAAACGGGATAAATTTATAATTATTTAATTTAATGTTTAATTTATCGGATAAAGTTTAACGAAATTTATAAATACGTTAAATATCGGTTATTATATATATTTTATTATTACGGGCACGGTATAAAAAGTATTTTTAATAAGTAAAAAATTAACGGAATAAATTATTATAAATACGGTCGATAATTTCGAAAACCGTTTTAAAACCGTTTTTTTATTTATTATAACGGGTAAATTAATTTATTTTAATATTAAAACGATTATAAATATAATACGTACGGGTATAATTATTATTAATTATTATATTATTAATATATAACTTATCCTTTATTTCGATAAATTAAATATTATAATAAATAAAGCTTTTAAACTTTATAACGTTAAATAAAATAAGGTTTAAAAATAATAAAAATACAATTTTATAACGCGGTAATAAATTAAGTAATTAATTTATTACGTACGGCTTAAAAAGCCGTTTAAACCTTTTATGTAAAGATAAAGGTTATTATAAGTGTTATTAAGCAGATAAATAAATATTATTAATTAACGGGTTTAATAACATAAAGTTAAATAAATAGGTGCTATTAAATAAAAAGGATAACACTAGTTAAAAAAAGAGTATCTTTAATAAATAAAATAAGTAGCTTAAAGCTAAAAAAAAAGGTGGCATAAAGTTAAAAAAAGAAAAGTTAATAAGGGTAGCGCTAGCTAAAATCGAATAAAATGCCTTTAATAAAAATCGTATAATAATAAATAATATAAATCTTAACTTATTTATCGAGGGAATTTATTATTATATAACGGCGTAACTATACAGGCTTATGGGTTTTATTAAAGGTTAAGTTATAAGTTAAAAATAATAAATTAAAATAATAAGGTTATTTATTATTTAAGGTATAAACGGCATTATAAATATAAGGCTATTATTAAAGTTTACCGCCTTTTTATTATAAAATCTTATTAATTTTATTAAGCCATATCCCTTATTATAAAAATAAGCCATAGCTTATACCGTAACATTGTATATTAAACCGATAAAATTTAAATATTATTAATCGTATTTTATTATATATATTTAATTCGGGATTAAAATTATGAAATAATATAATAAGAATACCGATTTTTAAATATAACTTAATAGAAAGTATTCCCGAAAATTATAAAATATATAAATATTTAAAAGGAAATTAATTAAACCCGTTTTAACCCGATTAAATATATTTATTTATAAATAAATACTTTTTTTTTAATTTATTATAAATTGATAATATAAATTTTAATATACATTTCGAAAAGTTATTAATAATAATTATTAAAATCGAAACAAAATATATGTAATTAAATAATTTTTTATCGTTATTAAATATTTTATAATTTAAAATCATAATTAAATTTTTAAAACTATTTAATAATATTTATATTAAATTTATATATTTTAAATTAAAAAAAGTTTAAATAAAATGTTACTTTTTTTAATATCGTATAACGTTTTATATACGGCTTTAAAAACATATTTATATTATATAATTATTTTATTTTAAATAATAAATAAAACTTTCTGAAACAACTCGGTAATTTATAATTTATAAAAAATAACATAAATTGAATTTAAATCGATTTTAATAAAGATTAAAAAATGTAAATAAACGATTTTACCTTCGGGTAATAATAATATTTAAAAAAGTAATATATAAAACGATTTTATTTTATAATTAATAATAGTAATAAAATATTAAATATAAAAAGGTTTTACTGGTTTTAGTAAATTTTTAAAAATAAAAATATGTAAATAAAAATTTATTTTTAATATTCTTTATAATTTTTTAAAACGTTATAAATTAAATTTTATTTATTCTTTTAATAATATGTCTTTATAATTATTATTTTATATTATAATTATAAATTAATCTTTTTATATTAAATAATTATTTATAATTATGCTTTATTTAATAATACAATTCGGTACTTTAATATTTTTTTAATTTATAATTCTATTTAAAACTTATTTAATTAAATATAAACCGTAATTTAAAAATATATTTTATAATAAATTTAAACGGTTATAAAAATAAGCGATTTATACCAGTAAATTATTATAAAATATATTTTTAAATTACGGTTTATATTTAATTATATTAAGTTTTAAATATTATTATTACGTAATTTATATATAAAATTTACTTATAATTATTAACCGTTTTTAAAAACGCGGGTTTCGGTAAAAAAATAAATTTTAATAATTATTATTATTTAATAAATTATAAACTTTATAAATCTTTTAAAATATTAAATATTAAACGTTAATAAAATGCCGTAAATTACGGTACCCGGTTATTTCCGGAATAAATATAAAAAATAACTTTAAATAAAATTCTTCCCCGGTTTTTAAATATATAAAATATATACGACCGATTTTTCCCGTAACGTTTTATTAATCTTTAATTTATTCTTTACCCGTATATTACCAATAACAAATAAAAAGGCTTTAATAAAATATATTGTAATTATTAATATACATACGGTTATATTTAAATTATACCGTTAATATTATATATTTATTAAATATATTCGATAAAGTTTAAATATTTTTATTAAAATTATAAATAACTTTATTTTTTAAATAAATAAATAATAAAGAATTATATTAACGGTTAAATATTATAAATAAAAAACTTTAATAAACCGTATATAAATTTATATAATTTAATATAACGTTTTTATAACTATTTAATAATTTCATTACGGGTTTCTTTATTAATTTCCTTTAATTAATTTATATTTAAACCGAATTTAAACCTTTATATAATTAATATTTTTATAAATATATTTATATATATATTTAATAATTTTAATAATAACGTAAACCTTAATATTGATATACGTTATATATTTTTAATTAAAATAAAAACTATATAAAATTGTTTAATTATTATTTTCTTTTTCAAAAGGTTAACTGGGGATATTTTTTATAAAGTAATGCCGATAAATTAAATACTTATTAAAGTTAATTTTTATAACGGTATAAAATAATTTTAAAAACATTTTTAAATAAATATTATTAATTATATAAAAAACGTCAAGTTTAAAAATATCATAAAATTTATAAATTATAATAAATAAATAAAAGCGTTATTATAAAGGTTTATAAAGTAGTAGTAAAAAAGATAATAAATTAAAAAAAATCCTATTTATTTTTAAATCCGAAAGATTTAAAAATAAGTAGGCCTAAAAAGGTGGGCCTTACGGGCTTTATTTATTCACCTTATTTACTTTATTTATCTGGCTAAGTAACGGCCCTTTTTAAAGGCTTGTATTAATAAAATAACATTATAAACTTAATTATTAAAAATCAAAATAAAAATATAATTAATATAATTAATATTTATAAGTTTTAATAATTAATTATATTTATTAAGTTTAAATTAAATTAATATATATATATATATATATAATAAGTCTTTCTTTTAATATTTAATAATTTAAATAATTCTTTAAAAATAACTGAAATAATACTGTTTTTCAAAAGTTTTTATTAAAACCTTTTATTTTTAATCAAAAACCCGAACCTTTATATTAAGCCGATTATTTAACGTTTATTTTATATTAAATATATTTTATATTACGATATAAAGGCGTATAAATAACGTGCCGCCACCTATCTTGCCCTGTATAATAATACGGGTATATATTTAAAGTTATAATTTTACTACGCGCTTCTTTTTTTTTCCTTTTTCTCCGTACGTAATAACAAAATCCTTTTAATTATTTTAACGTTTAATTAATGCCGTAACATTTTATGTGACGGCTGGTCTATTCCTAACTATTAGTCCAGTCGAGGGGTTTATATTAATAAGAGTATTAAGGTTTTAAGCAATAAGTAATCACATTTAGTAATAATAAAAAAAAAGTGTTTTAAATAATTAAGTTATATTATAAGCTGGTAAGCTTAAAGATTATTTAAAAAAAAAGTAATAAACGTAATTATATATTATTTATATCTTTTATTTTTAACATTAAAATATATGGTTATATTAAAGTTTTAAATCGTAACGGATCTAATTAATACCTTTAAATCCATGGATTATAACGGATTTATATATAGCTTTTTTTATAGCTTATTAAATATGGTTAGCTTACGTTTTTATTTTTCCGGTAATACCGTTAACGAATAGGATTATTAACCCTTATTTAGCCTAATCAGGCCATAACACGATTTTTCCTTTTTTAAGGTTTTTATCCTTAAAACCTGATTTCCGTGCTTTTATTTATTCTTTATAAATTTCTTCCGTCCTTATGTTTTTATCTTTTTATTATAATTAATCGTGTTTTTAAGTCTTGTTATTATTTTAATTAACGGAACGGTTATAAAGCTTTTACTTTTTATATTTTATCTTTTAGTTTCGAAATTATGCTTTATTTTTTTTATTTTTATTATAAAAAATAATAAGTAATGTCCGAAGGTTTTACTTATTATTAAACTTATATTTTATATAAACGGTAATACGATAGCTTAAAGATTTTAATTAATTCTTTTTAAAACATCGTTTATAAATAAAATCGTTTAAAACGTAAAAAAATATTAATTAAAAAGCGACTTTTTCGTTTTTAAAAAGAGATAAATAAAGTTATTACGTATCTTTAACGTTTTTAAAAATTACAGAAGTTTTTTCGATATCGTAAGAAAAAGATGGTTTATCGTAGTTTTTAATTTTTAAAAAAGTTAAAAAGGTTAAAAAAAAAGGAACGTTAAGCGGAAAACGCACATTTTATAAGGTTTATTAAAACGTCGGTAAATCTTAAGGTTATTTCGGAGTTTAATTAATTTAAAATAAATATATCGGGTAATTTTAACTAAGATATTATTTTTATTAACGTTTACATTTATTACGTTTTCGAGTAAAAAAATATAAAGAATTAAATAAATCTTAATTTTTAATAATAAATTTAATCCGTAATTATTTTCTGATATTTTTTTAATAATTAAATACGGTCCGATATATTTATAATCGAGGTTTTTATTAAGTCGTTTTATTATAATATTTTTTATAGTTAAATAAATTATATTTCTTTCTGAAAAAGTTAATCCTTTTAACCTTTTTTAATTATAATATTTACTTATTCGTTAACGTATAAGTTCAAGTTTTACCTTTATTTTTTTATGCAATTATTTAAGTTATTCCGATATTAACATAGTTTTAATATTATCTGGTTTTTTTTATAAACATTTTAATAAACGTCCGGGGTAAATCCGAAATTGGCGTTAATAGGTATTATCCGTATACTTTCGTGATAAATTATGTTATAAGCTAATTATACGATAAATAACCATTTTATTTAATTATTTTACTTATAATTAATATATTATCGAAAATAAGTTTTTAATATTTAATTAATTCGTTTTATTTATCCGTTTATTTAAGGTTTAAAAACCGTTATAAACTTAGGGTTTAATTTTAATTTTATTATAAGATTTTATTAAAATTTTAATACAAATATTATTTTTTTATCAGAGATAATTTCGAATAAAAAGTTATATATTATTATAATATGTCGTAAAAAGATATATGCTATTTATTTTACGTCAGTGTTTTCGTTATATAAAATAAATAAAAAAACTTTATAAATCGGTTAACGATTATAAATATGCTATTATAACCGTTACATGTTATTAAATTCCTTAATATCGGTAACTTAGTAATAAAATTAAATATAATAAATTCTTATAATCGTTTATTAATTAATAATGGTTATAATTTTCCGTAAGGTTTATATCGTTTTATTTTAGTTTTTCCGCATATGTTATATCGTCGTCGTATTTATTATATTATTAATTTTATTTTATCGAATATATAAATCCGTTATAATCGTTTAAAGATTTTATAATCTTTTAGGTATTTATATAAAGGATATTTATAAATCTTTTATATTAATTATTCTTACAATTTTCGTGGTATTTATAGCTTTTTTATTTATTTTTCTGTTAATAATTTATTATTATATTATTCGATTTATTTATATAAATTATCTTAAATAATTTTAATAGCAATAATTTATCGTTATTCCAGGTATTCTTTTAGCATTTATCGAAATATTATATATTTAATTAATATGTATTTTTCTTTTATAACAGGCTGCTTATTAATAATATCTGCTTATTTATTCTTTTATCTTTTTTTATAAATAATAATATAATCGAATTTCGTAAAATATTTAACGTATCGTAATTATTTTCCGTTAAAGGTTTAAATAGTAGAAAAATATATAATATTCTTATATGTTATGACCGGTCGGGCCATTGGGCCTAGTGGGGCTAACACAGCAAGAAAAGATCCCTGACCCAAGTTCTGGAGAAAGAGATAGCCACACTAGAGTAAGCCACATGCGCCACACAGGAAGGATCGGTTGGATCGGTAATGATCCTAACGACGTTAGATCGCTATACTCGGATACGATCCTAACGATCTAACAGCAACCATACATTCCAATGTCAGGAACAAAAGATATAAATAATATATAGCTACGCTTATTACCTTTTTTTTAAATAATTTTTAAACTTACCAGCTTATAATATAACTTGGTTATTTAAAACACCCTTCTCTTTACTATCACCAGACGTGACTATTTATTACTCAGAACCCCCAGCACTTTTATTAACATAAATCCCTCGATTGGATTAATAGTTAGGAATAAACCAGCCGTCACATTATGGTCGGTATAAACTTTAATTTAATGCATATTTTTTATAAAATAATGTTTAAATTCCTTAAATACGTTAACAATAATAAAAAATTCTTTATTATAAATTAAATAATTAAGTTCGGTTTTAATAAGTTTATAAAAATAAAATGCGATAAGGTATAATTTTCTTTTTTTATTTTGTTATTTAATTTATGCTTTAAAGGCGTAATCCGAAACGTCGGTTTTTAACTTAATAAGTTTTTTAAAATCGTATATAATAAGTACTAGTTTATTAATAATAACGTTTTTTAATTTTTTAAAAAATTCGTTTACTTTATTAATTTATATAAACCGTTTATTTTTTTTATTAATTCCGTAAAAAGTGTTATAATATATTTAAATCGTTATATAAATTTTTGATAATAATTTATTAAACCGAGAAAAGCCTGTACTTCTTTTATACTAATAAGCATTTTTTAATCTTTAATAATTACGATTTTCTTAAAGTCCATTTTAATATGTTCGGGGGTAATAATATATTTAAAAAATTCCATTTCCTGTATATAAAATATATTTTTTTCGGGTTTTATTAATAAATTAGCATTTTATAATATTTATAATACCTTATATACATACTTTTTATATTATTTTTCTGATTTTAAATAAATAAGGATATCGTTAAAATAACAGATAATAAAAATATTAAAATATTTTCGTAATATATGGTTAATTATGCGTTAAAACGATGTTAATACGTTAATTAATCCGAAAAGCATAATTAAATACTTAAATAAGCCGTATTTTATTTTAAAAGCTATTTTTTATTTATTTCCGGGTTTAATTTTAATATAATAATATCCGTTTTTAAAGTTTAAGGTAATAAATTATTTAACTTCGTATAGGCGGTTTTTTATTTTAATAATAAATAGTAACGGTATTCGGTTTTTAATAATAATCTCGTTTAATTATTAATAATCGATTATTAATCGTAATTTGCCGTTTTTTTAAGCATAAACATAATAAAATATCTTGCTAATAATTTTAATCGTTAAATATATTTTTTTATTAATTTATTTTCGAAATACTTTTATAATTTTTTAAGTTCGATTTTGTTAAAGTTATAAATTTTATAAAATCGTGGCGTTTTTTTTTCTATAAAAATAATTTCGTAATTTTATTTATTACGGTTTAATAATTTTTTTTTAAATTTTTCGCGAAACATTTTATCGTATTAATAATATTATAATAATACGTTACGTATTTATAATATTATTATATTTTCTTTTTCCAGGATATTATTAAAAAAGCGGAATCGTTATCGGATAAACGTAATAATTTACTTAATCCTTTTTTTATATCCTTTTTTTTTAATTTGTTATATTCTTTTTAATAAAGTTTTTATCGTATTTTTATATCCGTATTTATTATCCGTTAAATATTAAAATTTTTTTTCTAAATTATCGTCGGTTTTTAAAAAATAAAAAAATATTATTTAGCCAGTTTTTTAATTAATCGATAAATTATATTAATATAGCTATAATTATTTAAAGATTATATCGTATCCTTTTAAAAGCATAATGTCGAAAATAACGTTTTATTTTTATTTTTCGATATATACGTTAAATTAATCGGTCCCCCGTAATATTTTTTTTTCGTCGTATTTAAAAATATAACTTTTAGCTCCCGTTATATTATAAAAGTATTATTTTTTTTTCCATAATAACTATAACTTATTATATAGTTTTAAGGTTATATAATTACCGTCGGTTTCATTATTTATTATAACGGTATATTAATTATTTTTAACCTTTATTTATATTATAATATATCCGTATCGTTTTTAAATTTTTAAAATAACTTATAAATATCGTATTACGTTTTTAAACTTTATGATACCGTTTTATAGCTTTAATATAAACGGCTTTATTTTTTTAAATTTTTATTATAAACTTATACGGCGTTATATAAGTTATTATAAAGTCTTTTATCGTTAGATTCCTTTTATATATACGGTTATTCCTTTATTATTAAATTTTTATAAAAATATTTAAAACTAATTTTATTAAAGGTTATCTTTTTTAATAAATTCTTATAAATATATAAGTCGGCGCTTAATAACTTATCTTTTTAGCATCGGATTTCGTGTTTTTACTATTCGATCTTATTCCGGATCTTTATAACTTTTAATATTTAATATGTATATTTATTATAATAATATACTTAATATCCTCCGGGGTAAGATATCCTTTTTAATTATTCCTAATTATACGGTACGCGGTTAACGTAATATGTAATTTCTTTATATTATCGTCGATCGGTTTTATTTTTTTCTTATTATAAAAAATCGAATCTTTTTTTAACTATTTATTTAATTCGGTTAACGATACCGATTTTTCGTTCTTTATATTAATAACATTTATATTTTCGGCAATTAATAAGGTATTTTAAAAAATGCAGTATTTAAGTTTGGACTTTTTAATTAATAAACTTATTTTAATTACGAAGTTATTATAAATAAATTTTTAATCGTTATTTTTTAAGGCGTCGTTAAGATCGTTTAACATAAATATTATATATTTCTTATAATTTATAATTTTATCGTTTTTTAAACCAATTAATTAATTACTTTATTTTTTTTTTATAAAATAAGCTTTTATAAAAGCTTTTTTTTTATCGTTATCGAAATATTTATTTTATTATTATTAATATTATCGTTTTATTACGGCTTAAGTTAATTATTTGGTTTTTTATAATCTTTATTAATAAATATTACTGTCCGAATATACGCGGCGGATTATTCCGAGCGTTTTTTTACCGGCAAAAGGTTGCTTTTTTTCGGGTATAAGTTTTTAATTTTTATTTTATTTAAATCCTTTACATTCTTTTTTAAAATATCTTATTTTATTATAATTATAGCATTTAATTTATTATTTATCTTTTTATATTATATCGAGCGATATAAGTCCTGGTACCGTTTTATAAAATATGTCGGTAAGCTTTTAGTCCTGATTTTTATTATTTTAATATCTTTTAAATCCTTTAAGTATATAATATCTTTTTTTTTCTTAACGTTATTTAAATTATTTATTATCGATTTTAATTATTAAAGCGGCAAATTCGTTAATAATATTTAATTTATCGTATAAAATAATCTTATTTTTAACCGCATCTTTAAATCCTTGGTAAAACGTATTAATAAAAGATTTATCGTTTTTTTAATTAATTTTTATTATAAACTATTTAAATTACGCAATATAAATATAAGCTGTTTTTTTTTATTTAAAGTTTAAAAGTTATTATATAACGGCTCGGGTTTTATCCGGGTTTCCGTAATTAACTTTTACCTTTTTTACGAAATTCTTATATTTCTCGAAAAAGCGTTTAATTTCTGTAATTTCTTTTTTCTTTTTTATTTTTACGAAAATATTTAAAATAAATTTAAATTATTAAGCTATTTTTCCGGTAAAACATAAAGTAATATTAAGAATTTTATCGGTTTTTTCGGTTAATATATGGCGTTATTAATATAAATAAGTTACGGCTATAATAAAAAAGGGTTATACGGGGGTAATGCCATTATAAGGTTTAAGTTTTTTAGGTTTAAATTTAACAGGTATAATCCTTTAGGTTACGGCTATAATCGTTATTTACTCGATTTATTCGATTCGTTTAAGTAATAATTTAATAATTTATTAAAGTTTTTAACTTAAAAAAACATTTTATTAAATATTGCTTAAAGGTAATAACATTATTAAATAAAAGCTTATAACGTATAACAGCTGGTTTATTCCTAATTATTAATTTAATTAAGGGGTTTATATTAATAAAAGTATTAAGGTTTTAAGCAATAAATAATCACGTTTAATAATAGCAAAAAAAAAATGCTTTAAGTAATTAAGTTATATTATAAGTTAATAAATTTAAAAACTATTTAAAAAAAAGGTAATAAACGTAATTATATACTATTTATATCCTTTATTCCTAATATTAAAATATATGGTTATATTAAATCTTTAAATCGTAACGGATTTAACTGATACTTTTAAATTTATGGATTATAACGGATCTATATATGGCTTCTTTTATGGCTTATTAAGTATGGCTGGCTTACGTCTTTATTTTTCCGGCAGTACCGTTAACGAATAGGATTACCAGCCCCCACTTGGCCTAGTCAGGCCATAACATTTAACCAGTTCTTTAATTAATTAATAAATTATATTAATGCAATTATAATTATTTAAAAATTATATCGTATCTTTTTAAAAACATAATATTAAAAATAACGTTTTATTTTTATCTTTTAATATATATGTTAAATTAATCGGTTTTTCGTAATAACTTTTTTTATCGTATTAAAAGGTATAATTTTCGGCGTTTATTATGTTATAAAAATATTATTTTTCTTTTTATAATAGCTATAATTTATTATATAATTTTAAAGTTATATAATTATTTTCGGCTCCGTTATTTATTATAACGGTATATTAGTTATTTTTAACTTTTATTTATATTATAATATATCCGTATTATTTTTAAGCTTTTAAAATAGCTTATAAATATTGTATTATATTTTTAAACCTTATAATATCGTTTTATAGCCTTAATATAAACGGCTTTATCCTTTTAAATCCTTACCGTAAATTTATACGGCGTTATATAGGTTATTATAATATTTTTTATTAGACCTTTTTTATATATACGGTTATTCCTTTATTATTAATTTTTTATAAAAATATTTAAAATTAATTTTATTAAAAGGTATTTTTTTAAATAAATTTTTATAAATATATAAATCGGCATTTAATAACTTATTCTTTTAGCATCGGATTTTATACTTTTATTATTCGATTTTGTTCCGGATCTTTATAACGTTTAGCGTTTAATATATATATTTATTATAATAATATATTTAATATCCTCCGGGGTAAAACATTTTTTAACTATTTTTAATTATACGGTACGTAATTAACGTAATATGTAATTTCTTTATATTATTATTAACCGGTTTTATTTCTTTTTTTAATTATTTATTTAATTCGGTTAATAATACCGACTTTTCGTTTTTTATGTTAATAATATTTATATTTTCGATAATTAACGGGGTGTTTTAAAAATATAATATCCGAGTTTAAATTTTTTAATTAATAAACTTATCCCAGTTATAAAACCATTATAAATAAATTTTAAATCATTATTTTTTAAAACGTTATTAAAATCGTTTAACGTAAATGCCGTATTTTTTTATAATTTATAATTTTATCGTTTTTTAAATTAATTAATTAATTATTTTATTTTTTTTTTTTTTACGAAATAAGTTTTTATAAAAGCTTTTTTATTTTCGTTATTAAAATATTTATTTTATTATTATTAACGTTATCGTTTTATTACGGCTTAAATTAATTGTTTAACTTTTTATAACCTTTATTAATAAATATTATTATCCGAATATACGTAATAAATTATTTTAAACGTTTTGTTATCGGTAAAAAATTATTTTCTTTCTGGTATAGGTTTCCAGTTTTTATTTCGTCTAAATCTTTTACATTTTTTTTAAAAATGTTTTATTTTATTATAATTATAATATTTAATTTATCGTTTATTTTATTTTATTATATGAAATAATATAAATCCTAATACCGTCCCGTAAAATATATCGGTAAGTTTTTAATTTTAATTCTTATTATTTTAATATTTTTTAAATTTTTTAAATATATAATATCTTTTTTTTTATTATCATTTAAATTATTTATTATCGATTTTAATTATTAAGGTAATAAATTTATTAAAGATACCTGGTTTATTTTATATAATAATTTGATTTTTAATTAAATTCTTAAGTTTTTAATAAAACGTATCGATAAAAGATTTATCGTTAATTTATTTTATTTTAACGGTAAGTTATTTAAATTACGTAACGTACGTATAAGCTATTCCTTTTTATTTAAAACTTAAAAATTATTATATAACGGCTTAAGCTTTATCCGGGTTTTTATATTTTTTAAAAAAACGTTTAATTTTTATAATTTTTTTTCTTTTTCCATTTTTACGAAAGTATTTAAAATAAGTTTAAACTATTAAGCTATCTTTCCGGTAAAACATAAAATAATATTAAAAAGTTTATTAACCTCCGTAATTATTATATAACGTTATTAATATAAATAAATTACGGTTATAATAAAAAAAGGTTATATAAAAGTAATGTTATTATAAGGTCCAGGTTTTTTAAGCTTAAGTTTAACGGGCGTAATTCCTTAAGTTATAATTATAATTACCGTTTGTTTAATTTATTCGATTCGTTTAAATAAATAGTTAATAATTTGCTAAAGGTTTTAATTTAAAAGAATATGATATTAAATATTATTTAAAGCTAATAATATTATTAAATAAAAGCTTATAACGTATAACGGCCGGTTTATTCCTAATTATTAATTTAATTAAAGGGTTTATATTAATAAAAGTATTAAAATTTCGAGTAATAAATAATTACGTTTAATAATAGCAAAAACAAAAAGTGTTTTAAATAATTAAATTATATTATAAGCTAATAAGTTTAAAAACTATTTAAAAAAGTAGTAATAAATATAATTATATATTATTTATATTTTTTATTCTTAATACCGGAATATGATATTAAATATTAAATCGTTAAGATAACTGGTTATCCTAGTTATTTTAAATCATTAGGATAGTTAGCTATCCTGGTTATCCTTTTTATTTCGTAACCTAAATATGGCTTATTTTATCGTGGCTATTCTTTTTAATGCCATGGTTAAGGATTGTTTATGCCAATCCTATTTAAGCCTAATAACCTAGCCAGGTTATAACACGATTTAAATAAAAAGAAACTTAATTTATATAAAATATAATTATATATATTTGAAACAGTTGAATAAATAAATGAAATTTAATTAATATTAAAACTTAAAACGTATAATAATAATATATTATATAATAGGTTTATAATACGTATATCGTATTTATTTATTAATTAAAAACTTTATATAATTTATTAATAACCGTTTAAATTTAAAACTTAAAGAAATTAAATACAAAAACTTTAAACATATAATTAAAATAATAAATAAAAGATTTATCGCGTAATATAATATATATTTTATTAAATTTTATTTATATAAAAATATATATTGTTATAAATAATTCGTTCGTAAATAATAAAGATTTAAATTCTTAATTTAATTTTATTATCGTATTAATTATAAAGGTTTATCGTTTAAATAAAAACTTTACGATAGAAAATATATTAATAAATAAGTTATACGGTATAATTATAAAATTTAATATTAAAATCGTATTTAATATAATAATAAATTAAATTACGGATAATTTGAAGATTCCTTAAATATTTATTATATTATATTTAAGTTTAAACTCGTTATATAATTATTTTATAAAATTAAATATAATAAATAAAAAGAATTAATAATTAATATTATATCGTTATAAAAATTATATAAAAAAGAATAATTTAATAAACGCTTTAATAAAAAGAAACCCGGATATGGTATTAATTTAACTAATTTCGATAAATAAATTAAAAATAAAAATAGAAATATATATAAATAAGTTAAACAAATCGGAAATAAAGCCGTATAAATAAAAATCGTATAAAATAAATTTATACGAAAAGAAATTATAAAAAAAGAAATCGCATAAAACAAATTACATAAAAGAAAAACGAAAAAGAAAACATAATAATTATATAAAAATTATATTATAAAAGAAAATTACGCACGGTAAAAAAATAT
This sequence comes from Eutypella sp. D-1, assembly GCA_023313575.1. Taxonomy (NCBI): domain Eukaryota; kingdom Fungi; phylum Ascomycota; class Sordariomycetes; order Xylariales; family Diatrypaceae; genus Eutypella; species Eutypella sp. D-1. The sequence goes on along the minus strand of JAJTTP010000013.1, from coordinate 1,024,770 downwards.
TAAAATTAATCTTTCTTACCTTTTCTTTTTATATTTAATTTTTCCCCTTTTTTTAAAAAAAGATTTCTTTTTCCTTTTTTTAAAGCTTTTAAACGTAATAATTATAATAAACGTTATATAATTATTAAACGTACTCGGTTAAAATATAATAATTTTAAAACTTATTAAAAATAAATTAAATATATTTATAAATATATAAGGTAAAAATAAAAATATTACGTAATTAAATTAAAATCGTATAAAAATAAAATTTCCGCCGGATAAGTTTTATAACGGCTGGTTTATTCCTAACTATTAGTTTAATCGAGGGCTTTATATTAGTAAGAATGTTAAGGGTTTTAAATAATAAGTAATTACGTTTAATAATAATAATAAAAATGGTTTAAATAATTAAATTATATTATAAATTAATAAATTTAAACATTATTTAAAAAAAGTAATAAATGTAATTATATATTATTTATATCTTTTATTTTTAATACCGGAATATAATATTAAATGTTAAATCGTTAAGATAGCTAATTATCCTGGCTATCCTCTTTATTACGTAACCTAAATATGGCTTATCTTATTGTGGCTATCCTTTTTAAAGCCATGGTCAGGGATTATTTGTGCCAATCTTATTTAAGCCTAATGACCTAACCAGGTTATAACAATTCTTATAATAAAATTATATAGCTTTTTACCCGGTAAAACCCGGACTTTAATATTATATAATAATAAAGCCGTTATTATATATTAATATAAAAATTTATAATAAATACATAATTAATTATACGGCTTATAAATAAATAAATTAAATGTAAAACCTTTTTTTATATTATTATTACATTTTTTATACATTTTTATATTATATTAAATATAAATTAAACCATATTATATATATATATATATACGCGCGGAAAAAAAAAGGTTTTTTAAAAGTATAAAAAAAAATAAAAACGTTTTTTTATAATATAATTTTTATAAAAAGCATTTATTAAAACGCGTTATTGTGACGGCTGGTCTATTCCTAACTATTAGTCCAATCGAAGGGTTTATATTAATAAAAGTGCTAAGGTTTTAAGCAATAAGTAATCACGTTTAATAATAATAAAAAAAAAAGTGTTTTAAATAATTAAGTTATATTATAAGCTAATAAGTTTAAAAATTATTTAGGAAAAAGGTAATAAACGTAATTATATATTATTTATATCCTTTATTCCTAATATTAAAATATGTAATTATATTAAATTTTTAGATCGTAACGGATTTAATTAATACTTTTAAATCTATAGATTATAACGGATCCATATATGGTTTTTTTTATGGTTTATTAAATGTGGCTGGCTTACGTCTTTATTCTTCCGGCAGTACCGCTAACGAATAAGGTTACCAGCCCCCACTTGGCCTAGTCAGGCCATAACAGTTATATTACGTTAATTGTTTTATTATTATATAATTTTATTTTATTTAAAATTAATTAAATAATGTAATTTAAAATATATATTATAATTATAATATAAAATAAATGTTCCGTAAAATTATAACGTTAAATATTTATATAAAATTACGTATTTTTTTTAATTTTTACCGTTTAAAAATATACGTAATTAATTCGGTAAATTATATAAAAAAATAATTTAATATTATTATTTAAATAATATAATTTAAAAATTATATTTCTTTTTAATATTTTATTTAAACGTTTATTTCTTTAATATAAAATATTATATGTTTATATTTATAATAATCTATTTAAAAATAATAGAACTTAATAATAAACGCTTTAGTTTAATAAAAATATTTTTTATATTAAAAAAGTAATTTATTGTTATGGCCTGATTAGGCCAAGTGGGGGCTGGTAACCCTATTCGTTAGCGGTACTGCCGGAAAAATAAAGACGTAAGCCAGCCATATTTAATAAGCTATAAAAAAAGCCATATATGGATCTGTTATAATCCATGGATCTAAAGGTATTAATTAAATCCGTTACGATCTAAAGATTTAATACAATTACATATTTTAATATCAGGAATAAAGGATATAAATAATATATAGTTACGCTTATTACCTTTTTTTTAAATAATTTTTAAGCTTATTAGTTTATAATATAATTTAATTACTTAAAACATTTTTTTTTTTATTATTACCAGACGTGATTACTTATTACTTAAAACCCTAACACTCTTATTAACATAAACCCCTCGACTGGACTAATAGTTAGGAACAGACCAGCCGTCACATTATATAATATTTAAAAAGTTATTATTTTTATATATTAACCGGTAATTACGATATATTAATAAAAAAAGCGTTTAAAATAACCGTTTGTATAGATTATGTTTTAAAGTTATTTTAAACGCATACGTAACGGGTTTAGTCCCGATTAAGATTAAAAACGTATAATAAAATAATTTTAACCCGTATAAATTTAAATATATTAAAATTTTATAATATAATTTAAGTTTAAGCTTATACGTTAAATAAAATTATTTAAACGTTATATATAACCGTATATCGTATAAAATTAAATTTTTAATTTTATATTAAGCTTTATTTTAACGTATTTTAACTTTTTATAAAGACTTTTATTAATAAAGTTAATAAGTACGGCCGGTACGGCTAAACCGTAAATATAACGCTTACGGCGTTATTATATGTTAAAATTAAAGCCTAATAATATAAGGTAATTTTATTTTAAAATTCCATATAATATTAAAGAATTCGTTATATTTATTACCATAACCTTTTTATGCTGTAATAATTATGTAATAATTAAAATTTTAAAATTAAAAGAGTTTTATAATTTATAATTATTACCCTTATTGTTATAACCGGTCGGGCCATTAGGCCTAGTGGGGCTAATATAGTAAAAAATAGTTATATTAAAGTAAGCCATATGCGCTATATAACTAAAAAGGATCGGTTAGATCGGTTATGAATTTAACGATATTAAATTGTTATATTCGGATATAATCTTAACGATTTAATAATAATTATATATTTTAATATTAAGAATAAAGGATATAAATAATATATAATTACGTTTATTACCTTTTTTTAAATAATTTTTAAGCTTATTAGTTTATAATATAACTTCATTACTTAAAACACCTTTTTCTTTTTTATTATTAAACGTAATTATTTATTATTTAAAACCCCCAGCATTTTTATTAATATAAACCCCTCGACTGGACTATTAATTAGGAATAAACCGGCCGTTATACTTATTAATTATAATTATAATTATTAAAACCTTTTTTTTTGAAAAATAAATAATTTTTATTAATATAAAAAAAAGTTTTATTTAATTTTTACCGGGGAAAACAAATACGTTTAACTTTTTTATATAATTAATAAAAATTTTCGGGTAAAATAAAACGTTTTTAAATTTATTTATATTAAATTACCGGCATAATTTTAAAATAATCCGAATTATTAAATGTTTTAAATTAATCTTTTAATTTTTTTATTTTATATTCGGGGTTATCCGGTTAAAAATATATATAATCGGATTTGTAAATAATAATAAAATAAAAATTAAATTACCGAAAAACTTATTTTTTATTTTTAATATATTTTAATAAAATAAAATAAATTAATTTTATTATATATTACTAACTTAAAATAAATATGAAAAGATATAAATTAAATATTAAAAGCTTTATAAATAATTTAAAATTTTCCGAAATTTTTAAAATAATATTAAAAGATTTTTAGCTAATATCGTACTTTATTTTCCCCGGAACTTTTATTATTTCGGTGTAATAAAAATAATAATAAAATATATTTATAAAACAAATTAAAAAAGATTAACCCAGTTATTTTTAATTATATCGGAAATATAACCGATCGGGTTTTATAATAAAATAAAAATAAATAATATCGAATAAATATAATTAAATACTTTATTATAAAAGTTTTTAATTACTTTTTAATATTTATTATAATATAAAAATTAATAATAAAATTAATTCTTATTTTTAATATTATATAATAAAAACCGAAAAGAAACATTTAAGCTTAAAAATAAAATATAAAAAATAAATATATAAATTAATTTTAAAAATAAAAATAATTATAATATTTATTATAATATTAAAAGTATTAAAAATAATTTTATATTAATATTAAAATAATTAAATTGTGACGGCTGGTCTATTCCTAATTATTAGTCCAGTCAAGGGGTTTATGTTAGCAAAAGTGCTAGGGGTTTTAAGTAATAAGTAATTACGTTTAATAATAATAAAAAAAAAGGTGCTTTAAGTAATTAAGTTATATTATAAGCTAATAAGTTTAAAAACTATTTAGAAAAAAGGTAATAAACGTAGCTATATATTATTTATATCTTTTATCCTTAATATTAAAATGTATGGTTATTATTAGATCGTTAAGATCGCATTCGAGTATAGCGATCTAATATCGTTAAGATTATTACCGATCTAACCGATCCTTCCTAATCGTGTGGCGCATATGGCTTACTTTAGTGTGGCTGTCTCTTTCTCCAGAACTTGAGTCAGGGATTTTTTCTTGTTATGTTTAGCCCCACTAGGCCCAATGGCCCGACCGGTCATAACATAAATTTAAAAAAGAATATTTAAGTTTTTATACGTTTAATCGGTATTTATCGGTTATTTTTAAATTAGCTTTAAAAACCCCGAATTAAAAAAATATTATTTATATTTTTATAACTTGAATAAATTTATTTTTAATTATTTTATATATTTATTAAAAAGTCTTAAAAAATAGTTATAAATGTTTTTAATCGGTAATTATATTTTATATAAAAGTTATAAAAGTGACGAAAATTACAGATTAAATTTATTTAAATATAATTTTAAAATTTTAAATAAAAAATAAATTAAAGGGTACCGTTAAATTTATTATAATTTAACGGTTTATAAAAAAGTATAAAAGTTTTAAATTATTTAAAAATATATAAATTCTTTAATAATTAATATTAAAAAATAAAAAACCTTTTATTTTCTTAATCGGTATTTTTTATATATAAATATAACCGATAAATATCAAATAATAAAATAAAATATTTAAAAATTTAAAGTAAAAATAAACGATTTAATTAATTAAAAAGAAATCCGTACCTTTAATAAAATAAAAAAGAGTAAATAATTATTAAATAAGTAAACCAGGCTTAACGCGAGGCGGGGCAATCGAAAATGACTTTCCGCCAAAAGGTGGTCCATGGGTTTATGCACATAGCTATTTGTTACGGCTTTCGAACTACATTATACACGAAAGCTGCGAAGAATCCTTAAACCGAAAGATTATAAAAGGCACTGTTTGCAAGCCATGGTCGGTAGTAGGGAATAAGGCATGGTAGGATTCACCAACACTTCATCTACCCTTGCGCGTCTCTACCCCAAGCATCACGAGTACTGCAGGACGCTTTAACAACAGAGCTAGAATAGTGTGTATATGAAGGAGTAGACCTTCAGCAGAGTGCTAACATAATCTTCGAAGGGGCTAGATGATATCATAAGCACATCACATACTACATAGTGGATGTACAACGTCTCATCAGCTCGGTTCCAGTACTTTGGTGATGCCCCTTCAACACATTTTGGTCCCTTCCTATATTCATCTATCTATCATCCTCGTGACATTCATGAAATCAAGGCCATCCGGCTAGCAAAGAAACCGCGCCTAGGTATACCAATAACTCGCTTCCCAGGTATCCAACCAGCCACCCAATCTACAAGGGGAGCCTCTCGTGCTTGAATCTCTTCTTGCCTTCGCCCTCCCCGTAGGCGACGGAGACGTGGCCGCCGCCGCGGACCTGATACTTGTAAATCATGAGGCCCTCGAGTCCCACGGGTCCGCGGGCGTGGATCTTATTGGTGCTAATGCCGACCTCGGTGCCGAAGCCGTAGCGCATACCGTCGGCCATGCGAGTAGAGGCGTTCCAGTAGACGCCAGCTGAGTCCACGGCCGCCATGAACCGATCCGCCACCTCCGCCGACGACGTCAGTACCGCGTCCGTGTGCCCTGACCCGTGTGCATTGATGTGCGCCGTCGCCTCCTCTAACCCCGCCACTGTCCGCACCACTAGCGTGAGCCCCAAGAACTCCGTGTCGTAGTCGGCGTCTGTCGCGTCTACGACCTGGGCCGCGGACGTCTGTGATTTCTCCAGGCTTGCTAGTGCGGCCCGGCTCTGCGCATCGCAGCGCAGCTCAACGCCCTGAGAAAGCAGCGCCTCAGCGACGGCAGGGAACAGTGTGGTGAGGGCAGACTCCTGCACAAGAAGGGTCTCGAGGCTGTTGCAAGCGGCGGGGTAGCTGGTCTTGGAGTCGACGATGACATCGACGGCAATCTTGGAGTCGGCGGACTCCTCGAGGAAGGCAGCGCACAGACCGTCTGCGTGGCCTAGGACGGGGATCTTGGTCGATGATTTGATGTACCGCACCAGCTCGTTTGAGCCGCGCGGGATGACCAGGTCGATGTGTCGGTCCAGAGCCAGTAGCTGTGGGATCACGTCCCGCGTCGTGACAAGCTGGACTGCACCGTTCGGCACCTGCGTCTCCTCCAGGGCGGCGGAGATCACGCTGGAAATGGCAACGAAGGATTCAGTGGACTCTTTGCCGCCTGCAAGATGTTTAGCACTGCTGTGGTTCAAACTTCGTAATGGAAAATTACCTTTCAGGATAGCCGCGTTACCAGACTTGACGGCGAGCGAGGCAATGTTGGCGATCACTTCGGGACGGGCTTCAAAAATGATTAAAAGGACGCCAATGGGACAAGTGACCCTCGTTAGATCCAGGCCATCGTCCAATCTCGTCCGTAATGTCACCTTGCCAACTATTGATTGAGTTATTGCTGGTTAGCTTCCGTCGTCGTGAAGCTCGTGCGGCTACGGCCGAGACTCGGTCCCCACCGGCCCCGACTCGGACTCACTTACCCGGATCCTCAAGATCCCGGACATCCAGGATACCCTTCAGCATGTCTTCCCATTTACCCTTTTTGCCCAGGTCAAGGCGTGAGACTAGGCTCTGGCTGAGCTCGCCATTCTTAGCGGCTAGGCGAGCTGCCTCGAGGTCCTTCGCATTGGCAGCGAGGATCTGGTCACGAGCGGCTGATAAACCGGAGTGGATGGCAGTCAGGGCATCGTTCCTAGCGGCAGCAGGCAATGTAGCCAATACGTGAGATGCACTCTTCGCGGCCTCAGCGGCCTCGAGCGGGGATGCGTTTGTTAATGACATCCCTAGTGCGTGCTCTTCTTTGCCTACTTAGGTAGTTAGAAAAGGTTTAAACCGAATTAAACAAAAGAATACAATTTGTTCAGGTATTATGTATTGTCTCCGTTTAAAGTTCTCTGAATGTGCTAACCTTAAACCCAAACTGTGCCACAGCCCGGGGAGTATGAGTGAAATATGCATTTAACGCCAAGATATTTTTTTTTCCATGTCGGCCCTTACGAACCGCCTTCCGATTATCGCAACTACCTTAGTAAATGACTTCACGAATAGTTGAATATGCAACCAGTAAACTTGCATTATCTTTATATCTAGAATACCTAAGTAACTTCAACCTTCAACTAACCTTATTGTAAGGTCAAGCCAAAGTTTATAGCAAACACCGTAGACGATACCTTGGTTTTTTTTATTGTTATCAATTTCAATTCACCTCCGATATAACTACCTCCGTAATAAACGAAAGACTATATCGTTCTATTTGCAAGTAGAATCTTACTTTACAGTAAAAGCCACGATGAGTCGATATCTATTACTACTATTATGCCTAGATTTGAGGTATCCCGACGTTTACTGCGGTTACTTTCTCGTTCTTCTCAAGTCATACTATTTATTACCCATAGGTGTCGTGATTACAATGGCATCCGGCACATGATGCCGAAGCGTCGATCATCGGTTGTCGTTGCTTACTTCGGATGACACGAACGTGACAAGCCCAGTGTGATGTGCTACCATCAGCACAATTCAATGTAATGGTATGATAACCAGATAGCCACTCGTTTCCCGGGCCTCGTATAACAACTTACTACTGGTCCAAGGCCTTCTGAGTATATCATTCGCGTTTTGACGATTGGCTTTGTCATCGTGAGCGCCACAACTTCGGCTCCGGAAGAAATGCAGCCAATAGAAGGCCAGCAGATAGTCAGATATAGCCAATGACCCCGCTGGTGATCGGGCCCTATAGATGCCACTGCTTTCGTTGACCGACCTACTTGTTGTCCGTTGTATACCTGAAATATGTGAATTACAAGTGCAATCACGGCAAGCAAGCCCTAGTGGTCATTCGCTATCCGATCTCACATTTTAATAGGACTCCTAGTCATACCCACTAGCTACAATGCACTCATGCCGGCTGGGGATGACGACAATTGCGGCGGGAGGATTGAGCCGATCGAACAATGCGATCGCTGTCGACTCCACCATGCAGAGCTGTCGGCTCGCCATTGGGTTCCGAAATCCCTACAACTATTTAGATATCTGTTGTGGAAGCTGGTCTGGACCTCTTGTCTTTTGTAAGGGCCATATGTATAGACAGGCAAAAGCATCTCTTTTCAGCATACTAAAGCGACCTAGTTATCTTTCGTTAAGTTCCTACCGACAGCGAGACCACTTACATCTCACCATCGCCGCCCCCATCTCTAATTTTTGGTAGCCGGCGGGGGGATCAGTGCCGAAAACCCACTTTACTCTACGTTATTCTCGCCTTATTTCCGAGAGGAGTATTGTCCCCGGCAACCGGTTCTCTCCTTCCGGCTCGGGCGTTTTTCTCGTGTCGATCTGCCGTCTTACCTGGATATAATACTACTTAGCAGATCCAGTCCCAGCATTTGTCCAAGAAATTCTGTTATTCGAGAAAGACTCCGTGTTGGAGCTTTTTTTTGTTCTTTCCCTAAGCGATCTCCGATCTCCCTTGTATCGGTATCCCCAAGAGGACCCCTGTGGAGACATTTATCCACAACCTACGGGTTAACCGATATCGGAAGACTAGCCGAATCCGTTTTTAGGGCCCCTTGTCTCGGGCTCCGCCGAGCTCCTGCTCCTGACCAATGAGCGGAGAAAAAGATATACCCATCGAGCCCGAGAAGCGGGATGGGGCAACCCCTGAAGCCCCGTCCGAGCTGAGTAGGGAAGATGACGATGCCGGAACCAACAATGAGGGCACCGAGAAAATTGTCGCGGCCAAATCTGATCCCGTGCCTCGCGGCGGTTTAAACGACGTTATTCTTTGCGAGCTAGGAGGAGTTCTCCCTGAGCCCCAGAGCCCTCAAACTCCCGCACCGTCCCGGGACCCGGGAATCGTGCTTCGGGCGGACCGGCGTGGGCTCCTGGCATCCTTAGCGGTCATACCTGAAGTGGAGAGGCCAAAGGAATACACAAACAGGGTGAAATGGATAATCACCTTTTTCACGGCCGTCGCCGGCGCCGCTGCCCCAATGGGGTCGGCTATTTTCTACCGTAAGTAAAAGTCCCAGTACTTAACAGTAACCCAAAATTTGCATAATTACTTACATTGTCCACAGCTGCCCTTCCCGAAATGACCAAAGAGTTCGGGGTCTCCGCCACACTAGTGAACCTGACCATCGCCCTGTACATGCTCGCCATGTCCATTTTCCCACTCTGGTGGTCGTCCTTCTCGGAGACGCTGGGCCGGCGGAACATGTACGTCATCTCGTTCTTCTTGAACATATTGTTCTGCCTGCTCAGCGCCCTGAGCGTCAACATCGCTATGTTAATCGTCTTCCGGATGCTGTCGGGCGGCGCCTCGGCCTCCGTGCAGGCCGTAGGCGCCGGCACCATCGCCGACATCTGGGAGCCTCGCGAGCGCGGTCGCGCCATGGGCATTTTCTACCTCGGCCCCCTCATGGGCCCCATGCTAGGCCCTGTCCTCGGCGGCGTCCTTGCGCAGTACTACGGCTGGCGCAGCACCGCATACTTCCTCACCGTGTACGGCGTCATCGTCTTCGTGCTCACGCTCTTCGTACTGCCCGAGACCCTGGAGAGGAGGAAATCGTCTCCCCCATCACCGCCACCCACGGGCCCCACCGCGGCGGCGGACGACAATGCGAATCTTTCACGCGTAACATCGACAGCGCGGTCCGTACAGACACGCTCGAAGAAGGCGGCCAAGGAACTTAAGCGATGGCTGGTGGATCCGCTCCAGATCATCACATACCTACGATTCCCGCCGGTGCTGTGCTCCGTGTACTACTCGGCCATCACGTTTGGCTCGCTATACGTGCTCAACATCGCGGTGCAATCCTCATTCTCGCGGGCGCCGTACGGGTTCGACTCGGTAATACTGGGGCTACTGTACCTGCCGGGTTCAGTCGGGTACGCGGTGACATCGATCCTAGGCGGGCGGTGGATCGACAAGATCATGATCCGGGCGGCGGAGCGGGCGGAACGGCGCAACGAGGACGGCGCCCTGGTGCTGCTCCCCGAGGACCGCATGGGAATCAATGCGTGGATCGCCGCGTCGTTGTACCCGGCGTCTCTGGTGTGGTTCGGGTGGGCGGCGCAGCGCGGGGTGCACTGGGCGGTGCCCTCGGCGGCCAACTTCTGCTTCGGGCTCTCCTCGATGCTCATCTTCAGCGCCGTCACCACCATGCTCACCGAGTTCATGCCGCGGCGCTCCAGCTCCGGCGTCGCGCTCAACAACTTCGTCCGCAACATCCTCAGCTGCACCGGAGGCGTCGTCGGCCAGCCCCTCATCGACGCCATGGGCGTCGGCTGGCTCATGACTACCCTCGGCCTCGTCTGTTGGATCAGTGGTAACCTCACCATCTGGCTGCTCCGCCGGAATAGCCGAAAGTGGCGCGTGCAGATGGACCGCGCGCTGGGCGATGAGTGATATATAATACGTAGTAGTATGTAGGAGTATGCCTCACTCCGTTCATGATATCATGATAGCGTTGAGGTTTGGGATTTTTTGGACATATTCGGTATACCTAAGCGGGACAAGGAGCTCGCGGAGGGTGTTGCATTATAAATGCGTATCAATTAGCTTAGCATATACACATATAGCGACATATTACCCGAATATCACGCGCCGTAGGGAGCGCATATTTAGAGGAAGAAGAAGGAATTTGCAAGGTGCGACCTGATTGATTATGAGCATGAGTGTTCTTGTTTGATACGTCGACCCACGTGTGATTGTTACCAGACTCACACCCCTTATCCCTCCGTCGTACCCTTATCCTCCGCAAACAGCTTGCCGAGGGCCTCGAGGCTAACGTTACCACCCGAGATGACGACGCCGACATCCCAGCCATCATCGCCGGCCTCGCGCTCGACAAGGGCGCGGAAGTCCTCGTTGTAGAGAGCGACGGCGATGGGGACGGCGGAGCTGGGCTCGATGACGAGCTTGGCGTGCTCGAGGACGAGGCGCAGGGCGTCGCGGATCTCGTCCTCGGAGACGGAGAAGAAGCCCGCGGCGAGCCGGCGCTCGCAGAGCACGCCCCACGGCACGCGGCCCAGCGGTGTGCGCAGCCCGTCAGCGATCGTCAGCGTCTTGACCGTCTCGACTCGCACCCCGCTCTCGTACCCCCGTTTCGCGTCGTCCGCACCTTCGAACCACGGCTCACACCCGTACACCCGGATCCCCGTCCCCTCGCACGACAGCGCCACCCCTGACAGCATGCCCCCGCCGCCGCACGGCGCTAGGATTGCGTCTAGGCCCTTTGTCTGACGTTTTTGCTGTTGCCCCTCACCGCCCGATGTCGGCGGCGGCGGCCTCGCTACCCTGGCGCGCGTGTCGGGGGCCCTGATGACGCGCTCAGGCAGCGTCTCCGCCTTCTCGAGGAGGCGGCGGACGTGGGGGTCAGGAGGTGCCGCTGCCGCCGTTCCGGGGTCGTGGGCGGCGGTAGCCGCTGCGTCGTCGGCGGCGATGAGGGCAGCGGCGTCCTCCTGGAGCTCGAGGCCGAGGGTGCCCTGGCCGAGGACGATGTCCGGGTGATCGTAGGGGGGCACGAGGCGCGCGCCGGTCTCCTCGATGACCTGCATGACTACGTGCTCGCGCTCGACGCTGGTGCTGCCGCTGAAGACCACGCGCGCCCCGTACCCTCGCGTCGCCGCGATCTTGCCCGGCGTCGAGATCCGCGGCATCACGATGTGCGCGGGGATCCCGAACTCGCGCGCCGCCAGCGCCAGCGCCTGTGCGTGGTTGCCTGGTGGGGTCCTCAGTTAGGTTAGAGCAGCCGGATGATGCGAAAGTGAGGCATGGAGGCGTGGGAGCATGGCAGCTCGAAGGATGTACACATATGGGAACGATAGCAGTTCTGCGTCACCCATTTCTAATTAACAGGCTTGATTATCCGGTTACGCTCACCACCACACCTCACTTTTAGGTAAACAAGTGTACTTGTAGAAACGAAACCGAAAACATAATATACGCATAAAAAATAGAACACGGACCAAAGATAAGAAGAGAAACGAGAAGGAATACTAAGGAGAAGGACATTGACGACATAACAACCTGCACAATGTAAAGAAAAAGAAGAAAAAGCAAACGGGGCAAGAGGAAACAAACACACCACTACTGTGCGTGACCACGCCCCTCTCGCGGCCGCCTCCCTCAGCCCAGCCGGGCTCGCGGGCAAGGCGCTCGAGAGCGTGAAATGCGCCGCGGACCTTGAAGGCACCGACACGCTGGAAGTTCTCGCATTTAAGCCAGAGGCGGATCCGGGGGTTAGCCGGGGTCCGCTTCTCCCTCCCGGTGCCTCCAGCAGCAGCCGGAGAACCATCGATGAACTCCCACGTCGTGCCCGCGAGCTCAGCGGCGTCCCGCTGCCGCGAGGCCAGCGCGTTCAGCGTCGCGTTGCGCACCGTGGGCGTCCGGTGCACGTGCGGGCGCACCAGATCGTGGGCCGCGACCACCGAGACCCGGGTTAGTGGGGCGCTGGTGGAGGGGTCGGCCATGCTTCATGTATATCTATGTCTATCTACCCCAGTGAAAGTAAGTGAGAGACAGAGAGAGGAGAGAGAGAGAGATAGGAAAGGGAGATAGTTGGGAAGAAAGGAAGGGATGTAGCAGAGGTAGTGTTGTCGAGGAGGGGAAGGTATCTCGCGAACTGAAATGGAATGAATGAATGCAGAAGTACAAGTTTAGACTCTCCCCCCTGTCCCGAGCCCGGCGCCCCCTACCCTACCTCGGAGGACTAGACAATATACCTAACTTATAGGCGGCTTAACTAGAGCAATCATCTAGGCCTAGTCGCTCTCCTCGCTTACTATTTGTATCGAGAGAGAGGGACTCCGGTACTTGCATAGCTGTTTCTAGGAGGTGATATGCAGATAAAGCTGCTTATTAGCTATCCGGTACTTTTAGCTTTAGGTACCTAGCTACTTACTCCCGGGCTGCTGGGTAGGTACCTAGGTAGGTATCTAACCTAGGGCTTGCTAGGTGAGCTTCACCCCACCATCATCATCACCATCATCATCACCATCATTGACACCACGGAGACATAACATTTCTGGCGTCAACGTGCCAGCATGCATTTTAACTAGAGATATCCTCCAGATTCATGAGATTCTATTCACTCTCGTTTTTATTTTGATTATAGTCTCTGCCCGTCCCGTCGTCTAGCCTGGCACAGTATATAAATCGATCGTTTACCTAATACTCGCACATTTTGACACAACAACACTCCACCCTTCCCCCTCTTCCCCGCGGGGAATCATCGTCGACGAACCGAGCAAACGGGTCCGAATAATCAAGCTCCGTCGGAGTCAGACGATACAAGTTTTTCAGTCTTCTGAGCGGGGTACAAGGAGCAAGCTCCTCCAAGAATACGCAGCGCGGAGCCAGGGGTGGGGCACGAGCTAGAACAACGAGGGGCAGTAAAAGGAGTAGGAAGAGAAAAAGCAGGCTGAATCTTTTCAATGGGGGACGAACAGCCGCCACCGCCTGCGGCACCGGAGGAGACCCTGGAGGCCCTGCAGGCGCGGCACCGTAGGGAGCAGAGGGATTTGCAGGGCCGCGTGACTAACAAGAAGAAGAACGCCACCAAGAAGACCCGTCGCGGCGTCAACGACGAGTGCGCCGCCCTCGAGCGCCAGCTCCGCGAGAGGCACGACCGCGAGCTCGCTGCTCTTCGCGGCGAGGCGCCAGATGATCAGGATGGCGATGGTGGTGTTGACGAGACGAACGGCCTGGCACGAGATGAAGACCCCGCGGACGCCGTCGCCGCGAGGTTAAAGGATGCGCATCTCGCGACTCCTTCACAGCCGCTAACAGCGACACCGCCTCCACCACAACCAGGAACGGCAGGGGGAGAAGGAGGGGGAGGGGCAGGCAAGAAGCGCAACCGACAAAAGGAGCGCCTCGCCCGGCGCGCCGCGGAGCAGGAAGCCGCGGCCGAGGCGGCGGAGCAGGAGGCCGCCGGCATGACGGACCACCGGAAGGTCGAGAAGACGTACCTGCTGCGGGAGTTCGAGGCTCACGGGCTCGCGGAGAAAGAGATCCGGCCCGACGGGCACTGTCTATTCGCCGCCATCGCGGACCAGCTGGAGCAGCGGGGGATCCCGCTGCTCGCGCCATCGTCATCGGTGGAGGAGGGCGAGGACGAGGACGCGCGCCCCCCGCCCTACCGCACCGTGCGCAGGCGCGCTACGGAGTACATGGAGGCGCACCCGGACGACTTCGCGCCGTTCCTCGAAGAGCCGTTGGAGAAGTATGTGCCGCGCATCCGCGACACCGCCGAGTGGGGCGGCCAGCTCGAGCTCGCCGCCCTCGCCGCCGCCTACGGCGTCGAGATCGCCGTTGTCCAGGACGGCAGGACCGAGACCATCGAGCCCCCCGCCGCCGCCCCGGGGAAGGCCGGGGGAGGTGAGAGGGAGAGGTTGTGGCTCGCGTATTACCGCCATGGCTACGGTCTCGGCGAACACTACAATTCCCTGCGGAAGAAGCAGGGCTGAGTACGGGGGTGGTGGGGGCCACGTTTTCTGGATAGTTCACTTGGTCGGTCGGCGCATGTGCTCAGACCTTGCCTAATTTCGTACGGTTCGGCATAGATTAGATGATACCAAAGAAATAGAAAACTAACACTGGATACCGGTCACAATCCTACTTCCTAGAATCTTGGTCGCTTCTTCGCGTGTAGCTGAAGACTACAAGCGAGACGCACACCATTGAATAACGTGGCGGATGAGAAATGAAGTTTACGGCACCCGAAACCAATATTGTTCATTGTGCATTGTTCATTGTACTATTTACCACATCGGAGTCTATGGCAGGTCGGTCCTTGCTTCGTTTTGAGAATTGATGTGGACAAATCCAGCGGAACTAAATTCTCGTCTCAAAGCAATGTGGCATTAAAAGATTGTAGACAGTCCATCTTGGACTTTTCAAAGTTACATATGAGTCTTCCATACCCCGCGTCTCTAACTTTTACATCATTATTTCTCGCTGTCAAACACAGACGAGTTGCTCTGCGGTGTTTCTGCCGGCCCCTCCTCCTTAGCACCCTCTATAACTCCCCCTCTTACTCCAAGATAGACCTGCCTCAGCTGCCGCCAACCGTCGATTATAGGGAAGAACCCAGCGACGATCATGGTGCCCCAGACCCAGATGATGCTGATTATGAGCCACGCAACAAAGAAGCCCTTCTCGAATATGTACTTTGATGCGTACATCGGGAGAGGCCTGTGGACTCATTAGCCAGTGGTAAAGAGGTTGAGTATAATTTAGGGGGGACTTACCAGAGTACCCAGTGACCGAGAAATGTCGCAGCTGACCAGATAGCTGCAAGTCTGCCCCATTTCTTGAGCCGAGCTTTATCGGTCGCATAGCTCGACACCGTCTCCTCGTGCGACCTGACGGCTTCGGAAGGAGTGGCCGTTTTGAGGGTGTCGAAAGCAAGGCGTTCGTTACGAAAGTCAGCCCACTTGTAATTGTCGGGCTTGATCAGGGTGATGATGACCGAGTAGAGCGCTGGACTCAGAGCCGAGGCTACGGTCCCGTAGACACAGGGCAACGACTTGCCCGTCGAGGCGACCGTCACTTCTCCATACAAGGCAGACGCGGAACCCAGCCAGACGGATATGCCAGTGGCCATGCCTAATAGAGGTGAGATAATGGCTGCCGCTTGTGACTGCTTCTTCCAGAGAATTGTGAAAACGGTAGGGAAGATGCCGGGGCAGGTCAAGACGCCAAGCATGTAGAGCGTCCATCCCAGGTCTACCTTGCCGTAGTACAAGGCGGTGGAGAAGGCAGCGGAGAAAAGGCCAAAAACGACGACGCCGATGTGACTCCAGCGGATGGCATCTCTATCCGTCGCCCCCCTGTTGAAGTACTGTCGATATATATCGAAGCTGATAATGGACGACACTGCGATGACTTGGGCGCTGATGGTAGACGTGACCGCCATGAACACGATCAGGAGCACAGCAACCGCGCCGCCTTTACCGGCTATGGCAATCGCCGCATACGGGAGCACAAGTCCATTAGAAACCTCGACAGCCGACATTCGCCGAGGGTAGGTGGGGAAGAGCTCGGTATTCTCCAATCCAAGGGCAGAAAAGCTCATGAGAGTCCCCAGGCACCACGGGATGGCAAAGTACGCTATGCCTCCTATGATGTACCCAGGGACTACCGCTTGAGGAGCTGCGCTGAATGCCTTGGCAAAGAAGCCCGTGTCCATGATGACGAGTCCGAAGTTGGCCAGCACGTGAATTATACCGAAATAGATGGCCTAGAGATGATTTAGCTGCATGGCGTGCTAAGGGGGGCGGACACACGAGAACGTACGTCTTTACTAGTCATAGTCAGATATGAACCATGTTCGTTGCCAGAAACAGGATGTGCTCTTCCGGCTTCAACGATCAGATCGAAAAGACCACCAGGGGTCCCAATTTCGGGGACTGTAAAAGTTTTGATGGTGAAGAAACAGATAATGATTGTGATGATAAAAGTATGGATGTAGTCAGTCAAAAAGGTAGCCTTAATGCCACCGACGAAGGTATACATGATGACGCCAACAGGTAACAGGAAGGTGGCCGCAATAACGTGCATCCCGGTCCTATATGCCATGTTAGTCGGCCTAGATTGCCTCAAATCGGTGTATCCGTAACAACTCACAGGGCCGAGATTGCAGCGCTGGCTCCTAGAAGCATGTTGGCAATCGCAATGATGTTGTTGATCAAGCACAACACAATCCAGACGATATGCCCAAGCGTTCCATAGCGGATTCTGACGATCTCCAGGAGCGTGTGCGCTTCTGGGATTCTCATTTTGCAAGCAACGCCCAGCAGGGCAAAGAAAACGATCATGGGAGAGCAACTGGATAATCTCATTAGCTGGAAGCACTTTTCCTCGGCGCCGTGCTGCTGTCTCCTTACCCTGCTGCAAACCAAAACGGCCCAGCTACGCCGAAGTTGTAACCGACGAGCGAGCTTCCCAGCATGGCGGTACTCCAAAGCCAGGATGAAATGACAGCAGAAGAGGTCAGACCAGTGCCAACGCTACGATTGGCCGTCATGAACATCTCGGTCGTCTTGTTGTCCTCTCCTACCGTCCTCTTAAGGATGTACGTCGTGAAGATCATCACGAACGCAATGAGAAAGCCGAAAGCAATGACAACAGCATAGCCTGCTGCCTGGGGCAGAGGCGGCTCGATCGAGCTGCTCGCATCGTCAGCTCTCTTGATGTTCAACCATACATCCATTTTTGGCTCTCAAAGCGTAAAGGAGATCTGATATACGAGTTCGGGTGAACGCCCCGTTACCAGGCTGCCGGGCCCGTCTCAGCTATGTAGGAAGGGTCTCAGCGCAGCCGGCAGTCCTATGGCCCAGGCATCACAGCGTCTCGAACGCCATGCCAAATTGTTAGCTTCAATGACGCAACCGTCAATCTGCTTGGGCATATCATATGCTTCGGGGATGCCCCTGTTGACTGAGTCGTACTGGGCGTCCGTGCTAAGCTGTATACTGCACTGAGCTGCATACACAATAATTGCCAATTGGCGCAAGCCAGTCTCCCCCTCCACCAAAATCTTCCCTACCGCACAATACATCGTGGTTTAATGGACGATGGTTCGAAACGCTAAGATAACCAAATGCTAGCACGGCAGTCACGGCAGAAGTTAAGAACGCTTCTGAAAATCAGGCCCTTTAGGTGCCATTAAGGCGCATTCAGCTGCGATTGCGCAAGATGATATGCAAATTGGCGCATATCGCGTTACGACTAAGTGGAATGGCGCAATCGCGAACTGCCGAGTTTGAACCACCCGAAGCCATGGTACGGCTCCGCCGTATTTGTCCTACAGATGGCCCCATCCGGAGGGGTCCCCCTTTCGCATATTCGCTTTTAAGGAGCGGATGTAACTCGTCGCTCGCTCTGAGGCACCCGGCAAACGCTTGACTTCCATCCTGCACCAGTTCGTTGTTCTGCTTGAAAATCCCACAGAACAAGATGGCGCAAGAACAAGAGCCTCTGGTTGGCTCAGCGAAGAAACAGCTTATCATCAATGCTTTCGTGGAATCTTGTAGCGGGCACCAATCACCAGGTCTATGGCGTCACCCGCGAGACCAGTCCTGGAAGTTCAACGATATCTCCCATTGGGTGGAGCTAGCCAAGCTGCTCGAAAAGGGGAACATTCATGGAATTTTCATTGCTGATGTTCTTGTCAGTTCAACAGCGACAGTCTTTCCTCAGGTGACACGGCTAACCCAACCCAGGGCGCATACGACGTCTACAAGGGCCCGCGCAACCCAGACCCGGCTGTGGTTTCGGGAGCTCAGTGGCCCGTCAATGAACCCCTAGCCACTGTTCCTGCCATGGCGGCGGCTACCAAGAACATAGGGTTTGGAGTCACGATTGCCACGACCTATGAGCAGCCGTATCACCTTGCCCGACGGCTGAGCACAGTCGACCACCTTACCGGTGGGCGAGTCGGCTGGAACATTGTGACTGGTTACCTCGACTCAGCCGCAAGGAACCTAGGCCATACAGAGCAGCCACAACATGATGAACGGTATGCCATGGCGGAGGAATACGTTGATGTCACGTACAAGCTCTGGTAAGATAGTACAGCCTAGCTGTGGAGATAACAATCCTGATGCGGGAGTTGCAGGCAAGCTTCCTGGCGAGACGATGCCGTCAAGTTGGACAGGGAGAAGGGTGTCTACACTGATCCCGCTCTTGTCCGAACGATTGATCACGTAGGCAAGTACTACAACGTGCCGGGACCACACATCTGCCAGCCATCCCCCCAACGCACCCCCGTGATCCTTCAGGCCGGTACGTCAAAGGCAGGCAAAGGCTTTGCAGCCAAGCATGCCGAGGCCATCTTTGTCGCCGGGCACAGTCCCTCGGTCGTCGCAAAGAACATTGCAGACATCAGGCAACAGGCCAAAGATGAGTTTGGCCGCGATCCCAAGTCGATCAAGTTCCTGGCGTTGCTATGCCCCATCCTCGGCAAGACCCAGGAGGAAGCCGAGGCTAAGTACAAAGAGTACCTGAGCTACGGCTCAGAAGACGGCGCCCTAGCTTTGTTCGGTGGTTGGACCGGCATTGATCTGTCGAAGTACGGGGACGACGAAGAGTTGCGCCATGTTGAATCCAACGCAATCAGATCGGCAGTCGAGGCTTGGTCAAAGGCAAGCCCAACTGTCCCGAGATGGACGAAGCACACTGTCGCCAACCACATCAAGGTTGGCGGCTTAGGTGCCACTGTCGTGGGCACTCCCGAAAAGGTCGCCGACGAGATGGAGAGATGGGTCACTGAGGCAGATGTTGACGGCTTCAATCTCGCGTACGCAATCATGCCGGAGACATTCGAGGACGTTATTGAATCGCTCTTGCCGGTTTTGCGAGAGCGAGGCCTCTTTTGGGATGGATACGCCGTTGACGGGGGCACTTACAGAGAGAACATCTATGGTCAGAAAGGGGCCTCAAAGCCGCCCGCGGACCACCCTGCTGCGAAGTATCAATGGAAGGCCGACTAGATGTAAGAGAATGTTGATGAGTTCGGCATGCGACAGCGGCCAGAGTAGCTCGAAATATGCGAAAAAGTTAGTTATTGCTGCACATGAATACGGATGACCTCTTCGACTTTTATATTGACAGCGTTCACATGACCCACTATGTGATATTCTAGGCCTTCCCTGGAGAGATGACCTCTGCTCCTAGAACTCGGGACTTAGACGTAGATATCCCATTGCTTGTTCGTATCAACACTGCTGGGCTCTAAGCGTACCCAGGAGGCTCCGGAATCTCGCCTGCGAATACGTGGCGACTGGGCTCCCGGTGAATCAGTTCAGACGTACGTCGGTTACAGTCGCTTTCGCCCTGCTAACTTGTAAGACTCCGTTAGTAACGCGTAGACCAGTATCCGTGCGACAATCTTGACAACAGCCACCCATTCAGTGAGTTCGCCTTGCTCACTCTCTGTCAGGGCATTCTGCTTGGTGCCGTATTTCTATAAACGAGGCTAACCTCTGCCTGCCTTGTCAGCTAAAGCCGTGGCGGCTTGGAGATGAGAAGTTACCGTATGGGGACTTCACTTCTCCTTATTCTTTGACCTCCCTTCCTAATGACCACTGCGAAACGACCACTTACAGCACCACCGTAAGAACAGGCACGGAGGGTAATCTTAAGATGGAAGTTGCTGAGCAATGAGACAGTTACTCTGTCCATACATATATACGCTACTAGTTGACTGCCGTATTCGTGTTGAACCCGTACATCGGGATTTGGACTTGGAGGGCTTTTGAGTAGAGGAAAGCAGGCTAACGAAAACGATGGCCGCGTCAAGCCTCTTTTTCTAGCGCATCACCCCTTTGAACTATGACGTTCTCGATCATAATACTCCCGATTTCTGTGATTTGAGAGCAGCGTTATCCACGCTGCGCGAGAACTAGATGTCGCGCAAGTCTATATTGACCAAGGCAAAGATACGATCTCCAATGTTCTCATCAACATCTTCAAGGACGGATAGTGAGGTTGGAAATTATGTCACCATTTCCAAAGCTATTGATGCCATTATGAGGACTAGAAGAGATAATCCCGAGGTCGTTCTTGGCAGTCGCCTCCCATCAGTTAGTCTTCTATGAGCTGATAAATATGTGCACTGCAGAGAATAATAGAGAGTAGT
Source organism: Eutypella sp. D-1 (assembly GCA_023313575.1). Taxonomy (NCBI): domain Eukaryota; kingdom Fungi; phylum Ascomycota; class Sordariomycetes; order Xylariales; family Diatrypaceae; genus Eutypella; species Eutypella sp. D-1. Next base: position 1,003,709 of record JAJTTP010000013.1, on the reverse strand, counting down.
TGAGGAGCGTGTGGATGGAACCATCCACAGGCATTGATCCGGCAGTCAAGAATATGGATGAGGGCGTTCTCACCTATTCCCCCTTGGGAATCTCGCAGATAGCCCTGTCTGCCACGCTCTATATTGCTCGTAGACAGCAGGGCCTTTCTTTCTTGCAAGGTGGTATATACACGTATATATGCATAAAGTACATCATGCCACCCCTGCCTCACTAGAAAGTATCAATAAATATCATGCTATTATGGTGATATCCTCTTTGACTGACATGCAGTGTGGCCGCAGAGAAAAGCCCGTTAAGGTATTTACATAGTAATACCTACTGCAACGTAAGCACGTGAGTTTCGCTTAGTAGTACAAGTAGTGCAATGTTCTATAGTATACTCTGTTAGTATAGTGACCACATTAGCTCTATCTGCATGCACCCGCAGTCGGCGTGGCCGTCTGTATATGCATGCAAGTATCTTAAGTAGGCCGCAGACGGCGGCCGCGGGGATGCAGCATCATGCAATAGCCCATGGAATTATACATATGCACGCACAAGCTATGCATGCTCACAGATGGTAGCAGCCGCACCGACAAACATAAGGTTTATTGAACTGCCGGAGAGAGAGGGAGGGGCATCACCCCGTCGTTTTCCCACTTTTGTCAGGTATGATGGCGTCGGGATCCGGAGCCCGGGTCCGATGGGCGAGGAATAGGATCGTGGACAGAACAACAAAGCAGGAGGAGATAAAGTAAAGTGTAAATATTTGTGTAAGCAGCATACTTGATACCGCACAGATTAATCCAGTGGATCGAGCTCTTTCCTTGAGGTTCTCCGGCTCCGATTACCTCCTTCCGCTCTCAGCCGGTGACCCGCCGAGGTCAACCTGTAGGCCCGTCTATCCCACCTGCTCGCCGATGAATTATCTTAATAAATTTAGTGATTATTAAAGGGAAGAACGGTGGGGAAAGCATAAAAACCCCCATCATCAAGATCCTTCCAGACAGGGTTCGCACATCCTTCCCGAACAGATCGGGAGGCAGAAAGCCGCGATCTTTCACGGACACGCTAACTCATCTCACATTTAGTACATTTCAATCAACATTTGACCCCCTTCCAGCCGGCTCGGTCCGTTAGCGCGGACGGACATGTAATGCCCAACCTAACACTAACCTTACCTACGGGACAACTTGCCTGCCTTTTCACACCCCAGCCAAACCTTGATAGGTTTATTCGGCCGGATCTTGTGTACGTGTTCGGCCGGAGTGTCAGCACCAGCTAGGGTAGACCTCTGTGGACGCTCCGCCTGGCCTGTCTTTGATGTACGGTGTCCGCATATGTGTGGGTTATACACCTGCCCTAATCATGCTCTCTGGGATAGGCATCGACCGCAAAAATAGGAGACGGACACGTGTGCTTAGTATACCTACGTACCCAGCGATGGTGACGTCTTTTCTTTTTCTTTTTCTGCAAAAGACCTGGGACTACCAGTCTCGGCGGCGATGGATTCCGAACTCACCCTGGGGTCGCTCGTATCTCTTCCCCAATTAGGCATTACGCCGGACGAAACGGGAAATACGGTAATGTGGATGTGACGGGCGTGCCTATAGCTGTCCTAAGGTTTTGCTTCTGTCCGTGACAGATAGCCTCTGGTGCTATGCTGTGAGTGCTCAAGTGCTACTCCCCTTTCTTCAGTACACCGCGCCACCCCCCCCCCTCCAATTCCATCTAACGTGGGGGTAGGGAAAGCGGTCGATCTAGTGCTGACTACCCCGGAGAGATGGCCTTGGGGATACTTGGCAACTATGATAAATCTCAGCGGCTCTCCAACGGCCTGCTTACGGAGTTCATGCCCATGTGAAGGACGTATCTCCACTACTCGGTATCCCACTTTCTCACTTCAAATGGAAAGCATATCCAGCATTGCTCGTTGGTGCGCTTAGATTCAAGCCTGCAGATTCAGATCTACGGGGCGCATATGGCTAACCCTGTGATATAAGGTGACAAACGGCTATGCTGTAAGCTACTGCATGCGGTCTACCGCTCGGTATCGTCAATGGCAGGTGTCCCATTCAGTCCAGGTTAGGTGACCGCTCTATGTAATACATAGACACTCTCTAGTGCTCATACCTAACTTAGACTTCACAGGCTCCTCAGTCCAGTTACGTTAAGGGATCGACAACACTCCTTAAGCCCAGTGATACGCTTATGGGCACAAGCCCCGGTGCTCGGCATCGGAGCGCAGTATGTACGCTTACTGCTCTGCTCGCCCAAAATACCCAAAAGGCGGTTCGGTTCCGAAAGTCCTGCTCGGCTACTACCCTTGATTTGTGATGATTAGGGCAGGTAATTGTAAGTGACGGGCCAGTATCTTGCAACTATTTTCCATCTGCGCGACATCTTACGCGAGACTCTTGTTATGACCATTGTCTAGGGTACAAGGTGGCCAATGAGTCCATGAAGCCCAAACAGTTTTCTCCCTTACGTAGAGATATCTTCAGTTAAAAGCTCGAGTACGGACCCTCATGAAACCGAGATGTCGGGAGAGCTGATTTATGGTAATTGCATATCCCGATGGGTCACGGGTGCTTCCCCAAACGTTGATATATGGTTGACAGCGTAAGGGCTTCGTAGGTCCCGGAGACGTCAGTGACTGGGATTCTCATCCAAGCGTCATGCTATGATGCCCTTAAAGATTCTACAACGCGCGGTAAAAAGACACTCTTTCTTCATGGTCAAGCTCTCGATGTCCTCGATCTGTTCCCATTCTATGGACTCAAAGGAATGAGAGGAACGTCATGATAGCCATTGGGCTAGAAACAAGTGCTTGCTACTGTTGAACGGTTCTACGGAGGGTCCCGGTAGATCTGGGCAGGACGGCAAACAGTGGCTCCAATATGATGGTAATGCCCTTTACCGGAGCTGTATCAAGTGGCTGTCCTCTGATAGCGTGAGTATGGGGCCATGTTACATGCTATGTACGACCAACTCAAGTGGATTATTCAAGGGCCTGTGAGCAGAAAGCCTTAAGAGCAAACAGCAGGAGGAAGGGGTCATTACATGCGCTCCTCTTGGCGCAGTTACTACCAACACTGTATACTTTTGTTTTGTGAAAGTATGAAGTATTGGATTATAATAGTAGCGATGTTACCATGCCTAGCAGTTTGTTTCCTTTATGTTGTGATACCATGGAATCAAAGAAGACTCGATCGTGCTATAAATCGGTGTCTACAGATATGTGTGCGTGAAGCGAGTAGCTAAGCGCCCAGGTGCCTTGACCCAATTATCTGCAGCAATCGACACGTGGGGAACGGAGGGGGTTCAGTGCCACGAGAAACCCGACAGGGTTCAGCAACTCGCTCCCATGTCGGAACTTTATATGGTTGCAGTTCAGACCACCCGCATCCATGGTCTCGGAGCAACCCAATAAGAAGGTTAATGTCAGTTACTAGCTCTAGCGGTTTAACAGAAACATGGCCAAAAAGGTTAACGCTTTGGCCTGTCTACTATGTACTGTGACCAACCCTTCACAAGTGCGGGGATGTGGGGATCACAAGCGAAGCAACATGATCTGGATTATCCTAGCTACTTGGTGATCGGAGTTATGTTTTCATTTGTGGCTAGTAGCGAGAGACCTTGTGAAACCCCTTGTTCTTTTTGTAACCCTTCTGCTTCCTTTCTTCTTTTCGGAAGGAAATGTAGTCGGCAGGCCTTCGGCACTCTTTCTCAACTGAAGCAAGGGAAAAGACACAGTAGGAAGCGGGGGGAGAAAAGAGAAAACTCCTCTTCTCTCTACCATGGCAAGATCCACGTCATCTCGCTTATTGAGCTGGATACCCTACCGAGTTTTCCTTCGGGAAGTTCGAAAACAGACCGGCAGGAATGCTGCAAATGTAGTTCCCAACATTCCGAGTACCAGTGTGATCCCTCCGAGTCGGGTAATTCAGGAAATGGTGAGAGACTTGCAGGAAAGGTTCCCAGCTAACTATAGCTAACTGTCTGGGCACATACATAGGTAACTCCAAGAATATAAATCCCTGTCTATGGATGTGTTTAGATACGAACATCCGCAACTATATTTTCCGCATCACTTGGCCTTCTACTCCCGTTGGCTCGCTAAGACATTCGGGGCATCCAGTGAGCAAGCTGTTCTAGACCAACACCATATACATACAAAAACCGCCGACAGACTAGTCACTAGATACGATCTCCTACTAATTACATACTAGCACGACCATTACCACTAACAACGAGCCGCGGCCGCGGCCGTCTCGCGCGGTTCGCGGGCGCTTGGATGGGGTCATCCTTTGACTAAACTAAAAATCAACGAGCAAGGCGCCGTTCCTAGACCCCCCGGGCGCCTAGATAACCTAAATTGCATACAGTAAGTAGTATATGCAGAACGATGACGACGACGACGATGCCGGGGTATATGGATGAGGAATCCCGCGATCCTCCCATGTAGTTATCTTGCACCTGTATTATCTACCATTGAATGTAGACGGTAGCGCCCATGCAAAAACGCCACCTAATGCGGTTCCATAGATGCGCATATGCATCATGCATGCACACGGCGGCGTGCATATCGACTGGCCCCCTCCCAACATACAAGGTAGGTCTTATGTATCGGCCATGCCCGGGTGTACATTGAGTATAGGGCTCGTAGATGGGGCCGGCGCCAATAAGCGCCGCGAATCATCCGCCCTCCGATCTCTCCATGCTTCCCAAAGTATGCAGCTATCGTGAAGGTGAACCGCCCCGCCCTTTTCACAGGTCTGCCGCTTGGTACCGCCGCCCGCTCACCTTATGGGGATGTCAAGCGGGACCGGTGTGATGATTAACGGGTCCCGGGGACCGAATCGCGGGATGTGTACTGGCTGACAGGTCGGCCCTCGTGTCCTGCGGCGCCCAGTTTGCCAATATGCCTACACGCATATGCCGGCTCGATTATAGAATCCACATCCCCTCCTCCCAGCGGGCCTCGGCTGTAGTTGTCATGTCCCACCTGTCTATCCACATCCCCTCCCCTAGTGTACGGTGCTCAAATAGGTAGACATCTCGGATCCGAACATCGTAGGCCATGGCTCGCTTGGCGGCAATTTCTCAGTATGGGTATGGTTCGAGCATGCGTATACATGAGCCTCGCAAACTCCTGCCCTTGGTGATTGCCGTATATGGGGTTTAAGTTTCTGATGAACCATTAGACGGACAAATATCGCTCACCGAGGAAAGCCGGTGAGCATCGGCCAAACGGAGAAATTCCAACTACCGTGTATGCCGGCTGGGCGCGATACACCCATGGACTTGATGTACACGTAGGTAATTGTACTACAGCCGCAATGATCCTGACGTGGGAAATCAAAGGTTAGATAGATCGATCTACTTGCTAGCATGTAGATGAACGTGGGATCGCATGCTTCACTCTAGCAATAGAGGCTTTGCAAAGGTGTCTTCATCATAGTTTCTATCATTTATTATTCACTCACGTACCTAGCAGCTTAGTTAAGGGGGAACTACTCCCCCACAAGGCTGTTAAGCGCCCTCTTAGGGGATGCAGTTAATTACTTGATGGCCTGGGCTTTCGTTTCGGGCGCGGTTCTGTCTCCGCCGGGACGGTATCATCGCCTTAACAGGTCATGATACCCTTCCACTCGGTGTTTCGACTGAGAGTAAAGTACACTATATTATAAGAGATACAGGGGAGTATCGGCCCTCAGTCGCCCTCCCTAACATATACCTACAGGCCTGATAGTATACGTAATTGGCTCCCCGGGGGATCACTTTAGTGCCGTCCCATAACTGAATATCCAGGCATGAGGCTACTGCTAATTAGTCGGTTGCTAGTAACTAGAGCATTACCTAGCATACGTGCGACCGCTCGGGGCGACACGGGGGGCATAGACGGCTCGTAACTTAGCGTATCCCAACGTCCCTCGTTAGCCGGATGGGGGAGGAGGACCGGGCCTGTCACGCCACTCTGCCTAAGTTAGGGCTGTTTTAAAAGGATCCAGCGAGAAGAGATGTGAGGCAGACCGCTGGAGCGTACGCAATAAGAGCTTTTAGTTAATATGTGGTTGCAATATTCCTTATGGGCAATTATTAACTTGCTATGCGCGTAGGTACATAGACAGCAACATGTAACTAGACTAGAGCAAACACGTGTGTACGCCTGGGTTGTGACAGGTACAGTATGATGTGAAATGTAAAAGTCCAAGTGACTACGCACGTACACGTCCATTACATATCATATGTGCTTGGTCTAGGAAAGAAAGGATTTCCTCAAGGTTCTTCTCCTCACTTTCCCCTCATCCTACTCGTCGGGAGTCTGCGTCGGAGATATCCGCGGAGAAGAAAGGAAAAAAAAATATATTTCGTCATGTCTTCAGTTCTCCAGTCTTTGGAACATATAGCTGGGATGGATACGATACAGAGATGGCAAGTAAGTATGGAGGGAGCACATGGATTTTTCTCTTGACTTACTGGCCCCTATATAATGATATACTATAGTTATCTTAACACTGCATCTAATGGGGCTTGTTGGGGGTTGAGAGGGTCTGCGCTTGCGGTCAGGTATGAGAGCGATCTTCCACTGTATACTAATTAGTATATTACAAGTAAATGATAGTGTACACGTTGTAATTTGTTTGTGAGTAGTTACTATGTGAGCATCTAGCTAATACTTAGATAAGCACGATATATAATAGCATCAGTTTATGTTCCAAAACAAGGAAATGTAACATGAAATATGGCAGGCCCTTGACTATCCCTTGACTATAACACTTGTGTATATAAACAAACAAGCCCAACCACTAGCTAACCGTGAAATTGGTTAAATGACTACGCAATTAGCAGCAAAGCATTGATACACATAAACCTTCGTTAGTATCTGGTTACAGATTATCATATCCAAAGGCTTAAAGGTGGCACCATGAAAAGATTCGAAGAAGCATACATAACACCTAAGCAACCTAAAACTCCTACTTAGACTATACTATAGTAACATTGTAGTTAGCACTTGCCAGCCAGCGCCGTCGCGTCGGTAAGCGCTATAAAATTGTCAAAACATACCCATTACTATGTAAAAAGCAGAGTATGCTGATAACCAGTGAGAATCAAAGGACAAACTATTTAGGGAGCAGCTTTAAACTCCCACACCGTAACTTTGCACGAACGATGCCGCTGGCGAGGTCAGCAAGTCAGCCGAACGAAAGACCCGTGTGATCTGCGAATGCTATATAAGCTTAGGAAGAACTCGTGAGGATTACACGTTCCCAGCAAGGAGTAGATTCTAACGCTCGTGGGCAAACCTACCGGTCAACCAGACAGGCTCAAGGTGAGTAGCGAGGGAAGGGATAAATTTTGGAAGAATACATACACAGTACTTGACATACAGGCACAGGGACGGGGGCCGCACAGACCGCAGCATACCAGACTGCAGGTAACTTAGCTGCGTCCCCGGAAGTTGACCCGAGTTCCGGCGGATGGGGAGGAGGTAGGGATCCCCTGTTCCATGCCCGCCTTTCACCCTCCTTATCCATCTCGATGAGGGGCCCTTCTTAACGAACCCAAGCCCTATCTAGGCTAGGTTGGAGGTAGTCTAGGCTGGAGCCCGCGCTATGAGTTAGTTGGTGGGTATTGACCTACCTGTCCCCTTTGGTCTAGCAGTCTACCTAGGGAGTCCATGTTAGGATAAAAAGAGTTGTTATTTACTAAGTACTAGTTAATCATCACTTCGTATCTCTCGCCGTAAATCGAAGTTTACCACATTGTTTCTATAGATCATGATGCTCGATGAATAGTCGTAGGTTTGTAGGATTGCCTTCCGTGGGCGTGAAAAGAAGAGCAGAAGGAGAGCGGATATCTATACTGTCCGCCGACTTAGACCTACCGGAGGTCAAGACATACCACCAAGAAAAAAGAGACAAATATGTATATATAATACACAGCCATGCGTATGCGTAGTACATAAGCTCGCAGATATACGTGGGTGGGTAGCCGGGCGTGCTGCGGAACCGCAGCGGCTCCTATCCATGTCTATATACGTCTTAGTCTCGTCTAATATGGTACGTATATAAGTACAATCTGGGTGTTATCACAGGGACGTCACATATATTGACTACGTTAACATGCAGGCAGATCTTACGTCAAACCTCGCGATGCGCCGCATACGCAGGGCCCTCCCTCCTACTCTGCGTATATAGCTTCACTCAACTCAGTCCCTGTCCCCTGACTAACACGACGCGGCTAACGACGCGGCGCGCGTATGTTCCGTATGTAACCTACGAAGGTCCGGGGAAGCGAGGTCAGCGCCCGCGCGCGCATCTTGATAAGTAATCACCAACAGCCGCCTGTGTCGGCCGGGGCAGGGAGAGGGCGAAGGAAAGAAGCCTAGCAACGGCGCCGGCATGGCCACTGCCTATTAGGAGCACTTACAGACCCGAGAGGCCGGGAGGAAAAGGGACCTTTTTTCTTTTTCGTCTTGTCTAAACTCCGTCCCCTAGCTCCGAAGTGAGACATATAGCTTTTGCGCTTGGCTGCCATGCACCATGTGCGTTGCGTGCGTGCGTGCGTACGTACCGAATATGTATACATAGTATATATATATTCAACGTCTACATGTACGGCACGGTGTGGCTGGAATGCGGCGCAACGCGCGTATATATACACACATGTTCTACTGGCGCCCACGCCGCCCCCCCCCCTTTTGTGAAGAAAAAAAAAACCAAAGGCTTACTTTATGGGAACTCCCACCGACGGCACATGCCGGGACGGAAAGAGAGCCGCGGTGCCAAACGTTAGACAAGGTCCGGCGCACGGCGGCCGCACGTCCCCGGCGCCCTTAGCTTACCTAGCCCATTTGAATAACTACTACTAAGATAGCATCGGATCCTCGACAATGCTCGGCAGTTTCGCCGACACGCTTGCGGACTTGTTCGTTAGGTAGTTAGTTCATATAGGGTTATATACACTTTTACACTGCGTTACCCACCCTGCCACGTAAAGGATCTCGTCTGCTTGCTTGCTTGCTTGCACACCTGCATGGCTAATAATATACATATCGGATATTCGAACCGGCTTAATGATATAGGTGTCGGCTTATTAAGTAAACAGGCAGTCGGTCTAACCCCACTTCGTCCAGCCAAGTCCTTTTAAGGCAGATACATGCATAGATATTCATGGAAAAAGGGCAGAACCTGGGCGCGCGTCGGCGAAAGGGCGGACCGTAAACATGCCGAGACTTGGACTTCGGGACACGGGCATTAAATGACGATGATAGTACCCGTGAGCCAAGGGAACTCAAGCTGAAGCGAGGTGGGTAGGGCCATATAGGTGAGAAGAAAGAGAGAGAAAAGGAGAGAGAAGCCAAGCTGAACTGCTTGTTCTAGCTGCACATGTCAAGAGGATCTATTTCATAGCTACACCTAACCCCTAAAGCAGCCGGTCCCCCCTCCCCTTTTTGGTTCATGTAAGCCGGCAAATCTGCAGGTGAGAAAGGCGGACAGCAATCTTCAAAAAAGAATCTAGCGGTTCCGAAGCCATACATTATCGTTATATGCATCAAGTCGCACGCAAGCTACTGGTCTGTGTTTTCCCTCCGCAATCCCTTCGGCCAAGCGGGTCGTACATGGAAAATTTTCGTTTCAAGGGTAATAAACAACGATCAGAGAGGACACAAGCCGTTTGAAAAGAAGAAAGAAAGAAAGAGCGCGCGAAGTTTACGACTTGAAATAGACATAGATAGATAGACGGACAAATGTACCCGGATACATAGATTGATGCCCAACGAAACCTCGATGGGTAAGGTGTAGATGGTAAAGAGTTACCGACTATTAGTTCGTTTCGTCTCCATCTCCTACACTACTTTAAGGGAATTTGGATTGTCTGTAACTTAACCACCTCCCCACCCCCCTTGCCGAGCCCGCCGTTCCAGGGACGGCGTCGAGAACGGCGCGGCGCCCGCGACCCACCACCACCTGGTATTGCCGAAATACATACCTACTTAACATACCGATACACAAACACGCTTAGATACTTCTCATGTGAAGAAATGTGTGACAGACTACATCCATCCATACATGCATATTGAGGTAGGTAGATAACTTAACCTTTACCTTAGCAACCAGCCTATCCGAGCCATGGATTGGAACGAACCCTTTGACCACACAAGGTTTACTTACTTTACTATACATAGCAACACACACCCCCCCATTTCCATTGTGGGATGGATGGATGGGATATGTACGGTACGGTAGTAGTGGCAGATCAGTCAGTTCATTTAGCATGTTAGCACGTACCAAATCAGCCTACCCAGGGTTCAGGGTTCTTATTAGGCTGTCGAGATCATGTATGTATTTCTTGTCTGTCTGGGGGGACGGGGGGTGTACTACCCGTGCCATCTTACCTATTATCATATCTGTTAAGGATTCCCTTACTATTATTATCTGATTGGGAGGGCCCGGGCCCCCTCACGCTTTCACACATACATATACATACATACATACACGAAGAACCGTGCGGCGGCGGAGAGAGAGCTTGGAAAGGCCGGGGAGACTGGCGGACTGGACACGCGCGCAGCGCAACTCACTAATCCTTATAGCCAGACCGAAACGTAAAATGGGAAAGGAGGAATGGTTTGGGGGGAGGGAGGCGGGGGCAGGGGATCGCCTCGGCGGACAGGACTTTCTTTTTTCTCTCTCTCTCTCTCTCTTTTCATGGAGATACTTATTGCATGGTGTACACTCTACCTTCCTTGGGGATGTATGTATGTATGTATGTAGTTTTCATCTGTGTGATGATGTATGTTATGATGAGATATGTATGTTCTGACCATGACGTCGGGGCATATTACTCGCGCGCAGTGCGTGAAAAAAATAGTAATAATTCCGACAATAGAATAAAAGCAAGACGGACAAACAGAGGGAGAGAAAAAGAAGAGCCTTAGAAGCAAATCATAATCTCTTAAGTTACACATCTGTACTATAGGATAGGATAACTTAACTAGCTACTACAATACTACATAGAGAGCTAACCCTTCCAAACAGTCGGTCGGTCGAACATTCGGGCGGAGGGGGGGGTGGTTAATAGCAATAAAAAATTAGTAGCAATTCTTCAATGCAGAGAAGAAGAAGAAGGAAAAAAGATGTGTCCGGGCCGCATAAGGGAAATAGATGGGCAACGAAATAAAATAAAAACCGAACCCGAATATGAAACCCGCCATCGGAATGAACCCTGGTACTTAGCTTCTCGCTACTATAAACATTTTTGTGAGAGAGGGAATTTGAATGGGATGGGCATGGCATGGCATGGCATGGGAAGAAAAAGGGGAAGATGATGGGTAAAGAGAAAGAGTGTATATCAGCAGAATAAGATCTTCGATAATACGTTCGGTTCCGTTACCATGAAGTCATATATAATATACCTACCTATCTATGTATTATTGCCTAGGTATCATTATCATCATCATACTCGTCACGTTTTTACAAGGAAGCGAGGGCGAACATGGTGGTATATATATATATCACTTGCGCGCAGGCGCGGGAACAACAACAGAAACAGCACGGCCAGGGCCGGGGGAGCGGACACGAAAAAAATAGAACGCTTGAAGTTATCCATTGACTTTTTTTTTTCTGTTTTGATCATTTCGTCTGCGGGCTATAGATACGTAGGTATATATAGGTTAAGAGGTAAGAGGTAAGAGGTGTCTATATATATGCTCAAAGTAGGTAGGTACTTAAGTAGTTAAGGTTTTCGCTTTCCTCTTTACTAAGGGGTGGGTTGGGGGGTTAGGGGGTTCAGGTTGGTTGGGTGGGAGGTACAGGGAGAGGTAGTAGTAGAGTAAGGGTCTGCGGTCGGAAAATAGCTGACCGCAAAGGTTAAGGTTAAAAAAAGCAAAAAGTAGACTAAGCCATATATGTGTGTAATTCCCCTTCCCTTCTTCCCCTAAACCCCCCCCCCCCCCCAGAGAGTATAACCATTGTAATGGATAAAGCAACAAGGGTTGGGAGAGAGAAAAAAAAAGAGAAGAAGAAAAAGCAAAAGAAAAAGGAGCAGCGACAGGCCAGCCGAAAAAGCGAAAAATGAGGCGAGCGACCTTTGGATATCAACCACATCTATCTTCTCTCCAATTCTTGCGCAATTCGCAAAACTTTTTTTTTTAATCTCCTTCTCTGTTCCTCCATTTCCTCTCTCTGCCTCTCTCCCCCCCGCCCCTCCCCTCCCCCCTCCTTTCCCCTTCTTCTTTTTTCTCCCCAAGCACTCCTCACAAAAAAAGTAAATCGACCATATACGGAGATGGCGGGCTCGAAATAATAGGTAGTAAGTATAAACAGATCAGGAGAGAACAGGCCGAGAGAGGGACCGGCGACGGTAGTGGCGGTGGTGGTGGTTGCGGCGGCGGCGGCGGCGGCGTCGAGTTTGGTTGTAGCAATACCGACAAATATATGGGTGGAGAACCAGAGGGCTGAGAGAAGATGGCAGACATTTTTTTGGGTAAAGGAAAAGAAAAAAGGGCATGGTGTAGTAGAGGTATATGCGCCCCCCAGGACTCCGAACACCGCAGACTGCCATCCTCTTCCTCGTCCTCTTCGACTTGCGGTGACATGATGACAGAACAAGAAAAAAAATAAACACAAAAAAACAAGTACATCTTCCATGGCGCGTGCACGTTCGAATAAACCAGACATAAAATCCTACGCCCGATTTGATCCCACTTTATATCTTTCTTTTTTAGATCGTACGCCGTTCGCCGAATCAGGAGTTGGTGCTGGTCAACAACCTAAGCCATGAACATGTGATGGATGACTGGGCCCCATGGCCTAGAAGAACGAAGAACATAGGGCGGCGCCGCTGAGAGGGTCTAAAGGTGCTGCTGCTGCTAGACGGTATAGGTATAATAAGCTCATCCGAGGGCAGCTCGGACAGGGGGGACCGGGGCCGTAGCTGATAAGAGAGCCATGTCGATTAGGCGGAAAGAGAATATTAAGGCAATAATAGCGATCGTGCAAATACCCGCTGTGTTGAACCTTGCTCTAGTTGCGGTTTTGTTGTCTGCCGTCGCTTATAACACGATACACCGCGAGCCGCCTCCGGCGCGATCGCCCCTCCGCCTGCGCTTCTCGTTACCGCCAGAGCCATGCGATTCACCGTTAGCTGCGCGTCCTCCTGATGGTAAGGGTCGCGAAGCGGCTTGTCGCTGTCGTCGCAATATCCGAACAACGTCATAGAAAGCCTTCTCGACGTTTATGCAGTTCTTGGCGGAGGCCTCGACGAATTCGCAACCTAGCTCACGTGCGAGGGCGTGACCTTCTTGTGTGGATACTTCCCTCTCGGTTACCCGGTCGCTCTTGTTACCAACTAGCATGATGGGTACGGCGGCGTTAGGGGCTGACGTGGAGATCGGTGAGCCGGGATAGGTGGGTGATGAGGTAGTGGATTCCTTGACGCGCTGGATTTGGTGGTGAAATCTCTTAATGCGGGAAAAAGAGGAGCGAGATGAGATGCTATATACCAGCACGAAACCCTCGCCATCTCGAATCCATTGATCTCGAAGCGCCGTGTATTCTTCTTGGCCTGCTGTATCTAAGACTTCGAGCATGCAAGCTTGACCATCAATGACGACCTGTTTTCTATACGAATCTTCAATCGTGGGGTCGTACTATATCGGACACAATGGTAGGTCAGTAAGCGATTACCGTAAAGACAAGCAAATGAGCACGGATAGGTCTCCATGAGGGAGGGGGTGTATGAGAGTGGATTGGGAGTGGATGTGGATGTGGATATGGATATGGATATGGGTTTGAACTAGGGGGGGCACAAGAATGGCCTGGACCAAGCGAGACATGGACAGGATCTCTTGTACAATAAAAAGTAGTAATAATAAAAATAAAAGGAGAGGAGAGGCAGTAGGCAGTAAGTAGTAGATAGTAGTGTAGATAGTGCGTATAGTGGATAGGGTAGAGAGAGGAAGAGGGATATAAGGATAGGGATAGGTAAACAAACAAGTAGGTGGAATTAAGAAGAGTAAATACGTGAATGACTAGATGGATGGAGGACTCCAGGAATAAGTGAAGAGTAGAAGAAAGAAAAAAAGAAGAAAAAAGAGAGAGAAAATAATACTCACAGTTTCAACGAAGTGTTGTAAACACAATTGAATTGTCAGAGCAGTTTTGCCTACACCACCATCTCCTAACACCACCAACTTGTACAATACCATTTTTCCCGCCATCGTGATGCGATGTGATGAGTGTTTTTTTTTCTTTCTGAGTTGTTCTCGTTGATGTTGTTGTTAAACGTTGGGGGTTTTTTTTTTCCCCTTCTATCCTTCTTTTTTTCTGGGCGAATCCAAAAATTCCGTGGAACAATGTCGCACTTAGGGAGAAAGAAAGAAAGAGAAAACAGGCCGTATACGCACGCTCGTACGGGACGCACGCGACGACGACAACGACGACGTCGGGCGGTTGTGAAGTAAAGAGGAGATGGGTTGCGGTTTGGTAGTGTGAGTTGTTTAAAGAGGTCCAGTGTTGTTTTTGTCCAAGGTTACTTTGCGGGTAATCGTTTTCGGGTTGTTTCCAAGATTGCTAAAATCGTTGCTAAATCTCCTGTTCCCCCTTTTGACTTTTTTTGTCTGGTTCCTTTTCGGCTTTTTCGATTTTTCTTTTTTTTTCGGTTTTACTTTCTCTCTCTGTCTCTCTCTCCTTATCTCCTTTTCGTTGGAGGGGTAGGTAGGGGGCGGTTCGGACCACCTAAGCTCTTGAACGTAGCCGAACTTTTTTAGTAGGACGAGCGAAAAAGGTACGAGTCTCCAAATGGTCGAATTGGTATAAAAAAAGATCAAGTATGTCAAGATATATAAATATAAAGATCGAGGATGATTGTGGGTATTCTTTGTTCCTTCTACTAACTACTCTCCCGGAATATGTAGGCCGGAGTAGAGAAAAAGGGTGGTGGTGGTGGTGGTGGTGGTGGGTGATCCTTTAGGGGAAAGAATCGAGACAAGACAAGTGACAAGACAAGACAAGAGACGACACGAGTAGACGAAGAGCGGAAAGAAAATGATGGGATAGGTTGGGATTGGATGGGATAAGATAGAGAATAGAATGGGATTGGATAGGACAAGACAGGATAGGATTAGGATTAGGATACTTAGTTAGGTACTGGACTGGACTGGACTGGATAAAGATGGGATGGGATGGGATAGCCCTGGATAGCCTGGATAGGATAAGGGTACCTAGGTAGTTTTAGGTACATGTAGTTAGTAAGATGTACCTAAGTAGTAGTGTAAGTCTATGCCCACCAGGTGTTGAGATACATTACATACTTCTAAGGTTAGGTTACGGCAAGGTCCCTAAGAGGGCCATGTTATTGTGTGGGGAAGGAACTTTTGGCGGGTCTACCTTATGAATGTACTTCGTGAGGTACCCTACTTTACCTCCTCTTAGTTAACCCGGATGTAGCCCGTTCCAGTGCTCCTGAAGTGGCTGCTGCTAAAAAAGTTAGGGGTAGCCCTGGAGGAATTCAAGCGCCAGCGTATATGGATTTTGTGTACTAAGTAGCAGCAGAATGGGGGGTTTTTAGTAGCGTCGTAGCTCTCTCTCTCTCTCTCGTAGCGTTATATTGCTGCCCACTTTGCAAATCTAGCCCACGGGTATTATGTTATAGTGGAAAGTACATTAAGTATTATAGTGTTATTAAAGTAAAAAACAAAAAAGGAGTAGAGCTCTCTAGCTGTCCGTGGCGAGAATGTTTGTTAAGTTTAAATGTTTGCTAGATACTTGTGGTACTTCCTTCAGTATTTGGGTGCATATATGTAGGGAGGAGGTATGTAGTAATATCTAGCGATTTGACTGTATGTCTATCTGTGCAGTTATAGGAATCTAGATATATATATATATATGTATGTGTGTGCGTGTGCGTGTGCGTGTGTGTCAAATGTGTGCGTGTATATGTGTAGGACTGCACCAGGGTTGGTCAGCATTTCTTTATTAGTGATGCTGTCGTACCCAGCAGACTGGGTACGTATAGGTATGGATAATGGCAGTATCCCGACAGCGAGAAAACAGCAAGCCGGGTAGGCTTGTATGTACGAAGTAGTAGTGGAGGATGTGCAGGATGTCTACCCAGCCAGGCTCCAGGGCTACAATCTGCCTTGTATATATATACCTTGGCAAAGTGACTGACATACATACTCCGTACATGAGTATGTACTTACTTGATATGGACCCTGGGAGACTTGAGGGGGATATGATAGGCGTGGTGAGCATGGGCGCGAGCGAACGGGCGGACGGGCGGGCTTAGTTCGTGTGTACTACCTACCTGGTACTTGTGTACATAATCGGATTATCTTCAGTTTAACTCGAAGGGCTGTGGATGAGAACGAGATAAGATAATCTTCCAATGAAATCTTCCCCCAGGGTCTAAAGCTTCAAAAACTGTTCAGTTTGATTCTAGGTAGCTGATTGGCTACGGGTAGGCAGGTAACCTTCTTGAAGAAGTACTACTTGTGTAAGCCGCAAAAGAGGTTAAGTAACTACCAAGTAAGGTATGAGAAAAAGGGAAAGGAAAAGAAAGATTGGACCCCGGGTTTCCAAAAAGGCCAAAGCGAAAAAAAGCCGAAGTGGGGAGAGTGAGGGAGGGGGGTGGTGAAAGACACCAGACCTGCTGCTACCTGCAGCCGAACGAGAGTTTTTGGGACCCAGTAATTTTAGCAGTTCCGTTCCAACTTTGCAGACTGGAGTTTAAGCAATTTAGTACCTTACTTTGTAGTACTTGTAAGCAGGTCAGTAGGTACGGGTTAGGTATGAGAAACGCCCAGGTTGCCCAGGTCTAGGTATGTACGTAGGGTTAAATGTCTAGGTCGATTTCAACTAGTTTGATGCTTTAGATATGTAAACTACCATATAGGCAAGAATTCCGTATGGTTGAAACAGTCCAGACTAAAATTTGATAATCCCGGGACAAGGCGAGAGATGAGACGAGATGAGACGGGACATATACCAGTAAGTATAGGTCAGGCGTACGGAGTTATATATAATATGTGGACGCCAGAGACCGAAGACGAAGTTAGATAACCTCTTTCTCTAACCAGTACTGCTCTCTAACTTAAACTTAGTAACACGACGAATAAGTTGTGGCTCGGGGTAGTGGTGGTGGTGGTGATAATGTAATGGGTGCCCACTACATACATATCTACATACATACAGTGAGCCGCAACGGAATGTGCAATTCGCATACACGGGGTATATACATAGTATCAACGGTTATCTCACTGTCTTGGCTCTCGCTCGCTTGTTCGCTTATGATGTAAGTTATGCCCGTTCTCTTCTGTAGGGCGCTGTAGGGTTTGGGGCTTGTTCCAGGGTTGTGGGGGGATTGTACGTGGGCATTCTACCAGAATTATGACTACATAGGGTCGCCCAAGGTATAATACTGAGTACTATCAACTTATCACGGCTGTAAGTAAATAAAGGACAGTTCTGGCCTGCCCTGTCTGGCACGACAAAGCACGAAAGGATATAACCTAGCGAGATTACCCGTAACTACATACCTACGCAAATGTACATACATACATACAGACGTAGTCAACTACCTAGTTAATATGTCTACTTATACATGGACGCATTGTATGTAACAGCAAGGCAAAAGAAAAAAGTAATGGGGCAGTTTCGCTGGATTGCTGGGTCCCGTAAGATAAGGTGAGCATGGGGAAATCCTTGATGCTTGGTTCTTGGTGGGTGCGTCGATGGGGCCGGTGCCGATTGATGTTGATTTTAGTAAACAGAAGCTTGATACATACCAAGTAGGCTGAGAGATCGATCGATATGATTTGATATACTACCTACCCACCCAGGTATACACGCATACTTTCGTACACACACACACACATATACACATATGCGTGGTATAAAAACAGTCCGGGGTCATCTACGAGGTGCGGTGCGGGAGGGCGGGCGGCTCAGAGATACACCTGCACAGCCGATGAGTAGGCCGAATGTGTAATAAGTTCACGAATAAGAAAGTTAAGTGGTGGTTGTTGTTGGTTCTAACGAGTTGGCCGAAGAGAGCTGGGAAATTCGAGGAGATGCAGAGGAGAGGCGTGGATGTAAGGAGATGGGAGAGATGACGACAGTAAAGTATCAAAGTTTGCTTCATCTTGGAAAAAGAAGAATACGAGAGTCCTTGACAGCTGGATGGAAGAGAAGGGGAGAGCTTCCCAGCCTATCCACCAATGAACTGTGTAAGTCTAGTGGTCCAGTGCTTAGGCGTAGTAGTGGATACACGCACATCATTTCCGCCTGCTTCTATTGCTATTTTTTATAACAAGCATACATATTACGTCTCCTACTAATAGCACTGGTAACAGTGAAGCAAAAGTGGCAGCTGAGTGGATAATAAGTTGACAGATGATAATTCACACATATACATGGGATCAGGCTAGGTGAATAAAGTATTGCCGGAAATCGGGTAATGCGACAGGGGTTGAAACCAAAAGGGCAGCCCGAGAGTGATGTTGACCAAGCGATGGCAAGCCAGTTAGCTGGATAGGAAGATATCACGATCATCCACTACTACATACGTAAGCAGGTAAAGCAGGGTCGTGTTTCCTTCAACCTGGGCAGGAAGAGAGAAGATACCCATTGTACGGTAGGTAGGACTTTGTCACCAGACTTTTTGTCGACTTCTAGAAACCCTCATATCGGTTCCGTTTGAAAACTTGGAAGGGATGCAACGCCGCCTGCCTCTGCTCCTCCCTTACTTCGTGCACCAGTATTCTTTCCGCTTCTCTCGGCGTCTCTTCTTGTCAACATCGAAACTCCTCATCAAAAAGTTGGGACTTCAATGAGGGTTGCGTGCGTATCCGATCTGCCTGCTTGGCTGTCGCTTTGTTCCAAGTCCATTGGATGTCCAGTAGTCATGATACGCCACCGCCGCGATATCTAGTGTTAGACCGACGATGAGACGAGACGTCCCCCTCCAGTAAGCGCGGGATGAACACTGTCAGCAAAGTTAGAGATCCTGCTGCCTACATGTAGTAATCAGGAGGGGATAAATGTCGGAATGACGACTATCTCTCTGTTGTCTGTCGAGTGTGCTGTGTCCGCCTGTTCGCTTCCTGATCCTTCCAATGTGACCTTATATTTCAAGTAAGTTTAAGTCAAAGCTGCATTAGCAACGTGGGAACTACGAAATCTTGGAAATGTCCCTTAGCCATCCATGGATTGAAGAAGAAGAAGAAGAAGAAGCTGATATACTATTAATAGCGTTCCACTTGGTACTTATTCAAGTATGCAGGAAGAAGGACATTTCCAAGGCTAATATGGAGTTGGTGTAGGTAGGTAAAGTAGGTAGGTGGGTTAGTCGTTGGTAGGTACGGAGTATATCGAGAGCGTTTCTAATTGCGGGGGAAAGGGCTTTGCAGCGATTCCACGTACTGGGCAGCTGGGCTGTAGGTAGGTACATTTACCACCTCCCTGCATGCGTAGGTACCTCTTGGTTTAAGAGTAGGTCAGGATAACTATGTACATACCAGGGTTAAAGCAATCCATTCCATGGTGTAAGTTCCAAAGTTCGCACCAAGTACCAAGGTAAGGCACCTGGGCAGTTAACTACATGTACCTACATTCAAAAAAGTGTAAGTGAAAGTGATAGCATAAGTAAACATCATATCATGCAACAACAATTTCAATCAATATCGGATATTCTCCCATCTTGAGATTTTTAGGCATGCAGGCATGATTTCATAGATAGCAGGGGATTTACCCCTCCAAATAACCCTGTAATGATTCCATTCCTTT
Source organism: Eutypella sp. D-1 (assembly GCA_023313575.1). Classification (NCBI taxonomy): domain Eukaryota; kingdom Fungi; phylum Ascomycota; class Sordariomycetes; order Xylariales; family Diatrypaceae; genus Eutypella; species Eutypella sp. D-1. Next base: position 983,936 of record JAJTTP010000013.1, on the reverse strand, counting down.
GGCAAAAGCAACCCCTTCTCTGTACTTGATCCGGTACGAAGTATACAAAGTATCCCAAGCTGCCCAAGCAAACAACATTTATTCAAGAAGGTGGATAACTACCTAGGTAGCTCCCTTACGACAGACCTTGTGTGCTATATCATGGCCTTTACCAGCAAAATAGTAATATGTACCGACCACGCACTGCATGCTCCTGGCCAAAATGATCCCGGTGTAGGCTCTTCGGCTCCCTTGCCCGAACGAGAGTACCTTTCATCGGGAGTAGTAAGGACTATTCCGATAAGACCTCACCTTGCGCTCTGTCCTCCGTACCAGACTTTGCCGCATTAGACCAGAGCGCCTTGAGGGTAACAGGAGCGAGATGCGATTGGGCCTTCTGTCGCCGACATGACTTGTTGCACAGTAGCCTGTCGCAAGCACCTGCACTTACCTAGGTAACTAGAGACGCCCCCTTAGATGGTTGGGTGATGGTGAAGAAGAAGTAATACCTGAAGCCGGCAACCGGACTTGACCAAGAATGATTCGTCCCCGAAATGCGTCACAGTGTTCCCCCTTTCTTGCCGTCTTCGTGGAACACTTACGTGGTTGACATGCTCGCCACCACATAGCACCAATAAAACCTACCACGATAACGGTTAGAGGACAGAGCGCCGAGATAACAACAACATCTGTGCCTTCGACCGAAGTTTGGGTTCTAAGATGACTCAACGGCTGCCAATTAGATTAAAGGGGCTAGGGGGGCGGGGGATAAGTCAAAGAACTGTTGCTGACAAGACAGGCATTAACCAACCTACCTATGCTACTAGGCACGAGCAGGCCTCTGCAGTTAATTATATCATCATACGGTAAACCTTCCCTTCGGCCCAGCCCGCCCGGCCAGCCCTGGCTCGAGCCCCCTCTTTAAGCGACCGGGCCGAGACGCAACGACGTGCCGTAGCTCCCTAGGCGCTGCCGCGGTCATCGCGTCTGTGTGTAGGCCCCCTTCCAGCTGCGATAATGCCGTTGTCGGATAAGACGCGACTAGGAGGTGCCGCAAGTTAGATCGCTAGCAACTTCGATGCCTGCGTCGTCATTTCGCCTACGACGAGCCACCAGTAAACAAGCAAGGCGGTTTGATTGACTTGACTGGCTGACATGCTTACTCTTGAATTCGTAAACATCAGGGGGGGTTGGCCATTCTCCACCATCACATGTACTCATCGAGGAGAGTTAAGCGGATTCCTCGGGAGAAGTGGGCTGTCTAAATTACATACATCTACTGATGTCGAATGAAACCCTCCCAAAACTTGACAATTCGTAGACGAATGTTCCAGGAACGAAGAGACGCAGACGAGCAGACGAGTTTGTAACCGCGTTCCCGTGAAATAATCGCTGCCCGCCAATGAGCGTGTAGAAGACGTTGCTCGGCGGTGACCCAACTAGGTAACTTGGGGCTTGCGTATGTCTCCATTAAACCCGCCAGCCCGCCACTCCTCCCCCTCCCCCCCAGTTGTCCACCTCTCGAACTGACGAATATACTCGCCACTGAGATACGAGTATCTATTGCTCGGTGGCACCCTAGAGCAGGAGGCCTCGTTCTTGAGTTTCCATACTGCTTAGGTTCACCGAGGAAGAATGCAGTGCGAGGAGAGAAACCCAATAAGGAGAGAATGCGGCGAAAATTTATTCTCAAAAAAGAAAAAAAGAAAAAAAAGGCAAGACCTTCACCTAACCCCACCTGGTGCGGGCGGCACGACGGAGAGACCCATACCATATTCCGACCTGCATCGGGGCGGCAATCTAGCATCGTTACCTACCTTGCTACGCTCGAACCAGCACTCGGGAAGGAACAGCGTAGCAGTTACACATGGTTTAGTTACCAGGCCACGGCGCCTAACTAGGTCCAGCTACCGGAGCCGTACATACACATAGGGCAGTCCCCCTTTTCACATGTCAGAATGTTTGAGGTCAGGTAGCTAGATAGGCAAGACGGGTACACGGGTGTGGACGGGGTAGATAGGTCTCGATAGGGAAGGGTACGCGCGCGGGGGGTTAACTAATTCGAGCCCGTAGCCCACGACATGAGCACACCAGATCAAGCATGTAAGTAGGTGACGTGACATCGGCTCGCCGAGCCAGTCGAAAAAGGGGGGCCGAGTGAGAGCCGGTGCTACGGGTCATTGTCCCTTTAGGTAGCCCACCTTGGCTGCGTGGAAGTAAGCATCTGCGTACGAGGAAGTTGCTCAACGATAAGACCTCCCCCCCCCCTGGCCGTGCCACGCGATCCGCTGGTTGCATTGGGTGTGTGGCAAGACATGAACGTGGTGTAAGACGCGTCTGACATCGCGGCAACGTGACATGACAATAGAGGTGCTTGTGTACATGCGTAGATGATGAGACCCACGGAGCCCAAACACAGGCCCTCGTGGCAACTAACAACTATCTAGGTAGTGCTCAATCAGGCAACTAGATGGGTTTAATGTCGTTGCTCTGCCGATGGCAGTCTTGTCCTGTTCTGTGTTCCGTGGTTTGAGTTACGATTTATTTAGGCATCTATCCAGTCAAAGCACCGCCGAGCCGTCTAGCCACCTCGAGGAAACCCCCCTCCCCCTCTCTCACCCACATATCAACCCAATCACGTGCTTCCTTGTAACGGTCCTCGTCGGGGCCCCAAGCCTCCTCGCGCGGCCTCTCGACGTAGATGGTGCGGAGCCCGCAAGCGCGCGCGCCGGCGAGGTCATTCAGGTGGGCGGCGACCATGGCGACGTCGCCGGGGCGGTCCTCGAACCCGAGCGCGGAAACAGCGCCGCGGTAGACGCGGGGGTCGGGCTTGTAGGCAGCAAAGTCGGCGGCGGAAGTAATGCGCGAGAACCCCAGCCCGCCGTGCGCGGCGAGGTCGGCCAGCAGCTCGCGGTTGCCGTTGGACAGGGTGGTGGTAACTAGCCCCGCGTCATCCGTGAGCCGGCGGAGGCCCTCGGTCGAGTCCGCCCACGGCCGCAGCCGGTGCCACACGAGGCTTAGATCGCGGACCTCCGCGTCCGTGTACGCGCCCTCGAGGCCGCGGGTCCGCAGCAGTTCCCGCAAGCTGTCCAGGTGGTGCGAATCGATGTCCTTCCACGGCGTGATGCCGGGCACGAACGTCTGTGTGAACTGCGAGTAGCTGTCGCGCCACGCCTGCGCGAACGCCGCCCAGTCGTCCGCCGTCTGCGCCGCGAGCTGCGCCAGCGCCGGCGTCTGTTGAAGCTCCGCGGTCGAGGAGGACGCGGCCTTGGACCGCGCCCGCTCCGTTAGCTCCGCTTCCACCGTGCTGCGCCAGTCCACCGTCGTGCCGAACACGTCGAAAGTCAGCGCCTTGACTCCCCGTAGGGCATCCGGTAGTTCTGTCGGTGACATGTTTTTTGCCTTTTCTGGTTCCTCCCGTACCGTAACTAATTCTTATCTCATTGCTTTTGCTTATTAGCCGCTTGGTTATTCATAAAATCACACATAACCGACCCGAGGTGTGAACTAATGAAATGCGTAGATAAGTAGTCAGGAGTAGAGGTATGCGAATATCTGGGAAGCAGGGAGCAAAGTTATATGCAGGCCTCCGGCCGTCCGCCGGCGCCCGGATGGTGGATATTAGTGAGGGCCTCGGCATCAGGTGGGGCAATGATGACATCGGAGGGCGTCGGGGATAGTGTTGAATGGAGCGATGTTATCTACGAGCTTAGCACATGGTCTGGTTCCTTTGGGGAAGGCTGTCAAATAGGTGCTTCTTCATATAAGTAGCGTGAATTACAGCCTCCCTATTCATAACTGTCGTTTTTATAGGGGTCTAATACCTAACCTTCCACGTTGATTGGTCTTCAAGCCAGTGCAGCCTACATACTTGCCCATCTCAAAGATTATGATGCTGCGAGACTGCCCCTTGATAAACAATCCTAAGAACTTGTAGTAAGCCTCCAGTTAAGTGGTAGGGGATTTTCCTTTTGCTGCCATTGTCTACTTTGTTCAGCCTTCCTATATTTGAGGGTCGCATATGAGTGTGCCAGCTGCTTAGTTGCTTGCTTGCCTACCTAAGTACGTACGGGTTCGGCCCGCCCCCGCATCATCAATAAGGTTCGCGGGGACGCCGGGGAGCCGGGCGGGCGTATGTCGGTGCTTAGGTGCAGCTATGGCATATCTACCCATCTGTCGTGCGATGCCAGAACCGCGCAAGGCCACCATATAGCCGAGCCCAGGTGTACCGTGGCATTATGTCCTACAGCCACTCACTCGCCCACCATTACAGAAGTCCTACACGACATATTGCTACCCTATCACCACCATCTATCATCCTCCCTAGATTTTCAGAGAGGCTCCCTCCCCTATTCAACTCCTCATGTAACCCTCCAGAACCCGATGCCGAGACGGCAGCCGACATATTTACCTATCTATATATATCGGGAGGCCAAGTTCATCGAACGACGGACAAATCCGTAGGTCCATCGGATGGCCGCATTACGCGCTCGCCACCAGAACTCGTAGGTATGTGGCTGCACATGCGGCGTGCTAAGCCTACTTCATCTATACCAACTGTGACTCCGTGCTTGGTTTGTGGATTAGTAATCACATGCGATAGGCTCATTGTCATACATCCCGCTACATTGGGGTATCCGCGGATGATACCTGAGCGTTCCGAATGGGAAAGACGGTCGCTAACCGTGGTGCGCGGCTGTGTTATTCCCGTGCTACAATGACGGATGAGGCTCTGCTGGGCCTGTTCCCCTAGTTTTCGCCGAAGTCGGGTCAGCGTAGGCTAAGAGCTTGCTGCTATCTCTCTTTCATCCCAGGGGACTGGTAGGTCGAGAGAAAAATAGTGATATCTCGTGCCGACAGTAGACGATATACCGAGACGAGAAAGCTTTCGATAACGTCTATGGAGGTTATATAAAGTTAGAAAACCCTTAAGTTCCTCTTGCATCAACGCAGATAGATCGCGAGAAGATTTACATACTCTAAGTCACCGAAGGCGTTTAGTTATAGATTTTCGGGGGAGGGGATATTCAGCTCATCTAGTCTGGTGTGAAATGAAGGTGAGAGTGAGGCCAGCTCTACCTAGCTAAGGGATAAGCTCTCGAACACAGGATCTAGAAATAGGGTCTTCTACGTCTAAGTTAGGCGTCCCGACAGGCGGATTTCGTTGAGACTGGGTCGTACCTTCGACGGTTCAACCGTGGCATATCGCAAATAGGGGAGGTCTTTCAGATACCAATCACTGCCTAAAGATAGAAAGCACGTGGATGCGAAAATGAAGAGTCCCTAGCTACAATGACACAACATGTATTCATCTTCCATGAACAGAGCGTTGCTTTCTTTTGCCGTCATCGGTGATCGTAGTAGAGTAGGAGCTCATTACTCGACGAAATGGTCGTAAATATGACAGAAGGATCATGGACTTGATTACGATTTCGCGTTAACTACAGCATGAAGGTTTAATTTCGACCCTGATTTGCTACCTCACCTACTGAAAATCTTCAACGACACCTTGAATACCGCGTGGATGATACTGCTCTCCCACTCGCGAATACGTGACACTGGTACATAACAGACATGGTTTGGGGAGCATAGCAATGGCCCAAGGCTCAAGGCTCAAGGTATGCTAACCACGTCGGAAATGATCTAGCAAAGGGAGCGCGGCCTTAGGGCCGGTCTGGAAGCACCCTCGCATCACATTACATGCCTGAACCTTACTGATTGAATACGTTCATCTCCTGCTTTAACAACTGCTTAATGCCTCACGGGGGAGGCATGCAAAACAACTAGCACTCAAACCCATTAATTCCAGCAAATGGCCTAGAGTCGTAGGCCCTTACGTGAGAGTCTTGTCTAGCCGAGGAGAAAAGGGGTTCGGGGGGTTACGGACACAAGTGTCCATCGCGAGTGAGGCTACAGAGCCCTGAAAGTTATGCGATATAGTTGCCCCTCTTAAGGTATTCTCGACTCTATTTAAGGAAAGTTGAAGAGACGGGGCCGTGTCAACGGGGGCAAGGCTCCTCACATCAGCCTTGTTCGGAGGGGACTATAGCAGGACGCGTTATAGACACCGGCGCCATGGACTTGGTGTCTCATTTAACGCTATTCAGGGATCGTTTCAAGGCTGACATATAGACAGGCACTCGTAGTTAGGAGCTTGTCTGTTCTCATGCGGACGACATGATCTAGGAAGCATTCGCTTTCTCGGCTAGCCTACTCCCCTTTGAAAAAAACCAAGAACCCGAGCGGAGCGAGAATTCATACCGAAGCAGAATCGGAAGGTGGAGAAAGCTGGCCGGTAGTTACGAGGCAATCGTCTCTGGGCAAACTCCCCTCGGGCTGCCCCTGCTCCATCGTGACAACTCCCTCGAGCTAGCTTGCGTTTCTGAACTGTGCCGAATACCCTGCCCCAAGACGAGCACGAGCACGACTCTGTTGCTACGCCTCTTCTCAACTCTCCACAGAGTCCCAGGGGGTGGCTAGGCATGGAGGTCTCACAGTTCTGATCGAGGGCCTCGCACCGTTACATAAACGAAACAGGAAGTTTCTCAAGGGATGGACTGAAGGACCAAGTGGCTTTGCGCCCCTCGCCCCTCAGGTTGATCTTCCGCTTGGGCAAGGATACGCACTTCAGCCTGACGGGACTTTGTCAACCGCTGATCACAATTGAGCCGGTTTCCGGCGTGAAGACCCGCTACCAGAGGGAATGGAAAAAGGGGGGGGGGAGGGAGAGAAGAGGACGGGAGGTATCAGCCTGAAGTCTTACTTTCGGGAGAGAGAAAGATGAATCCCGAGCCGCTTGTTGCGTCGCAGCTGAGGATTTTCTTGTCCGGTGCCCGTTAGGTTTCGGCCGATGCTGGCGTCGTGAGTTGGCGAACCCACCTTCTCTCGTCTCTCCGCCGCGATGGCGGAAAGAGGGGAGGGGGGGGGGGAGACTGCTTACGAAAACCACGGACCTGGCGGGAGGATCGGTGATGGTGGCGGTGCACCGGTGATAATAGTCTCTTAGCTATAGCTGCCAGGAGTGGGCCGATGATCTTTAGTTACACATCCGTATAACTGGGCGAAATATCTACGGGGATGCCTTAAAAAAGCTACGCACGTACGGCGGCGCCCTGGGTCTTTGGGCAGCAACCTCTGAGAGGGCGACTTTCCGGTTGGGTTGGGCAGGGAGGCTAGAAGGAGGGCTTCAGGATCTGCGCACCGCGCTGAGATGTCTTGCATACATAGGTCGGTTAACTAGGTAAGTAGACCAACACTTAACCCTTCCCCCCCGCCCCTTCGCCTGACTCTCCGAAATAGCTCACAGGAATAAAGTGAGGCGATCTTCGCAAATATGGGGGGTCCAGGGTAAGGAAGTGGTGTACATGCATACATACGTAGATGCATGCTCGGCACGGCAATGCAGGACGTCGTATGCAATCGCGGGAGCGGTGGATACGATTGGGTCATATATTATCTTGGGAATTATATAGCACCAAGCAACGTCTTCGCGCCTGGGTTAGATGAACATGTAATGCGTCTTGCATTACATGCGTGGCTCTTCACGAGATACGACGTCGTAGAGCAGAGACGGGAGGCGCATCGCTGTCGCCGAGGCGGACTGGCGGGCGGGATGCAGTGTTTCTTTTTCGCCCATTATGTCTTGTTCGTCTATCTACGTGCATGCGTGTGTGCTTGCTGTATAGTTAGGTTATCAAATGTGATGGCAAGTAGACGATTGGACGTCGCTTAGCAATTGGCTTCCACCGAGCCCAAATTTTGGTTGCAACGTACCTATTCGTACATCCATATCTTTCTTTTTCTCGTGATAGGCACTAACATGTTATACGTGCATCTTGGATGAACATTGAAAGTGTGATTCCCCGTGCTGCCATGCATATGGGCTACCGGGGGCGGAGAGGCCCTGGGCTCCCCCCCTTGCCCGCACGCCCGCCCCCGGACGACCGCGTATTTCTGATTGATGAGAGGGTTTTCTCGATGAATTGGGAAAGCGGGAAACGGAGGTCTAGCCCTATGTAGATCACCGTCCTCGTTACATACGAAGCAGGTACTATTTATGAATGCAACTTGCTTAAAGCAAGAGAAGGTGCTGACTTGACTTGACAGCTCTTCTCGTCTTGGGGTTATTGCTTGGCTTGGCTACTGGGCTTCCGCATACAAAAACGACGACAGGGTCTGACTGTCTGACTTCCGGGGTGCTCCTTGGCAACTTGCAATTCGGGGCATTAGGTTCGCGAGGAATTACTATCTTAAAGCTTTTTATAACCCAACTCCCACTGTCCGTGGCTATCACTATACACAGCTAGCTAGCCATTGGTCAAATAGAGAGATTGGATGGTCGGTCGTCGTCGGCCATATCGTATATTTTGATTTGTAGGCACTTGCGGGACTTTGTCCGCGGGACCGAGGTGGCTAAAGCCAAACCGAGGCCAGGACGCGCTCTATTCTTTCTTCTTTCTTCCTTACCCACGCAATTTCTCGCGGAGTGTCCCGCGCTTTCTCGCTAGGCGGCTGGTGGGATGTACGTACGCTGCGTACGGGACGTCTCGAAGCCCCGGCGTAAGCGCGGATGGGGCTCAACATTCAAATCTCAGCCCTCCCCCCCCATCTGGGTATCGCAATTCTGTGCAGATGGAAATCACCGATGGGGAAGGGGGGATCCGCAACGGGAGATGCGCTTCGCTACCAGACATGAGATGACGCCTTATGGATGTCTATGGGGTTTCCCTACACACATCCTGCATTCTAGAAACTGGAGGGTGCTTTCTTTCCTTAGCTCCCCGTAACCGGATCTTCTCCCGGCCTGACCCGCGCCTCTTACAAGCTGCTGCTTACTGCTAACTAGGTAGAAATGAGACAAGCTGCCTTTCGCGGGTTCGTGGGTAGCTGGGGATTGCTGTTATTGGTCGGCACGGTTCGTTAGCTGTCAGGTTGTCTGGGCGTATGGCGCTCCTGCTATGTAACCAGCCTCGCACCACCGCAGGCATTCACGATCGCCCACTCTGAGCCGTTGGCTCGGCTCTCATACTACATACGGAGGGTGCTCGACTTTGACCATTGAAGCTTAGAGCCGAGGAGAAACGCAAGGCTTGGTCAGGGAGATGTGACACGGCATGCGCGGATGGCGTTGTGGCGCTGTCTGTGGGTTAGGGAGGTTCGGTATACACGGGCCAGGTCAGCCTCTTTTCCTTTAGCGACGAGTGGCACGCCTCGGATTGCTGATTTTGGGAAGATGAGGAGATTTGTGGCTATGTACGGGATATTATTGACTTCGCGATTTCGTTTTTACTACATCTTGAGCTCACCGAGGAGGCTGCGTAATCATCATCTATTAGACTATATATACGCTGCAAAAAATCATGTGCTAAACCCGTTCTACGATATGTAATATATCATAGACAGCCTAAAGCGGCTGCAAGGGAATCCGGGTTTCTATGTATCTCTGGTAAGGACCAGGGCTGTATATCGCGGTTGGACAGAAGTGTAGGTAGCCGAAACCCGAAAGAACAAGCCATTGTGCGGGAGCACAGCAGGTAGGTAGGCACACGTGAATATCCGTGCACTGGTCCTGGGATCCCCGTCGGGCAACCGACGTCGTTGACTGTTCATGGGTGGGTGAAAGGTAGGAAGAGGGTGTGCAGCTTCGCCATTCAGCCATTAACTACCAAGTTAGTAAACCTCGCGGCAGTGAACGCGTGCTGGACGGCTCGCCGGGGCGTGTCTGTTAGGCTTCATATCTGAACAAGCCGCGTTGCATACTATGTATATTGGATATGTCCGACAGGACCGTGTTTCCGTGACAGCCTTGAGAGCCTCAGGAGTTTTATGATTAGTAGCATATTCAGGCTCGCCAACCATTAAACCTCTCGGAGCTTAATTGGACCAGGCCATGATAGCCGCTCGCTAGGTTTATTATAATCAGGCCATGGGCAATCAGCCGTCAGCCGCTCGCTTCAGTCTAAGACTTGCGTCCTAGGATCTTCATCAAAAGGCTGTTTCCAAGTCTCCTCCCTGCCACCGAGGGCGGGACAACGAGCATGCCTGTCGTGTCAACGGCTGCGTCCGAGGCGGTGGCTCCTCGTGCGAGTTTGATATATACGAGATGAAGCCCCTGAATCAACGGGTTCTCTGCTAGCTAGGCGGTTGGACGGCCTTGACGGCTGGGCAGATACACACAACACAGTGAGAGAACAGGCAGCGATATGTAGTTCAGTATGTATGTCTCGGGGAGTCGATACGATGGGATATGAAGTCTTCCAATGAGCCTCAAAGAAACGACTTGTAGCAAGCATATTCTGACGTTCGTCATACGTGGGGATCTTACTCCATACATAGTTATTTTACTCCAGGGTAATTAGTGTGTATATATGTAATCATGGTAAGCCAGCCGGGCCAGTTGGGCTTCAAGGCTTGAATCCTTACATAGTAAAGATGGCAGGATGGCCTGGATCATCTGGATCATCTGGACAACCTTGAAGCTAGATTGTACGAATCTTGGAAGAATTCCAAGAGTAGACAAGGTTGACAAAGTTGACAAGGTTGGCCATGCTGCCATGCAGGTACCGGGAAATGCAATTAACTAATTTCTACAAGGGTACTCCACATCAGTTCATGCTAATCCAAAATGAGTAGCAGCCGGGGTTGTTCTTTCAGGTGATAAACCCGCGAGGTTCCCAAATAGGAAAGGTGATCCCCATGAGATGAAATTGCACGAGAAAAGCCCGCCAACCCGGCAGGTTCAACAGGGTAGGTAATAATAACGAGCCAATTTGACAATTTGCAATGTGACAATTTGCCAGTTTGCTAGCCAGTCGGGCTGGGCTGCCTTGGTTCAGTCTGAAGTGTAGAATTTAATGTTGTCTCATAGTCTCCTCGGCCGGCTTCTTGCTCTGGTCCGGAGAGTTGTGGTACCTAGATACCTACTTACCGGCTTGACTGGAAAGACCCTAAACCTTTTACAGAATGTAAACCCCTCGAGTCTGGTACAGATCTGGACTAGCGAGGTACATAATGGCACCTGAACAGAGACGGCCCGGGGAGGGAACTCGGCTGTTCAAATACTCTGTTATGCACTTGACTACCTCTCAGGTATGTGTATTTTAGGGCGCAGCTTTGTAGATGGATTGGTTACCTCCAGGACTGCAATTACATCTTTTTTATTAGGTATTCAAAAAAATAAGAGCGCATACTCCAGTGTATGAAAGGACCGCAACCGACTTGATAAATTCATCCCACGTAGATTATGAACTACTACTATGTAGAATGTCCGTGCTTTGCAGGGCTCCAACCAACCAGTAAATCGGCTTGCTCCCAGCTTCCTCCGGTCCCTCTGTACAAACTATGGCACACAGGTATGTATGCGCTCTCCCCGGATCTGACATGCATCAGCCAGAGAAGTCCTTGCATGCTCAGATCCCACTCGTTGATATCCTGTCCAATAGGCAGCTGGAGAGCTTCTTGAATCAGTAATCCATGGATAAGAAAACCCCCCAAAAGAGAATGCATTACGAGAGATATCTCTTCTACCCTTTCTATTGGTACCTCCACTCTGTAAAACTACCCAAGCATTTTATCCAGTCAACCAGTTATAGTGAACAGTCTCGTCTCCTTTTCGCTGCGCTACTGTTGTGTACATTCTGGACATGGCATACGTGCGTACCTGGAATACAATTTTCGCTTGTTTGGCTTCTCATCCGGTTGGTTCTACTTCTAACAAACTAATTATCGAGGTAATTACAAAAGGTAGCCAGATTGCTAGTTAATCAGGTAAATCACCTACTAATTACCACTATTCACCTTCTCCGTGTCTATCTATCTGCCTGTCCTTGCCTGTCAGCTGTCCTGTCACCTCCAGCTTTCCCAACGTCATGCCAGGGCGAGAGCATACGCTAAACAGGGACCCTTGAGCTGCGTTTTCTACTAGCATCCTGTCCTTCTCCCGCCGACTTGGAACCGTCGACCCTGACAATCTTCCATGGCGCCGAGTGGCAACCCGAAGCATTTACACGTACATACATACGTAGGTAGAACGAGATTGACAGATGAGTTACTCGTACTCGGTACAAGTAGTTAGTAAGAGGCCGACGAAACGTCGGTGCCATGTGAACATGCATTCCCATTGACGCGTCCTGGGGTCCCCTAGTTCGTCCAGAAACCACTGGACCATACATAGCTCCTTATCACCTTGCAGCCAAATGAAGTGATAATGGCAGGCCTAGCTTTGCGACCGTCGAAAAGCAAGTGCTTGAACGACCTGTGGGTAGCATCACACGTCTGCCCAGTTACTACCTACCTAACGCCTAACTACCTAACAAATAGTAGTCCTAGAGCCCATGTACTTCTAAAATGTTAGGTAGATAGTGCTGCGGCTGGTCGCTATGATCATCACTTGTCCTGCGCGTTCGGACCTCGCTTCTCAATTTTCTTCATTACTATATAGTAAAGTGCTTGTAGATCTGGGGGACACAGGTCGACAGGGGGGGTCACTGTACATAGAGAGAGGGAAGAAGAACCGAACCGGTGACGAAGGTTAACTTACTTCCCGACCTGTCGACCCGTGGTTAGATTCCTTTTTCTTATCTGTTGTGTATAATACATACACGTTTTTTGGTTTTGTTGTTTTTTAATCTATTCTGTGCCGTGTTGTTTCACTCCTCCTGTTCGTCTTAGGGGCAACCGTTTAGCTGTCCTGGGAACAGGCATATTCCTAGATTAGCAAGCCTGCCTACCCTACCTGGCTTGTCGACTGTATGTGCGATATGTCCCAAAGCACCCGCGAGGGCCGCGAATGACTATCAACCCCTTCCCCCGGTCTCGACAGGTCAACCTATGATGATTCTCTCCCTGTTGTCCAACTTTCGTCCGTTCGAGTGATTTGTCCACCGGGACCGGTATGTGAGTATGTTACCGTTACCGTTACAGTTACAGTTACAGTTACATGTGCACAAGCATACATGATGGTGGTGTGCAGTGGTGTGCGCGATGGGATCGGCAATGCCTGCCAAGCTAGAACTGCAGAGACGGCACTGGATTTCAATTGCGCATATGCAGCCAGACTCCAATTTTGGGTACAGAAATGCTAACGAATCAACTATATCCGTAGTGTTGGGAAGTTTCAGACTCGGGCGTGCCTCCTTGCCGGCTCTATATATATATTCGCTATAGGTATTATAGGCCAAGCATAACCGGCTCACCGGGCTGATTCTCGACTGCGGCTCATCATCGTCATTATCGCTACCTACATACGCACGAAATAGATCTAAGGACCACTCCTTGTTCCAGCAAATCACAGCCTCACTTTTAAATCGACTCATCCCCTCGAGAGCCCCTCTACGTGCATGGTACCTGAATATCCAGCGCCTGATATCTGGAACAACTATCGCCGGACCAACTGCGGGCCAAACCTGGTTTCATCCGATATAAAGCATAAGCTAAGGTGAGTTCAGCATTATAACCATTGTATTAATTCCCACAAACGGGCTTGGGTAGCATCCTTGACCGTTCTGGAACAATTCCGTGCAACATAACTCTTTGCCCAGGTAAAAGAGCGAGAGTCTCTTTATAAAATAAAATAAAAAGACTGATACCATGCAGTCGTAGAACAACAAGACGCTGACCTCTTTTTCCAGGTCTTAAGGTTGATGGATTTTGCTCACTTTAGATCCAACCTTGTAAGTTGGAAAACAAAAACCCCCGAAGCTGGCTTGGCTGCTTTCCCTGGAAGCCTGCCTGTCTTTCATCCATCTCCCCCAGGACCCCGGGGTGCAGCGTTCTCGCACATCCCCCTGCTCCAATCGCGTGCTAATAATATGTGATGAACTAGTGATGGGATTTCATGCAAGGGCTCGTTGTGATCCCGCTGTCAACACCCCCACTGTGAACAGGGGTTAGCACCGTGGCCCCTGGTGCTTGGGCCCCCTTTCTGAAATCAAACTATATGCTTGGGGTATGCAGTTCAGTCCATACATAGTAACACATATATGATGAGCAGAGAGGCTCACTAGCTTACTTTTCGGGGCGCGCGTTCTAGATAGAACGATTTCTGTTTCCCCAGGAAAAAAACCTGGTAAGAACCGGCAGTGAGCAGCAACGATGGCCGCCCAATGGGAAACAGAAGACGAGTTGTGCAGCACTGCTGCTGCTGCTTCGCTGCCGACACCATCGGACACGCCGTATAGAACACCATCGCGGAACTCGAGGAGGTCGCGCCGCTCTGCCACGCCACCTGCTCTCTCGTCATCGCCCCCTCCGCTACCGCCTGGAGACATCTCCGGGCGGAGCGGGAAGCGCGCCTCGAGAGACACCATGCCCGACGAGCCTATCAGCATCCTGGACCCCCGACGCTTCACTCCGACCTTACATGCGAACCTGGTATCCGAGATTTTAGCCCTGCGTCGGGACCAAGAAGAGAAGCTGAAGATCATAGAAAGCCTAGAGGAGACGGTCCAAACGACCCGAGAGGAGCACGAGGCCCTGCAGACGGATCTAACGAACACGACGAAAGAAAGTAGGTCCCTAAAACGACAGCTGGCCCTGCTTGAGGGCGGTACGTCGTCGGCGTTGGGCGAGCTGGCGCGCGAGCGCGACGAAGCTGTCGAGCTCCTGAGTGAAACAAAGAAACGCCTAGAGACCACGCAAAAGAGAGCGAAGACACAGGAGGAAGACTCCCAGAGAGTACACGACCTATGGGCCAAAGAGAAAGATGAATGGGAGGACGAGAGACGGAAATACGAGCGCAAAATTCATGTTGCGGAGAGTCGGTTAAAGACCGTGCTTGACGAAGTGGCCGCATTTCAGGCCGCCCAAGCGAGTGGCGCGCACGACGGAGCCGAGAGCGAGGACGGGGAGGCTGGGAAGGATAACGATGGGGCCAGCGTCCGGACGACGAGCATGACGAACAGCATTCGGTATTCGACGATTTTACATGCCGGCATGGGCAAGGTTAATGGCCACAGCCTCGCGGACGAGTTGAACTTCGATGACGAGAGCGACTCCGGGACGGATATCGACGGGCGACAGAGCGCATTTTCGATCAGGCATACCCGGAATTTCAGCCGTGAGAGTGTGCTGTCGAGGACGCACGCCCGGAACGTAAGTCTGGACAGCCAGTTCCGCCCGGGAAGTGTGGCGCGGGGAAGAACCTACATGAACGCTAGCGTCATGGAGAGGCTCGAGGGCGGAATTCGCGAGGACGACGAGGACGAGCCAAGCCCCGTCAAGGTCGAGTATACAGACTCCGGGGTCCAGTATTCCCCGCCCCCCTCGCCAAAGCTGATCCCTTCAAAGCCTTCTACTCCTGAGCCGGTGGCTGAGCCCGAGCCCGTTGTGAAGGTCGAGAAGACGACGGAGGTGGAGAGCCCGCACAGGGGCGAGATGGAGATCGAGGCAAACCAGAGGCGCAAGCGGGTACACCTCAGCAAACCGCTTGCGATCGAACCGCCTGCTGCTCCGAGTCTGATGGTCTCGGCCGGGTCTCAAACGATCGACATACCACTGAGCCCTCCTCGGACGCCGATATCACCAACGCACATAGTTTCGTCGCCGATAGTCGAAGAAAAGCCAGTACCCCCGGAGATGAAGTCCATGGCCACGCAAACCGACATCGTCCCGATCCGGGCACCAACTCCTCCCCGCCCCGTCTCCATACAGGCCCCTATACCCATTCCCAGCATCAGCGTCATCCCGCCCACCAGTCGTTCAGCGACACCGCAGGAGCACCGGCTGCCGCAGCATTCCAAGGACTTCGGCTGCCAGGTGTCGATCATGCAATCGGTAGATATGTCTACGCGGTCGACCCAGACGGATGAGATTAGGATTGACAAGAGGCTCGACAAGCTACCGCCGCACCTGCACCCGTCGGCGATTTCGTCGAGGCCGGTCTCGCCGAATCCCGCCGCCAATCCGGCCATGGTCGAGGATTCCAAGAGCTTCACGCCCGTCCCCAGTAACGTGCCGCCGCGAAACCCGCGCCGCCTGACAGCCAGGAGCAGTTTCCACGAGGATATCTCTTCGTCGCCCCCCGGATCCCCGATATCCCAGATGATGGATACGATAGAGACTCACGACGCTTACCCCGGTAACAACGACGACGGACCGCTCTCGAGCGAGAAGGCACCCATGAGGCGACCACACCGTATCAGCAGCCTATTCGCCGGTTTCGAGCCCGAGACGTCCGAGGAAGGCGAAGGATTCGAGGAGCCCGACGCGAGCGACGTTGAGTTCCAAACTGCGCTCTCGGCACCGAAGCCGAAGGACGAATCCGGAAAGCGGTCATCGACACGATCATCTCCGGAACAGGTACGCATAGTGAACAGGCCGGCGGCCAGCGTGGCCAAGCAGATCGGAGGGCCGGAGGTCTACAGCAGTTTCAGCCTTGCGGAGAGCAAGGCGGCGGCCGTCAAGAGCCCGCCCCGCGATAATAAGTCTGGGAATAATAACAACAATGGCCTGCGGGCGAGTGGTATGCGTAAGGCGGCCTTGATCCAGAGCGGTATAGCGTCCCACCAAACGCGGTCACCGAGCCCGGGCGCGCAGGAGAACCACGACCCTCCGTTCCCGATCCCCACGCGCGCTAGCTCGCGACGACCGCCTCTCAGCGCGAGCGTGCCCAGTGACGCGCAGCGCAGCCCCACACGGGCCGCCGCTGGGCCCTGGCACCGACGGGGGCTCCGGACTAGCGGCTCGTACCGGTCCAGCAGTATTCGTAAGGTTCGTTCCGCAGCAGCTATACCCCAGAACCCGAGGAGGCGTCGGCAGTCCAGCCGTTCGCCGCCGCCGCCGCCGATGTCGCCTTCCGAGGAGGCCCCCGATAGCCCCGACCTCCCGCCCCTTCCCAACAACCAGATCACGACACCGCGAGGCGGGCGCGGATACCGGAGTCACAGGTCCCAGCCGTCGACGAACACGGCGTACACGGAGAATACGAACCAGGGTTCCCAGGTGAGCTCCCAGCAACCGTCTGGGGTGGTGGAAGCCATCGCGCAGACCATGGTAGGCGAGTGGATGTTCAAGTACGTGAGGCGGCGGAAGTCGTTCGGCGTGGCCGACGGTGCCGGGCGTGGCGAGGAGACCAGCAACGACCGGCACAAGCGATGGGTGTGGCTGGCGCCATACGAGCGAGCCATCCTGTGGAGCAGCAAACAACCCCAGTCCGGCAGTGCCCTGATGGGCAAGTCCGGCCGAAAGCGTACGTTGCCCAACCCCCTAAGTGCGTTCCGAAGCAGCAAGCAGGCTGACGCCCCCGTAGTTACGATCCAGTCCGTCCTCGATGTCAAGGACGACAACCCGCCGCCCAAGGGCGGTGGCCAGGTGTTCAACCGGTCGATCCTAATCCTAACACCCCAGCGCGCGCTTAAGTTTACGGCCACGACCGCCGAGCGCCACTACCTCTGGCTGACGGCACTGTCCTTCCTCGCGCATTCGCAGCAGGCCGTGCCAGAGATCATGGCGTCAGCGTCGGCGGCTGCGGAGCCGGCGGCAGGGCAAAGACTCATGCCGGATTTCGACGCGGCGGGCCCACCGCGCGGCCCGAGCAGGAGGCCCGGAATCCGGGACTCGATCCGACTGACCAAGGGTAAGAACGCCGCGCTCCGAACGAGCCCGCGGTCACAACCGCAGTCGCCGCCGCCGGCGCTGCCGCAGCAGCCGGAACAGACGATCAACGCGAGCCAGCTGGACGACGCGCTGGCGACGTTCAAGCCGGACGCCTTCACGCCGACGCCGATCCACTACCGGGACCTGTCGCGCGACGCGGCGGAGCCGCCCTTCATCCCGCGCTTCCACGAGCGGGCGCAGGAACCGCGCGCCGAGCGGGCAGCAGCGGTGCACGGGCGTAAGCGCAGCAATACGGGCGGGCACGTGCCGCCGCCGTTATCGTTCCGCGGGTTCTCGTCGCCGACGGGGCCGAGCGTGTCGTCGTACGGCCACGCCCCCAGCAACAGCACCGCGGGCAACAGCGTCGTGACGACCGGCACGGGCTCCTCGGACCTGTACCAGTCGCAGGCGCCGTCCAGCGCGAGCGGTGGCTACGGGGGCTACATGGCGTGGTCGGCGGGAGTGCACGGCGGGGCGCCGGCGAGCACAACGGCGGGGTCGGTGCGGACGTCGGAGGCGTCGTCCCGGCCGGGGTTCATGAACGGTCACCAGCATCACCAGCAACAGAACGGGGCCAACAATCACAACAACAACGGGAACTTCTTCGAGGCGATCGGCACGGTGCGTATGGAGGCGTTCATCAGCCCATTGACGTTCCCACGGTTCGACGACCACCCGGACGAGAGCGAGGAGTGGCGGTACCGGGCACGGCGGCGCAGCAAGGACCGCCGCCGCAGACGCAGTCGGAGCCACCACCGCCGCGACAGCTACGCGTCCCGCGGCACGCGCGCCACGGCTACCACCAACGCCACCGGCACCACCACCGACTACTCGGGCTACGGGGGCGGGGGTGGTGGCGGGAGCGAGAGGACCGGCAGGCACAGCGCTGTTGACGAGGATTTCTTCCGTGACGACCCCTTTAAGGGCTTTTGATTTTAAAGCAAGCGACGTCAGCTCCCGATAACCAAGAACTGAAGCAAGATGGACAAGCAAAAAGACAAAAATAAAGACATAGTCCTTCCTTCATACCAAACACCTACGTTTCCTTCACATACGCAGTTTAAAGATACCCCCGTCCATCCCACACCCACTCACGCCCGTGTTTCGGGTGGAGTGGAGAACGTCAAAAAGAGAGAAAGAAAAAAGAAACATTTCATTAGTCCCTGTCCAATTCATCTTCTACCGCTCTTCTTTTTATTTTCTCTTTTTAGTTTTGATTGAATTTCCGTCATCATCTATTCATGACCGTCACGGCCGACAAATATCTTTCGACAACCCCCCCCCCCAATTTTCCCCTCCGGGATATATATAACTGCATGTGAAAAAGAAAAAGATAAAAGGCAAACTCTAAATCGAGAACACTCTCCACGATCTCGTTTTCCTTGTGTCTCTGTTTACCTTCTCTTCGACGTCACTCGCTAGGTATGGGTATGGGGCATGGGATCGTCCTTGGTACATACATACTTACCACTGTCCTGTCTGCCGCCTACCTACCACCCCTTTGGGCTGATCAAGCTTTCCCCCCTCCTCTATCACCACGGTGGTGTATTTCCTTAATTCTCCTGTATTAATGCATATTTTCTTCTTTCTCTCCTCTATGCTGGAGTTTGGGGACGGCGAAGATGGTGGAAGGGAGGGAAAGGGAGGAAGGAAAGGCTACACTAGGGAGAAAGAAGGGACCGATCCACGATGATCGGATCGGGTCCGGGATATATAGGAGAACAGGACTCTGCATGGACCTTGTTGTCTTTTCTCTTCACCGGTGTTCATATTTTTCTTGTTTCTTTATATATATAAAAGGGAAGAGGAAAAGAAAAGGGAGAAGAAAAGCGAAGGGGGGAATGGAAATGGGAGGAGGATATGATAGAGGGAAGGCGGAAGGGGGAGGAAGGGAGGATGACAGCCCTCGTTTATGCTATATATATATTACATTACACTCTTAACTACATAGCCCTTCCTCCTACCTACTACTGGCTCTTTATCTTTGGCTTCTCCGGCTTATATAGTATTTTTATGTGTATATAGACGAATGGTTGGTATTTGACGCGGGTCTCACGGCCCTTTCTTATTTTTGTACCTTATTGAAGTTTCAATTATTCTTATGGTTTGATTTGGACAACCAAATGATCGGGTTGTGTCTCCATTCTTACATGTACCTACTTCTTATACCGAATAAGCATTTGATATTTATCAGGCAGCATCTACGCTGTTAGTTGTACAGATACCTACCTGTCGTCTGCTATCGTCTTAAATCTAATCAGTGCCCTAATGCACTTTGAACCCCGCGCTCTTGTGTTTGCCTTACCTGGCAAATGGGAAGTTACTAATAATTGCCTTAGCAAGTGACAAAAAACGTCTGGGTAAAAATGCCAACTAGACCATCATTTTTGCGTAAATTTTATTGTAAATTCCTATCTAAGGTAGTTAACTCCAGACGTTATCAGTGCTCGTTATTCCCTGCGGCCCCCACCCCATCGGACAAATCGTCATTTTGGGACCGACATTTACTCTAGGAATTACAACCAACCGAGCAACTAACTTATGTAACCAACTATGGACTTGACCAACCGACAATTGGAACTGGCTCTTTCCTACTACTCAGGTAGGTAGGTAGGTATTCTACACTACCAGTGCTTACTTGATCACTTATTTGACCTTATCCTACTGTGTGTACCCAACGAACTTCGCCTCCCGACCGTCTTTACATCTTTACATCTATGTACAGATAAAAGTTTCTCTACTTAGGCATATATAGCCTACATAACTACCTAGGTAGGTAAAAATCAACCTTAACTTTCTTCTGCCTAGGTATCTAACTACCCAACTTCAGACGACACGAAATCTTTCGTTTCTAGCCACCCATAAGAACACCAACCCGTCGACAGCCTTTGACGCATTCGGGGACTATATAGACAGGACTATCTAGACTCTTCGATAGATCTCAGAGACGTACTTCGTACTCGATTCCATTCGACCTCCAGCCCAGAAATTCGAGTCTGCAGCTCTACAATCCCGTGCTCGCCTTCCCCCTCCTCCCAACCCCCCTCGGCCTGAGGCATCTCTCCCTCTTACTTTCCACCTCCCTGCGCTTATATAGCCCGGACACACGACACATACGACAAGTAGCAGACTTACAACAACACGTCAACCTATACGGCATTCCCATCCTTTCTCTTCTCTACTTCCTCGTCACATTACGACCGGCAAGATGTTGAAGATATGGTCTATGGTGCGTTGATACATCACTCTCAGGTCCTGTGCGGTGTTGGCGCGACGGGTATATCTAGATATACATATTAACGATGTGATACCCTACAGAAAAAAGAGCAGCAGGCGAAAGATAACGCCGATGGTACTGCCACCGGCAAGAAGAAGAAGGTGACAGCGGCGCAACTCCGCGTGCAGAAAGGTAAGGAACCGACCCGATAATCAAACCCAACATCTATCTCCTTTGCATCTCCCACGAGTAGCCTTAAATAACCAGTTCTTGCGCGGGGCGTTTTCCCCACACAACAACAGACATATCGGAGCTGTCGCTAGGCTCGACGATGAAAGTGGACTTCCCGAATCCGGACGACATCCTGAACTTCGTGCTGGAGATCAAGCCGGACGAAGGGTGCTACCACGGAGGGCGGTTCACGTTCACGTTCGCGATGAACCAGAACTACCCGCACGAGCCGCCGGCGGTGCGGTGCCAGCAGAAGATCTACCACCCGAACATCGACCTCGAGGGGAAAGTGTGCCTCAACATCCTGCGCGAGGACTGGAAGCCCGTGCTCAACCTCAACGCCGTCATCGTCGGCTTGCAGTTCCTCTTCCTCGAGCCCAACGCCTCCGACCCCCTCAACAAGGAGGCCGCCGAGGACCTGCGCCAGAGCCGCGAAAACTTCCGCCGGAACGTCCGCGCTACCATGACTGGCGCCACCATACGCGGCATCTCCTACGATCGCGTCACGTATATTAAGAACTAGATACTAGAGGATTGATGATGATGGTGTTTGGGGCCCCGAAGAATCGACGACGGATGAGCCGCCCGCACGCAGACTGGGTCGCCGCCTAGTTTTCCCCTGCACGAACCTGACACACATTTCAACGGCGAGCATGCATATGTCAATGCCACGTAGATGTCGCTCGGGGATTGGCTGGTTGAGGCAGGCTTGACGGGGCTTGGAGGAGAGAGCTGTCGACGACATATTGATTTTTTTTTTCTTTTACGAATAGAGGACCTCATGCAAGGCGTTTATATTGCGTTTTACTTTTCTTTTCCCCTCTTCTCCTCCAGAGCAAGCATCTTGACATTTCCACAAGAGGGGACGGGAAAGATTAGGTTGTTTATCCCCCTGCTACTAGAATACCACTTACTACCACCAAACAGCAGCAAGGAGTAGAAGTAGAAGCAGAAAGCAGAAAGCGGAAAGCATGGGAAACGAATATCACATCACGTATACGTACCACACATTAGCATGAGGTATAGGTGTGTTGCCGCGTCTTTTTTAGGATGCGGAAAGATTTTTGAAGGCATTATAAAACAGGAGTTTTCTTACGAGGGGTTACGGGTGATATGACCACAGGCACATCCCAAATCCAAATCCAAGACTTTCGTCTCTAGCCCTCGTCTCCCTGTGCAGGTACATAGAGATTTTTTTTTTTTTTTTTAAAAACCCCCCAGGCGGAACAAACTGACTGGCTGACCAACTGAGTGGCGCTATGTGAAAGAGGGAACGTGAAGCAATCGTGCTTAGCAGCGACAGCGTAGTTGAGGTGGTTACTGAAATAGGAAGGAAAGAAGGGCCTGGATATTTGAATTCCCTTCTTCACTTTTTAAGGGCCAAGAAAGAGCCTAGCAAACTTATCTGATATTAAAAAAGAAGAACGGTGTTACCCCAGGCTTGTCCAGGGGTTGTTGTTTAGGCGTTCCCCTCCAAAGGGATAAGGAATGGAGGGGTCCCAACCTACCTAAGTACATGGAAGCCCTAAAAGGTTCCCGGTGGATACCTGCATGGCAGCCCCCCCAGACCTGCGGCGCAATTACCCCACCATGATTCTACATGCGACGATTCTCATTGGTCCAGGCCGGCGCCGAAGTCGCTGCTTAAGCTCCCGATGTTAGCGGTATTAGCGACGGTAGGACCCTCCGATAGGGAAGAAGAAAAAAATAGGATAGGAAAAAAAATTCTAACTTGTGAGTCGGAAAATCGAAAAAGTGACCAAAAGAAGAGGTGAAAGCAAGGAAATAGGACAGGATATATGCTGTTGTGATACCATACTTGCCTACATAACCAAACTACAGCTTTACTAGGTACCTAGCATACCTACCTATCTAGTCTGTATACTTCCCTTCCCACCTTGAAGGTTTTTGAAGTCTTTTTTTCCTTTATTATCACCCTCTTCTTCTTCTTCCCCCCATCCCCACTCCATAGTCACCTTTTTTCCATCCTCCACCTTCCACCTTCCACCTTCCACCCACACCGTTCTCCCCCCTTCTTCGCGATGGCTTCTCGTGGTTTCTCCAAGGCTCTCCGTAGCCAATTGGCCCGTCAGGTCGCCTCCCCGGCCGCCCAGCGCCGTTCCTTCGTCGCCGCCGCCAACCTCGTCCGGGCCACCACCAAGCAGGCTCGTCCTGTCGTCGCCGTCGCCCACCAGCAGGTCCGCGGTGTCAAGACCATTGACTTCGCCGGTACCCCCGAGGATGTCTACGGTAATAATAACCAATATTAACCCCCCTGATTGTTCATGTCGTGTCGTGTATCTGGCCTCGTGCGGAATGGCTTACGGTGTATAATTATAACTCTATAGAGCGTGCCGACTGGCCCAAGGAGAAATTGTTGGTGAGTCACGATCTTTGCCCACCCACTACCACCTGTCCACACATACCTAGATGATGAGACTATGGGGGAAGGGGAAAACATAGGGGGGGAAGCAAAGAGAAAAAAAAAAGAACCCAATGGCTCACAAAACGGAACAGGAGTACTTCAAGAACGACACCCTCGCCCTGATCGGCTACGGCTCGCAGGGTCACGGCCAGGGCCTGAACCTGCGCGACAACGGCCTGAACGTCATCATCGGCGTGCGGAAGAACGGCCAGTCCTGGAAGGATGCCCAGCAGGACGGCTGGGTCCCCGGCAAGAACCTCTTCGAGGTCGACGAGGCCATCTCCCGCGGCACCGTCGTCATGAACCTGCTCAGCGACGCCGCCCAGTCCGAGACTTGGCCCGCTATCAAGCCCCAGCTGACCAAGGGCAAGGTAAGCCGCCCCCGAGAATAAGAATAGCACGCAACACGCAGGACGTGTAGGAATAAGTCGTGCGCTCGTTGGCCGAGCTTGTTTGACTAACTGATTATGTCGTAGACCCTGTACTTCTCGCACGGCTTCTCCCCCGTCTTCAAGGACGTCACCAAGGTCGACGTGCCGAAGGACATTGACGTCATCCTCGTCGCGCCCAAGGGATCCGGCCGGACGGTGCGGTCCCTCTTCCGCGAGGGCCGCGGCATCAACTCGTCGTACGCCGTGTACCAGGACGTGACGGGCAAGGCCGAGGAGAAGGCGCAGGCGCTGGGCGTCGCCATCGGCAGCGGGTACCTGTACAAGACGACGTTCGAGAAGGAGGTGTACTCGGACCTGTACGGCGAGCGCGGGTGCCTGATGGGCGGCATCCACGGCATGTTCCTGGCGCAGTACGAGGTGCTGCGGGAGCGGGGCCACAGCCCGAGCGAGGCCTTCAACGAGACCGTCGAGGAGGCCACCCAGAGCCTGTACCCCCTGATCGGCGCCAACGGCATGGACTGGATGTACGAGGCCTGCTCCACCACCGCCCGCCGTGGCGCCATCGACTGGACCCCGCGCTTCAAGGACGCCCTCAAGCCCGTCTTCAACAGCCTCTACGACTCCGTCCGCGACGGCACCGAGACCAAGCGCTCCCTCGAGTACAACAGCCAAAAGGACTACCGCCAGAAGTTCGAGGCCGAGATGGAGGAGATCCGCAACCTGGAGATCTGGAAGGCCGGCAAGGCCGTGAGGTGAGTCCAAGCAAAACAGCCCCCCTCTTCAATTTTTCTGCATGGAAAATACACTTTCGTACTACGGATAGACAACCTCGCTAACGCTATTGTTTTCACACCCACAGATCTCTCCGACCTGAGAACCAGAAGTAAGAGAAGAAGAAAAAAGGCGGGGGCGGGGACGAGGGCGAAAGGGGAGATGGAATTTCGGTCATATTTCATGGGCGTTTGAAAAAAAAAAAGAAATCTTAAAGGCTTCTTCTTCGACTCTTAAAAAACAGGGTTGGGGACCTATGGGACTGAAATGAGGCTGAGAGCTTGGTGGTGGGTGAATGAATAAAAAAAGGGATTAGGATCGGTTCGAACTAAAAGGGCCTTTTTTTCTTTTCTTTTCTTTTTTTATGTACTGTGCTTGCTTGCTTGCTATATTCGAAGGTTTTCCATAAACCCCTCCCCATCCATCCCCTCTTTTTCTCTTCCCGCAGCCTGACCATCTGGCCAACCAAATCTGGCTCGGGCATCATAGGGGAAGTGTGTGGGGGATGTGCTGTGTTGTGCTGTATCGTGCCGTGCTAGCTTATTAAAACAACACGATGCCCGTCCGTCCATCCGCCAAGTCAAGGGGGGGGGGGGAATCTGTTTCCAGTACAGTACCCTCCTCCGATTTATCACCATGACCATCCCATCCATCCATCCATCTATCCCGGCCTAGATATTGACTGGGAGGGAGGTTCACGTCTTTTACCTTTTCATCAGCAAGCCTACACGCCTACCTACTTCATAATGTCCAGTGGTAAGCTAAGTAGATACTCACTTATCTTGCTAGCTAGCTCGCCATTGCCATTGCTGTCGCATGTAAGGAGACGGGGGGAGCAAGGCTTAATAAATACCATAAGCAAGCGAGCGAGCGCACTCCTCTTTCTTCCCACGACAATGCAATCGTTTATTCGGCGTCCCTTACGCACCTGTACTATCATATCATATCATGCTGGCCAGCTAGCTCCTCTACCCAGGCTGGGAGTGCTAACAATGGCTAGGTGGATAGCGGTAGCAGTACGGCATGAAACCCATGCCCGCCGCTAGAGCCGTCCTAAAGGGACATAGCAGCGTGGAGGAATTCGTTCAAGACAATGAAGCTGGTGGTTTCTCGATGTTCAGGCCGATAGAGAATAAACCCCCCCTCTTAAACCCCCGTCTATAGGCCCCCGCCACTGAACCCGACCAGGCCCTCCAAACAAGCCTGCGGTCCGGCACGCCCATTGCTAAGAAAGCAAAAGCCGTGCAAGTGACGCTGTTTGGAATCGTGGTGAAGTTGAGCCAGACGTAGGACGCCCACGCGCCCTGACACCTGCGTTAACACCCCCCCCCCCCTTTATTTTTTAAGCGCAAGCGTGTTTCTCAAGAACACCTTCTTATCGGCGCCGACGCCGCCAACTCGACGTTTATGGGGCCGGGGGCAAGAAAATTGGCAACGTCGACATGCCGGCACGTGACGGCGGTCGCTTACCCATGCCCGGCGCCGCTATAGACCGGCAGCACCAAAAAAAAGAAAAGAAAAAGGAAAAAAGGCCGTCAAACAAGGGCATCGGACGGCCCCGCGACCCGGAAGTTGAAAGTTGGCCAACGGGGCTGGCCTTCCTTTTGGGCATAGGTACTCGAATAGGTAGGTGGATGGCATATGATGCTCTCGAAACGGTATGCTTTAGGAGCCACTTGCGTGGCAACATACGTATATGCGAGCTATGTAAATATTCGTCATCCCGCCCGGGCCCCGGCTAGATAGTTCAGGTGTCCTCTAAGGATGTTTCCATTAGTTAATCAGGCACGAAGGCTGTCCTATCCGAGTACCTTGTTGATCGTTCTTTGAGGAGGTAGTGTATTGCGTAGGTAAGCGGTATATAACTTTTCCATATGACACAACTTGGTCGAGATCTAGGGTTTGCTTCCCTATCAGACAGGCATACGGATGGATTAATAGGCGACGTCGCGTAAGAGCCGGTACGTCAACTTCGCAGAACGAGCATGCCTTTTTTACTCATCGCAAGGCCGGATGGGATGCCTAAGTGGCAGGGTCTACCGCCGGCTGACGCTTCCGTAGCTCGGTCACCACTACACACTTATGCATTCAAAAAGGAAGATATTAGTCGATATTGTCACCACGACGATCACGTTACCTTGCTGAAGTTGTTTATTAGAGAGAAGAAACCTGTCTGCCTTTTCTCTACCCCGCGGCGGCATACGCGGCCGCGTCCCCATGCCTTACGAGGCCGAAACAAGCGCCTGCTTACATCGACCAATAAGCGGTCCTACCCCTACCTACCATACATTGGAATCCCCTACAGACGTAAATTATCCAGGCACCTATTTTATCTAGTGCGCATCGACGGGAGGGAGGGAGCTAGGCTGCTAGGTAATTCCCATACGCCCTGTGCCATGTGCGCCGCGGAATTCTAGACGAACGTTAATCACCAATGTACACGTATTTTTTTCTTCTCTCCTTCTTCATGTTTTTAGTCTTGGGCTGCGCCTCAACTTTGTGTTCGCCCTTCCCTCCTCTTAACTTCCTCAGCCTCTGGGACTAAGCCGAAACGGGAACTAGCCTGCTTTGCCAGCTTGGCCCAGCTTGGCTTGCTATGAGATGGGGGGCCCCCCTTTGTGCCCAGGTACCAATCAGCTTTGACCCACTTGCTTGGCTCCATAATCGGGAAGGGGGAGAGTCCTGTCCTGCACTACTACTAAACCGTGCTATTTTTATCCCCTTAAGAAGAGTCCCTGAAGATCCGTCTCGTCTCGTCTCCTCCAATTTCTTGTCCTGCCTTTCATCTTGTCTTTTTTTTTTTTTCAATCCTACATTATGGACC
This sequence comes from Eutypella sp. D-1, assembly GCA_023313575.1. Taxonomy (NCBI): domain Eukaryota; kingdom Fungi; phylum Ascomycota; class Sordariomycetes; order Xylariales; family Diatrypaceae; genus Eutypella; species Eutypella sp. D-1. The sequence continues at coordinate 956,505 of JAJTTP010000013.1, read as the reverse complement.
GCTGCCGACCTAGGATCAGCCAGATGTAGACAATAAAGTGCTATATATTGATGGCAACGGATGATGGCTTGGAATTGTGAACGTGTGAATGGATAGAATAAATTAACCTGACCTTGTTTTCCCCCCGTAAACCGATATGAATATGATATGATAAACCTTACCCAACTTAATTAAGCCGGGTCCCCTCCCCCCCCTGAAGCCCCTTTTCCTCGACTTATGAGAAAGGGCCGCCTTCTTGGGTTGGCCCGCCCGCCTGTCATGGAAGCCCGCCAGTTTCAAAGGTTGAACCCTTTCGGAATGAGGATGAGGATCGCAGCCAATCAAAAGCCGAGACGTATATCCACCTCCGACTCTAGTGTCTGGAGTTGTTTTAGTACTTAGCTTCATGGCGCCGGTCGTGCCTAACCGTGAGGTCTTGACCGTACGGACAGCACCGTATTCAGCTCCGATGCTTACGGTATACCTACCTCCCTCATCATCCCCTAAAGTGGAAGTCTTGGAGAGTCCACGCAATCTTTTTCAAGTTAATTTTCTAAGTTACATTACATAGCAGGATTTTATGTTGTCTGTTATATGTACGTATGTTCGGCTCGTCGGCCGTTAAAGACGTTCCAGACAGGGGGGGAAGGAAGGTGACTTCCGTCTAGTTTATGTTTGTTAGTCGGGTTATTCCCGGGGAATATTCCAACAGCGAGAATTCACCAGTTAGTTATAATTCACCAGTTATACCGGTAGCTAAGAGCTTCTAGTTACATAAGTAATTCTCTCTAAGCCCGGCATATCGGCTGCATTCGACTGGGTAGATAGACACAGAATGGGACCGACTTGTAAAAAAGCCCACCCAGCTTAAGTTCCCCCCCCCCCCCCCCCCCTATTCACCAAGCCGGTACTTGCAAAGGGCGCCGCCGCCGCGCCTTGCTAACCATGGATGATGGTAAATATCTAAAAGCATAGCACAGCATAGTATCCCCGGGGACTCACTATAGGTTCTTAGCCGCGTCCTTCCTTGCGGCTATGGTCTTATAATTATCTCTCCTTAAACAGGCAGGTTGCCGATTTTACCGCTTCATAGACGCGCGGAAAACCCTATACCGTTCCTCTTCTCTCTCATCGGGTAGACGAAGAGCCGTAGGAGACTAGGCCGTAAGTAATGGCATGGCGTAATGTATGTTGGTTACTCCCCCCCTAATAGTACAACGCATAACAACATAGTTACTTTCTTTCATGTTACACTTGCACAATACCTAAAAGTTTGTGCTTTTTTTTTCTGTCTTCTCTTGTACTCCCGTCTTTTTTTTTTGGCTCTCGGTACAACTTCGTTCCGGCAGGTGATTGGGAGGAAATGGGACACGAGGGATCGTGACTTGGGGTGGCACATGCGCACATAGATAGTCCTATAGCAGTTGTTGGGGTGCATCCAAGATCGATAAGACCAGCGAATCTGCAAGCTGGCAGTGATGCGGGTCTCGACTTTCCGCATATGCAGCGCCCCCGTCAGTCAGTCAGTCAGTCCGTATGATCTACTTAGAAGGCTCTATCGAATTCGCGGTGTCGGTGTCGGTGTCGGCGTGTTGGTGCAGTAGGGTCTTGCTAAGCCACATCTTTAGTACAATCCATGGATCGAAGTAGGTACTTATGTACTTCCCCAGCCTCCATCAGCATCCTCCCCCTTGCCCCCTACCCCCTCAGAACGATGAGGCAACAACGACCTTGGGATACATAATTTAATCTAAGTACGTATGTACCTACAGGTAGGTAGTATAATGTTACCTATATTATCTGATGTTCTCGATGTTATAGAGTTTCCCCCCTTTTCCCCAAAATTTCCCAATTTCATCAACCTCGTGTCGTCACCAACTAATGCACCCATGCATCTACGATAAAAGTCTTACATAGAAATAAATTATCAACCCCCCCAAGACAACGACAACAACAGCACCTCCCCTCCCAAGACGTCAACGTGGGAATCCCGCTCTTATGCAACTTACGGGGTGATATTTTGGATATGTTAGGCAAACTAGGCTGACATTTAAGGACCCTAAGGACCCTAAGCAGCCTAAGGACCCTAAAGAGGATTAAGGGCCCTTATTTACTACCCGATATATCCTAGCTCGACAGCCCTAGCAGGACCAACAAAGCAACCCGGCAGCCCATTTTAGCCCAGAAAGCTCCAACCAGGTGGTGCCAAAGAGAAAAAAAAGAAGCAGAAAAGAAGAAGAGAAAAAAAAAAGAGAGGAGCTCAAAAAAACAAAAAAGAAAGTAATACGAACCAAGACAGCGATCTTTTACCTTACCTGGATAACGGTAGGACCCTAACTGGTCTACTACCTGGGGCATCTACCATTCACTACCCATTCACTACTGCACCAAGCACTGCGCTACCCTACCACCCTACACGCGCTACTCTACCGCCTTCCCTCCCACCTGGGCATTCTCCCATTTCATAATAATAGTTAATTTTTTTTTCTTTTTGCCCATAAGGTAGTAACAAGCCATATACAAACGGGGTCCTGGGGATACAAACACAGGTACTCAAGTACTTTACCTACCCGACCCGATCCTACGTTGTACCTAAACACGTTCTTTCAGCTTTTCTAGATTTTGGAAATCTGAAAAACTTCCACCCGTTCCTTTTTTTTCTTTCTACTACACACACACTTTCCCTTTTCCAAGGTTTTGGCCCGAAAAGTGTGAATCACTATCAACAGCATCATTACTTGTCTCCTCTCTCTCCCCCGTCCAATCCCTCACCGTTAAAGGCTCACTTAGGGCCCTCTAACGTCTCGAGAGTAATTGTTGGGTTGGTATTGGATACTGGTTCATTCTTTTCCATCCTCTCTCTCTCTCCTCTTCTCTCTCCCCCCTTTCACGATAAATCTTCCATCCCTCCTCCCTCTCCTTAACCCCCCCCCCTCCTCCCCCGACTGCTTGTTTCACCGCAAACAGGCTATCTCCGGTAGGTACTACCAACTTTCCTTCCTTTGTTCTACTTGTGGGGAAACCCGCAAATCTCGGATTGTTGCCCGTTGTCCGTTGTTGCCCGTAGTTTTGCCATCCCCCCCCTGTGGATTCTCCGCGGGTGACAACGCAGAGCAAAGAAACCCTCTCCTGAGTTCCTAAATACCGCTGTCTTCGCCGTCGCACGTATACGTTGGTTGCTAATTCCGAATTTCTCGAGTAACACAGGCAAGGCAGGCAAGGCCAGTCGCGCCCAACGTAATATCAGCTATCTCTTTCAAAAAGGGGAAAAGAAAAGAAATCAAGAAGAGAAAAGACGGGACACGATAACTTCATCAACATCAACATCGACAGCAACGTCAACAAAACAATCGACAACATAACCGCCACCTTCACCGTCACCGTCGCGTCGTGGACGGCCTAATTTGAAGATGGCCTACAACGGCGGTGGTAATAATAATCCCAATGATTTTGACGGTCATCGGCTCCAGGATATGCCTCCCAGTATCACGGTAAGTTCAGACAAGTTTCAACAAGCTCGAACTTTATTTTATTATTATACGTAATGGGCCGTGGTGCCTTTTTGCCATGTCCATGGGCGTGGTGTCGCCACTACCCTAGGTAGTGTCCATCATGGATTTCCCCAGCTATCGAAACTCTATATTTATTATACGTGTATATATATATATATACCTACACGCATGACTACCTATACACACCTATACAAATGCGTATATATTTATACACACACCCATACATCCACACTTCCACAGTTCCCACATACCCAAAAAAACAAAACAGAAATACAAAACCAAAAAAAAAAACTTATTGGGGGTCACACGAGCTGACTGAAAATGTCTCTTCTTAACTCGTAGTATCCTGCCCATGATCAGTACGACGACGAGGCCCAACGGCAAGGCTTACTAAACCAGGGCGGCGCTGGTTATGAGAACGACCGTCTAGGAACCCAGACCCCCCCGGCGCGACCCGTTTCCGCTTACAGTCTTACCGAGTCTTATGCTACGACCAACCCCCAACAGACCCAGGCTCCCTCCGAGTATGGCGGCACTGAGTATCCTGCGCAAGGTGGCTACGCGGGCGTCCAGCTTGAGGATACCGGCTTTGGATATGGCAGGCCAGCATCCACTGTTGATCCCGAGGAGAGCTGGCTTCGTCGTCAGCAGACCCAGAGAGGAGGCGGTCTGAAGCGTTACGGTACTCGTAAGGTCAAGCTTGTCCAGGGTTCCGTTCTGAGCATCGATTATCCCGTCCCCAGCGCTATCAGGAACGCTATCCAGCCTAAGTATCGGGATGTCGAGGGCGGCAGCGGCGAGTTTACCAACATGCGCTACACCGCCGCCACTTGTGATCCCAACGATTTCACCCTCAAGAATGGTTATGACCTGCGCCCTCGCATGTACAACCGGCACACCGAGCTTCTCATCGCCATCACCTACTACAACGAGGACAAGCTCCTCATGGCCAGAACCCTCCATGGTGTCATGCAGAACATTCGTGACATTGTAAACCTGAAGAAGTCCACCTTCTGGAACAAGGGCGGCCCCGCCTGGCAGAAGATCGTCGTCTGCTTCGTCTTCGACGGTATCGAGAAGGCTGACAAGGAGACCCTCGACGTCCTGGCTACTGTCGGTGTCTACCAGGATGGTGTCGTCAAGAAGGACGTCAACGGCAAGGAGACTGTCGCTCACGTTTTCGAGTACACTACTCAGCTGTCCGTGACCCCCAGCCAGCAGCTCATCCGCCCTATGGATGACAGCCCGCAGACTCTACCCCCGGTCCAGATGATCTTCTGTCTAAAGCAGAAGAACACGAAGAAGATCAACTCTCACCGTTGGCTGTTCAATGCCTTCGGTCGTATTCTAAACCCAGAGGTGTGCATTCTGCTCGATGCTGGTACCAAGCCCGGTACCAAGTCGCTGCTCGCCCTGTGGGAGGGCTTCTACAACGACAAGGATCTTGGCGGTGCTTGCGGTGAGATTCATGCTATGTTAGGCAAGGGCGGCAAGAAGCTGCTCAATCCGCTCGTCGCCGTCCAGAACTTCGAGTACAAGATTTCCAACATCCTGGACAAGCCCCTGGAGAGTTCTTTCGGTTATGTCTCCGTGTTGCCCGGTGCCTTCTCTGCCTACCGGTTCCGTGCCATCATGGGTCGGCCCCTCGAGCAGTACTTCCATGGTGACCACACCCTTTCCAAGATCCTCGGTAAGAAGGGTATCGAAGGCATGAACATCTTCAAGAAGAACATGTTCTTGGCTGAGGATCGTATCCTCTGTTTCGAGCTCGTCGCTAAGGCTGGATCCAAGTGGCACTTGTCGTACATCAAGGCCGCCAAGGGTGAGACGGACGTTCCCGAGGGAGCGCCCGAGTTCATCAGCCAGCGACGACGATGGTTGAACGGTTCTTTTGCTGCTTCCCTCTACTCTCTCATGCACTTCGGTCGGATGTACAAGAGCGGTCACAACATCATCCGCATGTTCTTCCTGCACATCCAGCTCATTTACAACATCGCCAACGTCGTCTTCACCTGGTTTAGTTTGGGTTCGTACTACCTGACCACAACGGTTCTCATGCAGCTTGTCGGAAACCCGTCTGAGGATGGGTCCCGAAACGCATGGCCTTTCGGAAACACAGCTACCCCCATCGTAAACATCATCCTCCAGTACATGTATCTCGCAGTCGTCATCCTCCAGTTCATCCTCGCTCTCGGTAACCGGCCTAAGGGTTCCAAGGTCGCGTACCTGGCATCCTTCGTGTACTTCGGTGTTGTCCAGCTCTACGTCCTCGTCATCTCCGGTTATCTTGTCGTCAACGCTTTCTCTAATTCAAACGAGTTGGAAGGCGACTTCGGAGATGCGCTGAAAGAAATGTTCACGGGACAGTCAGAGGTGGCTATTATTCTGCTTGCGCTCTTCGCCACGTTCGGTCTCTACTACCTCGCCTCGTTCCTCTACTTGGACCCCTGGCACATGTTCCACTCCTTCCCGCAGTACATGATCTTGATGTCGACGTATATCAACATTCTCATGGTGTACGCCTTCAACAACTGGCACGACGTCTCGTGGGGTACCAAGGGTTCGGACAAGGCAGACTCGCTTCCTTCAGCCCAAGTTGTCAAGACGGAGAAGGACGAGGCGATGATAGAGGAAGTAGAGAAGCCCCAGGAGGATATCGACAGCCAGTTCGAGCAGACGGTCAAGCGGGCACTGTCCCCTTTCAAGCCCGAGGAGGAGGACGAAAAGCCGGAACTCGAGGACTCCTACAAGTCCTTCCGAACATCGCTCGTGGTCTCCTGGCTGTTCTCGAATTGTGCCCTGATCATCGGCGTTACTAGCGACGACATCAAGGCGTTTGGTATCGGAGTAAGTTGCAGCCCAACCCCCCTCTTATCCTATTTTTGCAGCGAAAGAAACTCATCACCCGTAAATATGTAACGTACCCGCTGACCTTCTCTCCTACAGGGCAAAACTTCGGACCGGACGGCGGGCTTCTTCAAGTTCCTGCTGATCGCCACCGCCATCCTGTCGGTCACCCGTTTCATTGGTTGCTTGTGGTTCCTCGGCCGGACCGGAATCATGTGCTGCTTCTCGAGGCGGTAAACGCCCCAGAGGGGTGGTCCTCTCAGACCATCTCTGTGCCCTCCTCGGCAAAGAAGAGCTGCGCGGCCGAGACAACCGAAACCAACCGGGCTCCCTTCTATCGCGCGCATTCTGTTGTCGGCGGTGGCGGCGGATCCACGTCCAATTATATACCCGTCTTCTCAACATGCACACAGAATGCTCCCCCATGCCCCCACCTCCCCACCCCACCGATCCGCGCAATATAGGGAAATCTAGCGTCTTCGTAGCTGCTGTCGCATGTTCGCGTTGTCAATTTTGTGTTTTTTCTCTACTTGGATTTCGGCTGTACAGGAATAGAATCTCGGTGGTATAGGCGGGGATGGAGGGGGCAAGGAGGAGGGGGGAGGGTCAGGGGTTGTGTGGGTATATGGTGGGTTGGGGGGAGATATAAACTCTTTCTAGTATTTTATGGCACGGCGTGGAAGAAGATGGGATAACATTAGCAGCAAAACGAAGAGAGAAAAGAAAGGAAATTTGCAACGTTTTCTTTATTATGTTCCAGTCTTTTCTCTTCTCTTTCCCCGTCCTCTTATTCCACGCGCTTCTTGTCCCCTTCCTCATCCATCCCCCACAACCCCCTAACCCCTCGCTTCCGCTGTACCTTCCGTTATTCCCCAGCATTCAGCCCGTCGAGAAGTTGGTTGGTTAGTTGGGAAAGGGGGAGGGTGGGAGTAGGAGGCAAGGGAGAAGAAGAGAAGGAGTGAAGTAAAGTAAACGTGACTAGGAGGAAGCTTGGGGGAGTGGACGGAAGGAGAGGAGGGAGGGAGGGTGACGAAAATTAGTAAATAAGGATAATGAGAAAGAGAGTGAGAAAGACCACACAGAGACAGAGAGACACACACAGAGAGAGAGAAAAGAAGGCATGGCGGGCATAGCTTGCGAGAAATTCCTGAATTTTGATTTTGAAATATGTCATTTGATACTATGGGTTTTTTGGGGGTTTTTTTTTTAGGGGAGGTGAATATGAAATTATATTATTTGATGTCTTGCGATAGCAGAAAAGCGTCGATGATTTATATAATACACTTCGAAATCAGGTTCTACTAGTGGTATGTATGTAAGGGCGTGAGGGTGATAATTCATCACTCGTTACCCTTATCCCTCCCTCTCTCCAGTCTTGACCTGCCTGCCTGCCTGCCTGCCTGCCTGCCTGCCTGCCTGCCTGCCCAGGCGTCCCCCTTGCCCCCCCCCCCCCCCCTCTCCTTAGCTGAGTCTTGTAGGAAGTGCAGTCTCGTGCCGTGCTATGCCGCGCCGCTATCTACCTACCTACCTACCCAATATTGCCACTTCTACCTAGCCTGGGTGGAGGAGCCCAGCCAGCCAGCCAGCCAGCCAGCATGATAGTGCAAGTAAGGGGGCCGGTCGGCGTAGCAAGGGAAGTATGCAGCTGGGCCTCGACTCGACGAGGTGCCGCCTACCTAGGTAACATGCGATAGCAATGACGGAATGAGTATTTATCTAGTTACTAGTGGACATTATCATGTAGGTAGATAGATAGATAGGCAGGCAAGGAGGTAGGTAGGCTGACAAGTACACGCGTGAACTCCCAGGAGGGTGATAATCAGAGGAACCGGGGGAGGTTAGGGTAAGGTACCGACTGATGAACGGGCCGGACACCGTACGGAAGGACTAGGGTATAGATGTCGAAGATAAGATTGAACAATGCGATGAAAATGTTGACGGCGTTGATGTTGAGGCAAGCAAAACCAATAATCATAATTGTGGCAGTATAAAAGGCAGTATTTGCCCCGATCATGAGATAGCAGGACCAGAAGAACAGGTTACAAGAGCCACGAGACACGGACATCCGAGACCACTTAAGGAGGGTCGATGTTTTAAGGGAAGGTGATAATAGGCCCTATCGGGCCTTCACTCAGTAGACTTTATACGTACAATTACAAAACATTTTATCCTATGATGCTCTTTCTTATTCGCTCCTTTTCACTCTCACTGGTGCTCTCGCACATACTTCGAAAAGCGCCGCCCGTCTGCCAAAGCTCACGGGGCGTGCCAAACTCTACAACCTGCCCGTTGTCAAGGACAAGAATCCTATCAAAGTCGGCTACGGTACTGAGGCGGTGCGCGATGACAATCAGAGTTTTATCAGTGAACCACTCGCGGATACTACGCTGGATCAGGGTATCGGTGGCCACGTCGATAGCAGAGGTTGCCTCGTCCAGCACGATGATTTTGGAGTTAGCGAGGAGGGCACGGGCGATGCAAAGAAGCTGCTGTTGTCCCTGAGACAGGTTTCCGCCAGACTCGGAGATGGGGCATGATAAGTCTAGGAACATGTTGGTGCTGTTGATTGTGGAGAATGAATCAGGCTGGTCGAGGCCGCTGTTGATGAGGTGGACTCTAGAGAGGCACTCGTATAACTCGGCGTCTGTGTGCTGGGTAAAGGGGTCCAGATTAGACCGAACAGTCCCGGAAAACAATACGGGATTCTTGAGACGAGGTTAGAACAGAGCTAGACTACTTGACATGTAATTACTCTTACCTGGGGGATAATGGATAGTCGTGATCGCAAATCTTGGAGTCGGATCTTGGAAATGTCGACATTATCAATGATAATGCTGCCTGATCGCGCCTCCAAGAACCGGAACAGGGCGAGAGTTAATGATGATTTCCCTGCTCCCGTGCGGCCAACAACGCCGATGCGCTCGCTGTGCTCAATCTTGAAAGAAAGGTCTTTTAGGACGGGAGGTAACGTTGGTGCATAACCGACCTCAAGATTCTTGAACTCAAGGGTACCGGAAGTTGGCCATGCCGCCGGTGGCTTCCCCCCAGAGAGTGGCTCTGTCTTCAGGGTCATATACTCGACCACGCGCTCCATCGAGTTCATCTCTAGTTCCATGTCACCATAGCATCGGATTGTCCAGCGTAGGCTCTCAGAAAAGTCCAAGACGAAGGATAGAGCTAGTCCGGCCAAAGCGGCATCAATGGGGCTTATGATAATGACCACGCCGACAGCTACGCTAAAGAGTGCGGCGATGAGGGCCATGCGAAAGCTCATCCACCGGTTGGCAAGGGCTATGTAGAAAGTCGTCATGGCCCACGCATCGAGGTTACGGTGCATCTGAGCGATATAAGTATGCGTTTTCTTAAATGCGCGGATAGTTGAGATACCCCGAAGGGTGGTATTAAAAAGTTCGAAGGCAGGAGACTTGGCATTGCTTTCAAGCCGCTTTAAAGGCCGACTGGCGGCAAGATATTTGGCACCGGTGACCATACCCATGCTCAGGAGCACAATAGCAGGTGGGATAAGATAAGCTGAAGCGAAGCAGGATGCAATGCAGATACCAACCATCCGGAGCAGATTGGAGCAAAACAAGCTCCAGGTCATGGCGATGCGCTCATCGATGATGTTGAAGTCTGCCGTAAAGCGATTCAAGATGCGCCCTGTGGGAACAGTATCTAGCCAACGCAGAGGCACACGCATGATGGAGAAGAGCATCTTTTTAAAGATAGCCCCGCTGGCTCTGACGGCGAGGTAGTAGGACGAGAGATTTCGGAGGATTCCGATGGTGGCAGTGCCCATGGAAATGATGACGTAGAATTTGAGATAGAAGAGGGTATCATGGTCGGGGATGAGTTGGGAAGATGCTTGTACAGTAGACGATTGAGTTGAAACAACGAAGCTGTTCAGGGCGGAATCGTGCAAGCTCCCATGGGGAGTGTCGGCATTCGTTTGACTTGTCCATATGCGAAGCCACCATGCTCTGCCTATTGTGTCCAGTGTTAGTATATTTTCCTGAGATAGGCTAGCTGACTGACTTGCCGATGACTCCAACTTGATATGCAACGTAAACCCCGATGCAGATAGCCCACCAGGGCAGGCCACCACTACTGCCGACGTAGGTCAAATAAACGCCCCCTTTGACGGTACCCTTTTGCCGGGTTTCTTCTTGCATGAACTTTGCAGGTGCTTCTGAAGGTTCCGCTGACGGCTGATCTTGCTTGACATGAGGTATATCTATCAATAGTTCAAAGTCCGCATTTCTGTCGGTGTGAGTATCGGTGGCATCACGGACTGACGGACTCCAGCGTTGATCCATCCGATTCTGGGGAGGTCCAGAATACGTAACTGTGTTATTACCAAGCTCGACAACGAAGCTGGCTTCTGGTAGGACCAAGCTCATGTGATGCGTAGCGACAATTCGAGTACGGCCCTCGCAGATGTCTCCAGTAAGACATTTTTCAAAGATCCATGCACCAACACGAGCATCGACAGCGCTGAAGATGTCTTCCATGACCAGGGTCTCGGCCCGAGAGTAAACGGCGCGAGCGAGAGTGATGCGCCATTTCTGACCACCACTCAGGTTGACGCCGTTGGCGCCAAGCTCTGTACCGTCCCCATCTGGAAGAGCGTCGAGATCCTCCTCCAGCGCACAGACTCGAATGATCTTGTCGTATCTCTCCTTAACGAATGGCAGTCCGAAGAGAATGTTGTTGCGTAGGGACGTATTCTCAAGCCAAGGCGAATCACTCACGTACGCAACCGACCCTTGCACTATCCAGTTGTTAAGGTCTACATCATCGTGCTGAGTACCTTGTCCCTTCGGAGTACGAATCGAGCCATTTAGCAAATCTGCTTCGTCGAGGATGGCAGAGAGCAAGAGAGACTTGCCTGTTCCGATCCTCCCCGAAATGACAGAAAGACCACCAGGTGGGAATGACAAGTTAAGGCCATGGAGGATGAACCTATCGTGGCAAGGAATCTGATCTTCTGCAGGCCACGAGATGGAAGCTCCTTCAAAGGTGATGTCAGGCCCATTGGTGATGGTGTCCTTTCTCTCCGGTTCGTTCAAGTAGGTATTTATTCTTTGGACGGAAACCATAGAATCGAGACCCAAGGTGACCAGCTCTGGGAGTGACCCCAACGTGGTCTCGAGGTTGTTGAAAATGCCAACGCTGACGAATGCAACAGAGGGCATCAAGGAGCCGTTGATGAGAACATATGCTGCTAGAGATGCAACAGCCAAAAGGATTGGACTAATGACCCAACAAGCAAATAGGCCGCTATCAGCAAGAAAGAACCTCCACAAGGCCTGTAGCTCTGTTTCTCTGAGGGCGAGAAGTCTTTGCTCCCACTGCAACTCCAGAGCCGAGAACTTTATTTGTCGCATACCAGTGAGCACCTCACTGATCCTAGATAGCTTGGCATCTCGCAGTCGCATCAATGATCGTGATTCAGCCAGGGCCTTACCAGAAAACCATGTATTGAGAGGCAACGTTAGGGCCCAGGCTAGGATCCCGGCGGCAAAGGGGATCCACCCAAGCAGCTGAAGGATGAATGATGAGAAGATAACGAGCTTGATTACCCCATTCAAGATCATGAAGTGAAACTGGAAGAAGTAAAGCAGACGCTCGTTATCAATACCGACAAGATTGACAATGGCTTGATGAGACTTGAGTACGCCAGTGTCTTCTTCAGTTGATGCTGTGCTCTCCTCTGAGTCAGAACTGTCATCTTGCTGGCTCGCAGTCTTGATGTTCTTCCGTCTCAGGGCCTTATCAAAGATAAGACCTGAGATTTGCGTACGGATGGGCAAGGCCACATCAGAAAGAGAGTACCAGTAAGCCCACCCTTCCATCCACTGGAATAAATATCAGATTGGCAGGAATGGCTTAAAAAACATTAGAGTGGCTCTTACAGAATCAAGAAGGTTGGATACCGCCATGCACAGGATCAAAGCCAACAGTTGCACGCTGTATGCCGCCGTTTTTCGTTCTTGAAGAATATTGAGAATGCAGAACATGAACCAGAAGGGTAAAATGCTCACTATGCATCGGACAAGAGTTACTGTCCACAGCAGAGCCAGCTTTCCCTTATATACGGATAATATGGAGCGAAAGAGAGAAGGATTTGATCGAAGCTTTTCCCAATCTCTCTTCAAGCACTCGGATCTTAGCTTGGCATCCGTTTGTGGGACATGCTTGACATCAATATCGTTGTGGATCGAAGCATGGAGGAATAGTGGTTGAATCCAGGTCCACGTATAGCGATTCAGGATAGAGACGGTCCATTGACTGTCCACCTTGTAGTCGCTGAAGAACACATCTGGTCGTCTGGGAAGCGTAACACTGGCAACGGTCAATCCTACTGCGGCTATTGTAGTGACGATGTACAAAATAGCGGTAGAATCCTGGTGTTGGTGGGCTTGTGTGTCAATCGCCATTAATTTAGGGATAGACGAGATGACGAGAAATGATGCTGATATGGCAAGCCAAGCACCCATATTGTGGGACATCACCGGCGAGTGATGAGCTGCGACGCATATCGCATGTATCAGGACGAGTACCTAAAATATGATAGTGTTGGAAATGTGAAGGACAGGAGACAATCCACGTAAACTCACCCACGAAGCCGTCCGCAGACTATTCTCCGGTACTGAGCCATTCTTTCTCTTTTGAAGAGTTGAGAGAACTAGAACACCAAGCGATGTGCCTAAGCCACTAGCAGAAAAGAGCAGAATGGCTATTTTAGGGCTCTTGTTGGAGAAATTGACCAAGGACTTTGACGTTGCAACTCCATCGATATCCTCATAGAATCGATCCTTTGGCTTGCCGCTTCGCAATTGCTTCAATACTGCATGTAATGCGAGAATCGTTGATAATACGGCAATGGCCAAAGTCACGCCATTGAGCACGACTGAGAAAGTCTGGCTCATGATGGCGGTGGCATCGGGAAAGAGTGATATCAATTTCCAGCGATGGTTGCAATCTCGTCGACTGAGCTGGGACAAAAGAATAGATTCAGTGAGATGAACATGAGAAGTTGGCACGGGTCTCAACAACTGATTGAGACCGACTTGACCCAACAAGTCGCTGTATAAGACTGAGCAAGCCAAGGTATCTCAGCCATCCATGAGGAGATGGGGAACCGGCTTGACGATCATAACCGAGAGGCTTTGAGAGACAACTGCATGCCCATCACGCAGGTTTTGGGTTAATATCGTGCTGTGGGATGTGGGGCACGTCTCACAGCTGAGAAGTTGGAACTGACGTCAAAGGCAGGGGTAAAACTATCAGGGCTGAGACACCGGGGGATAACATGCAGAACGCAACAATTGCGCCAAAAGTCAGGCCATCAACAAGAGACGAGATGGCCAGGTGCCAAGATCGAGATTGGGGGCGGTCTGATCCGGGTGGAGGGGCCGGTAGGTATGTGGAGGGCTGAAAGACTAAAAGAGCTGCATACGTCTAATATCAGTTCTACAGCATAGGGAAAATTGTGTTCTTAGCTGACAATGGACGTATCCGGGGCCATTGTGGCTAGCTTAGGACAATCGTCAGCGGCTACATAGTAGTCGACCTGCATCTTTCTGACATCCAATTTGCTTTGCAGAACAAGACTAAGACGCCATCCCGATGACAATTTTGTAAACGTCTGACCACTAATTCAATCTACCTTTCCCTTGGTCCATCTTCAGTCACTAGAACCCGCCTGTGCGACCTCGATTCCGTCGTATCACAGAGCAAATCCAGGCTCCCCCAGAAGACACGGCCACTATGCGGCCAGGACCGGCGCGCCAAACCCCCAGCCCAAGCAGCTTCCCGTGGACAGTATGATAGGTTCCCACAAGGGTATGCCTCACCAGACCCTCTGATGCTTTGAGGACCAGGTCGTACTCACGCGGGGTGACTCGACGCTGTACAACGCAACTAACGTCCGGCACTATTTCGGCACTTACGAGAGGCTCCAAGGCCGACATCCATTTGTCAACGTCGGCCTCATCACCAAAGATGATGCCATCGCCTTTTCCGCTACGGATCGGCTTAAGGATGTAATTGTGTCTCAGCTGAGGTGAGACCCTGCACGCTCGGAGGAGATTATGCAGCTCCCCTGATCCTGGGAGGATCGTGTCCACCACCCCACTGTGGAGAGCCTCCGCCTGAGCTGCCGTCAAGATTCCGCGGGCCACCAGATTAGGGATCTCTTTCTTGACGATGCCCAGCATACGCTTATCGTGAATAAGTAGGATGGTGCGCATATCGTTGAAACACCTTAGGCTGATCTGGCGTAGCATCTCGGGATCTAGTGCTACCAGCTCCCGCTGATGCAGCTCCAGGCCGACCTGGTGGATCTCCTCCCAGACCTCGCCTTTCTTGGTCGTGAAGGTCCACGAGTTGCAAAACTCGCGGCTCTTGGCGATGCAGCACAGTCGATATCCACTCTTGCTCCGGGGATCAGGGAACAGCCTTAGGTCTTCTGGGGTGATGAGCCGGGGTTTGATGCCGTAGCGCCGCCATACCGCATCAATAAACATGTGAACATCAACCCCTTTCTCGGCACCCTTGAGCAGGTGCAGGGGAAAGGTCGGCTGGAAAAGGCCGAATAGACCGCCAAGGATCTGGCACCTGTTAGTAAACCCCACGAAAGACGTAACTGCAAATCTTGAAGCATTACCTTTTCTGGATCGGTGGCGCTGACCAGCTCGCTGTCTTGTGCTAGACACCTATTGAGTGCTTCTTGACCGTATGCCTCGAGAATGAAGCCATTGAAGCAAAATCGCGCATTGATCTCCGTGATGCGGTACTGCTCCTCTCCATATTCATCTTCCTCAACGAGAAAGTCTGGCCGCCAGGATCCCAGACATTCAGAGATATGGGGCATATTTTTGAGCAGAGCTTGCTCGTGTACCCACTGTCACGCATTTAATTATCAGTCAGTGCATTAGATTCACGTAAAACGTACCTTGAGAATATCCTCCTCCTCCTTCTCTAGAGGCATCCGCTCCGGGAATCGTGCATCAGTATCGGTCCACCAGCGTTGTACAATGTCAACGATGGCAATAGTAAGAGCCTCATGGATGTCCTGCATTTGTTGTTGATGATGCTCGGCAACGAGGATCGGGCGGGGGCATCCTGTAGCGTTAGAACCCTTGGGCCATATGTTTGCAGTAGTACACAAGCCCAGTACCGCGTCTTGTTGCCTGGCCTCGTCCCGAGCGTAGGTGGTGGCGTCGATGCTGTGGCGGGTGACGGGCTCAAAGTCGTGGGCTCCTCGGAGCTGGATTTGTGTGAGCTGATTGGTATGCATCGGGAAATAGTTAAACAAAATCTATGGATATAACGAAAGCTGGCCTGGACGATGGCCTTGAGGTTTAAGTAGATATATATGGATGTGTGGGCAAGGACTTGGTGTTGAGTGGCTCTCATCTCTATACCCGGGGCGTTCCGTTTCATTGGAGCAATTCGAACTGACGGGGGTCCAACTTTGAGACCAGAGAGACAAATTAAATAGCGTGATGTTCCATGTCTTTCAGCTGTGTTACTGCCTTGGTGCTGTTGTCTCAAAAAAGAGTTCCCGAGTTCAGGTAGGAACGGATCCCGCCCTGCCGTCAACCCGAACAAGCATCAGGGTCACAGTCTGTGTTTCTCCGCGCAGCGGGGGAACATTACTATTAATACCATATTTGACTGGCATGTTTAACTGTGTTGGACAGCTCTTCTCCTAGCGTTCTGCTCCGTCTCGAGCCTTATTGAAAGCTCCGTTTATCTATCTCTTTTGCTATCATGTATCGAATTGTGCGTCAGGCCTGGAGGCGTAGTCGCATACTCGAGTCTTCTATGCCATCAAGACTCATTCCTCACAATTTCCGCTGCCATACCACGGTAGCCTCGCATACCTTGCCCTGTCTCGCAGTGCCTACGTTGAATCATGCTCAGCAGTTTGATCATGTTGGTAAAGTGTCAGAGCAGTTAGAGCGAAGCGGCATGCTCAAGCTCAGTCTTGAATTTTCAGATGAGGACAGCGACTACCTCAAGCAACTGCTCGTCAGTCTTCATAAAAACCACGGCCATCAGCTTCCTATCTCCCACAGCGCAACTCGTGGGTGGTTCTGGGACGTCCGGCCGAGCAAGACCAACTTTCAAGCCGGAAACAACCAGGCTAGGTCGGAGACGATGAACGAGTTTCCTTGGCACACAGACTGCAGTTACGAAGACCCGCCACCCAGATATTTTGCCCTGCAGATCCTGCAGCATGATCGCTGTGGAGGCGGCACCCTCTCCGTCATGAACGTCGAAAGACTCAGCGAGCTCCTGTCTCCAGGAACCCGGTCAGCGTTGGCGGCTCCAGAGTACCGGATCACAATCCCTCCGGAGTTCATTAAAGATCCGAACCAGAAGCACATCATCGGGAGCGTATTTGCGACACACCCAGCTAACCGGGCGACCATAATCCGGTTTAGAGAGGATATCCTCACACCATTGACGGAGCGGGCCGCTCGGGCGTTAGAGGAGCTGAAAGAGGCACTGCTGAGAGAAGAAGTTCAGGCACACTCAACTGTCCACCTCAAGTCGTCGGATATACCGAAAGGTTCTATCATCCTCATGGACAATCGCAGGTGGTTGCATGCGCGGAATGAGATCAAGGATCCAGAACGCCACCTGCGTCGGGTGCGGTGGGATGCATGTCCCTTCGGAAATATCTCTGACAAGGGCAGGAGCGCTCTACATATGTCTCAGTAGTATGTATTCCGGGTAGTTAGTCATGTAGATGCAATGCGTTTAATATTGCAGGAGGCGGCTCCCTAGCGATCTGCAATAGGTGCTCCATGTCTCGGGTATAGCTGGACTTTTGCCTATATTTCTTCTCACATATGAATGCGTCTCGTATTTACTCAAAATAAGGCGTGAAGAGGCATGCCGCCAAGCCGCTTCCCTATAGTATACATTAGCGTAGATCTTTCAGAAATGATCGACTTTTGCGCCGGACATTCGATGAGCTGAACAGCAGAGGCAAGGATAGGATTATGCGCTTCTTGGATCTCAGCTGTCATCTTCTTCCCTGAATGATCCTTAATCAGCATGTCGCTTCAAGATTGTCATATCAATCACGCCGCCCTGTAGACCCTTCAGCTGTCAAGTTTAACGTACGGCAGTCGGCTAGTCATCCCGCTGAACATCCCTGCTAGAACATCGCACAAGCCCGTCTTACCCGTGTGATCGGTCATCCCCATTCGAGGGCGCACTGCATATGCCAATCCAACATATGGCTGGTACAGGACTCAACCCTCGGCGATTACGATCCTATGCAAGACACGGCTTGGGTGGAACTTGGCCGTCAGAGACATCCTAGCGGTTAGCATTTAGTACGACACATCACCTGATCTGTCTGAGACACCCGACTGGAGTTCAACTCCAATTGCTACACAATGAACAAAAGCATCTTTGCTCAGCCAAGCGAAGCGATCCCGCTATCGGGATTTGATTTGCGGAGTAGACATAGCATCCGGGGTCATCGGTCTCGGAATTCATATAAGGGAGTGATGTATGTACCAAAAGAAAGTATATATATTGCATCAGCCTCAGTTCATCTTCCCTCATAACCCTGCAAGTTCCATAGGTGCCTTGTTTGGATCCGATGTCCCAACTCCAATCATGGCTCCTAGCTCGTCGTATTCTCTGGCCGACGTGCTGGCTGTCGCAAACATCCACCCTTTCTATTCCGACGCCCAGTATCCCCCGGATGAAGAAACTATCCAGCGCCTGAGAGAGCAAGCTGCCTTGTCGCCCACTCCACCCGACTTGAATGGGCGGCCGTCGATATCAAAGAAAGAATTGTAAGCAAGCCACTACGATATCTTTCGGCTTTCTCTCATTATCTGCCAGGTATATTACCATCGAGAGACTGGTCGATGACACGAGCCCCCAGAATACCTACCGACATAATGTCTACACAAGTGTTACTGGAGGAGGGTCTGGTGGGAAATCACTCTTCTTCGCTACAGATGCTGCTGAGAATCGCCGGCATAGGGCGTACTTTAGCCACTTTATGCGCAACGCGGGACTCATAGAACGTGGCGATTGGGCTCTATCAACTCACTGGGAGGGCAATCTCTACCGGTATGGAACCCGAGCTTTAGATATCGATTGAGACGATGCTGACTATAGTCACTTTAGATCGCTTGATCTTATCACGGAGATCTTCGAGAACGCCGGGGCCTCCACCTTAGCCGCGGGAAACCACATGACTCCTTCCAAGATCATCAAGCTTCTACAAGACTTCCACGTAAACGTCTTAACTGGCGACGGAAGCCAGGTCATTCATGTTGTGCATCACATCTCCAAACTGCCTCCCGTCGAGAAGGAAAAGATCAAGATTAACAAAATCATCTACACCTCAGAGGCACTCACAGCAGGGCAAAAAGCACACATCTACGAGGTTCTAGGCCCCGTGAAACTTTGCTCTATTATTGGAAGCTCTGAGGCAGGCCCCTATGGACTAAATAGCCCTGACCTGATTCCGATCGACCCCAGTGCAAACCACACGGATTTCATCGTTGACACTCGCATGTTATTCATAGAGGTCTTTCCACTCTCTCCAACTGAGGGCGATGGCATCCCAGACCCTCTTCCGGAAGGGAAAACTGGAGCTATTGTTCAAACTTCACTCACACGGCTGCGTAATCCACTTGTGCGCTATGTCAGTGGCGATGTCGGTTCGCTGCATCCACTACCGGAGCAAGCTCGGGCTGTGATCCCCGAGACACAGTGGCAATACATGCGTCTGCTACGGGTCGAAGGTCGTGATACCCGCTTCGACTTCGTGTGGGACGGAGCTTATTGGGAATTCAGCCAACTGAGCACAGCCATGGCGGACCCAAAGCTTGGTGTCCTGCAGTGGCAAATCATCCTGGACAAAATGGGGCCATCTTCTGAAGTCGTGTTAGACATTCGCGTACTATGCTCACAGTCAAGCAAACAAGCTTGTTCTCGACAGGCAGTTGTTGATCGTCTTAAAGATTTTTTCTTTGTACACTCTGCGAACGAGCATCGATTTCGACCGATATTTGTCGATGGCCTCAATGGTTTTGAGGTGAGCGAAACGGGCAGGAAGGTGATCAAGTTCTTAGATCGTTCTACCTGAGGGGGCATATCTCGAGTTGGCATCTATTGTACATACAGTCTGCATACGGAGGAGGTTCATGCAGCATATGGCACTAAGACCAAAATTGAAAGGAGTAAGGTGAAAATGTAGTATAAATTGAACATGATATCAATTACGTCCGTATTTTACCAAGCCAGCACTTATAAAGAGTGGTGTTTTATACTGCTTCCCTTATAAAACTATGCGCAAAAGCTTACCCTCGCATCCTTACCGTTCTTAAACAGAAACTTAAAATTATCTGACGTATAAAGGCGTCTATAAAAGGTTTATCGCGAAACCCACGTTTATTTATCCTTAATATTATATGTATGACGTAAAGAAACTAAACAAATCGTATGTATAATGTCGCAGTTCTACATAGATAATAAGGCAAATACTCACCAACTCTATGGATCGCGAGTTAAAGCCATTATAACCCCTATCCAGTTACAAACCCCCTATTCCAGGGTGGAGAAACTCCACTGATAATGGTCACGTGCCTATATTGACTGCTAAGCTAACGGCTTTTACCTTCTTTTGGTGATGCCCCTTTTTATAAGTATATAGGATCTCGCCCATCTTAGGTAGCCTTTTATTGGCTAGATAGCAATCAATCTAAGTAACTATCGTTTTTATATCTTTTGTTATTTGGAATTACGACCCAGTGGTAACGACTTCATTACAGGAAGATGAACTCTCGAAGGCTGAAGCGGGGTACCGCGCATTCGAGAATGGTGCTCCAAACCTGATGCTTTCTCCGAAGCTATCTGTCATTCCCGAGGTCTTTCGAACCTTAGTTTCCTGTCTCCCTATGGGATCTGCCATAGCTTCGACCATCGCGCATATGGCTACGCTAGGGGCGAGGGAGTCGTTGCCATTGTCTTAAAGCCTATAGAATCAGCGGTTCGTGACGGTGATGTAATCCGGGCGGTCATCCGGATGTCGGGCTGTTACCAAGATGGAAAAAGTCCAATCCTTACTCAGCCAAGCGTGCAGTCACAAGAGGCACTGATCCAGCAGCTCTACGAGAAAAGCCAACATAGGATTGGAGTCCACTAGATACGTTGAAGCTCATGGTGTTTAGATAAAAGTACCGAGAAATTTTCGAGACTACCGACTGATAGCCGGCATAGGTACTGGACCACAAATGGGGGACCCAACCGAGATGAAGGCTATTAGAAGAATCTTCCAGACAGCACGGTCAATAGAAGAGCCTCTATACGTATCACTTATGGTCTACATGCTTTGCAGGTATCTACTATATTCACTAACTTGGCACGCAGTGGACCGGTGAAATCAAATATTGGCCACCTCGGGGGGTGCAGGGGCTTAGCTAGAATAATCAAGCCGGTCATGATGTTGAAGCTGGGGATGATACCACTTAACGCATTATTGGGAAACCCAATCCAAATATCGACAGTGACTTCTGCTATATAGAGGTAAGGGCGATATTTATAAGCCAAGAAATTCAAAATGCAAGTAAGCCTCTGTATCAGTACGTGGGCGAAAAGAAAAGCAAAGGGTAAAAAAAAAAAAAAGAAATTGCCCGGACTCGGATTCGAACCGAGGACTCTCGAATACCTATGGCACGTTCCACCCTATTTGGGATGAGGCCCAGCTTGACCTAGCATGTTACCACTACACCACCCAGGCTTTAATTGTTGGAAACTCGGCGCCTTATTTTGGTTATTCTGTTCGCCTGGAAAGTGCAGTACGTGCGCACCTTCCTTGGTTATGTCGCCGTTAGCTAAGCTGGCAGCTACGCCCCTCCTTGTGCAAGTACCTATCCGAAGCACGGTGCGAGAACGCGTCATCGCAACTACTGGGTACATATATACTTAAGCTTAAGAGAAGATGCCTTATTATATCGGAACTGTGTCTGCTGGCCATAGTGAGCACATACTGCCAAGCTGTGCTGCTATAAGTAAGGCCCTCCACCATCTAGAGTATCTTAAGAACCAGGGCGGCTCTAGAAGGTTTGCGGAATATGCATGTTCCGGCTTCAACTGGGACTCGATGGGACCAGAATTTTGAACCCTACAGAACCGCGTATCACCAATCAATATCGATGTGGGCCAGAAAAGTGCTTTCCAAGGGCTAACGCTCCCAAGTTCGACCTCGTCGTCTTTGGGAATTTGACCAAGGCAACTAAAAGCTGACCTCGGACTCTCGAAAAATCCATAAACTGCCTAGCCCCTCCGGGAAACTCATGATGCTTACGTTTATCCAACCACATACTCTAGTGATGAATTTCGGGTTTGGGGTGCTTCCAGGTTGGTGGCTGGACCAAGACGATGGGGTATCAAAGAACTCGGTCGTTCCCGAGCAGCAATGGGATACTCCCCTTAGGCAACACGGATTCTCCGGTAATAAGCTTACCATTCCTGGCGTCGAGGAAGAGAGCTCTCGTCTCTGCGGTATAATAATCACAACAAAAGCTTCTGACCCAGCGAGGCACCTACCCAGACCAACATTGATGCTCGTCGTGGAAAGCAATCTGCCAGCCAGGCTGTTCTGGCCAGAGTCACCGAGACACATGTGGGAATCCCAACGAGGACATCATACTTGGAGTAGATTCATTCAATCGTACCACTTGAAACCGAAATCGTCGTATGCCTCACCGAGACCGACACTTCTTGCCTAAGTGCGCTTTCTGATTCACAGTTCGACTGTTTGAAGAGTAGGCTCGGACGATGGCATCACATTGTATGGGTCACGGCTCTTAAAGTAGGAAAGTCATATTATCCGGAACACAGCTTGAGCTCGGGGCTCTTCCGGGTAGCACGGTCCGAAGCAGTCGAAAAGCGTGATATCGTCATGTTGGCCGTGGAGGGCAGTGGTGTGAATGATCACGACCCGCTGTTAACAGCAGAATACATCCATGAAGTCCTCCAATCCGTATTTGAAAGCGTGTTGAACAGAGACTGAACTTGTTGCTCGCAAAAGGGTCTTCCACGCAGGGCGCTTAGTTGAAAGTTTCTTGAATGCACACTTCGGATCCCTACTCCCCCCGCAGTGAATCGAGGGTCCTTGGACCCCTATTGAACTGTCCTTGGGGATTACTGGCATCCTTGATATATTCCAGTTCAAAGAGGGCGAATTGGCATATCAAAGGCTTGGCCCCACCGAAATTGAAAACAGCCTAACTATGCCTCAGGGTATGCATAGCAAGATGCTTTTACTCGGTATCGCGTTTTACAAGGCCGTAAAGCCGTTTCACTAGAGTTCGTGAATCTGATAGCGGAGAGGTAGGATCCGCCTCCGTCTATGCCGCTACCGCCCTTTGCTCCATTCTCGCGTGCCGCAGGTGGAGAACACCGAGAATAATACGAAAGAGGCGAGCCTTGTGACATTATTTAGGAAGGAAACTGACGAGGAAGAGCGTGCGGCGGTTATCGTCAGCTTGTTGACATCGAAGCTTTGCGGGGCATTCTCCGTCGCGCCAGACGAGGGAGAGCTCAACAAGCCTTCGTACGACTAACTACAGTCTAGATTGTCGGTTCAAGGTTAGAGGGCCCGAAAAATATTGGTACAATAAATGATTCGACAACTCTTGTAAACAAGAACATAGCGCATGCATCTGGAGATTGTTAAAAAAAAAAAAAAAAAAAAAAAAAAACCCTTTCGTTTCGTAACCTGATACGTCAATTGGAACCCTACTAGACATGTCTTGAACCTAACCCTTAGGTAGGCAAGTCATCCAAATCTTTCTCTTCAACTTACCGCGGAAGCTAATAAGCAACAACTTCTCTCGGCCTCATTGCGGTCTCGGTATGTAGAATATCAATGTAGAGAGAGATATTCATGCGTAACTTCGTAACTGATATCTACCGCCGTGTAGATATGTGCTGCGTTTCAGCTGAGCCCCCTTTAGTGGGGCCATAGTATGTATGTAAACACACTCTTTACCTAAGGTCGTTGTGGGTCAGGATTTGCTCTTCTATTTTAAGGTGATCCGCGGCTATGTATTCGGGCTGCAAGATAACTAAGCTGGAAATAGAACTGAACCCGTAAGCTGCATTTTTTTCATACTTGACTGGTAATAACTACTGTAGATACATATCTATCCATCTGGTGTACGGAGTGAGTGCCTAGGTATGCAATAAAGTGGTACATATTTATAACTAGGGGATGTGTGTACATATGGCTGTGCTGCCAGCAAACCGCAAGACTGTTATGCACTACATGAAGGCGTAACGGAGCTTGGGTTAACTAGAGGGTTTATATTTCAATACTCTCAAAGTCACGAGGGGAATCTAGGCGACATTGAGTTGTTGATGAGGGCGGGGTGGCAGTGAAGACGCTGGGCGACATAACGAATATCATGATAATGCCTGCAAACACATCTTTGTGGTTATGTGCATAAATGATGGACTGTCGATCCGGTATATCACCGTTCTTGATATCACTTGTATTGTTTGTTTCCTTGGAACGTCCCGTTTGTGGCTACATTTTACCGATCAAGGTGGCTCGGCTCGGTCTGAAGACCGTTTAAGGGTTGTATCGTGTCCTAATATGGCAGACGCGTAAGGATGCATCGCCGGTCTCACGAAAGCTCGTGATGGAAAGGAGGTATCGTATCTATCTATCACCCTGACCTACCTCACACCCTTCCCCTTTCCTTCGAAGGTAAGGGAGGATTGTCTACGCATCGTTATGGTCTTGGAAACTCATGCGTGGGGTTTATCGGATTATCTTTTATCGTAAGCGCAGGGCGGTATGTGTATGCGGGTAGCCCTGCCCTGCCCTCCCCTCGGAGTAGCAGCAGCAGCAGAAAATGCACCTCGAAATCGAACAATGGATAGCCCCGTCTCGATGAAACAAAAAAAGTCTTCGATTTCTCAAAAGACTCGACTGATTCCTTGACTCTCTCACCCTCCCTTCCTTCCTTCCTCTATCCCGCCCTCTCAAACAATGTTGTTAGCTGACTCGCAACGTCGGGAATCCGACCACTTGGCCCGGGAACAACCCTGGAGTTCCTGTAACGTTTTTGCTTCTTTCCGAAGCCGTATGCGTGTGTGTAGGGTGGATGGCTTGGAGATGGGTGGGTGTGCTCGATGAGAGAGCAGGCCTAGAATCTGCGGCGAGAAAACCCGTGCATCATACATGCACATACATACTTCGCACATGAAGGCACAGAGGAGGGGGAGAGAGAGAGAGACAGACAGAGGCGCACATGTGTATCACTCGCATACCAGAACCACGTGAGATGCTTGTCTTAATATCCCGCCCTCCCTTGTTGCTGCCCGTCGACGTCCGCGTGGCCCTACCCGGTTATTAGGCTGACGAAAAAAAAGGAAAGAAATAATAAATCTACACATGCATTCTTCTTCGTCTGATAGGTATTATAACATGATTCATTGATACCCCTCCCGGCAAGGAATTACCATGGATCTAAATAGAAGTGTTGTAGTACATCATATACTAGGTATGTATAGCAACTGCTTGCCCTGTTACAAGCCACATAGCCTGTCTATCTACCAGTATGTATTTACATACTACTGGCATGGCAATAAGCCCTAGGGGAATTTCTTTTTACCTGCTCACTATCACTCGAGGTAGGCAGGCAGGCAGGCACGGACATGGATTGGCTAGCCGACTGAATTAATTACATACCCGGAGATCGTCAAGTGGGAAAAAGCGCGGGGACCCATGATTGGGCGATCAGCCCAAATTAAATCCGGCGGGCCAAGACACGCCCTAATGCATCCCTTTTAAAAACCGACTTCCCCATCTCTCTGGAGAAAGGGAAGGGCAATCCTACCTTGGCTCTTGTAGGCGTATGTAGGTAAGTAGGTAGGCATATAATGTATTTATCCACAACGGCGGCGGCTGATAGCAGATATGTGAATAAGATAATGGAGGGGTGGATGGATATTGTTGATTTGGGAAAGCC
The DNA here is from genome assembly GCA_023313575.1 of Eutypella sp. D-1. Taxonomy (NCBI): domain Eukaryota; kingdom Fungi; phylum Ascomycota; class Sordariomycetes; order Xylariales; family Diatrypaceae; genus Eutypella; species Eutypella sp. D-1. The sequence continues at coordinate 931,133 of JAJTTP010000013.1, read as the reverse complement.
ACGGGGAAGACGAAACGGGATGGCTTCATTGCCCAGGATTGACCGGGGGACCGATCACATCGTTGCATCATCGGTCGGCGATGAATGACATAGATTAATCAAGCCTTGGAATGGATGACTGAATAAGTCGAGCATGAACATTGGCCATAAGCCTTTCCTTACGTACGGACGGACGGACAGACGGAATCACCAATGAGGATGCACCCTACCGTCGCCGCCTACACGCGGCATAACGCAGGATAGATGCGATGCGATGCGATTCATCTCGGGACGGCGACTTGAGGCAGGGCAAAGGAAGGAAGTGTGTTCCTCCTTCAAAATGAGGGTCATGACCGGCCGGGGGGGGGGGGTAGTTGCGGATTCATCGGTCGCTAATAAGGCTTTATTTCATGGATGTGTGTAGTAGTGGTAGTGTACACTGGCTAACAGCTGATGACATGACAATCCATCGACATGTTTCATCTCCCCTACTTATATCTTAACCCCGTCTACTCCAGACAAGACAAGGGGGGGAGACAAGCCACCCGCCCGACCCGTATGTAGGCAAAACGTGTGAAAGAAAAAAGTGTTTAAAAACCAGCGGGAGGAATGGAAGGGGGGGGGGGGGAGAAGAGAAGGGAAGGGAAATGCCTGTCCTGATCTCACCGATACTATCTTGTAGCGGCCAACCTTCTTTATGATTGGGTTACTGAGTTGAAATAAATGGAAGACGGAAGAAGAGAGAAAAAAAAACACCTAAAAACCTCATGGTGGTGAAGATGAAACTGGCAGACTGACCGACCGACAGCCTCTTCAGGTATGATGGCTGCCGCCGCGCGGTACCTAGGTACACACGCACACATATGGACATTACGAGGTACGATGGGATGGGATGGGATGATACAAACGCCAGAAACGCCCCGTAGTATGTAGTACTACTAGTTATAGTAACCGTACCTGGAACCTGCCCCCCCCCCTCCCCACTACCCACCCATCTGGGCATTCAAGGAAAACCAACCCTTCATTCAAGCAAAGAAAGGTCCGGACGTTTGTTGGCCAGAACTTCCTCCCGCTTTCCTTGCCGGCGGGCGGCCCCCATCCTCGTAATTGTTGTTTAAAAAACTCGCTTGCGTTTCCTGGCAGAAAAAGGCTGGCATTCCCACTTTGGTTTCCTTGCCCAGGTGGTGCCTTGCATTTTGTTCGCTATTCGGAATTATCATCCCATTCATCCCATCCATCTATTTCAGTCATTGAATTCATTCTACCCGCATTCCATCGCACCATCTATACCCCTACCCCGGTACCCTTTGTACGGAGCTACTTCGTACATATGAGGAAGGGTTGCTAAGTTACATGGGGGTATCCCTACCTCCGTCCACTCCAGCCAGCCAGCCCAGCCCTTCCTCCCCCTCCGGTGGAACCCTCCTTCCCCCCCGGTGGTGGTCCACGGGTCCCCGTTCCACACCAGGTACCTACCTATCCCGTCCAAAGTAGTAGTACCTCGTTACGCAGCCCGTGTGTACATCGCCGTCTCACCATGCGCCTTAGTGGTGGGAAGTACACATTCCCTCCTAAGTAAGCGATTCTTGTGTACCTACCGAGCAAGTAGGTTAAGGTAAAGTGGACTGGTGGGTGAGTTTGAGTGGTCCACCTCTCTTTTGCAACTTAGGAAGGTGTGGTGCAGTCCCTTACTGGGTGTGGTGGTGTGGTGTGCATTTTGGCAGTAGCAAGCAGGACAGAGAACCTCACCTGGGCAGGTTTTTTGCTGGAAAGGTAGGGCTGGTTCCTGGATGATGTATTATGTACAAAAGGAGGACCTCAGGGATCGGTCCAGATGCCGCAAAAAGTCCCGACTAAAGTAGCTCATTACAAGTACCTGGGAGGTACGCTAAAACGAATTTTAATATCCAGGTACCAGCCCTGGAGCTCAACCTCTGCTAATAATGAGTGTCGCTATCCTGGGTCGCTGTCGCTATATGTCTCGTTGCTGTAGCTGTTAACTTGCGCGCCGTCGTTACCTGTACCTTACTTACATAGTAAGAAAGAAGATCCCGTTGTCCCCCAATCCCTCCCCATCCCATCCCTCCCTCCCTCCTAACCGACCGATCCCATCCAGCCATCCAGCAGTCCAGCAGTCCAGCCATTCCCATCCCATCCCAAAATCCATAATCTATTCTAGGCATACACTCAACCAACTCCTGCTCCCAGGGCCCTTTTTCCTCCATTCTACATCGCGCCAATCTGACCCAAATCTATCGCCTATCGACATCGTGATCGACCTCTTCCCCTAACCTACTCTTTCTTTTTTTTTTTGGCTTTCGAGAAAAAAACAAGAAGAAAAAGACAACATCCTCTTTTTTCTTCTTTTCCATTCTCGATGTCGCTGATGTTTTCTTCTTAACTAAACCGCCTAGTCGCGATTTCGCATTTCGCAAAATTCGCAAGTCGGATCTTCATTCTCTTTTTTGCCCCCCCCCATACATCACACTATACACACTCACTCAACTCCCTCTTTGAGCTAGCCTCTCAATCCACTCGTTTCTTCTCAATTCAATTGTATGATCTTGTATTGCTATTCTATTGTTCTGTCTTGTCTGTTCTGTGCCCTTCGTTCAACCTGACTTTTGACGACTTGACAACAACAACAATAACAACGACGACAACAAGATTCGTGCTGCCGTTTCTTTTTCCCTCATTCACTCAATACGTTCAACTCAAGCCATCTTTTTTCATCCTCCCCACGCACTGTTGCGCCCTGTGCTCTGGCCCTTTTTGAGGTGAGCATCAAGCATCCACTCTGACCGGCCACCACGCTTTTTTTTAATCGCTTTTGGCCTTTTTTCCCCCTTGCCCCCCAATTCTCCTGTCTTAAGTAATTGTTTCTGTCTATTCTGTTTCTGTCACGAACAACAACGACGCCGGCAACGACAACGGAGACGACGACACGACGCAAAAACGCAACGGAACGCAACGCAGCAGTTTATTAACGCAACGTAACGTCTAGCCCGCATTTTGCGCATCCGCGCATCCAGACATCGTCAATTCTTTTTTTTTCCCTCTTCCATTGTATTATTGGACTGGACGTACGGGAGAAAGAAAGGTACCATCCAGCCAGGGAGGATAGCAGTAGCACAACGCAACCAAGTAAAGTGATTGATCGATTAATTGATTGATTGATTGATTGTGTGGATCGAGTCAAAAGAGTAAGAGCAAAAGCAAGAAACCGGAAAAGAAAAAGGGAAAAAAAAAGAGAGAAAGTATTTTTACTCGATAACCTTCTCTCACTCGACTGGAACAACACTGGAACCAAAACTACCAAAAACTACCAATTGAAACACCGGCTGCTCTAACGTCGACATCTCCCGATCTGCAATAACGAACGGTTTCTACGGTCCATTCTGGCCCATCCTGACCCATTCTGACGCTACTACTCGCCGATCCTCACCCACATCAGAAAGGACGATTCGATTCTAAACTTCTTATATCCATTGCATCTCCGCTGTTCGCCTTTTGCTTTTCGCTGTTCGCTGTTCGTTCAATATATACTTGGATAGCCCCTATCATTATTCAACTCACACCTCCATCGTCTATCCATATTCTTCCCAAGATGACGGACTCGTTTGGCTTCATCGGCTTTGCTGTCGGTGAGTATCATCCAATTAACGTTTAGGAAGCACTTCACAATTGAGGTATTTTGTCCGCTAACAGATGAAATAGATGAGGAAGTCGGGTTTTCAACGAGAAGAGATGGGAATGGCATTCTGACAAGGAGACAAAATCAAAACGAGGGGGGAGATTCCGGAGGAGGTGGAGATGATTGCGTACTATGCGACAACAGCAAACCTTTGACATGTTCTACTTGTCCTGAAGGCCAGAAGTGCCAGATCAGCATCCCAATGGATTGTAAATCCTGTCCCAGAGCTGTCTGTGTTCCGGACGCCAACGCCAGCCCTCCGGCCGACTCGGATAACGGTCCTAGCGCTGGAGCTATCGCCGGTGGTGTCATAGGAGGACTGGCTGCTATCGCCATTCTGACCTACCTGGTCTGGCGCTTCTGTATCAAGAACAAGAGGGGTCCTTACGAACACGGTAGCTGGCAGGAAGACGCCGAACATGCCAAGGAAGGTGTCGAGAAGGACTTCGCCTCGAGACGATCGCAGCGCGCATCGACACATACCGTCAACTCCATTGCCTCCACAGTCCTCACTCGCGCCTCCAATATCATCCAGATCGCCTACATCCCCGGCGTCACCAACCGCGCCACCCCGACCTCCCCCACCGTTCTTGTGCCTCCGGTGCCCCCGATCCCTCTCGCCCACTCGGAAAATGGCTCGCGGTCGCCTTACGAGGATCAGCATTTCTTCGTCCCCGGCGATCTCCGCGACTCTACGTACTCGGGCTATTCTAGTGTCACCGACCGTACTTCGTTCGCCCCTCGATCTAGCGTCGCATCTACCATCTACGGCAAGAACGCCGTCGTGTCCCCGCTACCAGCTCAGAAGGGTAACTTCCTGAAGCCCTCTCTCGTCAGCGTCAAGACCCGCGCCGGCAGCAGTCACAGCGAGGACAGCACGCCGCCCGTGCCGAGTGTCGATTACGAGAAATACGAGAACAATGGAGCCCCTTCGCCTGCCTTCAGCATCGGTGCTACCTTCTTTAAGAACGCCACTACAACGAAAGCTCAGACTGTACGGCCCCAGATCGTGCGCGTCAGCCCGAAACAAATCGAAGTCAAATCGAAGGCCTCTACGACGACAACAGCATCGGAGTCGACACCTTCAGAAAAAGACAATGCTGAGCCGTTGGTGGAAGTAAGTGAGGTCCCAGAGAATGAGAAGGAATCCGCCACCGCCACCATCACCGTCACTGACACCGACAAAACACCTACCACCACCACACCAGACCAGGGCCCTTTCGCTGACCCGCCCGCAAAGCCATCCCCTAAACCTTCGCAGAGTACGTCTTCCCTCACTGCCGTGGGCGAGGAGCCGGCAGCGACGGAGCAGCGGACGCCACACGCCGAGAAGCGGAATTCGTCCTCGTCCATCCGGGACCAGAGCCCGTTCAGTGACAAGAACGCCCTGAAGGATAATTAGGGTGTTGAAAAAAAAAGAAGAGCTTTATTCAACAGGTCATGGGTCATGATGAGGAAATTTATGGGTCGGAAGTACTACTTTTTATCTTATTTTTATATCTTTTTATTTCACCTTTTACTCTCTCTCTCTCTTGCGGGCTTGGCGGAAACAAGGCAAAGGCAAGGCAAGGCAAGAGAGTTTTGGGCGGATAGGCAGGCAGGCAAAGCTTGGCTGGCAAGCAAGCAAGGCAGGCAGGCAAGATACGGGCAGGCAGAGACAGGCTGGCTGGCAATGGCAATGGCAGGCAGGCAGGCAGGCGAGCGTATATGTTTGGGCTCTTTTTTTACTATATCTATTTTTTTATATCTTGCTTATCATATCGTCGGAAATTCTTCTTTTTATTTTATATCTATGTTCGTTTCGTTCAGGTACTACCTACTTTACCCAAACCTACCATACCATACCAAACCATACCAAACCATATCGTACCGTATCGTACCGTACCTACCTATCTATCTATATCTTTGATATTTGATCTTTTTATCTTTTCATCTACTTCTGCCTTGCTGCCTTGTCATGTTTTTTGAACGCACTAACGCACGAACAGACGAACAGACGAACGGACGGACGGACGGACGGACGAACGAGGGAAATGCAGCCTAGCCTAGCCTTTTTGCATGTGATGTGAATTACCTATGCATGCATGCTTGCTTGTAGACGAGTCCGTACCCCTGCCCCTGTCGCATCCTTCGTTCGAGGTTTCTTCTGCTGCTGTTGCCTTATGGGGCTGAGAGGGAGAGGGAGGGTTAGCGGATGTTGTGTTCTTATATAACAAACAATGCAAATGCATATGAGGAACCGCGATTGCTTGCTTGATCTCTTCCGCTCCCCTCCCCCCCCTCACCTCCGCCTATTCACCCAGTGCCGCCTCCTTTCTTTTTACCTGCCCCGCCTGTTTCTAGCCTTGCCTTGCCTCTTTGCCTACTTACTTACCTACTTACTCCTTAGCCTACTTAGCCGAGCTCCTGCCTATTACTGTTTTTCCGACCTTACTTATGTTATAAACGCCTCGCCTACCCGCCTACTTACGTTATGCTTTTACTTACTTACTTTAACCCCGCGGACCTCCCCTTGCTTTCGTAACGCTGGAGAGGAGAGGCGAGGCGAGGGGGTGTCCTCATAGACACCTGGACCCTTGTCCCTTTACAATTTTTGTTCTTTTTTTTTCCTTTCATCTTTGCACCGCATCCTCCCCAAGCCGGGAAGGGGGTTCCGTTATAACTTCGCTTCATTTTATTTACTTGATCTTACGAGTACTGTGAATTGATTGATGGATTGGATCGATTCCCTCCGGCTCGCGGGTCTTTACTTCACTTACGCGGCTGGCTTATGCGGCTGGTTACTTGATTCCCCTTCTTATACTAGCTCAGCTATAGAACACATATTTTCGTTTCTTTTCCCCTACTTGGGGCCGTTTCCAGGGGGGGGGCTACTGAGAGGAGAAAGGAGGAAAGAGATAGAATAATGCGGGAGAGAGAGAGAGGAGAGACCTTCGCGACGGGACATGCCTGGTCCAGTCAGTCTGGTGTGGTTTGAGATTCTTGAGCCGATGTGCGAAGGGAGAAGGTGTGATGATGTTGCTTTTGCCCCCTGGCTGGCGGGGGCTTCTTCTACGATCATAAGGTGCTGGCTTTGAGATGCCTGGGTGACGCTGATGCCGATGTCAAAAAAAAAAAAAAAAAGATAAACGCCGAGGGGTTGCTGAGTTGGTCTATTTACCCCTGGCTATCTAGCTATCTACGTAGTTATCTGTTCCGGTGGACGGTCTAGCCCCCATATGTCTACCTATATGTCTAGGCGTTTATAGATAGCTAACTTCCCTCTTCGGCTGGAAATGAAATCTAGATGGATAATCTCGTTATACATATGCTCGTGTTACCCGTGATCCGGTCGAGCGCGGTATACGCCTGGGTCTATGGGCCTAGGGAGATGGGATAGGCAATATCCTGGGGCCTTGAGATTCCTTTCATGGATTGAGTGGAGGATATGCGGAACAGATCTCTTAAGGGTTCTCGTCTCAATTCTATAAAGTATCATACATATCATGTAGAGGCAGGGGTGCAACTATATTCTAATCGATCGAGTGTTGACTTAGTTCTTCTAAACGTAGGATGGGTCTTGCTGCTGCTGCTGGGTTGAGCCCTCCTTAATTGGTATTAAGATTCGACAACCAAGCAGTCGGGCATAGACAAAGGGATATTCAGGATCTTTTCTTCCCAAATATCACTTGCCAACCCACCCTTTATTTCTTTCATTTTCATCCCTTTCTATTTCTTCATCCTCTCACAACACCTAATCCCGGTCATACATAGACATCTGTTCCCCTCGCCACCCCTTGTCCTACTACCCCCCTCTATTAATCCACTACCCCTCCCGGGTTTACCCCTTGCATAAAGATCCCCTCGTTACAGCTAAGTTGTGCTACTCGGCGGACGCGCATATATACATCAAGGTATGTAAAGTAATATACGACCATCGCTCCGCAGCGCGTGTGTTGGTGATTTCGATAAGTGTGCGCGCATATGTGTGTAACCTTTTTCAAGATGCGCTATCCGCAGGGGTTGTGGTGATCTTTCGCGGTATCGACACAGTCTCTACTCACCTATTTGCTTACACAAAGACGGACTTCGACACATCCCTTTGTTCCCTCGTATGGGTTCCGTATCATCTAGCCGAACCCACCTTGGTATCTACGGAGCACCCCTATCCTTTCCCGAGGAGTTGTGAAGGAGAAAGAAATAAGAACCTCAGTAACATTCTGGATGGATTTCTTAGAGCTGCCCCTTCCTAAGATGGTGTCGGTTGCCTCTGTTGGTTGACTAGGTTGATTGTGCCATCATCATCGTCATGGCCCCTTTCTATTCGCCATTATCTCCAGGTAGTGCCTCGCCAGTCGAGATCCCAGCGTGTGTAGCTGACATGAAGCCGAAAGACAGAGACAGCAACGGCACGGTAGGGCAACCGTGCAGTGTACTATTGCTAGAAAATCACTCGCAGCTGTGTCACTTTCTCCGGGGAAGGTGTTGCTCCTCCAACTTGATGTGCTCTATAGACGTCGAATATAGAGAGAGTCTCCTACTTGGTCACCTGCCGTCTCTCGTTGTCCCTGAGTTCCGGTCCCCATTTCGATGTCAGGGAACCGACGCAGATGTACATTTGGTTAAGCGGAACATCACTAGTCACGTTTGAAGTGGATCATAGATTACATATGTTGCACAAGGCGATTAAAGATAGGGGGAGTCAATATTTGGTCGGAGAAAAAAGAATTTGGTTCTCGATGCGTACATATTAGCTACATTATTACCAAGTTTCGCAAATACCTACGCTTGGTGGGTGAAATCCCTAAGGTTGGGGGGTGAGGGGGGGATGAGCGGTCGTCATCTAAGAATTAGACAGCGCGACCATGGCTTCGATACCACCGCGCTGCAGAGGCACGTCATGCTCGAACCGGCCCCCGTTCTCCACGAACAGGTCGTACACCTTACCCAATGGCTCGAGGTACTTGGACCATTCGCGGCCCTTGACATACTCCCATCCCTCTGTCGACAGCGTACGCCCGAATCTTCCCCGAACCATGAGCGTGACTCCTGGGCCCAAGGTGTGCGGGCTTTCGTTCTCGAGGCGTTGGAGATGGAGGTGGATGAATCTGAAGATCTGGTTCATGAGCTTCCTGAATCGCTTGAACGGGGAGCAAAGGGGGATGCGCGCGCTCTCCTCTCTCCTGTTAACGTACGCCCCGGCCCCTCCCTCGAAGAGTAGTCCCACGAGTACGAGCAGCCTCTCGCCAAAAGACTGAATACCTTCGAACCACGGCTCCGCTGAGCCGTATTTGACGTATTGTGGAATCCACGTGCAACAGCAGACCCGACAGTGGAACTCGGCCCTCTTCTGCCGTGGGGCGTCCGGTGCTGTCGCGTCGTCTTCCTCCATGTCTAAGAGATCCCAGTTGAATTTCTCCGGCTCCTTCAGGGGTATCCTGTTATTAGTGTAAAATCGAGCATTGTTCGGATCTAGGATCTCGTCGAGCCGGTGTATCCAATCGAAAGGACATGTGAGGGTGGATTTGACTTGCTGGTCGACAGCGGCGTAGAGAGGTGTTATGCCCGTGATCTCTACGTCTCTATCCTCGGAGAATGCGGCGACTGCTGCATGACAGGCAGACGGGCTGATCCTACGCTGTAGCTCTGGTGAGGAGTAGCCACCGGGGTCGGCACCGAGACGGAGGAGGCACCTGACGGCCTTGACGTTCAGCGCGCCAGCTGCGAGCGTGAGCGCTGTCTTCATGCGCACTACGGCGTGGTGGGCGGGGTAGGTTGGACGCTCGTGGCCGAGAGCGACGGCATCGATGGGCGTGCCGCCCTCGACTAGCGCCTCGATAAGGCGCGTGGACGTACATAACTGGTCAACCATGGTGTGTAGCGCCGTTCGAGACGTCATGTCCCGGAAGGGCGTGTAGTTCCCCGACTCGAGAAGCACCCGGACCGCGGACGCCGAGCACACATAAGCGAACGGGTACGAGAACGAGTCGTTGTAGCGTGCGAGCCGGCCCGTGCAGGCGCCAAGCGCAGCGAGGACCCGCAGCGTTTCGAGATTCTCCTCGCCCGCGCCGTCCATAAGCGCCTCTCGGTAAAGCGGCTCGTACATGTAAATCACGCGATGGCGAAAGCCCTCGACGCGGTCGGCGAGCAGCTGAAGGCACTTAGCGGACGAGTGCGAAACGCAACTGCCCAGAAGTGCCGATAGGAAGTCGTTAGTAAAGTCTATATCGCTGATCTTCTTTCGAGTCTCGAATGGTTGCCAAATCTCTTCGTCATGGGTATTGGGGAACCACCCGTCACAGAGATTATAGGTTGGCCCATAGGGGTCACCATCGCCGTATGCGGCTGGGTATAGTACGCGTATATTATCGAACTCCTCACCGCAGTGGTCGATGATAGTTGCGAGTAAGGACGGATTCTTCTGCGCGATGGCATGGCCAATGGCGCTCGCGTCGAACTGGCGAAAGCCCTTGGCCCATCCTTCGTCTCCAGCCTTTCTCCAGTTCTCATTAACTTTCGCATCGGGATATAATTCTTCCCAGTTCGGAATAAGCATCGGGTTGCGATATATCCCGACGCCGTTGAGACTCCGCAGGTTCTCTCGCAGGAGAGCTGGGTAGAAGATGTTGAAGAGCGCCTTGTTCGAAAGCGCCAGATTCAAGCGGGTCTTGTTTGGCAGGTAGGACATGATTTGGAACATTATGTCGAGGTTGAGCTTCATCTCCGTGCTCTCTGTCGCGCTGTTCGTGTTCGTCGTCATCGTGGGCTAACTTCTGGCTCGTTGGTGTCGAAGGAAAGTTGAGAAGACTTCCAACCTAGTAGACCAATACTATATCTGAAGAGTAGTAGTAGTCGATGTTATAGGTTCAAGTGAATTGCTTGCTGATGGAGTCATATAGCAGACCACATCTAGCTCTCCGGAAGGCGTCATATTGATGTATGAATTCGACTCATCCATGCGGTTCAGACCAGTCACGTGTATCGTGGGCTGTTCAGAGGACAGCAGCATTTCTGGCTGCCATTGTTTTCGAAGAGACAGGGGTATTGTGTGAGAGTCTTTGTCCCGTGATCCCAACGAATATGTATGTGCTTTCCATACCGCAATTGTTCTAAGACATTCATACATAGGCCGACGACCTCTACACTGCAAAGCCGGAGGAAATTGCAGTTACTATGATCCATTTTCGGATGTCTAGCTAGACATAGAAGACGACGCCATGCTTTTGACTGGTAAAATTGGGCGTAGGCCTGTTAAGCCATAATAGGATAGCGTGTCATTTTCTCCTTTCTTTGTTTCCCGAGGGCTTAAGATTATGGGTAGCCGTGATCAACTGACACCGGCCGCAAAAAAAGAATGACAGATGCTGGCTCATAACGTTCATGTCTACCCCTTTTCACGGGAGCTTCGTAATCATATTGATATATACTCGTAGTAGCTATTGGCATATCTTAGTGTGCCATCTATAAGCTGGTGCGTCTGGCTGTCCTTCGACCCAGCCAAACCAAGGCCATTTTATTCGACGAGTGATTTGTCACACCCTAGAACAGGCACTCCCTTACGCGGCCGCCCTTCCCTAGTTCATATTCGACCCACCGGCCGACGCCACCACCCCTGCTGGCGCCCGCGGCGCCCGCGCCGGCGACGAGGACGGCGCCAGGGTTCATGACGTGGCAGCCCTCGTAGGTGAGGCAGAAGGGGGGCGCAGTGGCGTCGATGAGCGCCACGGCCGTCGGCAGCGGGTACAGGTGCATGGCGGCGCCGCGGTCCCAGAGCACGGGCTTCACCGCGTCCCGGAACGGTGCCAGGTACCCCTGGTCGAGCACGGTCTTGACGAGGCGCCGCGCCGTGCGCACGTCGTGCGGGAGGAGCGCCGGTGCCGTGCCGGGCGGTGGGGGCTTGGAAGCTGCGCTGTCGTCGTTGTCGTTGTCGTGCGCGTCCACGTCCATAGCGTCGTCCGCCGCTTCCTCTTCGTCCCCCTCTGCCCCTTCCTGGGCCCCTGCGGAGGAAGACCCCTTCAGACGCACGGCGTGCCGACGCATGCGTGCCGCCATGTCGTCCCTGAAAAGCACGATTTCGTGGGCGGGGCCGAAGACCGAGACGCGAGCGGGGTTGCTGGTCCAGATCGCCTCGCCGCCCACGCTGCCACTGCCGCTTCCGGTGGCGTCGTCGCCGGCCTTGGCGGCCTCCGCGTTGGCGGATGCGAACGCCCTGCGGACGCGGCTGGTGAATAGGTCCGGGACGGGGCGGCGGGGCAGGGGGACGGCGGCGCCGGCGCCGAAGGTCGAGGCCCAGCCGTCATTGTCGCCGGGGACGAAGACGAAGGCGGCGGAGCGCAGGAGCGCGGGGAAGTCCGAGAGCACCGACGCCAGCGCGTCGAAGTGCTCCTTGTATTCCACGCTCCCGCCACTGCCGCTACCGCCTCCACCTCCGCCGCCGCCACTCCCGCCGGCCATGACGGCGTGCCGCGCGAAGCTGCCCGCCAGCACGAAGGCCATGGGACTCCGCCCCTCGGGCTCCGTGCTGTACTCTGTCAGGATCCGGCGCAGCGCTGCTAGCGCCCGCGGCTCGTCGAGGTTCAGCTCTCCAATGATGACGATGCGGCCGCGGCTCGGCGAGGGGGCGACCGAGTTGACCGTCTGTTGCTGTTTCTGCTGTGATTGTATCTGGCTATGGAGGATGCGCTGTTCGAGCTTGCGCATCCGCGCGCCCGAGGCTCGTTCGCTACCCACGCCCAGGAAGTCGATCCAGCCGAACCCACCTCCTATGGTATGGTCCGGCCCGCCGTCCGGGCCACTGATGCCGAGGGTGACCTTGCGCTTTTCGCACGGCGGCTGACCGACAAAGAACCCCTGGAAGCGGCCCCCGATGATGCCGCCGACACCGCTGGTCCCGCCTAGTCCCTTGCCCGTGGACTCCTCGTCTTCCTCGTACACGCCGTCCACCAGCACGATCATCCCCGGCGTGAACCACGCCGAGTCCTCAGGGATAGCGACAGCTTGCCGCAGGTCCAGCGAGATGGTCCCCGTCAGGTCGCTAATCGCTAGGTTTCCCGTGGGTAATATCGATAGCAGCCCGAGCAGCATGTGGTGGCTGCCATGGCGACCTAGTAGGTTGGCTATTGGGGTGATCTTGTGGGTGTGCTGGTCAGTTAATGTGGATGAAGAGGAGCGCTTTAAGACTGGCGGCCCCTTGGTATTGGCGACTGCGGAGCTCTGGAAAGCCTCGTTCCGGAGAAGCCTTTGGTGTATGACGTTATATCTATTTTTGAAGAGTGCTGTCTTGTGCGATGTTGGGGGCATGATGGATGGCTTAGAAGAGTCCCTTTCGAAATGTTTCTTGGCGACGTTGTATACCATACGGGGCTGGTCATAGGCATCTATGACCTTGATCCATTTGCGCGGGTCGTTCAGACCATCGTCCTCGGTCTCGTCCTCTTCCACTCCGAGACCCGACATGCCAAAACTAGTCGTGCTATCATCGCGCGTAAGGTGTGATGTTGGTCTTAGACCCAACCGCGTATTAGAATGGTCAGTCTCCTGCGCTACTTCCAGGCCCAGGCTATTCTGACGGCTTAATTCCCTGCCGGTGACTATGCGGCCTCCGCTCATGTTACCCTCTAAGGTCTTAAGGATATCCTTCAGCTCACTACTGGAACCGTCCACGATGACACCCCCATTGCGGTTCTTCCAACTCTTGGCTACCTCCTCTAACACCTTCTCTGCCAGACCCTCCTCGCGCCATCCTGAACCACAATGACGGCCGATAAAGGTGGCCAGCTCCTGTAGGGCGGAGGAAGTGAGAGTCAAGCTGTGCTTTTTCGTGAATGTCCGGAACGCTAAGGGACGTAGAGTCGCGGGAGGTAGGATAATAGGTAATATGGTAGCCTTGGTAACGGGAGGAGCAAATGGCCTGGGTGTGTGGGCTGGAGTTCCAAAGGCCGTAGTGGATGAAGAGGGAATGGCATCAGAAGCGGGAGGAGCTGAAGGCCGGGCTGCTGGAATTTTGGGGGCGAATATGGAGGGTTTCGTGGGTTTATTATTAACCTGCATTTTTGCTGAATATTCTATACCACATTGAACACGAAAGCCTGGAAAATGTCAAAATGTCAAAATGGCTTCAAAGGAGTAGAATATTTCGTTATGTAGGTACTTAGGTAGAATCCATGGAGAGAGAGGGATGGAGACGCGTTTATGTCATTTAGGGCATTTTTGGACGCGTTAAGAGGTTTTGGCGGTTACGACGTTTTGGCGTCTGGGGGGAAGGGGCCCGTTAGGGCGTTAAAGGCGCTAAAAGCGTCAATTAGGGCCTACTAATTAAGTTTAGTGGTGTTGATTAACGCTAAGCCCCGCCGTTAGCGGCATCTTGATTACCTGAAGTATTCTCTTACGTCAATCGATAAGAAAATTGTCATGGGGACCTACCTAAGTAGGTAAATACAATGGGATCTCGGGAATTCTCCCCAGTGTCATCATTCGAGGTTTCTTTTACAAGCGCAACTAAGCCTATACAGCAGTCAAAACAACAACTCGGATATTATTTGATCGTTCATAATATTCTCATAGATCAAATTTTACGTGATGTTATTAGCTACAAGCCTTCGAGCCACCTCATCGGTGGTACGCTCAGGCACATTACGGGGCACATTACCACGCCGATTCGTTTCCACATTGAGTACGAACCCCTATATAGTCAGTGTGATCCCCGGATCCCCTACCTTGTTTTGTAAATCCCATCGTAGAAATGAAATTGGATTAGGCATGTTATAAACAATTGCTCACTAGCGAGCTTTCACTCTCTTATAGAAGGTCTTCCCCAATGCCGCCATTAATGGCGACCACCTCCTCACATACCTGGACACCAACCCGCCTTCCCATAGATTAGCCATCGGCACTACCACCGCCGTGCCCCCCACCCCGCAGTCCTTCACTGAGAACCATGAGTTTCTGTCTCTACTGAGTGACGTTCTTGCGAAGCACGCGGCCCAGGATCCGGGATTGCAAGCTCAGGCCCAGGCTTTTGCCGGCCCTGGAGGTGCCACCCTCGGCTCTGGAGGCGCCTTCTTCCCTCAGCAGCGGAAGCCGAGGAGTTCCGGGGGCAGTGGTGCCGGTCTGGGAGGCGGAGGCGGCGCCGGCGGTAGCGGGGCAGGCGGTGCCAGCGCTCAGGGCGGCGCTGGCGGCGCTGGTGTTGGCGGACACGTCCATCTCAGCGACCTGAGGAACCCGCCCGACTTCGGCAGAATCGCCTGGCCCGAGGATATCCTCGGCAGCATAGAGGTCGACTCCCGGGGAGAAATCGTCGGCGATTTCCAACCTAGCGGCACGTATCGCATCGTCACGAACGAGGGGATGTGAGTTTCTCCACATGAGCAGGGCCTCCCTCCATCTTTCAAAACCTGCAATATAATAGACTAGCTAACTTCTCGAAAGTCTAGGTCTCAGTGACTTTCTGAGGACGAAACTCATCGAGAGACTCAAAGAGGAAGAGAGCAAGAGTTGAAGCAATGAAGTGAGACACTCAACTCCACCGCACAGCGTTTCTTGTGATGCAAAGGCGCACGCAGGATCATGGATATGCTCGCCCTATCCGACACACAAAAATCGCAGCTCCAGCACAAAGGAATTTGAGGAGAGGGAATTGAGCTCGGCTAAGACCACGCGACGATGGTCTATGAACATGTTCAATGATCATCAGCAGATACTGGTGATCAAGCGCCGACGAGCTGCACTGGTACATTGAATTTGGCCCATACTCGCCTTAATCAAGGTGCAACTGATTGAGCTGGAACGAGTCTGGAGAGTTAATCTGCAGAAGATGGGGTGGCCTGCTGACCCTATATTATGCTACATCAAACTGACAATAGCGATTCTTTCGTAATTAATGAAATACGTCGCTTAAAACAGCTGGGTTTATCGCTATGTGATCCGCTCGGATCTGGTAAAATCCGTAAGTAGACAATGAACATTGTAAATGCACACCAACACACACCATCATGTTGGGTTAACTATGAGAGAATCTCTTTCAGTGTTCTCCTCAAAATAGGCGAGTGTCACCAGGGTCAATCCACCAACAACATTTCCTCGCGGTGGAAAACAACCGAGACCTGCCATCACAAAGGAGATAGGGGTACACAGCCGTCAGAGCCAACATGCAGGTTGGGGCTCCTGTGTAGCCTGGGCTACCTCCCGTTCTTTTCTTTCAAACCCGGTGGACTAATACTAGATTCCCCCCCGGAGATAGGTCACTTCAAATCGAGTCTAGTTAATAATTTGCTTCTCACGTCTTTCTTTTTTTCTCTTCGTAATTATGAAGCTATTTTCGGCACTAAACCGTCCTTTCGTTTCGGTGCTCCTACTGGGCACCCTTCCACTAGCGCACTCTCTTTTTGACAGGCCGCTCACGGGAAGAGCGGCCGACGCAGGCCCCGGCGCTCACGATATACGCCGGGACCTCAGAGGCGGAACGACATGTCCGTGCGATGTGTCCCAAGAGCACCATCCTATAAGCGCCCAGCCTCGGCTCCGGGCGCGAGACGCGGCCGGCGTCGAGCAGCAGATCAAGTCTGCGGTCGACGATTTTCCGCGCTTACAGGAGGAGCTCCATAACGTAACCGACAAGGTGCTCCAATACATGGGCGAGGTCATGATGCTAGTTCAGCAGTTATCAATGAACCAGGAGGTAGCCTCGCCTGAGCCGACCACCCCCACCACGGCGGCCCCGACGGTAACGCCTATAAGTACCCCGCAGGCCACGGCGATGCCGTCGAGCCACCATGTCGATACTTCTGCGGGTAGCCTCTATGTCAGCGGCACCACGTCCCATCTAGTGCTGCCGAGCACTACGCTCCAGATATTCCCCATCACGCGCTCTAAGACCAGCTCTAGTACTCCATCACCGACCTACCCTTCGGCGAAGACCCCAGTCTGGGCTATGGCCTCGCCAAATACCCCGGCAACAAGCGCGCAGCAGCCAACCACTAATCTCGCACAGAATTCTTACCAACCTCCTGAGACTAGCAGCACACAGACATACCCGAACATGCTGGGCACGACCGGTCCCGTAGCTGCGATACCTAGTTCAACATCGGCGTCTTCTCCGGGGTCAACTTTTCAACCAGTATCGACTTCGAGCCTGGCATCAACGCCTGATCAAGCGTCAACATCGGAGCTGCCCTCAGTCTCGATTCCGAACCCATGGAAGGGCCACATGAATTACCCTTCCAGCCCCTCCACCGATTGGACTATGGCAGCGGGCAATCCAGCCTCGACCCCAGTTACCGGTTCAATTAACAGTTATATGAAACATCCACCTAGCGTCTCAGGAACTGATAGTACTACAACCGTCATGTCGACCACAAAAGTCACGCGGATTACTACGATATCGACGCCTGCCGCCACTTCGTCTAAAGGGCCGAACGGGTTCACCGATGGACCATCCACTAAGAAGGCTCCCTGGGGCTTCCCACAAACCACCCTGCCGACGCACGAGGGTACAGCGCCACCGGGTACGTCTGCGCCGGACGACTCGACAGCGACGGCACCCAGCTCGGATCCAGGCGCCGGGGGCAAGGGGAAGGGGCATTTTGTGCTGAATCCCTTTCTAAGTGGCGGAAGCAGCACTCTGCAGGTCACGAGTCCGCTCACTTTGACAACGAGCATCGTGAGGATCGGCTTCGCGCCACATCCAGCAGCACCTTCAGGATCTTCCAGCACAGATAGTGCGTCGACCGGTCTCGTGACTCATCCGTTGACTAGCCTACCAACCAGCCCAACGACCCGGACGTCCACTCCGTTGGCCACTGCGGCGACTACTCCGCAAACCAATCCATCAAGCCATCCACTCACTATCCCTCCTGCCAGCTCGCTTAACAGATTACCGCCAATGAGCCAGAGTGCAGGCAGTTCTGTAGCAGCGTCCTCACAAGGAAGCAGTCTGAGTAGCTCAACTGCTCACACCACCTCGACGATAACAACCACGATATCGATCACCTCGAGCCCGGCCAGCTCGGCGTCTGGGGTTCAGTCCGCTACCCACGGACCGGCGTTCCCGAACAAAGCCCTGAGCGGGACCGGGACGACGCCGGCATATCCCAACACGGGCTCTACAGCGGTCACATCGCTTTCAGACACGCAGGAGTTTCTACTAGCGTCGCAGACGTCGTCATCGACCGCGACGATCTCGCTCCCGACCTCTTCGCTCCCGAACTCGCGAGGGTCGGAGCATGGGACCGCGACAGCGAATACGCCAATGGGGACGGACACACCTTTAACCACGACACTTTCATCTACCACATCGCTTACCACGATAGTCACCACGACACTGTCGAGAGCAACACCCTCGTCGGCGGCACAGTCATCCCAGTCCTCGCTAAGCACCGCACTCCCGAACACGACGCCGTCTAGCGAGACATCATCCACTGTCACAGCACCAACCACGACAGCGTCGATTTCAGAGAGCAGCACCGAGTCAACGGACAAGTCGAGCGCAACG
Source organism: Eutypella sp. D-1 (assembly GCA_023313575.1). Lineage (NCBI taxonomy): Eukaryota > Fungi > Ascomycota > Sordariomycetes > Xylariales > Diatrypaceae > Eutypella > Eutypella sp. D-1. The sequence goes on along the minus strand of JAJTTP010000013.1, from coordinate 912,993 downwards.
AACGCGAGCAGCGAGTCCAGCGACGGCGGCGTCCCGCGGCTGAGGCCGCCCCAGCGAAATCAAATGGGCGCGTCTTCAGGCACGGGAATACCGGCTACGTCGGGGACCCTGACGGCTAGTGGCTCTGCTTCTGCGTCGGGGGCCTCGAGCACAGAGACACCGAGGACGGGATCCGCGATGGCGGCAAGCTCGACGGGTAACTCGGATACCGTGAGCTTAGCGTCGGGGCCTTCTATGACAGGCTCTTCGACGACGAGCCATTCGATACCGGGGCATTCGATGACAGGGAGCGCAGCGGGTAATATACTGCAGGGAGGTGCGTCGACTGTGGGAAGCTCGACCTCTGAGGAAACGAGCTCCCGCACAGGACAGTCGCATGCGGCTTCTCCGACGGAGACAAGCTCGGTCCAGGGTACATCCACAGGGTCCTCGACCGGGGTGTCCTCGACCGCAGAAGGCGCAACTACGGGGAGTTCCACTGTGGGGACAACGACTGAAGGCTCGACAACGGGGAGCTCGGCCACGGAGACCTCTAATTCGAGATCCTTAACAACAGACACTTCGATAGTGAGGTCTTCAACAAGTCCTCCGACAGAGGGAACTTCGTCGGGGACTTTATCTTCGGGAGCTTCGACCGCGGGAACTTCAGTCACAGTATCCTCAACCACAGGGAGCGTCACCACGGAGAGCTCACACACGAATATGCCGCAGTCGGAGACCCCAACACAAACCCAAGTGTCTGGAAGCGGGAGTACAGGGTCTTCGAATACGGTTTCCTCAACTGTAGGCGGCTCGACCGGGACTTCGTCTACGGAAAGCACAACTACCGGCACCACTCATATGGGGAACTCGACGTCGGGAACCTCAAACAGGGGACACTCAGCGACCGGGACCCCAACGGAAACGTCTACTTCGGGTAGCTCGAATATGATTACGTCGACAGGAAGTTCCGCTGCAGGGAGTTCGACTCCAGGAAGTGCTACCACGGGCACTACTACTGGGACCACGAACGCGAGCACTTCAACTACCGGAAGTTCGGATAAGGGGCCCTCCACGGGAAGCACCGCTACGGGGAGCTCCACCCTAGAGAGTGTAAGCACGGGTACGACGCATGCTGGGAACTTAAAGATCGAGACTTCAATCGCGTCTAGCCAGACTGAGAGTAAAACATCAGGGTCTTCGACCGCAGAAAGCTCGGTCACAGGCACATCAACTGCAGGTGCTTCCAAAACAGAGCCTTCCAGTAATGGTAGCGAAACCACCGGGAGTGCCACGGGGAGTGCCATCACAGGTAGCACCACTACCGAGAGTAAAACTGCGGAGAGCGTAACCACGGGAAGCGCAACCACAGGGAGCTCAACCACGGGAACATCCAGTGCAGAGAGCACAACATCGGAGACCTCGACGGGGACGCACACTACGGGCACAGCGAGCTCGGGAAGCGCAACCATGAGTGACACTCACACGACAAGCTCGGACACAACGCATTCAGCGACGGGAACCTCGACGGGAAGCTCAAAGACGGATACGTCAATTACGGGAAGTTCGGGTACAAACAGCCCATCAGGGACTTCAGCTACGGGGCCTTCGACAACGGGGAGCGGAACCACAGGCAGTGCAGCCACAGGAAGCTCAACAACGGAGACTTCGAAGATAGGGGGGTCTCATACAGAAAGCGCCGCAACGGAGGCATCGGGGGGAACCAGCACCACGGATAGCTCGAGTTCGGGAAGCGCACCCACGGGCACATCCCAGACAGAAAGCCCGAGCACGAGCGACGTAATTACGGGAACCTCGGATTCGGTGACCTCAGGAATGGGTAGCTCGACTGCAGGTTCCAGCAAGGCTACTTCACCTACAGACACTGCAACTACGGAAACATCGACCACGGAAACCTCAACAGCTGAGACCCCGACTACGAGTGGCTCGTCGCCTACAAGTGCTGGGTCCGCATCATCTGGGCACACTACTGTTTCGGATACCCCTTCCGCCACGACTGAGTCTCCGACGACTCAGGGTACCGAGTTGCCGCACAAACGAAGTTGGTTCTGATAAATGATAGAAATTTGTTTTAGGTATTGATTGATTGTAATTTGCATTTTATAGGGAGTTGCTTTGATACTCAATGTGTGGTCAGGATGACCCTTATTTATATAGCATCGCCGGCGTTCGGTATTCGGCAAGATTTAAAAGGGTCGATAGGGGCTGAGCTGGTGCTCAGGCAATGGCTTGGCACGATAAGAGAAGCATGCTTTTTCCTCTTTTTAGAGTTTTGACATTACATAGTTTTTCTGGACTTTAACCAGTGCTACAATCTTCAGGTAGCATTAGCGATGGAAATTAGAAGTGTGGTGTTTTTTTTAGTGCAGCATTATTATGTTCACGTGTGCCTTGTTGCTGGGCCGTTCACGTGAGCACCACCGCCGAGTGGGGAGTGGCCGGAATGAATTCCGGCCTCGAAAAACCTAACCAGGCCTACCGATCCCGGCTTGGGGTGGAGACGGGGCAATCTATTACTTGAAGACTTCATCTCCGCCGCGAATCACGAATGCCGAGGTAGTCTTACCCCAGGCAGGAGGACTCGTGCCAAGTGGCCAATCCGAGGAAGATGATTACTAGACTTGCGATGGTTCTTACGTAGAGGCCCCATCCGGCGTAACGTCGCCCGACACAAACCGGCCTTGCACGACACCTAAACACTGCCCCATGCCTATCATGGCCACCGACGCTCTTGATAACGATGGTCTCTAGGTCGTATAAAGGGCGTAAGCAGGCTTGTCCCGTTAGCCAAGCGCAGGATCGAGAAAATGCCGGCCCGCTCCAACGACGGTCGTGATGTCAGTTGCATACGCGCACCAACCGGACACGTCATGGCCGGAGATTGTACCTCCCCCGCTGTGGCCGGAACAGTTCCGGCCACGGTCTATATTAACGGAAGCTTCGGCGGCCTGGTAACTGGTTTTTGCTTCCCCTCTTCATCACACACTGAGCACGTAACACTCACCCACCCCCAACAAAGCGCCTTTTTCTGCCTAAATTCACCCCCAACCCCCCTTTAAATATATATATCGTCTCACACACTCTTCCTCAACCATGACGATTGAGACTCTGCCACCTCCATCCTCCTTCGAGGTCCTCGAGGACACCAAGCCGGATGACACGACGCTCCCGGCGTTCATGGTGTCGACGACGCGGGGGTTCCTGCCGCGCATGGACCCCATCGTGACGCTGCCGGCGGAGTTCGACGCGCTGGAGTCCCTGCTGCAGAGGATGCCCATCCAGACGCTGGCCGGCGAGCCCGGCCTCCTCGCCAAGGGCAAGCTGGGCGACGCGGTGCACTCCGAGCTCCCGGACCTCACGGACCAGGTCGACAAGTTTGGCGCCAACCTGCCGCTGATGAACGCCCTGTACCGTGACTACTCGTTCTTGGCGTCCGCCTACCTCCTCGAGCCCTGCCACCTGCGGTTCATCAAGGATGAGCCCTACGGCCTAGGGAGGGACGTCCTCCCAGCTAATATCGCGCGGCCGATCGCTCGGTGCGCTGAGCTGTATGTTACCATACTCAGTACCCAAACACCTCAACACCCCAGCACCCCTTATCAGTACATCAGACCAAGCATCAACTAACGCATACCAACCCTATACAGCTGTGGCTTCAAGCCCTTCATGGAGTACGCCGGGTCCTACGCGCTGTTCAACTACCGGCTCGAGGACCCCGCGCTGGGCATGGAGTCCTCGAACCTGCGTCTAATCCGGGCGTTCGAGTACGGGCTCGACCCGACGTCGTCGGAGGCGGGCTTCGTGCTGGTGCACGTGGACATGGTGAAGAACTCCGGGCCGCTGGTCGCAGGGACGGTGGCGAGCCTCGCGGCGCTGTCGTCGGACGTGGCCAGCGGCCGACGCGAGGCCTTCAACGCGGGGCTGCGCCAGGTGCGGGACGCGCTTGCGCGGATCAACGGGGTGATGGAGGGGATGTGGGGGCGGTCGAAGCCGCGGGCGTACACGCACTTCCGGACGTTCATCTTCGGGATCACGTCGCAGTCAATGTTCCCGCGCGGGGTGCGGTACGAGGGCGTGGAGCTCGAGGGCGCCGACGAGGAGGGCCGCGTCAGCTTCCGCGGCGAGAGCGGCGCCAACGACTCCATCGTGCCCCTCGTCGACAACCTCGTCAATCTCCGCCTCCCCGACACCCCGCTCACCGACATCCTGCGCGATTTCCGCTCCTACCGCCCCGGCGACCACCGCCGCTTCCTCGGCTGGGTCGCCGAGCGCTCCGAGGCCCTGGGCGCGCGGGACTTCGCGCTTGCGACGGACAGCAGCAGCGTGGCAGATGGTGACGATAAGGAGCGCGTCCGCGAGTCCCGCAGCCTCTGGATCGAGGTGCTGGATCAGGTCCGCGACTTCCGGTGGCGCCACTGGTGCTTCGCGCGCGAGTACATCCTCAAGCAGACGAGCCACCCGACGGCGACGGGCGGCAGCCCCATCGTCACCTGGCTGCCGAACCAGCTGCAGGCGGTGCTAGACGAGATGGCCGAGGTGTACCGGTCCGTCGGCGGCGACGCCGCCGCTCTCGGCCCCGAGTGCGCCGAGATCATGGACCGCGCCACCCGGCAGCGCGACACCCTGCGCAAGGAGGTCGAGAAGTACTGCCGCGAGCGCGGCGTCGTTGGCCACGGCCTCAGTGCTTGATTTGGGGCGCGGATGGGGTCCGACTGGGATATGTCTGCTCCGTGTCTGGCACTATGTGGTTGTTGATGCTATAAACTATCCCCTATATATACCCAAAACAGTTAAATTGATACTTCCCGTTCTCATATTACTTATTCTCTTCTCGGTTACCAAGTGCTATTGTTGAGAGTCGAGACCATATTCGTCATTTCATTGCGATGTTGTCTATGCCTGTGATTTACGCGAATATTGCAATATATAACAAAAAGCGTGCGTCCATATGTAGTTATCCTTTTTACACCAACCCCCCTAATCGCGCATAATAGGTCAATCCCCGCAGCCCCCACGCACCGCACCTACGAGATGCAGCCTCCGAATCCGGCGCTCGCGGACCGAGGGCCGCCACCCGCGGCCCCACTTACGCACCGGCTGGTTCCTGTACGGTGGTGGGCCGTCTCAAAATCTACAGGCAGCGAATGCGCTGCGCGAGAAAGGCGTGCGAGATAGGCGGTCTCGAGCGGTCCCTCGGAGCATCCGGGACCTCCTTTTTAAGAAGCTCAGCGTGTCGATGATTTGGCATGCGCGACTTCCAGTCTTTGCACTTTGTGGTTAGAAAAGGCGATTGGCATTGTGTTTCGGTGCGTTTGGTCTATGCGATTCCCCGGTCTTGACATATTGGTTCCTGTGGGTTATCGGGATGAATCTTAGAAGGTGACTGGACGCACTGTTAACGTCCGGGTAATTTGTACGGCGAGGTCGTAACTGCATGGAAGACCCGGTGGCTGACATACCTGGTCGTCCCACCCCCCCTTCTCTCTAAGTGGCTTAATACATAATGCTTACAATCATGCATTCGCAGTGTGCTTTTGATACGTAGTGCCTTGGAATAGAAGTCGATGTATACTTCAACATGAAGCTTCTGGCTGTGCGCATCGGTGGCATATATTACGACATCCATGGGAAAGATGGGTAGGGCTGCTGGTGCGCTTGCGCAGTCTGCAAAACTGGAGGTGGATAGGGGTTCACTCAGCATCTATGCTACCTTACCTAACATGCTCAGGTGGATATCGCTGGAAGAGGACTTGATGTCCAGAACCTTTCAGCACAGCTTGGGAGGCCGGCTACCGTGCACGTCACGTATAGGTTTTTTGGGCGATATATAACCGAAGTCATGAATAATATTGGCTCATGGCGACACTCTCTGCCAATAAGGTCGTGTACTTTCAACATTCTGAAAAGCTTTGGGCTGGGCAATACCTCTGTTGCCTGCTAGCCCGTGAGGCAAAGGAAACAGTAGCGATGCCCGGACTGAAAGGGGACAGCGGCGGCGGTGGTGCCCGGGAATGATAGCACAGCCGAATGCCCGTCCGACACGCGAGCTAGCCATTTTAAATATTCACCAGGACCCCATTCCATCTTATTACTCTATGAGCAAACCCAGGAAGCTGTTGAAGAATGGTCCTCCAGGCCCTTAGACACTTGAATGCTTTCTTTTTGACTTCATTTTTCATTGTTTGTCGTAAATACACCCTAGTACTTGTCTAGGTCCTTGTTCTTTTTTTATCTTTCGCAGATATGTGCAGATGAACGCCCCCATTTTCAGTATGTACGCCTAAGCCAGTCAACGACGCATCTATCCTCGTCTCTTCCTCCCTCTTTTTGATTTTATATCCCCCAGGCCACGAGGATGGACGATGATGCGATGACCGCCTGCTTTGTTCGTTATGTAATTTTTGTAAAATCCGATGCGATGCAATGCATGCAAGCCGCGGGCGGCGGCGGGGCCTCACAGAGGTCCTCACAGAGTCGCCGCGGCCTCCACCGCCCCCGCCGCTTTGAACGTCTTCTTGCTCGTCCACCGTATCTCGACGTTGTGCAGCCACTCCATGTATCTCGCCCAGCCTATTAGATAATGAAACCACGTCAGAAACTTATGCCGCAAAAAGTAGTAGTTGAATAGTTAAAAAAAAACAAAAAAAACAAGAGAGTTTTGGGGAGTGTAAATGGAAATGGAAATGGAAATGGGAAGTTGGGGAAAAAATCATACTCCAGTATGCGAATTTCCGGCCGAAGTATTTGCCGGCAAAGGGGATCAGGATCATGGTGAGGAGCAGCTCGAGCTGCTGCATGCTGGTCTCCCACTCCCGCTGGGCATCCTCGTAGTCCGCGTCGTCGTCGGAGTCGAAGTCCTCGGTGGAGGTCGAGGGCAGGGAGTCGATCTCGTCGTCGTTGTCTTCGCAGCCCGGTATGTCCGGTATGGAGAAGGACTCGGAGAGAGACATGGTCGGAGCGGACGTCGGCGGTAGTTTGGGGGAGGGTGGGTTTGGCGATGGGATGGGTCCGGAGTGAAGGAGGGGAGAGGGGGGAGGAGGGTGATGGTGAGGGTCCGGGAAGAAGGAACGATGTTGGACGGAGGACGGAGGACGGAGATAACTAGGAAGGTCGGATCAAATACATTTGTTTGAGTCTAGCTGGATCACATGAAAAGAGATGCTTATTAGAGTGCTATGTAATGTGATGATGTGCATCTGTTAATAGAAGTGAGTATTAGGTACTTAGTGGAGCTGTGTATGTGCATTCTGGCTTGGCCTCATACAACACTTACCGGCAGCGGGATGCTTAAAGTACAGACCCACTTATCTCTACGGATGTAATTGGTTCATTGGCATCGGTATAGTCGGCGTTTAAAAGAGCTGCCCTACCCAGGTACGTAGGTACAGTGAAGGTAGATGAGGAGAGCTGGGGAACTCTTGGCAATTACATACTACAGTGACTTACGACTAAAGTACGGTATCGGGCCGGGCATCTGACTGTCTGGACACCAGTAGATCTAAGCAGTATATCTCAGGTGTAAGATATAGGTACATAGGTCCCGTAGATTTCTCTTAAAGGGTGGCAGTTGTGGCTAGTGCTGGTTGGATGAGAGGTACTTACTGATACGTACCTAAGTAGATAAGTAAACTCAAAGTTCACATGTGTGACACTCACAGTTGGCAGGTACCTAACCTTAATATGTAGGTACCGTGGACAACTCCGACCATCTGGGTAAGTTGGCGGAAATCTCAGGTACTCAACGTGCCAACCAACCAAACTTTGTCTTGACCTTTGTTGAAACAAACGTGGACACCTCCGGGGCTACTCTACAAGTGCTGAAGTACTAGATATACCCTAGGTTTCGTATCTCCACCAAACGTCATAAGCCACCATCTCCCCCCCCTTCCACCCCCGTCTCCGACTCCGTACTTCTCTGACTTTACAACAACTTTGAACCTATCAACTTCTTTGGTTTCCTATACAAACTCCCTTATAGAGGCAAGATTGGCAAGATCTTTGTTCATTCGACTACAACTTGACTACCTAACTTCGCAACGGCCCAATCTGACAATTCAGGTTATTAGGGATAAAGTCTGTATATCAGGCACTTCAACGACTGCCCAATTCCCCTACCGGGTTTATTCTTACCTAGATACTAAGGCGGTTCGTTCATCTAGTTGAACCATCGCATTTAAACTAGCGCGTGCCACAGTATCGAGAATCTGAATATCTCACGCTTCTAGTTCTTCAATTCCATTACACACCACCATCATCACCTGCACCACCACCACCACCAATTAATCCACCAGCCATTCTATCGCCATCCCAGATTTGGAGTCGTACATACCTGACAACCACCAGAACGGGCTATACTAACCTGGATTTGGACAATATGGCGGAAGTGACAGAGGTGAGTTCAATCGTAATTTGCTGATTTCCTGATATCCCGTTCTCGTTTTAGTCATTTCTCTTTTCCCATTGTGCTGGATCGGCACGCAAAAAAGCTAAAGGCGAGCAAACTTATCCCGGGTTATTTCCAAGCGGCTCGCAAGCCACATGGCACTCTACCCTACACTATTACTCAAGTCACTATGTATCATGTATCCGTTTTTCCAATGTTTATGCCTCTTCCTGGAATGCCTACTACATATCGCACCCGAAAAAGGAGCCAATTCCATTTCGTTGTGCCTGCGCATTCACGGCGCCAGCCAGCCAGCCTTGCCAGTGCGACGGCCGCGGCGTTTGCCCCTCTGCCCCTCCCTCCACCGAAATTTTAGGTGACGTACAGAGCGGGACGCTTAAGTGCATACACACATACTATGGTATCAGTATGCAGTTAAGCCACGTCATACGTCTAAAGTCTAAAGCGTTTGAGCCACAAGAAACAAGCCACACTAGCGTGCACAACCATTGGTTCATTATTGATATGCTGCCCCTCTTCCCTCTTTTCTCTTTAGTCAGACTTTTTTTTAAACACAGTCATCCATGCAGCCCTTATTGTCACCGCACCGCACCACTTTCTACCACTTCTTGCCTTGCACCAACTAAAGCAATCTCTCTCCATCATCCACCGTCCACATTCGGAATTTATATATACACGAATCTTGGGAGGAGTCGTACCAAACCGGGTCCCGCAAACCCTTTCATTTTGAGTCTTAAATCAGATCACCTCGCCTTTAGAACTCAAAGCTAGTAACTGCAAGTTCCACCTTACAAGTCACCCTGGCTTAACACTTAACACATTGCCCCCCCCTATTGTCTGGTCGCTTTCCTCGTTCTTCTATTTATATCTTCAGACGGGGAAAAAAACAATCCTGTCTTTATATACTTTCTTTTTTTCTTTTTTATAACTTAAGCTAACTTTTTAGGATCGCCCCACCACCTCTGAGCGCAAACAGCGAAAGTCGGTCGTCTTTAACGCAGAAGCTATCGTCGTCCAGCCAGACGGCCAAGTCACAACCATGGCCTCCACCGAAGAGACCAACACCGCCCAGTCGCACACTCCTCGTACGCCACCGTTGTCAGCCGCCCTTGGAGCTTCTACTGATGCCAATGAAGCCGCTGCCTCTACCGAAGACCTACCCCCTGCTGAGGATGGCGGCCTCGACCTCACCATGAAGAAAAAGAAGAAGAAGAAGGTTGTCGATCCCGACGCTGCCGAGAATGGCGAAGCTGCCGCCGACGATGGAGGCTTGGACCTGAGCATGAAAAAGAAGAAGAAGAAGAAGCCCGCCAAGGATGACGACTTTGCCGCCAAGCTGGCAGCTCTCGATCTGGACAAGGAGGGCGATGGAGATGCGAATGCCGAGAAGGGTGAGGAGCAGTCGGGCGATATGGAGAAGGGCACCGGTATCTGGGAGCACAACGAAACCCGCCCTGTCAACTACGACCTGCTGCTCGGAAGATTCTTCAGCTTGTTGGCTCAGAAGAACCCAGATCACGCCATGAGCGGCTCCAAGAGTTACAAGATCCCGCCTCCCCAGTGTCTCCGCGAAGGAAACAAGGTAAGCATACGATGTTGTCAGGTTTCATCTCGTGACTTTCACTAACAATATGCAATAGAAAACTATCTTCGCCAACATCCAGGAGATCTGCAAGCGCATGAAGCGGTCCGAAGAGCACGTGACAGCTTATCTGTTCGCCGAGTTGGGTACCAACGGTTCAGTCGACGGCAGCAGACGGCTCGTCATCAAGGGTCGTTTCCAACAGAAGCAACTTGAGACCGTTCTGCGGAAGTACATCAGTATGTTATCCCTTGAGGTTCTGAGCCTGCTTGATAATTCTAGTTCACTTTGTTTAACTTCAATACAGTTGAGTACGTCACCTGCAAGACCTGCAGGTCGCCCGACACCGCGCTAAGCAAGGGAGAGGTAAGCGTCATCCATCAATACCTACAATGGCCCTATGTCCAATTTTCCAATCGCCTCAAGACCTTAATGGCTGTGGTGCAGGGATTCTCCACGTCACGTCATCGTTTCGAATCAGGTACTAACGACTCAATCTCTATAGAACCGTCTCAGCTTCGTTACCTGCAACTCGTGCGGATCTCGTCGTTCCGTCACCGCTATCAAGGTCGGTTTCTCTGCCCAGGTCGGCAAGAGAAAGAAGATGCAGCGCTAGATTGTTACCGTGGCTCCGTCCTGTCCTGGACTGGCGGCCTTGGGCATACCCGGTATGCCTTTATGTATGTAGTTGGAACCCCGGTTTTCCTCTACGGGGGTTTTCTGAGAGGGACTCTCGGGTAGATATGGTCAGGGCTTGACTAGATGAGGCGTTCAGAATGCATTCATTTTGATTTTCTCCCCTGTCCTTAAGCTCTCGCCTGTGAAGCTTTTCGTTATGGTATGCGCCGTGATCGTTGGATATATGTGATTCGTTTAAGTATGGTATGGGCCTGCTACCAGGTCACATTATGGCTCTGTAGGCCCATGCGGGCAAGCCTGTGGGAGTTTGCAGATAACTTTGGGGTGAGCCAAACTGCCTGGTGAAAGAGTTCTTTACCGTCTAGGCAATTTAGCAATTCTTAGCATATTCTGCATAGTAATACCTAAGGGTGTAATTAACTGTATTATTACACCGTGGTACGTACCGTTAATGCGCACCATTTAATTGCACAGCATGCACTGGGCCTTTTTTTTTAATACGCATTATTACACGGCACGTATTAAAGGTTTTTAATGTAACCTGTGCCGTATAGATATAACGTATGAAAATATGATATTAAGCTTATTATTAGTATTCCCTATATATTTATATGGTATTATTAATAAATGGCTAAGGTAATAACTGGTAGTCATTATAATAGCCACCATAATAGCCACCATAATAGCTACTAAAACACTAAAAATCTGTATTACGATATTAATCTTAGGCTTTATTTTATCCCCCCCCCTTTAAGCGACTTTATAACTTGCATTATCGTACTAGTATAATGCGATAATATATATATAATGCATTGCACGGCATTAAAATAAAGGTGGCCGTGCATATAATGTATTATAACGTACTAAAACCGTTAATGCCGTGCCGTGCAATTAGTTACGCCCTTAGTAATACCAGGCGGAGTCGTCACATGTTGGGACCATTCTCTTATGTCGCGTACCCGCGTATCGATGAAGCATTTATAGACCGTACCTACGTTAGCCAAATGGGTTACACGCTGGGAATACCTAGGTAATGATAAATTAAGTCTACCGACTTGACCTTTGGGTAATCGCTTAGCAACATAAATTCAAATTTTCTTTTTAACCCTCGCAAGATTGGACGACAACGCCTGAGAGTTGCTCCCAGGGAACATTTATGTGGTGGATAAGTGAATTGGGCATTATTTACTACACTATTGCCGTGCCTTTCATCATCCCGCGCCAGCGACCGGGTGGGTGTAATTGCCATTTCGTCTCTCATGATGGGGATGAGGGCTTCGGTTGCCGGGCCGTTTCGGTGCGGGCGGGCGATGTTATAGATAGAGGTGGTGGGCGTGATGTAGTGATGTTTCAATCGCTGTATGTAGAGAGAAAGTCGGAGAAGGGGTCCCGAGGTTCTCATGGTATCTTCAGGGTCTGCTTTGCTCAGGCCCCCCTGCCCACGCCTACTTAGGTAATGGGCATCACCGGAGAATGCTCTAGGAGACAGGTCACGGGAGGGTTCATGTTGAAAAGAGAGAGAATCAATCACCCAATGGCTGGGCTGCAGTGCCGAATGGGTCCCTAATAACGCAATTCCATTAATAACGCCTACCCGTCACGTTCTAGAGGGGAACGCCGGCCTCATTCGGTCGCAGAAGGTACAAGCAATGCCCCTTAAGACTCCCACGTTCCCCCAAACCTTAGAGTACCTGTTTCAAACCGCTCATTCCAGGGTATTTATAACAAGGTCACATGAAGATGACCGCGTCGCCAAGCTTTTCTCTTGGCGACGCTCCCTTTTCTATATAAAGGGTATGGGACCTCTCCCATCTAGATAGTCTCTCCTTTAGCTAGCCAGCGATCAATCTAAGTATCTACCCTTCTACGCCCTTTGTTATCTAAAATCAAGACCAGTGGTGACGGCTTCGTTACAGTACCGTAGTACCTTTCCTAGTTGCTATTGTCGGCCTAGGCAAAACTCATGTCTCAAATTCTCACAACCTTGTGAAGAAGTAGTCATCATCCGTCTGCTTCATATCCCATCCGCAAATGTAGAGATCCGGGCCAAACGTGCTATCAAACTCGAGAGTTTTAGGTACGTCCCCGTCGGTATTGTCCCTCGATGGCCGGTGAACCCGTACCTTTCGGAGTTTGCTGGCATTCTTGCTCGCCAGAAGTGCCAAGAGGTCATTTCTGAGACCCTCCTCGGTGGCACAGTCCGCATCTGTGCATCCGTAAAGCTCTAATATTTCTAGGCTTGATGGGATGACATCAACTAAGGGGAGAATGTCGTATTCAGGGAAGGTATTATCCACCACGAAGTAGACATAGTCGATCGTGAGCTCGACTAGTTGGCTGAGTTCCCGTAGTGATCCTATCCTCCCTGTGAATGTACTCCTCTTGTGAAAGGATGACTCATTGATGGACTCCTGCAGTTGAAGTACTTTGAGGTTTCGCTGAAATTGTCGGAGATGCCTCCCGATATTGCTGTAGTCCATCGCCGGCGAAATTCTACGGGGACAAAAGATCCAGGCGAGCCAGTGGAGTCTCAAAGTCTCAAGACCGGGGCAGTTGACGATTAATTTCCGCACGATAATAGTGGTTACCTGACAACGTCTGCAACGAATGTGCCGGAGTCTCTTTAAAGGGGACCACTTGAGACCACATAATTCGCTGTTGTAAAGACAGTAATCGTCGAAATAGAATGTGGTCACTCCTGGATGTAAGAACATGAAAAGTGGAACCTGGATAGAATTGGGGAGTAGGTGTAACTCCTGTAGTTGGAGTAATGGGTGAGTAGATTTCTTTATTTCCTCGCCCGTGTGGCTGGCAAGAAACTTTGCAGCGCTTTCAAACATGCGCCGAAGTAGGTTTTCTGATTCTTCGCATCGGTCGTAAGAAATAAGTCCACCAAGTACCAAAATGTTGATTTTGGGAAACATAATGAGGAACAGAGCAAGTTCTTTTATATGGTAGAGTTTATGTTCCCTGGGCTGGTGGAAAAAGCCGGAGAATGCCTCTGAGAATCCGGTCATATCGTTGATAGGATCTCGTGATTGCTGCATACAATCCAGATAATACTCTCTGAGATATTCTGACCAGGTCCGAGAACTATAAACACGCAGGGTTCAGCGGAACTGTACGCATATCATTCTGGACAATGCTACTCACTCATTTCTGTGCACCTTATATTCAAACCAACGGAAATAATCCCATCGGAGTGTGCGCACTCTCTCGCGCAAATCGGGGTTCTCGCTGAGAGTGCGTAATAAAAGTTGGGCCTGTTGTTCGAAACCATCATATGTATGAAGGGTATTGCTATTCCTCCAGCGCCTCGCAGTGCACATCGGTACAGACTCGTATAGGAGTGGCTGGGCAGTTCGACGGAACTGTCGCGAGGTAAGGCAGACCGCGTGGAAGGTGTGGTGAAGCGCTCGAGCGACACCAATCTCTAAAAAAAAACAGATCCTGCCAGGAAGAACCGCGTTCTTCACCTTCGCGACGTTGACGGAGTGCCTCGACTTCAGCAGTGAAGCCGTTTTTCAGATGGGAAAAGATCTCGACCAGAATCTCGTCTGGGACGTCGACTTGTCGTGTACAGTCCATCTTGACTGTGAGGCGTGGAGCCAGAATATGCTCTCGGAGGCAGGGGATACGAAACTGTATGATGTGTTGTGAGGGTAATGGTAGATTATTCTGGCCGGGTAAGGAACGGAAAGGCGTGAGAATGTTGGCAAACCTGGGAACAACGCCCACTTTTATAGTTGGAGAATTTAGTACTTAAGAAGAGTGCAGAAATGAGATATAATCATGAATTATCTAAACTCATCGATGGGGAGCTACTAGTGACTATCGGTGAGTGATGAGTTTGCATGCACAAACGTCAAGCCCCTAACCCAAGTCCGCGGGAGCTTGAGTAACAATACTTGGAATGCGCAATCGAGTATTTCGCCACAAAATTTGATTACATGTGCTCGTTGGTTGGGAGTATCACTATTATGCCAGAGGCGTGGGTAAGAGGATTGGCCGGTAACTATAACGAAAAGACCATCCAAAACATGTAACACAAGACACATGTAGAAACAAACATACTTAGGTACTGAGAGACGGGTTTACTTCTGAGGTGTTTGCCCCTATCCCGCAGTTTGGGGCGAACTAATAAAGGGGGGCTTCAAACTAGCTAGAGAAACACCAATACTAAACCCCCAAGAACAAGAGCCAGACAATGGGGTTATACCTAACCCGGTTATGTTTGGACAGAGACTTCGCATCATCATAGGGTATCCAAGATAATAGTACAGGAAAAAACAGCAGATGACTCGATTTAAAGAAACCACCCCCTCTAGCCACCACCCTCGTATTGTTGTTACATCACTCCTAGCTAGCGAAACGCCCCCTCCCATCCTGTAAAGTACCCACCCGAACTTGAATGTCAGTGCGCACACGGATATCCCCGGCGGATTCCAGATCTATGGGTTCATGCCGTCGTGATGCTGGGTACACACGTGCGGGATGGTGCTCGGTGTCTCGGACAGGTCGTCGTGCGTGGTCTAGAATCTCATTCTGGCTCCCACTGTCTAAGCCTGGACGGTCGTTTCCGGTAACCTCGACCTTTGTCAAGGGAACGCCGTCGTCATGTCCACTGTCTACTTTAGTAGCAGAGGTCGTGGTCCATAAGCTGTTCAGACCGCCGACGCGCTTGAATCCGCGGGCGCTCCGTTCCCCAGAGGAGCCCTGAGCTCCACTCCCGCCGTAGACATCGCTGTTCACAGCCTTTGATTTGAATGCCCTGGCTATCATGGGTGCTATGACGGGTAGGCAGGCGCATACCACCGCCGTTGTCTCCTCGGCAGCAGTAAGGATCAGGAATGTGGCAACGCCATCTGACAGTAATACTGTTGAGTGGATGCTTGGTAGCAGTAGAAAGAGATATATCCAGGGCAAGGATATAGATGGCGTAGACTTACAAGGTGGATCATCCTTATCGTCAGTATGGATTATCAAAGCCAATATGCGACCCAACTCCAAGAAGCAGGCCACAAGACCGATCCCGAAAACAACCATCAGTCCACGCTTCTTATTCCTGTTGAGCTTCAGCTTGGAGATGGCCCACAAGGGCAGCAACAGCAGGGCGAAGTCTGAGATGAGGCTGAAGATCAACGGCATCGAGACGTGGAGGACGGTGGTGGCGTCACACTGGCCCGTCATGCCGCCGGGCACTGGCTTCTTGAATCGCGCAAAGTACTGCATGAAGTACCACTGAACCGGCCAGCACTGAAAGAGGTAGAAGCCGGTGCTGCCGAAGAACCAGAGGACCACGTAGGCGAAGTTGGCTTTCCAGTATATATTCAACCCTGAGTTGTTGGGCACGCGGAACAGCCGTCTATAGAAGAAGAGGAGCGTCATTTTGATGCATGTGAAGAAGCCACTCATTAGGACCATGGTGATCCATATGTGCTATATGCCTTGCGTTAGCATGGTCAGCCGACTAATTCTTTTGGGGATAAGCTTAAAACCAGAGAAAAAAAAAGGCTTGCTTCACCTTAAATGTTCGAGATACGTTGGAGGGATAATCTGGATCATGATAGTTGACGGCGTATATATGAAGACCGAGCCCGTAGTGCGTTGCCACCATCAAGTTGGCTATGATGACATTTACAAACACCTGGTTGACATCTGTTAGTTTCAGAGATTCCAGCCATCATTGGCGAGTTCCAAGAAGGAAACAGGGCGGGAAAGAACTGACACCACTCAGAAGGATTAGAACATCTTCGGCCAACACCCGTGAGCGGCTCGACACTGACGTCCATGTCCCCCAAAGTCTGCCTGCGATGGCTAAGTCGTTGATTACGAGGAAGGTGATCAGGCAACCCCAGAGTGCTGGCTGCCGGGTGTCATTCAGATGCTCTCGCTGGTGTGGGGTAAGTTCGAGTTGAGACATCGTGGATTAGCCCCCTCAATACTAACTCCGGACGATAGACGGATAATATCTAGAGGATCAGAACTGATGTGATATGCACGCCATCCGTTCTTTCCAGCGACTTAATAATAAAATATCCATACTGGCAGTCAGGAGATATTGGAATGGGATTGTTGTCGGCATTTGATGTTAGCTAGTGCTCACGGTTGGTTTGCTATTGTGTAACCCGCGGGAGGCTGCGTCGAGGAGTTCCTCGCGCAGCTTCGGTAGAGAGTAGCGGCAACCGTCGATCAGCTAAGAATGTGGATGATGGGGGTGTCCTTCAGGCCGTTATGAAAGATCCGAGTAAAAGAAGGCTGAGGAAAGCCTATTTCTTCTAGGCGTCGTAACGAATCCCGTGTCTGCATCATGTTGTAGCAGTCGGGCGTTCAGTGGCGCAATACATCACAAACAATACAACACCTCCTAGCACCATACCGAGGGAAGAACAGCTCTACATGGTATGTGAGGGCACAATCTTAAACGAGCGAGGCAGCGAGGATTTACATAGTAAGTGCATCTGCAAGTAGGTTTCCATGCATTTTACCAGCCGAGACCTCTATCCCGCCATTGGTTCCGGTGGTAGGATAACCACGATTACTATGCTTTTTACGTAGACAGAAGGCTTGTGGCGTCGTAGAACGAACCAGATCGAAGAGAACATATTCAAGGTGAGACTGCATCCACGCAGTTGACCAGCTATGGAACCTCACCGCGGGCGTGATTACACGAAGAGTGATTTTATGATATAAATGTTTAAATTCTCAGTTCCCATAGTTACATTGGGGGGTTACAGCTCTTTCATATAGACAAGGAGGAACAACATTCAGCTTCGTGGCAAGATATATATAAAACAGTTCATCCCATCGCCACCATCCCCTGCACCTATTCGGCAGTCTCCTATGACTGGTTTGTTGGGGTCGGTGAATAAACGCCACTGACGAAATGCCGTTTACGCCACCCAAGTGATTTTTGACCTGAAAGATGAATGATCCCCTGGCCGTTTCTGATTTGTCACACAACACGGCTAGCCACCGTCAGCACGGAGCAAGTTTGAATTAGTCTTTCCGTAACCGGGTGCAGTGAGATATTAATTGGTATCATTGGACCAAGTTTCTCAGCCTGCAGAGAGTGGAATGCGATTATAGTTCTAGTCCGTGTCTAGCAGCGTGGTCTGGCAGTTGGGTTTTGTCGACAATATAAGCTTGAGTTATGTATATAAGGTAAAGTTGTACAGCTTTAGCTTTAATAAATAATAGTATGATATCCACATTTGATGTAGATGTTTCCTTACCCCTTGCGTCGATATACAAGGCCAGAGAGGAGAGTGGGAGAGGGGTTTCAGAGGAGCTAAGAGAAAGGAAGGAATCGCTTAAACACAACAGAGTGAAGCTCGATTGAAAACATTCTTTTCCTACAACTTTTATTGTAGAACGAGTAGGGATGAAAAATTTGGGTTATTCCATATGGGAAGTGCAATTATGCAGTCATACAAGTAGCTTGCCAGGCTGCATGACTCCCATCGATCGGCACTACCTTTTACCTTATTTGATATGGGGGTTAGAACTGTAGATATAATTTGCCTATCCCTGTTAGTATTTCTGGTACTTTCTTTTTGTTTATTGAAAGAGACTGTAACCCTTCACCTTCGCTTCCTCAAACGAACAGTTTTGGAAAGATTCTGCCAGGTCACTAAAGCCTGTCTTAATTTCCCAGCCTGACTGGCATTTCTTCATTATCATCAACAACATGAGCTCCGTCCTGGAGGCAGATGCGACCGCCGCAACGGTACCACAATCACCGGCCGCTACCGGTTACCAAGATGTCGGCTATGCCAAGTATACGCGTGAGCAAGAGGACCGTGTTGTCCGAAAGCTGGATTGGAATCTCATGACGCTTTTCTTCGTACTATGTGAGTTAATTAATATTGAAGCATCGGTCTATTATCACGGTCTCTTATCTAGAATCGCCTACTCCAAGAATCATGCTGATATATCTTCCTCCTGCGTCGCCAAGACATGCTGGCATTCCTCGACCGTAGCAATATCGGAAATGCCAGGATTGCCGGTATGGACGATGAGCTAGAGCTCGACAGCGACCGGTACCAGTGGCTGTTGAATATGTTCTACATCACCTACGTCGTCGCTGAGTTTGGTGTTCTGCTATGGAAGATCTTCCCTCCCCATATTGTCGGTGCTGTAGTTGTATTCGGCTGGTGAGTTACATTGGTCATTTCTATAGCATTTCAATCCTGTCCAGCCTAATTCCTTCTAACACGTCTCGCTCGTATAGGGGCCTAATTGCCACTGTGCAGTCCGGTGCCCAGAGCTGGGGAGGCATGATGGCCTTGAGGTTCCTGCTTGGGGCTTTTGAGGCTTGCTATGGGTAAGTGATGGTGCTACGTTCCACAATGGCAGAATCCTGAACCCACCCGCCCCCAACCCCCAGGCCAAACATTGTTTGCTACCGCTAACACCACACAGACCGGGAATTATCTACTTATTATCATTCTTCTACCTTCGCCACGAGATCGGGTTCCGATGCGGCATCTTTGCATCTGCGGCCCCGCTGGCCTCGACATTCGCAGGTGCATTGGCTTATGGCATTACCAGCGGACACTCTCGTCTTGCCAACTGGCGTCTTCTATTCCTTGTTGAAGGGATCCCAACAGTTATGATGGCCACCGTTGCATTCTTCTTCATACCTGACTCCCCGGAGAAGGCTAGATTCCTAACACCAAGTGAGAAGGATGTGGTTAGATCCAGAGCTATGCGTCAGGTCGGTACCGATGCGAACGCCAGAATAGGGAGATTCAGCATCAGGGATCTTGCGCCTGTCCTCATTGACGTCAAGGCCTGGATGTGCGGGCTGATGTACTTCTGCGGCAACGTCAGCTACTCCAGCTTGCCTGTGTTCCTTCCGACAATACTTGAAGATATGGGTTATACCGCGATCAATGCGCAGGGTTTGTCCGCACCTCCATCTTTCGCGGCGTTCCTATTCGCTTTGATCACTACCTGGATCGCAGACAGATCCCAACAGAGATGCCTTGTCCTCTTTATCACTTCGGCTGTGGGAGGCGCTGGTTATATCATCCTTGCGACAGTCGAGACGGTAGGGGTTCGCTACTTTGCCACCTTCCTCGCCTCCGCTGGTGTCTTTTCTACCATTCCCAATATCCTTGGGTTGACATTAAGTACGACTCCTTGTATAATTCTTTAGAATTTGAGACGAGACACGCTGATAGTCCGACAATTGCTCTAGATAACCAAGGAAGCGACACCCGACGGGGAATGTCAATTGTTCTCATTAACCTTATCGGGCAGTGCGGTCCGTTCCTAGGAACGAATGTCTTTCCGACAAGTCAAGGTCCCAGGTACATCAAAGGAATGAGTATTTGTGCCGCTTTCATGTTCTTTTCGGCCATCCTCGCGATTGCCCAACGTCAGCTCTTGGCATGGGAAAATTCGAAGCTAGACCGGAAGTACGGTACAATCACGAAGACGGCGACTGGTCTCGAGGCATCGGAAAACGTTGCGGTAGAAAACTACGGCCCCAATTTCAGATACGTTTTATAAAGCGCTGTGCTGCAACGGCTTTCCTCTACGTTGTGGATGCCGCTTGGTGGAGATACGATACTCGATTTAGTAACCCCTTTTTCAATAGGGGCAAAAGGGCTTGGCGTTGCGGCAGGTGTTAGTGGTCGACTTAAGTCGGAGAGAAGCCAATGCGAAATGAAATCTTGACCGGGGAAAATCTATCCCGAATTTCTTTATGACAAATGCTGCAGTCCGTGATAATGTGGCTTGCATTTCCTCCAAGGGCTATGGGTCTTTGTTCGCGCAAATACGACAAAGCAGTGAACGAGTCCTTTGCTCTCTCGACAACTCGATAAACAATGGGCAGCTCAACATCAAGATATAAAAAGCATTAGGCGGCATAGCCGATGCCTGCATTGACATGACTAGTTTTTTTTTTCTCCTCAGACTTACGAGTACGAATAACTTACGATGGAAAAAATCAACAGGACACTTTTAGAAGCGCGCAGGCCCCTGTCAACTGGTGGATACATGGTGAAATATCAGCGTACGGGGTGCGTCGGCACTACATCTAGGAAGACTGCCGGCAGCCCTCCGGAATTGACCGTCACCCACGCGATGGGCTGCAAGTGTCTAGACGTGCGGATGAGCGCGCTGTGCAGGCACGCAAACTACATGGTTAAAATTGGCCGCATCAGGCGTGCCCGCAAGTACGACCTCGTATTGGCATTAAAGCTTCGCTCGTGCCCGGTGCTCCCGGGAGATCTCCGCCTGAAGGTGAGGAGACAGAAGCGGAAAGCCGCCGATGACGACGGCGATAATGACTGTAGCGATGGGGAAGATAACCTAAGGGTCATTGAGTATAGGGGCGCCCAGACACTCACGGAGAGATGGGATAGCCCCGAGACTTACCGCAGAAGGAGAATTTGGCTGGACTGGTGAACAGCTCATTTGCCTCTATTTTCCGTATCTGCATATATATACTTCTTCATTATTTAATGCTCTCCGTACAATGCTTGACTAACAGAGAATGGATCGCAGTAACTATGCTATGTTCATAATACCCTCCGGATTCCAGTCCGTCAAGGGATAATTCGAAGAAGCAACAATATTCAAATTCTGATATGTGGTTAACCAAGGAGACTTAGAAACTAGAAAGACGTAAAAGAGGCACTTGAGAATCCCCAACTGAAACATAACACCGTGTCAAAGGTGAAACCCCATGGCTAATTTTAAGAATTCTAAAATCGCATTGATGGAAGGTTCGTGATGAAAGCCAAGAGCTGCGATTACTTAACACTCGGCCTACACATGGATACTAGGCCAATAGAAACATTAACATGTCCTTTGTCATATTATTTTATACTATGCCTATCCTAAGCTTACAAAGCGGCCATGCATATCCACATAGCATCCTAGCTATCCTAGGCCCAGCGGTTTATTGTGTAAGGTAGGGCCGCTATTATTTACGGCCGTTTTTATGCAGTGATTTGCACTCACACGTGATTGGACTGATTGAACTTACACAGGAGCTGTAGTCTGTAGCCTCTCTTGTAATACGAGCAGCGCATATAAGGAAATGGGGGCGATCAAGGTGGTACAGCTTGGTAGTACTATAAGTGTACAGGACTAATGTTCTCCCCGCTTCCACATCTCATCTAAAGGTGCATTGGATCTCACCCCGAAGTTATGTCGTTGGATTCCGTTGATTTCGTCATTGCCGCCGGCGGCAGAGCCGGGCTCGTGATCGCCGCCCGATTGTCAGAAGACCCCAACCACCGCATCCTCGTGCTGGAAGCCGGGGCGGATCGTGGAGATGACCTGCAGACCAAAACCCCCGCGTTCGATCAGGCCTTGCTGGGGACGGAGGTCGTCTGGAAATTCGAGAGCGAAGCTCAGGTACGTAGCGCGTATTGCTACGGTTAAGTGTTCTGAGATTTGGTCTCGGTGTTCTAATTGCAAGATAGTCTAATCTAATGAGGAGGAAAATCAGGTTGAACCAGGGCAAAGTCTTAGGCGGCAGCAGCGTCCTGAACACTCAAGTCTACGCACCGCCTACCCAACGCACAATCGATGACTGGGTTTCACTCCTGTGCCAGGCGGCGATCTCTCGGGTAAGACCCTCGCACGCGCCCACGATCAATACGACATCACTGAGAGGGTTCTGTTAGGACGAGACAAGCCGTCCGGCGCCTACCTCACCTCCTTAGGACAGAGCCCCGTGGAGACGGACCCGGTCACGGGCGAGAGGACGATCAAGTTGCTCCCGGGAAACCACTTCATAATGGCCGGTATAATCGCCTACCCACTCTCCCGCGGCAGCGTGCACATTTAGACGGCCGACAACTTAGACGCGCCCGTCATCGACCCCCAGTACCTGACGCACCAGGTATATATCGAAGTATTAGCGGAGCACATGCTATACCTGCAGGGCCTGGCATCGCGGGGGCCTCTGGCGGAGCTGCTAAGGCAGCCGACGACGGCGTCGCGGCCCCTCTCGGACCTCTCCGATCTGGATGCCACGAGGCGGTACGTACGGCTCCGCGCCATGTCGATGTGGCACCCGGTGGGGACGTGCACGATGCTGCCGCGCGGGAAGCGGGGCATCGTCGACTCCAGCGTCGTTCTCCTGCTACCCCCGGAGACCTGCTGTCCACCGTCTACGGCGTCGCGGAGAAGGCCACCGCCATGATTAAGGTGGGTTATGGGCTGAAGTGATCAAGAGAGGACAGAATGGCTTTCTTGGAAAAAGGAGTACATAGGGTATTATGGGGTTCGCTTGTCCGGGCAGATATCGAGCAGTTTCCATGACCATACTGAGGCAGATCCTTGCTCATAGACAGATGAGTATGATGAAGTTTACACCGTTGAAGGGAACCAATGTCTACTAGTAGGCGGAAGCTTGATGCTTTCTGCATATTATCACCTAATGCTAATTGGCTACGTGCGTTGCAATCTATCGTCCGTTATGTGACCTGAGGCAAGGCGGCTAAGCCATACATTTACGCAACGGGCGATGGCGAAGCTCTCATGCTCTATGCTAGCCCATTTGCATCTATTCTAGGCCGGGACGATGATATGAATATACTTGCTTGCTTCTTCTCGGCCCCCCTCCCCCTTGGGGGTTAGATGAGGAGGGGAATCCAAATGAGAAGAAAAAGGAAATAAAAAGTTAATAACGATAAATACGGGAAAGAAAAAGGCAAAAAGCTCAGCGCCAGGAAAGAACCTATACCCTTTGACCCGAGAGCGAACCCTGCCGTGATCGCCCCGCCTTGGGATAGGGATTCGAACCCAGAACGCCTACGAAAACCCCTTTCACCCTCGTCCCCAAAGGCAGTTTGTCTAGTCCATACACCACTACGCCACTCGGGCAGGTCGAGCAACGCAGTGCAACTTGGATTGAGAAGGCGGGCTGCTATTGTAGTTTATAGCCCCTCTCGCGCCCGCACGTACCTGCCCCGCGTTTTCTGTTGCTGCCCTATTGTTGTAGCTGGCGGGCAAGTACATGCTTATTACCCGAACCGGGGGAGCTTAGGAGCGGGGGGCAGTGGCACGTCTTGGATACCTACAGGTAAGGCATTAGGTACTTAGGTAGATCAAATTAAATTTGCTAACATACTTAGGTACTTATTAGTATAGCGGACAAAGGCGTAAGTTGGACATAGGTTCTGCAACTTGAACTTCAGTACAGAAAATGAGGGCATTCCGAAACACATTTCAGCCTACCCATTAGACGCCGAGGCTGAGACTTTGTGGGACCGCAGATCCCTGGACATTCACGTGTAAGGTTTTAGGGTTTATTCGTTTGCAGTTCTTTGACACACAAATTCGATCATAAACTTAATGACCCAGCGGGGAGTAACGCTTAATAGCTGAAAGCGAAGAGTACAGCTTAGGGCAGTAAAATCAACGGGGTTCATAAGGCTTATTTTTATTATATCCTCGCTTAAGGGCAGCGTGAATGGCGCCAATGTCGGGCCAAACCCTGTCTGATACCTGACCCCCACGATATGATAGAGATACCCCCAGATACCCCCATATTCACATCACAGTTTGTGGGGTTTCGATAAGACTGTACTGTACGTCATGGCCGACGATGTCGGACGTCTAGGCTCCTCCTCCCCGCACCGACAAACTCCTCACTTGCGACAGAATTGACTGCATGCATATGTCGGGCTGCAGAAGTAGTAGGAAGGAAGAAAGAAAAAAAAAAAATCTTTCTGATCCACGATGCTGACTTTGTGGACCGGTTTCCATGACTACCATCGTCGACGGGCATTAGTCGAGCCCGTTTTTTATCAAAGGACTTAGGGCAGGTGATTGATGAGCTGTACGAAATCGACCCGCGCCGAGCCCGTGACGGGGAGTCCGATGCGCATCACACGCCCGCCCCGCCCGCTGCCCCATCGCAGCCGCAGCCAGCCAGACATCGTGAGGACACGTTCCGCGACAGGATAGGAAGAAGCTGACTCTTCTTCCAAGAGTGTCCGCTGCTCGGCCGCGGCAGTGCCGGTATCTCGATGTGGCTATGTACGGTACGGGGTCTATGGGGTTTGTTGGTGACACGAGGCAGGCGCTGGGAGGCTCGAGGGGAATCCAGTCGCGCGCATACTTACTAGTTAGACGCCGGGAAATGGGGGGAAGAGCGCGGTGTTTCTTCTGCTTTTTTTTTTCTGTCCATGACTTCTGTGTGGCGAGCGAAGTCTTTTTTTCATTTCTCCCCTCTTTCTGGGCGCCAACGACTCAGACTTTTCTGCCCGGTGTGGAGACACACCACTGCGGCCTGATACATACCTAGGTATTTAGGGTGAGTTTAGGATGCCGAGTGCGGGCGGTGAAGAAGCAAAGTGAAGACGAGAGAAAGTGCAGAAAGTGAGGGGGTGTATCGCTGATGTAGGTAGCTAGTAAAACGGAGGAAGAGAGAGCAATGCCCTTTGTCTTCTACCTCCTCATTGCAGCTGACGATAACTGGTCTATCAGAATGAACGGGCATAGGTGGGCATCACTCGAATCAGTCCCCCAACCACCCCATATTCTTCAGGGGGATACTCTGGTTCGGGTTGATCGCTGATGCCATCACTATCGTGGTTAGCAATTCGACGCGAACTCCTGGCCATTGCCAGTCGGTGTGCTTGCTTCGAGGAACGTGCCGTGTTCTCGAGACGGGCGGCAGGATCCTGTGTAAGTGTAGTAGTGTACGAGTACGCGCGCGCGCGCGTAGTAGCACCTGAGGAGGTACGAACGGATACAGTGCTGAGATCTACGTCTAGTCTAGTGGGCGCGCCAGGGCGCTACAGACTCCAGAGGAAAGGATAGGTGGGCTAGTGGTCGGGTGTTAGCCGCAACTCGTGCGAGGATCCCCCCTTGATAGCCCCCGGGTTCCAAGTAGCCATGGTACTGGAGCCTCGCGTGGATCCGCTTGGCCCGAGCCCCTTTTCCAGATCATGCCCATGCCCATGCCCGGTACAGGGTAGGCAAACTGACAGGGTAGGTTAGAAGTATCTACAATCTGTCAATAGGGTGTGGTACTTTACGTCCACGTACTTCGTACTCATCGGAGTATTCTTCAGGGCTACATAGGGCAATTGGGGCTGTGTAGGCTGTGTACCTGCTAACGCCTACCTACCAAAGTGGGACAACCGACCCGAGGGCTTTCTCCGAGCGCATTAATCTTAGACCTCTAATAAAAGATCGTATTATTAAATCGCGTCGTAAGAAGTGTGGCAAGTGGCGTTTTTCTGGTGACGAATCTATGTTATTTGTTTGTTTTTCCTTTTCGGACGAAGAGTCTGTCTGATATTGATTACTATGTATGTAGTAGGTATGGAGAAGGACGGCCGTTAAAAGGGTCGATGGTGTTGAGTAGATGAAAGAATCCATAAATGAACGTTAGTAGATAATACCCGCATAATACATAATACCGGGAATATTAAGAGAGAAGGGGGGGGGGGGTGGCACGGCATAAGGTTTCGTTATGTGTTTCACGATCAAGCGGACCGGACCTCACGCTGGCCAAAACGCCAGTAGGAGTTGAGACAGACAGACAGACAAAGAGACAGATGGCAGGTCCAGGACGGACAGACAGCACTGGCAGACAGGCTGACAGGTGGAGGGTCTTGAAGATGGAGGTCCAAAAAAGAGGCAAAGAGGCTAGAGGACCCTTGATGATCCTCTGGCCTTTTTGGCTATCAGTTTAATCAGTCCGGTCCAGTCCAGTCCAGTCCCTTTATGGCTTGCCGTTTCTACCGTCCCGCGCCCCTCCTTCCCCCCCAAAAAGCCCCAAAAGAAGCCCCGGGCGCCCTTTCCAGCCCTCCTCCCCTCTTTAGGAGATTTTATTTTGGGACCTTACTTTTAAAACTCAAGCCGCATAGTACAACTCGCAGCCATAACGTTCAACTTGCTCGTAACCCAATGACGCCAGTGTCGACCATCCCGTGGGAACTGCTGTATCCGGCTAAACCGTAATTGGGCTTACTGATGGGCTTGAAAGTGGGTTGTAACCAGTTGCGGATCATGGATCACTGAATCAGATAACATCTTGGCCACGCTTTGTTAGCCTCAGAAAATCATGAATTCTCATTGGTCAGAAATCGGGAAAGTAAATAGACCCGCAGACGCGTCGATTAGGTACATATGTATGTACTTTGAACTAAGTGATAAAACTTGTACCCCGTACTCCTACAACCTAACCTCTACGAATAGGCCTCGATAGATAGCATGCAGCGCGCATCTGATCAAGACCTTAACCCCCCCTCCTCCCACCCCCCTACCTGCTTCACATGTGCTAACCCTATAAATTCGTAGACATTCGCATAATGTACATAGTAATTCACTTGATTAATTTTATGCATTTGAAGGAGATTGTTTGTTACGGAAGGTGTCTAAAGCCCAATCCAACCGTTCGCCACCCGTCTTTACAGATATGTACCCCCGAGGGTCAACATTGTGTAGACGTGGGGTAGGTACCTGCTATTATTCAGATGTATCTACACATCATGTATATTAGATAGCTCATCGACGCGTTCTCATGATTCCCAGCCATCCCGCCGCCCGACGCGACAGAGAAGCACTGATCAATTAATGCCCAATAGACGGAACAATACCTGCAAAAGATGGGGAGATTTTGGCACCGGTTCCCGAACCAGGCCTCCATATGGCACGTCCATGGCTAGCAAGGATGGGGCAAGCGGGTTTGGTAAGGGTTCCAGCCTTCAAGGTTCCAAGGTTGAGAGGGAATTATTTTGGGTACCTAGGGTAGGATGTACTTAATAGATGAAGAGATGGGAGCGATAGATGGAACCCTCTCGAGGTCGTCCCCCGCCTGAAGGTACTTATGATGCATGTACTTAGACGGATTGGGATCAATGTAACGCGTCTCGATTATAAACAAACGCGACTTTTTGCCCCAATCATAATAAAGATACATAGATACATACCTGTCTACCTAACATAGGACCCCCCCAAACTAAACTAATGCACGCCCACCTTCCCTTACTGCCTATTACCCTATCGCCTGCCTACTAACTACGACATACTTGATACACTTGACACAACCCACGAACTTTATTCGACTGCATTCTACCAAATTCAGACTGTCACATATTCTCCTCTGCGACTCTGCTACCCGTCGCTGTAACTTCATTCGTCGCGAAATCCAAGAAACCCGCAACCTTTGGAACTGGTCAACTTAAAAAAAAAAACACACTACAGATAGAATCCGCGAATCCGCCCTGCCCCTCGAAATCGCCACAAACAAATACGTCGATCCATATATTCAACCATTCAAGTGCACCCACGGGGGTTGTTTCGGACGTTGTCGCGCGCGCGCGTGTGGTGGATTGCAGAACTTGGTGGTGGTTGTCGTTCGTTGTCTCGTAATTTTTGGTTGTGGTTGTTCTTACCTTACAACTTCCAAACCGTCCCTTCGTTACTGCCCGCATCGCATAGCATCGCATCGCATCGCATCGCATCACTTCGCGCCTGCACTTGCACCTGCACCTGCGCCTGCCTCGGACTTAAATGCACAAACAGGTCCATATTAGTTTAAGCGGCGGTGGTGACTAATTTGCGTCCATCTGACGACTTGTGACTGACTGGTTTCTGGAAACTGGGAAACCACGTTCTATAAGGAGAGACATTAGGAAAGAGCTCCTTGGCAGAAACATCGAAGGAAGGTTTAATAGAAACGGAAAGAAAGTGGGACAAAGGGAAACGAAATAGGGTTAAATTAAAAAGAAAGAAAGAAGGGAAGGAAGAGAGAGGAAAGAGAGAAGGAGGGAAGGCAAGGAGGATGTTGGTTGTTATTGTCTGACGTGTGTTAAAGACAAACCAACCTTGGAAAGCAACTAACTACATCATCACTCAAACCTGGGAATAACGAATAACTAACACCAACACCAACACCCACTTTATACAATTATCCCACACAAGATCCCACATATCCACATCCACCCTCTCTTTACATACACCTACATCCACACCCACACCCACACTCTCTCCTACATCCTCCTACACACTATCATCCAACAACATCATCGTCGGCAACATTCTGTCTGTCTTCTCTTTCCTCTTTTTGTTGTTGCTAGATTTTTCGGCAACTTTTTTTTTCTTCTTTGCCATCCTTTAACTATTGCGAACTTGACACGCAATACCTACCCTACCCACCAAGGTACCACTCTCGATACAATATCAGCCCATAATACTAGGTTGGCATTCCTGATGTCTTCAACTTATTAATTCTCTACCCCTCTACATTCCTCGTATTGTGCGGCCCGAAACTGCCAACAGCCAACAGTCAACAACCAACAATCAACAGCCAGCCGACTGATTACTGGATAACTTACACGGGATCAATCCTATTGTTTCTTTCCCGTCAATGCGATTGTCGCGAACTCGATATCTAAATCCATTCCTTTCCCGCGAGATCCTGACCACGACACTGAAATCTCGTCGCATACGCCATACGCCTTCTTGCGCCTTATTCTACTCCATATCTCGATCTTGATCGAACCCAACCTGACCTACTGGAGTAATCGGAAAAGATGTCGAATAGTGGTGGGACACTCACCCTACCATCGCCGACCCATGTACATCACGTTGATGTACAAGCTGGTCTGCGTTCTTTGAGACGCTCTTTGTCGCGTTCACCTTCCAAATTCTCACTCGTTAGGACGGCTTCGCAGAGTAGTTCTAGCGCTGGATCTTCACCATCGTCACCGTCTTGTAGACGCGTCCAATCTCAGTACTTTGGCCACCAGCCAAATTCACCCGCGCCTACTTCTTTCCATGGCCAGTCGCCTCTAGCCACACCTTTCCGCCCGAGCGTGAAACTTTCCCTGCGATCCGCCAAAAAGAGTCCAGGGATTTCCTCAACGAAGCCTCTACGACATCGCACGTCGCCGCGCACATCACCCCGCGGATCGCCGCGCACGTCTCCGAGAAGCCCTGCCCCACCTAGACGCGCTTTACACGCAACCTCCAATATAGCGAACTCTACAACACCTACGTCGACCCCGCCTGATCATAACGCGTCAGGACAGGAGAACTTCAACATATTTGGGTCGCGCAGTCCAACAGCACGCAAGGCTGCCGAAAAGCCTTCAAATCGACACAGCATGCATCTTGACATCTCCGGCGCGTCATCCCAGCTCTCCATGTCGCGAGCTGCTGATGCCAACACTCCCATCACTGTGAATTCATTAGCTAGTCCCTTGAAGCGAAGTGACGCGAACATGAATCTCGATCAAACGCTTTCCGGCAGCCCGAGGGCGAAGCGCCGCAGCTTCGGCCCTTCTAATTTTGGAAGCGAGTTCAACATCTTTGATCAAAGCCCAGGCTCGCCGGACTCGGATATCCAGGATGATGCAGCGCGAGAGTACGATTGGACCGGGCCCGGCATTGAACTGGCATCATCGCCAACTCCTTCGGTTATGCCGCGCCGAGCTGGTTCCCTTCGGAGGTCGACCCTCCAGCAGCGCCACACCTCAGAGCGAACCTCGTGGGGTCGGCGACAAGGCTCGCAACAACTGTCGCAGATCTCTCACGATGCAACCACAACCCCCAACGCCAAAAATAGACCGCGTTTATCATTGGACCATTTCTTGCCGCCGCCACAGCGTGACAGCCCATTTAGCCAGGGGGGCCCTCTACCGAACCCATCTGCGCACATGATTCCCCAGCCGGCGCATCAACCTCATCCCCTTTCACGCGCGATGACAACCTCGTCTTCGAACTCAAGTATGGTGGACGATTCTCCCACGCACCATCCTGTCCAGATCAGCGAAAAACCGCGCGCCCCTATGAACTGGTCAAAGAGCTTGCCGCTCGGTGCTCTTCGGCCGCAGCCTGACAGGGAAACCGGCCCAACCGCCAGTGTGTCTACTCCAGATTATAAGCACGCTAGACCGTTCGAGGGAGCATTCGCATCAACGGGTTTGGTTTCCAAGATGAACAGGAATCCGGAGGCTGCCCCGCCCGCGCAAAGGGGATTTGGATTCGTCCCTGATACACCATGCAAGAAGATCAGCGGATTTAACACATATCCACCCCCTCCCGGAAGTGGTGGAAGCGGTAGAAGACGCCGGAATATTAGGCATAGTTTTGGCACACCTTCGACTCCTTTCAACCCCCCCTCAGTCCGTGCGGAGGACACATTTGCCGAGCAGAGCCGCCCGGTGCTCTTCAATGGCTTTGCTACTAGACATTCACGGAAAGGTAGCCTGCTCAGTTTGCATAGTGAGGATGGAAGAAGCCCGCAGACCAGCGAGGAGAGCGTTGATAGTATGATTGGTATCGACGAGGGAATTCCACCAACACCGACAAAGACTCAGCTCATAGAGGACGGCTTCGGTCAACTGACCAACGATAGCCCCACGACCAATCGGCACATGCCAGTCGCTTCACCAGCTTTCACCAACAGTCTGAATAGCCAGCGCGGACCAGCGACCAATTGTAAGTTGAGTCCCCCAGAGGGGCCCTACAGTGACGGCTGCAGCCGGGATCCAGGTGATGCTATCTGCGATGATGGCGATCCTGACGTACCGACGGCCATTACTGGTGGGGCACCCCCCTCTATTTCCATTTCTATGCCAGCATCTAGTCAGGATCGAGCCAAGCGTGGGTGTATGTCCACACCGGCGCCGCTTAAGACGACTTGTGCGACCCCGTCCATCATGACCACTACGAATATTCGTTTTGCTAAGACCGATTCCGCGCTCCCAGCGAGCCCTCTAGACCGTCTCGAATTCGCAGATGGAGCATCTCCTCATACGCCCCAGGACAATGTTATGCCCCCGGACGCGAGTCGCCTTTCAATCTCCAACCAAGCCGAGACGTCTCTGTTCCCTTTCAGTGGCGAACGGAAGGCAACCTTTCCACCGGCTACTCCCACCACGCGGCCCGACAATTTCTCATTTTTCCAGGACCGGCGTGCCATAACACCCGTAAATGGAATGGCGCCTCGTGATCTGGACGAAACACTCGTATCACGCTTCGGGAAGGTTGAGTACGTTGGCAAGGGTGAATTCTCTCAGGTTTACAAAGTCACCGAACTTGCGAAGCCCGCAATGAAAGCACAACAGTCGTTTTTCAGCACACCCACACACCGCACACCACCTTCGCCCTCTGGCAAGTGTTTCGCTGTCAAGAAGCTATCGCTTCCCTTCCAGGGCGATAAGGATAGGGCCTTCCGGCTTCGCGAGGTCTCTATTATGAGATCTCTTCAAGGTTGTGATCATGTATTGCAACTCATCGATAGCTGGGAGCACAAGAACAACCTCTATATCCAAACGGAGTACTGCGAAGAGGGAAGTCTCGATGTCTTTCTCTCTCTTGTCGGCACGAAGGGTAGACTCGACGACTTTCGAATTTGGAAGACGATGCTTGAAGTTACTCAGGTAACACCCCACAATCCCTTTTTTACTGGTAATAAGTCTAACATTCTGCCAGGGTCTGCAACATATCCACGATGCAGGATTCGTCCATCTGGACCTGAAGCCAGCAAATATCCTGATCACCTTCGAGGGTACTTTGAAGATTGGAGACTTTGGTCTAGCGACCTCATTACCAGCCGACAAGGGCCCGGATCTGGAGGGCGATCGCGAATACCTGGCGCCCGAGGCGCTTCGTTCGGAGATTGACAAGCCAGCCGACATTTTCTCCCTTGGACTTATCATGCTGGAAATCGCAGCCAACGTCAAACTCCCAGAGAACGGAGCGACTTGGACTGCATTGAGAGAGGGTGATTTCACCGAGGTCCCGACCCTCACCCAAGACGCCACAGCCATTTCGCGGGATGCCACTGGTATGCCAATTGAGGATGCCGACCGCAGCGCCAACATATTTGGAGGCGAAAGCACCCCTAAGCATCTCCGGCGCACGCATAAACTGAGAGGCTTGAACCGCCATTCGAACGACATTTTTGGCCTGGGGCGCAAGAACGAATTACAAGATCCGCCGGAGTTCATGAAGGACCCTAGCCATCAATCCTCGCTTGACATAGTAGTACGGTCAATGCTTGCAGCCGAACCGATGTGTCGCCCAACAATTCATGAACTTCTGGAATTGGAGTCCCTCGCCTGGGTTGCCACGCGTCAGCGGGCCGGAGCCACTGTTTTTGAGGGCAACTGGGGCCCTGCTGACGAGGTGGTAGACCCTTGCTCCGTGGACACCGAGATGACGGACGTCTAGACACCTCCCAGCACTACAGCTCACAACTTATTGCAACCGAGACGCTCTCGAGTTGCTAAATTTCCCACATACACAGGATATGGAATCGCAACTGTATCGATGCGATCGGTTGAGTTGCCAGCTCAGCTGGATATATTGACATCAACTGATTGCTTGGATTTGCCGCTCCAGTATACCATGTGAACATGGCAGTTTTGGCGCTAGGAGCTTCTACACGCTCTTGAAGGCGCCGCATACCGTACTATTATGATACCCCATATCACACTCGTGATCACGATCTTTTCTTGGCTCATTTGTTTTCTTCGACGACTGTCGATATTGGAAGAATTCTTCCTGGTACACCTGGTTTCTGGCACAAAAGGTCAGATCTTTCAATGAGATACCAAATGTTTGGAACCCTGATATTCGACCACCATTACCACCCACCCGATTTGATCATAATTATTTCATGATCAACTTCTCAGACCTCCCCGTCTCATACAAGAGACAAGACCCGCCTGTACAATTACCTCGATGGAAAGGAGAACTTGAACGACAATTTCACGATTGCTTACAGCGAAGGCGAAACAGGAACCGGCGTATATGACACGCCGCGAACTCATCATGAATCTGAGAGCAGGCGCATTGGTTTGGGAGTTCAGGCGTCAGCTTGTAGATATAGAGCAGGCAAAGCCTCCTTCGCAGGGTTTTATTTGG
Organism: Eutypella sp. D-1; assembly: GCA_023313575.1. NCBI lineage: Eukaryota > Fungi > Ascomycota > Sordariomycetes > Xylariales > Diatrypaceae > Eutypella > Eutypella sp. D-1. The sequence goes on along the minus strand of JAJTTP010000013.1, from coordinate 879,502 downwards.
TTTCCCGGCATGGCTATGCCCGGGAGGATCCCACAGAAGTGTTCAGAACATCTTACAGGGAAAAAAACCCCCCGTCGGAGGGAACAGCAAAATCAAATAGGGACGAAACCAGGTTCGGACAGGGATGTTCTACGTTTTTATGAGGAAAAAAGCAACACAACACCAGCAAACCAACTCACGTATGAATGATGGTATGATATGAGCTCTCTATACACATAGCACTCGCTTTAGTTAGTTTTCTTTTCTAGTTTAACTTCTTCCCTTTGTCACACATACCAAATAAAAAAAATAAAAAAACTATACAAATTTCATGTAACACCAAAAAACAAAGAAGGCAAAAACAAACTTCAAATAAATAAATAAATAATTCAAGCTCGTTTTCTCGTGCCGTGCCATGTCCTATGCATTTGGTTTTAAGTGGTGATACGTATTATGGGAATGTAAGAGGTATCCGAGCCTAAGGGGTCCATCTCCCCGCCCGCTAACTACTTGTTGCACTCTTGTTTGATGCTGAGCGTGATGACGATATACGACTTACCTTTCCACCACCGCAACAGTGAGTTTGCGATAGTGCTCTAGCTACTTAAGTAACAATGCAGATGCCATGAGATAGGAGACGGGAAAGTATACCGCGCTCCCGATCGCTTCCTCTTCTTCCCTTCTCAGGGAAGGAGGGAGGACCTTGGAGTCGATACCTAACTTACGGGTGAGTATTCGTATCGTATTTCCCCCCCTTCCATCTTGTGCATGGATAGATAGACAGTGTGCGCTGCATGCTAACCATATATTATTGACCTATCAATGCTTTGGGTGTTCGAGGGAGACGGGAGGTGTATGTTCTTTTTTGTGTTTACTGGTTGGTGGATATATATATGTATATATGTATTTTGAGCTGTGATAGTAATGAGGAAACTACGCTATAGTGGACATGCACGACTCATCAGAGATCGATGGGGCGTATAAACAAACTTTCAATGGAGTGAAGGCGTGCTTGCTAGTTACCAGGGCATACTAGGTAAATAAAGCTGACTTGCTACGACAGGAGGTATCTCCGGGCTCAACTTCGTAGAGTAAGTGGTATGTCGGTAGGGAAGAAAAAAAAAGAACAGAATGATTATGTTAACATGGCTTGTACAGTGAAAAACAAGGTTTGGTCAATACTTCGTTCGTTATCTCTTCGTCCATCCCAGCACTATCTCATCAATTCCTCTTGTTCTCCCATTTAGTCTTATGTACTATATCGTAGACACCTCTAATTTCCCAGCGCAAGCTTAGGCCAACGAAAAAAAAAGAGATGGATTCGAACTGATCGATCTATCCGAACCCTCACTACCACCACCACCACCGCGACGATTGATTAACCTTTAGAGACGCCCTTCTCCCTATCACGATCCCGATCCCGATCCCTATCCTTCTCCTTGTCGACGGCGGCGGCGGGAGCGGGCGTGCCCTTGGGCTTGCGACGCACGGGTTGGTAGACATCGTTGAAGTTCATGGAGACGCCGAGGAAGCGGAGGTCGACGTCGGGCTGGTAGGCGAGGTCGCCGAGGAGGACCTGGAGCTTCGTGCGGAAGCGGTCGCCGAGGTGGCGGAGCCGCTCCTGCAGGGCCGGGAACTCGCTCTGCGGGACCCCGGCAGCGCCCGTGTCGGTCTCGGCACCACCCTGCGACGTCGTCGGCTGGTTCGCGGACGACGACACGAGGTCCGCCTCCTGCCGCCGCGTGAAGTCCGATACCGACCACGAGTACAGCCCGTCCACGCTATCCCGGAACGACAGCATCGTCCGCAGCAGCTCGCTTAGCTGGATCATGTAGCTGTTGTCGTCCTCCTCCGCGGCGGCGGCGGCGGCAGCATCTCCCGGAGCAGCGGAGCCAGCTGCTGCTCCGCCCGCGCCACCTACGGACGCGGATGATGCGGCGCCGCCGGCACCGACGAAGCGGCGACGGCGAGCGCCGAGCAGGCCCTTGTGGGTGATGGAGTTGAGGTAGTTGGTGTGGGCGATGATGACGTCGTCGAGGGTGGCGTCCTCGCGGTGGAGGCGCTCCTGGAGCTCGGTCCAGGAGCTCTCGATGACCTCGAAGAGGATGTAGTACTGGAGCTGGCCGACGAAGTGGACCATCTCGGCGAGGAAGCCGCGGGTGGTGCGCCAGGTCTCCTGGACGGCGCGGTGGCGGGTCTGGAGGACGCCGCGCGAGCCCGTGGTCACGCGGCGCCAGGCTGACGACAGCGCGAACTCCACGCGCTTCACGCGCCACAGGAAGTTGAACACCTTGAGGTACTGCCGGTTGCCCCAGTCGGAGACCACGACGTCTACCGGCGCATCGATCTTGTACTCGAGTGTGAAGCAGTCCCAGCCGATGTCGCCGTGCGAGAGCTGCAGCATGCGCGCGTCCAGCCGCCGTAGTACCTCCGGCGAGTCGTACTGCGCGTTGGAGCCGCGGATCGCGTGCTCCAGCTGCGCCGTCAGCGTGTGCCGGTACTGCGCGCCGGCGGGCCGGTCAAGGTTCGCGGCCAGCGACTCCATCAGCAGCGCGATGAAGTCGCCCTGCCCGAGGAGGATGTAGCTCTTGAGCGCCTGCAGGTGCTCGAACAGGTGGAACTTGGTTGTCATGAGGTGGATGAGCCGCCGCATCGTCGTCTTGTAGGCGTCGTCGATCCACGCCTCCAGCGTCGCCGTGTCGCCGTAGCGGAGCTCCTTGGACGACTCCTTCGAGTACGACTCGACCCACTGCGCGTCGCCGCAGCTGTGCCGGATGAAGTGCAGTGACTTGCCGATGAGGAAGACCTTCTCCGCGAACTCTATGCTCATGATCGACGGCACCATGTCGGTGTCCATGTAGTACTTATCTTCCCAGACGTTGGTGGAGCCGGATTTGCCCTTCGGCTGGTCCTCGGGGGCCTGCTCCTGGACGAAAAATTCCTGATAAGGGTCCGATAGCTCGCCGTCGTATATCCAATGCCGCAGGATGTCGTAGAAGGGGCGGGTGACGGGCGTCAGTAGCCGCTCGGCGAAGGCGCTCACAACGGGATCGCCGTTGGTCGAGGCGAAGTCGTGGATCAGGGTGACGAGCTGTCCCCCTTTCTTGGTCTTGGACTCTTCCGAGATCATGCTCATCAGCCTGAGCCCCATAGTCGCCTCGCGGGTCCAGACAACGCAGCGTTTCAACGTCACGCCGGCCTTGCCGATGCCGCTACGCGGCGCAGTCTCGTCGATAGTGGATAGGGCACGACGAATCTGGCCCTCGAGAGTGGCTACCAGCGTCAGGTAGGAGCGGAGCTCGTCGCTGATGGCAGCACTGAGACTCTGGCCGAGAAGTCCCCGAGCGGCGTCCTGGACAAAATCCTCGAGCTGACGGTAGAGTAAAGAGGGTTCTGCGAGACTATGAAGCAGGTATATGAGCGGTGGGGGTAGGGTGGGTGGTAGTTCGAGGGTGTACGATTTGCCAAAGGGGAGGGTGGAGGATGACAGGCCTTGCAGAGTATAAGGCAGGTCTCGTAACAACGCTGGTTCCGAGGGGTCTATGTCGGTGTAGTTATCCGCCAAGAGCTTGCTTCTGATTGCAACATCCCTCTTATGAAAGCTAGAGGCTTCCTCTCTAGGAGTTTCAGCCTGCTTTGATTCCCGGCTTGAAGACGGGTATTTGTTATGCGTGAGACGAGAAGAGTTCCTGACATCGCTATCGGTTGCTCTTGTCTCACGGGATGGCCTCTGGAAGACATCCCGTAGCTCGGTGGGGCGGTAGTCATCAGCAGAGGGTTCCGACCGGAATGAGCTGTCGTTTCGCAATTCTGGCTGATAGTTCAACTGGTCGAACTGGGCCTTCTCCTCTTCCCTCCTCCGAGCCCGCTCTCGCTGGAACTCGGCAAAAGCGACGGGATCGAGCTCATTGGGATTCTGCGAGTCGCTCAACTGATACAAGAGATAGAGCATTGCCCATTTGTGATTTAGCACGGGCAGTGCGAGCAAGCGCGAATAAAGATTTGTGTAGCGCAATGCCTGATTGGGGTCGATCTGAACCAACCTCCGCTTGATCAAGTCGGAGGCATGGTTCTGATCGGCCAAAGGCGGAGAGGTATGCCTAGAGTAGGACAGTTAGATAAGATGGATGATCAATGCTTGTGCTGATGAGGATGAGGGTATATGGATGTACCTCTCTAATCGCCCCTTCACTTCTTCAAAGAGTATGTCATGTCTTTGACGGTTCTCATCATCGGTCAACTCCTGATCAACCGGTATTATCTGGGAGATGAGGCGATTGACGCTGATGTTAACGCGGTTGGCCCGATCCTGTGGACCAGACATTGTAGCATGTTTAGCGGATTTGGCCTTTGTCTATCACTTTCCCACGTTGGCATATACGTATATATATGGTGGCTCGAACAAAGGAAACTGAAATTTGGCCTTGTGTTTTATTTTTGAGTCTCAGGTCGTTTGGTAGTAAATGCCCGCTTCAACGCTGGTTGGTTGTTTACATAGAATCGTTGTAAGGGGGCAATATCATGAACGAAGATGAGGCTTATCGATAGGATGAGTTCCCATGTGTGGTTACTGGGCATGTAGTGTACCTAGGTAGGTAGATACGCTGTATCAGGCTGTCAGGCTGTATACCTTTCAGGACGCGACTGAGGGGACGCGGCAAGCGTAACCCAGCCGTGCAGTTCCGTACCTACCAGATATAGCGCTAACAACTTAAGGGTTGCTCCTGCAGTACATTCTGAATCCTAATCAACTAGCACCTAAAGTACCTAAGCAAGGAAGTAGCAAGCGAACATCTAAAACGCAAAGCACAGACCACCTTCAATAATCGGATCCCGCGTTTTTAGTGTTGAACGACTTTCAACCTCCTTCGGTCATTACCTACCCTACCAAGCCTACCAAGGTACGAATACATGTAAGAAAAGCGAAAATATGGTTTAACTTTCCATCAGATAAATCACCTTCAACATTAGATTTTCATCACTTTGAGTTCAGAATTTGGATCGCATAGTGTTTCCGCTCATGATAGATGGTCTTTACACGTATTTTTTCTTCGAGTTGCGATGTGTTGGCTCGGTTGTCTCTAAGGTCCTTCCCGCGCTCACCATTACATTATCAATTATTATCCCAGCCGAGGCGCATCGCGACATCGACGATCACAACCCACGACCACGACAACCACAACCACAACGATAGTAACACGAACAACAACAACAAAAACAAGAGATTTCATTACAGAATTTAAAGAGAACCAGTTCCCACAAACACAAACACAAACACAACCATGCCTGATATAGACCCCGCGGCTTTAAGCCGCCCAGCCGCTTCTCTATCAACTCCTATACTTAAATCCATAACCGTTTCCGCCCCCACCACCCAAAAAGTTACCAAGACAAGTCAGATTATACCGGCTCGCATAGATCTCGAACCATTATATACTGCCTTGAAATCTTCCATTGGCATTGAACAATGGACTGTCTACAAAGAATCCACCACCCAATTTTTACTTGGTAAGCTATTTCCCACCACCCAAATTCATGGAATATCTGATGCAGGCCGTATATCAGTCACCAAGACCAAGTCATCAGTCATCAGTCATCAGTCTATCCATTAGTCTATATCTATCTATAGCCCGCTCGCCCGCCCGTTCCCCGTTCCCCGTTCCCCGTTCCCCGTCCCCCTTTGTTCAGTGTTGCCCGAGTCGCTTGTTGTTTGTCGATTACACCCTTTGCCTTCCCTTGCATGCGCGCATTGCTAATACTTGTCGCAGGCCGTTTGAACCAAGCCGAATACTCTGATCGCGTCGATCCCATCTTATCATCTGGAAATGGCGAACGAGTCCATTTACACAATCAGCTCCTTGCTGCTATATATGGAAATCTTACTCGAGAAATGCCCGATCAAGGACTGGCGCCATGGGTTTCCGCTAACGACAAGCCCACGACCAATGTCGGCGCCAAGCCCGTCACCGGCGATGCCGCCGAAAGACGCTTGAAGACCGAGGTCATGATGCTGCCGAGCCGCGACAGGAGACGTATCAAAGACCTTGTTCATAATGAAGTTTGTGCAACCATCTGCTTGTCAGTTTCTGGACTTGCGCCGCTGACTCTCCGCTCTTAGTACGATCCCTCCGAGGCTATGGCCAGCATGTTCATGGACCATCACCGTGGCCGGTCTGCCAAGCCTTCCGAACTTCCCGCAAGTGCGAATGGTCTCAATAAGATGAGTGAGTTAATCCGCCATTCTACCCCTCTTACTATACCATACTGATCCCGTAAGACCTCGACCTGGAAATTCGGAAACGATACGCACATCCTTTAGCCATCGAATCCGGCGAGTTCCCGGACGTCAGTAGCATTGAAGCCCGACTCCTACCCATATGTTACGATTCGGGCCTATCAAATGGCCATGCCAGTGACGTGGGCCAATTTCTAACCATAGCTACCGAAACCTTTATCAAGGAGTTCCTCTCTATCGTATTTCGGAGGACCAGAAGCAACGGGCCCGGTGATTCGGGGAGTGCTGGGCTCGGTGCCGGATCGGCCTGGATACAGACCAACAAGTATCGACGGCAACTTAGACGCGAAGAAAAGGCGCTCGCTCGTGGCGATATATCCCGGGACAAGACTGGACTATTGCCTATAGAATCGAAGGCGGCGAGTGAGCGACGACCTCTCGATGTCGCTGACCTACGCGTGGCTCTCGATATCGGCGACTGCAACCTGAGCAATTTCCCTGCCGTCACGAAATCAGTGGTTTTCAATTATAGAGAAGGTGAGCTGGAGCGTTGGGACGACTACACGTACGTCGACGGCTATAAGTCGAGCATATTCGAGGATATCGGCGTTGGAGGCATCATCGGCCACTCGGATCCCATGGAGATCGACTCAGAAAATTACGGTGAATGGGATGGCGTGGAGAACATGGACATGGATCAGCTGGATAATATGCTTGATTCATGTCTGGCCGCCTGAAACCACATCACTCTAGTTCTACTGTGGTTATTGAGCTATACCTGCTCCGAGACAGTCGATATCAGTCCATGTCCGTCGATGATCAACAAACTATCATCACCTGGGCTTATTTCCCCCCTCAGCCAGGATCCTGCAGGACATCGCTTGCGGGTCTTGTTGCGTTGGGGAGCGAAACTACGAACTGCGCTCACATGAAGGATGACGGAGACGTGATGCGATCACTTTCAGCTTCGGCGTCGAGGTTCCGCTTAGCATTTTCTAGGGGCTGGATGGGTTGGCGTATATACAGGGCTTGTGCATGAGCATTTACATATTCTTTCACTGGGGCACCGGCCGGGCGGGGGCGGGGGGAGCAATGGTGAAGGGAGAAGGGGACCGTGTCGCATTGGCGCCTAGGTCAATCGAGGGTGAGAAAGACGCGAGCAAGTGTAGGCGCGCATGCTATGGTGGTGGACTCATTGGCGTTTCCGGGCTGGATTTTTCTTTTTCTCTGGGAACGCAAACTCTGCATTTTTTATTATCCTCTAGATACCCCCAAAACGTTTCTTGTTCGGCGTTTATATTCTCTCCCCCCAGCCCCGAATGCGGGCGCAGGAGCTGTTTCTCAACGATCGCTTTGATGAATGTTATGCTACCTGACCTGGCGTGAAAATAAGGGAAAGAGGGAAACTGGGAAGTTTCTCAGGGTGATGATGTTGCCTTGGCTGTTTGGATTATGGATGATACGCATCTTGCCCTGACGTCCTAATACATAGCACTGAACACAAGCCTTCTACCTCGGTAAAAGGATAAGGTTAAGGTTACCTCTATGATTTACAGGTCCTACGCATTATGCACATTTTATGCAGGTATCCGGTACTGAAAGATTCGCTTAATGAGGCTTCCTTGACGTGACTTTTCCTTTGGTTGGAGAATAGAATATTATGATGACTGTTGGAAGCAAACTTTCCGAATTGTCGAAAAAGAAATGCTTCACCATTAAAGGCGTTAATAATAGCGGTAGAAGCCAAAATCAAACCCAAGGTAAGTTGTATTGGTGTAAATGTACGGAGCCATGACGTTTGTAAGGGCCCATTATACTAGTTATCGGATACCTGCATATATTCGCGGATCCCGACGCGTTTCGCGCGTCGCCTTTACGCGGTGCCCCACCACTTTACAGCATACAATTGCTCCTCCCCCCCCTGCTTTGACAGGTTAGCAGTTTGCCCCGTTACTTAACCAAATTAAATGTAATAGCAATTTTAGAACCATTCCTCCCTCGCACACATTGAATACCTTTCTATTATTCTTGGATGGGAAAGTTTTTAGTTGTTTTTCCCCTTGAGAATACATACACGCCTATGATATTCTAATTTCCATACATTCATTCTAGTAGAACCCAGAAGCTACAATGGCTTCTGCTACTCGATCATCGTCTCCGCCGGTGGCGGCCGGGGACAACGCGTCCGAGCCGTCGTCACCGCAACTTTCTCCGCGGTCGAAGCTGAAGGCGATGCTGGCTGCGGTAGACGACGACTCAGACGACGAGGGCGGCAATGAAGCCTCTGGCCCGATCGACATGCAGGCTTTATTCAAGTCGATCGACAAGAGCAAGGGATCGGGCGAGGAGACCAGCAGGCCTACACAGAACGACGAGGACGAGGACAGCGATTCCGAAGACGATGAGGAGATCAGTCGGCCACGCGGCCGGCTTGCACGTAGGATGTTGGGTACTACGACTACGAAAGAACCCCCCAAGGAGGCTTCCAAGGCACCAGATGACGCCCCTAATCACACGGAGAAGCTAGCACGGCGGGATACCGAGCCCGTGGCAGTCGCCAACGGCGAGGATAAGCAAACAACAGAAAATGAAGACGATGAGGACGAGGACGACATAACTACGTTGCCTCATCGTCGAGCCATTCGTCCCGCACGCCCCAGCACACCAGAAGCCGCCGCGGATGCAGACCTACCGCCGTCACCAGGTCTATTCGTCACCCCAGCTGGATCTACCGTATCCCGTGGCCCAGGGGCCGGGTCAGATTCAGAAGAGGAATTTCCCGCCGACCTGGCCAAGAGCGACCGGTTCAAGGCCCTCGTCGCCCGGAAACGGCAGGAAAGGCTCGCCAGGGAGGCGGAGGAGGCCCGCAAGCAGAAGGAGCGCGCCGAGAGGATGGCTGCGACCGCACTCGCCGACGAGGATGACGACGTTTCAGATATATCCGACGACGAGGGAGGGCGTAAGCTCACGCAGCGTGACTCTCGCCCAGCCCGGAAAGCTAGCAAGAAGGCGTTGGAGGAGATGAACCGGGAGACGCAGCGTATAAGCCGAAGCCTGCAGCTCGCCCACGAGGCCAAGACCAAGAAGAAGATCTCCAAGGCTTCGCTGTTTGAACGGTTTAACTTTAAGCCAGCAGGCGCTACGACGGAGGGGAAGCCAGCCAGCTCGAGCCGGCCATCGACACCCAACTCAGCTCAGCAGACAGATGCCGAGGCAGGGGAATCCGGAACACCTCCGAGCTCGCCGCCATTGGCCGGCGCCTCCAAACCTACGGCAGAAGTTTCTGCTGTGCCGGCTGATGTGGTTGAAGAGGAGGAGGAAGACGAACTTCTCGACATCGCGGCCGCGCTGGCCCAGTCGAAGAAGACGCAGGACAAAGGCAAAGGAAAGGCTGTCGCCACTATTGCCGAAGCCTCTCCCCAAAAACCAGCAATAGCTAAACCGAAGCGCCAAGTCCGAGTCAAGTTACCTCCGCCTCAAACGAATTTAGTTACGATAGAGTCCGATGAGGAGCTCGAGATCACCAACACTAAAAAGAGCAAGCTCGACGCCGTCTTCGACCGTCTGCCCACCAATAAGGAACAAACGGCTAGGTCCATAGAGGCTCTCCGGCGCCTCGCCAATCTCTCCTCGCCTCCACGGGAAGCGAGTAGGGGACGCAGAGGCAAGCCCTCCATGACCGGCGCCGAGCTCCACATGTCCCTGCAACAGCGCGCCAGGGCCCAGGCGAAGCTCGAGCGCGAGCGTCGTCTCGAGCACCTCCGCTCGAAGGGCATCAACGTGCAGACCGAAGAGGAGCGCGAGCGCGAGAGGGAGGAAGTCGAGGATATGGTCGCCCGGGCCCGCAAGGAGGTCGAGGAGATCATGGAGCGCGAGCGCGAAGAGGCGAAGCAGGCCCGTAAGGAGAAGAGGAAGAACGGCGAGGACGACCCCCTGGGCTGGGACGACAGCGATGATGACAGTTTCCGGGACAGCGGCGAAGAGGAACCGGCGGAGATCGAACTCTCCGGTTCTGAAGAGGAAAATGAGGATGGGGCGGAAGATGACGAGATGGCTGAGGACGCGGACGGCGACTCGGAAGCGCCGGCCGCTAACCCGATGTTTGACAATGAGGCAGAGGACGACGGCGACTCCGAAGAGGAAGGCGCACAGGCCGCCTCGGATGAGGAAGATGAACTCCCAACTGCTGCCAGGCCTCGCCGGTCGAAGAAGCACACCCAAATTGTGTCGGATGACGAAGATGATGTTGATGAGCGTATCCAAGTTACGCCGAAACCAAAATCGACCCAGCCAAAATCACCATCCGGGCCTCATTCTTCACCCAAGATTCCCACTTCCGTCCTTCGCTCCGCTACCAAGTCGTTCATTCCTGGACTGCCGGTGGCAGCCGCGGCTCCTGCGGGTTTGGGTCTCACTCAGATATTCGCGGGAACTATGGACGATAGCCAGGCCAGGCCGTCCAATGGGTCCCCGCAGGAATTCATGCCCAGTCTGGACAATTTCCCCGACTCGCAATTCTCCGCCACCGCAGGGCAGTCTCAAGCGGACGACAAAGTGCCCGACAGCCAGCCAACCCAAGGCACTACGTCGGATGGGCGCGAGACGCAGACACAGGGCGTCCAGCTACACTACACGCAGTCCCAGGGCCACGGTTTTGACAGCCTGATGGAGATGGACAATACGCAGATGTCGGAGCTCATCGACCCCACGCAGGATGCCGGTTACCAGGACTTCACGCCCATAAAACAGCGGTTTGTCGAACCCCCGCATTCCACGATGTCGACGGTCATGCTGCCTAGTGAGCCACCCGAGGAGACGATTCAAGACTCGCCGCTGGTGAAGAGGAAAGGCAAGCTGCGGCGCAGAGGCGAAGCGTCGCTGTCCATCTCCTCGCTGCCGCCGACAGCAGCCCCAGAAAGCCCCAGCGCTGGCCCGTCCGCCGCCACCGCAGGTAGAGACGTCGCGCCAAGCAACCAGGAAGAGTCGAGCGCGAAGAGCGCGTTCAGAATGATGGAGAAGGCCGCGAAGAGGAAGAAGCGCGTGCAGGAGAAGCTCAGGAAGAGAATGGGCGAGGCGAAGGAGTGGCTTGAGCAGGAGGCCGAGGAGTCCGAGGACGAATACGCCGGGCTCGGCGGGGCGGACGGCGAGGATTCCAGCGAGGACGACGAGGAGCTGGCCAAGGAGATGATCGATGACGCGGCCGGCAATGACGCAGACGCGGCGAAGATGGCGGGATTCTACGCGTGAGTAAACCGACCGCCGCATCACCCTAATCCCAAGAGAAAATTAACGATCGATAAACTGACGTATATAAAAATTTAGTGACCGCGAACGCGCAGCCGATGCGGCGCAGGTGGACAAGCTGTTCCGCGACCTCACGACGGGCAACCTCCGCAAGCGGCGGCGGGGCGGCGGGGGCGGAGACGGCAACGACTTCGACCTGTCGGACTCGGACGACGGCGGGGAGGCCCGGCGGCGCATGAAGCGGCGGCAATTCGCCAAGATGCAGAGGGCGCTGCTCGCGGACGAGCGCATCGGCAAGATCGCCGAGAACCCGCGCAACGCCGCGTTCCTCAAGAGCATCGAGGACAGGAACAGCGACGACGAGTGGGACTTCGGCGAGAACTTCGCCGCTGATAGTGGCGGCGACAGCGAGAGCCAGAGTCAGGACCAGGGCGCCGGCCACCACGGCGAGGAGTCCATCCCTAACAGCCAACCGACCACGGCGGCGAACACGAACATGGGCCGCAAGCGCTCCCGCATGGTCGACCATCATCCCTCGCGGCCCGCGCCCCACGCCCGGCGTATGGAGGACGCCGCGCGCCCGTCCACGCTGACCGAGGTCCGGCGTTCGCTTTCGACACTGCTGGACGAGCCAAACGCCTCTATCGCATCCATCATCCCGGCCACAGAAATCGGGTCCGACAGCGAGGGAGAAGAAGGGGAGGGCGGCGAGCGCCGGTCGTCATCCACCAACAAAGAAAACACTACTACTGCCAGGACAGTCGAGGTCGTCGACCGCATCGCGCTCAAGCGCAGCGCCTCGTCGAACAGCAGCAGCAGCAGCAATAGCAACCACCTCGCGTTCGCAGCGACAGGCGCCGGCGGCGGGAACGGGGGCTTCAAGGTCCCCGCGCTGTTGCGGAAAGCGACGACGAACTCGCTGATCTCGAACTCTTCTGCCTCTAGCAGCGGCAGCGGCAACGGTGGGGCGTCCGCGTCCCAGATCAGCAAGTCCGGAGGAGGAATGGGAATGGGAATGGGAGCGGGAAAGACGACCGGCGGCGAGGACGCAGTGAAGCTCAAGAGGACGGCGGGCCGCGGCTCCGGCATCAACTACTTCGCGCGCGAGAACGAGCGCCGCGCGGCGGTCGCGGATGCCGAGCGGCGGCGCGAGAAGAAGAAGTGGAGAGGCGTCGAGGGCCAGAAGAAGGCCGTCTCCGGCCTCTTTGGTGCCGGCAGGTTCGAGTAAAGCGATGCCGTTGGTTTTTCGTTTTTCTGATTCATTCATTAGTCTCTATTGGGCTGTTGCTGTGGATTGTATGATATATAAATACGTATGGGCGACTGGAGGTTTTGGTTGGCGTTCTTAATCGAGTACGAGGCGTTGCATTGCGTATAGGCCATGGGGTTGCCCTTCGGTTGCGTTGTAGCTATTCTGGTCACCTTTTTTTTTTCGTAAGCTGCCGGTAGCGCAGGAATGAAATGGAATTCTGGCTTTGGAACTCAACTTGCTCACTCATCTATCTCTTCGTGCCTTGTCCCGACGGTCGCAAATATATATGGATGATGTCTCCGATGGCCCTTTGTACGTAAATATCGCTGTAAACATAGTACCTTATTAGGCTAGTAGCCTTGATAAATGCATAGCTGTTCTCTAACTTCCCTTATTCGTTAACAGCAACCAATCAAAACTCCCTTCATTCACATCCATGAATAATGACAAGGTAACCTAGCTCTTGACTTCCCCAAACGATGCTCCCCGTACCACTTAATTGACGGCGGTCTTCTCGCGACCCCTTTCCGGTTGCCCAGCACGAACTTACACAGACAATCTAATTATGAATAGACTTCAGTATCAGCGTAACCGCGTTCTGACAGCGTCCTGGAACCCGCTTTGCCGCATGTTGTTGTCATAGTTAGATATACTGGTGGTTGAGAGACTGAACTTAAATCAAATGAGCCGCTGTTTGGCCTGGACGTGATGGCGCCTCCTCCGCCGCCGCAGACCCCGACACCACATCGGTTCTTGGTGCCGAGGAGGTCCCAACAGACCAGGGTCGAGACCCCGAGGTCCTTGCCGCCATTGCAACAGCAGAATCAGCAACAGCAACAACAGCAGCAGTTCCAGGCAACACCGAGGTTCAGTCTCCGTTCCACCCCCAGGGCGTCGGGCTCGCCCGCCCCTTTCGCACCGTCGTCGTCAGTGGCTGCCGCCACTCCGGCGACCGCGATCGCGGCGCAGCCGCGGACGTTTCTCCGCAAGCCCCGCCGCAACGCGGATAGGTTCGACGATGATGTTATTGTCAGCTCGTCGCCCCCGTCTTCGTCTGGGGAGCATGTCGGCGCGGCGGCAGAGGCAGCGCGTGGTGATGTTGTTGATGATGATGACGATGATGAAGAGGTGATAGCGCGCCAGGGGGCGCGTGACCTAATTGAGAACTGGACTTCGCCACCGTCTTTCTGGGACTTCGCGGATGCTGAGGTTGAATACGGGATGAACGATGATGGAGATGACGATAGGGATGTCGATTTCGAGTCGAGGGCCCGCTCACTCAAGCGACGGCGTCTAGGATCCATTGTCTCTTCCGAGCCCGCGGACACCGACGGTGAAGACAAAGAGGAGGGCGTGTCGGCCTCCACACCACCCGTGGAACGAGATGCGGTCGACACAGTTATGGAAGAAATAGGCGACTTAGATGAATCCTCGCCACTAGGGCTACCGCCCCACACCGAAAGCGAAGATGGCCTCCCAACACCGAACCACCAGCACTCCAAGGATCCGGATGCGACAACAGCATCGGCTCAGCCGACCTTTCACCGCGCCCCGCGCTTCAAGCAGTCCGAGCGCGACTCTGAGACAGTCATCCGCCGCGACCCCTTACCCGATGTGTTCTCGCCACAGGGCCGCAAAGGCAGGAAGGGGAACGCCGCAAAGTATGTGCCCGGCGGCCTTGCGGCCGAGTTGCGCGACTGGCTCGTCGAGATCGAAGCCGGCGGCAGCATTGGAGGTGGTAACAGGAGCGTTGTGGTGGATCGGACTGATGGTGGTGGCGTTGGTCAAGACTTGGTTGCCAGGATTGTGATTGAGGAAGTGCGCGAGGCGCCGGGAATGGCGCTTATTCGTGGCCGCCGCGACCATGTGGAGGCAGATAACACGACACCAGAGAGGATGGGCGCGGACGCTCGACCTGGCGCTGACGACTTCAAGGCTCTTCTCGCAGGCCCAGGTAGGCTGCTGGGCCTTGCACGGAGGAATAAGGTCGTTCCCGGTACCGTGGTAGGAATCGCGAGGCCAACTTGGGAGGTTGAGCTCGTGAACCTGGGCCTCTGGACCGTGGCTTGCGATTGGGTTGTTTTAGGGGTGAGAGATAAAACCTAGAGCTTACGCTCGTTTCCATCTTCTGGCTGAACAAAGATCGCTCCCCACGAAAGAAAGAAACTTCGAACAATGTGCTATGTACATCTCGTAAATGTCCAGCAGATCTCTTTCAGATGCCGAACAATACTATTGAGCACCTCTATGTTCCTGGAAAAAGGGCACAAAACAACTGACCAGGCACCGCCTCGTTTAAGAATGGCCGTCGTGTAACGAAACAATGCCCTTGTAGGTGTCGGAAATAATATAAATGACCGCCTATCCGAACCCCGAGGAAGCACAAATGTTACTCATCCACAAAACACAGCAATAGCATCTTTTACAGCAACAAACTCTAGTAGGTTGAAGGCGTCCGCGGCGAATCGTTGACTGGTTTTAACAGGCTCCTTTACATCCTACCGAGTACGTTTGCAACTCTCTTTTCCATCCACGGGGATCATTGACAGCGCTTTTCTCTTCGCTAAACTTCAGGTAAGTCAGCAAAGCAACAGCCCGAAAGCAAAGATGTCGCAGCCCACTTCCCCAGTCGAATCCACGGCTGCGTCCATGGCTGAAAACACCTTCAACACTACTATGGACCACATCGAGTCGCTCCATCTTGAGGCGACTCAGTTGATCATGCGACGCTCTCGCGCGCGTCGGGATCTAGCCAGAGCCTTAGTTCTCGCTGACAAGGCGATGGAGATGGCGGAGATGGAGCGGGACATTCAGCTAGAGCTGGCCCTCGCGGAGGCCGATCACGTGTTCGAGATCGAGGGGTGGAACGAGGTGGCCGCCGCTGCGCTCGTCGAAAAGTGCGGCAGGATGCAGGCTCACTGTTTTGACCTTCTCGCCGAATCCTACAGCCCGAACGTTGAGGGCTTCGAGCACGCCGCCTACCGCCAGAGCAGCCATGGCAGTTCTAGCCGCGGGATCCACGGGCTGGTTGGTGAGGACAACGAGAGCGAGGACGCCAAGAAGGAGAAGGAGAGGAAGAAGCAGGAGCAGAAGGAGAGGAAGAAGCAGGAGCAGAAGGAGAGGAAGAAGCAGGAGCAGAAGGAGAGGAAGAAGCAGGAGCAGAAGGAGAGGAAGAAGCAGGAGCAGAAGGAGAGAAAACAGAGACAGACTCAGGAGGAGGAGCTCGATCTGGCGGGAGCGCTCTTCGATCTTGAACTTGGGGACGAGGAGAACGCGCAGGCTGGGAGTAGTTCGGGCGCATCCGCCGCCCCCACTGTTACCAGGCGAAGCATCAGGTTCGCGGATGAGGGCGCCCCGGGCTTGAGAAGGCAGAAGGGCCAGTACTTCGACGACTCGAAGCGAGAGTGAAGGTGAGGTAGGCGACCTCTGCGGCTTCCCGATATCGTAAGTTAAAATACATCCAGAATATGCCTATTTTTGAAAGATAACAGATTTTCTTTTTTTTCTTTCGTATCGACTAAGCGTTGCTTAAAAGTGATATGCTCCTGCATTTTAAGTTAAAGGGACTCGCATGCAGTGTGATGGCCTTATATATGTATATTTTCACGAATAATATAGCAGAGGAAGCTGATATGATCACCTACCTGAGACTGCTAAAAAGCATTTGCATGACGGTGCACAGATATTATGCCTGTAAGCCACAGAAAGTGGCGGGGCCACAGATGCTTGTTTCTTTTTTTCCCCTCTTTACGGCTAACATTTCTTAATGATATGGTCTGAGACCGTGCAAAGATACATGTAACCATCTTACACGACCTAGGTAAATGTGAGTATACGAAGTACCCGAGCACATGGGTACACTTGATTCTCTTAACCCCGACCGAGTCTCTTCAACTTGAGGAAACATGCATTTGCTCGTCTTGATGCCTTTTGGCGAACCTGAGAATCTGAAAAGAATATGTATAAATATTCATAACACAACTATAAGTATTGGATAGATCAGGTCTCTTTGGCCTCCCAATATCACACTCTTGATCTTCAATGCCCCTATCCTGAGATCATTCCCAAGCTTGTTCCGCAATACTCTTGGCTCAACAGGATATAAGCATATATTTTCACGATCTACCCACTTGCCTCTATGGATCAGCACGTGGAGATCGGCTCGGACGAGATTGGGCAGTACAATCTGAGAAGCATAGGCAAGGGGGAGCGGGTGGTATATGACTATGACTCCTCTTCGGACTATACGTCATCGGAAGCAAGCTTTTTTACTGCAGAACCGATCCGTGACGGCACCACAGAGCAGCAATGTCAAGCTCATGCGCAATTTACTTCCGGCGACGTCCAGGACCACCTTATGGGAGGCGGCGAACTGGAGAAGGAAAATTCACCAACATATACCGCCAACCCGCAGTATGATCTGCATCGGAAACACGGTGATAGTAATATAGCCGGAGACGTTGATGGCCACAAGCAAGCGGCAACCAAAAGCCAGAAACTACCACCACCCACTTCACACAAGATCTCCAGTGGGGGAGCCACCAATATGTCCGTGGCCAAGAGCGGCAGGAAAAAACATAAGCAAAAGGTTTTGACAGATCGCTGGCAGTCGATGCAGTCGATATATGGCTTAGGATCCACCGACGAGGAGGTACGTGCTCAGCCGGATGTGCGGTATCTTAACCAAACGCTGGTCATGAGCCTGGACGGACCGATCCTGCGACAAATCATTCGGTGGGTTGAGGCTGACGACACGCTATGTTTCAAGATGCGCTGGTATGTGGCGCGGTACATCCGACAACACTTTTGCAAAACCAAAAAACCCTATTTGCAGGATTATAGCACCAATATCCAGACCAAGGTCAGATACCTCCGCAGGGACATCCGGGACACACGTAAACGCGGCAAGGACGTCTCCGCGTTGACTTACAGCGGCAAGCCGCTCAACAGGCTCAGTTTCGAGGCCACCAGGGCCACCGCATTCTTCAAGAAGGATCAGCCTGGGTGGGAGAACAGTGGACTCACCCGCCTCCTGCAGATGGCGTACGAGAAGGAGGGGTGGAGCGTCGCGGTGACGGACGAGGACGTCGACGAAGTCCTCCAGCTTGCCGACGCGGACCTCAACGCCTTCAAGAACGCGCCGTTGGTGGCCGAAAGGCCAACCACCCCTCCCGAGGTCGCCCGCGACCACAAAATCGTGGAGTCGTGGTTGGCTAGGAATTGGACCAACAAGCTGTATAATGCAAGGTTCCGGCTCCATAAGAAGCATCCAAAACCGAACAAGAGAGCACGGCTTCCCGAACACGACATCTTAACTCCCCAAAGTCTGCCCACAGCCAATAATGGGGATAGAATTGGCAAGAACGAAAACATGGTGGTCCCAAGTCGCGAGCTCCGGGAGGTGCGAGAGGAAGCGTCGGCGCTGCAGGGGGCGATGACGCAGGAGCAAGAGACGTGGGACCTTGAAAAGACGGAATTATCGGCAAAGTGTCAGTCGTTGAGTACGGAACTACATCAGCTAGATGCGTTAAAAGAGGAGGTCGAGCAGTCGAAGCGGGAGGCACAGGAAACAGTGCTTGGGCTGAAGGAGGAGATGGTGAAAGTGGAGTCAACAAGGAAAGAAATGGATGCGCGATTGAAAGGGATCTGGGAATTTACAATCCGAGATCGTCTTGATGAATTAGCTCATCAGGTTGATGAGGAACGCCAGTGGTATGGTACAATTTACTTCCATTACGACATATCTATCCTACACCATGTACTTCTTCAAGCTAGTAGTCGTGGCTACATGCTCTCTACCATGCCTTGTATGGGGCATTCCGACCCTCGAGCCTTCCGACCTAGTCATCCTCGAGCAGTTTACCAAAGACGCAGGTGCTGGGCCCGTGAGCATCACCGTCTACGGGGATGCTAGCCGCCCCTCACAACGTTCAGAGGAGGTCGCCAATAGGGCTGGTCCTGATCTCGATCGCCGATGTGGTTCGAACCAGGTCACCTGCGACAACAGCCACGGGGCGAACCGCGACGCGTGCGTCAACCTGGTCAATGCCTTCCGTGGTGACCAGGCCCAGTTGCCCGGAAGTCCGCGATCCATATGCGCCACGTACTCGGGAGCAAAGTGCTGCGTGAGCTGGCACAACCCCGTCTCCGGCGCCGTCCGAGCCCATCTCGTCGACGCTGCCAGCAAGTCACTTAATACGTGCGGGACCAACCCTATCTCTGCCAAGGCCAGTGACGTCCTAATCGGACAAACTTGTACCGACCAGTGCCTGTCTAACCGGGCTACTAATTGTTAATTCTATTGTGGACGTTCAAACATATCAACTATGTATGCCACCGGAGATAGAGATAGGCGAAACGGAGGGTGAGAAAGTATGATGGATGACATGAATATCTCGCAAATGCCGAAGATTATGAGCGACTGAGTGCTAGAATGGACAAGTCTCGGAAATAACAATGCTGCTTAATTATATTAATCATGGATGGCTAACTACGTCTCATAACAAAGGATGTAGGCCAGATATCATACTTACCTTAATGCACTCATTTAATCTTTAAAACTCCGTTTTGATAATTTCGTATATTCACAACTTACTAACGATACTATACCGAATATGTTACGGTCGGTTGAGCCTCACTTTGTGGGGCTATTTTATATAGTAGGGAGGATCGGTGATATCAGATCGGATAACCTTAAGTCCGGGGATCGCCCGGGTATAAAGGCCAGGCGATCCCCCTATCTAGTATCTAATTACCTAGTGCTCCTTTCTTCTTCATAGCAATCTACAATTCCTACCTTAAATCCATCTGCGATCTTCTAAACGTGATAGAATGGTAAGGTAATAGATGTGGTAAGCATAAGCATATATTTAAGTAGTAAGTTGGATCAAAACGGTTATTATGCCAAACAACTGGAGCATACCTGGAGACAGTTTAATAACAGCCCACTACCTACCCAACCCTTCACTTCTTAAGAGAGCCGTAGGTTGCTCGTAGGTTAAGCATATCGGGAACAACAATTCCCGATAGTCTTCAAAGCCACCATCAAGTGCCCCCCGGGCGTCGCCGGGACCGCTCATTCAGTTTCTATTGTGTACATGTGATGAAAAGAGCAAGGAGCACTAATCCATTAAAAGCTATCATAGATCTGTACCTGTAAAACTGTAACTACTGTGATAACCAGTACGAGCCATGCAGTGGGCTGGAAGGATATACACAGCTAGATAGACGTCCTTGGCCAATACTGCTATGTGTCTATCATCTTCCCGTTAGGAGCCAGACAGTTCACTGAAGTTCATAGTTAACACCGGTAATGGTTCTGGTTAGTAGCGGGCCCAGTCACAGCATCATTACGTTCCTTACCCGATCGGTTCCGTTCGCACTCATACAGCACGGTCAACCAGGATTGCTATTTGGCAGCGCGAAATACCTCTGGACTGGTTTCACCTGCAAGGGATGAATAGCAAAAGCTGCAGATTACTATCTACCACGCCCCGAAAACCGCCCCCGAAAACCCACCCCGTCGAAAACGTAGACTGGCAGGCGACCAAATGGTTTCAGGCCCCAGCTGTCGATAAGCAGTATCCAGTATCCTGTGACTTAGGTTCTCCATAACGATCAATGCTCTGCTAGGAATCGGTCTCCGCCCATCTGTATCTTCTCCGTAGCACGCAGGTCTATGCCGTGGGGTAGTTACATACCCGCCAGACCCATCTATACCGTAGCGCCACGAACGCAAAACCCGCAGCTCTTACTATCGAACTCTTTCATCATTCCAGGCTTTCACCGTCGCAAGGTCTCTTATGCCCAGCCCCTCCTAATCCTCATCATTATCGTCCTCCTCTACCGCCGCCACCGCCTCCTCTTCCGAGGCAGCGTAAATGGCGGGGACCCGCGCCTTCAACATCGCAAGCCGATCGTGCCAAAACGCCCAGCGCGTAGAATCGAGGCGAGGCGGACCGCCGTACGCTGGACCCCGGTGGTAATACACGTCGCGGTCATAGCCGGCGAAGACGAGGTGCGCGACCGCGCGGTCGCGACAATCCTTGCGGACCCAGGCATCGGCGGCCGCGAGCACGTACTGGCGGGAATTGGTCTTAGATTCGTCGGTGGGAGGCTGCAGGGCGTCTGGGCTTTCGGCCTCGGAGCCCGCGTTCATGTCCTTGTTATCGATCTCGCCGAGGCCCGGGTTCTTCAGGAAGCGGCGCACAAGCTGGCTCTCGAGCGGACTCCTGGCCTCGTGGTTCTCCAGCGCGCTGCGCATCGCCGAGACCAGGAACGGGGCGCCGTAGATGACGTTCCTGGTGCAGAGCTCGGCCGCCAGCTCGTTGGCGACGTAATAAACCTGGTGGCTGGACAGGCGCGTCTCGTGGTTAATCTTATGCGAGGCTATAGCGTCCACGCGTACTACATCCCACCATCATCGTATTAGAACAAAGTTTCTCCACCTTAAAGATTAGAAGGGGGGGGGGGGGTTATAGGACAGATACTTACGCATCAGGTGATGCACCGCGGTGCCGACGTCGCTCTTGGTGAGGATGTTGCCGAACTCGAGGCTTACGGCCGGTTGGACGCAGGTGTCTAGGAGCCGCACGATGCGCGCCATAGCGTCCTGGACCGGCTTTGCCTTAATCGCCGAAACGAACTTATGGACGTCTATATCGGCGCCCGCATCCCCACTCGCGGCCGCACGCAAGGAGGAGACCGCCATATCGCACGCCTGGAGAACCGTGGTGTACAGCATGTCGAACGAGAGGATCTTCATATGCCAGGCGCGGTCGGCGTGGCCGTACAGATTCAGGAAATAACGCGCCGTCGAGATCCCGCGCACGTAGTCCGCTGCGCCGTCCGTCAGAGGCGCCTTAGCGGGCTTGAGTGTCGTGAGCGTGAAGTACCGCACGCGCTCCTCGATGACGGGTGTTTTGCCGACCGTGAAGCCATACGGCGAGGTTGGAGTGGCCATCTTGGATGGAGTGAAGGATGTGATCTGGTGGTAGGGGATGGAAGTGGAAGTGTGAAGGGGAGATGATGATGGTGAGAGAAGGGTAGGATGAGGGGGTGTGCAGATGTGTATATGCGTATGTGCCTTTTTTCTTCTCTGTTTTCCTTATCTATATGTATACTACCAGGAGAACGAGGAAGGTGGCGGGCAAGTGAAGAACCTTTCACGGGAGGTCTGGAGAAGTATTGGATCAGCTCCTCACATGTCACTTACCAGTGGTGACCAGCCGTGCACAATACGTTTTGAGTCTGCTAATGGCTTTGGCCCCAGATGGTATTATGAACAGGTTCTCGCTTGTCAGGAAAATTCCAACCTGGAAGGAGACAAGCTTCTGCAAATTCTCGGTCTCCTATGGTTATTCCTGCACATGGGATGTATATCGGTTTCTAGGCAACTACCCGAAACACCCTAGCGAGGAAAAATCTTCTTCTAGGTGACTATTTGTCTCCCTCTTCGTTCCTCAGGCTATCACTCATCCCACGGACGGTACCGCCATCTCTACGATGTCCCTATCCACACCCCAGATACCCTCCTAGGACCTGCGATCGTGCTCACTCAAGCCTCGACTTGATGAACTCGATCCAGTGGCCGATATCCTCGGTGGTCTCGAGGAGGCTAGCCCACTGCGCGACGGTGTACTGTTGTTGGCCTTGGCCCTGGCCCTGGGCACCTCCCGCCATGCCCTCGATGGCGCCGTCGAAGACGTTGTGCGAGACGATATGGACGCGGCCGCCGGGCTGGACCTCGACGTGCACGTTCGCGGCCTTATCGCGGAACGGAAACACGATCTGCAGCCGCGTTACCGGGTGCATCGTTAGTGTCACGTCGACTGCCGTCTCTGGGATGATCCCGGCCCCCGTATCCGACGCAGAGCCCCCACCACCGATATTTCCGCCGCTGCCGCCGTCCCCGCCGTTCCCGTCGCTGGTCGAAGTCGCCGCGCGCGCCATGAACCGCGCGAAGTCGTCGCCGATCGTGTTCGCGGCAGATTGGGATAGTGGGCCGTGCGAGTTGTGGACGGGCCCGGTTCCGACGGCGCCGGTGGGTGGGACAGCAGTCCCGCGCTTGAAGCTATTGGATAGCAGGGTGGATAGAAAGGCGTACTGGCGGAGCACGGGGAGCATCTGGACAAGCTCGCGGGGGTGGGAGAAGGGCAACTCGCGCAGGAGCTGGCCGTACACGGGCTTGTAGACATGTAGGGTGTTGCGGTGGGTCTTGAGCTCGGGCTTCGCCGGGGTGTTGTCGGCGGTGGTAGTGGCATTGGTAGCAGTAGTAGTGGGTGTTGTTGTCGCGGTCCTCCGTGGGAAGGTCGCCAGCGTCCGCACATGCTCGACCATACGAGGCTCACTAGGATCGTAGGCGCTTCCCTCGGGCACGGGGAAGGAGAGCACGTCGAACGTAGCGCCCGACATCTGGGGTTCCGTCGCGCAGAGCTTGTAGACCTCGGTAGCGGCGGCTTGCGTCACGATGAGCGGCGGATCGAACGTTGCTAGGAAGACGACGTCGGGGGGGCGGGGACCGGCCATGGGGTCCGCGGCCTTGGTCTCTTCCGAGGGTGGCAGCATGACGGCATCGGGCTCCAGCCAATCTGGCACCGGTCCGCCCGTAGCAGACATAATCTCCTCGTCGGTAAGGCCGGCAGTTTTCTCGATAGCGGGGCTGATCCACCGGTCCGACACCCGCACCGGCGTGTACGCCATACCACTCATGGGCGCGTAGTTGACGCTAGCGCCGGGGGCGCAGCTGATCTTGATGGCCCACGTCGTGGTGCCCCGGTCGTCGTCGGTGTCGACAGCTGTCGAGGGCAGCTTGCGCAACTCCTTCCAGTAGTCGAGACTCAGGCCGATCCGGCGCCGCACGTGCATCTGCGGGTAGCCGTGGCGCGTGCACAGGGCGTAGACGCGCAGCCTCTCCTCGGGTAGGCCGCCTAGCACCGGGTCCTCCCGTAGCTTCTGCACATCCCACGCGTGCAGGCGTTCGAGGCTTTCGTAGATACCGGCGACGGCCTCGTGGCAGTTGAGACCCGGACTAACGCCTAGCTTGTCCAGCGTGGCGAGGCGCTCGAGGTTCGCTTTGAACTCGGTGAGGTACTTGGTGAGGGGGCTCTGATGGGGCGCGAGGGAGAGATCCTTCCGGAGAATCTCGGATGCCCGGTCGACATGCCTGTCAACAATGGGTATGGATTCATTGAAGGCCAGGGCAGCGTGAGTCACGATGTGATCGGTGATTTCAACCTCGACAGACATATTGGAGCCCGCTATTATGAGAGTCTTCGCATTCCTAACACCAATGGCGTCCTCCCAGATGGAGTCGAGGTTAAGCTGGCCGGCCAGACGCTCAAGCGAGTCGTTACTAACGCGAGCGGTATTGGCGTCCCACAGTAGCTTCACAACCTCATCCATCCTCCTCTTGCGTTCATCCTCGTCGGCGCGGCCGGCTCCAGGACCTACGAGCCCACTCATGCCCAGCGCATCCAGACCCAGATCGTTTATCCCCAGCGCGCCCAGGGCAGCCGCGGCCGTGGGGCTATCGAAGTTGACAGGCTGTTGCGCCGCTGCCGCGCTGTGGTGAGGGTGGTGAGGGTGGTGGCCGCCTATGAGACCAGGAACGGTGGTAGCGGGTGAGGCCTTGGTGGCGGCAGGCGACTTTTTGAATTGCTGGGGAGAGGATCGTGGACCGTGTGGTGAGAAGGCAGCGTGTGTCTGGGGATTCGAGAAGGGCGTCGAAGCCTGTGGAGTAGGAGCAGCACCCCCGGGGTACTGAGACGGCGTCCTACCCTGCTGGGAAGGGCCATGACGCATCGGAGTTGACATGATTACAAGAGAGGGAAGGAGGAGAGGGTGGAGGGGAAGGAAAGAGAGACCCGGAATTCGAGTCCGTCAATGATCTCCTCAGAGAGGGATCAGCTTGCCATTCGCCAATTTTTTTTAATTTCTTTTTCTCCCCTTTCTCTACTGCGGTTACTTCATATGCGATTTCAAATCGATCTGGAATTTCTGAGCCCGGGCTCCGTCCTGAGTCAAAGTTTATGACGGAGCGCGCTGTAGGTGCGTTTATATCTGTGGTACATAGGTATGTTCCGAGGTTCAAGGTTTCCAAGGTTGTTGTAGTGGGTAAGAAGAAAGTTGAAGTCTCTAGGGCTGCTTCATATGCGTACTTAGGTACAGTAGGAACCTTAGCAACTGCATGTTTAAGTAGTTACAGCCAATCAGCGCGTTATAATCAACGCTCTAGCTAGAGCTCTAGGTGCCTAACAGTGGTGGGTTTTGGGTGGTTTTAGGGTGGTTTTAGGGCATGCACTCTGGGGTTGTGCTCATCTTAGTGGGGAATGTTATGTAATCTCTCGATCTTACCTCCCATCTTCCGTTTCTAGGTTACCTACCCGGATTGCCTAGCTCATTGAATACGGTATTCACAATATGTTCTTCCAAGTTACTAGAGTAATTCTGCAAGTTTTCTGATCTTTTTATTGTTTTGGGGCTATGAAGCTCTATAATACATGCCGGCTATGACGAGGCATAGCAGCAGCCGCTGCGTAAGAAACAATCCGAAAAATCCCCGTCCATGCTCTAAACCGAGAAACTCTATGCGATTCTATGCAATGCGATGCAAATTAATATGACGTGATGTGCGCAAATGGCGTTGGGCCATGATCATTGTCGCTGCTACCGGCGCGGAACATTCTTTTCCGGTGGCTGGGATGGCGCTGAAAACACGATGGTGGATGCTGAAAATGAAAGGGGAAAAGGGATGAGAAAATGTCAAAACCGATGGAACATGTATCCTAGCCAACCCAGACCGGGTCGAGGGTCACTTTGTTTTCGGCCCTCCTAGCCATACAAGCAATCCTCGGCCGGAGATGTTTGTTCGGTGCTCCTCCACAGTTCCTTCTCAAAATTTTATGTCATGTCCTGAATCGAATGTCGAAATCGGGCCTTTATCGTCCAACTAATATTTGGTGGTGAATGGGGTCTCGTGGATATAGTTGCTGGAACAGTAACCAAGAGCTGGCAGATCCAAGCCGCCTGGATTGCATCAGATAACATATATCTCCGCAGGCCCGGCATCGCCTACTTCTGTGTACGAATAATCATTTCGTAGTTTTAAGATACTCGAAGCCCCGACAAGATTGATGGAAAATATCTCATAGTTCCATCGCCTCGTCGAGGTGAGCGGGAAAATATACAGGCGAAAAAGAATGAAACAGAAAAAGAAGAAAGAAAGGGAAGAAATGTTGTGGTATGCCAATCTCTAGTCGTAGAGAATTGTGCTGGAGTCGTCGGAAGTCGAGTCATTTCTCTCCGTATGGTAATCGCTAGGCCCTCCTTGAGGTTGTATCGCGCCATGGTAGACCGTTAGAAGTGATCGTTTAGATGCCGTCGTGGCCCTTGTGTGAAGTTTGAAATGATCCCCGACTCTGACGAAGTTCAGGCCTTCGAAGCTCGCTGCCGAGCCGCCCGCTTGGCTTGTCTCGCCCGGCATTCCTGCGCGTATTTCGGATCAGTAGAACGCTTCCACTCGAGGTACGCCTCATACTGCAACTGCTGCATGTTGCCTGCTCTAGGGGGGCCCTTCGGCTTCGCTACAGGCTTAGGTCCGATGGGTGCGAATGCGAAGGGATGACCCGGTGGGACGGTCTGCGCAGGGTTGCTTCGCTGGGGCCCCGTGAAGCCACCAAGGGGCGCTTGGTTAGGCCACATCTGTGTAGGTCCTTGAGAAGGCAAGTTACCGGCTAATTGGCTGTGGATGTATACCGGAGAAGCTTGCGGTACGGGTTGCGGGCAGATGGGTGCTAGCATGCCCTGAGCTACCATGGGATCTTGCATCATCGGCACATCTTGCTGGGCCTGAAATACAGGAGGGGTGCTCATCTGAGGCATGGCCATGGCTTCGATTTGGCCACCCTGGAATTGGCTCGTCTGGGTATAGGGGGTTTGCTGGAGGGCACTAGTGTATGACTGCTGCTGGGGCGCAAACTGCGGGACAGACGGCTGCTGAATGAACGATGGCTGTATATTCGGCATGTTGCCGTTGCTGTGAAATTGTTCAGGGTAAAAGCCTTCGGTCTCGGGTGCCATATCTCGGGCTGGGAAATGCTCTTCTACTCGCGGAAAGGGTTGGTGGATCAATGCTCTCTCTCCAGCCGGAATTAATTTGTCTCTTGCCACCGCCTCAGCCTCTAATTTGGCTACCCGATTCCACAGCATCTGAAGCTCATCCTCAGTGACCATTCGCTTAGTTTTATCCGTTGAACCAACCGGTGTTGCGAAGTTGGCTGCCAGAGGGTTCAATGAATTGGCCTTCTTGTTTTCGTCGATAGAAATGCCACTGATTCCCGAGTCGCACGAGCCTCGATCAGTAGAGGGATCACTCGTAGCCGAGTCCCTTGGCGATCGAAGTTGCTTGGTTTCGTCTTGATTCACGGCGGAATTGCCTTCGTTTTCCTTGTCTTGGTCCTTGGTCCAGTATGGAGGCTTGATGTCGATGATGGATGGGCGGCGGGCAGAATCGTCACCGCCGACTTTCAACTGCTGAAGCTTCTTGACTAAGGCATTGAAACGCTCAGTCTCCTTTTGGCGCTCTTTCTCTGCCTCGGCCTTCTTGCATAGCCGCTCGAACTCCTGTCTGAGCTGATCGGGTGGTAGGCCTGCCGTGAGAGGCGGTCGTCGAAGATCCGTGAGATCGTGTTTGAGCGTATCGTCTACATCATTCCAGTCACGAGTATGGAACCTCTTGCCATTCTTTACCGCTTGAATCTCAGCAAGGGGGAAGCGGATATGCGACTGATTTTGAGACGGAGTCACGGGGCTGACTAGCATGAGCGACGAGCTACCGTCCCGCTTGTTAGAGGCTGCATTGGCCAGGCTCTTCGAGATGTCATGAACATTGCTCATTAGATCGAAGGACTCGAGCTGGACTAGGTTGTTGTTACGGGAGTCTTCAAGACTCTGGTCTTGGCCCCGATTGGTGTGATAATCCAAGCCATCATCATCCTCGCAAATGACCCCAAACTCAAGCTTGGTTGCAGGGGCAGATCGGATGAAATCCGGGTCCACGGGAGAGTCCCGGTATCGACGGACACCATAGCAGTTGGTGGAAGCTGTGTCGACCTGAGGCTTCTTCGGCTTTATCTCGTCGTCAGAGAACTGCACCTTCTTGGGGGGTGCAGTTGGCAGTGGATCTTGGGGGCGATAGTTCTTGCGCCAATCGGTGCTCATCATCGCCTTGCTAGCCTTAGGCTTATCATCCTCGACGTTGAAGGCCAGCTTTCTGGCTGGAGCAGTTGCCAGCTGAGAGAATGTCTCAGATTTAGAGGCAACATTTGCAGGAGTTGGAACCAGATTAGCCTGAGATTCGCTCAGAGGTAAATCAAGTGGGATGTTGGTGTTGATCCTCAGGCCCTTGGCCTTTGCTCGGAAGTTGGACTTTGACGTATTCGAATTCGACATCATGCTGTAGTTCAGGCTGCTTTCTCCGGGTCTAGAATGTCATCGAAAAATGTGAAAGAGACAGCGTCTTGTCTGGGGTCTGGCAGCTTGGTGATTAAGCTGGCTATAGAAGAGTGTGCCTTTTTGGAGGGCGGTAGGTCTGGTGGATATACTGCTGCTGACAATCCGGTTTCGAAACACTTGATACCAAACGGGGAATTGACAATCTGACGACAACTTCAATTGTCCAGAATACACGTAGTGGAAAGAGTAGAGTAATGGGATTGAGAGGGAAATGAACTAGACAACAAAAACTTCAGGTGCGTGCTGTGTTGGGTGACAAGGGGTAGTAGGTAGTAGTAGGCAGCCACCAGTAGGTGATATTTTATCACACGCTCTGGATAGTTGACTCGTCCAAAGAGTTTTCTTGGCAATGTTCTTGTTGCTATTTGGATAGCTGCCAGAAATTCCAAGGGGCAGGTACAGTTGGATTGAGGCTTGATGCTATTCAAGTTCAAAGAAGTCTTGTCAGTTAGAGGACTAGAAAACGCTGTGGAAGGGGTGACAGTACTGCGCTGGGTTCCCCAAAGTACAACAACAATGGGGAAATAAATCTATTGGAGTCTTTTCAATGTCAAAATATGAGTGGTGCGGAAGGTCGATCGGTCAATATGAACTTGGGTCCAAGAATTATGATCCAAAAGAAGCCTTGCGTATCACGATGGAGTGAAGGAATGCTGATGTACAGCAGGAGAGTGAAGAGATGTAAAGTTGTGGAAGTAGGATGTAAGTGATGCGTGCAGGTTGTGGGAAAGACAAAAAGTAAGTTTTTTTAATTTCTTTTGCCGAGTGTGCGTTCCGGAGGAAGGTACTTGTATGTTGTATTGTAAAGCGACAGGCAAGTACGTGATATAACGGAAGGTGCGACTACTAGCATAGGGTGGTCCGGGCCACTGCAATCATTTGGAAAGAACGGGTTCCGGTTCCCTTCCGGAACTATTCTACCTAGGTACTAGAAGTACATGTTCTTCCCTTAAGTACCTCGGTGGTTTCCCAATCTTTATCTCAGTTATTCCAGAATACTTACCTACCTACATACATAGGTATATGAAGGTAACCTATTGTGCAAATGGTGTACTACGTACTGCTTTATGTCATGAAGAGGCCAATGTGAAACATATACTGTGTGTGTACATATGCAGAAACGACCTATTGATATAGTTAACAGGACCATTGAGGAGAGATGTTGACTAACTGAGGCATTGCTGTAATGGTCATGTTTTACATATTGTCCCATAGCACCTCTCCACCCCCTCCTTTTCTTGTGCTGCCTAAGGTTGCAGATAACATAGTACCATATTGGTACCTATAGTCTTACTAGCTGTCTATCCTGGAATAGGTTTCTCGATGGTGCAAATATAGCAATGTGCTTGACTATCATGTTCAGAATTTCCTTGGAAGTGGTCACAAAATCTTATATACACCTTGTCTACCTGGGTATATTGTAGTGATCTATGTATAAGCCTGGCATTGGCCTACATTCATCAATAATGAACCACCATACTCCTTTGTCATATATAACCATCCAGAGTATATAACAGGGTATATGACATACCACGATCCTGGGTTGCTCTCTCTTCTATATAGGCCAGTTATATGAAACTTACCTATTGTCCCAGCCAATGTTGGCCTCCTGGTTCTATCCACTGGGGGACACTCTGAAGTAGAAAGGCACTTGATTCTACATCAATAGGAACCTCTGCCTATCTGAGTGAAGACAGTAGGTACCAAACAGCAACCTAGACCTTTATGTCATCATGCAATCGAACTTCCCCACATAGTTGACTAAAAGGGTAACTTGCTCCCTTGTCTAAAAGATACTGACTGAGCTCACAGTTGAGTATCCTACTACATCCATCCAGTTAAGCAATTGGATCTAAATGACTGTATCAGGGGCACTAAAGGACTGCAATTCTCTGGAGTAATGCAGTTCTCTTCCTTGCTATAATCCTATCACATCTGTAGTGATTTCTGGCATATTGGAAGGATAATTCCCATGCAGGGCTTAGATAACTAGAGGTAAAAGCTGGCACAAGTGCAAAGAGGTGTGAAGAGTCTAGATGATATTCTTACTTATACCAGTTCCTAATGTTTGTGAATTCTGCAGCTGGTGATAACCACTTGGCTTTACTGGTGGCACACATACAGTAGCTGTTAAGGGGTTTCAAGAGACTCTGTGATAATCTATGCCTCTGCTCCTACCTTGGAAAACATAAACGTTACACCGAGGTTGGATATAAGGTTTGAGGAGATCCAGGTAGTAATCTACTATCTACCTACATATGTACACTAGGTCCCGGTCCATTTAACCCAGGCAGCTGCTACAAGTAATCTCCTCTTTGCATGCAGGTAAGGTAGGCTGAAGTACCTGATCAGGTAGTCAGGTACCTCTAAGAAGGTGATTTCTAGTAATCAGAAATGTACCTATGTGTATATATGGTATATACATGTGTGCCTATAGGTACATGGTAGATGTAGCTACCTTATCTGCCTGAAATGTACGTGTGTAACATACAACCCTCCCATTTCCAGGGGAAGGAGGGGGTGGGGGGCATGACGACCTGCAGGTACATATGAGGTAGGCAGATAGAGCCAATATCAGTACCTTTAGGGAGGGGCCCCAAATTGGATACCTAACTAAGTGTACAGCAAACATGTGATAGAGGTATATGCTATGTGGGCACCGCATGTATGATGTTTGCTTGCGCACTGTGGTGGCTGCCACTATCTGCTCCATGTTTATTTTCTGCAGGTGAGAAGTGGCCAGTTCTCTGGTTTATTACCGAGCTTTGGATATAATTCAGTTCGGTTCGGTCCGGTTTGGTGACGGGGGCATCTCCAAACCTGCAAGGAGTGTACCGGGCCGATCTTTCCTAAGTGGATAAATGAGCACTCCTTCCCGGCCGGCTTGGGACCTGGATGTACCCACCCGGATCCGGCTGGTTATAATTTCAAGATTGCAGATGTACCATACCTACCTGGGTACATAAATCCATGATGATTAACAAGCATCCCTGTAAAGACTGTTTACTCATTGGGCCAGGAGACCGGATTCGATACCCGAGTCTTTCAGGCACCAGCGCAGCTGGCACTAAAAAGTCTGAACAAACACCCGGGCGGGCGATAACATGAGTGGCCCCAACTATGCACTTGACTAATCTTGAAGTTGGTCGGTTTTATTTTCGTGGGGCCTCGACACTACAAGCCTTCCAGGTCTTTCCTGAGAATCTGCATACTGCCATTTTCGCCCAACTGCAATCAAAGGATCTCTGGGACTGGCCGGCACCAACGAGGTCCAAGAGTACTTGGTATCACCTAATTGGATAGACAGGTAGGTGGTCGTGCACTGCACAATGTTGAATTTCTTAATTAACCGGAACCTCTACCCCCCAATGTGTCTATAAAGAGCCCTCTAGCTCCGAAAGCAACCACGGCCCCAGGCCCTAGCGGGCCACCAAGATCATACATACATGCGCCTTTCTAAATGGCTGACCAATCGATACAAAAGGAAGATAATACACTGATGGAAATTTTGTACATGAAAAGAAAAAGGGAGGACAAGAAAGCGGCCAAGAAGGCCTAGAATATGGAGTGTGCCCTGGGCTCAAGCATGGCTGGCAAGAAGAAGCCCATGCCCCCTCTAATGACGACGACGACCCCCGCCGTCCCTGCGACTTGAGCTCTTATGTTCCCCGTGCCTATCCTGATGGATCGGCCCGGGATCTGCTTGGTTCGGGTCCTGGCCCCAGTACGAGGCCTGCTGCTGCTGCTGCTGCTGCTGCTGCTGCTGTTGCTGCTGTTGCTGATGTCCCCCCGTCGGGTCCATCTGTTGCATGTCCCGCCAGTTGTACATTTCCTGCTGTGACCCCATCGTGTATCCCATGGCGTTGTTGGCTTGTGCTTCGGACGCCATGCCTTGTGACCAGTAGTATGGGTGCTGCAAGCGACCCCCCGCATCTCCACCCTGCCCGTCTATTCTCTGGTGTCAGTTTCTCACGGTCGACAAGACGGCGCGACGGCGTTCTATACGCGCTCGTACGAAGAAGACGGCTCGCCGAGCTCGTCCGAAGAGAAAAAGGGGGGAGAGGACGGCGGCTAGCTACTTACAGTGGTCAAATTGGAAGGCAGACGCGTCGCTGCCCTGGATTTGCATCTGGTGGTTAGGCATCATGAGATGGCCCTGCGACATGCCCTGAATGGGCGCCGTCTCCGAATCCCAATACTCGTCGTCCTCGATTTTTATCGATGTCGGCTGGGGTGATCCTTCTTGCGTGTCCGCATATCCGCAGGAGTCGCCCTTGACGAGACAATTTGTGCTATTCATATGGGAAGACAGGCGTGGTCAGCACTGCATTCGGTAACGAGATAAGGTAGGTAGCGGTGCGGAGGTGGGGGAATGGGAGGTTAGGGGCAACAGATTCCCTTCGGGCCGGGGACGAGCTAGGAGGACAGACTCCAGCCCGGACAGGGATACAGACGAGGACGGCATACCAGAGTGGCTTTTTCTCGTCGCAGCGTATGTGCTTTCTCTTGCAGTCTATGCAACCGTTGCGGGATCTCTTATGGTAGCGTCTGCGACGCTCCTCGGGCTTTGGTGGCGACATCTTTTTTCTTCTTTTCCTTCTCTTCTATTCTTCTTGTCCCCCTTCTAGAAGGCTTCGCAGGAGACGATGGATGCGAAGGCGGACTGACTGACTTCTAGTGTAGGCTGAGAGCTGGCGAGGCGACTAATAAGGAGCCGGTTTTTGGTGCTACTGCATACAGTACGAAGTGATGTGACAATGAGTCAAAACCGCGTAGCTTGGAGCTGGGTTCCAGGCGCATTATTAACTGATCGGCTCCAGGACAGAGCAGGCACATATCAGCCTCGCTGTCATGTTGTGTCTAATCTGACTCCCACTCCCACCGTCCGTGCCGCAATGCAATGTCACACAACTAGCTGGGTAATTAATGGGTTTGAAATCGATGTTGGCTTTCCCATTCTCTTCGGACAGGAGGGGGGTGCGGGCGCCTCTCTTTTACCTATCCCAGGGTACATAAGTTGAGAAAGGCATAACAAAAGGGATTGTGTAAGCACAGCCCTACCGAACCCACCACAGTACCCGCGGGCACGTATTGTATTTCTTCGGCCCCGGTTCCATGGTTGCCTGGCGGGTCCCCGGTCCCATCAACCTTCTGCTTGGGACTTTGCAGCCGACACTCTACCTGACAGACGTGTGTAGTACACTGGATATACCCACGTGTCGAGTTCAAGGATGGGTCATATCGGGCAAGGATTATGCCCACCAGCTGAACGGCAGTAAAACGAAAACATAACTACTCTGTACTATGTATTTCTTTTAGTAATCCTCAGTAAGTGTGTAACTATCTAGTCTTGGAGGTGATTGGCCTTTACGTTATAATCAGTTGGTGTGCTCGTAAGGGGCATTGTTTCAGTGTTGAGTGGGCAAGTTCCTGCCCTTCCCCCGTCGAAACCCCATGTCTACTACATATTTAGTTTCTTGCAGGCCTGGCAGGCCCGCTAAGTTTTGTCTCTTTTTCAATGCAGTCAAGTGCTTACGGAAATCCAGCTCTTTCTCCACGACATACCCACCATCTACATACTGTAGGTTCACTGCCCGCCGAAAACCCCCACTGTCAAGCGTCCGCTCGAATAAGATTTCCCTTTTCTGCGCCTCTTGTCAGTAGAGGGGCTCGTCCGAGAGATGCGCGCGACTAGTGTCTGTGTGGATATCGATCGGCCTTCCCATTTAGGTAAAAGGTCTCCCATTTAATCTCATCCTAGGGAGCTGGAATAGCAGTTAAAATAGTAAATTGTCCTGACATCATACCTAGGTGTATACTATAAAAGGCGCGTACTCCGGAAGGGGCAGTAAGTGGTGGGTGCGGCGAGAAAGCTGGTAATCCCAAGTGTCTCTGGCTGAAAACGGTGCTACGGGGAGAGCAGACACGCGACTGGACGACAGGGTTCATCTATAACACCTATATAACACATCACTTATAATAGATCAAAGGTCCGCTAAGAACAAGCGGGAACTGTAGTCGGAGCCTTCCTTGTCTTCTCCGTCCTTAACCAGGCTCACCCCCTGTAGGACTCACTGCCAAGAACTTTATAGCACACAAGAAAAGTTCCATGCATAGGCAGGTAGTAGTTACGCGTGTTTGATATCGAATCAATAAGAGTGGCATTGCCCGTCCGCCACATCCCACGAAAACTATGATCTGATAATCCGGCTTTCGGAGCTTTGGTCTTGCTTGGGCGAGGTTAACGCCGACGCGCGCCGTATTTCACCGAGCTGAGAAGAGTAGGCGAGCCACAATCATGCCGAGATGGTTCCAAGACTTTATTAACACTTGCGGGTGGTGTCTAGCCATGGGCCTTTATTGACTAAATAGTTATCTATAGTTAGTTGGGCACTAGGCTGGGATGGGATAGAGAATTAAGTAGGTAGGGCTGCATTCAGGTCCTTCTTCCTGCAGCTGCCAAGCCTGTTGCGCTCCCCCTTCCCCTTTTCGTGTCAATTTGTCTTGGCATTTCTGCTTGACCGGTGAGTAGACACGAATTGGATGGAGATCTGAGACAAAGATAGAGAGAAAGATAGAAACGCTATGAGCTGACTACAATGCCATAGTAGGACGAAGATTATGAAAGGTCATATGGTAATGTTTCAAAGTCCCAAGCTAGTTAATTTTACTGTACTGTCCGCCAGATGGGGTTCAGATGAGTGTTAGCTGCCCCATAGGGCTGGCTCGGCGGGTGCCCACTGGTGAGATCTACCCTAGGTAGTTTACTTAGTAGCATCCCATCATACCTATATCAGTAACGATCATGTACGGAGTGGAGGCGGCTGAGCGGGCCCATCATCCATGGGTGGATAATAACATGACACACACCTAGAAGACGGCAGGTGAGCGATTGTGTAATCTCTGAAGTGATAATATCCGACCGCGATCGGACGACGCCAACTACAACTTGCGCTTGTATCAAAGAAGAGGGTGACGGGACCATCCTCGCGCCAAGGAGATCTTCAACGGGCGTGATGCACAATAGATGTCCCCCGATATCTTGTCTCTTCTCAGCTACCCAGCCACAGGATCGTCCGGCCAATGAGCCAAGCGCCCATCTTTCTCATCCCACCTTCTGTCGAGAAAACCACGGATTTAAGTTGGGAAGGGGTGGAACTGCTGACCACATGAGCTCACCGGTCCTCTAAGACACACTCATGCCGATGCCCGTCGGACTATGCCGAACGTCCATCCCACCGGCTGCCGGCCTACGTACCCATCGCCGACCTCAACCTCGACGGTGGGCAAGGATGGGGAAGATTGTTCCTTCTTACGGTCGAGACCTTCATGCCTACACGTTCTAGCCGGAAAACAGCATCTACATACCTAAATAGCCAATCGTACTCGGCGCTGGTGCCGACATCATGAACATTATCTAGTGATGGGGTGGTCTCGGCGTTGTTCGGGTGGCTCACGTCAGCTGTCTCGGACGATGTAGTAGGGTGTCCGAGGGGGTAAAGCGGTTGGGCACAAGAACAAAGCCCAATTCTGAAGTCTTTTTGCTCGCCTAGCCCTGCCCGACCCTAGTTCGCTAACGAGTTAGGTAGGTGCGCTGTCCAGCTGCTGCTCCTGTAGTCGTAGGGCTGCGCAGGCTATCTGCGGCTGCGTGACAGCTCGCTCGCTTGACGTTAGCCAGCTGAGAAGCCAAACCCGCCTTACTTTTAGTGCGACGCTGTGTCTCGCATCAAATAAAGTCGGTGCCACAGTTATGCCACCGCACATGGGGAGCAACACCGCCTCGTTTGTACACCCTTCGCCCACACCACACCCTTCCCCCCCGGCAGTATACACGCGTCCAGCAGGACGACGGTACGTGCCGCTGTGGGATATTCGGATACCCTGATGCCTGTCCTTGATGTGATACGGGAAGAATCATGTACCATGTATCTCTGGATTCCCGGGGGTGACGGAATCGGGCAACATTTCTAATCCCCAGCATGCGGCTTAATTGTCGTACATGGATTCCTATAGGTAGTTAAACGAGGGTTAGGTTCTCACCGCGGGAGAACGTACAACTACCCCTTCCCGCCTCATGAGGTGGCGGATTGATTGCGGCTTCTCGAATGTCCGTAAATAGACACGAACGGCCCAAAGAAGACTTGCATTGATTGATACACGTACGTGCCGCGCAACTTCGCCGCATCCGTCTATCGTTATTCCTGAGCATCACATCACCTCGACGTGATTTCCAAAGGAATGAAGGGCTCGCGCAAGCTCTTCAGCCCCGAAGGATATGGACACATTGCAGCAGCCCTCGGCGTTAACGCCGCTTAAGCCCGCGCGAAGGATATCCCGGACCGGCCTACCGGTGACGAAACCGATGTAAAAATATATATTAACTTTAGCGAGCGAGACCGAGACGAGATAGGGTAGGGCCAAGGCAAGGTGGAGAGAGACGAGGCGAGGGTTTGAACCCCGCGACGGCTACGATGACGATCACGGTGGCACGTAGGCGCAGCTGAAGGTTGGGCATCTCTCTCGCGTACATATTCTCACGAATCGCTCACCTGAGTGGGTGGAATTGTCTCGTCTCATTAATTTCAAACTTGTCATGCGTTGCATTCATGCTGTCTCAATGCGACCTCCGGGGAAAAGCGAAGGCAATATCGAAGACGCTGTGGTGAGGGGGCGTAGAGATCGATGAAACATTACATTCAGTTTCAAGATTCCTTTGTCTTTTTTCCACTCTTTACATCTTACGCATAAATTCCTAAGCCTATGGTTAACGTATCCGCGTACCACAACCAAAAATTTTCTTTCTTTATTAGTACATGCGAGGGCGCCACGCGGGGTGACGCAGTGACACTCTGTCATGTTATACCTTTCATGCCCGTCATCACGGCTGACTCTGTGCCACGAAAGAAGCAAGTGAAGACGTTACAGAGATAGAGCTATGGGCAGGGGGAAGCGAGAAAAGGATTGGGGGCTGAAGAAGAACGAAAAATTAAGCGCGCTGGTGATCCTGTGAGACCACCGCTGGACTATGGGAAGCTAGCCTAGTCCCACGCCTCTCTTACAACCTCAAGCCCCTGATGAGCACAGCAAACTGGCCTCACGTCAGTGTCCTAACTGCTCATCTAGCATGTACCGCGATGCGGCGGGGCACCGCATAAACAACTCAAGGCGTTAGTTACCGCCGTTGGCCTTGAGCCTCCGCTCGACGGATGTGACATGCGCGGCTACGGCACAGCGGCGCATAAATGGAAACGGCGTTTTTGGTGGTTAATATTATGTAGCAATGCCATGCACAAGCACGTGGCGACCAACCTGTCAACGAGATTACGTGCAGGTATGCAGACGCAGGCATATAAGCAACTGGCAATCACACACGTACCCGGGAAGGAGTTCTACTAGAAATGCTTGTTGGTACTTTGGGGGAGACGTGGGGGGTCATCATTTATGCATAAGCTCATCTCAGATATTACCAAGTAGAATAAACAGAAACGGAAAACAGAATCCCCATCTCACGTTCGTGACCGCCACAACCGGCTAACCAACCAGCCTTATTCCTTCTATTCCTTCTTGAAGCATTCTTGAAAGAATCATCGGGTCAGTAAGTCGGTCAGCGGGGCGTCGAAAGAGGTCTGAAAACGGTAAGTAGGAATGCCGAGATTCGCAGCCGCCCAACAGGCATATAGCAAGAGAAATGTATGGCGAATATTTGCCGCCAAGCCGTCGCGATCCAACGTCGGAATTACTTGCATCTGCATTGCCGAAAATGGAGTTCCTTCCCCGAGCGCTTACCACGGGGTGTGTGCGTGACCGCCTCGACTCCGAGTTGCACCGACCAACTGCATTGAAATATTATAACATTCGGCTGTCGGCTATCCCGATCACAAGATGAAGAAATGCACACCGCCAACTTCCTTCAATTTTGACATGGTATTTTTGTAGTCGTCATTCGGTTTCTCACCAGTGCCTCCTGCCAGCATCCTACGGCGGCGCAGCGTTGCCGGTCATGTAGGCGCTGAAGGCCCTCTGTATTCCACGTGTTAGCACGCCGTTCGGCTTGTTCTTCTCTAAGCCTCTGAGACCAACGGGGTCTAGGAGGAGAAACAGTACTAAGGGGTTTACAGGAGGCAACCAAAAAAAGAAAAAGAGAAAACGAAACAGAGAGAAAGGTAGGAAAGGGAATAAGTAGAATGGAAAGAGAGCTTACGGGATTTCGTGTCTGTAAGAAGACGGTGCCGGGGCCAGTGAACTTGCAGACGAGGCCCTCGCCGCTGGCGAAGCCGGCGATGATGCCGCCGCTCGCAACGCGTTCCATGACGTACTTGGTGTTCCAGGCGACGAGGTGGCCGTTGTCAACGATATACTTCTCGCCCTCGGCGAGGTCCTTACGAATGATGGCGCCGAAGCTGGTGATCCACATGAGGCCGACGCCGCTGATCTTGTGAACCCAGAGTCCCTCGCCGCTGAACATGGCCTTGCCGAGGCCCTGGCGCTTGTAGTCACGAATGACGCCCTGGGTGCTTGCGACGTAGGCGTCTTTGCCGACGCTCCAGGACTCGCCGCCGGTCAGCCGGATGGTAGTCATGTCGCCGAGCATGCCGGGGGCCAGCAGCAGCTCCCCAGGGCCGATGAAGGTCGAGTGGCCGAACTCCCCGCCCGACATCATCTTCTTCATGCTGAACTTGTACTCGCCCTTGAGTGTGACGGACGGGCTCATGGCGATCAGCACACCGGGCTTCGCGTTCAGCGGACACCCGTGTGCCAGCTGCAGCGTCACGATGGTGTTGCAGTCCCGGTGGCTGATGCGGTACGAGCCCCCGTTGAAGGTGCCCACGTCGTCGAGCGTTGCGGCCGCTCCTTGGAAGACCCCCGCCGCCGGTGTCCCGGCGTGCATGCTGACGGCTGCCGAGGTGCTGGTGGAGCCGGCC
This sequence comes from Eutypella sp. D-1, assembly GCA_023313575.1. NCBI lineage: Eukaryota > Fungi > Ascomycota > Sordariomycetes > Xylariales > Diatrypaceae > Eutypella > Eutypella sp. D-1. The sequence continues at coordinate 840,357 of JAJTTP010000013.1, read as the reverse complement.
CGTGAGTGTGCCTGCTGCCCCGCTACAGCCTGGGCTTTCTCCTGTGGGTATCCCTCCGGGGCATGAGGGACGGCCTCGGAATACGAGGGTGCCGCATCGCTCGGCGCTGGTGAGAAACCCGGCGATGTGACCGGACCGCCGCTATTACGGAACGGGAAGTTCACCTGTTGATGCTGCTGATGTTGTGGCGGAGGCGATTGCTGCTGCTGGTGCTGCTGCTGTTGTGGCTGTTGGGCTGCCTGAGGCGGGGGCGGGTATGACGTCGGCGTCCCGACCTGGGGTGGTGGTGATATGCTCTGCTGCTGTGGGGGCGCCGGATAGGATTGTTGTCGAACCGGCGGGCTCTGTTGTGATGGTGGGGGGGCATAGTGATTCTGCTGCGGAGGAGTCGGATACTGTTGAGCCTGAGGAGGCGCGAAGCTCGGCGTGCCGGGCGGCGGCGGGTAGAACTTAGTCTGGTTCGCGGGTGGTGAGGTGGGCGGAGGAGGATAGTTCTGCTGCTGCGGGCCTGCGTGTCGAATTAGCTTACTGATTCCAATATGACTCGAAAGGATTCAGTCAATCGCGTGCATACCTGCTGACCCGCTTGGGTTGGGGGGTGCTATCCAATTGTTAGTATCGACACCGTCGAAGTTCTTATATAATTGGACTCGACATCAAACCGATGCCACAGTACACTACTCCTACTCACGTGGATAATACTGGTTAGACATGATGAATTCTTGGAACGTCTGATTCTATCCACCGGTGTATACGTTCTTGTAAACAGTGCCAGAACATTCAATGGAAGCAGAATCGCAATCGCAGACACCAGGCTGCCGCCGGGAATTTATGGGCGGCGAGCGAGCTGATCAGGGAAGGAAAGCTGAAAGCCCCGCCCAGAATCCCCAGAATTAGTCTCTTGGCAGAGATCGACGGCCTCTTTTAGTTCCCGAAGTAGTCTTACTACGGTAGCGATAAGAACGAACTTGACGATATATTATAATGGTAAAACGTGGCGTGGCGACAGCACCTCGGAGTCGGGCAAGTTGTATTAATCTTTTAAAGACGAGGAAATGAATGTAAGATGTAGATTGCTTTTCGGCCGAAGCAGCAGCGGTACACCTCGGTATATTTAACTGCTGGACGCTTTGGCCAATGGCCAGGAGGCAGGCATTCACGGCGGCTAGATATCCTTTTTAGTTGGTTGGATTGCCGCTGATCGGATCGGTATGGCTCTATTGGTGTTCGTTTGAGAATCGCATTCGTAATTTACTTGTCCAAGTAGAGCCTAGAAGACCTGTCAAGTACGCACCCTTGGCCTTCCTGTGGTCCCATCTATGAGATCTATTACTGCTGCTAGGCGCCCGCTACGGTGATCAGCTAGACGGCGGCAACAAAGTAGTTGGGGATCTTGGACATTAATCAAACTAGAAATGCCGCGTTTCAACAGGGCCAAAACTTAACAAATAATGAGACCAATAATTCAATAGATCGGCCAAACATCACAATACTAGCTATACACAGGTAGAGAGGAGAGTAGAAGTTAGCGGCTGTCGTACTGTGGCTCTTCTAGTATAATTACCATGAGAATGCCTGAACATCACTAACACTACTTAACGCGTGAATGGATCCATCTAGACATGGTTCTACGTAATGCTGTTGACGTCCCGCCGGATCCACCCGTCCGGCCCAGTCTCCCGGGTATCTCAAAGTTTGCTGCTGTTGCAGCAGGTGCCAATCATACACTAAAAGGAAGAAAGGGGAGGGGTCGTTTCAAAACGCTGCTCGAATATGTGAAAATTTCGGGCTACGCCACGGACATCGTGATGCTTCCCAGTCAAGACGCTCTGAAACTCGCATTCAGGCCCGCGCCGTTATATATCCAGCCCGCTTTCAAGTTTAGCTAGGGTTAGGCAGTGCGCAAACAGGGGTCGGATATCCGACGTCTTCAGGCTCCCTCCCTCACTTACCCCGAAAAAGGGGGCACACGCGCGTCGTGGGAGCTGATGGCCGGGACCAGAGTCGGAGCCGGAATAAAACAAAAAAACAAAACCCTATAAAACCCCGAGTCTGTGAAACCAGCAGCTAGTCCATACACTCTGATACAGCACTTACCTGCCGTAATCCGCCGTCAATCATGTATAGTTTTCCTGCAATCTTGTAGTAGATAGGGCATGCGAGATTGAGTTTTCCTTACGTCCTTCATCAACTAACTAGCCCCCTTTCTCTGGTTCTGCATTTGCACCGTCGGCCGAATGAATAAATGCCTTTTTCTTGCCAACGCGCGCCAACGGAATCGCACACCTTTCTCTCGAGGCTTTGTGAAGCGGCAAGATATCTCATCGGCCTCGTCCCCGCTCTAACCTAGAGCCGTTATAGATACAGACTAAGACGTCCTCCCTCGAGGGGATCAAACTGCATTTTTAAAACACACCGCGTTCCTGCTTTCACACTCTGAGAAGACTTTCACTTTCATGATGCTGCATATATATGCACGTAAACTTGTGTTAGGGAGGTGTTTGAGAGAGGGAGGGAGCTCATAACTTGAACCCATGTTGTCACGCAATTCCACGGATACCACCTATACATAGATAGCTATCCCTCTGGTTCAGCGACAACCACCCACAATTCTGCTAACATTGAGGGACTGACACCCGACATAAATGAACTGGCAAGAGCATCTATATTCAGCCGAAATTGTGTATTATGTAGCCGGGAACGGACGCATCCACCGCGAGGGAGTACGAAGGAAATAACCCGTAGTTCGGGGTGAACCAGAAACTCGGCGAGTGACTCAATGAGCCTCCATTACCGGACGTTGAATATTGGCCCTGTCCATCCCTGCTCCTGAACTCCTACATATATGCACTATAGCTTTGCCATCTACAGTATCCAGGTCGACTCGCACCAACCCAACCCCCCTTACGCCTAACTTCAAAACGCGCTCTACTTATACCCCCGCTATATCAATTTAGAACCTAACAGTACGAGTACTCAATTGCAACCGGAAAGCGCTGTCCGCATCCTCTCATTATAACTAACGAGTGCATCTTCCGAGACTCCAGTCCGTCCTAACGGAGTCTCTCCCCCCCAAAAATGACGAACAAGATCCTCGTGCTCGGGAGCGGCATGGTCTCTAGACCCTGCGTGGACTACCTGCTCAGGAACCCGAAAAACGTGGTTACGATCGGTAAGTGCGTGTGTGTGCAAGATCTACAGCAAGCTCTTAAAAAAAGAATCGCCGTCCTTGAGGAAAGGTGGTTGATGCGAGGCCGGGAGCGAGGTATGAGTCTGGCTGATCGCCGCGCCCCCCAACAGCGTCGCGAACCCTATCTTCCGCACAAGACGTAGCCAGGAAGAGCGCGGAACGCCCGCGCGCCCGCGCGATACAGCTCGACGTCGCCTCGCCGGAGCTGGGCGCCGTGATCGCGGCACACGACCTCGTGGTGTCGCTCGTGCCGTACGTGCACCACGCGCAGATCATCCGGCTGGCGGTGCAGGGCGGCACGCACGTGGTCACCACGAGCTACATCTCGGCTGCCATCGGGGCCTTGCACGACGCCGCCGCCGAGGCCGGCATCACGGTGCTGAACGAGGTCGGCGTCGACCCTGGTATCGATCATCTGTATGCTGTGAAGGCCATCCATGAGATCCACGAGAAAGGCGGAAAGGTAAATTTGGATTTTTTTTATGGCCTAGCATTTACTTTACCTCATTATTGGAAATATATCTAAGTTGTTGGTTAACACATATGGGCGCGCTCTCGATCTCCTTTTTAGATCAAGGAGTTCCATTCTTTCTGCGGTGGTTTGCCTGCTCCGGAGTGTGCGGATAATCCGCTTCGATTTAAGGCAAGTCCATCCCCTAATCGTTGAATGAAATAAAGAAAAGAAAAAAGGGACCCGCTACGTCAACTATTGGTAGCAAAGGGAAACTCATGGTGCGCGCAGTTCTCGTGGTCTCCTCGGGGCGTCCTGCTATCCCAGCAGAACTCAGCGACCTTCCTGCGCGACGGGGAGGAGGTGCATATCGCGAACCGGGACCTCATGGCGGCAGCGGCGCCCTACCACGTTAAGGACGGCTACTCCTTCGTGGCGTACCCGAACCGGGACTCGCGTCCCTTCCGGGAGCTGTACGGGATCCCGGAGGCGCAGACCTTCGTGCGCGGCTCGCTCCGTTACGAGGGTAATCCAGCCCTGGTCAGGGCACTCGCCGACCTCGGCTGGCTAGATCCGACCGAGAAGGCCTGGCTAGGCCCCGGGATGACCTGGGCCCGGATCCAGCAGAGGGTGACGGCCGCGTCTTCCGGGACCGAGGCGGAGCTTGTCTCCAAGGTCGACGAGCTATGCACTTTTCGCTCGCCCGCTGAGAGGGAGCAGGTCCTCGCTGGTCTCCGGTGGATAGGGCTCTTCTCTGACGACGAGGCTCCTGTCCGCGATACGCTGCTGGACACCATATCGACGCGCCTCTACGAGCTCTGCAAGTTCCAGCCCGGCGAGAGGGACTTAGTCATGCTACAGCATAAATTCGTGATCGAGTGGGAGGATGGATCTACCGTAAGTTGGGGGAATATCTACAAGCATTACCGCATAGTGACAACTCGAGGAGCACTGACATGAGGCTTCACCTAGAACGTCCTTACTTCGACCTTGGAAGAGTATGGCGAACGAGACGGCTACTCCGCCATGTCCAAGCTGGTCGGGGTCACCTGTGGCGTCGCGACCCAACTGGTGTTGGATGGGCATCCTGCCTTCGTCAAGCCGGGGGTATTCGGTCCTTATACGGAGGACGTCTGCAAGCCCCTTCGGGAGAAGCTGCTTGCTGAGAACATCGCTCTCGTGGAGCGGATGTCTTAGTTGAGCGGGTATATTCAGGGCATGATGTCTGGGCTTCAACACATCGTGCGAGTCACACGGCGAGCATAACTAGTGGTAGGCCAATGCCTGAGCTGAGTAAATACGTGCCGGGCCAGTCGTGAATCAAGGCTTTAAAGCTATCGCCTCTGGAAACTATCGCGCTATTGTGTCAAAGTGGCCGGCCGTTGCCGTGATAATTGGAAGTGAAGTGTTTAAGTCAGAATTTCCCAAGTACATCCTGAAATAAATTCAGGTTAAGTCCTTCTTGCCCGTCATTACTACCAGTGCGTATTCTGTGAGACACTGTATTTAATTGGTATTATTCGAACGCTGATTGGCCACTCAGGTATTTAGCGCACTTTTGTAGTGGACTCCAGGACTGTTGACCCGCTGTCCATTCCAATTAAACCGGCACGTCACTTAAGCTTTCACTAAAGCTCTTCCACCGGTAATAATTCGGTCCAAGTCCCGTCCTCCCCGGTTTTCCCTCTCCCGTCCATTTCCATCATCCATCGCCGCCATTCTCAGGTTCCTCCTCCGAACCTCGAAACACAACCTACCTACCACTTCACCACCTCCGATTCTCCAGCGATACCATTGCAATCCGCGATTGTCTTGCAGACACACATACAGCGACCATGGCTTCCAAGGCGGTAGCGAAAGCTGCCTCTACGGTGGGAGGGAAGATGCCTCTTACATCAGTACGTCACCCCCAACCCTGATAATCCCCTTATGCCTTATTGCCCCCATTCGGGCCCCTTCCTAAGCCACCGACGCGGTTCTCTGCTCGCCATCACGAGACTCCGACCACGCATCATCACGCATCGCCGAACTAACAACTTGCCTCGAACTCTCCTCGCCCACGATAGAAACAAACCCTACAATCCACAGGCATCTGGGAGCGATTCCGGCGCGCCGTGGTCCTCGAGCCCGAACGCTCCACCGGCGTGCCGCTGAACCCGCACTTCCGGCGTCCGCCGCCGGGGTCCAACGACCCGCTGGAGTACACCGACCCCGTGACGACGCCCGCCGGCGATATCGCCGACAACCCGTACTGGAAGCGGGACGTGCGGCGGGGATACCCGCGCCTGAGCTACGTGAACCAGGGCGACGCCGTCGGTCTGCTGTCCGTCGGCAGCGCCGCCGCCCCGAAGCAAGAGCTCGTCGGCGAGGCCGGCCAGAACGCCCTCGTCGCCGCCCGCCAGGAGGGCGACGCCCCCGGTGGTCTTGCTGCCTTCGTCGAGGCTAAGGGCGCCGCTGCTGTCGCTAAAGATCTCCTCGTCGACGGCCTGCCGCCTCTCCCTAGCGGCCAGCGCTTGCAGACCCAGGGGAACTGGAAGGTCCACGATTACTCCCTCGTCGGCCAGGAAGAGGCGGGCTCGTATCCCTCAAAGTGAGTATTAAGTGAACCCCTTTCAACTGGCCCTACCTAGATAGCTTGGAGGTACTGTTGTTGGATGAGACGAGTCGTTAGAAGCTGACCTTTTCCCTTTTTCTACGTTGTATAGGTACCCGTGCCGCTCCTTCAAATAGAGGAAACGTACAACGATGGCGAGACGAAGGGACGGAGTAAAGACGTGTGCGCTGTATATATCGAATAAAGCGGAGAGGGGAAGGGAGTAGACAGGAATAAAACACAAGACCTTATACCTAAAGTTCTGTCATGTTAAAAAAAATTTTACTGGTTCCATTCAAGTATATGTCTATTTGGCGAATGATCGGGGTGTGAGCATGATGGTCCTGGGTTCTCTCCGAGCTGCTCTATTATCCTCTATCATAGACCGTATCATGAATGACTGCTGCTTCGTACTGTGCTGGAATTACGGGATGGCAATGCAAGGGATTGCGAGCATACTAGAGATACTTATCCAGTTGCACAGCGGGAAAAAAAAGGCAAGATGGAAAATGATTGCATGCCTCCCGCCCGCAAGAGAAGCAGTTCTGCGGTAAATATAATTGTAGGAAAGGTGTATGAGGTTAGGAACATACTATCGCATAATACCTTAATAGAAGTGAAGGGGGATGCGCTACGATTAGGACTGCAGTATATTCTCGTAACAAGACTGGGCTGCGCAATTACGACAGCGCGGATGGCTGTGAACTCGTGTACGTGCATCCAGATGCTTTCTATGAACCCTTCAATGATGGCCGTCTCATGTCGGTATTAATCCATCCGTATCAAGCGCCTGATAATTCCGCCCATCCCCCTCCCCCGTCCCCCCTCTCACCAGCAAAATGCACATACAACACTACCTGCGCGGCATCCTCCCAACATCTTCAATATTCTCATTCTTAGCTCCCGGCCCCGCCCCAACCGCAACCCCATCAGCGTCAACGGTCTCTCCAACGACCCTCTCGACGACCTTGAACTTGCCCCGCGCGCCCTTGACGCGGCTGTCGAAGTCATTGACGGCGTCGTCGTCGTTACGCGTCGATAGCGTGCCGGGCTCCAGCATACCATACAGGATCGCCACGTTCTTCTCGAGCCTCGTCGTCGCGCTGCTGCTGCTGCTGGCGGCTGCCTGGCCCTGGCCTAGGTCCGGGAGTCTCCGCGCCTCCGCGCCTGTATCTCGGGGCGGCTGGGTATGTGATAATGATGGTGTTGTCGACGGAGATGTTGATGATGATGATAATTCCCCACCAGCAGACGATAATGATGAAGGCGGCCCCCGTAAGGTCGGGATCCGGTTCGCCCAGACGATGGCGCGACCCTGCAGCCGGCCGGCCTCGAGGAACTTCTCGTACCCCTGTTTGAGGCCGACGGAGCGGCCCTCGACCCGCCCGGCCTCCGCCCCGTCCCGGTACCCGAGGTCGTAGCCCTCGCGGTAGTACCGCTCCTCGAGGTTCAGCACGTCGTCGAACAGCTCGTCGTCGGATGCCATACTGGTTTTTTTTTTTTCCTTTTTAAAATAGAATTGGAATGTGACTTCCTTGTCCCCTCCCGCGGGGTTATAGCTGCGCGTTTCTCCTCTTAGCAGATAAGGCAAGGCAAAATGGGGGGGGGGGGGGATATGCAACCACTAAGCCGGGAGGTTCTGGAATGGTGGGGCAATTGAGGTTTTGAAAATCTACCCCACATCGGCTCCGTAAGTAATAGTTTCTTAGCCGGCGGCGCGATAATCTTATCGGCTCCCCCTTTTGCCTTTGCGACTTCAATGCGCGCAGCCCCCCGTAGCAATTCAAGTACCTACCCCATGTTCAGTCTCACGATAGTGCTGTCTTAGAGAAGCCCGACTCTACCCAGGTAGTGTGCTCTTACAATTTTACAGCTGTCGGCTTACACCAGGTTAAATGCGATTATCGCATTGAGACGATACGATATGATGCCGAAAAGGATTGGCGAGGGCGGGTGCCTTGCGATTTCATTTTTATCAATGATTTCAATAATTTGAAATTTATGGATTTATTAGGGTAGCGCAGACAAACGTGACCGTCTACTTCTATACAGGTAAAAGCTTCCTCCAATGATGGACCCAAGCCTACTACGCCAACCAAAAAAAGAAAAACAACCCATCCAACACATTTAATTCAAGACCTTCTCATCGAAGAAGTCGAGGATCGCCGCATATGTAAGAGGGTGCGAGTACTCCTGTCGGGAGGGGTTAGCCGGGGATTCAGCTCTGTTCAGCAGCGAACTGTGTGCCGTGACGATAACCCACCAGATTCAAGCCGTGGCCGGCATGGGGGATCACGACGGTCTTAAAGTCGCTGGAGTTCCCAAAACGCTGCTCCACAACTGCCGGGATCATCGAGTCGCCGCTCGTGCAGTTGCCGCCGCAGAACGGGATGTCCTTGTCTACATATAGCGCGAGCGCCCGTGCGTGTCAGTCTAGTGTGCCTTATGTGAAAAGCCATGAAGGAAGGAGGGGGAAGCAGGTGAAAGCATGAAGACTTCTTACCTCCCGTTACCACGAGAACGGGCCCCGAGTAAGCATTTGTTCTGTTAAAAGTGCCCGCCAGGGTCAGGAGCTCCCCGATCGCCGCGGGCTGCCCGGCCTTCGTTGCTGCCGCCAGCACGGCGGGATCGAACTGGCCGGGAGCGAAGAAGTTGGCCTGGACGGCCGAGGCGTCGCCGGCCGCGAGGTAGCCTTCGGTGTACGCGGACGCGAGGGTAGGACTCGACGTCGCCGAGACGAAGTTGCCGCCGAATAGGAAGTATGGCACGAAGGCCGTGTTCCCGCTGAACCCGGTGAGCGCGATGCCGTCCGACACGTTGTGCACGCCGTGGCGCGCGGCGCGGGCCGTGAAGGCGTAGGTCTGCGCGGACCCGAAGCTGTGGCCGACGTGGAACGTCTTCTCGTACGCTGTGTCGAGGGCGCCGTCGAGCCCGTTGGTCCGCAGGCCCGCCGTCAGGTACGCGAGCGCCTCGATCTGCAGCGCCGCCTGCACCTCGTTGATCGGGTCCCCGTGCGACGATGCCCCGATCCCTAGCCGGTCGTACGCGAACGTGCTGTACCCCCGCTCCAGCGCCGCGTTCACGTAGCTGTAGTTGCGCCCGTGCACCGCCGGGAAGTCCCAGTACGACCGGTCGAACCCGATCCCATGCGTTAGGATTTGCAGTGCCTTGCCGGGTCCCGAGTCCGGCGTGCAGTACGTCGCCGCGATGCAGTAGCTGCCCGACACGTTCACGAGCTTTACGGAGATGAGTCAACCTTTCTTTCTCTCTCTCCAAAAGCCAAGGGAGGAGATGGTTTGCGGGTGGGGTGATGAACTTACGCCCGTGAACAGGTCGTCTGCCAAGTTGTTCATCGGTCGCGCGAGGTCCAGGATGAAGTTCGTCACCTCAATGTCAGACTGCGGTGGCATAAGGTCGAACTGCTGGTTCTCTGCCTTTATCGAGATCGGTATCGTGAGGTTCTGACACCTGCGTGCTGCAGCCGTGGCCGCCGACCACGCGGCGAGGGCGAGGAGGTTAACGCGAAACATGTCGATCGGTGTATTAATGATGCCTTTCTATCGTGTACTGTGATGCTATCAATAATTATATCGAATAGGAAATAATTAATGGGGTCGCCAACACAGGGCTTTATTGACGTTGAAATAATTAAGGGGTCCGTCCAGCCGTCTTTCACATTCCCGAAAGACTTCTCATTCCTTTCTGTCGCGATCCCATTCCCCGACGCCTTCTTTAGAGCAACCGGATGCTATCTTGTCTTTCCCAGAGGTGCTGTCGTGCTGTCGTCATCCGTACGGTATTGAGTGAAAGGGGTGGGTTACCGCAAGCTTACGTCCATAGCGGAGGTGCGACCACTGGCTTAAGGAAGTCGTGATGAACTATGCATGATACTTCTACGCCCGGGGCAGATTTGCGAGTCCATTGCTACTTCTTGGATATATTCTTTTTGCTACGTTTAAAACCGGAAAGTTACCAGGGTAGACTCAACCCGAGCCGTGACATACGGGATGTTAATGCGACGACTACTCTAGTACCTTACTGTGGTAAGTAACGCGACCACGTCTACTACAGCCACCAGCCTGTCACTACTACCTGATGGTAGGTTATCTACTGCAATAGATTCAGGCCGCAGCCGTAAGCACAGAACAGCCACGTTGCGGCCGATATGCGGGTTTTGGAACGCCAATAATTATGTATGTATTAGCTTTTATTGATGTGGATATCGTCAATATCACGGGAGAAAAACGGGTCGGACTCGACAAACGCCGTTTGTACAGAACGCGTCTAGCTGAAAGCAAATGCAATTTGATTTACTACGCGTTAAATGAATTGCTGTCCCGTGTTCGATGATTCTCCCTGCCGTCCGTCTTTTTGTAGGTTCCGTGTGTTGGGCCAGCTCACGGCCGCTGTCATTGGTCCGACGATCCCACAGAATAGGGGTTCTTGGCGCCCCCGACATCCCGTGTCACACTTCACGTCAATAAATGTCCGCAACCACATCCATTAGCTCCGCTATTCATGCCGAAAGCGAGCAACTTGTCTTAGTTTCAATAGGCTCTTCGATGTTTCTTAGCTATTTTGCGCCAGCCTATGCCCTACGTTTGCGACAGGATCCAGGGGCAAAAAGAATTTCCGTCTCTTTACTAGACGACATTGAGGATTTCCAACGCCCTTCCGGAGTCCCACTCTCATGAGCCTCAAGTGGTCTCAAATTACTGGCCGTGTCCCAAAGGCGATCCTTATTATCTGCATCAGCCTACTTGCCGGAGATACCTGATCAGTCTTCACATCTATCATGGAAAGCTGCTGCAACATGTCATGACAAATCCCATCCTTCGGGCTAGCAACGACTTCACTGGCGATGAACTGCCCTACGCCCCTACTTACCGGGGTATACTTCTTTAACTAAATTACTTATTGCATAATGGACCAATCCTGTACCTACTCTGTATCACACTTCACTTCGGCTATTATGATAACTATATAGTCAACGGTAGCAAACCGCTCCTTGATGCATACTGGAGAACAGCGATACGAGCTCTGTCACACCTTGCTATTGAAAACTAACTACTAAACATCATTTCGTCTACAATATTCGCCTGATGTAAGAAATTGGGTCGTTAAGAGGCTATCTAATAGGTATCGAGATCTCGGGACCTCCTTCAACAACCAGAAACCCAGTATATCTCCACTCATATACGGGCCCAGACCGAATGATGAGCGTTCAATGCGCCTCAACTTCCATGTCAGGGAAGTGGGCCAGGACCTACTGGTATCCAGCGTAATCAGGTCATCAAACCGGAGTTTACGGACATAGATATCTAGAATGGAAATATTAAGAGCGGACTTAAGAGAATGCCGGCCTCCATGTCGTAATGGCCATGTTTCTTCATCTTACACTGCTGCTATACCCAACGGAGCTCTGTCCCGTATGATGGAGAAACGAAGCTACCTTATACTGCACTTGTTTCTGTATATATAGCGTTTGGATAGCATCCGTTCCTCATCTGAGTAGGTCAAATAGGGTTTGCTTTCCACCCTATATTTATCATAACCAAATATGACAGCTCACTCTTGGTCACATTTGAGAGCAGCAGTTTTAAACATAACGCCTTGAAATGATTCGCCATCATGAATTTATCAGCTGCACAAGAACACGGGAAAGTAGTGATCATTACTGGAGGAACGGTTCGTTTTTGCTAGCCCCATTTTAAATTCATGCGATTTATTTTCTGACCTATACTAGAACGGTATCGGCCTTGATCTGGCAGAGCATTTGCATAGTCGAGGCTATCGTATAACAATCTCAGGTCGTCATGCAGACAAGGGGCAAGCCGTTGCCTCCAATCTGGACCCCACGGGCAAGACAGTTCTTTTCGTCCAAGGCGACGTGGCGTCGTATGAAGACCAGGTCAAACTCTTCCGCGAATCATGGGACAGGTGGCAGCATCTAGACGTTTTCATTGCAAATGCTGGCATCGTGGACGTGGGATCTCGATATAACCTCGCACACAAGACGGCGGCCAAACATATCCATGATGTCCCTCCCAAGCCAGACCTCAGTTGCACAGACGTCCTCTTCAAAGGCGTGATATATGGCACTGAGCTGGCAGTTCATTACATGAGACATAACCCTCCATCCATCCTAAAAGGTGGGAATATTATTGTCACTGGTAGTGTGATAGGATTGTACTCATTTCCAGTCTTTCCCGAGGGCGCGTCAGCGAAAGCAGCATCCCTGCACTGGGTCTGGTCGATGGCGCCCATGCTGCACGAGAACATTACCATCAATACCGTGTTACCGAATGGGTACGTGTCTGGTGCCATGTCAGACTCCCGCGCAGCATATATTGACGAGCATCTCACGACGAAGGAATGCTTGTTGAACGCTTATGACCTCTTCTTGAACGATAGGTATAATGAGAGAACGGGGCAAGCGGTAGAAGCTGCCCATGACCAGCATTACTTTCATGACGAACCCGACTATAAGAGCGGGGGCGTGGTTAGAAGGACTGTCACACCCTATGAACCATGGTTCATAAGGATGCATGGTGCTCCAAGCGGCCTGGAACATTCGATCAATGGGCCATTACGTGTAGAGAAAGAATAGAGCATCGCGGTGGGTGAGTGGATTAAAATGGCCTATATCGTCCTCTTTCCGAATTATATAGTTCTCTACCTAATCACATGAGGCGGCTCTTCTTTACATAATTAGGCCCTTATCGGACTGTCCGGATAGCATTATTTCATTACCCTCCGCCCTCTATGGGGCTTCCCAACAATCACCCCTGAAGGCTTAAGCTCGTATGTAGTCTCCTTGTATCTGTACCGGTCGTGGGACGCACCACAATAAGCTATTATGGATATCTGCAACCGCATTCCTTAACAGGACCGGATAATACATGAATAGAAGCGCCTCATCCAAAGCATACCTTTTCCGAGATCACAACTTGGTCAGACTATGATGTTCATCCTGTATCGACTATCGTCTGAGCGATGTATCCAATCACAGCCCTTTCATCGCATACGAGATTGTTTCGGGCTGCTATGCTTCATATATAAATAACCGTTTCTAGGTCATTTGGACAAGGGGAAGGGTAGTTGTGCATTCCTTTCGGTTGTGGATCCAGAGTGGGGTCATTTTCCCGAGTTAATAGGGGTAAATAGGGGTTTCGGCGACCCAATCCTAATGGACTAGTACTTAACACAGGACTTAAGAATACTGATTCTTTTCGTGTCATGAGATACCTCTGTATCGCGTATACTGCGACGAGATTGCATGTTATTCAAAACATACTACGTGAATCATTTCATTGGTAGGCTACGCACAAATATCTCCGGCTAGTTGTTTTCGACTTCCTTCAACCTATATCCGTATCATCATTATTACATACACCATGGCATTCCGGCCTCCACTGTATGATTCTATGGATACCAACGTCTAGGCCTTAACCGCTAATTTAACCTTCATTCTTGTTCCATCCACCGGCTTCGATGTCATTCTCCGAGTCTAGCCATAACCGGAAGTCACAAAGTGTCAGTAAAAGGTTCTTTACAAAAGCTCCGTAACGCAGGCGAGGAGTGCAAACTGGACTCACATTGTATAATTCTGACTTCACGCTATACTGTCCCTTCCCATTCAGGATAGGAAGACCTTGACCATCTGTGGCGCATTCACCTAATCCTGTTTTGAAGAAGTCGTACTTTCGTGCCACGATAGCGACGATAACGCGCGATTCCAAGTTCGCAAGTTCCAGTCCGATACAGTTCCTTGGCCCCCTCTCAAAAGGTCGCCACGCACTTGACGGTATGTTCTTAGCGGCCTCACCCAACCATCGCTCGGGAATCCAGTCGTCCGCCGTCTCCCCATACACGGCTGGGTCCCGATGGATTATACTCTGACATGAGTACATTATGAGCCCGTCAAGACAATATTCTTGGCCGTTGGATTCGCGGATTTTGAAACCTGTTCCTGGCTCCGTCATGCGGACGGTGCTGGCAGGCGGGTGCAGACGGAGCGTCTCTTTCATCACGGCATTGATGTAATGCATGCGTGGGAGAAGATGCTCTCCATTTTGTGCGAGAACAGTACATATCATCTTGGGATCTGTCTCGGGTCCCAATATTTCATGGAGCTCATCGCGCACCGCTTTGAGTGCGTGAGGAGTGCGACTCAACTCGTAGAACACCCACTGCAGGGCGCTGGTGTTTGTGTCGTGGCCTGCAAATAGGAAACTGCGCACTTGGTCAGATGTCTCTGACAGTAGCTGTGGTGTCAGAGCCTCGGTATCCCGGAAGCTGAGCGCGACAATACTGCGGGACCTATTTCCCTCCGCCTCTTCTTTCAGCTCGGTATACTTCTTTTTTATAATAGCTTTTATCAGCACGTCGATACGTCGAGCTAATTGGTTGCGCTTCAGTGTGGTAAATGGGACAATCCACCACGGGAGATTATTCTTGTCATCATTGTATGTCTGAACAAGCTCCCCAAACAGTCTAATCACTTCGCCTTGCTTTGAGCGGTCCATTTGTTGGGCATTAAGATCGACCTCCATAACTGCGGCTCCGATAACATCAAAAGTCAAGTTAGAGATTAGGGTCTCGAGGGAGAAATCTTCTCCCGATGCAGAAAATCGATCCAGGTGGTCCAAGAACGGATTCATCTTCTCAACAATCAAGGGTAATAAGCTCCACAGATGTTGAGTCGCGAAGCCTGGATTATACCTCCTGCGGAGGTCCTTCCAGTCGGCACCCTGTGAGTGGGAGTTAGTGGTATGTAGATATTGGCAGTAGGGTCCGTGCACTGACCTCTTTGCCTAAAATCGATGTTTGCCCTATGATAGGGATCATATGCGTCCAGGTTGGGGATTTAGGGGTGCTTAGGGGGAAAAGCTTTGAGGTCTTGGATATCTGCTCGGCAATTTCATGACTGGGAATAAGAACCATGGGAGGGTTGATAGGCCGAAGGTCTACAAGCATGATCGATGGACGACCCATTGCTAACCACATTTCCTCAAAAATTCTGTCTTTTTAGTTGTTAGAACTGTAGTGAACATGATGCCCTTCGTGTCGCGATGGAAGTATAATTATCGCATGCCATACCTGGGTGCCGATCGTGTGTGCCACGATGCATGAATTGGCCAAAGAGCTTGAGATGCCCCCAAAGGAGGTGGTTTTCGAACTGCGGGATATGGGCATATTGAGAGATCCGAATATATCTCAGTCTTGTGTAAAGGTACGATGCCAGTAGCGCGGCGGCAGCGGAGAAGAGAATCTTGAACATTTTTCTATATCGTGCCGTAGAGGCCTATATAGTCTCTGCCTCCTAGGTAAATAGAAAATATATCTTATCAAGAATACTAGATAAGAGGATGAAACTGTTCTCGTGGACAGTATCGATAAGTAATTGATATTGAAGCGGAAAAGACAAGACGTCTGAATAATAGATAGGGAATTCAGTATTGAGAGGAAGCAGGAGCAGGGTTTGTGTTAAACGCACTAAGGAAGGGTATCATTCGTCATTCTAGGCTTCGGGGTAGTGCAAAATCACCCAGCCTTATTGATAACCGGCAAAGATGCAGTGGACTAGTTGAAGTTGCACGGCGGACCCCATGTATAAAATAAAGCGACAGGGGACAAGCTGCGCAATGAAATGAGACATCATATGAATTTCTTAGCATTTTTGTAGGTCTGGTTCGTCCGGATACCCTATTTGCATGCTCTGACTGGTCTATAATTAATTATGGGGTAGCAACAGCCCCTTATTGTAACGCTGAGACAGGGAGCGTATGCAGAGGTAGTGTAACATCCCGGTCAGCAATCAATTACGGACCAACACGATATGCAGCCTGGCATGCAGGTTGGCATGCAGGTTGGCTATTCAGCACGGTCAAACATGGCCGGCCTGCTCTACTGATGCTATGCAGTTTGCATACTTGACGTCTTCTTTCTGGATATAAGAAACAAATACCGGCTAAACCTTAACTATGCTACATAAGTAGGCATAAATCTAAGAGTTCCACTAATTATGTGCTTCCGGATATATAGATGGGTAAATTTATGTAACACAGTTGGCACCGATATACTAAACTTCACTTTCCAGTGCTCTATATTGCAGCCGCAGTTGGTTCACCTGGTCATCTGCCGCCTATTCAGTTGTCTAACTTTCTTATTAGGGAAGCATCACTGCCAATTGCGGTATTTGTATATCATGTATGACTCCCATCTCCCAGCTTAGAATGATATATAAATGCAGACTTTGGACCTTGGCTTATATATTCAGTGCTTGATCGGCCAAATGGGAGGCACCTTTGGGATATCCCACTAAGCCTCCTAACAGACTCCTACTTGAAGGTACGATACGCTATTGCTATTCAGGTCGTCGCTAATACATGTTCAGATTAATTTCACCTGCGTAATCATCGGTGCAGTCAGTACAATGCTAGTTAGAGTATCCCTCTTAGTGCTCTATCTCCGCATATTTAACCCAGTTCGAAAAGTGTCCTTCTCAATTTACACCTGTATCGGTGTTGTTGTATCCTTTTATTTAGCAACCATAGTTGCCGAACTTGTGGTTGGTATCCCAAGGCCTGGCGGCGGAGGATGGCAACAAGCCCAGGTAAAATATGGACCATTTGGACTCAGTGTCTCTGTTGCCCGTGGCATATTTGGCATTATATCGGACTTTGTCATCCTCTTCATTCCACTGACACAAATAATCTCACTCTGTCTCCCACTGAGAAAGAAGATTATTTTAACAGCCATCTTTCTGACAGGCATACTGTATGTCTAATACAATACTCGTCTAACCCCGACCACTTCGAAATTGAAACCAGTAGAAACATACTTCACGTTGAAAATGCATACTAACTACAACAGCGCCTGTGTGTGTTCCGTTCTCACTTGCGTCTTCAGAATCAGTGTTGGTTGTTAGTGGTCACTGGTATGGACCCACATACCAGTAGGCAGTACATATGTACCTATCTCCCGTTTATATAAAGATACGGGCTTTGCCCGTATCCCTTTTAAATAAATAAATAAATTTTAAACCAGAATATAACATTAATTTTACCATTTTTTATTATTATTATTTATTATTTTTTTCCTTTACGTACGTATTTATTAATATTAATTAATATTATTAAATAGTTAATAATATAAATTAATAACGTTAAAAAAATTATTATTATAATAATTTAAAAATCTTTTCGCGTTAATATTATTAATAAATTTATAACATTAACATTAATATTATTTTCCCCCGTTTATTCTTATAATAAATAATAACCTTTTTTTATTATTATTATAAATATTATTATCGTTATTATCCTTAAAACCATTTATTATATCGGATAATTAATAATACGCCGGATTATCGTTTAAAGTTATTAAAAAGCGACCTTACGGAGGAAAGAATTAATAAATAAGGTTATAAATTAAAAAAACCGTTTAACGGGAAAATATAAATGTTTTTACTTAATTTTTTAACTTTATTTTAAAACGTATAATATTATTAATTTAAACGTTTAACCTTACGGTTATAAAATAAATAAAAATTAACCTTTAATAAGCTATTTTTAAATAAAAGGTTATATAGGTATTATTTGCTTTTAATAATTTTAAAATAACCGATAACCGCCCCGATATTAATTAAATAATAAAAAAAACGTTTAATAAATATTAAAACCATTTTCGGGGATTTATAAAAATAAATTTCGAAATTATATTTAAATAACTCCGGTTTATTTTAAAAACGGCATTAATATAATAAAACGTATACGTTAAAAAAAATAATATAAATTTTATAACTAAATTAATTAATTTTATTATTTAATAATAACTCCCGGAATAAGAATTTATTAAATTCGAAATAATTATAAATAAATAGTTTTATATATTAATATAAAAAATATCGGTTTATAATATAAAATACGGACTAATTTATTTATAGTTTTATAAATTATTTATATATTTTATTATTCCGTTCGGGATATTTATAAAACCGTCCGGTAAATTTTAATATAAACCGTTTTAAAATAATTAATTAAAAACTTTAACGGTATAAATTATATTATATAAAATAATAACCCTATTTATTTTATTACTTAATTTTTTACGTTAACTTTTAAAATATATTTTTAATTAACCTTTTTTTTAATATATTTTTACCCCGGATTAACCGCGTACCGATTTAAGTTTTAACCCGGAACGTTTAAAATTTTATAAAATATTAAATATTTTAATAATATTTAATAACCCTTTTTTTTTAAAATAAACCTAATTTTAACTTATTCCGTTTATATAATAACTTTTTCCCGCGTAAATAACGTAATTTGTTTTTTCCTTTTTTTATTTAATTTATATAACCTTTTCCCGGGAATATTAACTTAAAATATCCGTATTAATATTTTTACTTTTCGGGATATTTTTACGGCTATTTAATTTATCCGTTTTACCCGGGTATACCGGGTTATTTATTTTAACTTACGGGAAATAATTAATAACTTTTTAAATAATTATATTTAATAATAAAAAAGGATAACCGGACCGTTTCTTTTTAAAAGATTTAAATTAACCTGTATATTATAAAATTTAAACAGTTTAAAAAATATTAATTTTTAATATTACCTTTTTTTCCCCTGTTAATTACTTTAAATAAAAGACCGGGGCCCGTAAAAATTTTAAAAAGTTATAATTCCATTTTTTAAACGGTATTTAAACTTACCCCGGGATTTAATTTATTATTAAACCGGACCTTTATATTTATTAATAATTAATAAAAATAAATTTATTATGTTATTTTATTAATTAATATTTTAAATAAATTATATTTATCGATTATTATAAAATAATTTAAAAAGGTTTAAAATAAAGAATATAATTATATAAAAAATATTTACGATATTTTAAAAAATAAATTCCGCTTTTTTTTTTAATATATATTATATTAACAGTATTTAATAAACGTAATTTTACGCCGTATTTTTAATTATTTTATTAAAACGTATAATATTATACTTTTTTTATAACGTTTTTTATTATTTAATATTTACCGATATATACTTTATTATAAAACGTTATTTTAATACCGAATAAAATAAAATATAATATTATTATAATTAAATATTTATAACTGTTTTTAATATTAAAGCTAAAATGTGACGGCTGGTTTATTCCTAACTATTAGTCCAGTCAAAGGGTTTATGTTAACAGGAGTGCTGGGGGTTTTAAGCAATAAGTAATCACGTTTAGTAATAGCAAAAAAAAGGGTGCTTTAAGTAACCAAATTATATTATAAACTAATAAGCTTAAAAACTATTTAAAAAAAAGGTAATAAACGTAACTATATATTATTTATATCCTTTATTCCTAATATTAAAATATGTAATTATATTAAATCCTTAGATTGTAACGGATTTAATTAATACCTTTAGATCCATAAATTATAACGGATCCATGTATAGCTTTTTTTATGGCTTATTAAGTGTGGCTGGCTTACGTCTTTATTCTTCCGGTAATACCGCCAACGAATAGGGTTACCAGCCCCCACTTGGCCTAATCAGGCCATAACATAAAAACGCCGGTAAAAGTAATTTAAAAATGCTTTAAATTTTAGTTAATAAGTTTTTATTATATTAAAAAGCATTAAAGCCCGATTTCCGAAAAAAATAATAATTAATCGCCGTTATATACCGAATTTACTATATATTTTTTAATTTTAATATATTTTTTTCGAACCTGTTACTTACTTTAAAAACTTAATAAATAAACTCCGCGCCTTAATTAATATTTATAAAGTTATAAAAAAAGCTAATTAATATATAATTAATAATAATAATAATAATAATAATAATAATAACGTTTTTTATATTAATTATAAATATTACCGAAACGATAAAAATAAAAAATATTATTAAAAATAAAAGCCCGATAAGTAATAAAAACGTAAATGTTAAATATATAAAAAAAAAGGATATTAATTTATTAAATATTTAAAACGGGAACGTAAAAAAGTAAAGACATAATAAAAAGCTAAAGAAATATCCCGATATAATAGTTATACCGTTTTCTTTATTAAATATAAAAAAAATAAGCCCGTTTCGGAATTTAAAAAAAAGATTACCGTGAAATATTTTAACCACTTAAATAATAATTAATATCTTATAACTGCTTATTTATTTAATTAATCTTTTTAACACCGAATTAACTTTTTTTTATTTACGATACAAAATATACCCGATATTATATTTATTTTAAATAAATATATTAAAAACGTGTTTTAAAGAATTATGCTAAATATAAATATTATTAAAATATCCATTATAAAAAAAGAATAATATTTTATTTTAATAAAAAAATACCTTAATTAACGAATCAAAATGGATAAAAATTATATAAAAAAAACTAATATCCGTTTTAAAAATAAACCCCGTATTAAATTATTTAATATAATTTTTATTAATACTTTTTTAAGCTAAATTAATTTTTATATAATAAAAATAAATACCTTATTTTTAATATTAATTAAAAACATAAATCGATTCGGTATATATTTTAATAATATTACGAATTAACTAATTAATAAAAACGGCGTAACGGTTAACGTTATTTAAAAATAAATGCACTTATGGTTTAAATTTAATAATATTATTTATTTTACGGAAATAAAATTACGTAAAATTTATATACTTTTCGGATACTTATTTATTAGCAAATTATATAACTTTTTAAATAAGGTAAAATACGATATTAAAATCGACATTTTTAAAAAAATTAATAAATTTTACTATTATTACCAGATTAAAAATAAAGCATTTTAAAAGTTTAAATTTAACTTAAACAATTTAAAAATAAATTTTAATTTTAAGGTAATTATTAATATAATATATTGAAATAAAAAACATATTTTTTATATTATCGATATAATTATAAGATTTTAAGTAGTACGTTTTATAAGGAATATATTAATTAAACAAATATAAAATATATTTAAAAACTGCTAAATCGATACGTATTTAAAACCCCCGGATATTATTATTTATAACGTTAATATAAATTTCGATAATATTAAATTCCGTAATAAAACACGTTTTATCAGAATTATTTATTATTAAATATTAATAAAAGTATATTAATTTATCGGTAAAATAAAAAGGTATTATGGTTTTATCCGAAAAGCATATAAATTTATTTCGGAAAATTTTAAAAATATTAAATTAAAATTATTACGTTTATAAATAATAATAAAAATAATTAACGATATAATTAATTTTAACGGTTTTATTTTTACTTTATTAATTTTTAAAGCTTATTTTTAAATTAATATAAATTTGCTTTTTATTTTTATATAAATTTAAAAAGCTTAAGTAATATAAAAGGCTATAATAAAGGTTAAAAAAATTAAGGTATAAAAATCGATTTAAAACGCGTTAAATATTAGGAATAACCCGAATATATAAAAAATACTTTTAAGATCTTTTTTTTTAAATAATAAAATATTTATATATAAAGAAAAAAAAAGATAAAAAAACCTTTTTAAAGTTATCGCGGTTATTAATAAAAATATAACGGTGGATTTAAAAGTAACGGAAAATATAATAATTTTTCGGAGCTTATACGTTAATCCTTATATTTAATTAAAAAAAAACTAATAAATATTTTTAATAAAAAAATCGAAAAAATACGTATAAACTTTTAATACGTTAATATTTTAAAAAAAAATAATAAAACATTAACTTTTAAGCTTAAAGTAAATAAAAAGATCGTAACGTTTAAAAAGTTATTTAAAGCTTTTAACTTTAAAAAATTAAACGCTTTATTTAAAAAAAAGCATATTATAACCCGAAATATACGACGTTATTAATTATTAAAATATAATAATTTTTAAATTAAAAATAGTTTATAAAATAAAAAGTAAAAATATTTTATTATTATATAAAAAATTATAATTAATTATTTAAAAATACGGAAACCCCGATAAAATTTTATTATAATTTATGTACTTATTATTTAATAAACCAATTAACGTTTTATTTTAATAATAACTTTTACTTTACGGTTTAAAAGAATAAAAATTATAATATAAAACATTATTATAGCTTATACCCAGTTTAAAACGCCGATATAACCGATTATTTTTATATAAGTATTTATTAAATTAAAAAATAAATACCTTAAAAAAACGTTATTATATATCGTTAAATTATTATATAACTTTACGGAATTTAGCATTTATTAATTTAAAACTTATTTATAATATTTAGCCTTTATTTATTAATATCGGATTTAAAATTATTCGGGATTATGGGATTTTAAATAAATAATATTTTTAATATTAATATTATAAATTTTTTAATTTTAAAAAACAAAGTATTTAATAAAATAAAAATTAAAATACGGTTATAAAAAATATTAAAAAACGGATCGATTAAAAATTTTAATAATTTATAAATTATTGTTTATAAATATAAAATATTTATTATATAAAAAGGGTAAATTAAAAAATTAAAACTTTTAAATTTAAAAATACCCCCCCCCCCGGAGTTAATAAAAAAATACGTTAAATAATAAATACGTAAAGTTTATATGTTATGACCTGGTCAGGTTACGAAAGGCCAAGTGGGGCCAATAATAAATCACGATCTTATTCGAAAAAACGAGGCTTTTAAGAAAACCTAACCACAGTGGGTTAGTTATATTCGAGTTACGTAATAAAAAGGATAGCCAGGATAGCTAATTATCCTAATAATCTAGGATAATTAGGATAGCTAATTATCTTAACGATCTAATAATAACCATATATTCCAGTATTAGGAATAAAGGATATAAAATAATATATAATTACGTTTATTACCTTTTTTTTAAATAGTTTTTAAACTTATTAATTTATAATATAACTTAATTACTTAAAGTATTTTTTTTTATTATTATTAAACGTGATTATTTATTACTTAAAACCTTAACACTTTTGCTAATATAAACCCTTCGACTGGATTAATAGTTAGGAATAAACCAGCCGTTATATTATATCTTTTTTATTTATTAACTAAAGGCCGTATTCGATTATTCCATAATAACATAATATATCGAGCCCGGTTTTAAAAGAATTAAAACATTAAACGTTAAAATTAAATAATAAATAAATAATAAAGATCGCGGATTTAATTATATCGAATTAAACCTTATTAAGTTAAAATTATATATTTTTATCGATAATTTATTCGTTAATAATAAAAATATAAATTCGTAAATCGGTTATATTATCGTTTTAAATAATAAAAAACCAGGATATAATAATAAACTTAATATTAAAAATAATATTATTTATTAATTATTTATTAAATATAAACGTATTATATGTAATATTTTAGCTAATAAAATATATAATATGGTTTAAGGATTTAATATAAGTTATATTATTTATTATACGTTAAATATTATTTTAACCCGGTTATTACTTTTTTACGTTTTATTAATTTTATGCACCGATTTTTTTTTAATATTAATATTTAATATAAATAAATAATATTCATAAAAAAAGGTTAATAATTAATCTGATAACGTTACGGTAATTTTATAAAAATAAAAAAATTAACGATATTTAATAAATTTATAACATTTATAATCTTATTAATATTATAACGAAAGCCATTTTTAATAAAGTTATAAAAACGTTTATTTAAAATTAAAAAGATAAATAAAATAAAAATAATATTATTAACGTTTATTACTTAATTATTTATTTATCCATTTATTTATTTACTTTTTATCTTAATAATATTTCGTAATTAGTTAATTACGAAAAAGAAATAAAATAAATATTAATTATTAATAATTATTAATATGGACCTATATACCAGTAAGTAATACCTATATATTTATCTCCCGTTTATATAAGGATACGGGCTTTGCCCGTATCCCTTTTAGATAGATAGATAGATCTTAGACCAGAATACAACACCAGTCTTACCACCTTTCATTATTATTATTTGTTATCTCTTTCCTTTACGTACGTACCTACCAACAATCAGGTTACTGCATGACCTAGACTATACATGGGGAATGACCATGTCAAACACGTTTGCGTGAGTTCCCCAAATGCCTTGTCTTAATTTACCAACTACACCTCTTACATAAGAATGCAGTTTTAGTCCAGTGAAACTGACTTGAAATATAATAGCACGATAGAGCTTACTGTCGGTCACATATGTTGCTCCTTACCCATATTGCCACCATTGATTGCTTTTATAAATAAAATGAAGCTAGTTTCCACTCTTATGGGATACCTACGATCGTCCTAGAGCAAGAGGCATGACAGTGAAGCACACATACCTCCTCCAGTTTCAAATACTCCCAACGACCAGCTACCTAGGATCCCCAAAGGTTATCTGACCGGTGTCAGGTCATTCATTCAGAGAGTCCACTTGAGTGGCTTCTTAAAAAGATCAGCAAGTCACACAGTCGATACACAGTCTAATTACTATGACCTTGAATCCATGGATATGGATTATCATACGCAACTCCGGAAGGATGTTAACACTCAAAGACTAATCGAGACTTCTCACGAGTGAACCTCAAATCCAGAATTGGATCCAGTCAAAGACCGGGATTATTGGGCTTCAGAAAAGGTGTTAGGCTTGAGATAGTGGTACAGAACTTAATGAATAATCGCTGGTGTCTAGGATTGGGATTTAATATTTCCTTCTATCATTTGCCGGTCTAGCCTGAGTAACTACTAGGAAATGTCACAGACTCACAGGTTTTGTTTCATCATCTTCAGCATCAGAATCAATCTGCTTATTCAACAAAGAAACAGAGCTATAGTCATAATATACGCAGGGGCGTGATCAATTGTCGCGTGCAGAAGATGGAGACAACAGAAACAGGATAGGACCCGTTCGTATACTGGTTGGCTGGTATGCCGCAGAAAGTATCGCTGGGCCTAGGCTGCGCCTCTGCCTTCATCGACACTTGATACTTGATTGCCGAGAAACCCAGTATCCAATGATACTAATATGCAGGCGTTGTTGAATTAATGTTAAGAGAAAGCAAAGCGGAAATAACTAGTGGTTCTTAGTACCTACATACCCATACCTAAGTACTTAGTGGCGATAGGTCTTCGACGCTAAAGTGTTATGTACTGTAGGCCTAGAAATAGGTAGGCTGTAGGGATAGAGATGGTAGGGCAAAAGATAGTGTATTTGTTAAAATTAGCGCTACAGTCTCCTACTGTGCGATATATCCATACAACTACCCCACAGTACATAGTGAGTAGCCTCAACTCATTACTCTGTCTGTCCGTAAGGGGAATCATACGGGGGCGTATGTTGCGCCACAATGCGGCTGGAGACTTGTACCTTTTTAACTTCTTTCATCTACAATCACAATACAACCTCTTATTCTCTAAACCAAACACAATCACATAATCACCAGCTAACAAACCGGAGACTGAGTCAGTTTTCTGGTTTCATTTGTAAATATGGCGAATTGTGCTGATGGTGAAAATATCAACCATCAATCTACACAAGATTCAGGAACGTTGCCGATACCCTCTGTGTCCGATACAACTAATCAAATATCCAACACAAAGACACGGACTAGGAGGGCACATAACAAGTCGCGAAATGGATGTCTCTATTGTAAGCGACGAAGAATAAAAGTAAGACTGACATGTAATTGTTATATATTTGCTACCCCCTTCTTCCTGTGTGGTTGGCGGTGAAGATGCTCTCTTGGGGCTCGATCTTTGCTAACTATCCATAGTGCGACGAGGGTAAACCTGCTTGTGGAAACTGCATGCGTTTTTCGCTGACCTGCAATTACTCCTTCGGTGGGTCATCTGATAACCCAGAACCCCATAATTTCATGCCAAGAAAAAGGGAGCGGCCTCGCAAGGACTGGTCGGCTTTGTCGGCAGAGAGCAACCTCCCTATTGATGAACCAGACGCCAGCTCATCCACGATTAAGGAGTCAAGTTTCTCTCTTACTCCTTCTCCCGCTACTTCCCTGGAAAGACCATTACATCTACCATGGGGAGTCGAAGACCTGGAGCTACTCCATCACTACATGAGCTCAGTCGCACTCAGTGGAAAGGACACGCCATTTTGGCGGGATCAACTTCCCCGTTTCGCTTTCTGCCATTACAGTGTTCTTCACTTGATTCTGGCTATTTCGGCGCTGCATCTAGCAAGACAGGAAGCCAATCGGGCAGATGAGCTTGTGGAACGGGCAGAGGCGCACTTGACTGTCGGGCTGCATCAAGTAAACCAAACCTTGCCCAACTTGAACGAAGAGAACTGCACTGAGTTATACATATCCACCATTCTCATCTGCGTATGTACGCTGGCCAAGAAGCCTGGGCCTCGCCATCTGCTTGTGGTATCTGAAGACCAGGAGGTGGCTTGGTGGGAGCTCTTCCGAGGTGTTCGGATCGTGGTGGAGACGTTCGGGATTGGTAACGTAGTTGCCAAACTTACGAACGACACCGCTTCTCGACCAACCGCGAAGCCAGACGAAGGAACCGAACAAGGTGAAGTTAACCACATCTTGCCGAAGGCTATAGAGTGGGAGGGTGCTCTGAATGACCTCTTCAGCCTCATTACAGCAGCTCCTGATGGGATGAGGGAGATATACCAGAGCACAGCGGGGACACTTGTCTGGTGTTTCCAGGAAACATATGGGAGCTCAGCAGAGACAAAACCCGTCGCAGACGTCAAGTTTCAGACCATTTTTGTGTGGCTTTATCGGTTAGAGGATGCTTTTGTGGATAGTCTAAAAGGGAGGGAACCCATCGCGCTTGCGATACTCGCTCACTTCGCGGTTCTACTTCAGACACTTGAAGTAGTCTGGTTTCTAAGGGGATGGGCATCTCATATTGTGGAGGCAGTGTCTGAGATCCTGGCATCTTCACCATGTTCCCAGTGGATACAGTGGCCGGTTCGGCAAGTGCAAAGCGGGTCAGGATGTTCGAATAATTGAAGCCGACAGTCCAAGGTCAAACATTAAGTGTATATCTATCGATACCCGCTGTGTTGTTCACACCATAATAAGAGACGCAAATTTACCATATGTCAACTAAAAGGCCTTCTATGTGCGTATATTTCAAGCTTATGATGCGATATGTATTCATTTCAAGAAGTTCCTAGCTACAGGAAGTAATAATATTCGTTTGAGATTGCCCTTGTAACTACACTAAGAATCTACAGCTCTTGGGCTACACTTTACGTATGTAGTGGCTATAGTGACGGGCCATCAAGATGAGCTCAAATATACACTACACTTCTTTGCGTCTATTTAATTAAATAATATCATATGCTTGTATCTGGGATCATGCCTAACAGCGACTCTCGGCCTCTGGCATTTTTTGCAGATTTGTGCGTAAAGCTGTCAATATCGGCCTAGGTATTTGGGTACATGGTAGAGCGAATACGCATTTTTCGTAAACATAGTGGAGCATAGGCCCCGCCCCCTGACGCTAAAAAAGGGTGAAGATCTCCCTTATCCCTAATTGGTTTAGCGCAAGGGATCTAAAGGAAGAAAGCCACTTTGAATGGACTACAGCATCATAGGGATTGATAGACCGACATAGGTATGAGAAGCAAACTAACAAGGGTATGAAAAGATGTATACTGATTTTAATTTCATATATGTTTATATAAACTTCTTCCGCCGATACTTGTTATCCTGGGACTTTTTTCTTCCCTTTTTACCAGTGACCACCAATATTCATTCGGCCACTTTCATCCCAAGAACAACTCGTTAGGCCCAGACCAGTTGACCTTAAAACACTGCCCACAATGTCCGCCGCCGCTGATTTCAAGCACGCCGATTCCTCTGGGCCTCCAGCCTATACAGCTCCAGAGTCACAAGAACACTCCCCTCATAATGTCACGGGGAACCACGAGACCTACCCTCTCCACCAACCGACACATGATCGAGGAGCATCGGCGGGAGAGATTAGAGGTGGTGACTGGCAGAATAGTCTCTTCAACTGCTCACCCTGCGGGAGTTGTATATTGGGCACCTGTGTGCCGTGTCTACGTAAGTTGGAATTCTATCATATATCCATCGTCACCGGCGTCGAAATTCTATTGAATGGAGTGCTGATACGATTACATCCCCGTTATAGTTGTTGGCCGAGCATCCTCTAGACTTCAAGACCCGAGCAACCCTTCACCCGAATATTTCAATAGCGACTGCGTTATCTACGGCTTCCTCTCGTTATTTGGGAGTGGCTGGATCTTCAGCATGATCAAGAGGGGGGACATACGCAGACGATTCGACATACCGGGCAGCGGTGTGGGTGACTGCTGTGCCGCATTTTGGTGTCAGTGCTGTCAGGTCATACAGGCGGACAAGGAAGTGAACAGCCGCTTGACTTCTACGCCTATCTATCAGCCCTATCAGTCGCCAAGTGAAGGCATGACTGTCCCCCGTTGAGAAGTCACGTCAGAGACACACGGTCTTGCTGAGGTTTCATAATATCTAATCTCATAATTAATGTTAATGTCGTTTTATTTCAAAGGGGTTGTGGAGGCTTGTGACCCTATCTCCGTATAAGCGCCGTAGCATTATACCAGAAAGCTCATAAACATTTTGCAGTCGCCTATTTCCCTATCACTCTCCATTGCCAAGCAGCTGTACCTTTTGAGCAAAGTCCTTAGTTTTAGTGCCAAGACAAGTACCTTGGAAGCTGTACACCCAATATTCACTCCTCTGATTGCTTTGTGAGTTACTAGGAATTCTAGAAGCAAGTCCGAACTCGGGCCCATCTGGGGCAACAAAAACCATATTTGAATGCTTGGCTGAACACGCATCTATGTCGGCAGCCTCGCCAGGCCCGCTGGTATACTTCCCACAAGGGGTCTTCTTCGTCTCTATACAGGCCAAAATAAAGAGTAAAAGACCAAGGCCCCATAGCATAACGGTATAAGTCTTGTACCAGGGAGAAGATATACACGGAACAACGGTTGTGGTGTGACCGCGCGCGAAGTAGAAAGCGCAGATGGAGATCGTGACAGAAGTCAAGACTAGACTGAATATACTCAACAAGAAGGTAGAAGTTGTGAACGTGTTAGCGTAAGTGTCGGTCCGGTTCTTCGTCCACGGTGTCATGTACAATACCACTGTCATTGACATTCCCAGCACAGGGAGGATGTACATCGCACGGAACGCTCGGCTAGCCCAGAAGTTGGTCGGCTTGAACCTGTCCTGGCACTGTACGGAGGACTGCGCGCCCTCGAGTTGCAGGCTATCAAGAGAATATCCCCTAACGGCCTCCGCGTCTTCGGCAGGAACATGATCGAGCTTGGGCACCTGCGGTGCCTGGAACGAGAAGTCGTCTGTTATCCAGAGCGCGCAGTTGAGTCGTAATAACCCCAGGATAGACAAAGAAAAGAAGATATTGTCGGCGCCTACCCAGTGCACGAAGCTATCGGACGCACGGGTGGTGCTGAGGCCTCGGACGAGCGGTATTAGTGCCTGCAATCCTTGCAGCGTGACAATAACCGTCTTCACCATCTCGCGTGAGATGAGGGAAATATGGGCATGCTCGGGAAGATGTGTGAAGTATGGTGAGCAGGCGTCGACCATGGCCTCGGAGCCGTCCCACCCCCGAGGCGTCCAGAACAGGGCATTGCTCGCCGCGATGCTCACGCGGTCCCAGGACCTCGCACGTATGCGACGGTCGGCGATCATTCCATATCTCCATATGATTGACGTCGGGTTGTACAAGCAGATGCGGTCATGCCATCTTGGACGCTGAGTGCTGAGATATGATGGCTGAGGCACTCCAGCCGCGATGTGTGCGATGAGCGGTGCTAGAGCCAACGTAAAGATCGATACCCAGTCCGGAAAAGTTATGGTATGACTCTGGTAGGTAGCAGGGAGGATATAGGGAGCTGCCATGATGATGGCGATAATTGCGACTGTAGCAAGGTCGTCTGCTAGACAAGCAAGGGCAAGGCTCTCTCGAACTGTTTACATTCTGTAAGGTAGAGTGCGGGAAAGTTGACAACAATTTCACTGAAATGGTAACTACTATTAGCTGAAGATATAAATATCCGATGCTGCCCCCAAGGTGACACACAGACTTGGGGAAGTTCCGAAATCGCTTTAGTTGACCGAGATACGCTTATTCTATTCCGCTGTGGCATCCATCCAATCAATGGGCATTTCCCCTGAGTGGCACTAGATTTGAGACCACGGAATGATCCCGTATTAGAATATCTTCGTAAACATGGCTTTTATTGCCTGACTTCCTCAAGCTGAACCACTTGTCAAATGTTGTTAGCGTCAGCTTCATGTGCTTATGTCATTTCTTGTACACATGTCATAAGTTGTGTGACGCTAAGAGCATATATCTGAAACCTAGTGCGATCTACTTCACCTTGGACGAGTTATACTAAATGAGAAGGCCGCAATATTACACAACGCCAACTGTATGGTTGACTGGATAGATGAAAGTTATTATAAAATCGACGTACCATGTATAAATAGATACGGCTAAAATGAAAAGTAATGTCCTTAAAGGTTACAAGTGAATGAAAATAAAACGAATGATATTACCCTAGCTGTTAGTAGGTACGTACGTAAAAGAAAGAGATAATAACAGAATGAAAGGTGGCGAGACTGGTGTTATATTCAGGTCTAAGGTCTATCTATCTATCTAAAAGGGATACGGGCTTTGCCCGTATCCTTATATAAACAGGAGATAGGTACTTCCTACTAGTATATGGGTCCATGCTAATAACCATTAATAACTAATATTTACTTTATTTTCTTTCGTAATTAATTAATTATAAAATGCTATTAAAATAAAGGTAAAATAAATAATTAAATAATAAATATTAATAATATTTTATTCCCGTTTTATTTAACCTTTTAATTTTAAAATAATCTGTTTATTTTTAATAAATATCCTTATAACCTTATTAAAGGTAACCTTTATTATTATATTAGCAAAGTTATAAATGTTATAAATTTATTAAATATTATTAATTTCCTTATTTTTATAAAATTATCTTAACGTTATTAAATCGATTATTAATCTTTTTTTATTAATATAAAAAAAAAGTTAATGCATAAAATTAATAAAATGTAAAAAAATAATAATCGGGTTAAAATAATACTTAACGTATAATAAATAATATAACTTATATTAAACCTTTAAATTATACCATATATTTTATTAATTAAAATATTACGTATAACGCGTTTATATTTAATAAATAATTAATAAATAATATTATTTTTAATATTAAGTTTATTATTATATCCTGGTTTTTCGTTATTTAATACGATAATATATTTAATTTAAAAACTTATATCCTTATTATTAATAAATAAACCGTTAATAAATATATATAGTTTTAATTTAATAAGGTTTAATTCGATATAATTAAATCCGCGGTCCTTATTATTTATTTATTACTTAATTTTAACGTTTAATATTTTAACTTTTTTAAAACCGGGCTTAATATATTACGCCGCCGTAAAATAATCCAATATGGCCATTAATTAATAAATGGAAAAAATATAAACTCCGCGTATTTATTATTTAATATATTTTTTTATTAATTCCGGGAAAAGTATTTTTAAGTTTAAAAGTTTTAATTTTTTAATTTATCCTTTTTATATAATAAATATTTTATATTTACGGATAATAATTTATAAGCCGTTAAAATCTTTTATCGATTTATTTTTTAATATCTTTTAAAACCGTGTTTTAATCCTTATTTTAATAAATACTTTATTTTTTAAAGTTAAAAAATCCGTAATATTAATATTAAACGTATTATCTGTTTAAAATCCCGTAATCCCGAATAATTTTAAATCCGATATTAATAAATAAAGGTTAAAAGTTAATAATATTACGAATAAGTTTTAAATTAATAAATGCTTAATTTTATAAATCCGTATAATAATTTAATATATAATAATATCTTTTTAAAATATTTATTTTTTAATTTAATAAATAGTTATATGAAAATAATCCGTTATATCGGTATTTTAAATTAAATATAAGCTATGATAATATTTTATATTATAATTTTTATTCTTTTAAGCCGTAAAATAAAGGCTATTATTAAAATAAAACGTTAATTAACTTATTAAATAATAAATATATAAATTATAATAAATATTTTATCGGGATTTTTATAATATTAAATAATTAATTATAACTTTTTATATAACGATAAAATATTTTTACTTTTTATTTTATAAACTATTTTTAATTTAAAAGTTGTTACGTTTTAATATACGGTAAAGTTATATATTTCAGGTTATAAAATGTTTTTTTAAATAAAACGTTTAATTCCTTAAAATCAGAAGCGTTAAATAATTTCCCGGGGGTTATAATCTTTTTATCTGTTTTTAGTTTAAAAGCTAGCATTTTATTATTTCTTTTAATATTAACGTATATAAAATTTATACGTATTTTTTTAATTTCTTTATCGGGGATAATTATTAGTTTTTCTTTTAATTAAGTATAAAGTTTAATATATAAGCTTCAGAAAATTACCGTATCTTTTATTACTTTTAAATTTACCGTTACGTTTTTATCAATAACCGTAATAACTTTAAATAAATTTTTCCACCTTTTTTTTCCTTTATATATAAACATTTCGTTATTTAAAAAAAAGATTTTAAAAATGTTTTTTATATATTTAAACTGTTTTTAATATTTAATACGTTTTAAACCGCTCTTTATATTTTAATCTTTTTAAATTTATATTAATATAAAAATAAGCCCCGAAAAGTAATAAAATAAATATAAAGCTATTAAAATTAGCTATATTATTAATTATTTTTATTATTATTTATAAACGTAATAATCTTAATTTAATATTTTAGTAAATTTTATAAATAAAAGCATAATATCTTTTTATTTTATTAATAAATTAATATACTTTTACCGGTATTTAATAATAAATGATTTTAATAAAATATATTTTATTACGGAATTTAATATTATTAAGATTTATTTTAATATTATAAATAATAATATCCGGGGGTTTTAAATACGTATCGATCCAGTATTTTTTAAATATATCTTATATTTTTTTAATTAATATATTTTTTATAAAACGTATTATTTAAAATCCCGTAATTACGTTAATAACGTAAAAAACAGGTTTTTTATTTAAATATATTATATTAATAATTATTTTAAAATTAAAACTTATTTTTAGATTTTTTAAGTTAAATTTAAACCTTTAAAATGTTTTATTTTTAATTTAATAATAATAATAATATTTTTTAATTTTTTTAAAAATATCGATTTTAATATTATATTTTACTTTATTTAAAAAGTTATATAATTTATTAATAAATAAATGTTTAAAACGTATATAAGTTTTACGTAATTTTATTTCCGTAAAATAAATAATATTATTAAAATATATTTTAAATCGATTTATATCTTTAATTAATATTAAAAATAAAATGTTTACTTTTATTACGTAAAAATTAATTTATCCGAAAAAAATGTTAATAAAAATTATACCGAGTAATTTAATACGGGGTCTATCTCCGAAACGGATATTAATTTTTAATTAAAATATTCCATTATTATAATAAGATATTATTCCTTTTTTATAATAAATATTTTAACAGCATTTATATTTAGCATAATTGTTTAAAACATATTTTTAATATATTTATTTAAAACGAATATAATATCGGGAATATTATTTTTTATAATCGGTAAAAAAGGGTCGATTCGATATTAAAAAACTTAATTAAATAAGTAAATAGCCGTAAAATATTAGCTATTATCCAAGTAATTAAAATATTCCGCGGTATCTTTTTCTTTTTTATCGTAATCCGGGGTAAATTTATTTCCTTTATATTCCGTAAAAAAAACGGTATAATTATCACGTCGGGATATTTTTTTAATTTTTTATTAAATTTTTACCTTTTTATATTCCCGTTTTAAATACTTAATAAATTAGCATTCTTTTTTTATATACTTAACATTTACGTTTTTATTATCGGTTAGGTCTTTTTAATAATATTTTTTATTTTTATTATTCCGATAATATTTACAGTTAATATAAAAAACGTTATTATTATTATTATTATTACCGTTACTATTTTTATTAGCCATATATTAGCTAACCTTTTTTATAACTTTATAAATATTAATTAAAGCCCGTAACTTATTTATTAAGTTTTTAAAATAAATAACGGGTTCGAAAAGGGTATATTAAAATTAAAAAACCGTTTAATAAGCCCGATAAATAACGGCGATTAATTATTATTTTCCTCGGAAATCTGGTTTTTATACTTTTTAATATAAAAAGAGTTTATTAAATATAATTTATAATACTTTTAAATTATTTTTACCGGCGCTTTCGGCTTTAATATTAAAAAAAGTTATAAAAATCCAGTTATAATAATATTAAATTTTATTTTATTCGGTATTAAAATAACGTTTTATATTAAAATATATATCGGTAAATATTAAATAATAAAAAACGTTATAAAAAAAGTATAATATTATATATTTTAAAAAATTAATTAAAAATATAATATAAAATTATATTTATCGAATATCGTTAATATAATTGTAACGGCTGGTCTATTCCTAACTATTAATCCAATCGAAAAGGTTTATATTAACAGAAGTGCTAGGGTTTTAAGTAATAAGTAATCACGTTTAATAATATCAAAAAAAAAAATGCTTTAAGTAACCAAGTTATATTATAAGCTAATAAACTTAAAGATTATTTAAAAAAAAGGTAATAAATATAGCTATATATTATTTATATCTTTTATTCCTAATATTAGAATATAATATTAAATATTAAATCATTAAAATAACTAAATTATCCAGGTTATTTAAGATTATTAGGATAACTAAGTTATCCAGGCTATCCTTCTTATTACGTAACCCAAATATGGCTTATTTTATCGTATTTATCTTTTCCAGTACCATGGTTAGGGATTATTTATACTAATCCTATTTAGGCCTAATAACCTAACCAGGTTATAACATAATCTCTCCCTTTTTAAGGTTTTTATCCTTAAAACCTATTATTCCTATTCCTCCCTTATTATAAATATTTTTTTCCTTTTTATCTCACATTTTTATTATATTTAATCGTGTTAATAAATCGATTTTTAAACGCGTAACTTTTTTATTTTAACGTAAAACTTTTTAACGTAATTCCTTTTTTACGGCAATTTTATCGTTTAATCCGATTAATATAACTCCTTATTTTTATTATAAACGCCGTTAATTCGAATATAAAATTTTTAACTCGGACTTTTTTTATTATTTATCGTATATTCGCTATAACCGGAATCAGTATAACGTGTTTAAACTTAATCCGGAATAATTGTAAAAAGTTACATCTTAATATTAAAAACTGGAGTTAAAACTTAAAGTTACAGAAAAAAAAGCCGAGAAAATGATTTTTAAAATAAACGTAAAACTTTACCGTTTACGTCGTTAAAAACGTATATAATACGAGAAAATAATAAAAACGGTTTTTTATAATATCGATAATTTAAAAAAATTAAAAAAAAAAAAGCGTCGGGCAGAAAATATACGTTTTACGGGGTTTATTAAAACGTTTATAAATTTTAAAGTTATTCCGGATTTTAATTAATTTAAAATAAATATATCGGGTAATTTTAATTAAGATATTATTTTTATTAACATTTCCGTCGGCGTTAATAAAAATTTTTTAAAAAGCGTTAAGCATTTATTAAATGGTTAATAGGTTTTTATATATTTTCGGAGTTATTATATTTTTTTTATTTAACCTTATATTTTATTCGTCCATCCTTGATTTATACGTTTAAGATTTTCTTTATTTTATATTTATTTACTTTTATTTCGATATTATTTCGTCCTATTTTTATAACGTTTATATTTGCTACGTTCTTAAGTAAAGAAATATAAAAAATTAAATAGATTTTAACTTTTAATAATAAGTCTAATTCGTAATTATTTTTTAATATTTTTCTAATAATTAGGTACGGTCCGATATATTTATAATCAAATTTTTTATTAAATCGTTTTATCGTAATATTTTTTATAGTTAAATAAACCATATCTTTTTCCGAAAAGGTTAATCTTTTTAACTTTTTTTAGTTATAATATCGGCTTATTCGTTAACGTATAAATTCGAATTTTTCCTTTATTTTCTTATATAATTATTTAAATCGTTCTAATATTAATATAATTTTAATATTATCCGGTCCTTTTTTATAAACGTTTCGATAAACGTTTAGAATAAATCCGAAATTAGCGTTAATAAGTATTATTCGTATACTTTTATAATAAGCTATATTATAAGTTAATTATGCGATAAATAACTATTTAACCTAATTATTTTACTTATAATTAATATATTATCGAAAATAAGTTTTTAATATTTAATTAATTTATTCCGTTTATCCGTTTATTTAAGGTTTAAAAGCTATTATAAGTTTAAGGTTTAATTTTAATCTTATTATAAAATTTTGCCAGAATTTCGATGTAAATATTATTTTTTTATCGGAAATAATTTCGAATATAAGGCCGTATATTATTATAATATGTTATAAAAAGATATATGCCATTTATTTTACGTCGGTGTTTTTATTATATAGGATAAAATAAGAAAATTTTATAAATCGGTTAACGATTACGAAAATGCTATTATAACCGTTATATGTTATTAGATTTTTTAATATCGGTAATTTAATAATAAAATCGAATATAATAAACTTTTATAGTTATTTATTAATTAGTAATAGTTATAATTCTCCGTAAAGTTTATATCGTTTTATTTTGGTTTTTCCATATATATTATATCGTTATCGTATTCGTTATATTATTAATTTCATTTTATTAAATATATAGGTCCGTTATAATCGTTTAAAAAGTTTATAATCTTTTAAATATCCGTATAAAGGATATTCGTAAATCTTTTATATTAATTATTCCTATAATTTTTATAATATTTATAATTTCTTTATTTATTTTTCCTTTAATAAATTATTATTATATTATTCGATTTATTTATATAAATTATCTCGAGTAATTTTAATAGCAGTAATTTATTGTTACTCCAGGTGTTTTTTTAACGTTTATCGGAATATTACATATTTTATTAGTATATATTTATTTTTTATAACAGGCTACTTGCTGATAACATCTGCTCGTCCGTTTTTTAATCTTTTCCTATAGATAATAATATAATTAAATTCCGTAAAGTACTTAGTATATCGTAACTGTTTTCCGTTAAAAGTTTAAATAATAAAAAAATATGTAATATTTTTATAGTCGGTATAAACCTTAATTTAATACATATTTCCTATAAGGTAATATTTAAATTTTTTAAATGCATTAACGATAATAAAAAATTTTTTATCGTAAATCGGATAATTAAATTCGGTTTTAATAAATTTATAAAAATAAAATACGATAAAATATAATTTTTTTTCTTTATTTCGTTATTTAATTTATACTCCGAAAGCATAATTTAAGGTATCGGTTTTTAACTTAACAAATTTTTTAAGATCGTATATAATAAGTATTAATTTGCTAATAATAACATCTTTTAGCTTTTTAAAAAATTCGTTTATTTTATCAATCCATATAAACCGTTTATCTTTTTTTATTAATTCCGTAAAAAGTGTTACAATATATCCAAATCGTTATATAAATTTCCGATAATAATTTGCTAAACCGAGAAAAGCCTGTACTTCTTTTATATTAATAAGCATTTTCCAATCCTTAATAATTACGATTTTCTTAAAGTCCATTTTAATATATTCGGGGGTAATAATATATCCAAAAAATTCCACTTCCTATATATAAAATATACTTTTTTCAGGTTTTATTAATAAGTTAGCATTTTATAATATTTATAATACCTTATATATATATTTTTTATATTATTCCTTTAAATCTAAATAAATAAAGATATTATTAAAATAATAGATAACGAAAATATTAAAATATTCTTATAATATATAGTTAATTATGCGTTAAAACGATGCTAATACGTTAATTAATCCGAAAAGCATAATTAAATACTTAAATAAGCCGTATTTCGGTTTAAAAGTTATTTTTTATTCGTTTCCGGGTTTAATTTTAATATAATAATATCCGTCCTTAAGGTTTAAAATAATAAACTATTTAGCTCCGTATAAACGGTCCTTTATTTTAATAATAAATAATAACGGTATTCGGTTTTTAACGGTAATTTTATTTAATTATCGATAATCGATTATTAATTATAATTTACCATTCTTTTTTAATATAAACATAATAAGGTATTTTGCTAATAATTTTAATTATCGAATATATTTTTTTATTAATTTATTTTCGAGGTACTCTCGTAATTTCTTAAATTCGATTTCGTTAAAGTTATAGATTTTATAAAATCGTAACGTTTTTCCTTTTATAAAGATAATCTTATGGTCCCATTTATTACGGTTTAATAATCCTTTTTTAAATTTTTCGCAAAACACCTTATCGTATTAATAATATTATAGTAATACGTTACGTATTTATAATATCGTTATATTTTCCTTTTTTAAAATATTATTAAAAAAGCGGAATCGTTATCGGATAAATACGATAATTTATTTAATCCTTTTTTCGTATCCTTTTTTTTTAATTCGTCGTATTCCTTTTAATAAAGTTTTTATCGTATCTTTATGCCCGTACTTATTATCCGTTAAGTATTAAAATCTCTTTTTTAAATTATCGTCGGTTTTTAAAAAATAAAGGAATATTATCTGGCCAATTTTCCAATTAATTAATAAATTATACTAATACAGTTATAATTACTTAAAGATTATGTTATATCCTTTTAAAAATATAATATCGAAAATAACGTCTTATTTCTATCTTTCGATATATATATTAAATTAATCGGTCTTTTATAATATTTTTCTTTCGTTATATTAAAAAATATAACCTTCGGCTTTTATTATGTTATAAAAGTATTATTTTTTTTTTATAATAATTATAACTTATTATATAATTTCGGGGTTACATAATTACTTTCGGCTCCGTTATTTATTATAACGGTATATTAATTATCTTTAACTTTTATTCGTATTATAATATATCCGTATCGTTTTTAAGCTTTTAAAATAACTTATAAATATCGTATTACGTTTTTAAGCCTTATAATACCGCTTTATGGCCTTGGTATAAACGGCCTTATTTTTTTAAATTCTTACCGTAAACTTATGCGGCGTTATATAAATTGTTATAAAATTCTTTTTTATTAGATTTTTCTTATATATACGGTTATTCTTTTACTGCTAATTTTTTATAAAAATATTTAAAACTAATCTTATTAAAGGTTATTCTTTTTAATAAGTTTTTATAAATATATAAATTAACATTTAATAACTTATTTTTTTAGCATCGGATTTCGTATTTTTACCATTCGATTTTATTCCGGATTTTTATAATTTCTAACGTTTAATATATATATTTGTTATAATAGTATACCTAATATCCTCCGGGGCAAAACATCTTTTTTAGCCATTCCTAACCATACGGTACGTAATTAATATAATATGTAATTTCTTTATACCATCGTTAATCGGTTTCGTTTCTTTTTTATTATAAAAAATCGAATCCTTTTTTAACCATTTATTTAATTCGTTTAATAATACCGATTTTTCGTTCTTTATATTAATAACATTCGTATTTTTAATAATTAATAAAATATTTTAAAAAATACGGCATCCGAGTTTAAATTTTTTAATTAATAAACTTATCCTAATTATAAAACTATTATAAATAAATTTTAAATCGTTATTTTTTAAAACGTTATTAAAATCGTTTAACGTAAATGCTGTATATCTTTTATAATTTATAATCTTATCGTTCCTTAAACTAATTAATTAATCGTTTTATTTTTTCTTTTTTTATAAAATAAGCTTCCGTAAAAGCTTTTTCTTTATCGTTATTAAAGTACTTGTTTTATTATTATTAACGTTATCGTTTTATTACGGCTTAAGCTAATTATTTAATTTTTTATAATCCTTATTAATAAATATTACTGTTTAAATATACGTAACGGATTATTCCGAACGTTTTTTTACCGGCAAAAGGTTATTTTTTTTTAGGTATAAGTTTCCAATTTATATTTCGTTTAAATCCTTTATATTCTTTTTTAAAATATCCTATTTTATTATAATTATAATATTTAATTTATCGTTTATTTTTTCGTATTATATCGAATAATATTAATCCTAATGCCATCCCGTAAAATGTATCGGTAAGTTTTTAATTTTAATTTTTATTATTTTAATATTTTTTAAATCCTTTAAGTACATAATATCCTTTTTTTTCTTAACGTTATTTAAATTATTTATTATCGATTTTAATTATTAAAATAATAAATTTATCGAAAGTATTTAATTTGTTTTACGTAATAATTTCATTTTTAATTAAATCCTTAAATCCTTAATAAAACGTATCGATAAAAAACTTATTATTAACCTATTTTATTTTAGTAATAAATTATTTAAATTACGCGGCGTACGTATAAACTGCCTTTTTTTATTTAAACGTTAGAAATTATTACGTAACGGCTCGGGCTTTATCCGGGTTTTTGTAATTAACTTTCATTTTTTCCTTAAAATTCTTATATTTTTCGAAAAAGTATTTAATTTTTTTAATTCTTTCTTTTTCCTTTACCCCGATAAAAACATTTAAAATAAATTTAAACCATTAAGTTATCCCCCCGGTAAAGCATAAAATAATATTAAAAATTTTATCGGTTTCCGTGATTATTATATAGCGTTATTAATATAAATAAATTACGGTTATAATAAAAAAAGGTTATACGGAAATAATACCATTATAAGGTCCAGATCTTTTAAGCTTAAATTTAACGGGTATAATTCCTTAAGTTACGGTTATAATTGCCGTTTACTCGATTCGTTTAATCCGTTTAAATAAAAAGTTAATAATTTATTAAAGGTTTTGGTTTTAAAAAAACATAATATCGGATATTGCTTAAAGTTAATAATATTATTAAATAAAAGCTTATAACGTATAACGGCTGGTCTATTCCTAATTATTAATTTAATTAAAAAGGTTTATATTAATAAAAATGTTAGGGTTTTAAGTAATAAGTAATTACGTTTAATAATAATAAAAAAAAATGCTTTAAATAATTAAGTTATATTATAAATTAGTAAGCTTAAAGATTATTTAAAAAAAAGGTAATAAATGTAGCTATATATTATTTATATCTTTTATTCCTGATACTGGAATATGATGTTAAATGTTAAATTATTAGGATAGTTAAGCTATTTAGGTTATTTAAAATTACTGGGATAGCTGGGCTATCCAGGTTATCCTTTTTATTACGTAACCTAAATATGGCTTATTTTATCGTATCTATCCTTTCCAATGCCATGGTCAGGGATTATTTATGCCAATCCTATTTAGGCCCAATAACCTAACCAGGTCATAACAATAATATACGTTAAAAAAAAATAAAACTTATTTTTTAAAATGTTATAAATTTTTTTATATAATTATTTTTTTATTTTAAACCTTTTTAAATTATTTTACGATAATCGATAAATATAATTTATTTAAAATATTAACCGGTAAAATAATATAATAAATTTATTTTTATTAATTATTAATAAATATAAAAATCCGTTTTAATAATAAATCAGGTTTTAAAATAAGCTTAAATACTATTTAAAAAAAGAATCGTAACTTTTTAAAGTTTTTACGGGCCCCGATCCTTTATTTAAAGTAATTATTTAAAAAAGGGGAGGAGGTGGTGCCGAAGGCTAATATAAAAACTGTTTAAGTCCTATAGTATATAAGTTAATTTAAATGTTTAAAAAAAACGGTCCGGTTATTTTTTTTATCGTTAAATAAGGTTATTTAAAAAGCTATTAATTATATCCCGTAAGTTAAAATAAATAGCCCAGGTAATAATTAAAAAAAAAAAGGTAACCAGGGTATAACGGGTAACCCGGAGGGTAAGGGTATTAATATAAGTGCCTTATATTACCGAAAGGTGGTTAAATGTTAACGGAAAAAGGTTAAATAATAAGGGTGGGCCAAATGCTAATAAAAAAAGGTTAAATAATAACGGGGAAGGAATATAATTATTTTAACGGAGAAAGGTTAATTAATACCGTTAATATATTACATAATATTTAAAGGTCGGGTTAAAGCTTTCCGGTTA
Source organism: Eutypella sp. D-1 (assembly GCA_023313575.1). Classification (NCBI taxonomy): domain Eukaryota; kingdom Fungi; phylum Ascomycota; class Sordariomycetes; order Xylariales; family Diatrypaceae; genus Eutypella; species Eutypella sp. D-1. The sequence goes on along the minus strand of JAJTTP010000013.1, from coordinate 797,938 downwards.
GCTGCTGTTAATATTTAAGGGCAGGGTTAATTAAGGTTATTTATTAAGGCGTAAAAAAATAAAAAAAAGGTTAATTAAAGCTAGGGGGAAAAAACTAACGTATAATTATAAAAAGTAAATTAATAAAGGTTATTAATTTTAATATAACTTATATTATTAAGGTTTTTAACCGGTTATTTTAAGTTAAAGGCTAAGGATTATTTAATATTTTTATAAAGGATTTAAAATATATTATAAAGCGGGTGGAATTTTTATAACCTTATGGGTAAACTGGCCCTTAATTTGTATTATAAATTAAAACCTTTTAAATTAAAACCTTAAATTATCGGCTTTTTATTAATTTAAATTTATTAAAATTTTATATTAAAAGTTAAAATTATATAATAAAATTAGCTAATACCGTTACGAAATTAACGTTATATTCTTTAATATATATACTTTTTTATATTAATACGGTTTTTAACGTAAACCGAAACGTTTTTAATATAACGTTAAAATCTGCTTTTATAAACTTTTAAAAATGGTCCTAATATTGCTTAAAAGTTTTTTTAATTATCCGGCTAATACCTGGTTTATTATCGGTTTCCTCGAAATTGTTAATAGCTTATATTAAGTTAAATTCTATCCATTTTATAACTTCTTTTCCTATAACCCTTTACGTTAATATTTATTAAAAGGTTATTATCATCCGTTATATAAACGGATAAAAAAGGGAGGTAAAAATCTATTTAATAATATTAATCAGTATTAATAAATACATACGTAAAAAAAAAGATAATAACAGAATAAAAGGTAACGAGATTAATATTATATTCAGGTTTATTTATTTATTTAAAAGGGATACGGGAGATAGGTACATAGGTACTTCCTACTGGTATGTGGGTCCATGCCAGTGACCACTAACAACCAACACTAGCTCTTCCTTGAGTGTTACAATTCGACCAAAAGCCATCTCAGTTATCAAACCTACCCTAAGAGCGGAGGGAGTAACACGGGGATAAAGGATTCGCTTTGAAGAAAGCGGGACGCATAGTCTCTTTTCCTTGTAAGCGCGGCCGACTTCACTCTACTCGGTACAAGGGCAGTTGCCAAATTCCGGATCAAACGACGCACCAATGTGCAATGGGCTGCCGTAGGCCGTGTTGATTTCGCTGAGGATGGTGTCATAGGCTTTGTAAAGACGAGTCAGAATGTATTCGCAAGCGACGTTACGCGATTACAGAACGGTGATGGAGCCCATGCTGGATACTAGGAAATCCTGCGAGATTGAGGATAGTGGAGAAAAGGACACTTACTTGTGACATTCGCGGCCACGTTGTATAGCCCAAGAGTTTCCTTCGTCTGGAGGGTGACCTTCCCGTCGAGCCAGTAGTACTCGTTATGCCAGTGGTTGGCGCCGTTGGTGAACCAGGTGTAGCCGTACTGTTCTCCGCCAGTCGCGTTGAGGCAGTTCCCGGTCGGGTCGTTGCAGAAGGGTGCAGGGCTATCGGCGAACTGAAAGCCGCTTCCTCCGGCAACCAGCTGGAACGTCCCGGAAGCGTCGATGGAAAGGTCGTCAGTTATCCCAGCACGCCTATACATCGTGTAAGTCAACTTTCTATACAGGCAACGCCGAGGGCTAGGTAATTAAACCGTACTTCCAGTATTCAACTTCCCAGCGGAGCTGAACGTAACCCTTTCCCTCCAGTGTCACAAAGTCCTCATTGTGGAATAAGAGGTATTTCCCAGCTATTCAAACACGGTTAGCACGCCATGTCAAGAACAAGATGATCCATGAGTCCAAGAATTCACTGACTTAGGAAACCGGGCCGCCATGTAGTCCATTGACCAGCAGTATCCGTTACGCCAGTCTCCTCCCGGCGGGCGAAGGTAGTGTCCCTCTTTTGAAGGGGGACATCGGGGGTAGGACTCGCCCAGCTGGAGGCGATAAGCCCCATAAGTAGGGAGCCGGTCATAGAGACCTTGTTGAATTGGCTGAGCTGCATGATGGACGTGGATACTGCGGATTCGAAGAAGCGGAAAAAGCGAAAGAAGCGATCGTGACTAACAACGGGAGAAGGGCTTGGTTGATCACATCGAGAGTCCATACTCGGATGCGAGCATAGCCTTTATATACGCAGCCATATCGATTTAGAGGCTATTGAAACGTCACGAGTATACGTCACATGGTGGCTAGATGGACTCCTGGGCTGTGCGTACACGACAGCATAAACATCGTGGTGTCGGCAAGCCCCGCGCTTCTTGCTTCCTTGAAACCACCAATAAGAGGGGTGGGCCAGACAATTTGGTGGATTCGCTTTCCAAAAGCTGCGTATGGGGCCGGTGCACAACCCAAATCCACTGACAAGACGCATGCGCGCCAGTCGGAAAAATCTTCTATCACGGCCTGCTCCATGCCCAGCAAGACTGCCGTAGCCCTACAGGCGGGCCCATTTACAGTACCGCCGCCTGCGGAAGAGGTGCCGGCCCCGGATGAAACGGCTGCGAGAACAAGTGCCGCTCCTGCAAATTACAGGTTGGGATACTATAAGAGGCAACATCGACGGCCGCACACAAGTCTATGTATGTAGATGCTCGAAGCGCGGGCTAAAACTTCACCGAGCGTACTAGGTTATTGAGAATCAATGAGAGATGGTACACGATATTCAGGCAAGACAAGAACGCTGGAGTTATGCAGGAATAGTAATTGAACAATCTTCCATGGCGTAGATCAGCGCAAGCCAAGATTTACGGGTCTTGTAGGTACGGGGTCCGGGGCAAGTCCCGGAGGTGGCAATGCGGCCTGAGACCCAAGTTATTCCGTGCTGTTTAGCGCTTACGCATCTCACCCACTTCGTCGTCTAATTATTCCGTTCTCTTATTCCTGAAATTTCAGAGTTGCAACCGCTAGTCTCCCAGATCTCCAGTTTTACTGTCATAACTTTATGATTCTGCGGCACGAGCCATAGTACCTAGAGTAGGCGGTGCATCTGGGACGACACGGTATGGTGGGAGTCTTTATAAGGCGCCCCTCCGGTTCGTTACTTGTAGTTTACGGGTTATGAGATGGTTGAGACTACTATTCACTAGCTTAACAAGCAATAATGCTGTAACAGACGGCGGCGACACATTTATTTGTGGTACTCGAGCACAATTTGGAGCTAACCTGCCCTAGCTGGCATGTATGAACCACGATAGCCATCAATAAGGGGGAGGGGGAAACTAAGTGTATTTTATGATCGCCGAAATGGATCTCACCCTCCCCTATGCACGCCACAGGTGGAGGTTTTTAATGTGATCGTCTAGTCAGTAATGATAAATGGTAGTGAGGGGCGATCCTAACCCCTTCTAAGCACGGTCGCAGCCGGTCCCATATTGAACCACAAGATCTTGGAAAAGAAGAGAAAAAAACGTCGTCCCGCGCCCCGTCCACCTCTCACCCCTTAATCAATAATGGTTTAAGTTGGGGATAACTTGATCAATATTTAAAAGTATATTATAATGGCTGAATATCATAGATTACTCTAAAAGGGCGGATTGGATTTAGGTACTTTGGCCCTTTTTACGTTTCTATAAGGAGTAAAACAGTAGGTAGTTCCACTGTTTACGTGCATATCTGGCATACAAGGTAGGTACCTACTTACCTCATATTATCAGGCCTCGATTTCAAGGTGTGGCAGCGCCGCAGGCGCTGCGACGTAGCCCGGGCTTCGCCCGGGCCCAAGTATCTTTAGGACTTAAATGTACCGACTAAACCCTTTTCGTAAACGTCCCTATAAAAAGCAAAAACACCTTAAAATAAGGCCTGATACTAAACTGAAAATATATCTATAATTTACACCGTTATATATAACCGCTAAATAGATTTGCTTAACGTATAGGCTTAAATTTAAATTATATCGTAAAATTTTGATATATTTTTATTTGTTTAAGTCAGGGCTCCCGTATTATATGCTTTTGGTCCTGGTTAGGATCGAACCCGTTACGTACGCGTTTAAAATGGCCCCAAAACGTAATTTGCACAGGCGGTTATTCCGGACGCCCTCCTTGCCAGTATAAAGGAAGCCCGGAACGTTATTATTTTTATATATCGACCGGTGGTTACGATATACTGGCAAGGAGGGTGTCCGGAATAGCCATATCTTAGCCGCTAAGACTCGCTAAAATGGATGGGATAGGCTGCAATAGGCTGCAATAGGCTGTAATGGATCAATAGAATCGATGGGATCGATGGGATCGATGGGATCTATGGGATAGATTTGATAGAGTTGATAGAGTTGATAGATTCTATCGATCCCATCTATCCCCTCTCCTACAGTATGAGAAACTCTTAAGCGCTCGGAACCAACACCAATACTCAGTCGATATCTTACCGATCCCGGTCGATCTCGACCACAGGACCGTTGAACCACTTCCTAGCCCACACAGCGTAATATAAAACGCTGAACATTAAAACCGCACAAAACACCAGGACGGCCCAGTTCATGTTCTCAGGCGTTACATCGTGGTACGCGGGCCAGAAGCTGAAAAAGAAGATAAAAATGAGGTATGTGCATGCGAAGATATTATTCGCAATCCCTAGGACACCGGGAAGACGCCAGGGGCCCCAGGTCAGGGTTGAGCCAGAAGTGTTGGTGAGAGAGTCGTCAGAGTCCCGCAGCCGGATGCCTCCAGTCAGTCGGCGGTAAAGCAGCAGGGAGGCGGCAATCAGATACGACCCGAACAGGCCGGCGACCGATATGGAAATGACACCATTGAAAGCAGTGGCGCTTCCTATGTTGACAAGGGATAAAACGACGGCAATGCCGATGGTAGTCACGACCGAATAGACGGGAATGCTGGTACGGCGGCTGACCTTTTTAAGGATTTTCCACCCAGGGAGCGCGCGATCTCGAGCGAAGGCCCAGTATACTCTCGAAGTCGACGAAACCATCCCTGTAGTGGCGCTGAAGGCCAAGACAATGACCAGCGCAGACATGGCAGCCGCACCTGCTGTAGACCCCACCGCATTGTGGAAGATTGCCATAAAGGGATAAATGGGGTTCTCTTCTAGCCGCGCGTCGATGTCTCCTATGCAGTACAATGTGGCGATTAACATGGAGAATCCCAACGTCCCGTTAATGAAAAGACCCGTGATGATTGACCAAGGAACCGTGACGGCAGGGTTGCGAACTTCTTCGGCCATCTAGTATAGTAGCGGTCAGTTAAAATGCACGAATAGAAACGCATATCACAGCTGCATATAGAGAATGGAACTCCTGTAAGATCATTATGCATGGTGAAGATGTGGCTGGAAGAGCAGGAGTGGGCTCTGACAGTCGCGCAGTCGCGCAACGGCCTGCACAAACAAGTGATGACATGTGATGGGTAAGGAACTTACATGAATAGCACCATCACCACCAACGAACGCAAATACGTTCCCCAGGACTCCAATACAGAAGGAGAGCCCCTGGGTTTGCCATTCACCAAGATTCAAGAACGTGTTAAAGACGGCATCGGAGGTTGCATGTTCGCTGAGGAACGCCAAGGGGAATATGACAGCGAAGAACCCAAGGATATGGAAGACAAGTACGAGGCCCTCAAACCTGGAGAGTGATGACGAAAAGGCGGTGTTAACCCCATAGCTACATATGACTACAGCCCAGAAGAGCAGCGTGCCGTGCCAGTTCTGTATGGTCTCCAAATAGCTTGGATGCGTCAGGAGGATCAGTCCCTGTATGGCGGTACCAGTCAGGTAGGCACCCGATGCGACTGATGCCTGCCAACCAGTGAGGGTCAACCAGCCAGTGAGATAGCCGAGGAACTTGCCATGGGCGGGAGGTGCCAAAATGGAGACCCAGTGGTATTGTCCACCGGAGGTGGGAGCCATCGAGGCCATTTCAGAGAGAGTCGCAAAGACGGAAAGGGTGCCGAGCCAGACGACGATGAATCCGTATATGATTCCGGAAGGGCCCCCACTGGAAGGTGCGGTAAGTATCTGTAAGGCGATGCCACTAGAAGGTTGAGGATCGCATACTTCTGAAGCCCTGAGAGAAAGACGCTGTTCACCCGTTAGTTACGTTTCCATGGCTGAATCTGAGCCCGTGGCTGGCAGCGTAGCTGGAGGCCTTACATCAATGTACCTTCCCAAGTGATCAAAACCGTACAGCTAAAGCCCAATATTGTCAAGAACCCGAAGTTGCGCTTGAGGACAGGCTTCTTTCCGAGGCGGACGAGCGCCGCATCGTCGCGAGAAGAGGGAGACCTGGGGATTTCGGACTCTCGTAAGTCCATCTGAATTCTCTCCTTCTGAACTTCGCCGATACTCATTGTAGCTAATAGGTGTGTAGGGAAGCTAAACTGGTCAATGCATTAGATGTGATCAGAAGGAAGAGGTTTTACCGACTCATAGGCAACAGGGACCTCGCGTGGTACATGTGTTTATGCTTGGCTTTTATTTATACTTGAAAAAGTGGTTTTTTTCCTCAGGGGGAGAGGGGGGTATTAAAATGAGCAATTAAAATCAAAACCCAGGAGGATCCAAACGTTGGGGATGAATATTTAGGGATCTCCTTATTTTGGGCTTCTGGCCCAGCCACAGTCCACGTCGAATATGCCTCGTTTCATGCAGTTGTAATCGAGGATCGGCCATGTTGGTATTCCGCGCATCCATAGAACCCCCCCGAAGGCAGTTAAAACAAGGTTACAACGCCTTCACACCATCCAACACCCGCATGCCGTTTGGTACATAAGCGGACAAATAAGCGTGGCGGAAGAGGATCCTTCCGATAAGAGGGAGGTGTCACAAGCTGCACTTGCTTCTGCCGGTCTCGGTTGTTCACATATTTGATGCACATAGTCGAATACTGACCACCCTTTCATAGAATAACCCCTTTGAATTAATATTCACGTCGGGCACCCAATTATCCCCTATTACTAGAGCATCCTGCTGAAGAGGCGCCGGCTGTATAACTACTCAGATAGTACCCCGAAGAACCCGTTCTATCTCGTGAAAGCTCCTCTTCAGATCCGGGGACATCCCCCACCCGAACAATGCCCGACTCCAAGCTTTCCATAAAAGGTTTCAGATATGGGATACAGGCTGTGGTAACACTTAGACAGAGAACAGCTTGATTCAGTGCTACGGGCAGATACATGGCGGACGGCGTATCACCACTCGGAAATGCATTGTAGAATGTAACGAGCTGTACGATCGCAGCTGCAACGACACTGGTTTTCTGTTAGATTATTATGTCACTCTGGTATCAGGCTTCTGCGACGACATACAGGAGTCGGGTCGAAAATACGGAGAGTAACGTCGCCTTCCGCGACGTCGAAATATGAAGGTGCCACATTATCAAGATATAAAGGGCGACGATGCCGAGGTCGGTGACGACGTTCAATACCGTAACAAAGGTCCACCATGCGCGCTAGCACAGTCACTAACGTCAAACTGAGAGAGCAGGGGGGGCATAGGTCTTACTCTATTCACGCAGCGAGTGCCGTTGAGGAAGTCCCACGGCGTCGGTAGGGCACATTGGAATATGGAAGTAAGCGTGGCCGGCACGTACCATAGTGCAGTTATTGCTCCGAGAGCCAAGTTGACTCGCCGGTGAAGCACGCTCGGGCTCAGGTGGTTGATGGCGATGAAGATGGACAGTTTGACGAGTGTTGAAGTCAGAACGAAGAGCGGGATACTGGCGTACTCTGCCTTGATATTTGTTTCGAGTTACCAATCCGGCCAAATACAGGATCGAGAAGTCTCATACCTTGATAACATTGTCGATCGACTCACTCGTTAAGCTGACCGAGGCCTGCCCGAGACCACTGGTGGCCGAAACGGTGATCGAGATGCATTGCGGTAGATACGTAGCCTTGCGTGAGTGAGCTATTAAATCACGGGTAGTTATCAGGGCCATTTCACCTACCAAGGCCCCCAATATCAGCCAGTCGTCCCTTGACAGCTTTGAAGTCATAGCGTATTTGGTTCCCAAACGCGCGCAAACTCCAAGCACAGCGACCACAAATAGAAACCATGTGATCAGCTGTATCTGGCTTTGGCCGCCAGCATCCCTCGGGCCTTGGTCCATAACACATTCGCGAGCTCAAACGTGGCGACGCAAGAGAGCAGCGGGAAAACAGAAAACTGACGTATTAGCCGCCCATCGATCGGTCAAGGGGCCGACATGTTTCGACACTGCAAGGGAAACCGCAGGCCACCACCTTTGGCTTTTCAGATATATAAGCCACGCCGTCGCAGACCTGTCAAGTGCCTATTTTCTTAAACGAGGTTGGGAGGGAGCATACATGCTTACTGGCATGTAAGCACCTTTGATTGGGGAGAGATAGTTTTGGGAGCCCAAATGAGGAGGCGGGACATTAGCTGGACCGCTGGGGTTACATGTGTTACGCCACACTCTTATTAAGTTCTCGGGATGCCACATATAGGTATCATAATATGCATCAATGTGGTGTAATGTATCTTTTGACTGCCTATTACAAGGTTAAGAGGATGGCGGGCAAACGGACAAAGTGGTTGACAATGTAGTTGGGTCCGTTCCAATTCACATAATACTACCTAAGTAGTGTGATTAATATCGAGTTTGACCCAAACTGCATTGTCAAACCCTTGACGCCGAGGGGAGGGGTAGTTCTTGAGCAATATTCCCAGGGAACCGTTCTGACAAAACAGAAGCTGCTCAGGTATGTAACACGGCCGCGGCGCTCTGCTACTACCCACCGTATAGGTGCCACAGGTCCCAAGTTGGTGGCGACCCTCCCAGGGCTTAGAGTGCGGGCTTATTGAACCTTCTGAGAAATCGGTGGAAATTTCACGTCTCTGTCCATTGCCAGCAAGCCCATCGCCCTTTTGGTACAGAACATCACGAGAGTGCAATCATAAGCCCGATCCACAAACACGACAATGGGTCTCGAACTTCTCGAAGCCGACACGGCAACTGATTTTCCTGCAATTGCCAGAAGCATGTTCGATTCGTACGAGGACCCGCCCCAGCCATTCTTCCACGCCTTCTTCCCCATCCATGGTGATATGCAGGATGCGCGCGAGGAGGCTATAGCTGAGTGTGCCACTCGACTGCACTCCTGGCACACGGAGGACCCCACAAGCTACTGGCAAAAGATTGTCGACACCGACACAGGCCGTATTGCCGGCGGTGCGCTATGGAACATCCATAAAGAGAATCCCTTTGCCGACGAACATCATATGGAAGCTACGTGGTTTCCTGACGATGGATCGCGACGCTTCGCCGAGCAGGTTATGGCGATCCACTCAGCGCCGAGAGTTCGCGTAGGCCAGCGTCCGCAAGTCTGTGAGTAAGATTTGCCGATTGCTTGATGGACACAGCTCATTCGAAATTTAGATCTTTTCATCCTCTTCACGCACCCCGATTACCGACGCAAGGGAATCGGCCAGAAGTTCATGGACTGGGGAATGGCGAAGGCGGACGAGATGGGAGTAGAACTGTTTCTGGACTCAACTCCTGCAGGCAGGCCACTCTACGATACCAATGGGTTCGTTGAGGTGGAGAAGAATGTCATTGTACCACGAACGAACAACCCTGATGACGCTTGGAAGGCGACGGAGAAAAAGATCGGTCATTCGACCTGGTTTCTCATGTGGAGACCGCCAGGCGGCAACTACGAAGATGGAAAGACTATTAAGCCCTGGGAGAAGTGATAAGCGCCGCAACACTTGTTTTTTCTTGTCGCGTAGGAGGGTTGGTTTTATCCTCTTCATTTCCTCCATTTCTCTTTATCTGACGAGATAGCGCCAGAAACTTATCATCAAGAATATCCTTTTGGGCCCACTACCGTCGCCCTTAGCCCTTAGAACCTCGTTTCTTAAACTTACTCAGGAGAAAGTAGGTATCAACTTTTGGTGATGAAATCAGCCTCTTTGTGTACCATGAGGAGATTATGTGGCTCCTCGAAACTTGTACTAGCCACGTCACGCCGGGAAGCCAAAGCGGCTGGTCAAAGATTATCACAGCGGTTCCTAATACATCTTCATACATTACTCATTGATGGGTTACGTAGAACCTACCAACAGTTATGTCAAATTGTGATATAGCGCGAACTCATCTTTCTCACCACCAACTACGCTGCAGGTCTGCCGTGTGATGCCTTACCTGACCCCGCAGCCCGTGGCCGGAGTCCCGGCCTTTTGCTACCTTTCGCCACCTTGTCTCCTGATTCGAAGATTCTGCAGTCCGCTCTTTCATACACAAATGGTCGCCAAACCAGGCCAAACCAAGCGGTGAGCTACTTAGCAAGGGTGGCATTGCTCGTTATCGTGGCCACCGAGTTGCATAACGGATATATCAGCTCGTACAAGCTTCAATGTTACTATAGGTTGTATCGGGAGATCAACATTCGTCCTCCAACAGGTACCCCTGTCATGCATCGTGCCATGCCATCTATGCGTGGTTCCGTGTCACTCAAAGAGTACTGGCAAGATCAACATGTGCGCACGAAATAGGCAGGCAGAAGGTAGGTAGATATGCATCCTTTGCTGCAACCACACAAGCACACTTTATAGATATAGGAGGCATAAGAGAAGCTCAATTGGTGGTGATTCACCCTGTGCTATCAACGGACCCGAGTAGATCCAGATGGTGTGATGTCTTCGATGTCATCGAAGCTGTCAGAGAAGACCAGCATCCGAACCTCGATGCTCTTCCTACGTACTGAGGTCTCCGGGACGTGGTTATGTTTGATGCTGGAGTGTACCGTGACTTTTTCTCTAGGTATTAGTTGTGTTGAAAGCGCAGTATGCATACATGCTGGGATGATACAACTCACACGGTACTTGGACGTCGGGGTCCGAGTCGAAGTGCTTGAAGATCAGGGCTTCATCTGGCCTTTGATGCTTCAAGAAGTACCACTTCTGGTCTTTGTTATACTTAGAGTAATAGAACGTGTTGATGAAACCCTGGCGGATGGAATCGGTCTCGACGACGTCGCCAGGCGCCATTGTCGCTCCGTCACACACAGCAAGCGCCCACTCGCTGACTGGGTTTCCGAGCGGTTTCCATACACTGAAATTGAAACAGTCAGTCGTTAATTCTCATAATTATGATTGGGAGAACAGGGTTGCATTCACTTGAGGGCTCTGATGCGCTGGCGAAGCATGCGCTCAGCATACTCAGGGTAGTCCCTCTGGATTCTCCGAATGACTGCGATAGGGGCCATATCCGTGTGCGCGTAGTTGGCGGGCAGAAGAGGTTGCAGTAAATTGCTGTAGTTGAGCTTCTCGTCATCCGCCGTGGTATTCTCACTGCTTCGAATCTGGACGCTATATCGTTAACATCCGAAATGGCTAGTTGGATCAAGCGGGCGCTCTACCCTCCAGTCGATTAGCAGCACCGTACCCACGCCTTGTAGTTTCTCCTCCAGCATCTTCTTTACGGCGGGTATGTACTGCTCCTCGATCGTTTCGTGGTCGGTGAGGTCGGTGAACCCGGGAAGCTGGGCAGCCGTGAAGCCGTTCGTATCAAGTTGGAATTCCTGCTCACGGCCGCGAAAATCCTCGACCAGCATGTCTTTCACATCCCAGGCTAGGTTGCTCTTGCGCCGGTCCTGCGCGTCTGGCAGGAGGTCGGCAAATATCTGGAAGGGCTTCTCCTTTTCGAAGATTGAACTCCACTTCAGGAATAGAATTGACCCTTCTTCACCTTCCATGGTGATGACCAAATTTGATGATTTATTTTCTGTGTCTTGCTTGTACGGAGGACGCCCGGCCTCCTTTGACCCAGGCCCAAATTAGATACAAGGAGGTTGGGTTTGACCTTAAGTACGTAGGAGGCGAGAAATGGGACAGCTCCAGTCATTGCCCCGCTGAGCGACAACACGATCAAAAATTGCCACGAGCCTACAGGATCAGGTATTGCTTGAGTGGCATATAGATAGCTAATCAACGATGCTACCGTTGTACTGTCTGCTTAGTCCGTCTTCCCTTGATGTTACTGATGCAAACCCCAATTGTATAACCACACTTTAGTTTCTGACTATCCGAATAGATGAGGGTCTTGACACTGCATGATGTTGCATGTGGCACTCCTTTATCTGAACACATATCGCCGGGTGTCTCACCGATGTGAGGACTAAATCCTCCAAATGGTGTAACCTTTGGCCAGACACGACGTGGGTTGCAGTTGTGATGATTAGTACATGCAGCGGATGTTGAACCTAGTTTGCGCACATAGGTAATGCCAAGCCGTTGCGATGAAAAGCTATGCATGTCGTCAATCATTCCCCACGAGACCTGATGCTCTATGAGATTGAGATCATCCCACCTGCTCTGGATTCAAGAACTTCAATTCCTCTTTGACCTCAGCCTCCTTTAAACTATACACAAACATCCATACCAAGGCGGAAAGAAACAGCAGTCAGACATTTTAAGTTCATAAACTGTCACCATGCCCAATCGCTACGAAGACCTCGTGAAGGCCATATCCGAGCAGTCCTCCCAGGACAAGCGCGCACAGCCTTGGAAGAAGACCACCGACACTAGTTCCCCTACGCCTAACGTCGAGTGGATCAAGATCAACGAGACTGCCGACCAGAGCGACTCCGACTCTGGCTCTGACTCTGAGGCCGGGCCCAACGTCTTCCATAAGTCTTGCGTCGACGTCCGCACCAACCTCTTTTAGTTGGCCAGTGATGGTATGTACGCGCCTCCTGCTCGATTGACTCTATACTAATAGGATTTCTTATTCAGGGTTCCTGTCAACCGAGATTAGTTCAGTTGCGATGTCCAGGGCTTATATGTACAAGGCTCGGCACTATCACTAAAGTCAGTTTTAGCTGAATACTACTGGCCATACAAGCACGATTCACTCTCTTGTATCCCTCATTCCGTGAGCGTAGCCGATTTGGAGTATCTAATTCAGGCGAGCTCTGTACTTGCCCATGTACCGAGCAAGCAGTGACATGGTAGGACGTATAAAGTAGTAAGCGTAGCATCGCAACCAGTGTATCCCGGTGCAAGACTTGTGAATCATCACTCAACAACATGGAAAACTCGGCCAGGGAGAAACCTCCCTCCCCCTTGCACCACCGACTCGAAAGTCAAAGGCCTAGAGACAACGGTGGATGGACCAGCTATGTCAAAGTAGAATAAAGAGCACCTGGCAGTCTCGCTCCCTTTATTCCGCTAGAGGCCCCAGAGACGTCGTAGAGGCGCTCCTGTCGAGCGATTGCATAGGCGATGAATTTGCGCGCCCAACTCGATACCTGACAAAGTATAGGTCCTTCCGGACAGAGGCCGCTCTTTGAAGGCGTCCTTGTTGCTATCGTCTGCTATCCTGGCGCTCGGTTTAAGGTAGAAATGGCGGGACTTGGCGGAATCCAACGTTGAATCATGACATATAGTAACTAGGTATGCCTAACTATAGCTCCGTTGAGTGGCCAGCCCCATGATATTCTCTACTCTTCTTTTTACAATCTTTAATATGTACCGTTCATAAAATCCTTCTCTATGTAAAATTCTTGTACCCCTTTTTAAAAATACGGATGTCTACTAGAGTTAGTCCATTAATTTTGTCTGTTGCTTTTGCTGTTGTTGTCGTGGTCTTCACGTTGTACCGGTATTACCTGTAGACCATCTGTGGTTACATAAGGGTTTTTAAGGATGATCTCCACAATACCCCTGAAGCTCGATCGATATATAACCCCGGGGAGATAGATAGTTGCCCTATATCTCAGACCTCAATTTCGACACTTATAGCGCTATCGCGCTGCATTGTAGCGCCGTAGCTGCTATTGTAATTGCAGTACCTGTTCAACCCCTTTTATAACAGTTTTCACACAAGGTTTGAATATTGACACAGGCACCGATAGGGACCTTCAATAGATAGATAAGATAGGTAGATAGGTGCCCCACCTATGGGTACCACCTATATCCATAGGTGGCCACCCTGGCTAGGATGGATGGGAACTCTCCTTCACATCATCATCAATATAATCCCTTTTGACCCCAACAATCTATATTATACGGTGCTTATATCAATTTGCTTTGCCGAAAGCGGGGTATGCAGAATGGGGGCGCGGGATGGTATCCTTTTAGCCTGGGCATCTAACAAGGTCCGATTTCGCTCGCCTTTTATCCTTTTCGGCCTGTCCCTGTTTATTACCAGCCTCTTGGTCCTTATCTCGGTTCCGGCCAGGGATAATCTTTTTCTCCGGCATGATACGCTCTGCCTGATGGCCATGGGCGGGCTCGGTCCCGAAGGCCACCTTACCAGCTTACTTACTGGTACGTGATAAACCTATCAGGTCATATGGAAAGAAGTATCGGCTCGGCTAGGCTCATTAGTTTGGGCAACATTAATGGCACACTAGCTGCATTCTTATTTCGGAAGGGGGGGGGCGCCTCCGAGGTCCGTACCGGTTACTCCATCGGTCTTGCGATGGCCGGCCTTTGCGCGGTATCCTGTACGTGGTACAGCGTTCTCAAGCGCCGGGAATTGAAGGCGTCCCAAGATAGAAAGCAATGATATATCCTCTAGAGTAGGGGATAGCCCCCCCCCCCCCCCCCCAAAGGATAGCCTGGACTTGTCGTTTTAATTTCATTGGCCGAATGACGGAATGAAGGCGACCATGGAAATATCCCTTACATGAGCGGAGGAAACTAGTCGGGGGGCTCCAGAGGAACTTCTCAATTTGACAGTCCAGGGGCATGGTGTAGCAGTGTCTACTACATAACAAACATAGCCTTCTAGTAAGCATACGACGAGCTCTACAACCTCTTCCCCACGTTTTTGTGGTCTGGGCAATCTGGGAGACACGAGGGATGGCCAGACAGGACATTGCCACAGCCAAGCCCCCACGCATGTAATAGGGAGTCGTATCCGCTGCCATGGTCGCTGTAGTACCGGGCCCATGCAGCGAAGCCTTGCAGATAGCATACCACATGCCCACGACAACCGTTACGCTATACTCTGTGGTTGAATCGGCTACGGAATAGAATGCTGCACACTATTTCCATAATTTATTAGAGCTCCGTACCAGCGGGAAGGCCCTGAATGGCTGTAGTGCTGAGATGGCCAATTAACGGCCGGTATGACAAGTCACAATCTTTTTCCGCTGAAGGGTAGCATTGAATCTACTGCATTTAGCTTACCAAGACCGTACGTCCGCCGGTCAGTGGTTGACAAACACATTGGACCACCATCTGCTATCTACCAATATACTATCATGTCCACTGCTCGCCGGCCCTAAGACTGGTTTGATTTGTTTGTCAACCACCTGGCGGATCACCACCTCCCCTGCGAGGGCCAGGCGAGTGCGCTGGACCATGTGCCCAATCCTGGGCAGTTCTAAGGTTCGTGTGACGGCATCGATATAGAGAAGAACCTAGAGGAAAACATTGCCAGAAAAATTCACCATTCGGCTCTTCCTGGTACTCAGTCTTCCTTCCAACACTATCTGCAGTGTAACCATAGCCTGCGGGGCAGGTTCCCCGGCAAGTGGTTGATAATGCAGGTGGGTCAGCTCCTCCATATTAGCCACCCCAGTATTTGGTGAAAACTGATCCAACTGCATTCATTGTCAACCTTATTGCCCGGTTAATGAAAAACCGGCACCAGGTTCAAACAGACAGAGACTACGGTTGATAGATGTAGAGACAGTCAAATTGTGTGTCAAGCGGCAGCGAAGTCCACCACCCCTGTCGTTGTTGAGCGCACCTCTACATGTTATTGTATTATTCATTTTTTATAAACCATTTTATATAATACAGTAAGGTTTGGGCCATAAAATTAAAAATAAGTGGGATAAAGTAGATGGGATAAGATATAGGGAGCGAAAGATAGTTAGTTGTATTGTGTAGGTCTACTATGACGGTCGCAGGACCGTTAACGATCAGAAATAGCCCATATGGCCCATTCAACAGCAGCTAGTAACTACCTAGGTACCTATTTAGCGTACACCCTTTAGTTTTATAGGGGTGTAACGTCCCAATAAAGGGTGTAACGTCCAAATAAAGAAGTCCTCGAAATAGACATTATAAAACAGTGACTGCTGTAACTTTCCCGACTCGGGAACACCCGAATGTAAAATAAATCGGCATCATTATCATCACGAAGAAAGACGAAAGGTAATAGCCAGCCCATAGCTTTTGATTCCACAAACAAGTCAACATGTCTGCACCAAACAAAGGCGATTCTATCTATGTACTTAACGATGGCTCGTCATCGCATTTGGAGCGCGATCGTCTAGACGTGCAACACGAGATTTGCAATGACGTGATGCGTGACGAGCTGCTCCCGTCTCATATCCAGGCCGAGCTCCTAGCCTCATCCTCGTCCAGAGCCCCCAAGGTCTTAGACGTTGCAACTGGCTCGGCCTCGTGGCTTCGCGCAATGGCGAAGCTCCTTCCCCCCAAAGCTGAGCTGGTCGGCTTGGACTACGATCCGACTAAATTCCCGCCACCATCGTTATTGGCCGGTAATATCACACTGAGAGAGGCGGATATGTACCGGCCGTTCCCGGGGGACCTGATCGGCCACTTCGACGTCGTGCACGCCCGGTTAATCACCTTTGCCCTCAAGGCCGGCCAGGGAGCGGAGCTTGTTAAGAACCTGATGACATTGCTCCGACCCGGTGGCTGGATCGTTTGGAGCGAGACCACGATCAATCTGGCATCGACCGAGCCGCCCAGTCCGGCGTGGTTTAAGATCCAGGATCTTTATTACTGCTTTCAACGCGCCATAGGCGCCGATCCTGATATGCCGGTCGGCTTGGTGGCGTTTATTAGGGAGGCCGGGTGCGTCGACTGCGACGATCGCGCGTATACGGGCTCGTCGCTACTTTATACCGAAAAGGCCACTGGCTGGATTGAGAGAACGCACCAACATTCAGACGCATTTGTGTCGCAGATGTTAAAGGGGGTTATGGGTTCAGGGGCAGTGGATGGGATGAGGACGCAATCGGATGTCGACGCGCTTTATGGCGAGTTCAAGACCGATTTTGCCGATAAAGATCGGAAGATGCATTACGTCTTCGTAAGGGCTTGGGGGAGAAAACCGAAGGAAGACTAAGTGAAGGTTTAGGCCGTGGGAGGAAGTCCTGATTGCCTCTAAAGCCTTCTTCTACAGGCTAGTAAGCTCACATCCTACCCCTATGGATCCATGGAAGGGGCATGGGTCGTATTTACCTCTCCTAAAATGAATCCGCTTCCCCTAGGCACCGCTTGTTGCTATTGTATAGATACGGTGGTGAGGCCACATGCTGCCCTCACAGTAATGTCAAGTCCACATAGACCGACGTATCGCATCCCTAGTATGGTATCTACGGTGTCCGCCCCTTTCAACCAACCTACAACGAAGTCGATAGCACTAGTACCATTCGAGCTTTTCTAAGATTTCTACATGGTGTCTAGGCCAAGGGATACTCAAGAGCATTGACTTGACCACGTTTACCTAGCGTCCGGTCAGCTTCAACTACTGGTTTAGACGAACCGAATGATCTTGTTGCTTCGAACGTTTAGAAGTGGTGTATTATCTAGAAACATTTAGTTCCCTATTCGCCGGTCTGGGCTATCATAGACTCGTCCCCTGGGCCTCGCTCCTCTATAAAGCCTCGGTAGTTTTTTTCAGTTTTGAGACTCCATAATGACGGGCCTCGGCCTCACCAAACCTTGAACCGATTGACGCAGCGGCGGTATCAAGGACTAGACTCCTGTAAATTTTGTTGGACATTATCCACGCTAGGAAAGGTAAGAGTACGAGGCAGAGTACTCACTCTTCTTAGAGGCAATGGCGGTTGCGCAGGACTTTACTGGCATGTTGAGCATGTAAAGTAGTGCATCTTAAAATACATTTCCTACCCCAGCAAGCTCGAAAGGTGATTCAAGCCGGCGCGCCGCACTCGTTCCGCCGGCATAAACACAACAACATATTGCGGTATCGAGGTGACGAGCTTGTCATCAGGCACCTATATACGCTGGTAAATACGGTAGGTCTTCCCGACATCATGGACTCCGCACGAAAAGAAAATCCATTCATTGATTCAGAGTAGTCTGCGTTGATCGAAGGAAAGGGAAGAAGGGGAAAGCTGAGCTCGGGATGTCTCCTCCGGAGACCCAATACAGGACTGAATTGAGTCAGTCAGCATTGGCATCAACGGTCTCTAACTGCTCGTCCAGGAGTCGGCAAGAACGCTTCTTCTGATGTGAGCGCGAATCATCCTATGTCAGGTCGGGGGTTGTCATGATCATACCCTCTTCTGCCCTATTTAGCATAGTATGACCTACGGCCATACCCCTTTTCTTATGTCACTAGTGTGGTTATACGTAAGTACAAAGCAACTAAAGCTTAATTAATCTGCAACAGCTGCAAGTTGATTGAGGAAACCTAGGTGGAGATGCTTATTAGATAGACTGTCACGGTTAAGAAAACGACCGGGTACCCCCTTTGGGGCTTGGCCCAGTGGCGCACCACTGGGCCCTGTATGTGGCGCTCTGGGCGGCCCTATAAATAGGGCTCTCAGCCATCCAGTAGGGTAGTTATTCTTCTATTCTCCCTCTCCCAGAGGGCTCCCACAGGTCGCCCAGAATGGGCTCGGTTGAACGTGACACTAGTACAGCTAGATATAGTACATACAAGCTAGTCTTCGATCCCCCTATTTCTATATAGCCGTATTAATCTATCTACTACACACAACTACAAGTCCGCCATCCAATATTAGCATACACCACCTCCCTCACCGGGTCAAGTCGAACTAAACGACATCATTCCGAGCCGTGAAAACCACACGCTATGTACGACTTTTCGCAGTATGGTCTGCCTAGTGAGGAATGGCTCAAAGTGAGCAGCGAAATTCCTGCACCCCAGCCGGGCCTTTCGATAGGTGAGAGGAAGGAGTTCCTCAACAAGCAGCGAGTACTCCGGTCTGCTGAGGAAATGAAGGCCTTCGCGGTGATGATCGCAACGTCCGACCATCTCATTCCGACCCAAGACAAATCTAGCATTGAGGCGCGTGTATATAGGTCAGTAGACTCCGATACAGCACAACTGCTGCCCGTCTTTCTGTACCTACACGGCGGTGGCTTCTTGACCGGCACCATCGCCTCTGAGGATGCCGTCTGCTCTCGTATCGCTGTCAATACTAAGGCCATTGTCCTGAACGTGTGTTACCGGCATACCCCTGAACATACGTACCCTACAGCGTGGAACGACACTCACGATGCATTTGAATGGCTTCACGACCACATAGATGAGCTGGGCGGCGATCCCCGACGGGTAATTCTTGGGGGTATCTCATCAGGGGCGTATCTAGCAGCATCCTTTGTGCTCGAGAAGCATTTGGGTCGCCTCTCTGTGTCTCGCCCGCCGATCGCAGGCCAGGTACTGATGGTTCCCTCCCTGATCCACGTTGATTGCTATGAGCACATACTCCAAAAGTTTGAAGACCCATCTGTATGCTCTCTGAACCAGAATAAAGATGCGCCGTTGCTTTCGATGTCCATTTTCCGGACCTTCTCGGTATGTTTTCTTACATCGTAGCATGAACTTCTTTTACAGGGCTAATTGCAAATGTCATAGGGACTCCTCCAAAACCCCAAGCCAAGCCAGCTTGATCTTCGGGTCAATCCTGGATACGCTTCAAGTACGCAGGTAGTTGGACTCCCCCCAACGGTTTGCGCAGTAGCCGGTATGGACATACTTAGAGATGAGGGACTGTTATATGCGAGACAACTCACCGAAGCTGGGTAGGTGACTTAACCTTGACCCCTTCATGCCTTTCGTAACACCCGGAAAGCTAACGTCTCCCTAGAGTTCCGACGGATGTACACATGTTTCCAGGCTTACCGCACAGCTTTGCAGTATTTCCGGCGTTATCTGCAGTCCAACGGTGGAACAAAGTGATAGACAACGGTATCTCTTGGATTCTGTCTAAGCCAAATGCCGGTGCATTCGAAGTTAAGCTTGAGTGAAGTGGCAGAGCGAGCTTGTTACAAACCACTCATTCCAGGAAGGACCCTGCTCAGAATTTGATCTTTTTGGAGGAGCCCTTCAATATAGAGGGCTCTCAAATACTATATAAAGGGTAAGAGGTCGATCCCATCTAGATAGTCTTCCCTTTAGGTAACCAGGGATCAATCTAAGTAGCTGTCCCCTCTACATCTTCCCTTATATAAAATTAAGGCCCAGTGGTGACGGCTCGGTTGTAAAGCTGAGGGTCGCCGTATGTTATAGATAGTTTGTGGTTTGCATTAGCTACGTTACTTGCTTCCCAGCCATGTATGCCACCATCGAAGAGAGAACCAAGCGCCCATGCTGCTGCACAGGGTCCTCACTTGTGATGTGGTGCTGCTAGATGAGCCAATTGCAGACATCCTTCCGCGTAAGACTGAGTCCGGCTTGTAAAATCTTAGTCACGAGGTCAATGCCCTTCTCTGCTGCCCCATTCTATTCTGATAGGTTCCTATGCCGATTTAACTAGCTGGACGGCCCAGTTAGTCGAATGGCTCTTCTTCTATCGGCGTCGTCCCCTATGGAACACAGTACGAGGTGGTTGCGTTGCACTGAGCGTTATACTGAGCTGACAGCCTGCTCGTTGGAATATCAGCTTATGTCAGACAATAATATAGATCCCCTTGCCTGCTTAGTGCACGAGGTCCCACCAACGGTTAAGCGGAACGACTAGATACCCCTCCCGTCCTAGTTTTGCCCCCCGCAATCTGCTGCTTACTACCTCTTCAAGTATTTACTCATAAGTAGCCGTACTAAGCGCAGACCGCAGTGTATTCCGGGTCTTAAATAGCTGCTACAGCAGCGGTAAATGACTTCAGGTATTATGCAGCCAGAACAGGGCTTTTTAAAACTAAATTAATAATAATTGTATATATTTAAATTATAAGGGGTTAACTGGCTATAAGCGTTATAACGTAATAGCCTAGTAATAATAAGTGATTTTAAAAAGTAAGTGTAATTAAATACTTTTATTTAATAAGCTTAAGTACGGCTAAAGCCGGTAAGCCTTATATAATAACTAGGGGCAGCTGGCTGCCGGTCGGAGACCGGGCGCCAGCTGGTAACCTTTAAGCTTAAAGGCTTAAGGGTTATTTTTTTATATAAATATATAATTTAATAAAACCTTATAACCGTATAACAAGGGTTATTTAATTAAATTTAAAACAGCTTTATAAAAATATACTTATTACGTTATTATATTAACTTTTTATATTAAAAAAATAAACCGATTTTAATTTAAAAATAAAAGTATTAATTAAGTTTTAAATAAAAATAAAGTTTTTTTTATTTTAATAAATTATTTAATTTTAACTTTAATAAAAACTTAAAATATAAATTAAAATTATAAAAAGGTTTAAAAATTAATTTTTAATTTTTAATATTAATTTATAACGGCCGGTTTAATTTTAACTTATAATTTAAATAATAAATAATTACGTTTAATTATATTATAAATTAATAAATTTAAAAGTATTTTTAAAAAAAGTAATAAATATAATTACATATTATTTATATTTTTTAAAATATTAAAATATATAAATTAAAAAATAATTAAATTATTTAAATTATTTTCTTAATTATATAATTTAAATATAATTTATTTTATTATAATTATTTTTTTATATATATCGGCTTTTTTATTTAACGGTTTTTTTCTCCGGGAATTATACCTTAGCTTATGCTTTATATTAAAGCGTTAACGCGCTTAATTTAATAAGGTTCGTGCATTAAACATGGATTAATATGTATTTTCTTTTACCGGTAATAAGATTATAACTATTTATTAAAACTATCTCCATTACGTTTTATCCGTTTTTATAAAGTTTAACGGTTTTACCGTAAACGTTTTAATATAATAAATTTCTTTTATTAAAATGTTATAATTATAATAATATATAAAGTTTTATATTTATTCCTTTTTAATACTTTTTTAATTATTAAAATAATTTAATTATTTTTATTTATTTATTACGAATTATTATTAAGGTAAATACTATATGCCAGTTTTTATAAGTTAATACATTTATTTAAGCTTTTAAGATTTTAAAAATCGCGGTTATTTTAAATTTTAATAAATGCCTTAAGTTAGTATAAAAGTTATTTTATTTAAGTTAAGCGTAAATTCTATTTTACATAGCCTTAATTAACCGATAATAAATTAAAATAAAACCCTTATAAGGCTTAAAAGGTTAATAAATAATTATAATTATAACAATTAATATAATGCTTATTAATATATAAAAGCTTAAAAAAACTTAACCGTAATATATTTATATATTATTAAATCACGTTTAAAGTTATAAATGTTATGTTTTTAAAGTTAATAAGATTTTATCTTAATTATTACGATTTAATTATATAATCCGATTAAGCCATAGCTATATATATAAATAATATTAAACGGGCATGTTAATAATATATTTTAAAAATATCTTTATAATTAATTATCGAGTAAAGTTAAACGTTTAATATAACCGGTTATTATAATAATATATTAACCGTTTTAATAATTTAAACATAATTACATAACTGCTAATAACTTATTTAAAAAGGACTTAAAATAAAGTTAAAATTTAAGTTTTATAAAGTATTAAATATAAAGTTTTAAAATATTTATACATGTAAAAATAACTGTTATTATACTTTAATAATTAAGTTAAAGTGTTATTTTTTACTTTTTTTTTAATCGTTAATTTATTACATAGCTTAACCTTTCGATTATACGATATATTAAACTCGATTATATTATAAAAGTAATATTTATAAATTACCTCCCGGCGTTTTATTTAATGCTTAAAATTTATCCGTTAAGTTAATTTATTTTTATTTTTATTATTAAATACCGAAGTAATTAAAAGTGGTTATTTATAACGGCCGGTTTATTCTTAATTATTAATCCAATCGGGGGGTTTATATTAATAAAAATGTTAAAAGTTTTAAATAATAAGTAATTACGTTTAATAATAATAATAAAAAATGCTTTAAATAATTAAGTTATATTATAAGTTAATAAATTTAGAAACTATTTAAAAAAAAGGTAATAAATATAGTTATATATTATTTATATCCTTTATTTTTAATATTAAAATATTTAATTATTATTAAATCGTTAAAATCGTATTTAAATATAACGATTTAATATCGTTAAAGTTATTACCGATTTAACCGATCTTTCCTGGTTATGTGGCGCATGTGGCTTACTTTAATATAGCTGTTTTTTTCTCCAGAACTGGAGTTAAGGATCTTTTTTTATTATGTTAGCCTATTCGGCCTAATGGCCCGACCGGTTATAACATTTATTTAAAATTGCTTTTTTAAAAATATAAAAGCAGTAAAAAAACTTACTTTTAATAAAAAAGCGTTTTAAAAAAGGTTTAAATAATATAAAAGTTTTAATTTTTACGTTTTTAACTTTTTATAATTTATTTTATTTTAAATAATTTATAAGTTTTTTAATACGTTTATTAAGTTTAACTTACTTATTATAATAATTATTTAATTCCAGCTTAATTTTAATGCCGTTATATATTATAAGGTAAAAAATAAAAGCCGAGACTTTAAAAATGTAACTAGTTATTTTAAGTTTAATAAACGATCTCTTGCCACTTTTAAATTAAGGCTTAAAATATTTAAAATAAAAAATAATAATATAATTCCCTTAATTAAAAAAGCTTTTATTAAGCGTTTAATAAAATAGTCGAAAACGCCTACGAATTAAAAAAAGTTCGTTAATTAATAATATTTATTAAAGCATAAAAATAATAATTAAAATTAAATAATTTTTTTTATTCTTTTTTAATAATTATGTTAACCCGATATAAATAAATATAATCTTAATATTAACCTATTTAAAGTAGCCTTTTTACAGCTAGTTGTTTTATTAAAAAGTAAAAAGTTAATAATTAGTCTTAATATAATTAATTTTTTTAATAAGTATTAAAAAAATAAACTTATTAGTTTTTTTATAAGCTATAACTTTAATACTTTAATAAATTTATATATAAATGCTTTAAACCTTTTTAAAGTTAATGTTTTTTAAATCTGTTATAACTTATTACTTTTACGCTATAATGGGTTATAAAACGGATATAAAATGTTATAAAATAAACTTTATATAAGTAAAAAAAACCTTTAATAATGCGGACAAATTTAATTATATTATTAAGCGTGATAACCGGCGTTTATTAAAAGAACTTAGTAATATATTATTTAAAAACTAAAATAATTTAATTATTAAAAAAAAAGTCGATAACGTAAAGTTTTATACAATCGCGGGAATATCGTCTTTTATAATTAAAAGAAATTATAATTAAATTTAATTTTAACTTAAAATAAAAAACTAAAGGCATTGTTTGATAAAAATAAAAACATTATAAAATAAAACCTAATTAATAAAAAGGTAATAAAAAAAAGGTTAATTTAATACCGTAAATGCATTTAAAATATTAAAAGCGGGTATAAAATAATAATAAAAAAATAAACAAGATTTAAAAGCTCCGCTTACTTTAATAAAGCCGGATATTTTTATTATAAAACAGTTAATGTTATACTGTAAGTTAAAAGGTTAAGGAAATAACTTTATTAAACATTTTATTTAATAAAAAGGAAATTAAATAAAGGATTAAAAGTTTACTTAAAAACTAAAGCATAATATTATCGATATAAGTTTAATAAAAAGTTATTAAAAAAGCGTTATTTTAATATTAAAACTTTAATAAAAATGTCGATTTTTTTAAAACACTTTTCTTTTATTATTATTAAACGTAATTATTTATTACTTAAAACCCTTAGCACTCCTGTTAATATAAACCCCTTAACTGGATTAATAATTAGGAATACACCGGCCGTTATAAGCCGGGTATAAACGTATAAGTTTTTTAATACCTTACGTATTAAAAAAACTTAAAGCCGTTTAATTAAGCTTAATAATGTTAAAAAAAAAGTGCGTATTAATATAACGGCCGATTTATTTTTAATTATTAATTTAATCGAAAGGTTTATATTAATAAAAATGTTAAAGGTTTTAAATAATAAATAATTACGTTTAATAATAATAATAGAAAAGTGCTTTAAATAATTAAATTATATTATAAACTAATAAGCTTAAAGATTAGTTTAAAAAAAGTAATAAATATAATTATATATTATTTATATCCTTTATTTTTAATACCGGAATATAATATTAAATATTAAATCGTTAAAATAATTAAATTATCCAGGTTATTTAAAATTATTAAAATAACTAAGTTATTTAGGTTATTTCTTTTATTACGTAACTTAAATATAACTTATTTAATCGTAATTATTTTTTAATGTTATAATTAAGGATTATTTATATTAATCTTATTTAAACTTAATAACTTAACCAGGTTATAACATGATTTTTCTTTTTTTAAAATTTTTATTTTTAAAATCTATTATTTATACTCCTTTTTTATTATAAGTATTCTTTTGTTTTTTATTTTATATCTTTTTTATTATATTTAATTTTATTAATAAATCGATTTTTAAAAGCGTAACTTTTTTATTTTAATATAAACCTTTTTAACGTAATTCCCTTTTTTCGGCAGTTTTATTATCCGATCTGGTTAATATAATATTTTATTTTTATTATAAACGTTATTAATTAAAATATAAAGTTTTTAACTAGGATTCTTTTTTATTATTTATTATATATTTATTATAACCGGAATTAATATAATGTATTTAAATTTAATCCGGAATAATTATAAAAAGTTATATTTTAATATCGAAAATTAAAATTAAAACTTAAAGTTACGAAAAAAAAAGGTTAACGCGGTTAACGTAAAACTTTGCCGTTTTCGTTATTAAAAACGTATATAGTATAAAGAAATAATAAAAACGGTATTTTATAATATCGATAATTTAAAAAAGTTAAAGGAAAAAAGATATCGGGCGGAAAATATACGTTTTACGGCGTTTATTAAAACGTTTATAAATTTTAAAGTTATTTCGGATTTTAATTAATTTAAAATAAATATATCTGGTAATTTTAATTAAAATATTATTTTTATTAATATTTTTATCGGTATTAATAAAAGCTTTTTAAAAAGTATTAAACATTTATTAAATAATTAACAGGTCTTTATATATTTTCGGAGTTATTATATCTTTTTTATTTAACTTTATATTTTATCCGTTTATCTTTTATTTATATATTTAAAATCTTTTTTACTTTATATTTATTTATTTTTATTTCGACGTTATTTTATTTTACTTTTATAACGTTTATATTCGTTACGTTTTTAAATAAAAAAATATAAAAGATTAAATAGATTTTAATTTTTAATAATAAATCCAGTTCGTAATTATTTTTTAATATTTTTTTAATAACTAAATACGGTCCGATATATTTATAATCAAATTTTCTATTAAGTTATTTTATTATAATATTCTTTATAATTAAATAAATTATATTTTTTTCCGAAAAGGTTAATCTTTTTAACTTTTTTTAATTATAATATTAATTTATTCGTTAACATATAAGTTCGAGTTTTTTTCTTATTTTTTTATGTAATTATTTTAATTATTTTAATATTAATATAATTTTAATATTATCCGGTCCTTTTTTATAAATGTTTCGATAAACGTTTAAAATAAATCCGAAATTAATATTAATAAATATCGTTTATATATGTTTATAATAAGTTATGATATAAACTAATTATACGGTAAATAATTATTTAACTTAATTATTTTACTTATAATTAATATATTATCGAAAATAAGTTTTTAATATTTAATTAATTCGTTTTATTTATCCGTTTATTTAAGGTTTAAAAATTATCGTAAGTTTAAGGTTTAATTTTAATTTTATTATAAAATTTTATTAAAATTTCGATATAAATATCGTTTTTTTATCGGAACTATTTTCGAATATAACGCCGTATATTATTATAATATGTCGTAAAAAAACTTTATAAATCGGTTAATAATTACGAATATATTATTATAACCGTTACGTATTATTAAATCTTTTAATATTAATAATTTAATAATAAAGTTAAATATAATAAACTTTTATAATTATTTATTAATTAATAATAGTTATAATTTTTCATAAAATTTATATCGTTTTATTTTAATTTTTCCGTATATATTATATCGTCGTTATATTTATTATATTATTAATTTTATTTTATCGAATATATAAATTTATTATAGTCGTTTAAAAATTTTATAATCTTTTAAATATTTATATAAAAAATATTCGTAAATCTTTTATATTAACTGTTTTTATAATTCTCGTGGTATTTAGAAATTCTTTATTTATTTTTTTATTAATAATTTATTATTATATTATTCGATTTACTTATATAAACTATTTTAAATAATTTTAATAGCAATAATTTATCGTTATTTTAAGTATTTTTTAACATTTATCGGAATATTACGTATTTAATTAATATGTATTTTTTTTCCATAATAGATTATTTGTTAATAATATTTATTTATCCGATTTTTAATTTTTCTTTATAAATAATAATATAATCGAATTCCGTAAAGTATTTAACGCATTATAATTATTTTCCGTTAAAGGTTTAAATAATAAAAAAGTATATAATATTTTTATAATCAATATAAATTTTAACTTAATGCATATTTTTTATAAAATAATATTTAAATTTTTTAAATGTATTAACGATAATAAGAAATTTTTTATTATAAATTAAATAATTAAATTCGGTTTTAATAAATTTATAAAAATAAAATGCAATAAAATATAATTTTCTTTTTTTATTTTATTACTTAATTTATATTTTAAAGGTATAATTTAAAACGTCGGTTTTTAATTTAATAGGTTTTTTAAAATCGTATATAATAAATATTAATTCGTTAATAATAATGTTTTTTAATTTTTTAAAAAACTTATTTATTTTATTAATTTATATAAACCGTTTATCTTTTTTTATTAATTCCGTAAAAGGTGTTATAATATATCCAAATCGTTATATAAATTTCCGATAATAATTTATTAAAC
Organism: Eutypella sp. D-1; assembly: GCA_023313575.1. NCBI lineage: Eukaryota > Fungi > Ascomycota > Sordariomycetes > Xylariales > Diatrypaceae > Eutypella > Eutypella sp. D-1. The sequence continues at coordinate 769,981 of JAJTTP010000013.1, read as the reverse complement.
TAAAAAAGGTTTATACTTTTTTTATATTAATAAATATAATAATTTATTTAATCCTTTTTTTATATCCTTTTTCCTTAATTCGTTATATTTCCTTTAATAAGATTTTTATCGTATTTTTATATCTGTATTTATTATCCGTTAAATATTAAAATCTTTTTTTTAAGTTATTATCGGTTTTTAAAAAATAAAAAAATATTATTTAGTTAATTTTTTAATTAATCGATAAATTATATTAATATAATTATAATTATTTAAAGATTATATCGTATCTTTTTAAAGGTATAATATCGAAAATAACGTTTTATTTTTATTTTTCGATATATACGTTAAATTAATTAATTCTTTATAATATTCTTTTTTTATCATACCGGAGAATATAAGTTTCGGCTTTTAATATATTATAAAGGTATTATTTTTCCTTTTATAATTATTATAATTTATTACATAATTTTAAAGTTATATAATTATTTTCGGTTCCGTTATTTATTATAACGGTATACTAATTATTTTTAATTTTTATACGTATTATAATATATCCGTCTCGTTTTTAAGTTTTTAAAATAATTTATAAATATCGTATTACGTTTTTAAACCTTATAATACCGTTTTATAATCTTAAAATAAACGGCTTTATTTTTTTAAATTTTTGCCGTAAATTTATACGGGGTTATATAAATTATTATAATATTTTTCTTTATTAAATCTTTTTTATATATATAATTATTCTTTTACCGTTAATTTTTTATAAAAATATTTAAAGCTAGTTTTATTAAAAGTTACTTTTTTTAATAAATTTTTATAAATATATAAATCGGCGTTTAATAATTTATTTTTTTAATATCGGATTTTATGTTTTTATTATTCGATTTTATTCCGGATCTTTATAATTTTTAACGATTAATATATATATTTATTATAATAACATACTTAATATCCTCCGGGGTAAAATATTTTTTTAATTATTTTTAATTATATGGTACGCGGTTAACATAATGTGTAATTTATTTATATTATCGTTAATCGGTTTCGTTTTTTTTTTATTATAAAAAATCGAATCCTTTTTTAATTATTCGTTTAATTCGGTTAATAATATTAATTTTTCGTTTTTTATATTAATAATATTTATATTTTCGATAATTAATAAAGTATTTTAAAAAATACGGCGTCCGAATTTAAATTTCTTAACCGATAAATTTATTTTAATTACGAAATTATTATAAATAAATTTTAAATCGTTATTTTTTAAAGCGTTATTAAAATCGTTTAATATAAATGCTATATATTTTTTATAACTTATAATTTTATCGTTTTTTAAACCAGTTAATTAATTATTTTAATTTTATTTTATTACGAAATAAGTTTTTATAAAAGTTTTTTTTTCGTTATTATTAAAATATTTATTTTATTATTATTAACGTTATCGTTTTATAACGGCTTAAATTAATCGTTTAACTTTTTATAATTTTTATTAATAAATATTATTATTTAAATATATACGGCGGATTATTCCGAACGCTTTTCCACCGGTAAAAAGTTATTTTATTTTAAGTACAGGTTTTTAATTTTTATTTCGTTTAAATCCTTTATATTTCTTTTTAAAATATTTTATTTTATTATAAATATAATATTTAATTTATTATTTATTTTTTCGTATTATATCGAATAATATAAGTTTTAATGCCGTCCCGTAAAATATATCAGTAAATTTTTAATTTTAATTTTTATTATTTTAATATTTTTTAAATCTTTTAAATATATAATATCCTTTTTTTTATTATCGATCTTAATTATTAAAATCATAAATTTATCGAAAATATTTAATTTATTTTATATAATAATTTCGTTTTTAATTAAATTTTTAAATCTTTAATAAAACGTGTTAATAAAACATTTATCGTCGATTTAATTTATTTTAATAATAAATTATTTAAATTACGTAACGTATATATAAATTATTCCTTTTTATTTAAAACTTAAAAGTTATTACGTAACGGTTTAAGCTTTATCCGGGTTTCCGTAATTAGCTTTTACCTTTTTTATAAAGTTTTTATATTTTTTGAAAAAATATTTAATTTCCGTAATTCTTTTTTTTTTTTTTTTACAAAAATATTTAAAATAAGTTTAAATTATTAAGTTATTTTTCCGATAAAGCATAATATAATATTAAAAATTTTATTAACTTTTATAATTAACATATAATATTATTAATATAAATAAATTACGGCTTTAATAAAAGAAAGTTATACGGGGGTGATATTATTATAAAGTCCAGGTTTTTTAAATTTAAATTTAATAAACGTAATGTTTTAAGTTATAATTATAATTACCGTTTGCTCCATTTATTCGATTTATTTAAATAAATGGTTATTAATTTATTAAAGGTTTTAGCTTAAAAAAACATAATATCGGATATTATTTAAAATTAATAATATTATTAAATAAAAGCTTATAATATATAATAACCGGTTTATTTTTAATTATTAATTTAATCGAAAGGTTTATATTAATAAACATATTAAAGGCTTTAAGTAATAAATAATTACGTTTAATAATAATAATAAACAATATTTTAAATAATTAAGTTATATTATAAATTAATAAGTTTAAAAATTATTTAAAAAAAGGTAATAAATATAGCTATATATTATTTATATTTTTTATTCCTGATACCGGAATATAATATTAAATATTAAATCGTTAAAATAATTAGGCTATCCAGATTATTTAAGATCACTGGGATAGCTGGGCTATGCAGGCTATCCTTTTTATTACGTGACCTAAGTATGGCTTATTTTATCGTGGCTGTCCCTTCCAGTGCCATGGTCAGGGATTGTTTGTGCTAATCCTATTTGGGCCCAACGACTTAGCCAGGTCATAACACTTTTATTAAAATATATTAAAATTAAAGTGATTTTATATTAATAAAGTTCGGGAAAACCCTTAAAGCTTTTTATTAAGTTAAGCTTTTTATATATATTTTATAAAAAGATATTTAAAAGTTTTAAAAATAAAATTATAAGCCGTATTAAGGTTATAGCTGTTAACAAACTTAATAAAAACTATAATACCGGAATTACCGCTTTTAAATTAATAAAGGCGGAAAATGGTAATATTAAGATTTTCAGGCTTATTTTATTAATAAATTATTAAAGATTAATACGTAATTTAAAGATTAAAAATTAAAACAAAAGTAAGTAAGTAATGAAATTAATAATTATATTAATATGCCCGTTCCGTCTTAAACAGATTTTAACCCTTTAAAATGGTATAATTTAAAAGGATATACCGTTATTTTAAATGGTTATAATATTAAAAGTAAACGGCAGCCTTAATAAAAGATATATAATTAAATTTATATTTTAAAATAATAATTAAGCCGAATTACACTTTATAATAATAAATTTAAAACCTAAGTTTTATATTAAATAGCTTTTCCTTTTAGAAAATGCTCCGGAGACGGTTTTTTAAAGCGGGAACCTTTTATTTCGTTTTTACTTAATTATATTAAATAAGTTTAAATAAAATAAAAGGGAATATCGTAACATTATCCGTATAGTTATTATTAGAAAAAAAAGCTTTATTTAAAAGTTTGAAATTACTTAACATTTAAAATGCGGATTAAGTATAATATATACCGTAAAATAATTTAATAAAAAATGCGGAAGTTTTATTTAACCTTAATTTTAACTAGTGGATTTAAAATAAGGTTTTATAAATAGCTTTAAATTAAATAAAAATAGCTTAATATTAATATCGTTTATATAAGCTTTTCCCGCTTTTTTAATAATTATATAACAACTTTTATTAAAAATTAAAAGTGTTATATTTAACACTTAATTATTATAAGTTAATTTATTAAAAAAACCCCGGCTTATATAATTATTAAAAGGTTTATATAAATATGTGTTAAAGTTTATAAAATAAATAAAAACATGTATTATTAAAATATATATGCATTATTTAATAAATTAAAAAAAGTAAAAATATAAAATGCTATACGTTACCCGGGTTATTATAATAAAAAGTTAAATTTACGGTTTATAATTTATTTTATTTATCCTTTGGTTTTAAAAAAGTAAAATACAACGTTTAATAACATGGCTTAAAATTAAAAGGTTTAAGTAAAGTTATTTAAAAAAACTTATATATACGTTACGTTAAGTTAAAACCTTTACATTTTTATTAAATTATAAAAATAAATAACGCGGATTTTACGCTTAATTCTTTTAAATTGCGGGGACGAAAATGTATTTAATACACGGTAATATATATAGTTATAAATTAATAACTATATTATTTATAACGGCTTATTTATATAATTATATAATTAAAAAAAACATAATAACGGTAAGATAAAAAATAACATATAATAGTTTCTTTATTATAAAACATTAATAAATAACACCTTATTTAAAAACTTACTTATCTGCTTAATAAGGTATAATAATATCGCGGACGCCGTTAAAATAGTTTAAGTTATAATAAAAAGCTAAACAACTTTAACTTTTTTAATAACGGCGGTAATAGTAATAATATAATAAACTTTATTAAGTTTAAATTTTAATTATTAATATGTTTAATGTTAAATATAAGGTGTTAATAATAAGGTAAATAATAATACATTTAATATTAAGTGGTTTATATTTAAAAGGTATATATACACCATTTTTAATTAAGTAATTTTTTAATTAAAAGAAATAATAAAAAACATTATTAAAAATGTTATAATATATATTAATATTTAACATTTAATTAATATTTTAAGATTTTTACGTTATAAATTATTTACCCATTAAGGTTAAAACCTTTTTACTTTAACTTATAATTTTAAACGTTTACTTTTAATAATAAGTTAAAGTAAGATAAATGCGTTAATATAAACTTAGCTTTATAAAAATATAAATATAAAAAGCTTTGTTTAATTATATAAATATATAACGTAATAAATACGCTTAAGCCGGCCTTTTTATTTATTAATTAATAATAAAACACGTTTTAAAGTTTATAAAATATAACGTTTTTTTAATAAAAGCCGAGCATTTATAATTATACACCTGCTTTTAAAAATGGTTATATGTTTATTAAGTTGTATATAGCCGTTTAAAGTATATAAGGCAAACTGATATAAGCAGGTTTTTTATTACTTAATAAAGCCGATTTAAATTAATAAGTAAAGCTTAATATTGCCGGTAATATATAATCTTTAATGGTCTTAGCATTTTTTCGATATAATTAACCGTATAACGCTTTAATTAAGCGCTTAACAATATATAAGCTATAATTAAAAATAACAGTTTTAAATAGATTTAAATCTTATTACGGTTTTATATTAATCGATAATAAGCATGCGGAAGTAAGGAAAGCTGCATTATAAAACTTAATAATTAAAGGCATTTTCTTTATAACCCCGTTTTTATAAGGATTTCTTTTTAATATTTGCTTAAATATTAATAAAACCGGGTCCTTTTATTAAATCGGTATAAAATTATATTATAAAAAGTTATATAATTATTAATAAAATAAATAATAAAATATTTAAACTAATTATATATATAATTTATAATTAATTATTATACCTGTTTATAATATAATAAATAATATTTAATTAAATTAATACAAATTAACATAAATTTTACGTTTTATTAAAGTAAAACTCGGATAAATAAAGTTTAAATACGGTAAAAACTAAACTTTTTAATATTATTACGTATTAATTAACGTTTAAAAAAAATTATAAATTACCGAAATCTTTACATTTATCGTTTTATATATACTTTTTAAATATTTATAAAAAATTATTTAAATAATATTTTATAAAACTAAAGTTAAAAATCGGTTAAAAGTTATTATTATTTTTATAATAAAAAATTATAATAAAAATAAATAATTTTATTTATAATATTTAATAAAAAAGTTAATTTAAATTTTTAATATATATTATTAAATTAACCGAACTTATAATAAATTGTAAAATTATTTTATTTATAAATTTATTATATTTTAAAATATAATAAATTCGGTTTTATTTTACGTTACCGATATTATATTACCGAATAATTTAATATATTTACGTAAAATAAAATTATAAAAAGTACCGAAAAATATTTATTTTATTATATGTTTATAATTTAATAATTAATATTTTTTTTAATTATTATTTATTAACTTTTCAGTTTTAATTTATTAAATTACGTATAAATTTTAAAAGTATTAAATACCGAAAGGTTATTATAACTGTTTAATACGGCTTTTTTAATAATAGTAATTTTTAAAACTTAAAACGGAATAGACTTTATAACTTAAACCGCTTACGGTTATATTAAGTTATATAAGTCGGCTCAGTTACTTAGTATACGGTACGATTATGCTTGTCCAGCTTTTAGTTGTTACAGCCAGTATATGTTAGTTATATAAGCTTATAAAGTATAACCTATTATTAATGTATTATTAAGAGATTTATATGCAAGCTATCGCTTATAAGTAATGGATGCTTTTAAGGTAAGTACTATTAGGCTAATATGTACACTTATCCCGAGAGATTTAGTGGTTTAGTCACTAAGCCCTTTTTCTAAGGTATCGGAGCTTTGGGAAGTATTTCCAGCGGATAGAAGGCTGGACCTGGCCGGATGGCATATGGCTGTTTGGAATGCCGGCATTCGGTGTATTCAAATGCAGATAAGCAATAAGCATCCTGTTCTGGTAACTTTCGTATGCTCTAATGGATAGCTGGAACGGTTTGCTTGACGGCCCTAGAGTGATGTCTTACGTACGCAGGGCAAAAGGATTAACGCCTAGCAAAAGCGTCCTATCGACTCGCGCGATATCAACTGCCTGGTGGTGAACGGACGCCTCATGATAAACATGTACAGGTGCCCACGCACGGACCCGGTACTAAACTTCGCGATTAATTTCGATTACCCCCCCCCCCCCAAACTCCATAATGGGTGGGGACTAGAACATCTGGCACCCAATGTTCGAGCCCGGGGTTAGGGGCAGAGACAGGGGCAGAGATGTGGTTGAGTGGATGCAGACCTCAGGGCTCCCATTCACTGGAATACCTAGGCAGGCCACCCATAAAGACGGTCACGTTATCGATTTGGTCTTCTCAGACATACCCTTCACAAAGACGTCTGTAGCTGGGGACCTTAGAACAGGGTCTAATCACGAGACCTTGCTTACCACAATCCCTGGACGGGGCTTTTCGGCGCCGGAACGGGTGCGGTACAGGGTGCCCTTCGATTGTATTCCGGAATTTTACGGGCTGGTTAAAGCTGGGGTTTAATCTTTGGACAGCGCTAATGCTTACGAAGTCAGATGTTCGACACGGTCCTTAAAACCGCAGGCAGGCCTGCGCAAGACGGGGGCGATGACGCTCTGTGGTGGACGGAGGAGTGCGCGGTGGCTTATAAGGCTTATTTAGAAGCGGACAGGGGCAACCTATAAGGGGGTTATTTGGAGGAACGACGGACGTTTTTCAGCATAGTTCGAAAAGCTAAAAGGGCTTATTGGAAAAATTTGATCAATATTACGACTAACGATAAGGGTCTTTACAAAGTCATAAACTGGCAAAAAAAAGGCAATAGCCTTAATTCCCCTCCGTTAAAAATCGGCAATCGCGTCGTTAAGAATATAGCGGGGAAGGCTGAAACGTTAAGGTCAAAAATTCTGGAAAGGTTCGACTCGATAAATAACCTGGACCACGACCCGCTCTAAAGATGGAGAACGGCAGAGAAGCGTTTGCCTTAGGCCCCGACCGTCACACTGGAAAAGGTTAAAACTTATACTATCGGTATATCCAGCACAGCGCCTAGGGTCGACAGAATCTCCGTAAATCTTTTACGATTTTGTTAAAACGTTATCGGTAAATATATACAGGACTTATTTAACAAGTGCTTAAACCTGGCCTACTTCTTATAAGCATAGCATTTAACTAAAGTGTTTATAATCTTAAAAGTAAATAAAAAGGATCGGACTTTATTTAAGTTTTAATAACCGATTATGCTCCTTTCTTACGTAAAGAAAAGGCTTAAACGTTTTTTAACTAAGCGTATTATATGGATTGCTTTAACTTATAACTTATTAAACCCGTAATACGGCAGTTTATTACTTAAAAGGTTTATAATAAACCTAATCGCCTTATTTATCCATAAGGCGGAACGGGCCTTAATAAAGAACCTCCGCATTTTAATGGTTATAATGGACATTTAAAAAGCCTTTAACGCTTTATTAAAAAAAAGGCTGCTATAATGCATAAAGCGTTAAAGCTAGCCCTTAAAGGTATTTAAATTAATGGATTCTTTTTTTACAAACCGGCAAATCTAAGTCTAACTTAAAAAGGTTATTATAAGTTATATCACTTTTTATTACGGCATACCGTAAAGCTTCCCCTTTTTTATTATTTTATATATGTTATATTTAACGGAGCTGCTTAAATAAAACCAGGATTTACGTTTTAAATACGTTAATAACTTTTACTTATACCGAATGTTATTATTTTTCGATATTAACGTTAACCTTTTTATTAAAGACGTAACTTTTATCCTTAAATAAGGCGATTATAATAAGATTTTTTTTATACCGGAAAAATATAAGCTTTAACATATTACTAGGTTTATTAAAAATACCTTAAACCTATTTGTAATAATCGGTAACCGCCTTATTATCCACCCCGTTTTTAAAACTGCTAACAGTAAAAAGGTTTTAACGTTTAAATGGCTAAGCGTTTATTTCGACCGTAATATATTATTCCGGTAACACGTTATAAAAAGGGTTAATAAGGCCATATCCCTAGCTTACCATATATATAACTTAGCTAATACCGTTAACAGACCCCCGGTAACAGGACTCCGGAAAACGGTTATTACATATATTAACCCTATAGCGTTTTATAATTATAAAGCTTAATACGTTAATAAAAAGAAACCTTTTAAGAACTTTTTTTAAACAGGTAAAAAGTCGGTTAATGCTAAAATTAGCTGGCATATATATAAGGTATAACAGGTTTTAATATTAGCCGTAAAAGCAGCCTTACCAGTATAAAAAACAATGCCTATTTTAACCATTTTCGGGGATGTTAACTTATTTACGGCTTAAATCGTTTTAAATAAAACTTTATATTATTTCGCTTTCCAACTTAGGTCGGTAAACCGTAAGCACCTTTTTACGGGCAGAACGGACCTGGAATCGATTATTAAAAAAAAAAGTGCCGGGGGGTACTAAAGGCTTAAAACAAAGGTTTAACAGGTGGCATAAATGCTACCCTCAGCCCAGAGACCACTGCTGGTAACACCCCGTTACCCGCCTGGCTCGAGAAGGGACCCCACGGGGGGCATAACGAAAGAAGTTACAGCCAAGGCTTTCATCGAGTAACAGGCAGCGCTGCCTGCTAAGGATGTGGTCATCTTTATAAACGGCTCCCAGCTTGAGATGGCAGTTAGGTATGGCTTTGCCATCTACGCAGACGGGACCCTTAAGGCTATTGGAAAAAATAAGCTCAGCCCGAGGTTTATTATTTTAAACGCAAAGGTTATAAGCGTTTAAAAGGGCTTATAACATGTAACCTTAAAATTCCTAAAACCGATAAACAGATATATTTAAGTTTGTTTTAATAACATTAAAACGGTTTAAAAATTAAAAGGAAACCCGTTAAGCTTTATATAATAAACGTACTTACGTTTTTACGTAATAATTAACAGGCACGATATACGGGTAAAATAATGCCCCGGGTATTATAATATCCTTAGCAATAATAATAATAATTATTTTTATAAACGGGGGTATATTTATTAAATATAAGCCCGATAAAGCTTATTATTTATATTTTTTATACGGCGCCGCATATTAAGGTTTTTAACCTTTTTAATATATAATCGCCATATAACGATATAGCTCGGCTTTTAATTAAGCAGTTTTACATATAAAATAAAAATCCTTTACATAATACTGGTAATCGGTACTTACCTTATTTTAATAACGTAATTGTTAGGTTTTTCGGCTTTATTTTTCCCGGTTATAACGTTTAATTAAACCTTTTTAATCCGTTATATACCCGGAAATGTTAACCTATTATTATAACATAATAATTAAGTTAAATCTTAATTATTATTACGTAATACCGTTTTCGGTACCGGGCTTAGCCCGTAAATAAACACGTTATTTACTGCTTTAATTAATATATAAAAGAAGTAAATATAAAAAGGTGCCGTAATACCGGTAATTATTAATTAAAACCTTAAGTAAGTTCATTATTAATAGGACGGAAATTTCGAAAGTCCGGTCCCGATAAAGTTATCGGATAAATTTAAAAATAAAGTTAAAAGTTATAATCGGCGCCGGGATTTACCGGTTTTAATTTTTAAAAAAGTAATAATTATACCGTTTTTTTATTTAATAAACTTTTTACGTAAATTAAAAAGTCGGGAAATTAGTTATTAAAAAACTATTTTTTATTAACTTCGTAAAAAAAGCTATCTTTTTAACAATTATTAAAGCGGTATAATATTGTTTACCTTTAAATAACGGTTAAGGCCGTATTTAAAAAAAAAGCTTTAAAAAGGTTAATTAATACCGCTATAACGGCGGCATGTTATTAAAAAAAACCGGCTCGATCTTAAATAATATATATATTTACATATTTATTTAAATGCCGGTATGGATAAAACTAATAATGCGGTCGGGAAATATTAAAATTAATAAAGAATTAATAAATCTTTAAGTTAAAAGGGGGAAAAATGGTATTAAAAAAGATATACCGTCCTTATAATAAAATACGGGACTTAATTAAATATAACGGCCTTTTTTACTTTTAATTACATGGTATAATTATGCACCCGTGTTATAAAATTAAAAGCTAAAATAAGGAGTTATAAAGTTAAAAACTAAAGTAAGGAGTTACGAAATTAAAAGCTGGAATAAAAAGTAATAAAATTAAAGACTGAAATAAAACATTTTAAAGTTAAAAACTAAAATAAGAAGTTACGAAATTAAAAACTAAAATAAAAAGTTATAAAATTAAAAACTAAAGTAAGGAGTTACGAAATTAAAAACTAAAACAAGGAGTTACGAAATTAAAAACTAAAATAAGGAGTTATAAAATTAAAAACTAAAATAAAAAGCTATAAAACTAAAAGTTAAAAAAATCGTTTAAATTATAACGTAAAACATAAATATTAAAAATGTTTATAAATTAAAATACTTTTTCAACTTATAATTACGTAAGTTATAAATAACTTAATTAAATAAATAATAATATTTAAAAAATTACGTAATTTATTATTTTAAAATTTATAACTTTTTTAATATAAGTTAATAATGTTATAAATAAAATATTAAGTTTTTTATATTAATTTAATATATTTTATAAATAAATCCGTGTAATTATTTTTAAATAATAACATTTTTAATAAATTAAAAAATATAAATAATATAAATAAAGTTATAAAATCTTAACTGTTAAAATAAAATACGTTTTAAATTTAAAAAATTTTATTTAAGCTTATTTATAATAAAATTATTAATTTTTTTATTAAAATTAATAAGTTAACTTTAATTAAGGGCATTTATTTAATTTAATAAATTAAAATCTTTATTTATATTTAAAGCTCGGACCTTTATATTCTCGGTACTTTTTAAATAATAAATAATATTATTTTAAGTTTAAAAAATAAATTATTAAAAAGAATTATATATATATTATTAATAAACATGTTTAACTTTTTAAAAAAAATTATTTTTATTAATCGATTAAACGGGTTTATTTATAACGTAACCGGATATTAAGATATAATTATTATAATAAGTATATATATAAATGCTTAAAAAAAAAAAACTTAAAATTATTATAACATAAGCGTTTAAAACATAAAAAGAACACTTAAAAATAGCTTTAACTTATAAAAACCTTATTATTTTTACTTATTACTTATTTAAATATTATAAAATAAATAATATATATACTTTTTTAAGGCTATAATAATAATAATGCTTATTAATTAAAAGTAAAAGGTTATTAGATATTAATAAATTATTATTATAAATAATTATTTTAAAAATTAAATAAAGTTTATTATTACAGCTTATTTAAATATATATTAACTTATTTAAAATAATTTTAAAAATAAATAATATATAACTAAACGTTTTTAAAATTATTATAAAATTCCAAAAGTACATTAGCTTTATATAGAAAAATGTATATATATAGTTTATGTATTTCCTTAAATTCCGCAGATAAAGATTGTTTTGCTAACAACCAGCACTTTAATCTGTCTCTTTTTAATAAGTTTAGGACGCAATCTGATTCAAAACACTGCTGGCCTGGAGATGCAGTATGCGAGTAAGGTATTTTGCCACTAACACCAGCCCTGCCCAGCACTAAAGGGTCTGCTATTGTGGTTGCTGGGATATCGCTAAAGATGAAAAGGGCTATTGGCAACATATTCACAGGGCAGGATTATGTTTATACCGCGCCATTTCGGCTTAAGGTTCAGCATAAGTTAAGTAGCAAGGCTAGTAAGGTATAATAAAGCAGATAAAGGCGGTCGGATATGATAGCGCAAGGTACGTTGCTATGGTTGCAGTTCGTAGCTCGAGAGGCAGTATTGAGGTTAAGGCTGCGGATTACTGAGCAGCAAAGTTATAAGACTGGGCGAAGCATGACAAACTGACTGGACTGGAACTTCTAGGTTGCATTGGGTGGGTGCCTGGGGGCCTACTGGAAACCTTACAAGAGGTGCCTACCTAGGTAGTTAGTTCTTTCCCCTCCCGTATAAATTAGATGAGCTAGGCGGCCTGTCTGCCTAGCAACCTAGTAGGTAACAGGCACTCCTAGGTGGCTCTTGGTTCTTAAACTCCTAACGTTACGCTAAGATAAGGCAGGCTATAATGACCTGGTCTGTGCACAGGACTACGCATAGGTTAAGCCGCCTAAGGATGGGCACGTATTATTATTAAGACGTTATATATATAATATATTATTATTGCATTATTTATCCCTTTAAATATTAATAATTATTATAATTTATTTAACAGCTTTATAGCTTAATCTTTATTATAAACAATTTACATATTTTATTATAATATTATTATATTTTAAAATTATTTAAATAAACCTTATTAATAATTACTTTTAAGCCTTTTATAAATCCTTTTTTACTACTTATCCGGAATAAAGCCTTAACTTTTTTAATTAAGTTATAAAAGGTAAATAAGCATAAGTAACAGGTTATTTTCTCCTGGGATATCCTTTATTAACTTATATATATAAAGGATATCTTAAGTCTTTTAATAACGATTTTAACTTATTTAATTAGCCGCTTATTTCAGTTTATAAAATACCGTTAAAACTTATTTTTTAACATTTTATTAATTGCCGATGCACTCGATTTTAATGCTTTTAATTTAAACCGAATAAAGCCTTTTTTAATTACAGTTTTTATTAATAAATATAACGATAAAATATAAAACTAAATTTATTACGCCGTTACCGAATTAATACCGCCTTTTTAACTTATTATATTTTTTATTTAATAAACCCCGTTATCCCGTAATATAAACGGTATTATTAACTTTTTAAAATTTTAAAGAAATATAAATAATATGTTAAAAATTAATTTTAACCTTATATATGTTAATATCCCGGATTTTTATAAAGTTATTTTCGGTAACATTTAAAAACTTAATAAAATATCCGAAGCCGTTTTTAAAAAATGTTATTAAAAGTTAAAGCTATTTTTCGATTAAAAATAAACTAATTAACCCGAAAATGTTTTAAAAACAAAACGGTTTAATACTAGCTTAATAAGTTAATTTAAAAGGTTATATAATAAATACCGCGTTATAAATTAATAATATTTTTATAAAAATTAATAATAAAGCCGTATAAATTATTCCTAGGTTTTACGGTAAAACGTAAGCTGGATATTAATATTATAAATTACCCCGGCGTTATTATATATTAGTTTTAAATTTTTATACCCGGTAAATTAAAAAATAATTTAAAATAAAACTTTTAACCTTTAATATAAACTGATATTAAAAAATACGTAAAAAAAATATTTATTAATTAAAATACCCGTTACTTTATTTTAGCTTTTATTTTTTACGGGCTTTTTATACGCGTATAAAAGTTTAATTATTTTAACTTTATTTTTTCGGCGCGTTTTAATATTAATTAAAATAACCTTTAATTTATATCGATTATTTTCGGCTTTTTATAAACGAATAAGGAATAATTAAAGTTTAATTTTATTATTATCGTATTAAATAATTAACGGTATATCGAAATAAAACGGGACGGTATATTAAAACGTTTTATTATTAATTATATTATATTACGAACGTTTTATATCGGAAAATAAGTAATAACATATTAAAAAACCCGCCCGGAATAAAACCTGTTTATTACGTTTATAATTAAGGATTTATAATAAAATTCTTAACATAATAAAAAAAATAAGCTTTTTCGGGAAATATTTAATAAAAACGTTTATTATATAACTAAATATTATTATTACGAAACGATTTATTTTTTAAATAATAAAACGGATAATATATAAAAAAGTATCCGGAAAAGGTTAAATATTAAAAAAGCTTTTAATTATTGCTAATAATATTTAGCCTTACCGGGGGGGCTTAATATTTTTATTATTTTATAAAATAACGTTACCGGTTAAAAACGATCTTTTAATTAAATTAATATTATTATACTTTTTATTAAATAATCGCGTTCGATATTTCCGATAAAGCTTAGTAATAATTTTATATTATTAAATCGGATATATTATTATATCGTTTTTTATAATTATAAAAAGCTTATTTATAAAATAAATTCCCCGGCCGTTTATTTATTACATTTAAAACATATATTAAAAGTTATAAATTATTATACCGGGCCGGTTTCTTTTATAAAGATATTTTAATTAATAACTTTATATTTATTAAAAATAAAAAAAGCATATTTTATTTTATTTTTTTAATAAATTTTAATTTTATTATCGCCGTAAACCGGTAAGGATTATTAGGCGTTAAAGGAAGGACCGGTATAAAGGTTTTTATAACGATCGGTATCTTTCGTAATAAGCTTTATTTTTTTATGCATAACTTTAAATTATTTTTTTAAATGTTTTTTTAAATTTACGTTTATTATAACGGGCTAAATAAAGGTAAAGTTTTAAAGATTTTTAAAAGTTAAAATTATAAAAATAATAAAAAATTAATCCATTCAAAACTTAATACGGTTATAATAAAAGAATATTTCTTATAAACCGTAATAAAATATTTCACCTTATTTTATCAGCTTTTAATACCTTATATTAATAAATTATAAAGGCTTATATTTCCGGAAGGTAGGCTCCAGTAAAAAATAAATAAAAAGCTATATTTCTAAATAATATAAGTTTTTTACGATGTTTAAAAGGATTTAAAGGTTATTAATAAATAAAAAAGTCCTTATAAAAAAGTAATTATTATTTAAATAATCTTTATTATAAATAAAACTGTTATTATTTTAAAGCAAGCGCTTAAATCTTTTACGTTTCTTATATAAATGCGAGTAATTCTTAACGTTTCTTTACCGTATTTCTCCCGGGTTTAAATAAAGATTAAAACATAATATAACCACTTTATTATTTACCGGCCAGAAGTATTAGCTATATATCCATAAAGGATGGCAACATTTAACGGGTAATGTTTTTAAATATATTTTATATATATTAAAAACGGGTAAGTTATATATAAGATGTAAAATAATAAATATATTAACCACTTAAGCATTTATTTTTATATTTTATATAGCTATTTACGTTAATAACTTATTTTATTTAATAATAAAATAATTACTTAAAGCCGAATTATATATTATTTTTATCGTTTTTTATATAACGTTTATTCGTTGCGCGGTTATATTTTAAGTTATTATATAAAATTATTTTAATAAATGCTTTACGTTTATTAAGTTTTTATATTATTTTAATTTTAATAACGAACGCGTTTTAATATCTTTAATAAGTTACGTTTATTATAAAGCCGTATAATAATTAGCTTTATACATTAACTTTATTAATTAATATAAGCCGTTGTTTATTTTTTTTTAATATTATAAACCGGCTTTAATAATATGTAATAATTTGCACGTTATATATTAAACGCGGTGCCGTAAATACGATATATTAAAATAATAATTTTATTACGTAATTTTTTTATATAATTAAATATTAAGTTATTTATTATTTTTTAACGCCCGTAATTAAAAACGTCCGGTATTATTATGCCGCGGGTACGTTTATTAATAATTATAACCTGGATATTCGGATATTTTTTATAAGATAATATAAACGTAATAAAATTAAAAATAACCGAGTTAAAAAAAACGATTATATATTAAACGTTTATGTTATCCGTAAGGATAAAGTTATTAATATTAAATTAATATTTCTTATAAATTAATATCCTTTTAACGTATTTATAAAATTTAATAAATTTAAAAAATTAGTTTATAAGTTAAGTACGGTACGGTTAAAACGGGGATTCGGTTAATTTCCGTAAAAAGCTTTTTTAACCGGTATTTATCGCTGTTAAATAAACTTTATTACTGTAACGGTTAATATTATTATGCTTTAAACCTTTCTCGGTAATTAAGCCGTTTAAATAAAAATAAGCAACTTTTAAATAAATATTAATATAAAGTAATTATATCCAGGCCCGATTTCCGGCTTTATTTAACCGTATGGCTATTATATTATTATTTTAACTTTTAAAATATTTAAGCTCGATATTTTACCGGGTCGGCTCGGCCCTTTTTTTACCTCCGGTTATTTAAATATTATGCTTTTTTTTAAATACCTGTCCGATATAGGTTTAAATTTACGTTATTAATTTATAAAAAACGTTACGGCCGGATCCGTTAATTATGTTATACCGGACGTGGTCGATTATTATTTTTTTACCGTCGTTATTAATCGTTTAGCCGTAAAATTCGTTTTAATTCCGGCAAGTTATTAAAACGTAAAAAATAAGCTTTTTTATTAATTTAATTATAAACGTTTTACGTTTCTTTATTTCTGTTTTAATTTTCGGTTTATTTATTATATAATGGTTTTATAAAAAATAATTTTAATTGCTTTTTTTCTTTTTTAATTAAATTATATAAATAATGCTATTAATTTAAAGCGTACCGTTTTTATACTTACTTTTAATATAAAGGATATAATTAACGGTATTAATTAATTAATATAAACCGCCGTCCGAGATTAAACCGGATATAGAGATTATTATAATTAGCTTTTATAATTTACGTATAATACGTTTTAAAAAGGCGTACGGCTAAATCGGATTAAATAATATATTTTAATAATTATATGTTTTATCGAAAAGATTAAATAAAGCGGCCAGGCTGTTAATAATAAAAGTTATATTTTTACGCTTTTTATTAAACCTATTACTTAAGTAAATAATATATATATTATTATATGCCGTAAATAAACCTGTTACCCCGGAAAAACTGGTTAGTAAAAACCAGTTATTAAAACCATCTTTATTTTTAAGGTAATAATTTAATTATCCGTTTTTATTAATATATAATTCGGTAAATTTAGCTATCGTTATTTAAACGTAACGGTTATTATAATAATACGTTTTATTATTTTTTAAATCGCTATATAAAATAAAAAGCTGAAGTTCTTTTATAATAAAATAGTTACGGTTAATTAGGTTTTCGAATTTACGGCGTTATTTATAAATTATAATCGGGGGGCGAAATAAATAATAAATAAAAATGGCAGCTCCGTAATAATAAAATATGTTTCTTTTAATTAAATATACGGATAAAATAAACCGGAAGGTATAAAATATTAATTAAGGCAAACCGTATCCGTTAAATTTATCTAATCCTTAAAAAAATGCCCGCGGTTACCGATTATTTTGTTACTGCTTTAATAATTTTAAACCTTAATGTAACTTTTTTTAATAAAAGTAAATAAAATAAAAACAAGAAATACCTTAACCGTTATATTTAAAACTATTTTATCGCCGAAATAATTACCGGGTACGCTTTAAAACGGGAATTAAATAAATAATTATTAAATAATATGTTTTTAATAACCGGAAAGCATTAATTTAAATTTAATAAGTTTATAATTTTTAATATCTTTACGATATTAAAATATACGGCATAAATTCTTTTAATTTTTTAAAAAAATATTACGGTTAATAAAACGCTTATTAATATCTTTAATTTGCCGCCGGTATGCTTTTTTATCGGTATCGTTTTTTAAAGCTATAAAGTTATTAACCCTGGTAATTAATAAATTTATTTCGCGCTTATTTTTAATTTTATTGTCGGTTACCTTATTACGTTCGATTAAATTTATAAAATAACTTTTAATATTATTATTAAATAAAAACCGGTTAATAAGTTTAATTTTACCCGTAATTTATTAACGTTTATAAGCTAATAAAACCTTTTTATTTAAGCTGTTATTTAAATCCTTTTCGGGGTTAAAACAAATAATATTTTTTAAGCCGAAACTGGCTTTCTTTTTACGTCGTAAAGGCGGTATTATAACGTTTTTAAATCTTTAATTTTAATTTATTAGCTTCAGCTTTTATTTTATTTTAACTTAATCCCAGATAAAAAGTTTTAAATTTACGGCGGCATATATAAATTCGTTTTTTACTAATTACAAGTAAGATATAATAACCTTATATTATATTACCGTAATTTAACCGTTTAACGTTTATAGTTTTTTTAAAACATCGGAAATATTTTTATAAACCGAGCTTTTATAAAGCTTCCGCTATATTAAAACTTTTTTATGTTATAAAAAAACCTTTTTTTTATTATTTCGTTTCGTAATTACGGATAACTTTATTAAAAATGATATCGACTTTTTAAAATATAACGTTTTTTACATTTTATCGTTAATAACTGTTTTCCTCCGTTTAAACTTTATTCCAGGTTTTTAAATTATAATTTTTATCGGATTTGCCGTATAATTATAAAACCGGATTATTAAACGGGTTATTTAAAGGCGTTATAATATTTATAATACGCCTCGGTAAATAATAAATAACGGGGTATTGCTTGCGTATATTTATAATGCGTTTAAAAAAGTTATTAACTTATTTAAAATAACCGAAATAAATTTTATCGATTTAAAAATTAAATATATATTCATTATAATTATAATCGGAATTATATTTATAATAAAAAATATTATAACTTAAAAAGCCGGTATCTCGGAAATACGTAACCGTTTAATTTTATTATTTGCTTAAACCGATTTATAATAATAATTATAATTAAATTTTTTATCTTTTTATTTAAAACGTTAAATTTTTAAATCCACTGGTTTAAAAAATATAAAATTACGGGGCGTATTTAACACCTTTTTATTTCGTAAGCTATAACTTAATACCGGGTTTAAAAACCGTTACCGGCGTTATAAATATTAAAGGCGGTGTTATTACGTTATATATACTTTTTAAATCGTTTATTTCCGGATTTAAATCGTTTTTAATAACGTTTATAAATCGGTTTATATATAAAATAAATAATAATAGCGTTAAACCTTTAAAATATAATAATATCGTTATGCCCGTTTAAATATTAATAATTAATTATTCGAACTTATTTTAAAAACGGATTTATTACGTTTTATTAAATATAAAAAGCTTAGTTAAAAGTAATTTATTTTTATTTAATAAATATTTTCTTATCGGGTTATAATTATAATAATTTAAATTTTAAATTATAACGGTTACCCCGCGTTTATTTAAAAACGTATTTAATATAACTTTAATCGGCCGGTTTTAATAATTAATAATATATACGATAATATAATCGATATTCGGGGGGCGATGCTTTATTATTACGTTTAAAAGATAAGTAAAAAAGGTAATAGGATTTTAAAAAGGAAAAAGCAAAGTTAATTAATATTAGCCTGCTGAATAAATAATATGGTTATACATATATATAAAACGCCTTCCTTTATAAAAAAAAACAGGTTATAAAAATTAAGTAACGGTTAAAAAGGATTATAATCCGATATATAAAAAACTGGTGAAATTATCCCCGTAACTTAATTAATTAGTTTTTAAAGTTATAATTATTTCGTTAAAACCGAATATATAATAATTATTAAATGTATAAAAAGCGTTTATAAAAAATTGCTAAAATACGGCTAATTTTACTTATCGCAAGGAATAAAAAACGGGCGGGATATATCTTAACGTTACCGAAGTGCTAGTTAATATAAGATTTTTACTTAAAGATTATAATAAGGTACGTTAAAGGTAAATGCGGAAATGGATAAACTGGACCTTTTTCTTACTTAATTTAAGCCTTGGTTAATATAATAAAAAAAAAAAAAGCTTACGGTCGGGCTAATGGTATATAAAAAAGATGGAAAAAATAAAAAAAAAAGGTTATTAAGATAAAATACGGCAGTTATAAAAAGGTTATAATAACCGACAATAAGTAATAAGTAATAAATAACAAGTAATGGGTAACAGGTAACGGGTAACGGGCGACCTTATTAAAAAAAGCTTATAAATTTCAAAACCTTATTATAATAATTTTAATAAAAATTAAATATAAATAACATTTTAAACTCCCGTTTATTAATAATATTTATTTAAAAAAAAGATCTTAAATTATATTCCTGCCGGTTAATAACGTTTATAAATAAAATATAATAAAACATAATATTAAAAATATAAAAAGCGTTATTTAATCCAGGTCGGAAAGTAAAAAATATATAAATCGGTTTTATAAAAAAGTAAAATTTATTATTAATTATAATATATATTATTTATTAAAAAATGTTATTATAATAATTATTTTTATTAAAATTTATTTTCGATTAAAGTTTTACTTAATTAATGCATAAGATATTAAAACTGGTTTTATTTTTAACCGTAATTACAGCTTTAGTTTTATACGTAAATAACTAAGTCCGGACTTATTAGTTTTAAATTTTAAAATACGATCCGTCCCGGGCACCCCACTTTTTATCTTATTATAATTAATCGAAATTATTTAATTTATATATTTCCATTATTAAAATAAGTTTTAAGTGGGGTATATAAAAGCGTTAACAGTTAAAATTTTATTTTTAATTACGTTATTATTATAAAACTGCCGTTTAAAAATTTATTACTAAAGCATTAAATAATTATAAAAAACTAAATCACTTTTATTTCGTAATTTTTACATAATTTTTATACTTTTTCTTTTTTAATTATTTTTATTATAAAACCTTATAACTTATTATTTTTACTTATATTTTTTTATTAATTTAACGATATTATAAATAATAAAAAAACCTTAAAAAAATAAAATAATAACCGCGGCTACCGATTTACTTATTATTATTAACGATATAAATACTTTAGCTAAATTATAAGGATGTTTTTTTAAAAAGCTAAAAGTAAGCCATTTTAAATTTCTCGGTCCGTCTTTTTAAGTTAAATAATAATAATTAATAAAATCTTTAAATAAATTAATTAAAAAAAGCTTATTACCCGAGCAGGCTTTAAAGATAGCATAAAGGCCCGGAAATATTATAAAATATTATTTAAACCTTATAAAATTATGCCTGACTTACCGAAAAAAAGGTAAAAAAATAATAACCATGATTTTTATAACGTTTACAATATTAATAACCGTTATAAATACATAAAGCCCCGATCGATTTTTATTATAATAAACATCTCGATTTAAGCCGTTAAAAAATATATATTAGAAAATAAAAAGACGTAAAGCGTTAAAAAGATCGATAAATAAGTTTTTAAAAATAAAATAATTATTATATAATGAAATTTATTAAAGGTAATTATTACGTTTCGTTTCCGCCATTACGTTTTAATTACATTAAAAATCTTTTTTAAGTCGGAATTAATATTTTATATATAAATAAGCTAATTAAAATATGTTTTAATAATAATTATTTTAATATTATTATTACAAAATATTATTATTATAAATAATATAACTTTATAATTAATAAACTTTTTACCAGATTTACTGCTTTTATTTTATTTAAATTTCGTTACTACCTTATTATTATGCCTTATATTTAAAAACTATATTATTAATTTTAATATTTTATTAAAGTGCTATAATAATATTTAAAGCTTCTCCCTTTTAATTATATATTATTAATAAACAAACTCCTATCTTTATTTTTAAATCTGGTTTTTACGGTTAATATTATAATAACATACTAAATTTAAAAGCCCTTTTTTACGGGGTTGCCAATGCTTACTGCTTATTATTATGGCCTTTTTATAATTATGGAATTACATTTTAATAACGGCTTATTTTATCTCTTTTTAAATATTATTAAGAAAAAACATATTAATTAAAATTTCAGCCACATTAAGATATGTACCATTTATCCATCGATTTATTAAACCATCGATTACTTTTGCTTTTTTACGTCGGAAAACTAATTATATTATAACTGTAACAGTAAAAGGAATCGGTACGTTAAGCCTTTATATTAAATTTAAAAATTACATATATTTATAAAAAAAGTATGCCGTTATTATTGCTTTTACGCATTAAATCTAACCTTAAAAATGCGATATTATCTTAAGGCAGGATTAAGCCTTTATTAAGCAGGTTAAGGACCGTTTTAGTTTTTCCGATAACGTTTTTTCTACCGTTAAATAACGTAATAATAAGTAATCCTTTAACCTGCTTAATATTTACGTTTAAGATAAAAGATAATCATTTAAGGAAATACCTTACCCTTTTTTTTTCTTTTTTCGTTAAGGCGATTCGAGCTTATATTTAAATATAAATTAACCCATTTATTTAAGCCATTTATATATGGTAAATCCTAATAAGGCCTTATAACATATACCCTTATAAAACTTATACCGTATATAATTTTATTACTTATCCCGAATATTATATAATAATTAAAAAAAAGGATAAAACCCGAGACTTAAAGACTTATTTATTAATAAAATGCTTTAAATTCCGGGGAGTTATACCGTATAAATTTTAAAATAACCATTAATATTTTATATATTTACTTTATAATTAATGAATATATAATTTAAAATAATATTTAATTTTTATTTATATTTATCCGAAATACATAAACTGCTTTAAGTTAAACTTATACGTTTAAATTAAACATTATAATTTATATAACGTTATATTATATAAACTTAATATCGAAAAATATTTTAATTCGATATATTTTTAATAACGGTATTATAAATATATAACGGCTTATAACGGCCGGTTTATTTTTAATTAATAATTTAAATAAGGGTTTATATTAATAAAAGTATTAAAGGTTTTAAATAATAAGTAATTATATTTAATGATAATAATAAAAAAGAATATTTTAAATAATTAAATTATATTATAAATTAATAAGTTTAAAAGTTATTTAAAAAAAAGGGTAATAAATATAATTATTTATTATTTATATCTTTTATTTTTAATACCGAAATATAATATTAAATATTAATTTTATTAAAATAACTAGTTATTTTAATTATTCTTTTTATTATATAACTTAAATATAGCTTATTTTATCGTGGCTATCTTTTTTAATGCCATGGTTAGGGATTGTTTATGCTAATCTTATTTAAGCCTAATAACCTAAGCAGGTTATAACACGGCCGGTTTATTTTTAACTTATAATTTAAATAAGGGTTTATATTAATAAAAGTATTAAAGGTTTTAAATAATAAATAATTACGTTTAATAATAATAATAAAAAACGTTTTAAATAATTAAATTATATTATAAATTAATAAGCTTAAACATTAATTAAAAAAGAGGTAAGAAATATAATTATTTATTTATTTATATTTTTTATTTTTAATACCGGAATATAATATTAAATGTTAAATTATTAAAATAACTAAGTTATTTAAGTTATCCTTTTTATTACGTAACTTAAGTATAGCTTATTTTATCGTGGCTATTTGTTTTAATACCATGGTTAAAGATTATTTATATTAATTTTATTTAAGCTTAATAACTTAACCAGGTTATAATAAAATGTTAATTAAAAAAAAATTTAAACTTTATTATCGATTATTATTAATAATTTTAATATTTAATTTATAAATGTTTTATCGGTAACGGATATTTAAGTTTATTTTAAATAAAAGTATAAATAAAAAAGATATATAAATTATTTAAACTTAAAATTTATATATATAAAAAATTATTTTAAAACGTGTTATAAAAAGGTTTTTTATAATTATTACTTATTAAAGTTACCGGCAGCTAATATAAGTAATTATTTTATTAACTTATATTTTTTTAACCGTTACTGTTTTTATAATATAACGATAAATCTTTTAAATAATATTAAAATATATATTTTAATATATATTAACCTCGGGCTTATTATATTTATAAAGTATTATGCTTAAATATAAAATAAGCTAATTATTTTTATAAAGTTACGTAGTTAAAAACAGTGTTATTTTTATAAATATATCGATAATTTAAATAACTTTCGATAATATTTTTAAAAGCATTTTTATTAAAAGTTACTTTTATTAATTAACGGTATATTTAATTTATTTTTTTATTATTAATTTATTTAAAAGGTATGTTTTTAAATATATACGATTTTATTTTACGTTAACTCTTTAAATAACGATTAATTTTTAATAAATTATTATAAACGTGCCGTATTTATAAATAGCAATAACCTTTTTTAAAAATGGTTAAATATATTAAATTTAATAAACACGTATATACCGATATACGTTTTATAAAGTTAAAATTAACTTTTATTTTAATATAGAAGAATTTAAATAAAAAGGTTTTATACGGCTTATATAAAATAAAACGGTTATAAAAAAATATAACTTAATATAAAAAATTATTTATAAAAAGAAGCGGGTTAATAATAATTATTATATTTAAAGTATAATCCTTTTTAATTAACCCTTTTTATTTTATTCCTGTTTTAAAACTTTACGATTAAATTATTATATTATGTTTTTTATCCGTGTTTGT
Organism: Eutypella sp. D-1; assembly: GCA_023313575.1. Taxonomy (NCBI): domain Eukaryota; kingdom Fungi; phylum Ascomycota; class Sordariomycetes; order Xylariales; family Diatrypaceae; genus Eutypella; species Eutypella sp. D-1. Next base: position 744,981 of record JAJTTP010000013.1, on the reverse strand, counting down.
TACGATATAAATCCGATTTCTTTTTAATTTAATAAATTAAATAACTAAGTGTTATATAAATTAATCTCGTAACTGCTTTTTATAACGGCCGGTTTATTTTTAACTTATAATTTAAACAAGGGTTTATATTAATAAAAATATTAAAAGATTTAAATAATAAATAATTCCGTTTAATAATAATAATAAAAAAGCGCTTTAAATAATTAAATTATATTATAAATTAATAAGCTTAAAAATTATCTTAAAAAAAAGTAAAAAATATAATTATATATTATTTATATTGTTTATTCTTAATACCGGAATATAATGTTAAATGTTAAATCGTTAAAATAATTAAGCTATCCAGGCTATTTAAAATCACTGGGATAGTTAAGTTATCCAGGCTATCTTTTTTTATTATATAACTTAAGTATAGCTTATTTTATTATAGCTATCCCTTTTAATACCATGGTTAAGGATTATTTATATTAATTTTATTTAAACTTAATAACTTAATTAAGTTATAACATTTTTTAATTAACCGGATAAATTATAACTTAAATAAAATTTAATGCCATATTAAGTTTATTAATATATGCTGTAAATTAAAAAACGTTTTTACTTTTTTTGAATAAAAAAAGATTAAAAGTTTTAATTAAACGGGTAAAATGTCAGGAAATTGTTTTTATATATATATAAAGATAATATTAAATATAAAAAGGAAAAAATATATAAAAAGCTTATAAATTTTTTATATACCTAGTTGTTTAAATGTTTTAATTATTAACTTAAAATTATAAAAAAAAACAATTAATTTCATCTTTTAATAAAAGTGCTTAAAAAACCTTTTAATAAACCCTTTAAATCGGTATTTTTTATTATTTTTTATAAATAAAAATAACTTTTAATTTTTAAAGTTATACTTAATCCTTTACGGATAAATAAATTCGTTATAAATTTACTTTTTATAAAGTTATAATGCATTAAGTTTTAAAAAGTCGGCTTATTAATTAAGGTTATAAACGTTATTTTAATTACTTAGCTTATAATATAATTATTATTATTTAATTTTTAATTCTATAATTAACCCATATAACGTAAATGATTAGGTAAAATATGCTCTTTAAGCTAATATGTCCCTAAGACATGCATATGCAGGCTGTTGCTTTTAAGTGATTAATATTTACGACCGAATCGTCCTTTAGGTCAGCTATTTACACTAAGGCCAGGACATACATTAAAATATAATAGTCAACCAGCTCAGGTGCTTACTGAACCGCTTTACAATAAGCTTACTATCTTCCCATCATGGAATAACAGCCAGACCTACCTAAGAAATTGACAATATAGGTTACGATATTTGAATTAGGACAGTCACATAGCGGTAATGCAAGCTGCTTATCTTTCGAACTGTGCGGTATTAACGTTTATCATGCCGCATTGCCGGCGCCGGATGTTGATAAGCCCGAATACAACCTTAAAAGTGCATACGGACCAAGTAAGTGAATAGAATGTGGCGTGTGACCAGCATTTTGATTGATCGCTTTTTACGGAGCGTGCAGCTAACGAGGTACAGGACAGCGATCCTCGAAGTGGCATTAATAGCTAGCTCGCAATTTCACGATTACGTTAATTCATCCTGGACTAGGAGGATATTCTTATGATTCCCGCTTGCTATCTGATATGATCCAAAGGTGTTCCTTAAAAGGACATGATAATTGGAACAAGTACCATGAAGCTTGCATACATATTACTTTAGAAAGGCTTTATATAGATTTAAGGGATGTCGTAATGGGAGCCATTATAGTACGCCATATTCAATAATAGTTGTATTTGTTTGGAACACGCATTTTCTCTTATAGGGGGATTTTAATACTTCCCTTAAATGCCCCTGGGGATGTTTATAAGCAGGGACGACGTAGGGCTCTCGGGATCTTCGATCTGTCATCATTTATCGAAAACGATAGCTTATTAACGACGCCTGCTACACGCAACCATTGCCAAGTCTCATGATCTGTTGTCTTAGATGCGACGATAGTAAACGTAAGACAAATTCATATGGCTCAGGGCGGCTTTTTTCAACCCTGATCCCGGGGTTCCTGCTGGAAGATGGATTAAATCAGGTTATCACCGTCCCTGCTAGGAATCGAGCATATCTATCGCACCCAATAATATTTCGTTTGCCTCAGACTTGCTAGGGTGTCCTAAGACAATAAAGGGGTCCCAGATTCCTTTTATTCACTAGTATTAAGAAACGGCTATGGGGCTATACATTATCAAGCTAATTACACGAGCTATACAACATAAATTTGGCACGCATTTCTTAAGTTCCCCCGAACCATAAGCCAAAGAGTAATAGAAGACTATGCGGCGAGGCCTACACAACCTTAAAGACAACCCAGCTAATCAGAAAGGCCTGTTAGCAACAATGGCTTGTTTCCCAGTCAAATTTTAAGCTGTAGTTCTAAGCACGTGCATATCTCCTTTGCCCCTATTCTTAGCCTCGTCGGCAGTTACAGGATCAGAGTTCGCAAGTACAACCTAGAGAATCCCCTAGTGGTGATCAACACATAGCGTTCTTCTTAATCTTTTCTCCACCTTATACTCGGCGTTATTCTGCCAAGAAGTCACCCTAACTGCTTACAAGTCGTAGTCAGGTACGAAGCTTACTCAATACTGCAAAAAGACGCGCGGCTGACCTATTAATCACGTTTGTCTCTCAGTTTATCCTTGAAATGTGTAGTAATTAACTAATATTGGTCCATGTAGGGGATGCTTGCTTCGGTCGGCTAGTTGTCCATCCAATTATTTTATAGATGGCGGCGATCCGAGACAATTACCTTCTTGCCCTGTCGGACCTTGAATAGCTTCTCATTTATTAAGTGGCCTACTGAGACTGTTAGATGAACCACCAAGAAGGTACCATGGTGAACCCACGAAAGTGATTGTTGAAAATAAGCACCGTCTTTACCTGGTTGGACAGGTTGGCTGGGAGTGATGGCTTGATAAAAATCGTCAGCCTCTGGGATCTACAATGTATTACCAAAATATCTTTCATGCCCAATGTAATGTCTATGAAGCCACCTCGATTCTTCAAAAAGAACATCTATTGTATGAAGGTGTGATTATGACCCCTGGCGGCCCGAGCCTAGAGTTATTAGTTGTGCTAGTTTCGCTTTATGTTTAAATCACCATCTGGAACAAGAGGGATATATCTGTTATATCCCGGACATATCCATTCCCAGACCTATATATCTTCCTATACTCCCCATATTCCATACCGCCATGAACCGGGCCTTCTTCTCCAGTAACACGCTCCTGAATACCTGCTTAATACTTGGAAATTCATCCCTCGACCTGTAACAATGGAAGCCCATCCCGACTTCGACGAGTACAACGTCGCAAGCCAGTTTGTATTCTGCGCTTCTTGTTCTGGCAGTTTCTCTACTCCGAAAATGTGTGGCTGTCCTCATACGCCAATTTCTGGCCATTCGATGCCTCAGAGTCGATATTTGTTGATTGACTATGAGGCCCCTACAAATACTCGGCATATGGGATACGAACTCGCTGTCCGCAACTCTATACCTACGGGCCATTTTCCTTCTCATTCCAAGAGTGACTGGGGGCATTTTATAGAGGACGGCATCTCGGTAGCGCCGTGCCGGAAAGGCAGCATGCAGGCACAACAAATCGAGTTCGATTATACCAGAGTGCTTAACCCGCAGCCGTTGGAAAACCAGGGCATCGAATCCGTCAAATCAGAGGTTCTCAGCAATGTCCTTTATCCTCACCATAGCTTGGCGTCGCCGTTTGCCCCGGCTCCAGACATGGGTTTGAACGTGGCGGAGTGCGATGACTCCTCAGACTGGCCCATGGGCTATTTTATTCATAGCGAAAGGTATAAGCCTGCCCTGAATTGTTCAGAGAAGAACACAAGCCTTATCAATAAGCGCAGAGTTCATATAGGCGGGCCTCAAGACAAAAGCGTCGAGCTTCATCGAGCACAGCGCCTGCAGGGGGCTTCCACCGAGCGGGCACAATGGGATCAGGACCCGATATTGTCTCGGGTGATAAATACAGGCATACACAGCTGCACCTATCCCAAGTGTGTAGGCCGAAAGCCATTTAAGCGGAGCGAACATTTAAAAAGACATGTTGCGTCGTAAGAAGCCTGTGCTCCGTTAATAACGTCCTCGCATGCTAACGCATTAATAGTTATCACAACCCCCAATTCACACAATGCCCGTTTTGTGTCAGGAAGTTTAACCGCAAGGACAACTGGTTACAGCATATAAGACTCCACACACTGAGGGGTCGCACGGTGACAAGAACCCCTTATCACCCCGGTGCACAGGCCTTATACGATGAAGAGAAGCGAAATAAGAGCCGAAGCCAGACAAAGAAGAAGACGGCGCTGAAGATCGAGAAAAGTAAGGAATGATATCAATATGCGTAGGTTTATAAGTGGTGGCAAAGCGACTACGGTAAACCTAGGCCTTATGTTTCAAAAAGCATGTAAGAACACGGGTAGAAAGTGTTATGGGGCTGCTCTGATTCCTCTCTCAATCGTACTGTGGTGGCACATAACTGATATCTGGGTTTAACTCGTGTATTGTTACAAATAAACCAAACTTCTCCACTTCCTCTTTTTCGGAAGAACTTAAGCGTCTCCACATGGTTATTGGTAAACCATCGGAGAAAAGTGGTTTTTATGGTCCATCCAGATACCTTAACAGAGATATCGTCAGGATTGTGGACAGGAAAAGTATGAGAATTGGAGGAACTGTCATGTATCTAGTCATTGGTTTCCTGTTCTTTAGCTGCCAATCGAAATCTATAGGATTCGTATAGATTTCATTTTACAGGAAAAGTATTTGCAAACCTTTCTACCGAACCAAAAGCCGGTTCTCCTTTATTATTATTTGAAAATTAATAACCTTAGTTTTCGTGAATACACGTAGTCCTTTTAAAACAGATCAGTATAGGCTTCGTTACATATATTAAGAGTTTAAATGGTCAAAGACGTGAATATTCAAGTAAGCACGATAACCACCTAAGCCTTTATAACCTTAGATACTTGGCAGAAGCGTCCCTTTCCCTCCAAAGTAGTTCGTATTATTATTTCAAGACGGGTTCGGAATGAATCTGATAAAATGATTTTATAATAACAAGAGCTTATCGACTCCGCCTGTCAGCAGATTCTGGTAGATACGAACATTAGACTCTTTTCTTAAGTTTACTTCGAGGTCACCCTGGAGCAGGAGGCACGCGGCCACCCAGGATTAAAGTGCAGATAGCTGCTATGTTACTACCAGCGATTCGCCGCCCGGTCTTGGCCCCCCCCCCCCCCACCACCTATCCTCCGGGTTCCATAAAGGCTCCCCAAAGAACAAGCGGCGAACGCCTTCGAGAATTGGTACAATTCGTTACCTTTTAGGGATATAATGGTTTTTATAAACGGCTTTTAAAAAGGGGATAAAATAAGTTACGGCTTCGCGGTTTATCAGAATAAAAAGCTGCTATTTTCGGGGTATAATAAACTCGATCCGATATCGATTAATTTCGACGCGGAGGTAATAAAAGCTTAAAAAGAATTATAACACGTTATCACGGCTTTTCTTAATCTTAATAAATAACGAATTTAGGTTTATTTAAACAATAATAACGTAATTTAAAAATTATAAGTAAACGTAACGCCGTTATTTTAATAAATATATTTTAAGTTTTACGTTATAATAAAAGCTTATAATATTAAAATAAAATAATGCTTAAAACATAATAATATAATAAGAAATAAGTTAATAAATAAATTTATAAAAATAAAAACACGGCGGAAAAACATGGATAAAAATTATACGTTTATAACGTACGGGGTAAAATCGTTTATTAAAAAGATTACTTATAACTTACGGAAAAACTAATAATTATAAACCTTTTTAAATCTTTTAAAAAAATATAAAAATTAAAAATTAATATATTATATCCGTTATTTTAAAAAACTAAACGTATTTATTAAATTAACGTTATACCGGTACTTTATTATTAAAATAAGTTACAGAAACTTTATGTAATATTACCGTAAATTCGGGCACCCGGACGCGAAATTAAAATATTTATATAAAAAAGATAAAAACCTTTAGCATTTAATATAATATAAAAAAGTATAAGCTATTTTTAATAAATAATTATATAAGCTTATTTAATAACCGAGGTCGGAAAAAAAGGCGAGATTATATTTAAAAGTTTTAATAAATAACTTTTTAACTTTTTAAAAGTTTTTAAAAATAATTAGTTTTTATATTAACATTTGCCCTAAATAAAAAATGGAAAAGGAAAATAAAAAATTTAAAAAAAAAAAGTAAATAAAAATAAAAGGTTTAACGATAAAGTTTCGGGTAAAAGTTGGATTTTATTTTTAAGTTTATTAGTTTTTTTTTTTTTTTTATTCAGTATATATATTAACGCGTGATTTAAAGTTTTACGGAATAAGGTATATACGGCTTAAATAAACCTCGGGGGGGATATAAGGTTTTAAAATTTACGAAATATTTAAAATGTAAAAACTAAAAATTACTTTTATTCGGTTATAAAAAGGTTATAATTTAAACCGCGTTTAATAACACGTTTTCGGATTCGATTTATTAAATAAATGTTTATATATTATTATATAAAATAAAGCTTAACTTAATACGCCCCGATGCCTTTAAAAAGGTTATAAAATAGTAAACAGCTGCTCCCCCGGGCGTTAAGCAATAATAATAATAATAATAAATTTATAATTTATAATTTAATTTTATAAACGGTATAATAACGTTATATTAATATTAATATTATATTAATTATTTAAAATATATAAGTTTAAAAGTTATAAAAAACGTTAATAAAAAAGATTAATATATTAACTTTTTATTTCACTCCAGTACTTTATACCTTTAAAAAATAAGGGCATTATTAATGGATTTTAGGCTAAAATTATATATTAACATAAAAAGGAGGGGAACATTAAAACCTTGCTTAAGGGATCGCCCGGCTAATACACCCTGGTGATCTTTAAATTATAAGTGACCGGATCTAATCTTTGAGATCCTAACTATTGAGAATGGCTCCACTAAGTGAGGCTTAACTAACCGTAATAACCTGGTTATATAATAATTACTGGAACATTAATGTGTGCTTAAACCCGATCACGATCTCTTTTTTAACAGGATATCCTGGAACCTTTATCTGATTACTTAAGGTTGATTTTAAACAGACTCGATAGCGTTAACATCCGTATAGATGTAGTCGGGATTGACCTCGCCCTTATCATGGCGAGACTTTTTCTCGATAGCGTTAACATCCGTGTAGATGTAGTCGGGATTGACCTCGCCCTCATCACGGCGGGACTCGATAGCGTCAACATCCGTATAGATGTAGTCGGGATTAACCTCGCCCTCATCACGGCGAGACTTCTTCTCGATAGCGTCAACATCCGTGTAGATGTAATCGGGATTGACCTCGCCCTCATCACGGCGGGACTCGATAGCGTCAACATCCGTATAGATGTAGTCGGGATTGATATCGCCTTCGTTACGGCGTACGGCCTCAGTGCTCATGGGTGCAGCCAGGGCTCTAGGCACCACGGCACAGATTGCTAGAAAACAAACAGCGAATAGATTCATAGCCATTAGATACGATGTGCTCGAATATAAGTGAAAAAAAAAAAAGCTGTGGAGCCAAACCTGGTGGGTATATAGACGACCGAGTGTTAGCTGATTGTGACAATTAACAGTGGAAGATGGGAATAGAAGTGGACGACCATGAACGACCATGAACGACTATCAAATACGATATATCACCCTTTATACGCTGGGTAGGGGTTTCTTCTTATCTATATTCGGCCAATCAAGGAAATATCTGCAGTCCATTGTTGGACTTACTGCTGCCCCGAGTGACATACATGAACAATCAGAAGAGACTAACACAATACAGGATATCGGTAAAGCTAGCAGATAACATAAGTGCGCTGCCGCGTCAGCGGCACGGTAGAGACGGATGATGCGGGGCCCTCGCGTGGGGTATTCGCCCAGCGGAGGAACACAATATTTCTAATGTCCATTCCTCGCTGGTAACGGAAGATACTCCATCCGTCCTATACTCTTTTACAGAGTCGGCACCGAGCGTCAGACGCGTCAGCGGAGCCTAGAACTATATCAGGTAGCATGGCCTACCCTGACGTTGAAATATAACATCAACATCAACATCATGAATGGTCAGATCTTAGCCGCTAAGAGAACTGCCGACAGGGACTAAAATAGCACATGGCGTTGACGCCCAAGGACACAGCTTTTTATACATGGAAAATACCTGTTGACCACTGATCGGATAGAACTACGGGTCGCTGATATCGGGGCCTGACGAAATCCGATAATCCGGTGTCGATCTCGATGTAACGGCATTTTCCTCCAGTAGCATAGAGAATCATACTACAAATCACTTTTAAACGTCACCGTGCACCTAGGTGTGAAGGCCACCATACAGTGAAGCAAGCCTCTGTGTAAGTGAGCGCATAAGATTCTCAAATCAGGCACGATGAGTGATAACAGCTCGGATATCGAAGAAGCAAAACCTTTCCTGGCTCAGAATTATACGGATAAATGTCGCAACGTAAGGAAGGACCGAATATTTGCCATCGCTAGGTACACGACGCTATTCGCGTTTGCATGCTCGTACCTATTCCTCCTCTACGAACATGTGCGGCCATCCTCCCCAGCGGCGAGCCGGCACGCATATACCAGCACGAACGAGCTTGAACGTAAGTTACTGGAAGTGGCCGACAATGTCGAAATCGGATCTTGATGCTAATGTACGTTCAGGTATTTACTTGGATGCGCCTTTGGAAACAACAACACAGGACTTTCGACCGTTTGATCTTCGACCTTACTTCAATTATCCAGATGATCCACGCGTACTGGATGATCTGGCTATTTGGCATCACGACTTGAGTGGTATGTTTTACGGCCATTTCAGTAGCCAAATATTCGTGTTGACGCGTTTTCCTTCTCAATCCCAGTCGGTATGATAGCTATATCACAAGAAGAGAATGACAAGTTGTGGAGAGGTACATCCGCACCTGTATACAACAGTCATGGACGGGTCGACAATCAGTATGTCGTACAAACAGTGGTATCTCACCAACTCCACTGCCTGGTAAGTGACTTCATACGCGAATCTTGTCCTATATTGAAAAAAGGAGGTTACTGAATCGATGTAGAAAACTATCCGTGACCTGATCTGGGACTTGCATGTGAACGGGAAGAATGATAGTGACATGGCAGCGCACTCAGACCATTGCTTGGGGTTCCTCCGCCAGCATGCGTTATGCCACGCAGATCTTACACCGATCTACTTCCAGTGGAATGAAGCAAAGAGAAGTTATATGACGGACCGTCATCCGACCCACTCGTGCCGTTCATGGGATTCTATCTGGAAATGGTGCGCGAAGAGAAATACAACCGGCATGAGGGTGCATTCGAACCACGTCGCGGCGGCTAGGAAGTTCAAGGGAACGAATCACAGCTTAAGTTAGCAATACCGGCGTCAGCGGTGTTGCCAAGGTAAGGCTGAACATGGGAGAATACGAAATTGTGGGGTTAGCTGTTTAATATACGGAGTAGTGGGATTTCTTTTGACAGATTGGCAATATGCCCTCGTTTTATGGAGGTACCGGAGTGAAACGAAGGGTAATTGTATCTGGTGTGGCTGGTGGTGGCTTGCGCCACAAGGTGGCTTATCAGTGATATTTAGCGTTTACTATTTTGGTGGTTATTTTGAGCGATCAGTAGAAATAGTGGCCCGTTGATCACGTGATTCTCGGATACACCGGAGCAGGGGAATCGCACTTAGTACGATCGCCCATATTTAATAGGTGGCGTTTGCGGTGCCCAATTGGGCACAATCGATCAATAGAACAACAATTCAGTGCTCCGTATATTCTAACAGCACCATCCTCTCCATAAATAACACACTATCGTTTGGTACGAGGCACGGGCCTTCAAGTCTGGTCTTGGTGATGACTAGCTCCTTGGCGCGCCAAGCCATGACGCCGTTTATCATGTACGCATCCTCGCGCCTCCGAGCTTCAAACGCCGGAGAGCGCAATCCACCTCAGGGGCGTGATTGGCCACAGGAATGTGATCGGTCTCCGGAATGTAACCGGCCTCAGGAGTACAAACGGTCTTATGGCTCGGTGCTACTATGTATTAAAGTGCACTAATCCAATAGAAACCTAGAAAACCACGGTACAAATGTTATGTTTGTTGTTTGACCGATGAAATTTTGATTTTGGTGTACCTGAGGTTTTCTAGGATTCTATGGCATTCACCTATGCCGTGTTAGGACGTCATTATCTTGAAGACCCGCGCATTATGATCTCCCTGGGAATGGACTCTTCGTCGCCACTTGGACGGAACACCCTCACCTATTTTGGAGCACGTGTACTTACGAGAGCTATTTTTTCGACTGGCTTGGCTTACACCGACCCGCGTGTCAAACACAGTCAAAGGACAGAGGTGGCCGTTCAAGATATCGTGGATATGCCTGTTCTGATCCTCGTAAGCTTTCGTCAAACATGGAAGAAAAAAAAACAAAGTCAGTCGTGTGACGCCACGTAGCCTTGTTGGTGAAGCAAACAGAGCGTGCTAAATTTTCACCGGCATTAAGTAAGTATATATAGTAGATGGCCTGTGGGCTACTACGCCTTCTGATCTATTGCCATGTTAATAACGTACGCATTAGACAAGTTTAAGTTTACGTATATACACTATCCATCTTGATCCCGCCTAGCACATCCATGCGCACGTCCACGCATATATTCATAGCCAACTAGATATCTATCATCACAGTCATCAGTACGACCGATCACAACCATGGAAATAGGTAGGTCTCATTCCACATGGCATCCCCCTCCCCCCAATCAAACTCAACAGGATGCTACACTTCAAGTGCACAGGTATGCTTGCTATTTTATTTTAGTCGTTGCATTTTCTGAATACCTGATATACTGACACTCCTGGATGCAGTCAGGCCATGCTCATATCTTCCCACAATCTACGTCTCTATGTACCACTAATACTCTATGTGAAAACGTCCCAGGTGAAGGAGACGTCCACTCGACGTTTCAAGGTCCAAAGTGTACCTACCAAATATTATCACGACGCTCGCATGATGCAGATCTATCCATCTATACACTTCGCCATGGTGGGAAAGACTTCGAGGCACAAGTATTCACGAAATGCAATCTGCCTGCGAAACTGTATAAATCTAGAAAGAAGAGAATCCAGAGGTCGAGGAGATCTGCGAACTTTATAGAGGAGTTCGAGTCAGACGAAGGCAGAATCATAGTCATGTCAATACCAGCTGATGGCATTGAAAGACGTGGGGAGGGGAAGCAAGCTGCGGCAAATGAGGAAGCGCAGCATGATCTCTCAGTTAGCAATTATCCTCCTCTCTGCTTGCTGCAGGGGGGGAAGACTAAGAGCCAAACGGCGGATGGCTGGTCCGGCAGCGCGCCCGTGTCGTTTGCTGCTGCTGCTTCGTCATCTCGACAGCCTTCGGGTAATACAGACACGTCTGGGGGCCAAAAGTACACATTATCCAACACTCGCTGATTTGCGACGGCTTTTCAACATAGAACCTTGCACTAGGCAGGTTGTGAGAAAATGGAATATTCCACTAAGTCGGGGCTTCAGCCGATTAAGGTCAAGAACGTATGAGACGAGCAATGGAAGATGGAAAGTGTTGTAGATGGCGCTGATGGTTCTTGGCAAACATGATGTCGGCCTGGGTCGGTCTGCAGATCTCAGCTCTGCCGGATAACATAACACAGCCGCAGATCCTCCGCCTTCAGTTGGGCTACTATCATGGTCGTTAGGCCTCTTTTAGTGGGGTTAATACTATATAAGCTTGCGGGGCGGAGTCCGGATACAGTAGAGCTGGAAATTCTAAGTCTGAAGATCGCCTGGGCATATAAATAGGGGTCACTCCAACTTATATCCAGTGGTTATTTTTCCTTCATAATACAGTTTCCGCCGCACGTATATGTTACTGTGATACCCTGAACATAATATCTATTGGCAGCAATGAGTAGCATCTGTCTCCTTGTCAGGCCCATTCAGTACCACCTCTTTTGAAATTCGGCTCCCTTTGCTCCCATGAAGCTTATTTATTTTATTTAAAGGAAAATACGTCTGATTGCGGTCCCGTTTCTACGTTCGACACAGCAATAAGGGTGTATGTCCTGGAGTCGGCTTACTTTAACGAAGTCGATACATAGACAAATATCTATCAACCCTCATCCTGTCACATCATTACCAAAGTTCAGTCCCATACACCCACTCCTCTATGCATATGGCATCTCAGCTACTTTAGCGGAAGTTTTCATGGACGCAACTTGGATTTTCAATCAAGGTCGATGGATAAGCATGATACAAGTAGGCAATGTCCAGTTGACCATATGTATTAGCAGGCCATGCCAGCTGGTGTTCCTGCGAGGGGTACGAATCCGGCCAATCGTGGAAGCCATCGTGGAGCCTATCGTGGAGCTCATTGTAGGCTTCCAAGGTACATTGGCAGGATGAGTCGCGATGAGTCGCCTTGGTTAGCTTGGTCTCGGTGGCATAGTTGTTTCAGTGAATTAAGAGAAAAGAAAAATAGAACGCAAACAGATTTTTCCAATGAACTTGTGAAACTGTCTCCTGTTCTTCACCAAACAAAAACCTAAGTGAATCTCTTCCTCTTCTGCCAACATTAACACCAGCAAAAGACTGACCTGTTACCCCAGAGAAAATATACTGAGCACCTGCAAACATCTTCTACACTTTCACTCTGTCCATTTCCCCAACCGGAAATCACCAAAGGTAAGCCTTGATTCCTATCACTTAACGCAGTCTTCGTCGACTAACTTTGTCTAGATGGCGGACAAGACATCCACCACGAAGACCGCTCCCGAGAAGCCTCCCAGCAAGGAGACACCTTACGTGCCTCGTCACTGCACTGGGGACTACACCCAAGACGGCACGCACTGGGCGTGCCATGACTGTGGCAGCCTTGAAAAGGCGAAGAAGAGCTCAATCTCCCGGCACGATCGCCAGCACAAACCCGGCAGTACATACCGTCGCCGCCAGGATCCGGGTCTCTGCGTACCTTGCGGTTTTGAGGGAACATGTACAAAGGAGTTCGTCAACTTCAACAGCTTCTACGCCCACATGCGTCGCACTCACGGCTTAGTAGGCAGCGGCTTGCTGCAGGATATTGAAGAGGGTTGGAACAAGGCGCAGGAGCAAGCGATCAGGGAGAAAGAGGCAGAAGAGGCTGGAGAGCAAGCTTGATTGGGAGGGGAAAGCTGGTAAGCTGAGTTTAGATGTTCACCAGCCTGTGAATTCTTGCACATCCCAGATAGATCGAAAACGCAACCCTTACGCAGCTTAGCTGCCTATAGTTCAGTGGAGCATTGGAGCAGCATGGATGAAGTATAGGTCTGGATGCAATTGGTAGCAATTACAATCATTCACTGCCACATAATTCAGTGCATCGTCCTAGGAGAAAATATCAACTTCTCATTTTTGTGCATTTAGGGTGACCAGATGTACCATATTTGTTCGCTCACTTTTGGAGAAAGGGTCTGCAATCACTGCTTAGTCCCATTAATATCCCATTATCTTTTTGACGTGTTATACAGGAGTAATTCTCATTATACTATTGCTTAAGGAACAGAGGACAATATTAATAAACTCTACTATGTGGTCACCGACTTATTTACTAGGGAAACGTTATAATGCCTTTCTGCGTAAGCAGACCATATAACTGCTATATAACCCGAATATAAAGCGTTTTATAGCTTAGTTAATGACTAAGTGTTACTTTAAAGACTGGTGCAATAATCAGGCTGGTAATTAAACCATTCAACCATCAAATCCCCACCTATTACCTTATTCAGCTACATTACCACTCCAGTAAAGGCATCTTAAGCAGTAATAATAAGTTCTACCATATAGGAATTATTATATGCTTAGGTAACTTCCTAACTTTTAAAGGGTGGGGTAACTGTCTATACTGAGCCTCTTACCTAGCTTTAGGCCTGTAATTCTTGTACTTGCCCAGGTGGTTGGATATCACCCGGAAATGGAGAATGTACAGGACTTATCTGCTCTTGCATAGTTACGTAATGCGAGACTCAGGGACATTATCAGCATTTCAGGCACATCACAGCCAGTTGTCCCGGCCCTAATTCAAACTGGATAAAGAAATCGGGACTCTGCCTTCACAGGAAAGATCGAAAACAGCCTTCTAGCTAAAATGGGAAAAGTGGCTTAACATAGTGCTGGTTCGGGCATTCAATCTGTGAACTTGAGTCAAGTGGGTTTCCTTTAAGCCGAGGGGTTAAGGTGGGTTAGGAATAAACATGATGCGATATTGTTACTAACTGGGAAGGCACTGTAAATTTATTGCTATAAAGGGATGCATAGTTATGCTTTTTCAGAATGGCGTTATTACTCCGCATCATGACCGGTCTTATTGATACAAGGCCTAGAATCTCTTTGGGTCGTAATTATATTAGTAATATGTACCTTGGTAATTTCGTTAGAGTAACGATAACGCGAATAAGTGAGTTAGGTGTGGTTACTTAATCCCAGATGGAATTTTGTTGTATCATTCATAGCTATGGAGATCGCTACTCTTGTCCCCCACCCTAACCCTACCTCCGCTGCATCCCTACTACATGGTTCCATCTCTGCTAACATGAGACTACTGAGGATGCTGGCGATCGTTCAGGTGTTCATAGCTGAGCTCTTGATTCTCATGAACATCTGGGTATTGTTGCGGCAGGTAGCAGTAGGAAAAGTTGTGTACATACTGCTGCGGCGGGTCGCATGTACAATAGGAAAGGTCTTCTGGATTTGCCCGAGCCAGGGCTGGCTGCGGCGGGTGTAGCTGTGCTGTGTGCTGTTCTGATGCCTGTTGCCCTAAAGCACCTTGCTCTGCCGCCTGTTGATCCGCCTCGAACTTGGCTTTGATATTCATGTGGCTGCCTCTGTGTCCATGCTTCGTGCGTTGATGTACCACGAAGTTGTAAAAGTTCGAAGACTTGTACTTGCAACCGTCGTGAGGGCAACTGACCGTCGGCTGAGGCAGCTTAGCCTTGTTGTAGGCGCTGTCGGGCATGTGCATCTTGTAATCGTGAGATGAGATGCAATCCTTGGTCGACTTAATAAGGGTGTTGCAAGTGGAGCAGGCCCATTTCTTAGTACCGTTCGAGTAAACAATCTTTCCTTCGTGGTTCTTCGGCCGCCATGATCCCAGGGTCTCCTGAGTGAGGGAGTCCATGTTTCGCCTTGGCTTGATGCTTGGCTTCGCCGAAGTGTTCTTCTTCGCTAGTATGTTTTAGATGGTCGAACGTGCTGAGAGAAGAGATTTTTGGTGAAAGCTGCGCATACATGCTTATGTATGAGGGAAGGAGAAGCCAAATAGAAACAATGCCATTAAGAGGCATCACAAGAATAAATAGTAAATTAATACATAGGTGCGTAGTAAACGGCAGATACGGAGTGCTTGCCCTATTATTCAACTATCTACTACTTGGGATACCCAAATCCATATTGTGACATTACATGATACCCGAGTCACTATTGTGGTATTATATGACTTGCCCGATCTAGTGGTGACTGTATGTTCTTTCCGTTCTCCATACGGATGCTTTGATTTGGTACCTGCCAACGATGTCAAGAGGCGGCTTAGAATATGTCCACGCAGTTGAAGTATCAAGACTAGTCAAGTCAGTCACTTGTAGCATGGCAGTATTATTTTGACTTGCTGAATGTGAATAGGGCCAATCATTCATAGGCTCCACGAAACGTCTCTGTCCATTATCAGGAGAAACAACGAATAATATGAATCCCATGTCACTTCTCCGATCCGTCTAGTGGCGCTTGGAGGTCTACAGGAGAAAGCAGACGGTAATTATTTCAACATCTGGCAACACTAGATATCAATAAGAAAACATTGAATTCGATTAATATTAGGTACATAAGCAGTGAATGCTAAGTATTTTACTCTACGTTCCCGTTCCTAATTTAATCTGGTTATGGATTTGAGACGGGATCCGTCCTGTTTCTCGCCCAGTCCCACAGTAATGTAGGTCATTGTAAAAGCTAAAATACTGGTTTATGTTCTTAATCGGTTTTAAGCAATCCCATAGGCTTTACATGTATTGTACGGCCATTCCTGATACTTCATAGTCAAAAGCTGGTTAGTGTCTAAGGGCCCAGGCCTTACTGTTATCACTTGACTGCTGCCATGTTGGGTTGGCGATGACGATGCTGGATAATATGGAGTTTGATGGTGGAAGTTGATTTAAAGTGTTGGGGCCTTGCTAAGACTGGGCTAGATCGATCGCCTGGCCTTGTCATACACTACTTAGTACACTAGACATAAACCCTGGGCAGCACTCGGAGAAGGATGCACATGCACTTACAGAGTGTATGTATTTAACATGAGTTTAATTACTTTCTAGGCATGCAAGATCGTACCTTCCACACACAAAACCTTAGTTATTAGTGGGTCGCCCCACTTACTGAATTGTCGATTTGGCTTCAAAGAGGCAGTCGCTACCAACTCCATCTTATCGACCTCCTACTTCGGAAGTACCACCACCACCACTACAACGACGACGACGCTCATTACGATAGAGATAGCGATAACCGACATATTGAACTGAGCACAGGCCCTTTCGTGGCCCTGAAACTACAAAGGGGATAGGAAGGAGTAAGAAGTAAGACAAGAAAGCGACCACCGACCGACGACTGGTGTCGAGAAGCCACACTCGCTCACCCAAGCGTACACATAGACACACAGAGAGGAAATGGATATCCGCCGGCTAGAAGCGCGGGACATCCCGCTAATCCAGCATGCGAACTTGGAGAACCTGCCGGAGAACTACTTCATGAAGTACTACCTGTACCATGCGCTATCATGGCCGCACCTGAGCTACGTGGCGGTGGACGCGTCGCGCCCGCCCAAGACTCCCTACGACTACCCCAAGATCGTCGGCTACGTGCTGGCCAAGATGGAGGAGGAGCCCGCCGACGGCATCCCCCACGGCCACATCACCTCCCTCAGCGTCATGCGCACCCATCGCCGCCTCGGCATCGCTGAGAAGCTGATGCGCCAGAGCCGTAGGTTTTCCCCCCTCCCCCGCGTTGCTTTCCATCCCTCTCCCTTTGGTATGCGACGATGTTGATGAGGTGATATGAACGTGCGTATGCGCGCAGAACTCGCCATGGTCGAGACCTTCGGCGCACAATACGTATCCCTGCACGTGCGGGTGTCGAACAAGGCGGCGATCCACCTGTACACGCGGACGCTAGGGTTCGACCAGGAGAAGACGGAGGCGCGGTACTACGCTGACGGCGAGGACGCCTTCTGCATGCGTCTGGACCTAGGGGGTCTACGTCGCCAGATCCAGGAGGCGCGCGCCGACGAGGAAGATGCGAACGGCGATGCGGCGGCTAATGGGAACGGGGATGCGGAGCCCGACGACGAGGGCGAGCCTGTCGGCGACGTCGGTAAGGCCGGTTCTGAGGGGTTGCCCTCCAGGCCCAAGGACAAGGAGAAGGAGACCCTGCGAAAAGTCAAGGTCGGTCGCGCCCTCGGCGTCGGCGAGCTCGTCGAGAAAGTCGAGAGCAAGAACGCGTGAGGGGGGCTTCTCCTTATCTTGCTTGGCACGGTGATCTACTCGGCTCTCTGGAGGCGGAAGAGACGAAGTTATGAATTTGATGCGGTTTTTCGGGTCACGAAGGTCCCGGGGTTAAGCGGACTCGTCGGTTTCAGAATAGAAAAAAAGGAGGCGGTAGGAGGGGCGGGGGCGACGGCTCGAGGCATCCCAGGCGGAGGAAAACAAAAAGAAGAAAAGATCGCAACTTATCTATATAGAAGCGATACACACACATAAATACACCTCGGCGCTGAGATACGACTCCCGCCTACTGTTTTCTAACGAATGAATATACACACCGTATTATCCAATAGGAATCTAGAAGACTAAGAGGCCGGTTGGCTGGTTGGTTGGTGTATTTAACGCCGTAGGCGTGAGGAATAAAGCACTCACGCAGACCTCCTTGGGGGTATGCGGCGTGTGAGTCTATCTATCTATATACATACATATCTCACAAATCTAACCTAATAGTGTACGTGATGATATTCAAACCCGTTCCCGTTGGCTTCTCTGGTTGAGCTCGTGTGTGGTGCAACTGTCTGGATGCCTCTGGGCCACCGTTGTTCTGATATTTTCGTTCGGTGTCAGGTTAGCTGGGGGCGTTCGAGCCATAGTGCCGCTACCGCTGCCCTGAGGTTGCAGGAGTAGACTATGGGTACAGCCAACGCCGGAGCTTTACCAATCAGAAAGCACAATTCTTCACACTCCTTTATACCTGTAGGCTTCTAGATTTCTATCGGATACCACTGTCATTGTACACCTTGCCACGTATCACGCCTCATGACTCGCGCCACGCCTCACGCTACGCCTCATGCCTCATATAATAACTAGTTACGGACGGTCACGCCTCACACCTCGCATCACGCCTCACGCCTCATAATAAGCCTCATGTTACGTCTCGCGCCTTACGAGAACGGCGAATTCCGGTCACGGTCACATTTAAGCTTCCGGGGAAGAACCCCGAGCATTCATGGTAAAAAAGCAGCACAAACGCAGGTAGGTGACTTGGGGGTACACTTATTTACGAGGCATGAACCGTGGAAAGTCCTCCCAACGAGTCCAGAAGCTCGAAGAAGAAGAAATGTGTAGCGTGACAACAAGAGAGAAGAAAAAAACGTGTCGATTATTTTAACGGCCATCTCGCATAGCCGTAATGAAACAATGTGATTTATATCCACCGCGTCCAAACTCCAGATATCAGAAACCAAAGTCAAAAGACCAAACCAGCCAAATACCATCTATCCATCCATGCATCTATGATCCCCATGTTAAGTTCCATATGTGACGATGCCCATTCCTCGCGATCCACCATCCCCTACGGGGATTACCAAGACATAAAATATATATGAGAAAAGGAAAAGGAAAATGATGCATCCCAAAGGCGAAAAAAGTCCAAATCAGTACAGAAATCCACCATAAATCCAGTAACCTCTCCATACTCCTTGAGGTGCAATGTAGCGCCGTGAATTTAAAAGTACAGAACCATGATAAATGCACAAGCCTCCATCATATATTGTATGTATAGACGCCGTCCAACCAGCCAAATGCAATAATGTATCCAGTAGAGAGCGTAGAGGTATTCCGCGATATCAAGAACCCGAATCGCCTCTGAACGCGCGATCGAAGGCCTCGTGGGCCTCGTAGCGGAGCTTGTCGATATTGAGACAGAGGATCTCGGCCTCGCGCTGGAGGCGCGTGCGGGCCATGAGGACGGCCTCGCGGTCGTGGTCGCGGCCGGAGGCGCCCCACGATTGCGACAGCGACAGCGGCCGTTGCGCCATGTTAGCTAGCGCGGCCTCGACGTCCCGCAGCGCGCGTGCCACCGCCACCTGTTCCGCTTCCGCGCTCTCCACGGCGGCGTACCTAGCGTCGAGTTCTGTGGCGGCGGCCTCGAGGTCCGACGCCGCTTCAGCAGCTGGGTCGCGGGGCAAAGCGGGGGCAGGAGTAGGAGCAGGGTCAGGAGCAGGGACGTTGGTGTTGTAGGCTCGTCCTTGTTGGTCCCTAAACCAGTCCATGCCCCGCCGAGGGAATCGAAAACTGCGGGGTCCCCGACGATACTGGTCGGCATGGCTAACGTGTTCAACCCAATTGGGGACCATCTCTGGATAGCCAGGCGGGTTGAGATAGCCCATAGAGCCAGGGGAGTGAACCGTGGTGCTTCCGGAAGGCGGTGGGGGGAATGGTCTCGGGATTGGTTGCCAGAGGTTTAGCCGTTGTTGTCTCGTCATGGACGGGACACGGGGGGGGAGATCCAGCGGGGCACGGGGGGGATACAGCGGGGCACGGGGGGGATCCGGCGGGGCGTTGGGAATGCCGGATCCTCCTTCGTACGTGCCTGGTTCATTACCAGAACCACTAAGACCATGGGGGGGTTCAGGGGGATGCCAGTACAGAGAGAGCGGGATGACACCGTATCGAACTTCGGGGCGATCACGTAGGCCGAAGCTTAGGCCTGTATCACGTGTACTAGAAGAACTCGCTCCAGCGCTTGCGGCAGCAGCAGGTCCAGCAGCAGCGGCAGCAGCAGTACTAGGACTAGGCAAACCAGGGATCCTGATGCCGGGGGTTTGCTCCATAATAACATCCATAATTGTGGACCTAGCTCCGGGGTGCGAGTCAGGCAACGGGCCGGATTCTGGTGATCCGGCCCGTCGGTGAGGCAAGCCCTGGGCGTAAATCTCTGGCGCCAAGGGGCTCTGGCCAGTATTTTGACGGCCAGTTAACGGGCTGCTGTAGCCTGAGGAAGGATCATCGCTGAAGTTCCCAATGCCAATGTTTTCAGGCAAATATGGCGGGCGGCGCGGAGCTTCCGCACTCGGACCCGCCCCACCTCGCAGAGGGTCCGATAGTGGATCCAGCATCTCCGACGGGCCGGGACCGAAGGGGCGATCCGTGGTATAATGAGAATGACGCCGGTGGCGCCTCTCGTCCTCAGCCCAAGTCGACACCCCATCGTGATTCGGGAAGGGGGTGGTGCTCGGCTGGGGAGAAGCTGCACTCGCGACGCTGCTTCGGCCAGTCAGGTCGTAGTCATGTGACGAGAACGGCAGCGGAGACGACGCTGATAGCGATCCCTGCGGCTGCGGCTGCGACTGCAGACGCGTCGGCAAGACCGCCCGAATCTGACACTGGTCCTGACCCTGACCCTGGGCCTGAGGCTCCGACGATAGCATCTCCATGCGATCAGGTGAAGCGGGACGGGACCCAGATCCATGCTCCGACTGCGGGGCCGACGTGGACATGGGCGTGTAGACGAGAGTGCTAGAAGACGACATAGGGTCATCACCATCACCACGTGCCGTCGCTACAGGAGCAGCAGCGGCAGTAGTGGCGGGATGGCCCTGGCCATGGCCGGACTGAGAAGCGCTCCCGCACGGAGACGAGGGGAAGCTGTGGTCAGCGTTCTCAGCGTTGTTCACGCGTTCTGGTGCCATTTTTGGTTGAAGTTTTCAGAAATCTTTTGACCACGGTCCTTATGCTGTGACACTTGTACAAACACACGATGATATGTGACTGGGTGAGTGGGTGTGGGTTACGGTGATATGAGAGTGGCTATGCGTATGTGAGAATATGCGATTTTTCAACCACTATATAGACACTATCTATGAGTGGTGTAACAGCAGCGTATAGACTGGAAAATATGAAAATATAGTAGAAAAAAAGGTAGTAGGATAGTTAGAAAATAAGTTGACAAGAAAAGTGAATGAAACGAGAGACGGTGAAATGAAAAATCGAGGGGGGTTCAGTTCGGTGGTAGGTGGGCTTTTATATGGCTGGCTAACATAAACCACCCACCAACGCGTGCGCAAACCGTACGCAGGGGAGAAAACCGTCCGTTAAGGTTAGGTAGAAAAGGACAAAAAACAAAAACCACACAACCTTAAATCTGTATGAAGATAATGTAGGTCGTAAGGTTACTTCTACACGAGACGTAAGGGTACCTAACGGGACCTGCGTATCGCCAGCGCAGGTCGTCGTACCTGCGTTTTACTCGGTCGAGAAGGTTTGAAAGGGCTTATAACTAATATACGACCTCTTCCAAGGAAGGTACTTGTTGTTTCGTCAGCTTCAGTTCGCCATGTATGCCGCCGACCTAGGGACTTTAGGTTATGTCGCATGTGTAGAAGGTCGGCGACTGGCTCCCTGACTGGTCGGTCCAGCCAGCTACTGCAGGTAAGGACCTTCGTAACGGACTGATTCTGCAGGTATCAAAGTAGCATACCTAGGCTGGACCTGTGAAGGGTAAGGTTACCATATAACGGTTTATTTCAAGTAGGTAGTAGATACCAAATACGGACCGAAGCTATCCAGAATCCATTTAGAAGTCACATAGTAAAGAGAGGTGAATTGGGTTGTCTGGGCTCTTATTAGATACTTAGATAATCACAGAGAGAGACTTTAGGGATGATGAATGTTTCCATTATGCCTTTGCTGCCAATGTAGGCAGTAAACTTAACAAATATTCCCTCCCATTAGAAGCCAGCCTTACGTAGACCCTGCAGGTAGGCGGTGGGTGTGGGTGTTGTCGTTGGCCTATCTGCCTATCCTATCTACCTACTTAGGTAAGGTAAGGGTGTAAACCTATCACATCACGACATGGGGACATTCTAAGTTATGTATGACGGGGCCCGGGCTTTAACAACCGAATGGACGACGACGTTAGTTATGTAATAGCTCATCTGCATGCACCACATCCCTTCCCCCCGGGCTACGACACCGCTAATCTTCCGGGGGCTGAAAAGGGTTGAGGTTTCCCCAGTGAAAGATCACCAATCGCGACCTCCCTTCCTCGCTTTTTAGGGGGGAACAACATAGGGTGACGTATCCGGAGTCGAGGCAGCCCGCTCAGCCGCTTGGCCCGCGCCTGCCACAACGGCAGATCAACCTTGCTAGCGGGTCCACATGGACCGTCCTCCGAGTCCACGTTCAAATTCGAGTTGTCGAACCAGACTCCGGGCTGAGCGTCCCCCCTCTCCACCCCTTCCCCGGCTCGTCATTGTTTTTCATTAGTCCTAGCCGGCTGCCGGCTGCCGGCAATGCGCTTGCATGCTTTTTGTCCAAATGCCATCCATCCTAACCATTTTTACATATAGGGTCCGCCCATATTTCCAATGCAGATGGGGATGGGGAAATGATGAGATCTCATTACGGCGAGTCTGTCGTCAATTCTTCATCTCTCGATCTTACCCGACAGGCTGAAGTTGATGTCTTCCTCTTTGTAGTGGTCGGTTATGATGCCGTGCAGGTGGTCTCGAGAATGCGCTCCACTGGCAGCCGAAGAAAAGAAATAACTTGGTTAGCTAGCTTCCCGAGGAGAATCAACAGGGTTATAACTTTTGAGTCCCCAGGGTCTGTTCTGTGGGTAGAGAGAGACTTACAGGTTTGTGAGGTACGTATCCACGAATTCGGCCGGGATGAATTCGGATACGGCATTCTTAACATTGACGTGGCGGACCATGGCACCATCCGCGAAGTTGACATATTTAGAAGGGTCGCCCCATTCCACGAGCGTCTCCAATTCATGGCTGTCCGGACTGATCTTGTATACGCCCCCTAGGACAATGACGGTCCTACCGAGCTCCCGGGCCGCCCGAGCAATAACCGCAGCGCCCGAATCTACGACGACTTCGCCCTTGCCCGTGATCGCCCGAGCGCTCAGAATAACTTTATTCACTTTCGTCATATAGGCCATCAAGCCTGTATTCATTATGTTCACCACGACCGATCCATGCGATGTCACTGATTTCCGAAAGGAGGCGTAAGGATCCTCCTCGGCCGATGACTGGGTCTGGTCGACGGAGAGGAAGATGGTAAATCTTCTCTTGGCAGCGGCTTTGGTGAGGAACTTCTGGACGGTTTTCGGGGGCTGGTGAACCAGGATATAATCCGCCGGGTGGATAATCATGTCGGAATACGACTGGACCTGCTCGTCGACCTGTTTGATTTCGTCCATGATCTCCTCTATACCCTCGATAATCTCTGTTCTAAATGCGTATATATTGGCGTTCTGCGCATTTACTAAGGGGGTGGAAGAGCCGGAGCCGAACTGGGGCGAGCCGGGAGGGGCATGATCAGGGTCCGAGAGGAGCTGGAACATGGACTGCG
Source organism: Eutypella sp. D-1 (assembly GCA_023313575.1). Classification (NCBI taxonomy): domain Eukaryota; kingdom Fungi; phylum Ascomycota; class Sordariomycetes; order Xylariales; family Diatrypaceae; genus Eutypella; species Eutypella sp. D-1. Next base: position 721,148 of record JAJTTP010000013.1, on the reverse strand, counting down.
TGCGAGAAAAAGAACCTAGCAGGTTCATGACGGGGGGTCGAATGAGATCCCGGATGGACTTCGCGACAGGGTGGGTAGGACTGGATGGACTGGTGGGCTCGGCGACTCGAGGTATGGAAGGGGGCACATCGTTCAGGTCGGAGATGGAGTCGCTGCCGGGGTCATTTCTATCCTCCAAAGCCTCATCCCGGATCAGACCGAGGACCCTTCGCACGATATTCCCAATAACCAGCTCTCGCGGTTGGGCAGTGACGAGCTGACTGCCGACGGAGCGGATTCGAATGATGAGCTGATCGACATTGGTCCATTTATCTCTTGCGACTACTTGGAGGAGGATGTGGGCAGTCGCTATGGCGCAAGATTCGGAACCCTTGATCTGCCGTCTTTTGAGCAGCCTGAGGAAATAAATAACTGTGAGTCCGAGGGCGACGGAGAGAAGGGTAATAATAGGGAGTGGCATAGGGAGTGGCATAGGGAGTGGCTTCGTCGCTTGCAACAAGGGCGACATCGAGTACGAACGAATTGACTATCCCGTGCGACTTACGATACCAGGTTTTCCACCGAGGCTTCAATGGGCCGGCCCTTTAGGGAATCGAGGAACTTATCAAGGGAGGGCGCATAGCCCCCCTTTGGTGGCGCCATTTTGCAAGACCCGCGGCTGTTTGGCTGCTGGTGGCGGCTGTAAGCGGTGGTGGTGGTGGTGGTGATCGTCGTCGTCGTCGTCGTCGTCGTGGCAGCTGTAGGTTTCAAGTTAAATCTTCGCGAATCTTTCTTAAGGTTTTCTTAAGGTTGCCCCGCTTGATTAAATATACTCTCTTGTTGCGTAAAAACTACTGCGAGTGCAACTAGACGAATGTGGGAGATAGAAGATGCTTGAATAAGTGTAGAAGCTGGTCCTATGTAGAGATTGGGCCCAGGGAATTGCTGGTCATGTGTGATAGGTAGGGATGGGAAGATTGTTTGTCTGTCCGTTGGTGATAGTCTAGGTATGCAATCCAGAAAAATTACAAGTCCGGGTATGAGTCAATGTCAGTATCGGCGGCCGTTCATGGAGAACCCTGGAGGTGCCTAGCTATAAAAATGTGCAATCAAACCTTAGGTACCTGGGTAGTTACCGTTCAGTCAGTATGTAGAGTAAGTACCTAGGTACCTAGGTAGTTACCGGGTACGGCCGTAGACTTATGTAATCCCCTGATCACTGATATCAAACCCGCCCTCCGATCAGGTCATGCTGGGGGGGGGGGGGGACATGGCGGGGTAAAATTCCTTCAAGGGCTTCCAAAGTTGCTTTCTGCCCTTCTGCGCAATCGAACAAATGGAAGAAACCTCGGAAGAGACCCAGGAGCCTCAAAGCCCTTTTTTTTACTAGAGAGTTCCAGGGTTAGCTGCTTCGAGCCCCCCCACTCTTCTAACGCCCGCTCAATCCCGCTCTCCATCGCTCCTGCTCCCCATCGGCAGCCCCAAGCTCCCGAACCCCCGGTTAGCAACGCCAAGCAACACTCAACATTAAATACTTCGTACCAGGTTCCGCCAACTGTGCCAATTACCCCCAGGTGAGAACATACATAGTCGACAGGGGTTGGCTTTAAGGGGGGGTCATGGCCATACATACACTATCAAGACGATGTAGAATGCCGCTAAAGCGATCACTTGAACGTTTATCCCTTGCCTCAGAGCTGCTCTAGAGCTTGCTCTAGGGCTACTTAGATAGGGTTAACATGTAGTAGGACAGCAAGACAGGTAGTTAAGGTACATTAGCTCGTGCCATAAGCTGTACAGTCCTTACCCTGTATGTACATAGATTGGTTCGTGATGAGGTATGCTGGGTATGTTGGCATGTTAGCAAAAGCCTACAATAGCCTATTACAACCTAGCTCTCTCTAACTAAATGTTCCTTACTGGAAGTTGTTGAGATGGATGCTTTTAAGATAGTAGTTACCGGGTAGTACAGCACCTTGGGGACGGAGACTTTATTAGATAAGCCCCCCCCAACATGGCATTGGCATCGGCATCGGCCCCTTTACCTACATAGGTTAACTTCTCGCCTCTTTCGTACCTCCTTAAACTAATATCTTACATCGTATCATACATATATATATATATATATATATATACATACAGCATAATACGAGCCATTCTCATTCTTGAAACATTCGTCGGCAACTACCTGGTAGGCAGCTACACTGGTATATATGTAGGCCTTGTAAGCTCCCGGTATTGGGGGGCAAGTTATTCAAATATCCAAACCTTGGAAATATTCTAGTTATTGCCTAGCCTACTATGTAGTAAGGTCCGCGCTATCTAGGGATTCCACTTTATTCCCAATGCACTAAACAGTAACACATGCATGGGATGGGAACTTACTTAACTTCCAGTAACTTCGTACATGTACAACTCCCAGGGCCCTTGTCATCTTGTCACTTTTGCAGTGTTTCTTACTATTCATTTTATTTTATTTTATTCATTTTTTGGATTAGGTAGGCAAGACAAACACACACAGAAAGAGAGTGTGTGTGTGAGAAAGAGAGAGCGCGCAAGGCGAGAGTGTGTATTGACAGCGAGAACAAAAGTCTTTTTTTGAAGAGACGAGAAGACGACGAAGAAAAAAACAAACCAAAAAGTATCAAAGTAGATTCATTCCCCCCCTTGGGCCATTCATACACGTACATATATATAATATTGTATACTTGGCCGTCGGCGTTTGCATTTTGCATTGTCTTACTTAATTCCATCCTATCCGACGAGGGCCTTTTTACAACTTGCAACTTGCTTGCACCTTGCACCTTGCACCTTGCACATTGCACCTGGGCTGGGCAAAGACAACAGCCAAAGACAAGAAGACTTACAGGAGAAGAAAAACGGAAAACGAAGGAGAACAACACAACCACAAACCAGAACCACAACCACCACAACACGACACAACAATACGATAGACACAATATAGCGGACAACAGTGGACAACAGCGGGAAAACAGCGCCAACAACGCCGACAACACCAACGTCAAAATCCCCAACTTTTATTCTAATTACTCCTCTCCTCCCGATCTCCTCCTCTTCCCTCCCTCCCTTTGCTACATCTTAGGTACTATACATACATACTACCACCAATACATAGATAGCACAGGTGGTTTTGTTCGTCCATTTTCTTACCCGCCTCTTCCCCCCCTTCTTTCCTCCCCCTGCAGGCCAGGCATCGAAATATCATACATAGCGCCAGAGATAGAGAGCACCTGGACAGCGAGCACCACTACTCGAACAACAACGCTGCATTGCCTCAGCCGATCGCTTTGTTGGCGCATCTTTACGGGCTGATCGGCTGGCTGTCTGTCTGTCTTGTCTCGCTCACTCTTTCTCTACGTATACCTTAACCTCGTCATTAACCTGCTTGCCTGCCTGCCTGCCTTTTTGTTTTGGGGGGTTTTTCTCTTACGGGAAATAAGAAGAAAAAAATATACCGACTACATTACATTATAGCACTATACATCCATATACACACTGCACGCATCACACTGGCTGGGTTTCTGGACCCCCGTGGGACGCGCTTCTCTTCATGGCTTCGGGGCGATAGGAAGATGAACTCCCTCAACATAATTTCTACCCGAGTAGTTTCTCCAACGTCGTCTTCTTCCGCCCCCTCCCGTTCCAACTCGCTTAGCCACGTCGATTTCGCCTCCTCCTCCTCCTCCTCCCCCGCGAACCCTCCCGAAGCGCATGCGCCTATTGCAGACGCGAGCGCCGCCTCTGCTTCCGCCTCCACCTTCGCCGCCGCCGCCGCCGCCACCCACGATATCCCTCCCGTTTCCACCCAACAGTCCTGCGAGTATCCCTTCGGCGATGGCAGCAGTATGGACTATTCTAGAGATATAGACGAAAAGACACCCCTGTTGGAGAAGAGCGGCGGCGCGACGGCCGACGCCGACGTCCGTTCGTGGTCCTGGCACGTCGTGCCCGCGCGCATGGCAAATACGATCATTATTTCCGTGCGCTGGGTCCTGTCCACCATCGCCGCACCCGGCGTCTACCTGATCGCCTGTTTCTACGACGAGCAGGGCAACTTCGCCCCCTTTCGCCAACTGGGGAGGCTGTACGGCAACTACTACGGAGGCGACGCGCGAAAGCTCGCCGTCGATTATCACGAGAGCGTCGCCATGAACGAGAAGGGAGGAGGGCACGCCAGACGCGCCAGTCGCTCCCTCGGGAAATTCGACCGGCGCCGCTTATCATCTTCCGGGTCGACATCTTCGGGCTTGACATCGGAATCGGAATCGGATATGGGTACCATGAGCAGGGGCAGCCGCCGCGGCTCCACGTCGACTACCTCTCGCCATACACGGTCCAAGTCCTTACAGCCGGACGAGGAGTCCGGGCCGACGCGACGGTCGATACGGATCAAAGTGAACGAGGAGAACCTACGGAAACACAAGAAGACGCAGTCGATGAGCGCGAAGAACAGCGGCGGCCACGGCGGCGGCGGCTCGCTGGCGCCGCCCGAGCTGTCGGCGCAGATCAAGTCGCCCACGTCGCCCGTCGCCGCGCTGACTAGGTATCCGAAGACGCCGGCGCCGCCACGGCCCCTGATCCCGCGCCGCCAGCCGTCCTACGTGCCGTACGAGCAGCCCGTCGACCCGAAGCACATGAAGACGCTGATCCTCGACCTCGACGAGACCCTGATCCACAGCATGTCCAAGGGCGGGCGCATGGGTTCCGGTCACATGGTCGAGGTCCGCCTTAATACCACGTACGTCGCTAGCGGCGGCACCCAGGCCCTCGGCCCTCAGCATCCTATCCTCTACTACGTGCATAAGCGTCCGCATTGCGACGAGTTCCTACGAAAGGTGAGGTTCCCCCTCCCCTCTGCCCCCAACTCCCCGCGCATAAAAATATCACTCGCCATAACAATAAGGAAACGGATGCGCGCATTCGTATTCTTGTTTCTACGTATGTGGTATCCTAACTTTACGATATAATACTTTCTCTCGCAGGTTTGCAAGTGGTTCAACCTGGTGGTGTTCACGGCGTCGGTGCAGGAGTACGCGGATCCCGTGATCGACTGGCTGGAGTCGGAGCGCAAGTTCTTCGCGGCGCGGTACTACCGACAGCACTGCACCTTCCGACACGGCGCGTTCATCAAGGACCTCAGCTCCGTCGAGCCCGACCTCAGCAAGGTCATGATCCTCGATAATAGCCCGCTGAGCTATATGTTTCACCAGGGTATGTTGTGAAAAATCCAAAAGTTTTCTATTCTATCTATCGCATGAGGATTATACTAAGTGGGGTCTACCCAACAGATAACGCAATTCCAATACAAGGCTGGATCAGCGACCCGACGGACAACGACCTGCTGCATCTGGTGCCGCTGCTAGAGGGCCTGCAATACGTGACAGATGTCCGGGCGCTGCTGGCCCTGCGGGGAGGCGAGGACGGGCAGCATAGCATATGACAGCAGGCCGGAGGAGAGAGAGTGTGTGTTATTATCTTTTATCTATAGTTGAAAAAAGAGAGGAAGACGGAACGATGATGAAATTTTTTTTCCAAGACGAGGCAAACAAAGCGCCCGCAAGAATTGAAACAAAAAAAAGAGAAGAAGAAAAAAAAGTCGGATTAGAAGCGGGGAAAGGGGGGGATTGCGTCGGGTGGAGGGCAAGGGGGGACAACACTGCTCTCTCCCTTAGAACCCTTAACGATCCCCCCCGTCTCTCTTGATGTCTCTCAAAAAGACTTTTACTACTACTACTACTACTACTATTACTATTACTACTTATGTTACGATGTTTTAATTACTGAAGAAGCCTGTTTTTCGGGAAACCCACTTTTTCTTTTCCCTTCTTCCTTCTTCCTTCTCTCCCCCTTCTACTTAACCCCCCTTTTGTGAGTAGCGAAAACGAGACGAAATGAAATGAAATACAGGAAAAGGACTTTTTTATCTCCTCTTTCTCTCTCTCTCTCCTCTCTTCTCATCTATGGAAAGAAGGGAAGAAAAAAAAAACTTGACCCTGCCGGTACATGTTGAAGTGAATGAATGAATGAATACTCTGGACCATTTTTAGCGAAAAAGGGAGGGAGGGGGAAGACGAAGGAAAGAAGGACATCTTTGGATTTCAATTTATGCTCTCTTTCCACATATATATATATATATACTTAGGACGACTAAGAGCAGCTCGTCTTAGAGTCCAGATGTCGTCGTCGTCGTCTGTGCTGTGGCTCGAGTCGCAAGGGGGGGATCGGGGAGTCAAATGACATTAAAGCCCCATCCTACATTGCGTTCTCCCCCCGCCTCCCCTCCCCTTCCCTGCCGAGGGCGCCGGAGGTTTTATCCGGCAGTCCAAAGGGCTGGACCCGAGGAGCTGTATTCTTGCAGAAAGGAAAAAGTATAAAAAATGTTTTTAAGGTAATTGGGGAGTTTATATTTGGTAGCGGGAGAAACTCGACGAATCCCATATTCTTACCTACTTAGATTTACTTAGACGGATAGTGGACTCCCCTTATAACTTGCCCCTCCAATGCGCCGCCGGCTCTAGCCGTGATTACACTAAGTAGGTAGGTCAGCACTTTAGCGGAAGAAAACTTCCAGTCGAAACAGAAAGCTGATGCAGGAAAAGTAGCCTATGGATGAAGTACGGAACGCCACCCACCAGGTCAGCCATACCCAGTAGCAGCCACACATGGTACATCAGTACATTCGAAGACCCGGATATGTGGGTCACGGTCTAGGCCCCTCCTATGTAAAAATGACAGGAGCACCCAAGGTGAAATAAGGAGCTTAAGAAAGTCTATTACGTCACTTTCACGACACGCCCCCTTTGGCTGTTCAAGAGACCTCGGGAGCAGGTGCTTAACCTAAACGCAAGATTAATGTTGTCATACGTAGAGCAATCATAAGGTCATAGGGTACATCTGTAGGTTATTTGGCGGGCCTGGAGCTTGAGCATTGAGGTACATAGGGAGCCCCAAGGGGCCGGATCATTGTTCCTGCTTTTTCAAAGGTGTGTGGTTTCGTCATCGGTTTTTCCCAATTTTTTCGTCCTTAGCTGTAGGGTATACTTGTAGGTAGGTTTCCGTTGGGTGACAGAAGAAGAACGCCAGTAGTAAAGGATAAGGTAAGCTAAGGAAGGAGGTACTCAATATATATTACGCCTTGTCTCGCCTTGCTGAAAGACGTAATCTTGTAAACCTACCTACCTACCTACCTTTATTCATCCACATCCTCATCTTCACTAAAGATCTCTCTACCTACTCATCTTGAATCTAACCAAGTAATCAGCACCGATTTCACGATGACTACTCTGCACTGTAAGATCCAAACCGCCGCCCCCGAGGTCAAGCCTTGACGGGTGATTTCGTCGCAAGGTGGTCACGGATGGCATTAGGCGTCCGACGATAATATTATCTCGCGGCCGGTCACTTGTCTTCATGGCTGCTCGTCTCTGGTGATGACCTCACAGCCAATGAAAATCACACGTACTAACCCAATTTCTCTCCTCTAGACCTCCCTCCTGTGAAGCCCTCGGCCATCGCCCTGGGTACCGTCTTCAACCAGACGGTCGAGACGGCAGGTACATTCTTACCCCATCCCCCTCCCCCTTCATCCCCTTTTACCCGCTTATGTCCTGTCCATGAGCTAACACCGCCGATAACCCGCGTAGTTCTCTCGCCGCTACTGGGACAGACATACCAGCGGGCGAAGGCTTCGGATACGAAGGAGGAGTTCCTGCGGTCGCGGGAGGCGTCGTCGGCCGCCGTGACCTGGAGCACGTCGCTCGTCGGCTCCGCCCTGCAGTCTTACGGCGTCGGCGCTCTCATCAACGCCACCGGCACCCTCAGCTATAAGGGCGCCGCTTACCTCGGCAGCCTGATCTTCCTGGCCACCTCGGCTCCTACTGTAAGCCCTCTCCCCCCCCCCTTGTTTATCATTGAAATGGTAATCATAAATGATAATGATGGAGCTAATTTCACCACTCTCTTTATTTCCAGTACCTCAACCAGCTCTTGACCGAGAAGCGCAGCCTCGACACCGTCGCCGTGAGCGCCGCCGCCAAGGTCTTCGAGACCCTCGGCCTCTCGCTGTTCCTGACCTGGTGGGGCACCCGGACGAATCCCTTCTCTTAAGGGAGAATGGATGACAAGGAAACGTGAAGGAAAGAGGGGAGAGGGGCTCGCGGTTTGTTGATTGAAGGAGGTGCTTGTCTGATACGTGCTGGTTTTCTCCTTTTCTCAACCGATTCTTCAATCAGGAGTCTTTTTCTTTTGGGATGAAACTGAGGGGGGAATGAAATAACCAAACGATTTGTACTAGTATTGCTCCGCTAATAAAAATGCTCGTCACACGAGTCCTATCTGCGATGGATCGCATCTCGAATATACTCCGATTGTGAGCGCCACGTGGGGGGCGATTCTCACCAAGACCAGGGGATTCGCTACAGCAAAGCTGAGATACGTAGCTCGAACCTGATCTCGAACTTGCTGTTCTAATCCATCCCCTGATTTAAGACATCACCGTATCCCATATGCGCAGGTGGAATTGCATACACAGAGAATTGATACGTAATACACATTCTTAAGACATCAAACATTTTCGAACATTTTCAGCTTAATTCATTTTCTCTTTTATGGTAACCCCGACGCCGTAGATGAAAAAAGAGAGGGTGAAAAAAAAAGGGAGAAAAATAGAACGGGTAAGAAAATACATGGGGTCGAGAGAGATACATCATCAGGAGCCACTTGAGGTCTGTCCCCCCTTTTCGAAAAAACGCCAGCCGAAGATGAACGAGATGGGGAGACGCAGGAGACGATGAAATCCACGTTGTCCCCTCCGCACAACCTCCATTATCGAAGCATGAAGCGGTGGGAAAAATGCAATGATGTTCCGATCGATTTAACCCGTTTATATGATGTAGAGTCTGCTGTATGATACGGCCACCGTGACCCAGGGAGGGAGGGGCTTCTTCGTTAAACATGAGCAAGCCCGGGATGTGGCATGTAGCCTGGGTGCGGACTGTTTCCGTCACCACCATCGCTATGCCGTGTAGTTGATCAACAGGGGAAATGCGGGAGGTGAAAAAATCGCAGGGAGTAGGAAGGGACATTCATTCGTGCCCCCCTCCTAATAACAGTGCCGAGGCCGTGGTCAATCGTTGCGCGTGCTGCCCGCGCCGCATCTTCGTCGCCCCTACCGAACAAGGGGGATTGATTGGATGGGTGGATGGATGGTTTGGGATTGGCATTAAAGAGTAGATAGGTAGGTAGGATATTTATAGGTCGGGCTCGAAGAGGTGGGAGAGAGGTAGGTAGTAGGCAGGCAGGATTAGAAGAAAAAAAAGTTCAAGACTCCGCTCCCAATATTTTCCTTGTTCGCCCCCTCTCCCCCCCTTCTCAACTTTCTCACTCTCACGTGAACTTGAGCTGATTCCGGCTCTCCTTCTCAACGAGCTTGACGAGGTCCTTGTAGACCTCGGCAAAATCCTCGACATCATCCTCGGCACCGCTTCCCTCACCACCATCCGTCTTCTTGCTACTCTTCTTATCGTCCTTCTTATCATCCTTCTTCCCGGGACGCGGCTTCTCAGTGACCATGACGACGCTGGTAGGCCGCTTCGTGGAGCCGGCGGCGCCGAGCTCGGCGCGCGACGCGACGAAGATGTACGGCGCGTTCACGTCCTCGCATAGTACGGGGATGTGGCTGATCACGTCCGCGGGACTGATGTCCCCCGCCAGCACCACCACCCCCGGGAACGAGCTCGTGTTGTGCGGGCCCGCTGCCGGCGACTTCCGCAGTGACTTCACTACCTCCTTCACGCCGCGCTTGAGAGTCTTGTGCTTCGCCGCTGTTTTGGGGGACAAGAGTCAGTCTTTCGCTTTTGGTAGTGTAGGGGACCCGCGCCGGGGAGGGGGAATGTGGCAGTGGTGGAATCTGAAAGGGGCATGCTTCTGTTTCTCCGAGTGTAGAATCACTATCATCGAGGGCAGTTGTGTCGTGGCTGGAGATTTCCGGCGGCAATGGATGGGATGGGATATAGGAATATAGTATAGTATATAGGGGTAACAATCGAAAGCCTGGGACGGGAGCGGGGGTGGCAATACATACCCTTCCTGACCGACTTCATGATCTTCTTCGTTCCCTTCTCATCCGCCAGGGGTCTCGCGAAGGGCACGAGCGCGCCGACGACGGGCTTTAATACGGTGGCGGTCTTGGTGTTGTCGTCGTCCTTGTCCGCTTTGATAATGGCGAGGGTCGTGACGTCGCCGCCGCCATTCTCCAACTGGGCGTCGAGAGCGGTGGAGACGGCGTTCTTCAGCTTCTCCTTCTTCTCCTTTTTCTCCTTCTTGTCCTTCTTCGAGGACGACGACTTGCTTACACCGTCCGCTTCGCTGCGCTTCTTGTCTTTCTTCTCCTTCTTCTCCTTCTTGTCCGCCTTCTCTGGCTTCGTCGCCCCCATTTTGATGTGATTTCCCTCCGGGGTGGTTTTTTTAAATTGACCCTCTACGGTACTCGACTCGAAGAATTGATATTCTCGTGATGTTGGGTCGTCGAATTGAATTGCTGGCAGAGGATTTGTTGCGTCTCCCTTCTGTTGTGAAAATTCGTCGTTATCGTGTTGAAGTTTCGTTATCAAAATCAATTGGGACTGTACGAGCTGCTCTGGTTTAACTGATAGTAAGGATTTCTCGAATTTTTTTTTCTATACCCTTGTCAACGGCTAAGGTGCTAGTGAAGCTCTAGGTACTGAAGTACATAACTAAAATAAATGGACCTATTGTGTTTCTAGCCAATGAAAGTTTGCGTCGGAGAAGAGTATATCCGCTTTAAACCGTTCGGGGGCCACCGGTAGAGGAGGTCCACTTTAAAGGGTTGTTCCCCGTCCCTATGGATAAGTCTTGCGGACCTTCGAGCCGGAGTTGAGACTGAATGGTTCTGGCAGGTGCTACCTAACAGAGTAGGAGGATGTTTCTCTATATACACGATCATTACAATATCTTACACTGTACATCTCACTAGACAGCCATGACCCTCAATTCAGCAGAGGTTTAAGGCGAGCTTTGTAACAGGCATCTATTTTACTTACCCCCTTTTCCTTGTTTTTGTACTACAGGGGTGTAATCATGGAACTTCAATGCGAGAATATATGTGCTTTCAAACAAGTGCCTATAATATACATGCTGACTGAAGTTGGGAAAGATCCGCCTGCAATGGTAATATCAAGGCTGGTCGGGTATTGAGAAACTGAGTAGGTACATATGCCAAATATGAATCGTCGTCACATCTACGAGCTTTGCCTCGCCTTGAATTCCTTGTACAGCCTACCCACAGCCCTCCGGCCCTCGTTGCTCCCCTGGATCCACTCGTCGGGAGTGAACAGGTCGAACAAGCCGACCTTGTCGAGAAGCGGCAACGCCGCGGCCATGGCCTCCTCGAGCTTAGCCGTCTTCTGCGCATCCCCCGCGGCGTGCGCCTCGTTATACGCGCGGACGTTGATCAAGAGCGCACTGTTGTTCTTTCGGTTAGTATTTTAAAAAGCCACTCTTTTTCTTGGACGTGCACATTTGCGGACGCGGGGTTGGGCGGGCCACTCACCCCACGGTCCCCGTCTGCACCTTGCTTCCGTCCGGCATCGTGATCTCCGGGAACTGGGCACCCATCGTGGCCGAGTTCAGGGCCGCGAGGTCCGGGTTCGCCCCGCTGGAAGCCATGTCCAGTGTTTGTTTGGTGGGTGGGTTAGGTTATGCGTGAAAGTAGTGGTTGCTATTGGTAGACAGAATGCCAGATGTCTCCACTAGCTGCCGGTGCTAGAGAACCTTATAGGGGAAACTTTGACAGACACCTCCTTGCTTTGTGTGCTGCAGTAGAATAATATCGGTAGCGAATACTAGCCAGGAAAGCCCGAGTCAGCAACGAGAACTAGCATTATATATATATATAAACCCACGGTTCACAAGGGCGGGTCTACCGGTCAGGCGCCCATTTCCCCCTCCTCGATCGGTCCTGCATTCTCGCTCGATGGTCATCAGAGAGTAATGCGGCTGCCTAGCCGGCAGGAGAGGTGTTTAGTCAAGAACGTCCATGGCGCTGCTGCAACGCGCCCCAGACGAGCGGCCGCGTGATTGGCAGACGTGGCCCGCTGGGTCGGTTCCCGGCTAGACGGTGCTTGATTCGACGTCGAGCACCGCGCTATTAGATACGTCTCGAACGACACCGTCGGTGGGGAGAAATGATCGTCATCCTTTACCCCGTAAACCCCTCCCGCTGGTGACAAGTCCACGATGGCTTGGTCAGGTCAGAGCATGGATGCCACCGTAAGCAGTTTACGAGATAATCAGATAAAGATGCGACTCTGTCGTGACGAGGAGCTTTGCGCCGCCAGTCGCCAGAGTGCGGACCTGCATCGAATTACCGGATTTAGAGTTATATCGACCACTCAGTCTAACCTTCGGCAGGAATAGCACATTGGGTTCAAAGCACATGCTAACAGTAACGATAGCTATTGTCGGTACCAGGCCCCTACCAGCCTTAGCAAAGCCATTGCAAATTATGTAGCAATGTGTCGTTTGCCAATGTGTAAATCATCAACGCTATGTGAAGTGCCACGGTAAGGTCTTGATGGCAATGCGGTTCTGTGCGATTAATGTCACCCTATGTCATGGCTATCAACACCTCAAGGTAGGGGGACTGCGGGGAGGGGGTGATCTATAGAAATACGAGGGTTGTGATCGAATGATGTTATACGATACCTACAGGATACCTTATCTATCATATCGATAACGAGTCTCCCGCTGCATCACCCTGCTCCCCCTTGTCCACCACATAATCTCTCGGATGCTGTCGTATGTGTAATTGCAGATCACATATCACATGCTAAAGAGATTCCGATCATTGGCTAGAAAAGTTTTTATAACTTTTTAGTGAAGAGCGAACCGGATGGAAATTCATGCAAACTTATATATACTTATGTACCGCCAACTTGTGTATAATAGCCTATCATTCGTATGTATAAGTATAATTCGCGTTGTGTCTGGAAATCGGATTCCCTGGGATGGGCACGGCATCATGACTGCTTTCGACCACCTCGAAAGCCCTCTGAAACACTGGTCGTGCTTTTTGCGCCGACGCTACAGGCTCGTACCGCGGTGGAGGTGGGTCTCTCGAGAAGGGCGATGTCCTCCTAAATGAGATAAAAATACCAACACAAGTTCGCTAACACAAGCCACATACCTGTACGAAGTACGTATGTCAGCGGGTTTTTATGCAACCACTCAACAAACCCGACCATGGCGTTCATGCTTCCAAAACATTCTTTACATACATACAATAGTGCGATGCAAAAGACCTGGACTTTCTGGCCTGGCTTTCCCGGTTCACGCCGGCGACGTGACGTGACTCACCGAAGATCGAATCGGCGCCCAACAAGGCCTCTGCATATTAGATTGGCAGATTGGATAGTATACACTTGCTCGGGAATGGAAGCATTGGCGGTAAAGTGCTTTAGCGAAGAGCCGGCAGCGTGCCTTAGCGCGAGAGAACAACGCAAGAGTGCATCTCCCCTATCCATGGATGCATACCTAAATAGGCACACACTCATGCAACATACGTACATATGCATACCACGCGGCTCCGTGGCACAAGCCGGCTCTCTCTCCCTCTCGCGCGCCTCAACTTTGCCCAAATCTCTTTGCCTTTTATGCAGCTCGCGCTAGTTACATACATAACTTAAGCTAGTGGGTGGTATCGTGGCATCGTGGGTGGAGGAGGGACCGGGGTCTACGATGTCTTCACCCCCGTTTCAATTTAAACCCAAGACAGCCGTTAGTGGGGTGAACCCGCGAGACGGCGTTCCTGATTGGCGATTCTCTCACCTCCCCCCTGACGTCTTCAATGCCCCCCTGTCAGCTCTTGGGCGTCCAAGTACACGACCGGACCATACATGGAATGGACTACGACTACGCTGGTTCTAGAGGGAAAATGGGAGAGGGACAGAACAGCACACGGCGGCCCTAAGCATGGATCTGATCGCAAGTTGAAGATAGAAATGAACCAGGGACTTTGGCAGCAGTGGGTAAGGTAGGCAATAGCGGACGGTAGAGAGACGCACAGATTCGTTATTATCCGATGCGCCCAGGCGGCCCTGTATATGCAATCTCTAGTAGTCCGGCCTACTACGCAAGAAAGCCATCTCATCCTTCTCATGGGTCGGTTGGCCGATGTTCATCCTCTATTCTGCATTGCCAACCGCACTACACCGCACAGTTAGTCACTGTTTTCTGTTCGTTCGTTCGCTCGTTTTTTTCTTTTCACACCGCAGCCACTCCTGTCCTGGATACGGAGCTAGCTATACACCTCGTTTGTATACTTGCTGTGGCCATTCGTTTCTTGCTCTTTTTCGCTTCTTGACTTGCCCCTCTCGTGACCGGGCCTCTCTCTCTTATCCATTCTATTCCTTCGCTTTTCCGATTCGTTCGGCCTTTTACGTTACAATAATTATTACTGGTAATATTTCTATTATTACTACTACCACCTCACGACCGTCTATAGTAGTGTTAAATATATGTCTTCCGATTCGAAGAAGGGCTCAGCAACGTAGCAGCCGCAGCGAGCGTTTGAGCTGCACTCCCACCCACCCATCCGCCAACCAACGAGCAATGGATCCGGGAGGCTCTTCTAGATATGGCAGCAGCAACAATGACGGGCCTAATTCTTCTTCCGGTGCGAGATACGTCTATGACGATAACGGGATCGCCCGGAATGTTGAGCCTTTAGAAATGTAATTGAAAGCCCCCCTTTCCCCTTCAAAAGGGACCCCTCTTTTAATAATAAAGGGGACCAGAGATCTAACGGGATACACAGGATCCAAGAGGCCACAGAGTACTCATCATCTTCGCGGCCGCCACCAACGAGGGGCACGCGGCGGTCAATAGCGTGGCCGTTCTATCATCCGAGCCGGTCGGGACATAGCCGGTCGAAGAACAGCCAGTCGGGACACAGCCGGACGGCATCGGAGGCGCCGTCCACGGCGATGTCGATGTCGACGTTCTCGAATTTCCGGTGGGCCGGCTGGCAGCACCGGTCCTTCCTTCGCTTGACCCCCGACGACGCCACCAGCATCTCCCGCAGCATCGTCCCCGACTACATCGTCAACTACATCCGCGGCGAGACCCCCGAGACCCTCGCCCTCCGCCGCGAGCAGCAGCAGCGGCAGTCCCGCCAGGGCGCCCGCGTCGCCGGCCTCACGCCGCCCCGCGACACCTATGCCTCTTTCCCCGTCGAGTACGGCCATTATTATTCGTCGAGCACCGATTTAACGCAAGGGGTCAATGGGCCGGGCGGGAGCGGGGGCGGTGGGAGCAGCGCGAGCCGGCACAGCGGGCTGCGGCGCCACTTATCGGGATGGCGCGGCGGCGTGGTCTTCAACTCACTGGTGGCGGTGCTGGTGCTGGGGGTGGAGCTGGTGCTGCTAATCGTGGTGTCGACCCGGACGCGGATGTTCGCGGGCGACTCGGCCGTCTGGGTCGGTGGCTGCGACCGCGCCGACCGCATCGGCATTGGCCTACGCGCCCTCGTCAACATCTTCGGCGTCGCCCTCCTCGCCGGCGCCAACTACGCCTTCCAGGTCCTTTCGAGCCCCACCCGCCGCGAGGTCGACCGCGCTCACGGCCGTAAGCGCTGGCTCGATATCGGCGTCCCCTCCGTCCGCAACCTCCGTCACATATCCGGCTTCCGCGCCACACTGGCCTCGATCGTACTTTTCACGGCCGTCTCAATACAAGTAATGTAGGTTACTGAATCTTTTCTTCCCGGGAGCAATTATGACCAATGACGGAAGTTATGTGAGGGGAATTAGCGTGGAGTAAAATGAAAAAAAAAAAAAGGAATAGCAAAAAGAAGACGAAGGGAGGTTGATATGAAGAGAGACAATGACAGAAACGGAAGGAAAAGTTGTTGGTAGGCTGACTCGTGACACAGATATAATGCAACAATCTACATAACACGGGGAGGGAGTCTACCGGGAACCGAGCCGCCGACCGATCCGACGACGACGTGCACCATCAACCTAAACGGGCCGCTGTTCGGGATCGTGATGCTCCTAAACCTGGCGCTGGTGCTCTCGATGGCGACGATCCTAGCGCGCTCGACGTTCGCGCCCCTAGCGACGGTGGGCGACGCCCTACGGTCATTCCTGCGGCGGCCCGACCCCGCCACCGAGGGCGCCTGCATGCTGACGAAGCAGGACGCGCGGCGCGGCCGCGGCTGGGGCGTCCTCGGCCACTCCGCCTCCGCAGATACCGGCAGCCGCACCCGCGAGCCCCTCGGCACCCCCTTCGTGCCCCGCACCCACCTCTGGCTGCACTTCCCGTCGGCGGTGCGCTGGATGATCTCGGCGCTGGCGTGGCTGTCGACCTGCGGGCCCGCGGCCGTGGGCCTGGCGCTGTTGCTGGCGCGCCCAGGGCGCGTCGGCGGCGAGGATGGCACGGTCGGGATCCCGCTACCTCCGACAGCGACAACACCGCCGCTATTCCCCGCCCTCGGGATCGCGCACACGGCATTCTTGTCGCCGGCGCAGCCGGCGTCGGCGGACCGGGACCACGTGGATGACGCCGCCGTGCAGACGGCCCTACTGTCGGCGCTGCCGCAGCTGCCCGTCGCCTTGCTCTATCTGGCCGCCAACGCGCTGCTGACCATGTACTTCCTGGGCCACGAGTATGCGTCGTACGCAGCGATCGACGATATCGACAGCAGCGCCACCGCAGCCGCGCCCTCCGCCCCGCGCCCGCTGCGCGTCTCCTCCACCCCCTCCGGCCAGCAGACCACGGGGCTGTACCTGACGCTGCCACGGCCCGTATCCTGGGCTTTGCTGGCGCTATTCGCGGGGGCCGGGTTCCTCGCGAGCCAGGCGGTGTCGTCGATCGTCGTCATCGCCGCCGAGGAGGAAGGCCGTGACGACCCGCCGCGGGCGCTTGTGGCGCTGACGGTGAACACAACGGCGCTGGTAGCGCTGTGCGCACTTCTGGCGGCACTCGCCGCATTCGTGTTAGTGCTAGGCCTGCGGCGGCCAGCAGCAGCGCCACTGCTCAACGCGCATGACGAGAAGCGGGGGCTGGAGGTGCGGGCGAACCCGCTGGCGCAGGCGCTGCGCGGCGGCTCGTGCTCCGCCGTCTTCAGCGCCGCCTGCCACCCGTTCCCGCAACCGTTCCCGCCCTCTCGTGCCGCCCACGCGGCCCGGCGCCGCAGCAGCCAGCCGCTGAACCGCACGACGCCGTCCCCGCGCCGCCTGTCCGGCCGCCTACCGACCCCCATGTCCCCGTTCTCCCCGCTCGCGCAACTCGCCACCACCGCGCAGACACAGCCGCTACCGCAGCAGCCCACAACGCCACTGACGCCGTCGCCGTCGTCACCATCGCTCCTGCTCTCGCCGACCGCGGGGCCGCCACGTCTCGCGCCGCTGGAGGAAGAAGGGGAAGGCCCCGGAGGAGAAGGAGGGGCAGGGGCAGGAGGGGCAGGGGCAGGAGGAGGGGACGTGGAAGCGCAGACGCACGAGTCGGCACGCGGCGTGGTGGCGTGGGGCGTGGTGGAGGACCCGGCGTCGTATAGCCGGCGGCGCGGCACGGTGACAACGGCGGGGATCGCGTCGTCCTCCGAGAACGACTCGTACCACTTCAACGACGGCGGGCCCGCCGGCGGCGGCGGTATGCGCGTCGGGCGCTGCGCCTTCTCGGGCGCCGTCGCCCTCGTCGAGGTCTTCGACGGCCCCGGCCCCGTCCTGACTTCCGCCCTCGGCCCCGTCGACCTCGCGCGCCGGTACGCCTAGAAGGGTTGGGATGGGGCCAGGTAGGCCGGGAACGAAACGGAATCTAAACTTTTATATATATTTATATATATACATTTCACGTCATGGTCTGGTTGCCGGTGAGTGATGCGAGCACGGAAATCCGAGTTGTTTTTTTCGCAAGCAACATCGATGAATCTACAAAGCAAAGTGGCAGGCCAATGTATGACGACGGTACGGGAATGGGGGAGAGGCGCGACATGGGAAAGGTGGGCGAGCCGCGAGCAGCGGCATTACTTAACGGAGATAGGACGGGGGCTGTGCATTCTCCACGGCGTTTTCTACCCTTCTCTTTCTCCTATCTCCGTTCTACTTCACGACATCGAACCAAATTCAAAAAAAAACAAAAAAAACAAAAAAAACAAAAAAAAAGCCTTACCTACCTACCTACCTATCTTTCTACACAACGCAACATATACACCATATATATACACGCCGAGAGCAAGCCCAAACCCAAAACCACGGCGAGCCGAGTCGAGCAGAGCCGGACGAGGACCCCGGAGAGCGCGGGATGAGATGACCTGACCTAATGGGACGAAGACGAAAGAAAAAAACAGGCGATAAGGACAGGATTCGGAAGCACGGGGGGATGCGAATTCGGATGGGAAATGGATTTAGTGTTCTTCCATTTTATTTTTATTTTTCTTGTTACTTTTTTTCCGACAGGACTAGATATACCCACGATTATTACTAGCGACTTTTTTTTTTTCCCTCACTCAATCTTTCTCTCCTTCTCTTTTCTGCTTCTGCTTCTGCTTCATCTCTGACCTCCAACTTGCTCTGGCACGCATCGCTAACCCATATATATTCTCCGTCATATTATAAATCCCATCTAATCCCCGGAGGAAGGATGGGCAGGACATATCCATCATCATCAACCTTCGTCTTGAAGACGCAGATATACTGACCTAGGCTGAGACCTCTCCGCTTACATGATTTACTTAGCTAAAACCGAGCTCAATACCGTAACATGTCGTCACGAAAAGGAGAAAAAAAAAAGGCTGATCCCGCATCTTCGAAAACCCATATATTTATTTATGTTTTCACGCCATGTCATACCATGTCATGTTCTCGAAACTTATCACATCGTCTACAATTGGAATGAATTGCCAGGTGATGATGAATAAAACCTTGTTGGTTCGAAACTGACTTTGTACGTGTGTGTGTGTACTCCCCAAGCGCCGATGCTTGAAAATAGAAAAAGAAGTTCCGTCGTGCAGACGAACGAACAAGACTTGACAACCAGAGCTGTGAAAGCGCCCGCAGCATGCCGAAGTCAGATATAAACCCCGTCGGGTTGTCGTACCCCAGAGGCTTTTGTTTTAAACCGTGCGGTGGTTGGTGGTCGGTGATCCAAGATCCGGGAATTTAGTTCGATGCTTCCCTCCTTCCTCCAACCAGCTGTTGCTCAATCCACATACACCCCTGAACGAATGGTTTTCTTTTATCGTCTATGCCGCTTTTGCCCCATGCAAACGACCGACCTCTATCAGTTGTTGAGAGGGACCACCACTCTGCCGTCCCTTCCAAAAGGCCAATGCAATCATCCAACATATGCATGCCCCTACCAATGATACAGTTCTTTTCCAAGAATCATAATACAGCATAACAATACAATACCTCCAAGAGGAGGAGACACCCTTGCGCCTACCCCATGAGCGGCTCCTGTCATTCAGCAGTCCAAGATCAGTCTTCAATGGCGTGCTCGTCGACGGTAATGCCCTTGTCGGCGATCGCCTTCTGCGCACTGACAAAGGTCTCCGCATGCGCCGCGTCCGTCGTGTCCGTCGTGCCGACCTTGACGTTGGCCCTAGCCTTCTGCTGCGACTCGATGAAGCTGGCCCAGTACTGTGGATCCTTGTCGCGGAGCCGCCTCCCGACGAGCTCCCTGTTCTCCTGGAATGTCCTTATGGCCCCGTGCTCCTCGACCTGCCTCCGCAGCTCTTCGTCGTCCTCGGCAAGCTCGTCCAAGAGCGTGACTATCAATTTCTCATGGGCTGGATCGTTCTTGATTTCCTCGGTGCTCGTCAGGAGGCCGTAGTGCTCGGGCTTAAGGAAGTTGCGGCGGAACCTATGGCCTGCGCGAAGCGTACGGCCTTCCTCTTCGACGAGTGCCTTGGACGTGTGCGACAGCGTTGGGTTGGAATGGCTGCGCGTGAACGGTGGCATGATCCGTACGCCCGCTTCCTCCGTGTCCGATGGAACTGCATCGCCATCTGCCGACGACATCGAGAAGGTTCGTTGATGGGTTGGACGAACAGGCGACTGATCCGGTGGACTGGTTCCCAAATCGGCTGTCTGGCGTGTCTCGGGAAATTCGTTCTCGAACCTCTGGATAATGCCTTCGATGGTCTGGTCAAGAAATAGGAGACGATCTGACACGAATGTTGTTAGTGACTCAAAAGTCTCCAAACATACAGGAACAAAAACGTACAATATTTGTGCTGGTCCTCGGAAGCCGACGCTCTGGCCTGAGCTAGCGCCGGCTGGATTCGGACACGAATCTTCCTCGCGCTCGCCAGCAACTCCTTGGACATGTCCTTCGCCTTGCTGGGGTGTAGAGATGAAGGTGGAGTAATTGATGAAGCTTCAGAGCCCTCGAACAATTCGTCGGAGTTCCGGCGCGTATCGTCACCCAGGTTCTTCAGGCAACAAGTCAGGGCTTTCACGACCCCTGTTCCACCGATGACGTAGTCGTCGTCAGGCGCAGGCACATCTCTGATGTCCTCTCCTGGAGGCGGGCTCTCCCCTTCATAGCCTACCAGGTGTCGGAGGACGTCCGGATACTTCGGCTCTTCACTGACGTTGTCCCGGAGATCAACAACACCTTGGAGATTCCTCATGCAATAGGCGACGACCTGGTTTGCCAAAGCTTTCACGAGCTCCCCAGCGTCTCCGCCTGGTTCGACAACATCGACCTTTATCAGAGACCTAGACACCCGCGCCGCAGCTAGCAGTGACGCGTACAAGGCACATGCCTCCTCTTTCTTTTCTTCAGTATTAGCCTCGGCCACTGCCGCGATTTCAGGATTGTCCAGCAAATTGATATGCGCTAAGGTCTTGATCTCAGGCAAGACCTCGGCTATTGCTATAGCCTGTTCGGGCGTCATGGATACATCGGCAAGCAGCAATTTTCGCATGCTATCTAGCATAGGTAGGTACCTATATAAGGAGGCGAGTGTGTCAGTAAATTGCATGAAACTTGTAGATAGTGTATCCGAGGCTGGATGATGCTCACCTTCGAAGCAGACCGAGAGCGCTGGGTTCGGAGTGGAAAAGGGCCTGGTTGTGAGACAGATCGAGAAACTTGAAGGAAGTAAGTCTCGCTAAAGTTGGGATGAGTTTACATAGCGAAGCGGGATTCAGGTTGCAATTAGCAAGGCTGATCGCCCACAATGCGTTATTATGATCGAGGGCGCCAGCAATCGTCTCCATGTGACTCCTGAGATCGTTCCCGCCTAAGTCGATACCCTCGCATTTCGCATTGCGCAGAAACCTTGAAACATGGCGCACACCTTTTTCGTCGAGTTTATTATGCGCGAGTCCCAGCCGAATGATGCCGGCCTTGAGAATGCCGTCTATTATAACTCCAAGCTGATCCCCGGTCATGCCAGTCCCGCCGAGATTGAGCAGCTCGAGATTCGAACCGGCCAGACGCTCGCCGATCGCCTTCGAGAGCAACTGAGATATATCCGGGGGGGCCGGTGAATTGCTTGGACTGTGGAAAGACCCGTGTGGTATGTGGAAATGGTGTGTGAGCGGCGTCTTGAAAGTCTCGCGAGGCGCAGGAAATGGTATCTTAGACAGGTCGACGGACTTAATGGAATGACATAGATGTAGGAAGAGGCCGATGTGTTTCCAGCCTTCGACACCTATCTTGTTATTCTTCAGGACAAGACGCTCGACAACGCCGCCCTGTTGCGACACAAGATCGGCCGCCTTGGTGATAGACTTTCGGTATTTAACTCGGGGTTTCCTGGCGGCAAGTAGTCCAGCGAGTATCACACGTACACCTTCGTCAGTCAAACCGCAGTTTTCCAGGATCACTTCCCTAATTGGAACCACAGCAAGGAAATCCCCGAGAGTGGCAAGGTCTCGCAGCGACAAGAGATAATCGGTGAGGTCCAACTTTTCGACGAGGCCGTCCGGACTGTCCTCTGTAGACTTGGGAAGCTGATGGGTGATCTTCGTGAGGATATCGGTCTCCCGTAGCTGACAGCATCTGCGGTATATCCTAACGGGATTTGTCGTCGGCTTGACCTGTGGTTTCTGTGATCCGGTACCTGAAGATACGTCCTCGGAAGACGAATCGCTGTCGAGGTGGATCTCCATCGGAATCGCTCCTTTTTCGAGCGCCTCCTTGCGCTTTTGCTCTTTCTTTGCTTTCCTCTCTGCCTCGCTCTTCTTCTTCTTTTCCTTCTTTCGCGTCATCACGGGCTCTGGCTTTTGCTCCCCTTCTTGGGCATTGTTCGGGCCTTCTGCTTGTCCATTAGACGCTTCTGTGCCTTCTCTTTCTGGCTCTTTAGGGAGATGTTCGCCGGTTGCCTTCACAATACCTTCATGTTCTTTCTGCTCTTTAAGCTCGTCTGGGTGCTTCAGCGCTTCGGCTTCGCCCCTGTCCTTTAACTTGCGACTCTGGGACTGATCGACTGACTGCTTACGCCTCGGGCCCGCGTCAGCATACTTAGGCATGGGGGCAATCTCGACATCGACACAGAAAGCGACACGGCGCAACTTGGCCTGGCTCAGTTCGTTTACGCGACACCTTTCCCGGTGCTGATCGACGTTCAGGACCTTCCGCTCCACGAGCCCATGATTCGCTCTCGCGTTGGCACTGACGACAGTGTTGGAAGAGGAGAGACGGCGGAGGACACCGAGGAAACTTGGCTGGGAGGACTTTGGGGGCGCCGGTGTATAAGGTGCGTCGCCTGTTTGACGAACAGCATGAGGCAAGACGGCATTCTTGTTGGGCGATATCTTAGGCAAGGGGGCTATCTCGTCCGGGTCGGGCTGGGTTGGGCCTTGCGCATATGAAAGCTGTGGGCTGGGCGAAGTAGAAAATCTCGAGGCCATATTAGAAAACCAGGATGGTCTCCTTTGGGGCGTTGGTGGGGTTGTTGGAGTTTGTGTCCCGGCATTCTTCTCCGATGCTCCTTGTACTGCGGCTTTGGTCGCGCTGCCGTTCTGATTCGGGGGCGTGGCATTTTCTGACGTCGTGTCTGTCGTGGAATTACGGCGAACGGAGAGTGGCGAGGGGCGAGGCTTTGAGGCATTGCCCTTCTCGATATTGTTGTCTACTACTAGCCGGTTAACCTCATCATTTAAGAAACCTTGATATCTCATAGGATTCCCGCGGGTAACGAAATATGGAGATAATTCGAAGGATAAGAGGATAAGATACCTTTTTCATGCGACATCCAACTGACGTCCATGATCTGCTCCATGTTGAGCATCGGGAGGGGTGTGTGGGATGACGGACGTCAGCGACGACCGTAAATATTTATTTTATATAAGTATGAAAGGATGTATGTATTTCTATATGATGATTCGACGCTGGCAAGTGGTTGGGACCGCTATGTGGATATCGTCGTCGTCGCCTACGTTATCGGTTGTGGTGAAGCCTTGCTTATGTCTGTCTGCAATTGAAGGATGACGGTAAGCCCAATGATTTCCCAAGGTTTTAATAATTCGGACTTTGAAGTTTGAACTTTGAGCCTCGAATTGAAAGCTGACAGGCAAAAGCGATAAGCAAGCCTTAAAAAGAAAGTCTAAATGCCGAGGCGTAGGACGAAGAAGAAAATCTTCCAATGGGCAATGCAGGTACCTCGAGTGATGGTGACCAGGTACCTAGGTATGTGCAGATATCATGGATGTATATAATACCTCTTCAACCACCTGCAACCTTGAGCCTAACTGGTTCATTGATTGACCATTGGCTGACGGACTGACAGACTGAGTCTCACAGACTGACTGAGTAGCTGACTGCCCAGGTGGGCTGGTGGGTTGAGGAGGGACGGGACTGGACTGCACTACAGTAGCTAGATAGCTAGAGGACCCTAGTGAAAGGTAGTTTATAGTACCAAATAGTCTGTAGATAGATACTTTAGAGGATGTTCCATGAATTGCCTTCCATGATTGACTGCATTCATAGACGTTCCAGATAACTTAGAAGAAGTGTTCAGTGTTCCAACGTTGGGGAATGTTACCTTTACTAGATACCTAGGTAGGTTAGGTAATGGGTGTTCATGTGGTAGGTAGGCTGTAGGGGTAGGTAAGGTGGCAGCTGAGGTGGTAACACTGATTGGTAGGTGATTTGATGATGTAGATAGTTTGTAAATAGTTTACAGAGGTCTGGGTTGTGTGTGTGGTTTGTATGGTTGAGATTTGGAAATTTGCCTCTTGCAGGTTGCAGGTGACACTCCCGAGGTCTCTACCAGTTTTGGAGCAGCTTTGCCAGAGCAGCTTTGCCAGTCTACCTTGAAGGATATACCAGCTAAGTACCCAGATTGGTAGGTATGATATCACAGTACTAGGTACTTAGACATGGAGTTCCACAGACCCTTAGGCGTTCTAAACCTATTTGGGTAATAACAGCTGGAATAGTGGGACATGATGTACTCCGGGGTAGGAGGTACGTATCGATTAGGAATGAACTTCCATGAACTTGGCAACTGTGAATGGACTTTGGGTGGCTCGTGCCCCAGTTCGGCAAGTCAGGGATTAAGAACCTTAGTGTGTATGTGTGTGTGTGTGTGTTTGTTTGTGTGCCAGTGCGTATATGTGGGTGTGAACTTTTGAAAAGCAACGACTTCCCATGCAACATAGATGAAAGTTAAAAAATGAACATACATTTGACAGACAACAGACAATCTAGACAATGTCCAATGTTTCGTTTCAAACACAACGCCGGGTATTCGTAGATCCGTTCCAGGATTTTTTTGGGGGGGCGACGGACTCGGATGCTGAAAGCTCGTGTCTAATGAGGGTTTACAAATGTTTCTCCTGGTTGCTTGGCTTTTCTCTGATTTCCAGGTTCTTTCGATCTCCTTTCGGTTCTCTCGTCTCTCGTTTCGTGCGGCCTTATAACGAGATAATAATCCGGCGGGCTACCGAACGATCTGTATGGCAGCCATTCTGAGATACCTGTGTCGCTTGATGCCGCTCTCAAGGTTCCTCCTAAAGGGGGGCGGTGCCAATTCAGCCCGATCCAGAGCAACTGTAAATAAGGCGGGTCACACGGGAAGCCTCCGTGGCTCAAAAGTAACGACGCGATTGATTTCAGCAAGACAATCAATGGGTTATCTTCAAACACAGATGCGTCAATGCTCAAGGTGAATCTTGACTGTATCTTTCACATCAAAAAAAGAATAGTCACCACCAGTATGTACGTTCTGGTTCGCAGTATGGGGAAGAAAAAAAAATGTTGATATGATCAGAAGCCAAAAAATACGTAGAGGGGAGGTTAGGAGAAGTATGTCCGGGTGGGTGGGTGTGGGAAATGCGCTCTATTTCGAGTTAATTCGTTAATCCATTAATTCGTTCGAAACGAACCAAAAACGGAGGTTACCTCTGCTGGAGATCTTTTAGGTATTGAGTTTAGGTAAGTTCATGATGAAAGGTATGT
The DNA here is from genome assembly GCA_023313575.1 of Eutypella sp. D-1. NCBI lineage: Eukaryota > Fungi > Ascomycota > Sordariomycetes > Xylariales > Diatrypaceae > Eutypella > Eutypella sp. D-1. The sequence continues at coordinate 695,714 of JAJTTP010000013.1, read as the reverse complement.
ACCGAAAACTTACCTAACCTCAAAGAGCTATACGTGCAGGAAGGTACATGCTACCTGCAGATGGGCCGGTTTTCCAAGTAACCCAACCCTACCCAGGTAGCATCTTATGGAGGGATCTCCCGTTACCGGGCTCTCCTATTCGACTTTGGAAAGAAGTGGTGAACCTATTAGCGCCGCCACTCACGCAACCCCCTTCGACGTCCCAGTGTCCCTTCCCTTTCCCCCAAGGAAGCTGGCGGGAGCCGCCTGGCCCGCTAAGAACTCTAGCAGGGATTTGGCCCGTTCGGGGCGGATCATCTGATCCTGGTGGTCCTGGAGATGGAACCTGGCCAACCCGTCGAGCCTGTGAAGAATGAAGAAAAAAGACGTCAGATGCCTTTCAACTCCTCACCCTCCCCCCCCCCCAAAAAAAACCTGCCCGCCAATTGCTAACCAACCAACCAAACACCTTACCTGGTAGAAACAACCTCATCCGTTATAGAAGAAGAAGAGCAAGACTGGCAAGGAGATACCCGTTTACCAGTCGATAGGAGGGACAAGGAGGGGTACCGACCAAAAAGCCAATTCTAGCCGTCAGTAGGTAGTGAATCGCTTATCGCCTTTCTCCGAAGCTGTCTTGTAAGAGTGTAGCAGGGCTGGCCTGGCCTGGCTTGGGCTTACCTTACATTACTTCCTTACCTTACACTACCAGACCACACATTACATAGTACTTAGGTTAGGTAGTGATCAATTAATTACAGTATACACGGAGTCATCAATTCCGAAATACACGATCGTGAAGCCCCCCATCCATACATACTTGTATTTAGCACACAATGGCTTCCTTCAATGGGAATGGCTGACTTGGCTGGATACACAGCATCATCTACCGTCCAACCCCAAAACTGAACTCCAACTTCTACCCTCCCCAACTCCAAGCCCAATCTATCAATCTATCTACTCACTACAGCCAGCTAGCATGGGGCGGACGTGTGGACGGACGATCAAGTAGTGCAACCTTGCTTGCTTACGAGTACATACTTTCCATATAATATGTAGGTAGGTACATATGTAAGGTAGCTTAGCTTAGCTATCACAGGTAGGTGGTGGTACTCGAATCGCCGCCCACCCATCCACCGCATGGAACTATTCAAGGTCTCAAGAGGGGAGGAAAGAAGAAAAAAAAAATCCTGCTCGACTCAGCGCTCGCAGGCATGTCGAGGGACGGAAGGTTTCGTCTAGGAATTCTAGAACGTGAGCGGACGAATGACTCCCTTCCCTTCTTCTCACTCTGTTTCTCACCCGGTCAAACCCTCCGTCTCTCTCCCGCACCAACAATCACCCTATCTATTTTTATTTATTTTTTAAATTCAGCTTCCGGTCCGTACCAATAAGTGTGGTATCTATCTAGAACACATCAACGGTCGCACAGAACGCGCATTCCCTTGCCTTATATCTCAGATCGCCAGATCGCGCATCGCGCGTGCGTCGTCCGCCCGCACCGTCTCAGGAGTGGGAGGTAGAGAAAGTTGAACAAAAAAAAATTAATTGTCCTAAAGGGCAACCGAACTAGCAACTAATGCAGGAGATTGCCGCCGCTGCGTACTTCTACGCACGGTCGGTCGGTCGTTCTACTCTCTTCGCTCGGGGCCGGATCCGATACATATGTATATGCATCCACCCAGCAGCGCGCGGCAATGACAGACAGTGACAGGTGACAAATGCGACGACGTTCACAGGTCCCCCTCCCCCCTTTCAGCTCGGGGGTTACATCACACTTTCGCACCGATGTGTGTACGGAGTACATACGTTCAATCTAGATATCGTCGCCAAGTCCCCGTATTAAGTAGTGCATGAAACAAAAAACTGGTGATTGTAAACCGACCGACCGGTCTATCTCTTCATCGTCTATTTCGTTTCCCGTCCTACATACATACCCGACTGACTACGGCCCCTTCCACACGGTCGGCATAACAGTGAGTGAGTGGGTTTTATTATGGTCCGATTTCGAATGACGAAATTTGCGGAATATCTTTTTTTTTTTTCGTTTGGTTTTATCATACACATGGCGGTCCATGCAGACCATGATAATGATGCCATTGTTTTCCTGGGTGGTTCGTTTAGAGACACGACGAAACTTACTAGGTAAGGTAAGTATTACAGAACCCCACAACTGATAGTTACCTAGGTATGTATGGGCATATTTCACCCTATCGAGGAGACCCAGATTTGCCAACCTGTATTCCGGCAACCTCCGGGGAAGAAAGCCGCTTATCGCGATCGATCCCATTGCACCATTCACAACACAGATAGGGCCTTTTTTTATTCTCTCTACGAATTTCTTAGTTACCCTATACATTTCGTCTTCTTTTTGCCTTCCCTCTTCCCTCTTCCCGTTCCATTCTTTTCTCAGCCGTCCGGACGGCTCCCATCCCGAGACAAAACAAGACAAGACAAGGTTCAGATCGCATATTATATACGAAGTGGTTAGGTGGAGAGCCCGGCAGTCTCGGAGACGGAGGCGCCCAGAAGAAGGAAAGGAAGAAAACCCTTGGAAAGGAGAAAAAAAGAATAGATAGACGATCAACAACCTTGCAAAGCGCTAGCAGGTGGCCACCCCCAGGACGGACGGCATTAGGACCAGGGAATGGAGATCCTACGTACTTGTTAAGGATCCAGCCCGTCGCGGCTGGCCGGGGGGTTCACGTACGCCGTCACATGCGTACGTAACATACGTAAACGTAACTACGATAGTGCAGTTATATTTTTTTGCATAAACGCGGGTGCGTATATGTCAGAATTTCGAGGCTCGTCTCGACATAAAATTGTTAAACGAGACGCTTTATATATAATATACCCAATGAATGAAATGGAATTGCCTCGAATTTAACGGTAATCGAGAAGGGCAGATTCTTTGTTTCTCTAGCCCCCCTAATTGACCGCACATACTTTTTTTTTTGGTTTAACTCACCTAGAGTTGGGGTAACAATCACCGGATCGAAATGACTATACCCATGAGATTCAATGGACGAATGATTCTCCCACCATCGCCAAATCCCGAACGGGCCCCGACTTGGGTTCAAAGTTAAAGTTGGAGGGAAACGGCCGGGGGGGGGCGGGAGGGCTGGAGTGGTGGGTGGTGGTGTCGGCCTTCAGGGGACTACACAACACTAAACAGGGGTAAACTTCAGAAAAGTTCAGGTCACATGACACCCAACACCATCTTTCCCAGATGCGCCATCGCCGTCACCATCACTGCCAGGCGTGAGTGCACCCCTCCCATCCCCACCACGCCACGCCACGCCACGCCATCGCCATCGCCCAGAACGAGTCACACAGCAACAGCCCGGATGGAAAAATCGCCACTTAGAGTATCTCTCCTACATACGCAGAGAGAAGTACTACATCTACACAGGGGAGATCTTGGAAGGCCATCGATGATAAGGCTGTGTGTCGCGTACATAGTGATCCAAAACTAAAGCAGCTAGCAACGGAAACGTTGGGGGGAACCCTCTCTCACGTAAACGCGTTCTAGGGTCTGCTAGAGTTAGTTTGGAGTCTGGACCACCACCGCCATCCCCGGTTTCAAGTTGAGGGAAGTGCCATGACATGCCGCCTGCTATACATAAACTACCTACCCGGGGGGGCAAGGTGGGCTAGGTAGGCAAGTAGGTAGGGTATGTAGTCTAGATTGCCTCTACTGGGGAAACCTTAATATACAGCTAGCAGAATTGACGTGAACAGTCTAGATATCCATAGCTGGTACATCTCCATAGATAAGGGCCGTTTTCATAACGACTACCGGTGGCCATCAATCTAGGGACCGCAAGAGTCAAGGGAGGTCCCGGAACCGAGTCGTTCTTACTGCTGCAAGTCACTGTTAGCTCATAATCACTATGTGAGAAGAGAGTCGGTGCGGTGCTTCTGTCTATAACTGTGTTTTGCACGTGTTTTTTATCATCGATCGCCTCGTCGCGAGAGCTATCGAGTGTATCGATGCTATTTTCGTTCTCGCTAGTTCCGGTAAGTACATCCTTAGCACACGATAACTTAACTTAACTGTTGCACCAAGAGAACTTTCACAGGAGGGGGTGAAGGGGCGTGGGGAGGGAATGGCTTTGTCGCGGCCGCACTGTGCATAGAAGTAGATTATCAAGGAGTGCGTAGGGCAAGAAGTTTAATCTAGGGCTGTAGCGAATTGAGATTTCCAAAGACCCCCTTGCCGTTGATTGCTCTCCTGCGCTGCCTATCTACTTCTCTTCCAAACAAAACCATGAGTCAAGAACGGCAGGGCATCCAGTCCGGTGCGGACGCTAGATCCCAAACAAACCCCCGTGGACTCACTCACTCACACACACACACACACACAAAATAAAAGAAACCGACAAGACTTGCTCGTTGATCCTGAACCCTACTTAACATCCAACATCGCTAAAAACGCTCGAGGAGAAGCAAGAAGGGTACAAAAAGAGAGAAGCCCCGACGTAGCCAGTGGTAAACATGTCTGCCCTTTAATCGATGATCCAACAACAACACCATGAGACCGGATCAGGGTACAGGTGTAGGTGCAAGTTGCTTCACGCACGCCAGCTTTCGGGGAGTCTGGGGGGCGCGGCTCGACGTCCTCCAATATCACAGGAGGAGGCTGTCAACACAAAGCGACGTGAGGTCGACCGGCCAGCCGACCACCAGAGCCAGTCCAACCTCGACTCTCCCTCCTAAACCTCCCCCAACACTCTCACTCTCTCTCACCCCCGCCCCGTGCCGCCGGCGCTACCCCAGGGGGCTCCAGGTAGCAACACGCCCCCCTGCTTACTAGCGGTAGTGCATGGTATACGAGGGCTGGGACCATGAGACGATGTGCTGACCGTACGGGATTTGCGTCGCGGTAGCGGCCGGGGCGGGGGCGGGGAGGAGATACCGCTGTTGCTGCTGCTGCGGCTGCGGGAAGACCGGCACAATCGGGACGACGGGTATCACGGGCCTTAGCTGCATCGGTTGCGGTTGTGGTTGCGGGACCACGACCGCGGGCGGGTGGACGAGCATCGGGGGGTTTACCTGCTGCTGTTGCTGGGGTGGAGGTGGAGGTGGCCAGAGGAGCATGTTGGCTTCTTGCGGCTGCTGGTAGTCGTGGCAGTGGTGGCAGTGGTGAGAGTGGTGGTGATGGCAATGGGAGTGAGAGTGGCGTTTTCGCTGTTTCTTGTCCTTGTAGTAAGGGTCGACGGCACTACTTTTTCCACGACGACTGAACATCGCCGGGCCCGGAGGGTTTGCTGGCTGGGTAGTAGGTAAGGTAGGCAGGTATCTAGCTAGCTATCCGGCTGCTATGGCGTTGCTTGCTTCTCTGCCAGGAGTTCAAACTCCGTGGGTTCCCGGGATACGTGGATATGACGCAGCAGTCCTAACTAAATGAAGTGCGTGCACAAGAAGAAACTGTAGACGGTTCCGGCTGGCTTGCAAAGGAGGTGTCCCGAGAATGTTAGACGTCAGCACGGCCGGCGTACTTCTATCAGTCTTAGCACAGAAAAGAAGAAGAAGAATCTGATTCCAGGGAGGGTTGGCTATCCAAAGCGCGCGGAAGTTGATGATAATTTCAGTTTCTGTGGACCAAGAAAAGTATGGGAAACGAAAAGATGCGCAAGTAAAAAAGAAGAAAAAAGAAAAAAGAAAAGAAAATATAAGTAAATACTAAAAATAGGCCCAGCAAGCAAAACAATAGGAAGTAAGTCTTACCGGAACGCTCCTACTCTTTATATTGTTATCCGAGTCATCGGGACACCTGCAATGCTGTGGGCAACTGGTGGCTGCCTGGTATCGTAGAGTAAATGTGTCACTTTGGAGGGTTAATCAGCCTGGTGAATCAGTCAAGAGGATGACTAACCAGAGCTTTGCTGTGTGATCACCTCAAAGTTGCTTTCCAGGCAGGACATGTTTCAGATGAAGCACAGCCCTGCGTAGAAGTTCAGTAGGGACATGACTTTACAACAAACGGCAAGAACACATAGGATCGAATCAACAGACGAGGTGTGTGTGTGTGCCAAGTCATCTTCATGTCTTCCAGGCTTGACAGCCTCAAAATCAAGTGTCATTTCATGTTTCGGCTCAGAGGGAACTAGTGACAAGCACATGGTGAACTTTCATCAATTCGTGTGACGACCTGTCAAACTATTCCCCATCCTATGAACTCCATGTGCCAACAAAAAGACAACCGTGATCCGGAATGACGTAAACCCCCATTTTTGGTAATGTACCTTTTTTACTGCTCCTTGAGCTGCGCAATCTTCTCCCGCACTCTCTGCTCCCTCTCCTCCTTGGTGGACTTGCGAGTCTTGTACTTCAGGGACTCGGCCTTCCACTCCTCCTTGCTCTTCTTGGCGGCGGCGCTCTCGGGCTTCTTGAAGGGGTCCTCGCGGATGGCGGCGTGGGCCTCGGTGTACAGGTCCTCAAGACCATCAGCCTCGAGGTCGTCATCGATGTACTGCTGGAACTGGCCCTTGTACCGCTCCTCATCGTCGTCGGCCAGGGTCTCCATGTACTCGGCGACGTGGCCACCGAAGATGTACTTGCGGAGGGTCTCGGCGTCAAGCTCCTTGGACTCGATATCGTAGCCAGGGAAGCGGTTCTCGGAGTGGGGGACGAAGATACCACCGTCAGAGGCACCCTTCATGACAGCGAAGACACGAGCACCAGTGGAGGTACGGGTGAGACCGACATCAAGGAAAGCCTTGAAGGGTCGGCGCTCCTCGCCATCAACCTCGGCGGCCTCGGTCAGGGTGTACTCTCCATCGGGCTCCTCGACACCGGTGAAGGACTCGTCGATGCCGAGCTTCTTGAGGACACGGCGGGCAATGAGAAGACCAGTGGCGTAGGCTGCGGCCCAGTTGGTCAGACCGTGCTCGATACCGTAAGCCTTCAGCTCATGGGCGTAAGCGGCAGCGAAGACCTTGTCACCAGAGATCTCCGAGGTGACGATCTGGACGATGATGTCGCGGTTGGTGAAGCGGACGACAAGTCTGTACTTGGGAGCGTTGTACTTGTTCTTGGCCTGGGTGATCAATCGCTTGCGGGCATAGTAATCGGTCTTTCCGGCCCTTCTGCGCTTGTACTTGGTTTGGAAGCGGCTGAGAGAGGGGAGAGGGAGGAGATGTTAGCAAGCAATGTTCAATGTGACGTAAAATTTGACGTGAAATATGATGAAAAAAGGAAGGGAAAGGGCGAAAACGGGAAAAGAAGATGGATTATCTCGGGGGCATTTTCACTCACCTGTAGTAAGCGCTGCTCTTGACCAACTTGTTGAACGCCTATCATGATATGACAACCCTCGAGTCAGCAATTTGCGCTTCAGATATTTTTCTTCTCTTCTTTTTTTCTTCCCACTCCGAAGCATCTTGCGTTGACTCTCTCCATATAATCATCTTCCACGAATACAATTATATGCCATTTCTGACATTGCATTCGTTGCTTGATAGGCCTCAACTCACCATTTTGAATGATTTTGGCTGACCGGGGGAGGGGGGGTTACAGCGCTGTTGTTGGTGATGAAGTTGGTGGTGGTTTGAAGGAAAGAGGTCGGCAGAGATATTGTAAAGTCCAGCCGAAAGAAAATACTAGGGAGTTGAATTTTGTGCGCCAGAAAATTCGCTAACTAATCTGTGTGTGCATTGGCTTGATTGGTGGGTGTTACTAGATAGTATGGTGGGGTACGAGTTAAGTTCTTGCAGCCGTGCAATAGCTTGGTGGGGGACCAGAGTCCTGGGACTAGTGGACAAAACTTATGTAATCTATTTGTTTTGTGGCACAGACTACTCGAGCCACACGGCTGGTTACGGCTGGCCATTGGGCTGCCAACTGACAACATTGTGATCCATCAACATATTCACTCCAATACCTGCACAAGCAGACAAGTAGGTAAGCAGTATCGTAGTAGAAGGACGAGAGCAGTTGCTTCTCTCCAGAACTAAGAATGTGAAATAGATACGCAGATAAGCTTGCAGAGATAATTCTTCTAATGGAGAGACAAGAATTGGACATGATTTCCAGCCAATAAAATTAATCCTAATCGGGCCTAGCTTTGCAATGAACATGCCCCATTTCTATGTACCTAAGTAGTTGAGACAAGTTGTAGTTATACCGAGGCTCGGCTTATTGATCGGCCACCTTGTCAGCCAAGTGCGACGGTCCCGGACTCAGATCAATATCCTCAGCTCTGGAGAACTTGAATTCATTTCATTTCTGTAGATAACCTTGGTTTTTTAAGAGCTTACCTCGTCCCCCATTCACTCCCCCGGAAGACTGGCTCTGTCCCCTGGCCTCCTTTATAGCGAGAACTCCCGAAACACGAAGCGCCATGCCTGCCACCACCAAGCAGCAGCCCAAAGTCTTTCTCTTCGATATAGGAGGTGTTTGTGTATGGGTTCTCCCGATGCTTGAACATAACGAGATAGCCAATTAACTTACGTGCACTTCACTAGGTTATATCTCCATTCCAGTCCATTCTGGACTATGAACTGAGCCTGGGCATACCCCCAGGATGGGTCAATTACTCCATCTCGAAGACGGCCCCTAATGGTTTCTTCCACAGGCTCGAGCGGGGCGAGATACCCCTGGATGACGCCTTTTATTCCGGCTTCAATGGTGACCTGCATGATCCTGCTAGGTGGGAGGCGTTTTACAGGACCAGGCAGTCCACAGACTCAACGTTGCCGGAGGAGCTTCCTCCCGTTCCGAAGCTCGACGGCAAGTGGCTCTTTAACGATATGATGACAGCGTCCAACGCGCCGGATCCCTGGATATACCCCGCGCTCAAGAACTTGAGGGCGAGCGGGAAGTATCTGATAGCAGCAGTCAGCAACACCGTCAACTTCCCTCCGGGCCATGCGCTGCATCGGCCGGACTTCTTCAGTGACCCGATCCGCAGACTGTTCGACGTGTTCGTCTCCTCGGCGCACGTCGGCCTGCGGAAACCAGACCCGAAAATGTATCAGTACACTCTGGGTGAGCTAGACAGATTTGCTAGGTCGAATGCCAACTCACCCCGAGGCCAATCCTTGGGATGGCACGATGGTATTCGGCCGGCAGACGTCGTCTTCCTGGACGATATCGGTGAGAATCTCAAGGCAGCAAAGGCCTTGGGCATCCAGACGATCAAGGTTTCGCTGGGGAGGGCATTTGAGGCCGTTGACCAACTCGAAGCAGTGACTGGCCTGCAGCTCGCTGGGGACCACCCCAGGATCCCCATCCTGCCGAAGGCCACGACTAATAGAGCCAAGATATAGCTCCATTTTAGGTGTGATGGGGGAGGGGGGGCATACATACGTTTCCATCTCCGCGCATATACCCTACGTTCAGGATAGTCATGGACCCTGGATCGTGACACATTCTAACGATGTGTGCCTGGTGATCATCGGTCCTATAACGGTGTGTGTATATGTCAGCTTTGCATCCCGTACTTACGCCAGCCAGCGCAGTACCTAGCGAGTTCCCCAACACGATCGATACCGTGCTCGGACGTTGTATGCAAGAAAAGTGGAAACACACATATCAACCCCTCGGATCACTCGCGGAGGGGGGTGCCAAGTCGTGGATTGAGTCAGGGACGGGGAAGGGGGGAAACGCAATGCGGGTGTCGTTTCCATAATAGATTTCTATGGGCACCGAATGCAACCGGAGACGCATACGCCATAGTCTGGACCGGGCGGGATCTGGTCCTTCGCGCAGGAAACATACCTATCCGTCGATCGATATGATACAACCACCTCCGTTAGCAAACAATTAGTAAAACAGATGACACGTCGGCGGTATCACGCATTACTTCTGCGCATCCCAACCCGGGTGTTCACCACCCACCGAGCGAGGAAAGTGGTGATGAATCTCTTTTCACCGCTGTGGACTTATATGGATACAGACAGCTGTCAAACGCTGCTGGAGCCCGACATCGGGTTATCGAAGCGGATTATGAAACGTAACTGCTTATTGGACCACATCAAACTGATTGATTGGATGGGAAGACTGGGACAATGCAGGTACCATTTGGGCTTCATGTATAAAGTTCTACGCTCGCCGGCACAGACCCCGTTAAGCGGACAGAAGGCACAGCACTTTATTCTCGCAACGGCTGCGCTGCGGGGTTCCTCTCTAAAGTCGAGATTCTCCTAACAGTCGAGAACATGACCGGCCCTCCCACACAAGCTGGCAGCTCGGTGCAACTCGAGGACATAACGCCTTCCGGGGCCTCGAGCACAGGGGATGAGATCGAGCTAGGACAGAAATGCCGGGATCCGGAATCGCCGCCGGACTATAGTCCGACGAAATCCGATGCCGTGGTTAACGTCGTCTCCACAGAAGACATCCCACCAGACGGCGGCTACGGCTGGGCCATCGTCGTCTGCGTATTCCTCGCCAACTCCCACACGTGGGGCATCAACTCCTCCTGGGCGGTGCTCCTAGAACATTACCTCAATAACGACACCTTCCCGGGCGCCACCAAGTTCCAGTATGCTATCGTTGGCGGCCTTTCAATATCCCAGGCACTTATGATCGGGCCTCTCGTGGTCGCTTGCCAGGGCTGGTTCGGGACCCGTTATACCATGCTCTTCGGTGGCGCCGTGATCTTCACGGCGCTCTTCACGGCGGCCTCATCCAGCCAGGTGTGGCAGCTGATGCTGTCGCAAGGTCTGTGCTTTGGATATGGCATGGGCTTCGTCTACCTACCTGTAAGTATAGCCTAGTCCTCTTGTTCATATACGTCGACTAAACATGTTGCTCTAGGCTACCGCTGTCTTGCCTCAGTGGTTTTCCTCACGAAGGAACTTGGCCGTCGGGATAGCCACCTCGGGGTCTGGTGTTGGGGGCCTAGTCTACAGTCTAGTCACCAACCGGCTCATCCAACAAGTCGGGGTCACGTGGACGTACAGGATCCTCGCCTTCTGCAGCCTGCTCATGATCACCGTGGGCGCACTCCTCTTGAGGGAACGGAAGCCCAGGGAGCGGCGTAAGACCCGGGCGTTCAACCCGCGCCACTTCGGGCGCATCGAGATCCTCCTCGTCGTGTTCTGGGGCCTCGTGACCGACATGGGCTACATCGCCTTGCTGTTTAGCCTGCCGACGTACGCGACCTCCATCGGGCTGAACCCGACGCAAGGGTCGGTGATCCAGGCGGTCCTCAACGTGGGGCTCGCGGTCGGGCGGCCCGTCATCGGGTACTACAGCGACAAGGTCGGGTGCATCAACATGGCCATGAGCATGACCAGCATCTGCGCGGTGCTGGTGTTCGCGCTCTGGATCCCAGCGCACAGCTACGCGGTGCTCCTCGCGTTCGCGCTTCTCGTCGGCATGGTGGTCGGGACCTTCTGGAGCGCCGTCAGCCCCGTGCTCGCGGAAGTCGCCGGCCTCGTCGAGCTCGGCAGCATCCTCGGCTCCATCTTCCTCGCCCTCGTCGTCCCCACCACCTTCGCCGAGGCCATCGCCATCCAGCTCGTCCCGGACACCTCCTCCCTCGGCGCCTTCCGCCACTCCCAGATCTTCGTCGGCTGCATGTTCGTCATCGGCGCCCTCGCCCTCTTCTTCCTCCGCAGCTGGAAGATCGCCGACTCCGAGATCAAGGCCGCCGGTCAGACCCGCGACGCCCTCTTGTCGGCCACTGTTAGTTCTAGAGCTGGCGGTTCCTTCTGGCTGACCCCGCGGAGGGCTTTCCGGCTCGAAAGGGTCTAAAACTTGGTCGTTAGCTTCTCGGTTGTCGGGTTTGATGGTATTATCGTAGTTCATGCGTTTTGGATTGGGTTTCAGCGGGTTCTGGTTCGGTTTGCGGCAATCCTGCAAGGAGTTGCTCCGGTAATGGTGGGTTCGTATATTGGTATTTACATCACCTAACGCGAAGAATGACAGTGATAATGAACAAACCTTTATTTCAGAAGATGGAGACGTACCTACTTATATACACGCGATAAAGCCCTATCCGAGTGTTGGTGGAGGTGATAATATACATGTATTCTCCGGGGACTACATCCCCTTTTTTTGCTGAACGTAAGGGTCAAGATTGTTCGGGGGGGTGGGGGGAGGGGGGCGCTTGATATAAGATATCGTGGTCACTGTGTTACGTGCTCTGCGTGTCTATAGGAGTGAGGAAGAGACTGGACGGATCTCAACTCTGGCATCACTGACTGCTGCAATAATTGTCACAGTTGACTCTGCTAAAGGTTAACTTCCTCAAGTCCCACTTGCTGTCTCTAGCACTGTCTTGTCCAAAGATGGTGTCCTTGGCTGGTAGGACTACTCTTACCGTAGTCTCGTTCACTATAGACAGTGTGCGAACCTCTGTACCTGCCCAGTAGTAGTGACACGGTAGGCGAACTTCAGAAGATTGGGCACAGCGTCTAGAGTGCCGAAGTTGCAATACATCGTTTCTTCACAGCGATAACTGTAAAGTTGAGGCTCACTCAAGTGGAGCTATTTTATAGTAGGGAGGATCGGATATAGTAAAGCAGAGGACCTGAAGTTAGTACTGGTAGGGGGGGCCCTACTCCAGTGGTGTTATTTCAACGGTCCGACCGGGCTCACATTGGGACTGTAGAACTTAAGTTAGATTCTACAACATCATTACCGCCACTAATTCAAACATCTTGAAATTAAAGGCCGTGATCGCGAAGGGATAACCCACCCATTCCAAGATAAACCCCTTCATTGATAACGGTCACGTGGAGATAAAGGTTCGCTCAGACCCCTTTTTCGACCCACCCCTTTCAGGTGGTAACCCCTTTTCTATATAATGGGTATAGGATCCCTCCCATCTTAGATAGTATTTCTTTTAATTGGCTAACGATCAATATATATTATCCTTTCTACATCTTCTAGCATATACATTCAAGTGTACTTCGTTACACTTGCCCATCGTAACTAGTGAACAAGAGGAAGTATTGCTACTAATGCTCCTGGCAACTTTACTCTTTAATTACATTTATTACTTAGATATGATCCTGCATATGCAAAACCTTACCTTTTATTTGCAAGCACATTGATAAAGTTTATCATTATACAGTTGTTTCTATGAAGGCGTTTAGAACGCTGTATTAAATGCTAAATTATAGGTAAAACTAGAGTTATAAATATACTTCCGCCGCTTATTATTTCTTTCTGCAAACGACCAATTTCTCTTGCCCTATTAACATCATTGTTACCAGTTTAAAATTTATACAATCACTCTAAATCTCCCACGAATCTGTCCGTTATTCTGATTCCTGATAACAGCGCCTATCAACTACGAAACAAAAAGCCCGGAATCTTGCAGTCGCTAAAACCAAAGTTATACCCGAGCACACTACCGACGATGCCATTCATCGCACTTTTTGGGATTATTCCAAGCTTTGTCGCATATGCCTTCTTTATCGAAGACTTCTGCGCCGGACCAGCACCCAATGCCCCCCCCGAATCGAGCCGCGTGGCCCGCGTCTTGCGTTGTTTCTATCACAGACGCACTTGGGAATTCTTCGTGGGTCTTCACATTTTGACCACCATATCGGATGCATTCGTCGCGCTTGATGTTGGAGATTGGTGGCCCATGTGGTACCCAAGTTTGGCCATCAACACAGTCGTTCACTACCTTATTGCGGCCCTCATGACAGGAGTCGAAGGGCGCTGGGCAAAAAAGCAGCCAGGGGAAGAAAATACACTTGAAAAGAGCGCTTGTGTTACGGATTCGTCACCCGTATAGGTTCTCCACTATATGTCCAGGGGTTCACAAATAGGGGTCACATATATATATGGCTGTAAGCACCAGTATGATTGCCACCATTGCAATCATTCACCAATCTTTTGGCCCCGATGGCGCAACGGTATGGTGCAACCGTAACAGCTTGTTGAGTGGACTTCACTTTACCTTCATGATACTGTCACACGGTTTGATAAGATCTTGGCAAATGTATGATATTTGGAATCATGCAGCGTATCTGCAGTTATGGCTGCAAACGGAAGGCATTAGAGTGCAGATCACCACCAACGACTTATATGACGGTTAGGACGGCTGTAACAGAATACTTCGATGGTGGTACGTACCAGCCGTCATTCGTATATATATAGGACCTAAATCTCCCACTAGATTGATCGAAAGGAGAAGACCTAAGGCCCTCGAGACCACAGAAGAATTATTGGTTGTTCTGATTCATATCCAAGCCCTAGACACTAGCCCTTGTTACAATTACGCACATGCCACAATCAAATTCAGCCTCGTTCATTGGGGCTTCCAGGGGAGGATCGGACGTAGCGAAGCAGAAACCCTTAGGTACGATATTCGGTCGGATATATATATATAATGAGATTACTCCTGCCTATATCTTGCGATCTCTCTCATACGTGACAGTAATAGCATAGTATAAAGTATAGATTGCACAGAGCCTATCTTCGGATGCTTTTTGGTGTAATATTCTCAATTATGCTGTTGCGTCAGACGCCACAGGCTTACTACTGCTTTTAAGCCTTAAGAAAGACTGCTAGGGGATGATGGTACCAGAGTGAAAGGCGGCGCGAATAAGAGACCATATAACGCTCAGATATAGTAGATATTTAGCCTTAGCACGTAGTGAATATAGGGGGGTGCCCGACCTATACATATCCTCGAAGTTAAGGTGATCTGATCTTTTATATCCGATCCTGTCCCCTAATAAATAACCCCATCAAAGTGAGGCTTAACTGACCGTGACAAAAGGGCCCCTAGGCCTATGCTAAGGGGCAGGCAAAATAAATAAGCCACCACCCACCATGCCTCAGTGAAAAAAAAGTGGTCATTTGATTATTTTATAACCTATTGCTTTATAAATCTTTTTTTGAAAAAGTTAAATAATTGCTTTTTTATCTTTTAAATAACTGTTTTACTCTTGGATTATACGGCAAAAATTATAGTTATTACAACCCGATCATTAGGATCTATTCCGATTCGGTTATTCCGGGGGACGTCAGTGTCATCAAGAACGGACGTATCAGACGCTCAGGCCGCCTTCTGAATGTCGCTGAGGCGAGGCTTGCCCTTTCCTCTCCCATACTTGGTTGGGAAGTGGCCTTCTATATGGGTATCGGAGCAGGAGAATGTCTGATGAAAGCGGGCGTCAGCCCATCAGACATATACCCGATAAAAATATTATGTGCATGATTCAGAGCTTTGTGAGTGTCGAGCTTGGCGGTTCGAGATGCTCCCGAGCCAGGCACCTTGCCAATTCTCTTTGGCACCTGAGAAGCGGCAACTGCGCGAGGTAGAGTCTAGACCAGGATGAGGTCCTTCTCAGGGTTTTCATAAAGCTTCCCCTTCTCATGTTCCTCAGCGAGGCCTTTAAGGATGGCAGGCATCTTCGTCAACTCAAAGTCAAACGAGAGTTTTGAGGCCCGGACGACAGCGAAGGCGACGGTATGGATTAAAATGATCATATAAAATTACTTCGTAGATATTTGGCTCACTATAGGTGAAGGCTTCATGTATCAACCCTTCTGTTAATAATGTGTTCGGCTTATCCAGATAAATGTGCCGGAGACCAGTGAAAGATGGATGATGGACTAATGCTTTCCCTAGCCCACGTTGTTTTCCAGCCTCAGCAAGAATATTATATTGAATGATGATGAGCTGTTTTGGGTCAACCCGGGCTTAACTACTGCAGAAGTGACCTTGCGGTTTATAAAGCAAGATGTAATTCTTCCATGACTGGTAGCCCCATCGTCGCAATCCATCGGCGCTGACACTACCATCATTATGCACCCAAGTGACCAGATACCAATAGGCCAACCGACATGGCTTTGAAGTTACTGTCTTGGATATGATGTCCTGCTACTATATCATTTGCCACTTATGTAGTTGGGCATAACCTATCCTGCCTATGTAGTCAAATTGGGATAATCATGTTCTAGCGTCTCTATCAACAATACCTTCATGGGATAACAGCCGACGGCCCTGATTATTCTATCTATACATCTTCGGACTTTCGAATAACCACCCTCTAAGCAAGGTGAGTGGCTCTTTCCCTGAACGGTATTTAGATGCGTAAAAAAATTTGACAACTTGGTTCATTCCCGATGAGCACAGTTGACAATAGCTTAACGTCTTCCAACTCCCAATTCCCCATCTACCCAACTGACAACATCTACATCCTATTGTCAACCTACCCTCCACCCGCCCCAACCATCTTTCCTCTCATCTTCATTATCATCAATAACCAAAATATTTTACCTCATAACTAAACCGCACGATCTACAAAACCTCATATTCCCATTCGCGTACTATGGATCCCTGCCAGAAGCCTCTGCGACCTAAGCCAGGGAAGACTAAATTCTGGAAAGGACGTATTGAGTCAGAGCTTCAGAAACCTGCTATCCAGTCCGTGCAAGATGGCCCTTGGGATCCTTACTCCTCCCCTCCCAAGACCCCCGAGCAGATTACCCGCTTCTTCAGTGGGCATCTTATTCGCAAGAATAAACGGAAGGATCGAATGACTTACGCCCACTGGGCGATCGAGCAGATTCTGCAGTCGTATCCCCCTGGCATTTATAAGGAGCCTGCAACTTCTGGGGATATTGGGTCTATGGCGGAGACGGATATGGCTGCCATAAACCCGGAGAAGATTCTTCGAGCTATCAGAGCGGATGCTCAGCGGGACATTGATGCCGACGTAAGTTCAAAGTACTTTTGCCTCTCTTACTTCCAATGTGCTCACCATAGCTTAGGACCATACACCCCAGGATCGCTCCTGTGAAGTCGTACATGCTGTGAATTCAGCAGCTCAAACTTTGGTCGCTGCCTCGCCCAATAGCCTCGGCCCCCCGATAGAGCCCTGTGTCAAGTACCTTAGGATGGAGAAGTGTGGCAACTACGGCAGTGATAAATTGGCCATGTGGAGATCGCCGCTCTTTCCTAAAATTGACGGTCAAGAGGGGAGGAAGGAGGGATTCCTTGACAACCAGGTCACTAGGTGAGGAAATAATAATCACCCCCAAGTTTCCGTTATAGACACTGACTCTTTAAACGACAGTATTGTCTGGATCCTATCCAGATTTCTCGGCGAACTCCCACCGTTGAAAGTGATTGATCCAGACACTGACGACCCAATGCCTCAACCTAAAGATGATGCAAAAATAAGGAAGAAGCTCCGCGCTCCTAGATACTCTGGAGCTATTCTGGCAGACAGCATGGGACTGGGGAAGACATTATCATGTATAGCCTGCCTAGAACTTATGGCAGGACACAGGCTCAATGTCGTGCGAGGGGAAGGACGCGGAACACGACAGGCACACCGCCCCATGGCCGTCCTGGCCCCGAACGCCACTGTCGCGGCCCAATGGGTCGAAGAGATCTGCCAGAGCACCGACCCTGAGACTATCACCAAAATCATCACGAGTGGCAATGGTCTTCAATTTCGAAAGCATCCCTCCGGTAGAGTCCGAACCCTGAACACGGAAGAGTTCTCTGGAGAATGGCCGGAGGACGTACGCTATGTTTGGAAAGAGGGAGACAAGCGGGCCTCCAAAGCCATCATCATCATGTCTATCGACACATTCTCAAATCGCACCGTGGACGTCTCGAGGGACCCATTGGGCAAAGTTAATTATACATCTACGTTCACAGAACTTGGCCGGAAGTTCTCCGTTCTCATCGTCGACGAAGCCCACAAGGTCAAGAACGACATCACCCGGAACTGGAAGTCCATATTTTTGTTAGATCGTCAGTTCACCCTCCTAGTAACGGCGACGCCGGCCGTAAACTCCTTGACAGATCTGATGGGACTGGCTCGTATACTTTGGCCTGCCCCCTCCGAGTATCTCAAGACCCACAAACCTGCGACTTGGAACCTGATGGAGCAGACGATCAAGAAGCTGCAAGACTTGAAGAACCTCGACGATACGGTAGCATCAGACGACATGCGCCTGGTGGCAGGAAGACCGGGACTATTGGCCAAGATGCTTTGTAGAAACCGCGGCGTTGCCCACGACATTCAGCTTGTTCGCGATTATCTCAAATACTTCGAGTCCCTCGCAATTCTGAGAAGATCCCCCAGTTCGTCCCTCTCTGCCAGCTGGGATGAGATTAACACGGTGTCTCTTGAGGGCCTATTTCCTAAAGTTGAACATGGTACTGTCGAGCTGCAGCTCGACGCCGACTTGGACAAGGCATATCAGACCATTCATGCCTCTCTTCTCGGAGACTATATCAAAACTGTCAACAGCCTTGCCGCGACGCGCAACTCCGCGAGAAAGGCCAGATCAATCCAATCCATAACCGGCACCTATAGACTCCTTCAAATCGCATCCGCCTCCGTGGGTGTATTCCGACTAGATAACCTCTTATCGAGGAACGGGTTCGGTACCACCGCAGGCAATATCACAATCATGCGACGTGCCCGGGTTACTCTCAAAAGCCTCGTCCAATTCATGCTAGAGCCTTACGATCCAAAACCTGAGACAGCCCTAAGCGTCCTCAAGGTAGCAGTGCGCTACTCGCCGGTCCTCCGTTATATCTTACACTATATCAAGGAGAATATCCTTGATGAGAAGGAGCAGTCAAGAGGAACGATCAAGAAGCTTCTCATCACCGAGGCTAGCCCAATCCTGGCCTACTTTTACGAGCTCGTGCTGCAATTCCTCGGATTTAACTGCCGCACCTTTCACGCCGACCTCTCTCAGGAGGCGCGCCGGGAACTCGCCGCTGACTTCAACGCAGAGGACGAGCACTCGTGCCAGATCCTCATCCAAATGTACACGGTCGGCTTTGCGGGCGCGAATCTGCACCGTAATTGCTCGCGTGTTCTGGTGGCTAGTCAGGCGTCCAGCCTGCCCGTTCAGTGGCAGGCCGTGCACCGCGTTATCCGGGTCGGCCAGATGTCGAACGTTCATGTGACCCGGATTAAGGTCCGCAACTCCCACCACACATTCCGTGAGAGTCGCCAGGTCGAGAAGTTACTTCCTGAGCTCGCCGCTCGAGCCCACGGCTCCATGAACGACGTATTGGTTGATATCCTGAATCTGTTCCAGTCCGAGGTCGACGCCACGTGGCAGAGGCCGGAGGCCTCGAAATTAGTAGCGGGCATGAACGTACTTCTTGACGAGTACAGCGAGACCCGTAATGCGAAAAATGCAAGGGCCCAGCTATACCGGGCCGCTAATGAACCCAATATCCAGACCAATGGCGGAAATACTGAGGAAAGCGGACCACCAGGAAAGCAGCGGAAGCTCAACGATGGTTCAGCACTCTCCCCGAATGATCAAGACGGGGAGCCCGTGGAGGATGAAGAAGAGGCCAATGACGAGTCTGAGGAGCAAGCTGAGTCTGGGGCCGAACCCGTAACTCGTACGGCAACTCCACCACAGCCTGAAGCTAAATCAGGCGCCGCTGGATGGTTCTCCCTCAACCCTGAGGAAGACCCCAATAGCCTGGCGGCTTTCCTCGCGCTCAGGACGCGCAGCGAGTACTATG
The DNA here is from genome assembly GCA_023313575.1 of Eutypella sp. D-1. NCBI lineage: Eukaryota > Fungi > Ascomycota > Sordariomycetes > Xylariales > Diatrypaceae > Eutypella > Eutypella sp. D-1. The sequence continues at coordinate 676,297 of JAJTTP010000013.1, read as the reverse complement.
CCGAGTTCAAGATGCTGCCACGTGTGGCGAAGAGCTATTTTAGCCACGAGAAGAATAACCTGCGCCGAGAGCTGTCATTTGGAAACATCGACGACGGCAACAAGACGAGGCGTGTCTGGCATGTCAAGGACCTGCGACAGCCAGCCGTGCTTGAACGGGCCGTAGAGCTGATGCTACGCGTGAGGCTCACCACAGGCCCCATAGATATACTGCCCCTGCCCCAGATCGACTTCTCCCTCGCTGACGAGGACGTCCGCAAGACACTGCAGAAGCAGCTCGCCAAGGTGACACAGACAGACCAGGACGTCGAGGCCGCCCGGGAGCACATGGAAGGTTCGGGTAAGAAAGGCGTCAAGGATACTTTGCCTGATGGCCTCACCACCGACTCATCTAATGCCCAGATTGAGGAAGCCTTCGATCAAGAAGCCCGACACAGTGGCATAACCGTTGCGCAGCAGGAAAGGATGGATGCTCAGTCTATATCCAACGTGGGTGTTGATTTCAATGACGACTCATATGAGAATGAAGTGGTCGAGGATGAAGATGAGGACGTAGAGATGTCGGATGTCCCCGTCTCCGACGTAGAAGTCAAGTCCGAGGATAGGGATGAGGCAAACGGTACTGGGGAAGACAACAAACCCCAAGAATCCAATGAGACCATCACGGTTACAGAGGGGGTTTCCATTGTCACCGATGATTCGGATCATAATGGCGATGCAGATGGCGATGCAGATGGCGACGAGCCGCAGCCCGAACCCAGTATCAAACAAGGAACGACGGAGAGTAATCCTCTTAATGAGGGTAACGGTGACAATGCGGTTACTAAGGTTTCCGAGGATGAAATCCAGAGTGATCCTGAGATCAAGGCTGAGCAGGATGTCGACTTTCAGTCTCCTCTGACGCCTGATTCTCCTGAGATTTAATGCAGACTTTTGATTTGCCGTCAAGCTATCTACGGCTATGATCTAAGCCGCCTCGTATTATTCCTCAAAGGGGATTTTGGTATTTGTTTGGATGTACTGGGCTACGACAGCCCAATGTCGCCAGCATTATCATTTTACGAGACAAGAAAGATCACGTCTACGTCCTTTCACATAGGTAGATAGTTATGAACGATGTTTTCCGTAACCCCATTACCGACATGCTTGTGATCGAATGGAGGTGTGTGCCGCGTTTTTACAGATCGTGCTAAAGATACCAGGGGGCTAAGAGGTAACAGTCGAAGTTTCCTAGTGTCCTTAATCACAATACAGAGAATAGGATTTATGATTTCCTACATAGATTGATCTATATGAGGTGCGCTCAATAGCAAGCAAACCCAACTGCCGCAATATGATAGGGGCCTAACTCAAACAACCACCTCCTATCTACGTACTTGACCTTCATCAACACGTGCCTAGCCGATTCGCTTCAAACAAGTCCCCGGTCTTCAGGTAGATCTGACGACTGCCCGCGGACACTGCCGCATGTACTATCGCGGTGCCTCCTATGCATCTTATCAAGCCATAGGCGCATCACAGACGTATGCAGTAAATGTTTTGGCTGACCGATCTGATCTATCGTCCGGGTAGGACAGAAATAGCATACAGCCTAGCATAAATAGCACGCATTGAAGTCAGTACCCATCCCGCAAGCCATCTAGCTCAGCTACCACTTATTGGGGTTGTTGCATCGAAGATAAGAAATAGGATATCGAACAGCCACATTCCCATGGAGGGGGCGCCGGCATACAGCAACCATATGGCTTACGAAGTTAGCTTATCGGCACCAGTGCTCTTCCTCACGTCTACCATACTGGGGGTTGCCAACCAGGGCTTCCTGCAGAACGTGGCGCAGAAGAGCCCGACCGTAAATCCAGATAAGTAGTAGATGCGGATTTTGCATGCGCAATTCCACCTGGGCATCTATCGTATTCTTGCTGCCACCGTGATCGAGCCTATGCGGGCGTCCATTATGTGCATACACAAATCCGTTGTGTGAGTCGACGGGGTCAGCGAGTGCGCCCGTTTCTGTGCGCCCCATGTCCATCTCCCACAAATGGGGCGACCAATTCACACTGCTCGCTTGTAGAGAGCCTGAGCGGCTGTGTAAGGGGGTTAATTAAGTGTGATGAGTCTGTGTCGAAGACGAAATGCTACCCCATCATGTAGCAATGAGGCGGGCTCTATGAGATCAACCCCAGACCAGTCAGTTCAATCAGTCAGTCTTGTGGGGTTTCCATCTCTCTCAAACAGCGCATATACATATATATACATATGCGGGTCAATGAGGGTTCCTTGTGCGCCCATGCTTCCACGCTCGTCGGCCACTCGTGAAGGCTCTTGGGGGGGAAGGGGCACAAGGCGATTCGTCTAAGTAGATAGGCAATATGCACGTACGTGCGTATGCAACATTCTTGCAACTCTGCAGCCTCGCTAGGATAGGTAGGAAACGTCAACATGTCTATTCTTCGCTATATTGCGAAATATTTCCAAGCATGCCAGCCCCCCCGGCGATAGACAGTCAAGTCATCGTCTCCCACGATCATGGACCTGAGAACGTCCTAGTTGGGTTAGTCCGTCGGGTCCTTTGAGCGTTTCGGATGCTACAGAGTTGCCCTTTGCCCAATGTACAGTACTTCCGAGACATCCCAACGTAACCTACGTACGTGACAATGAGGCAGGCAGGCGCATTTCATCAGGCCCGATCTCCCTGTCTTCGCAGTTGGGCAGCGATCGGAGGAGCCAAACGCCCGAAAGCTAATCCACCTACCCATCCAGTCGGTCAGATATATTAAAGGTATCGCATCGCACATATACATAGCATGGACAAGGACACCCAAGTCCAACAGCAAAGGAGCACACCCCGGTCCGTCCTCCCAAATACAGAATCTCTTGCGTACACATGCATGTACGTGTGTGCGTGAGACCCGGGGTGCTTACAAGGGTTGCTTGCTACTGGGGAAGGCAGTTATGTCGTATTCATCATGCTTCTGTTTCCGCGTCGTTCGTTTCTCCGTTTTAGAACAACCCGGGGCGGTTCTTGGCGCCGTTTCTTCTGCTTACATATAGTCATGGTAACAGGCAAAAGGCAAGCCGGGTCTGGTAAAAAATGTCTTGTCTTGTAGGGCTGTGGCTCCTCGGCTGCGGGCTTGCCCAGAAAGGTACTTTATGGGTTTTCATATAATAGTTATCGTGTCATATGATATACATATGTATATATATACGCGGAAAACATGCAGCTCAGCCTAGAATAGCATTTCGGCGTACCCCGTAGTTCCGGTACGTAGAGAGGCCAGGCTGAGGTCATATAGCCGTCAGCTCGGTGAGCCAGATCCCTCACCTATCTACCCTGTCCTACCCTACCCCATCCCTGCCTCCGTCTGCCTACGCTTCCAATAATGGGACTTGTTCGCTGGGACAAGTCTAGACGGGCTGGCTGAGATCCTTGACCCCCACGCCTGGTGTCCTTCATCTGCGGAGATGGTTCTCTGGCGTGCACGTTGGGGGTCAGAAGCAGAAGCAGAAGCAGAAGCAAGCCGTAAGAAGCAGAAGAGGAATCCAGTGCGTGCGTCTTCCCTGTCGCCCCAGCCCAAGCCCCCTAACATGCTTCGTCTGACCACACTGCTACGCCGCAGCAGCAGCAGTAGCACACACGCGGGGTACGGCAGGCAGGGTGGTAGGTAAGGTATCGGCAGAGATGTTCGAAGCTACAGTGTACTATAATGTACTTCGGTACGTAGGGGTAGGTGCTCTTTGTCCTGTCAGCAATATATTTTATCAGCGGTGATAGTACCGCCTATCACCGGCCGCAATGCGAGGGTAATGAACCACCGAGTCTACATGCTAGGAAGTCGATCATCACTTCCCGTCTCGCTCTGGTACTATGTACGTAGTTGGCTCACAGTCCGTGACCGGCACGGGAGTGGCCGCCGCTTTTCATGCAGCTGCCACTGAGAAGGGGCGGCGCGTCGACGGGAATCGAGGGCTGAGAAGCGGCGATGCCAGATCTAGGATCTGATGTTGTACGGCTATGAGTAACGAAGCGATCCAGGAAAAAGACGGAAGGCTATGCAACCATAACAGAAAGTAATTACTGTTGTACATTCCAAGAGAGCCATATCTGCCTATTTAGATAGCTTAAAGTATATAACTGATCAACAATGTCTTTGCCGTGAAACTTTCGCATCTGGCCGACCGCCCATCGCGCCCCCATCAGAACCAGGCAGATGGCGCAAGCGCGTACCTGAGAGCCGGGTCACTCTGCTGCAACGCCGCCTCCAAATACATGGGAGGGCGGGGACCGGTCGGTTTTTGCCCTGCTTTCAAGTTGGGACAGCCATTGATTGTGTGGAGAGGGGGAGGGAATTCCTTGTCGCTTAAGTACCCAATCCTGGAAATTGTGACGCCTTGACGGGGTGGACACATAACTATGCCTCCGCTCTCCGTACGTGTTGAGTAATCCGCAAGCTTGATTATCACGCACATCCCACATTTGTATTTACAATCGCATTCGCATTTCACATTCGCACACGTGCAATGCATTATGCATATATGTTACTTGGCGATCAAGTGACCCCGAAACCCTGTGGCCGGTGATAGCTGAAGGCCTGGTACTATTGCATACGCATGTATAGAAGACCAAGACTTTGGGGTGCTTATATGTATTACTGGCAGATTGGCGAGTTAGTTATGTGTACCTACACATGGTTACTCCACGTCGTATGTAAGCGGGAGCGAATGGCCTGGCGCTGATCGCTATAGTGCGGTTCACATATCGACCGGGTTCCGCGCGCCCCATCGGTGCGGCATTCCGACGCTTTTTGTGAGACGGAATGGCTGGTTGGCTGGCTGGCTGGACGGATAGGAGCAATGGATGGCAGGATGGATGGATGGATGGGCGGGCTTCCCGTTGTCGAAGTGGCTCAGCCTCGCCTTATCAATCAGTCACCGTCGCGACCGCCGCGCCGTGCCGCACCATCGCAGCGCAGAGAGCACAGGTTGGCCTAACCCAGGCAGGACATTCACAACCCGAAAACGGTGTGGGCCCAATCCGAGCAGGAGGGTTGGACGCCCCGCGGGTTGGTGTTGCGGTCGGGCTTTGGGAAAGGAAGGGTAGACAGTCAGTCAGCAGAGCCGCCAGTTAGGCCCGCAGAGCGGCTTGCTTATCGTTACATCGAACGAGATAGGCTCGGACAGGGGTTGTCCATGGGCAGAGATCCGCGCCTAACACGAAAACGGTACCCAATTAGGCCTGCTTGACACAAGTTGTAACTGGGCGGGGAGGTCAAGGGGAGGGAGACTGATACAGGCCCTCGGTAACTGTTGACATCAGAGACTCCACGTGGACAACCTGCGGTCAAGTAAGTAAGCAAAGCAGGTCATGGGTTTTAAACATATGGGGAATTGATGCATAGCATCCATCTTGAGGTTGGCAGGTCGGGCCCAAAATGAATAGCCGATCTACCTAAACTTGGACTATATTAAGGGGTTTGATGTAGGGATACATGCATAAACTTGAGTGACTCGGTAATTATTGGTTCAAGGGGCTTGTATTTGTTTCTTAATACGGACGAATACTGAAGAAGACCTCGGCCCGAAAAGCAGAAGGATTGATGACAACGCTAAGAGATTGTGATGCCGATCATCCAATCATGGGCAGTATCAACGAGTGAAAGAACAAATCCGTATAGCCGTGAGTGGGATGCAGATCGGGTTGAATTGGGCTCAAGTAAAAGTAATCTTTCGTCCCATTAAACTCTTGAAGGCATCATCAATTGCCTTGCGTTTCCTCTCCCTTGCCTCTTGATCGTGGGCTGTCACGTCGTCCTCGGCTTCCTTGTCGTCCCCTTGCAGCTGGGGTACCCAGGCTCTTATCTGGCCATCAAGGTGAGCACTATAGATAGCACCCGACATGTTACTACCACCCATAACAGTACCATTCGAAGCGCCGCCAGCACCACCAGCACCTCTCCAGGCAATGCTGGTAATGCGATTCTTCACTGTCCGTTGAGCACCGCCGCTGCCTTTGATGCCAGATACTGCCGGCCCCGTGCCTCGAAGCCTGGTGATCACATGACCGTCGTGTAAGTCGAGTAAAAGGATCTCAGTATCGTTGGGCCAGAACAAAACCTCCTTCCCCGGATGCGCCACCCCCACAGGAGATGTAAACATAGTCATAGTCGCAAGTTGGCTATTCCGGATACTGGGGCCAAAGCTGGCAAGGGTGTTCCTACCCGTGGCGGCATCCCATACCCGAATACGTCGATCGTGGCCGGCTGAAATGACGAAAGAGCCGTCATCGGTCCAGGTCAGGCTGTTGACGGGGCCTGCATGTGCTTTCGCAGATGCGCGAACCCTGACCTTACCATCAGCGCCCAATAAGCCGTTGTAGTATAAGCCTAGACTATCCTCTTTATCAAGCATTCCGATAGCACCACCAGCTCTTCTGATATCCCAAATTTTCACGGCCCCGTCTACACTCCCCGTCGCAAGTATATGCTCGTGGCGAGGCGACCACGAGGTGGCCAACACGGCTCCTTGATGCCCCGCTAGAGAATGCACATTGGCACCCGAACGCAGATCTACTAGACGGGCGGCGGGATGCTGCGTGCCACATGCGACAAGTAAATGTGAAGCAATGGGGGATGTGGCGTGTGTGTAGACTTTGGACCCCAACGAGAAAGAACCCGAGACCTGGGCCTTCTGCGTTGACCAGAGTTTCAGAGTCTGGTCATACGAAGATGAAAGAAAAGCGGCAGCATCGAACGGATAAAAGGACAGATGTGTGATGCCAAACTTATGCCCCTGATCTGACCGGGCGATACGTCCAATCGGAGTGAAAGCATGTGCCCCTGAAGGGTTTCCACACTGCTCCAGGTCCCAGAACTTTATCGAGGCGTCTGAGCCGCCAGATATAAGACTGAAAAGAGGGCAATCAGAGAACAGCACATGAAATTTGAGATGGAAGGAGATAAATAGACTCACATTCTACCGTCGAAGCGCTCCAGCGCCAGAGCACTGACGCCAGCCTGGTGTGCCCATATGTGCGATTTGGTATCGGAGTCTACCGGGCCCGGTTCTCCATCGTGGATAGCTACGCCTCGCTCGCCACCGTCAAAGCGGAAATGTGGCTCGGGACGAAAAGAGTTGAGAAGTTGCGTGGTCTGCAGCCTGGCAAAGACATTAGGTCCAATATTGCCAGTGGACCGTTCGAACAAAAATTGATTCATTCATTCATTCATTAGCATCGGAAACCGAGTGGTCTGTATCTATCTATCTAAAGAGTTTCATATGGCTAGGATGTGAAAGGTTAGAAAGGAAAGGGGGAGTCCTAAAACACATAAAATATATAATGGGGGATACGAAGATTGAGACGCGAAGATTGAGGCTGGAAGAGTGAAGAATGTAAAAATTTGAAGTAAGATTCCGGCTCCGAACTTAGAAGTATGAAGTCAAGGTACGTCGTCGTCATTACGGGTAAGTGTGGGGTACAAGATGCCGATCACGCCGATGTGGGGCATTTAAGAGTGCCTAGGCAGCTCTATAGCTTACCTAAATAGGTATACTCGGGACCCCACTAACAAAACACCTAGATAAGTTTAGATAGCGTGCATCAATCTAATCACCTACATTAACAACCTCTACCCATTCAACTTCGTCTCCCTTTCCTAAACATTTCACCTCCTATCACTAGATTATTGGACGCGCACAAGCAAGAGATCAAGAGATAGAGACGACCATATTGCCAATTGGGGATATCACAGAAAAATGTACAACCTGAGCCGGCCGCTACACAGGTTTTTAATTCCAAGCTACATCACATGATACAGGCCGGGAGACAGACCGGGACCCCACGATAGCAAGCAGATCACGTAGCACGATGGCCTCAAGAAGCGCTCGCTATAGCCAGAAACGAAATCCATTGGACAGTCCGGCACGCTCACTCAACCCATCCGATGCCGAGACTGCCATAGAAAAAAAACCAAGGCGCAGGGCCCCTAGGGGAAGGGAGGCAAATATCTATGATGCCGTAGCAGGTCCGTTCCATTCCGTTCATGTACCCCAAAAACACGAGGACTTGTCCCTGTGCACCTACCTTTCCACTAGATATTACGCTTTAGATTCTATACTAACCCGCCGTCATATGCTTTACAGGTCGTGTAACGTCGACCCAATCGCTCGACAACGACGACTACTTCTCGGACTCGGAAACCACCACACCGGCCCATCATCGCCACCATCAACGCCGCCGCGCAGCCCGCAAGGACCAGCACCGCGATGCCGTCCTCGCGCCGGAGGAAGTGTTGTTTAGGCGCGTCGGCGCGCCTGTGCGCTTCGCCGAGAAGGACATCTATCACGCACACGAGGCGCTACCCGACGGGGGTCGCGACGTGCTGCCGGACAGCGATCTGCTTAAGGCTATGCACAGCTACGCCAGCCATTTCTACGATGCGCTCGCCGCCGAGCGGCAAGTTGGCGGGCCCTTCACTACCCCCGCGGCGGCGGCACTTCTCCCCCCTGTATCACGGCGCGATGAGGGCGGTAAGGAAGGAGATGGGAAAGAGCCGGGACGGAGGGTCGAGCGCGGCAACATCGATGAGAAGAGTATGGATGAGACCGCGCTTCTGGCCTTCGGTATCCTGTTGGAGGAGGCCGCGCGCGAGGGGCTCGGCAAGAGGGGCGACCTGGTGTTCACCGAGGGCGTGGAGGCGGAGGCAGAAGCCGAAGAACACGGCGGCCGTCGCGAGCCGAGGGACGACGGCGATGTTTTCGGCCCCCTCGATAGGCGGCGCTGGAAGATTTGGAAGGAGCGGCGGTCGAGACCGAGGAGAGCGCGGAGGGGCAAGACCGATGTCAAGGGCAAGGGCAAGGAGGGGTGACGAGACAAGCACGATACGTACAATACTATGTATTTCGTAGGGATAGGCATAGGCATAGGCATAAGCATGACCATGCCACGTTACCTGGTTACGTGCGTACGGAACCGGCGAGGCGAGGTTTAATTTGGAACGCGTGTTCGGGGACGATAAAAATACCCAAATGGAAATGGAAAGAAAAGAAAAAGGAAAGCAAAAAATGACTTGTTTGAGGTCACCCTGTCCTCTGTCTGTCTGGTGCGGCTGTTTTGTGGCCTGTCATCCGTAATCTACCCTGTCAACTGCCTATCTATGTACGCCCCAAAAGTCCCCTGGCCAGCCCAGACCCGATCGAATTAATCAGATCTCCCCTCCCCTCCCCTCCTCCAACCCGCCTTCCGCCCCCAGCCCAGTTCAGCCCCGATCCCTGTGCATTGCGGCCACCATCGGCAGAAGACACATCATAAAAAAAGAGAGCGCCTCCCCGATCCGCGAAATCCCAAACACGTCCAGAGATCGCTCGCGGCAGCGGCGGCGGCGGCGGCGGCGGCGGAGGAGGAGGCCGCGGCTCCCACAACGTATGTTTTAAAGAGGTAATAGGCGGTAGTAGTAGCAATCTTCTCGTCGTCAGATGTGATATGTCCCCTGCATATATCGAAAACACCGAGGAAGCGCCTCTGGCCCCCCGAAGCTCCCCTCCCCCTTTTCCCTTTTAGAAGGAAAAAAAGAGATTACCAAGAAACAACAACAGAATTATTAGTATCGGAGATGCGTGCGTACTTCCTCATGTAGAGCGTCTTTCCCGCTTTTAGCCCCAGCGCGATGGAAGTTGGATCGTCGGCAGGTCGATCGCCGGGGCCCGGGACCCGAGATCTCTCTCTCTCTGGTTTACCCAGGATTGGGACGATTACTAACCAACCCCCCCCCCCCCCCGGTCCATCCGTTTGCGCCCATCCACATCCATGTGTTATTCATTTTATTCATTGCCGCCTTAAGTCACTTACGCATATAACTACATACGACCCCGGGCCCAGCCTCCCGGAAGCGAGACAGGGCGCCGGAAGGAGGGGGGTTCCCGGGGAGGCTTCACTCGGTGACTACCATGTATGTAGAGATCTCACTTTCTATATCTAGAGGAGGCGCAATATACACACGGTACTGGGACGGGTGACAAGAAAGAAACACACGGTGGTGGGCCACAGGGATAAGTGCGTGACGGAGCCTCATTGAGAGCGGGAAGGCGGTCAAAATGGCAAGTGCCGCGAGGAATTTCCCCATTAATCGAAGGTCAAGAAAAGGCGAAGAATGCGGGGCGGGCGGCGGGGTGGGCATACGTAGAAGGTAGATGGTATTAATTCTCGCCTTGCTTCCCCTTTTCGTCCTCCTGATGCAAAAAAAGGGGAAGACGAAGAAGCTAGGCAAAGAAACAAAGAAAGAGAAGAAGAAAAAAAAAGCCGTTGTTCTTTCAGATGTACCACGTTGTGTACATCCGCGCCCCGAATCGAGGGCGCCGTTTGAGCTGTGACATAGGACACACCACATCTTGTTGCTGCCCAGTTTGGCAGCGAATTCAACCGCCTGCTCTCTCTCATATTGGTTTAAGTCTCCGTAATATGTACGCGTGCCTGGTGTTACATATCGCCTCGTCCTACGCTACACAGAACCACAGAGAGGGTGCGGTAGCGTCATCTCACAGAGGAATCAAATTGTAGGGAAACCGTCTGCCGTTCCTCGAAAGCGGCTCCCCCCCCCCCAAAAAAACGCGTTTCCCGCAGGCATCTTCTCGTGCTTGAGAGGCTGGCTCGTAGCTCTGCCTCCTTATGGGCCCGTGTCTACCTAACACATGATGATGACCCCGTCGTTACGTACATAACGCAGTACAACTATTTTTGATGCCCGTATCCTACATAAAGCAGGCGTCCAGGCCTACTACATACAACCCATGATAGGAAGGCAGGCAGGCAGGCGGCTGTCGTCGGGATTGCGCAGTATGTACTACCGAAGTAGCGTACGGCGACGGTACCCAAGACAAGACACGGCCAGCACGGGTCGGTGTTGAATGTATATATCCCAAGCAGCCAAGGGAAACCCACTACGCAGGTAGATCTCAGACATCCCAGACAATGTTTTTCCAGGCATACTGCTGCTGCTGCTGCTGCTGCTCCTAAAAGCTCGCTGACGAACGCAACGCAACGTGCTGCTGCCCGCAATGCATGTTTTACCCAGGTGTCTACCTATGTAGATATACCATGTCTACGGAATACTGCCTGCCTTGCCTGCCTACTTCTTTGCTACCTACCTACCTCCATATATACATGCAGGGCAGGGATCGTCTTAGCGTGAGGTGCTGTGAGCAGCATTTGTCGCATGGAGATTTTTATTTTGTATGACAATTTTAGATCCCTCTATATATGGTTGGAAGACATGCGTGTCTCTTCGTAGCTTAGTTTATTTGTAGACAATAGACCAGCCAGCAGAGGTGACGAGATCGTAGTGTGGCATTACGCAAGGTAGATCGTCAAGGGTCTATCTGCCTGCCCGCCCCCCCTAGCCACCCATCCTTCCATCCTTCCCCTACTTACTTATGTACAGCTCCGCTACCTGTCTTAGGTATCTATCTATCCTCTCCATCTACCGTCGTCTCTTTCAGGCCCTCGCGTGGTCTACATAGATAAATAGGTTACGCAGGCAACAGGCCGGCCTAAATGTAACCCAAGCTGCGCTGCAGGGAAGAAAATGACTTACCTACCGAACTCCATGCATACAGAATACATGCTGCAATGCAGAAGAAAGTACATCAGCAGCCGGTAGTAGACGGCATTTACATATACATATATATCTGTATGTCTTAGAAGGGGACCCCCCCCCCCCCGGGCAACAAATGTACTTGCATAAGGTATAGCTATACTGGTTAGACAGGGGAAGGAAAGTGGGAGAGGGAGAGAGGATACCGATGCGAATCGCGTACGACATAGACAGGTATGTGAGCCCGACGGGATTCACCTGCGCCCTATTCCATTTCGCACTTCTAACTCTTCTTCCTTCTTCTCCGCCTCATCTCGCCTCGCGAAACCGCAAAATGGAGCCCGGAATCGGTAAGGGGGAACGAGGGTACGCCCGTGATGATCGGGTTTGGGGGCTCGCGGCGCAAGGCAGAAACCAACCATGTATCTACCCTACCTACGCCTCTATATACTATCTCTATCTGTGCGATAATATATACCCATATATTGCTATCGACCACAGAAAAGAAGGGCGACAGACTCCAGCCCAACGAATTCAGGCTTGTCCGTGATCCTGGCGTCGATTCGCGGGCGCCTGCATAACGTGCGGTCTGGGTTCGCAATCATGATAGATCACGATGAATGAATGTCGATGATGATGATCTGCCTGGCCTACCTTAAGCGGACCAGTTGAAACCCAGGCGCGCGCCCCCTCCATCCATCTCTCACATCTGATAAGTCACGTAGCGTAGGGCATGGACGACGGATGGAACAGACGGTTATGTACATGTAACTGAGAGCGGGGCGGGGGGGATGATAGGGTGATCCCACGACGCACCTCTCCCACGAACCCGGCTTAGGGAGCAGCATGTAGCAGCGGCGGCGGTAATGGCAGCGGCAGCGGCAAGCTCTAAGGCACTCGCCCGCCGAAGAACAACAGCCGTGGTGGGTATATATGCGGTAGAAGAAGGGCCAGGGAGGGGGCAGGGTAGGGTTACCTAGGCAGCCAAGAAAATGCTTTTACTCCTTCTGTCGTTTGAAGGCATTATGTAGGTCATGTATGTTTAATGCGTAGATCGTCTACAACGTGGAGCATGGGCATGGATATAGGCATGGTACGTCAAAGGGAGACGCACACCGTAGCAGTGGCCGCGGCTGGAAAGTTGACGGATCACTAAACAAGGCAGATCTTAGAAACATCTCCCCGCCGTACTATCTGTCTCGCTTCGACGACGGCCTGGCGGTCTCGTGAGCGTAATGTATGTTGGGTGGTTTTCTTCGGAGCTAGCATTCTGTCCCTCTTCGGGAAGTTCACATGCGACCCCAGGCGATCACGGAGTCCTTTTCTATGCGAGTATCTATAGGAGAGCGGGCGAGGAACGGAAAGGGGTTGCACCCCGCTTCAATATGCTTTTTTCTTCCTTTTTAATTGTTCATCGCCTATGTGACTATGCACTCCTCATTTCTTCTTCTTGCTTCTGCGATGCTCTTGAACCCCTTTAAGACCCAATGACCGAACCGGGTGCAGTACATTCTCCGCGGAGCTCGCTTCATTGATGCACAGTAATCATGCCTATCTATGAGCGACCGGGTAGGTATCTGCATGGGGGGTTTTGGAAGTCGAGCTACAACCAACCATACACAGGAGGTAGAGTAACGGGAAGCCACGAGCATTGCGATTGGTCCTTGGACAGCCTCGCATACCGCCGCTGATCCTATCCGTACAGGCTCTGTCTGGACCGCCCGCTTATGCCGTGCACGCGACGAGTCATCCGCCGTACCAGCAGTGCTGAGCGGCATTGGTGGCTTTGAAACGATAGCGGCGGGCGATATGTACAAACGGGCGACATGCCCAGAGCCCGCGACCCAGGTTCGCATGCAGCAAGACCTTTGGGGGATCGAATTTCGGAACCTCGATCCCGCAAAAGATGCGGGTTCTGGAAAAATCGGATTTCAAAACAGGCGCCCAGCACAACCGGACGGCCGGGAATTGGCCTGGGGACCCTGCTGTTAACTGCTACCCCCTCGGTAAACCGCCTCCCGCCCAATGCGGTCGGTCGGCCCCCCTTCGAATCTCTGTTTGAAGGCGTGGTGACGAGGATCTGTAGACAAGGATCGCTCCGTCATCTTGGTCGTCATAATGATCCATCACTGAAGCGGGCGAGCGACAAACAAGTCTAAGGAGCTTACATGCGGCGCGCTTGAAAAGGCGACAGAGATGATGCCTCGTTTCCCACATCAAGTCCGGGGTGCTGTCACGCACCACGCACCACGCACAGCAGCAGCTACATGGCCGCCTTGGCTTGCACTAGGAGCGGGCGTCGCATAGGCGCGACCTGTGGTGTTTTCCCGGTAACTGGAAGTGACCTGTCAGTTTTTGTTCGAGCAAAAAGCGGAGGGGGTGCCACTGCGCGTGGTCCTTTGCAACTTTGTTATCGGCCCTCGGGAACCCGTTGCGGCTGGGCAAGAAGTTTCAACTACCTAGGTAGGTAAAGAGTAAGAAAAAGCAGAGAGCCCGGAAGGTATTCGCGAGACATGTGACCGCTCTTCTCCAAATGCACATCTTCTTACGCTGAGTAACCCGTTAAGATGCTCAGGTATGTATTATCAAGATAGTAGAGATAGTCAAAACTGACAGTGGACGGCTAATTTCACGAGCCCCAAATGGTGGGTTGAGTACTGTGTAAAAAGAACCCCTTTACGCATAACGCTCGTGACTCGCCAGGACCGTTATCTCCTTGTCGTGATAGATCCCGAATATTGGATATTCCGACAACGGCTGATATCAATCACCCACCAACCCCTTGCCCAACCCCTACTCTAATAAGCTGTATACCAGTAGACCATTGGCGAATGCCGTCCAGCCACAGCCCAATTACTATGTAATGTAATGCTGGCCACCCCTCCCTTCCTGGCTCGCAACACAAGAACGCTGCGACTAGCCGTGGATGCAGGTGACCATTTTTGAAAGCCACACACAGCCTATGTAGGTATGTATGCATGTATGAGATGAGACGAGATGGAGGATTGCCTACCTGCAAAGTCGCTTGCGAACTTTGCTGGCGAACATGCTTGCCTTCCCTACCGTTCGCGCTGCTGCAATAACAGCGAGCTGGTTACTGGATCTAGAATGTATTACTTTCTATGCTAGCAAGTTTTTCACCTTGATACCTGTACTATGTACGTACGCACCTAGCTAGTTACATATGTGCGTTCATGCGTGAATGGGTTGAGTCTTCATGGCCCGTTTATTTTGTCTGGGAGGATCCAAGTGACCAAGTGAGGTTATAAGACCACCTTGGACGATATTTTGGTCCGGGGCCGGCATTGAGGTAGGTGATGGACAGGTAGGCAGGCAAGCCAGGCAGGCATTCGGTCGGTTCAGTCCCACTTGACCGCATTCCTGGGTGTTCATGGATTTGGATTTTCCGTTATTACTCGGCATTAATACTGATTACTTGATGAGGTGATGAAAGGTGGAGATGATGATGTTTTCTTGCCAGTTCGCACGACCGACCGCACGATGCACGATGTCTACGTAGTAGTATGCTTTCATGGTGATCATCCAATATGATCGAATATGGGGTTTCCGGGCTTGTCTGACAAGTCTGGCTCGTCTGACTTCTGGCTGAGGTTGTTGTCTTAGTTACTTTCTTAATGGATAGTGATAGCTTGGTAGTGTGTGTGATAACTGACGCCGTTGGGCACATTTGATTCTAGAATCTAGAACATGCAGATCTCTCTTGTACCAGCCTGGTCCCTACATGTCTACACCTAGGTCAGTAGGTCAATCAATCAATCAATCACACCTGCCTGCCTGGTAGGTTCACGTTAGTAAGTTGAAAGTACTGAAAGTACCATGTAGTCATAAGTATTTCCAAGCGGACTCCTTAAGAGGTTGTAATAAGGTCATGGATGGCAAATCAGCCGACTTGTATTCCCAAGCCAATCGGTTGTCAAGCTTTCCGGCTTGGTCTCTAGCCCTAGAGGTTACTGATGGCTACATACTAATGGTTACAGCACCTTTGGGCACCTATGAAGTCGCGCAAAATATATTGTCGAGGTAAGTGCTTGTAGAAGATTTACATCACCTCTAGTTTAAGGATACACCTCCTAACTTCCAAGGTTGGTGTATATAGGGAACCAACTATATTGAACTACAAATGGTATGTGTGTACACTAATGACTATCTACCTACCTAGGTAGGTAGCTACCTAGCAGTCCTAGGTAGAGGAAGTAGAGTTGCAGAAGTGGATGGATAGCGCGGGGTTGATCGGCTCGGGCTGATGCCCAACGGTTCTTGGGAGGGGAAGGGGGAGGTAGGTTGGCAGTTTTTCAGCAGGCAAGTCCCTCGTCGGCGAGTTGGGCCGCCGCTGGCCGACTGACCGGCCAATCAACGACCTTTTCTAGGCACGCTTGAGGGGTTACTCGGTAAGGTAAACCGGGCTGTATGTACAAAATTCCCATATGGTAATAAGGGCTGGAGGGATGGTCCTTGGGGGAGAATTCCAAATCTGGTAGTTATATGGCTCAGGTGTCGCGGGGTTATCCCTGAATGCCCATGGAGTCCTGATACAAGCGTTTTTAACCGTTGGGACTGCGGCACGTCATGTGACCTGTTGTTTTCATTTTTTTTCTTCCTTTTCTTCCAGGTTATGTGGATGAGGAAGTTGTTCATGAAGACGTCAAGGACGTCTGTCTGTCTGTCCGTCCGTCCGTCCGTCTAACTCCCTTGACTAGCTTCAACTAATCCTGTCCATGGATATACGTCTGTATATACATATCGGCTCATTGTGCGTTTCAGATGTCTAACTAACTTGGTGCCTAACAAAATGTTTATGGATTTACCTCCACTGTATTCGCTATAGTTGGGATGTTGGTAACCATTTGTAGGCTAGCTAGCGACCTAACTACGGTACCCAGTAGTTATGACATGCTTACATAGCATGTAAATAATCTTGCAATCTTACAATCTTGCATCTCCCATCTTGCATACTGCATCTCGCGCGCAACTGATCTGATATTCCCAGGTTAAGTTGAACTATATCTACATACCTAGGGCTGGCTGCTAGACATGATAGACAACTATTATGTACTTGGTTAGTATGTAGAGTTGGTACGGTTTTCTTATGTGGCACCCTCCAGCTAGAAGGTACCCCTTACACTAAACTACATCCGTAGTTTGACAGTTGATGGTTGATGGGACTGAACTTAGATACGGGCCTCATCCTGGAAAGCGTAGCTCATCCTTTTGGTACAACCGAAAACGGGAAATGAAAATCGCCTCATGTCGGCCTTTAGAGTTGTAAGTAGGTACTATCTTTGTACGAAGTACTCAAAAGTAGTGAGTGTCCAAGTGTCTCTGATGGGAACACTAATCCTCACGTGGTGGTCCAGCCCGTGGGGAGAAATTGTATCCGTGCTTTTTTTTTTTTCTTTTTTTTCCAGTTTTTTCAACGACTTGAAGTCTCATTAGTAAACTTGTAACTTGTAGAAGCTATACACAACATAGTCACCGTTTAGCGTGTCTTTCGCTCGACGCCACAACGACAATCCGTGGGATAGTCGCCGTTGGGCATCCAGATCGTCCACGGGAGGGTGTAAATCACGACTCGTACGGCTATACGTACAGTTTCTTGTTGCCTCCATGGTTAGTAGCTGGCTAGATGGCATCTAAGTAGACGGTCATCATTCAACGTCTTTTCATCCTGCGCTGGCGGCCACTCCGAACAGTGCCATCTCCAGTGGTCAATTCTTTTTCGGCTCCGCCATCGGCACCTACATAAGCTGACATCGCCTCTAGCAATACGAATACAGGTACATATCTATACTTCTTCGTAGCCTCTAAAACGCTCGGGTCATGCTTCATCTGATGGACAACTCCACCTATTCTACCGGAGATTTTTTATGTTTCATATTAATAGATACCAGATGGGTACATACTTGTCTCGGCCGTTCAAATTGCCGCTGCGAGTGCTAATTAGGGTAACAACTGACTCTTCCGTATGCTCCATGTAGTCTTATGTACGTGAGTAGTTACTTGAAACCAGCCCTGCGGAAGAGCGTGGCTAATCTTGCTTGTACGCCCGCCCGCCTGCCGCTGCTGGTGGACGTTACGTCGACTTGGTTGGCCAGCCTGGCGAGGGATCGTGTTGCGTTTACTATCAGCCTCGGCGAGGCGGCGGGGGTCGGCAATGGCCCAATAGAATTCCTTACCGAGCAAGATGAGAGGCAGGGCAGAGCATGGTCTGGGCTGGCAAGAGCCAGGTTGTAGAAGGGGTAAAATGGGGGGGAACTTCTGAAGATAATCTCCTTCCCAGATAACAGGCAAGACAGGGTGCACGCGATAGGCGTGACACTTACCTAGTTGGAAGATCAATGTAAGGTTAGCTAGCTTGGTTATAGTATCTCCGATGCCGATCGTACATAATTAAAGAGCTTCTAACTAGTCTACCGCCCCATAGCCTGGACCCTGCTCTCTATGTACATAGTACGCAACGTAGTTATATAAAAGTAGACTGATTATGATGTAGCCAGAGCTCGGGGTCGACTGTCGCCCTACCAACCCTGACAACACGCCGCCGTGCTTCGCCAAAAACCCTGCCACGGGACCGTATAAAAATCGGGTCGCCGACGGGCGGGCTCTTTTTGCTGACAATATGTGCACAATTATAGCTCCATCGTCGTGTGGGACTTCATCATAATACATAATATACTAAAAGTAGGGCCTTTGTCTCATGGGGTTATCCGATGGGGTTATCCGACTAAAAGAAGGAGGGAAAAGAGTCCAATCCGCACAAGGATCAACTATCAGTCCACCTGGCTGGTTATGTATGCCGGGTTTCTAGAAGGTCATGCGGCGCTGGCGACGGAGCTATTTGCGAGATACATTGTAACCTCGCAGGATATCTCCGAACCGTCTCTCCCCTGACGTCGCGTGTGCCCTTTTCTGAGACGGGAATCTACGAATCGACAATTTGCCGGCAGACACCTAGATAGAGCTGTATTCAGGTCTGCCCTACTATAGCTATGTCGCTAAAGAATTAGGCACCTAGACTCAACCCTACGTACATGAGCCGAGTTGGTGGTGCTCGGCGATCACAGATCTTGGTCTCAAATAAAGATAGCCAGCTTACCTAGGCATGTACCTACCCGTTCTGCCTACGCGAACCCCAGATACATCGCCTACGTGCTGCGTAGCCCTTCGGCCTGCGACGCTTAAGGGCCGAACCATTATCAAGGGGAGAGGAGAGGGGACCGTTCAGCTACTCGACGCAGTGATGGGCACGTACCTCAATAGTCGGTTGCTTCTTGTGCGGCCAAGAAAAAGAGAGATATTTATATCTATGTACAATCCCAGTTGTACATAGTATCTGTGCAGGATACCATACCTACGGTGTCGATGTATGTGATTCGGGGTTCGCGGCGCGGACTACGACTTAAAAATATAGAGTCCGCTTTGAAAAATGCCGTATGCCGTGCTTAGTGCACGTGGTGATGACCTCGTCTGTTCGGTGCAAAAGGAGGTGCGAGCGGGTTTCTACGTATATACGTACTAACTACGCACGTAACACCGACGCGCAAGTAACAGCTAAGAAAAATAGAGGAATACCTCAACTTCAGCTCAATATACATCATAACTAGCCCAACGAGTTTCCGTCTTTATGTACATTGCTACTGCTGCCCATCGGCAAAGCCAAGATGCGGGCGTTTCGGCAAGTATCTGAAACCAGGCGATCGACTCGCAACTGCTCATTGTTACCCAGAATAGGAGGAGACTATCTCCGTCCCATGCCATGATGGGGCGTCTGCGTAACTATACATAATATGTACCAGACCCTTTTAAACCTGCGCGCGAGATACAATATCTCCGATGGCTGGGTAGATTGGTAGACTGGGCGAATCCAGAGCCAGGGATAGGGGTAGTCTGGTTTATCTACATAACCATAGATCACCACAGATAGTACAGACACAGTTGGTGGTAACTGGTCAACTGGTGACTGGTAAGGCAGGGATCCGGAATACTGCGCTTGTCAAAGACAAGTTAACTATGGGGTGGAGGATCCTGACCTCGGTCCATTTTCCTGGCAGGGGTTGGTGTTATGGACATGGTGCCGAGCTAACTCGCATCCAGAATAACGGCCGGAACCACTGTATCGTTAGTTTCCATACCTTTCATGCTCGCCTGAGGAGGGCCGTGCCGTATGAACGAAAGTCTCGCTACTACTACATAGTAGGGCCTACATAGTACTGAGGTAGTCAGAGCTAGAGATGCTAGTTTCTCAAGTCGAAAGCCCCTCGATAGGCGTTGACTGGATCGATTGAACTTCTTTCTCAGGGCGAACCTCTTTTTCAGGGCGACGAGGGAAGCTATTCGGCCCGTCGTCGATAGCGATGACAGATAGTGGGCCTGGAGTTGCAATTCTCAACGTCGCGGATAGCTACCTCACCTGGAATCGTTCTAGAAGCCTGGATTGTTATAGCCTATATACCTCACACCGTCAAGCACTCCTCCATGCTCACTAGTTTGGCAGAAAAGCCTTCTAGAAGCTTTGACCTCCAGCAATAGTTATTAGAGAGATCAACATGTTTTCGACTGAGCTGCTGTCAGGCATGAACGCCTCAGCGACGGCGTCTGATCTAACGCCGGTAAGGCCGGACCCGGTGTCAATGATTATGGTAGTTACAGCTGCCTCCTATTGTGATCTTTTCTCTCTTTCCTTCTCAAACCTCGTCGAGCTCACCGTGGATCGGCGTGTTGGTGCACTCACGCGCTTACTTGTTGATCTGCTCTTTGGGCACCAATAAAAACGTGAGTAAGAGGTTTATAAGCAAAGTACACGGAAATGAAGTTGTTCCCATCAGCGGAATGAACCGTCCACATGACAATTGCGGATGAAGGGAATCGACAACGTACCAACCTCACTTGGGTAAGGCCGGGTCGACTTGATGGCCGCCTTTTCGCCCGGGCTCACCGGTATGGGTCTGTAACCATCATCTGTCGAATACGAAGTTAAAACAGGTAAGTACGAAATACGTAGCGGGATAATTATGTCCATTTCACAATGTAGCTAGAAGTAGATCAAGCAAGACATTGTTCCTCTAGTCCCAAGGCGTCGACGTCTTTATTGCACTTACTACAAGCTTCTTTAGTTGGAGAGATTCCCATGGGAAATTCATTAGATTCGGGTACCCTTCCCCCGATGATCCACCCCGCCGCCTCCGGCACTCCCTCGATTTCTCAGGACGGAGGAGCAAGAACCAGAGACGCCCGCACAACTGCCACAGTCCGTGATAAGTCTACGGGATATCAAGTGGACTTCTCTCGTTAGCTCAGATCGACACACTATTACATACTTAGATAGCGCAGATAATATCAGACGATATAATACATATATAATACATGTCTTAACATGTTGAGGATGAAGTTGAGGGTTCTAGTTGGCTTACGTTGATGGGTCTCGGGGGGGACGGGGGGTCTTGAGTTGGATAGTGAAGTATTTACATAAGCCAACCACGAGCAGGGTCGACTCACCGCGCAGTGCGTGCGTGTAAACTTGAGCCTGCCAGCGTCTTGGTGATGAAGGGGGAGGGGGGGTCAGAAGTAGATAGGCGTGCATGTCCAGTGCACTGCCGAATTCAAGGGTCGCTGCGGAGCTTTCGAAGCATCGCATTGGCTGCCGTTTGGCTGTAGAAACGTAACGTGAACCTGTGCTGCCCTGACCTTGCTTGCTAGCGCACCATACAAAGGCAGAGAGGTATAAGATGAGGGCGCCTGGAAAATCTCGGCAACAATGCTTATTTCATCATGGCGTCCTTCATCATCTGCTAGCCACCTACACACTATGCAACTTAAGCAGCAAGTGGCATATTGGCAAAGGTGACACCCATGTAAGGAAGAGGCGCACCCGCATACAAGACTTGCACCTCGTGCAAATCCGGATCTTACCTACACATAATAATTACCTAACACGTGCATTTGCGGTCTTGCGGTAAAGAACATACTATGTCGACTTAGCTACTTCGTAGGTGCGGGTGCTGTGCCATGCTATGTATGCTATGCCATGCCATCCCATGCCATCCCATCGTCCAGCCTCTGCCGCCTCTACTCTCTAGTAATGTAACCCTGCATTGACGGGTCTATAGGAACATGCACGCTTGCATACCTCTCTTGTGCTTCTTTAGTAGATTAGATATGCACTGTGCGGTCGCCTCCCACCGTTATTGTGTAGCGACAAGAATAAAAGTAAAGCCATACGATGACTCTGGGCAGTGATGCTGTCAATAAATAGAGATAACCAGTATACAAGCGGCAAAACATAAAATTGACTGACGGACTACATGGTCCCATACTGAAATTCTACCTGCTTGGTCAAGTACGGACAAGGGTTAGTTGAGCCACAATGTATGTATACACAGTTTATACACCATCCCTAGTGGGAGATGCACATCTGCAAGGTCCTGGATGATGATAAACGAGGGCTGCTGAAGGTTACGCAAGATGCCTGTTAGACCCGGCAATTGGATTTTTGTACATATCCATGGATGGGCATTGACCGATTGATTAGGTGTTTAATGCTACGTACGTACATGCCCATAACGTGATAAGATTTCGGGAACCTGGGCCCATCCCCAGAGATCACCAACAGGTGAACTGAAGCGATCCCACCTAGCTTCCATACTTACTTACTGTGAAGTACACAGTTACATGGACACATGGACCGCAACGTCGCAGCGCTGGAACACTACGAGGTATCTTTGTTACCAGC
Organism: Eutypella sp. D-1; assembly: GCA_023313575.1. NCBI lineage: Eukaryota > Fungi > Ascomycota > Sordariomycetes > Xylariales > Diatrypaceae > Eutypella > Eutypella sp. D-1. The sequence goes on along the minus strand of JAJTTP010000013.1, from coordinate 653,969 downwards.
CAAGATAGGGTTTCTATGGAAGCTGTAGTTGATCACGTACATGCTGAGATTAGATTGAGAAAAAAAAAGGAGAAATTTGCACTCAGGCTCCCAGGTACCGGATGATGATACATCCTACCGATCGCCAAACCTTCCGTCGCATTGGGTTCTTGGAAACCTGTGACGGGCGGGCCGTGTCCTAGGCCAAGAGGCAGGGGGCTACGATTGCGGAACCGCAATGGAACCGCAACCGCAATGAACTAACTATCCCGGATATCCACGGCGGCCTGGCCGGCCGCCAGGTTTCCCGGCTGACAGAGACTGATGGCTCCCCTCCATCCCTTTTCGAAAGACCCTTTCCCCCCCCCTCCAGAGCACGGAGCTAAATTGCCGATCTTGAAGCCTGAATCTTTGCCATTGGGGTGGTGGGGCTTCTTTTCATCGAGGGACGAGTGACCCCTCCGCCGCCATTCCCTCCGCTCTATACATAGCAGGTGGTAGTTGGCGGGACTAAAAAAGACGTAATTACACCCTACCTAAGTACCTAAGCATGCATGGATGTAGGTATGCAGCTACAGACCGCGCCAGCCCACACCGATCGTCAGCCCACCAACTTCGACTTCAGGGAACCCCGAAAACAAGTTGATGGACAACAGAGAGGGGAAGAACAAAAAGAGGGAAATCATGATGCTATGCCTTGGTGAGAATTTTGATCCTCCCGGGTTTCGGCCATACCGGAGAGCCCCATGGAAGTGACATGCCAAGGTCAGCAACTAGCTCCAGTTGGCTGGTCCCGCCCGCACGGACTGATCGACTCTATCGATAAAGGGATGGCAATGGGATGAAGTGAAGCGAAGCAGAAGATTCGACGGGGAGGCGAGCACGTACGGTTGAGATTGGCGAAAATGATAGATCTTTTACGGTCGGGAACAGAGATATTTTCTCCTTTTCCCTCTTTACTTCTTTTGTCCTTGCTATCCCAGCAGCGTGGTGGCGGCGGTGGTCAATACCGCCCCGTTGTTGGGCGGCCCGTTATCGTGGATTCGTGATACAACTCGTCCCGTCCAATGGCCGGGTCCTTGGCCGGCATGGTTAGGTCGGGTGCTTTTCTCAGCCCTCTCCGGCAGCAAGCGACTGATTATCTAGTCTACTGCCTACATACACCCACACATAATATATCATATATCACCCAGGAAGGTGTATGATATAGTTGGGCATTACTGTTATAGAAGGCTGTGGAGTGAATGCACGGGCCGGTTTGTACACTCACATATGTATGCATGCGTGTATCTACGTAGGAAGCCGTTGACACCACCACCGTCTATGTCATTACCTGACTAGACTGACGAGTAAGATGGGTTTGGCGTCAAGGCGCTCTCTAGGAAGTACATAGGTAAGCAAAGATAGGTATGTTGGTAAACCCTAATGATGTCTTTCCTGGTGTCACTACCCCGTCTAGATTTGACATGTTTTAAAGCCACCATGTGCTACTTTCTAGTTGGGAGCCAAGGAGTATAAGAACCCACAACCGCCTTGCTGCTCTTGGTGTCTATACAAGCTCGGCGGACCCCATGTCTCCTCTGGCTATACTATACCTCCGATAATCCGTACTAATGCACATCATTCAAGAGATTTGCGCTCGAAACAAAACAAGACCTGGGCGATGATGCCCACGTACATGGCGTTGGGTTTTTTTTTTCTCTCTCTTGAATGCTTCGTAAATTGTCCAGGACTGTGGCCATTATCAATTCATATTACCCGAGATCCGAGTACATCAGTACAGCCAGCCGGAAAAAGGACATACCTAGAGTATGGACCTCAAACCGGCGGTGGACTTTTATTTTTCGAACATTGATCCACCACATAGTTAGTAGTACCAGTATGCTGGTGGTGTGTCACCTATCACAAGGCGTCAGGGCCACGGGACGTCAAGCCTCCTTTGCCCCAGACTGCGGCGGACTGTAAAGCTTTTTGTCCATCTCTTGCCTTCCTGTCTGACACCGCCCCTCCCAAAACCGTGTCGCTCCCCCGCCCACCCCCCCTTCTCTCCCTCTCTTACACAAGAAAGTAAAAGGCTCTGTGCCACCTGATAGACATGATCCATCTCCACCCTTCCAAACTGATCAAAATGGAGTTCCCCATGCGTACCAGACACAGCAGCAGGTTGTCAGTCGTGCTGCTGTTTCACCACCGTAAGTTCGTATACGCGTGAGTCTAGACTAGGTCCGGAGGAGGGCCTTTATATGAAGGCATGTAACACCAAAGTGTTCTTTTCTCTGGTTCAAGATCCCAACCCGAGACAGCCCAGGAAACATGACAACTCGAACTTACATGCTTTCCGTGAAATGGTGACTGCCCGGTATCAGAAATGTATCCATATATGCATGCATTTGTGGATGTAAGTTGCAAATTGGGTGGTGAAGGGAGTTGGTATTGCTCCGGCCTGCTACAGATCTGCTATGTACGTACCTCCATAGATATGGTACGTACTTCACTTTATAAAGCACATGTGATACTGCCGACATTCATAGTTACATCGTGGTATACCTCACCCCACACGCATCTTGATGTATAATGTGTTGTACACCCACAGTACTAGGACAGGTAGTTTCCGTAGCGGTGCTGTAGCTGTGGTACAGTAGCCACTTCCACTTCCAAGGTCTACCAAGTACGGGATCTATGTAATGAGGATGGTTGGTTCTTATTTCATAGTAGATACTACTATCCGTAAATATTTATTACTACGTATAAAAAATGACCTGACTTTGAAGAACAGGTCTAAACCATTGTCAGTCTGGTCTGGTCGCTAAAATCCAACCATTTCGTGATATTTTACGTATTTAGGTACATAGGTATGTAGGTAGGACAGGACCCCACTATTTCATTTTTAACTACTAATTTTTGGGGCACTTTAGCTTGGTCTCATCACTATCTTTGGTAGGTAAGTCCCATACTTTCAGAGAGCTCTCTTCCCTCTTCATCCACATTTTTTTTTTTCTAATCTTGTCATGTCTAGCGGATCATCAAGCTTGTCAACGAGGCTTCGTCTTTCAACTTGTTATATTTCAGCCGACGTAAAATATTCAATATCAGCTAATGACTCTAAAGTCCACCTAAGCTAGTATCAGCCACTCTAGCCCAAGGACAAGAATGACGAGGCGATCTAGCGCAGGCATCTCTGACACTGGCTCGTGACGCTTCTCGATAGCTCGTTGTCCTTATTCCTGTAATCGAGGGGAAGGGGAGAAAGAGCAATTTCGAATCGTCGTCAACATTTGTGAGTGTATTCGTGTTAGGTATGTGTGTACATAGTATGTGTCTTTTCCAACCTCGCGAGATCTTTAGTCACTACGTACCAAGGCTATTCAGGGATCGACCTCGTCTCTACCTCTCCTGCTCTCCCGTCCTCTCCACCTTATCTGCTCGTTTTGTCGTCGTCCTGTGGCAACCCGTTTCGTCCCCATACGTTCTTTAAGTCATGACTATGATCATAATCATTACACGCTACGGAGTATTTTAATATTTGACCTGCTATTGGAGAAGCAATATCCAGCCCTGTGATCTGGTGGAAGAGATGAGACCCCTGAGACATGTGTATGTACAATACAAATCTCTATGCTACCACAACCGGTATCCTACCCTACACTACCTCTTTTTTTCTGACACCCCACAAAGTATCCAGGGCTGTTGTGCTCCCATCCATCTTTCTACCCATGTGGCTCGGGTTTTAGTTGCTGTACATGATAATAATTACACCTGAAGACCATTAGAGAGTAGTCTGCGCTTGTGCCTGCGCCTTCGTGCATACTATCATCACTAAAATACAACTACAGTCCAACTAAGTACTTGCGCAGTATACAGAGGCCACCGCTCCTGAGCAACATAGCTGTATGGGGTAGACTGTACAGGCACTCTTTTAATGGGCGTCTGATGTCAAAATGAATATCCAATGAACACCTATTCACAACTGGTCTGTTCATGGAATTCAGCAGTAGCAACTTAGATGTTACTTCAAGTGTTGTACGGTAGTAAATGCACATTTCGTGCGAAGAAACAAGCGCCTCGCCTCCACAACTCCGCTTCTTGGCACCGCCAATTTTCAATCTCCTAAGATCCCTCCCTCATCGCAAGTCTCAATCGTACTGTCTGGCTGGTCGCCTATCTGTCGTCTATCGTTCGTCGTCTTCATATCCCTTCACCGCCCTACAATAGCGGCCAGCCCTAAAAAGCCAGAGAAAAAAAAAAGCTCTTGAACCCACGGGCTCGACCGGTGGTAGTTCGGGTTTATACTCTGCAGCGCGCCAGCGACATCCCCTACATACTATCTATCGGTGTGTATTCGATGTTCGACAAGTTGGTCCGTTGTGCATTTAGCGCGCAAGTGACGTGACGTGACAGACAAGGCGAGGAGACGAGGGCCTACTTTTCTCACACCCAGTCTCTTTTCTTACTCACATACGCATACGTACACTACTTAACTTCTATTATTACTTATACACATATACATCATCATACTGGCCTCTCTCAGCAGAGAACAAGAAAACCCGAAAACCCGGAAATCCGGAGACCCTTTTATTGCTCTAAGTCACTCGCCATTTCTAATCTTCTTCGTCATATTCATTATCTTCCCGCTTCCATCATCATCATCCTTATCATCCCCACACAGTCACTTACCATCGCCTATTGGACCGAAGGCTGAGGCTGTCGGTAACATCCACGTTTTAGTTCGGGAGTGAGGAGAAAAAAAAAAGAAATAGCCCCAAAGTGTATGGTGTGTGTATATACTACATATGTGTGTGCGTGTGTGCGCATGTATATGTGCGTGTGCGTATGTGTAGTATTGTAAATTTCATTACCTTACCTACCTACCACCTATGACCTACATATCCACTACCTACCTAGTCTACCTCCTACTACTACCATCGATCGTATGTATCTACTATTCCCTGGACCCTTGTCAGCTCTTATGACCCCTGCTCTTTCGATCATCCTAGCTAGCTCCCTTGAAAGGCGAAGACGGCGGCGCTCTTCGGCAGGGCCAGTACCTCGACTAGGATCCTCGTGAGGCGGAAAACTCTTGGTTCATCCATTGTACTGTTTTGTACGCAAGTACGAAAGTACCCTGACCACGGTTGTTGTTGTTCTTGTATCTCGAGATCCGTGAGCCAGGCGAGCGACGCTTTTCATTACCCACTTGTTTTTTTGGGCTTGTTTTATCGGCTTCCATGGTTTAGGGCCACAACACTCTGACCTTCTCCCGGGACTTGCCAGCTTAACCAGCCTGCTATCGACGTTTCTGTTCTTTTTTTCCCTTCTGCGCGCGCACACACCCGGATACGGTCTTGGATGGTGATGTAGCTGATGTAGCTTCGTCTCTGCCCAACTGCTGATCCTCCGTCCGTCTTTTTGGGCGCTGGGGTTCGTTTTCTAGTGCCGAGCTTCGACCAGACAGCCAGCAAACTGGGAACGCCTCGACGCGCTTCTACTTGACCACCAAGCAAAAGTGACAGGCTCCATCCATCCAGCTTCTTCCCTTTCTTCTGTGTACACCGACCCTTTCTTCATATGTCATCGCTCACCAATAAGACCAATAAGGACGACTTGCGACGCCGTCACAACCCGCTCCACACCCAAACACCCCCCGTCTTGTCCGGCGGCGCGCACAGCCCAGACAAGCCCGAGTATAGTGAGGTACCTTGTCAGCCCTTGAAACCGTTCCTGTTCTGTCCTGGGTCCTTCCCGTCTCTCTAAGTGCTTGAGTGCTTTCCATGGCCGCCTCGCCCAGTATCGGCGTTGCATGACCAGTCGTGCCTTTTATACAGCTGCACGACTGTGCACATATATCATCACAAGCATGGACTCTGCACCACCCGAGACGAAGCGTCCTCGTCTCATGACTGGTCCATCATGGTCTGCCGGAACACCACAACACGGAGTATCTCTACCACATCCTACACCTCACCATACCGCGCACGCTCCGTATCAACCGCAGAATCCATATTCTCGTCCTCCGGAGCCCCCCCCAGCACCGGCCCATCACCATCCCGACGACCGCCGCCAACATGAACCTGAGTTCTATGCGCCGATGCAGGATCATCATCGACAACCACCTCCCCCTTCCCCAGCGCACCCACCATATGCTCCGTATGCCCCGCGAGATCCCCTTGTGAAGAGAGATCCAGGAGACGACCCGCCGTTACCTCACCTTCGCAGACCTAATTCCACTGGCAACGTGGCAGACGGCCTCCCGCCAGGTCCACACGGTCCTCCTCCACCACATCTTACCCAGCACCCCGAGGATCCACGACGGCCCATGAGTTTCGACAACGGTGCGCCGATGGCGCCCTCGCCAACCATCTACCGCCCCCCTCCTCCTAGTTATCCCCCGACACCAGTTCCTCACCACCCTCAATATGAGGGTCCGGTGTACGGTCACCCGCCCCCGGGCCAGGCGATGTATCCTGTTATGGAGACCCAGAATGCTAAGCGCAAGGCTCAACGAGCGTCTCAGGTGCGGATTCCCCCTGTTGGTCATCGCTTCCATCCTACTAAACCGAGTCTTTAGGCTTGCGACAGTTGTAGGCAGCTGAAGGCAAAATGCGACGAGACGAAACCCTGTAAGAACTGTAAGGAAAAGGGAGTGAAATGTAACTATAGGGAACCGACAGTGAAACAGTGAGTCAGAAAATAATTGGGTGGTCGGATTACACTGACAACTGTCCAGGCCCGATAAAGCCACGGCAGATATCTTGGAAATGCTTACACTCATGAAAGAGGAAATGTCCAGTGGCTTTGCAGAGATTAAAAGATTAGAGCAGCGCGTCATCGGTATTGAGTCGACATTGAAGAGGTTATCTTCGGATACGAAAATGGAGTCAGTCGAAGGAGATGATGACAGGCCTGATATGCCGCCTTCATCGCCGGCGTTGACGGCCAAAGAGGAGGGAATGGAAGAGTCAGCTGCATCACCGACAGCGACTCTCGTGGGGCCGCAATTGACAGTTGATGAAGCTCAAGCAACGCTCCGTGGGGTCGACGATGATGTGATGGAAGATCCCCCAGGCCCCCCCGTCGAACCAGGCAGGCCGGCGATGCCTCCCGTTCACACAACTCTAGCTGGGCTGCTGTTGAAATGGGGTCCGATCAGCAAAATGGTGCAGCATCTGCTGGAAAAGGAAAGGATTCGTCACGTGGAGGAATTTCCAATTCGGCAGGAAATGCAGCGAGGTATGCTCCGGGTGTTTGGATATGGCGAGGGCTTTGATCAGGAAATACGCAACTCCGACTTCGTTAGCCAGTCCGACCAAGCAATGACCGATGTTCACGACGATTATTCAGATATTGCATCTCCAGCCCCGTTGGGCGAGGCTTGGGGTCAGTTAGGTGGAATCGGACCGGCCCCTCAGACGAGTTTCAAGACGGGCGTCATCAACGCGGATGGGAACCCAGATTATGACCCGGGGAAAGTGTGGGACTACGTGCAGAGCTTCAAAGATAACATTCTGAACATGCATCCCATCATCATCCCTAAGGAACTCGATGCGATGGTGAAGGTGTTCCTCGATGGGCTACCACCTGCAAGGCCGCCGAAGCAGGGGAAGGCAAGCTCGAGCGCGAGATTCATCAACCAGCCGGCATCATCAGTCCCACCGTTTATCGAGACAGGAAGCAAGAGAAAACGGTCGCCAGCCGTCGATGAGCCTACCTCCTCCCCGTTCCAGAAGCCGGGCCGGGGATTTCGGACCATACATAGCGCACTCGTTCTACTCGTCCTTGCACTCGGCAAAATATGTCTTCACAGGGACCCGATTCCAGATGTCGTCCGCGACACGCCCGACGCACCAACCCCCAATTCTCCGTTGATTCGCAATGGGTTTCCCGCATCGCCTCTCCAGGGTTCGCCGCCAGGCGTAGTTTCCCAATCCCAGTCATCCGGCTTGCCCTCCCCAAGAGAGATCGAACGAGGGATGTCGAGTAGAAGACCATCGATTCAGGGTCTAGCTCCAGCCACTAGGGGTATCCAAATGAAGCGGAACATGGACGTGATACCAGGTCTAGAGTATTTTGCGCTCGCGACCGATATCATAGGTAGTCATGTCGCTGGTCACAACCTCAAGCACGTCTACGTATTTATACTGGCCGGACTGTATCACGGACAACTGGGCCGAATCATTGAGAGCTGGTCGTATATCAACCTTGCAAGCACGAGGCTGCACGCTATCTTACGACCGTGAGTTGAGTTTCTACTTTGCTTGGCCGCATTTGCTAATCTGTGGACCACAGGAGCCTCAAGCGACTCTCCCGATTAAAGGAGGAAACCAAGACGATCGAGACCAGGAGGGACAACCAGATGGCATTCGCCTTTTGGACTTGTCTGCAACTGGAGAGGTAAAAACTACACCGCACAGGTAGTGGTAGGCCATACTCGCTAACAAGACCCACAGCGACATCCTCGCCGAGTTACCCCTCGCTCAATCGCCGATCATGCAGCATGAGGACCAGATGCCTTATCCGAACCTTGTACTCGCTAATAGCCAGGGGTTCGAGGAGCGTGTCCTTCAGGGCTACAGTGCACAGCTGTACTTACGGAAGAAACTGAACCAAGTTCACAACCTTCTTTATGATCAGAGGCAAAGCGGGGATCCGAGACTCATGGTTCAAGATATGGAGATAGATGCTGGCATTCGCCGAATTCAGGCCGAAGTAAAGGAGTCGAGGAATTATTGGGTACCCGAGGACTACCGGTGGGCCGACGACGACCCCCCTGCCCCTGATATCTTGTCAGCAAGACTGCGCGCAAAGTATTGGGGCTCGCAGGTCATCATCTATCGGGTTTATATCCGGGCCATTCTTGAAGGGGACGTAGGTCCTGTGACCTGGGGATCTAGGGAGGCCGGCGCGAACGGACAGGTCCTGTCGCCCACTATCGAACCAAGGATATTAGAAGCCGCCCAGTTAGGCATCCGTGCGCTCATCGAGAGCACCCGAGCGTTCCATGGGATGGATAGCAGCCAGCGGCTCATCATCACCAATGTCTTTGGAACAGCTCATGCGTAAGTTTTCGACATGGATTTTTTCCACACGCTTGCCTATCTGCTAACCACATGTACAGCCAATGGGGAAATCTGATCATCCTGGCTGCGTGCTACAAGCACCCGGTTCTTTGTCAGTTTATCGAGACGTCTTTACTGGCCAACCTCTTCATCCAGACGATCAAGTTCTTCGACACGATTGCCCAGCCCACGAGCGGACTTATGGTCGATCGGAATATCCTAGTCGGGCTAGCCAAGGACCTCGACCTCGCGAAACCGGACGAGTTCGATCCCAAGACGAGCTCCAGCTTCTCCAGCGTCGCGAGCGGGCCCCTACCTCCCATGCAGAATCCCGGCGAGAACTACGTCCCAAGTTCCCCAGCGGTTTTTGCGCCAAACCAATTCGCGCCGCCGCCTCCGCAACCGAATAACCCCTAACGAAAAGTGGGGGAGGGAAGGGGGTTTGGACCCAACTCCTCGAACAGTCGCTTGTTCTGTTCCTTTCTTACTAACAAATGCATATATATATGGCGTTTCAGGGCATTGCTGGTCATGCTGGGACATGCATCTTCCTCCCTTTTTATTTTTTATTTTTTGGATACCTCGTTTTTTCCTGCGCCGCGCATGAAAAAGTCCACTTTTTCTTTTATTTCTGTGGATACATAACGCTCGCTGGCATAAACCGTCCTTGAAACCAAGCGGTCGCAAGCATAACAACACATGTTAGGGGGGTGGGCACCCTGAGCACGCACGGAGAAGAAAAAAAAAAGGAGGCCTCGGGCCGTTCAGGCTCGTGGCTGGCTGGCTGGCAAGGGTGAAGAGAATTCAAATCAACACTGTTGTTGTTTCAAGGAGGAACAACTGCTACTGTTTAGCGTGTATAATATACATATTCCATTTTACAGCAAGCCAAGCCAAAGCGAAGCAAAGCAGAGCGAAGCAAAAAAGCAAGCAAGCAAGCAACAGCATCTACACCACTTTTTTTGGTTTTGGTTTTTTTCTTCTTCCATCTTGCAGGATTTTCTTTTCCATGTTTTTTTCTTCTTCTAGGTTTTCTTCCTGTCTTTCGTAATTAACTTGAGAAAAACAGCGCTCATCATCACGCCCCTTAGTCCTCGCCGAATCGAGGACGGGCGAACACACACAGGCAAGGCATCTATGGTTGGTGTAAGCCAGCCAGATCATCACACATAGCATCGGCTCATTTTCTTTTACGTTTTTATTATTATTACTGTTATTCCCTCTTGTCGCGCGGGTGACGAGACTGTCTTTGCGAGCCTACCTTTTTTATCCGGCTCCGGGATTCTCACCACCCTCACGCGGAAGTCACGTTTTTCACAACCTTCTCCGGCCCCGAACGACATCACAGACAGACACCCCCTGGGCTGGTCGGTCGGTCAGTCGGTTTGGTTACAAGCACCACCAATACAACTCTTCGCGTTCTGTATTCACAGTAATACCTAACGTCGAAACCCTCATACGTTTACCATAGATATATGCCATATAGGTACATATACATATTCATCATACGTACATGCATACATCCATCCGTACATACGCATAATCTATATATCTATCCATCTCATCTATACCTATACACGCCTGCCTCGTGAAGACTCGCTTGCATTCATGTGTGCCCTATGTATACATATCTATGAAGGAAAATATCCGATTTCGAACGTATGGGAAGATGATGATATTCAGTGAAGAACCGATCTAGGTGTCTAAGTACACAAGAAATCTGCGCCGAGCACCAAGAAACAACTATAGAAAGTGTATAAAAAGATCCATATCCTTCATACCCGAAGCACCTCCCTCTCATTACTAATCAAAGGAGGAAGAGACTCGCCTTCCCCCCCCTGCTCCCTAGCTATTTCGCCTAGTTATCTCGCATGAGGCCGAGTAATAGATAGCAGTGGTTATCTAATCGGTAGGTGGGGCACATGCATGAGCGAGCAGATGACGGCAATCGACGTCGGCGGAACGGCAAACCCCGTGGCGAACCGATTCGATGCCTTTAGAAATGACTGTAAACAATGATCCGGTGGACTTCCCGGGATGTGATGGAAACGCGTCTAGGAAAACATGTCCGCGATCACAAATGCCATACACCATTGCCCCATCGTCTCGTAAGCCCTCGAATGGGATGGGGATGCAGGACACAGAGACCCTCTTAACCTCTCCAGATAGCATTGTATGTGGATAGACCAGATAGGCAGGCAACCTTTGCCAGACATCTCTTGGCGCGCAGCCATCTGGATGGTTGACCTGGGTAGATACGTAGGTCCTCGGCAATTTTGGACGACTTGCATGCACGATCCTGCATGCCTGGACCAGACCGATCTGGCCCGACGTCAAGGACGTGGCTCCGGAACAGGACAGATGCCGTTCCGCGGAGATAGTAGTGGCCGCAGGAGTGGGTTGGCGATTGAAAAAGCCATGCAAGGTAAGATCCGAGCATAAGATGTGACCGTCCATCCATCCATCCCTGCGGCTGCCGGTGGCTGGGCTTACGCGCTTGCTCGGCAGGGACTGCCCGGACTCAACTGGGTAGCGTAGCCTGCCAACCTAGCAATTGGATATGTAGTTGTGACCGTGTAGTTGATAGATCATTTCGACCTGGTTAAATGGTGGATTTGGCAGGGCGTTTGAGACGCGCGGCTTGAGAAGGAGATAGGGACCTAGTTCCGAGTGCGAGGCATTGGGGTTGAGCGCGGGGGTTGCCGGAATTGTCGGTGGGCGTAGCCCCCTCCAATGCTGACGGGAATCGATTCGTCTGGGCTTTCTCGTCGATCCTCTTCTTGTTTCCAACTGCAGCACGTAGCTGACCAAGCATGTACTCGGGGACCGCCGCGCCGGGTCCTGGACTCGCGCGTGGTCGAAAAGAAATATAATGATATGTCACGTGTACCCTAGTGGAACCGCCCCGGCGGATACCCGGACACCCGAGCGCCACCTTTCGGTGTAGTGCCCGTGGATGGAGGGTAGCGGTAAGTAGTTCCCTTCTTAGTGAGTCGAAATCGGAACTCTGCATCATCGATCCAACACGGGTCTTCGCTCTGGCTCCCATGTTTCCCATGCTCGGAGACAGGACGCCTGAGAAGGGTTTGTGTGGCACAAAGGCTCCAGCTTACTCGTCGACTGGTCCGGCGGTGATTCTAGTTTTGGAACGTCCTTAAGACCCCTCCCCCCCCTACCTGAATTCGCCCTCCCAGAGGAGCTGAGAAAGAAACCAAATCATAAGTGGCCAGATCGTACGGTGTCAATATGGCTCTGTTGTCCCTGTACCATATGGTAGGGTTTACACGTCCAAGGGCACGACGACTAGGCAGAGCCAGCCGTCTGGATACGCGGCCTCACGCATTAGCTCCTCGAGCGGCGCGGAGAATGGCACAGGCGCGCCGTGCATTACCACGGTGGCGAGCACGGGGTCGCGACTGCTGGGGAACAAGCGTGGGAGGAGGCCACGGAGGGCGGCTCCCAGCGTCTGGGGTGCTCCTGTGTTGTGTCTAAGGTTAGAGCTACTCTTCAAGATCGACTGATTGAGATTAAAAGAGGGGGTGGGGTTCGATAATTAGAGGTGGCGCTTATAGCCTATAAAAGGGTAAAGGGGAAGCTGCAATTTTGAACACGTACGATCATTCAAGCGCGGCTGGATCAATGACTGTACGACTTTGAACGAACCAGCTTGTCCGGCACTACTTCCCGCGACATCTTCTGGTGACTGCGGGACGTATATCCGGATCGGAACGTTCTTGAGCTCGCGAGATGTGTTGAGCAGGCGGGCGTTCACTTTGTTAAAAGCAGCGTAATCGTCTAGGGTGGGACGTCAGCGGAGCGATACCTTATACAGTATCATGACAAGGTAGTCAAAATACTAGAAGGGCGAGAAGGGAGAGGGAATATAGTACTATCTTGGACGGCATTCCAGAACGCCGTCGTGTTCTCCTTAGACAATGACATGATCTGGTGAGCGTTGCCGTTCCGGACGAAGTCGGCCTACGTCGCCATATGAGGATAAATACATAGGTCAGCGGCCACTGTTACGTCCTACCACTTATGAGATCGTAGGGTATGTCACTCGTCACGTTGATGTCTCACCTCCTTGGCGCTATTGATGAAAGTGTCTGCAATATCCCAGCTTGTGCCGTGCGAGACAACAAGACGCCAGGGTAGGGTAGGGCGGTACAGGTCGGCGAGCAAGCCGACGGCGAGATTACGGAGAAGTACGTCCTCGTGATGGAAGCTGGAGCAGGGACGTCCGAAGTAAGCGCATAGCCGGGGCAGTAGGAACGCGAGATACCCGAAGCGCGGGACGGAGGTCACAAAGGGCGGCACGGCATCCGGCGACAAGTCCGCGTGGGTGATGTATAGTGGCACCTGCAGATCCCACAGAGTCTGGGGTATAGTTTGGGGTAATAGCGTCTGGGATGTTGTCCCCGCCGCCACCGCCGCCGCCGTCGATGCAGATGCAGAGGCGGCTGGCGATCCGGCGGATACCGCCCTGGATGCGCTCATGATGGCGGTTGACTTAGTCGCCGGTGCGTTGCCTTGGGCCTTGGCTGCTTGGTATTAGAGCCGGGTGACGGGACAAATCAAAGCGGACTAAAGGAAGGTGGTTCTTGGTGCATATCCGCGTGTCTTGTTTTCTAACTTAAAAACGGGATGTAAATTCTGTCAAGTGTGATACCTGGTTGGAGTGTGCACGCAGCTAGGAAGTTGTTAAGCCGACTCCGTGCATTGTACACGTGAATGTGTGAATACATGAATATCAAGGTGTGTTATGTTCAATAGCGGGGTGCTAACCAACCTGCAAGCCCCAGCTAAACCAGCCTTATCTCGTCTCAGGTGCTGTGCCGCAAATAGGCGTGTGCAGGTGGATATTTAGCAGATGCGGGGGCAACTTCCAGCTACCTAGTCCCAGTATGTATGTCGGGTATGGGGGTTATGCAGTTCGGCGAAAATAGAACCGAAGGAAGAAGCAGGCATTTATTTAACCTTGCAACTTGAAAAATGTACAAGCCTTTCCTGTTACCTAGGTATATTAACGAAGCTGTATTTTTGTACGAACCTTTAACTATATGTACCTAGGTACCTAGGTAGGTATCGAGGATATCTGATAAGATATCAGTATATACGAAAAACTTGGTTTTAACCGGTGTATAAATTAGCAGGCTCTCCGGGCTCCCCCTTTCCACCTTCTTTCTTTCAGTTGCTCCGGCAAACATAGCATATTTGACTGTACACACCTAGGCAGGTAGTAATTGGAGTTAAGTATAAAAGCATACCACGTTTTTTGCCCTGCTCGATATGACTACCGTTATAACATCCCGCTCTCCGCACAAAGGGCCTACCAGGGGTCGGGGTCCGCCCACGTACCAGCGGGATGGCCTACCGAAGTTGGTCAAGGTTCTCGGCATCTCCAAATAGCCAAGCACGACAGCGCGCGACGGCCGCTAGATGAAAATGAGGAGTCAGGCAATCTGGTCTCGAAACTTGGACGATAATCTTTTGTTTAGTCCCTAATGAGAACTAATAGATATAAGGTGACCCGGGTTGGAGGCAAGAAGGTCTATACTCGAGCGTGGTAAGATGAACCGAACCCGACACTAAATAAGTACGAGGGCGGGCTCTAGTTGTTCGTTAGTTGTTCGTCGCGCAAGGACAGAGCTACGGGACCGGACTTCCGCCCGTCATCCTCCGCCTTCCGTAGTCTTCTTTTAGTCCATCATCTGCCGGTGAGCTTGATTTAGTCAAGCTCTCTCGAGCAAATATCGTCTTGGTTAGTTGCAACAAAGTTCAAGTAGTGGGTACCGTCACTGGTGCAAGCACGAGTGTAATATAGATGCCGAAAAGGGGGGAAGAGCTTGTGCAGTGAAGCTGTATTATTCCTGTTTACATAGAGATCTTTTTTATAACATGTTTTTTCCCCCTCATTGTCGTTGGGAAATGTTCGAAATAGTTATCTACGTGGGTTGTATAATTTATAATCTTCGCTATACTTGTTCGGATTGTCTCCATTTCTGGCAAACTCAGCACCATGTGCGGAGTAAGCGTCGCATATTATAGTCGCAAACACCTAGCTGCAGTAGAACCCCTGAGGATGGCTACCTCGGTACTGGGAACCTAGCCGTGATGCGGCCGCAGTACATAGTAGGCGTGAACACTTGAATATCTACCTACCATGTGCCTAAGGTAGAGCCAACAACCCCATGCTCCCGTCCAACGTCGATATTGAATCTAGCGTACCTACTCTTTTATGAACAAGAAATTACAAGAAAGCCAAGTGCATTGGGGAAAAATTAGAGATTCGCTAGTTCCCACTTCTCCGCATTGTTTTGCACTTGCCCCATATCGTTACACAGAACTAAGTACGTCAAGACGGTCAAGCTCTGGGGTAATGAGCAGGGGATGACGAACGGGGCTTCGGGAAGGGCTTTTCTTTAAGTTTAAAGCTGGGGTAGCTTGGGTAGGAGCATGGACAATCTTCAGCCGCGGCCAATGAATGTCCGGGGACGCCATCACCGTTTCGCTGAATGATCCCGCCTCTGCAGCACTCGATCGTTTTAGCGACGTGATTCCGCCAGCCCTCCTACACCCTCCTAACCTAGACAAGAAAAGACTGGTCTCTGATGATCCGTCGGCAGGGGAGGGACTATATATCCAGCAACCTATCAGCACGGCTGAAATGAGGATGCCGCATTACTAGCCTTTGCGAGGCGGTCTTCTTAGTCTCCCTGTCAGGGGGGTACCCCCATGCAGAACATACTTAAGGTAGGACGTAGCCACGCTTACCGCCTTTGCGACATTGAAGGTTGTATATGATAGATAAGCAGTCCATAGTTCATCGCTCGGTCCCGCAACACTCGGTCCCCCCGTAGTCTTCGTAGGAAGATCATCTGAAGTCTCTGCGACGAACCCTTCAAATTTTCAACCTCCCTGGACGGGAAGCATTTCTCGGGCAAAACAATAGGGGAAGAAGAAAAGAGCAGAAATAATGGCTGGTATGACGAGCACTAAAGCCGATCTCGAGCATATGTCCTCGTATGATGGGGACGGTACCGGCCACGACAAGCTCGACAACAAGCATGTAGACTCCGGTGTCGCCAACCTCGATGTCGCAAGGCGCCGTGGTCTGGAGCCACCGGAGATCATCGCGCGGCTGAGCCCTGACGAGCGCCTCGCTCTCGAGATTAAGATGCGGAGGAAGATCGATTTCCGGCTGCTACCTATGGTCATCGTCATGTACATCCTGAACTACATCGACCGGTCAGTTACACAACCCGAGCTAGAGTCGCTTGCACGCTCTCCTAACTAGGAATTTACCCTGATACCCACTTGAATGTATTGGATGTTTCTGAGCTGACATATTCAACGGCATGAAACCAGAAATAATATCGCCGCCGCGAAACTGGCGGGCCTGCCCGAAGACCTACACCTACACGCTGATTCCGGCGAGTTCCAGGTGAGTACAAGCCCCCCTTCTATGCGAGGAGCGCGCGCATTTTAAAGGCCATTTGCTAACTCATCACCATCGTTGTAGACAGCAGTGAGCATCCTATTCGTTGGGTAAGTTGAACGCAACAAATCGTCGCCTACAACGACTAGTTTCACGGTGGATGACATAATCTTCGTTTCCCTGCTGACGATTCGTTCCATTACGATGAAGATACCTCCTCATGCAAATCCCGTCGAACCTGTTCTTGAATAAGCTCGGAAAACCCGCTATCTATCTACCAGCATGTGTATGTGAAGTGTCATGGGGCCTGGTGGCGAATTGCCAGTGGCCCGCTCTCTATTGTTGCTTTCTACAATAGGAACAGATCAGGCTGACTAGTAGACGGACGACAGATGATCGTTTGGGGGGTCATCTCGGCAGCGACAGCGGCCGTCACGAGTTTCGGCGGATTGATCGCAGTCCGATTTTTCCTCGGTTTCGTCGAGGCTGCATACTTCCCTGGCTGTTTGTATTACCTGAGTTGTGTAAGACATCCCCAGCCCCTCTCACCATTCCTCCCCCACTTACGTATACGGGAAACATCCCTATTTGAGGATATCCTAGACCCCGGAGTCGCCATTGTTGCCCGAGGAAAGGAAGAAGCTAACCATGGGGTTGGCTATAGTGGTACACCCGGAAGGAATTGGGCCTCCGTACCGCTCTGCTCTACTCGGGATCTCTGATTTCCGGTGCCTTCTCCGGTCTTATCTCCGCCGGTATTACCGGCAACATGAATGGCCTGAGAGGCTACAGTGCATGGCAGTGGTAAGCACTCATTATTTTTGCCGTGTTGATCATGCGTATATATGTGCACTTCTCTCTACAAGTGATGATGACCTAATCTGCTTTGCTACAAAGGCTCTTCCTTATCGAGGGTGTTATCACTGTCGCGGTCGCGTTCGTCGCCTTTTGGGTCCTGCCCAATTTCCCCCGCACCACTTCCTGGCTCAGTGAAGAGGAAAGGGCGCTTGCGGTGTGGCGTCTCGAGGAGGACATTGGAGAGGATGACTGGATCGACAGCGAGCACCAGACCTTCTGGCAGGGTGCTAAGGCCGCGTTCTCGGATGTCAAAACCTATGTTCTGGTATGATGTTTGCATATGGCATCACAGACTAGCCTCAACTGACCCCTCCTCACTACCCACCTGAACTAAATTCAACTTTCGCAGGAAGATATGCTAATCATAGGTTCTCTCTCTAGTTGGTCATCATCCTGGGTATCGTTTCCAGCGGTTCCGTTACCAACTTCTTCCCGGCGGTCGTGAAGACACTCGGCTACGACAACGTCACGTCGTTGCTCCTGACGACCCCACCGTATGCGCTTTGCTTCATCGTCTCGCTCCTTAACGCCTGGCACGCCGACAGGACCGGCGAGCGATATTGGCACATCACCCTCCCCCTCTGGGTGTCCGTTGCCGCCTTCATTATCGGCGCCACGACCACGTCATTCGGCCCGCGGTATCTGTCTATGATGCTCATGGTGAGTCCGGCGACTGAAAAAAAGAAACATGTGCCTACTGGCATAAAAAAGCATAGCTGACTTGCTGTAAGGTCCCCGGCATCTACGCCGGCTTTGTCGTTGCCCTGAGCTGGATCAGCAACACTCTCCCGGTAAGCAGCAATAGCCCTTGGGATAACCCTAAGTAACCTAGTCGGACTTTTTATTTGGAAAATAAGAATCTCGAATCTCTGACCGCGCGTGATCATATAAACAGCGTCCTCCGGCTAAGCGAGCGGCAGCGCTGGCCTTCATCAACGCCGTCGGAAACGCTACGAGCAGTGAGTCTTCAGCCACTTTCTCAAACTACCCGCAGATGTTCCTTCCCCAGTTCCCAACGGTCCCCCCATTCGCCGACTCAGAGCACCTAGCTAACACACGCGCCTGTAATGAATTGAACAGTCTACGCCAGCTACATGTACCTCGACCACATGGGCCCGCGGTACGTGATCGCCATGGTGGTCAACTGCTGCACGTCGTTCCTGGCCATCCTGGCCGCTACCCTGCTGCGGTTCATGCTTGTGCGGCTCAACAAGAAACTCGACCAGGGCGTCCACGTCGAGGGCGCCATCAATGCCCTACCCGGCCAGGCCGTCGAACACGGGTTCCGCTTCAGGATCTAGATCGAGTACCCTCTGCTCCCGAATCTGCATGGAATCAGGGAAGTGGAACGGGTGCAGGTTCTCGCTTGGTGAGGGTGTAGTGCTTTGTGAGCCAGCATGCTCCCGCAGGACGAAAATGGAGATCCGGGGAGGGCTGCCCCATTCCTGGGCTCGTCGCTGGGTTCATTGACAAAGTGCCAGATTCGCCATTGATAAATCCAATTAATCCTCAAAACCTAAGAATTATACGGTCTTCTCCCTCTTCACATATGTTGAGTACCCAGGAAGTGCATCGCCTATAGCCCTTGATAATCATGGAAGTGACGGTCTATGAAAGCATCGGGTGAGACTTCCATGACGGAATTTAATAAATGAGTTTGCTTCCCTACCTAAGGTAGGTACCACCGTCACTTCGAAGTAGCTGCTAGCTTGAAGACTACCTAATCGCGTCTGTCTCTTGCTTGTGTTAAAATCAAGTATCGCGGTTGCCTCAACCTTGACTCTACCGTGGTTGCTAGGTATTTCGATGACGTGCCTCCCCCCCCCCCCCCAGATAACTAAAGAAAGAGTGACCCAAAGCCACTGTTGTGACCTCAACAATAGACTTAAGCATGTATTGAACTTCAGAGGACATACGTGACACAATCAAACACAACCTTCGTTCGACTACATGCTACAGTCTCTTTGCTACCAACCTTGGAACAATATTCAACCTCACCCTCGTTGCACTACACGTTTCCTCTTGCTGCTAAACTTCTAAACTTCGCTTTTCCTTTCCTAATCCTCGCTGTCCATTTCTTGCATAGTCACCAGGTACTCTCTACCTACTATCACAACAAACAATGTCTGTTCCCCCAGCTTCCCTTTGGTCTCAGCGCCGATCACTTCCACCGCGAATGAAAGAGCTGTATCCCCACGAGGAGGAGCTGCAGGAAGTGTCTCTTGAAGACGACGATGTCAAGGGTACTCGCCCGCCGCTCCCCAGGGGTAGCCGCCCTGAGTTCCTGAAGAGTGCCGCCCATGAGTGTCTCTTCGTCGCTCTGGCCGCCTTCGCCGCCGCGAGTCCCGTATTCCTGCAGCGCTCCATGGTGGTTGTCACAGACTCTCTTGTTGAGGCTCTGCAGATGACCCCTGCCGAACTTGCGTGGGCGACTGCCGGTCCCGGGTAAGCCATGCACACCACTGGCACATGCCTATATATACATAGAGGGGCATTGGCTTGATTTAGTTCTAACGACTCGACAGGCTCACAACGGGGGCATTTCTCATCCCGTTCGGGCACATTGCCGATTCGTATCCCAGTCTGCCACGCAAGACGCTTCTCGTCGCTAGCCTGGTATGCTTCTCGCTGCTAGTCGCCCTGACTTCATTTTCACGGAGCGGTGCCGTCCTAGATTTTGTGTCAAGCTTGGCGGGCGTTGCCTCCGCCGCCAACATTCCCTTCGCCGTGGGTATCCTGAGCCTCGCATACCCCGATTCATCCCGTCGCAAGAACTTGGTGTTTTCCTCATTCCTTATGGGTACCCCCGCCGCGACTCTCATCGGCGGCCTGGGCTCTGGTGGCCTGGCGCTGAGGATTAGTTGGAGAGCCCCCTTCGTATGTCTATCCGCGCTGTACGCGATCATCTCTATATTGGCCTGGGTATTCATTCCGGACATCTCGGACCCGGGAGCCGATGATCAACAACATTACGAAAAAGCTAAGAGGGGAAAGACCCCACTGGTGTCGCTGCCGGTGGAGACCCGGCCGAAATCTGCGATCCGACGGTTCGACTGGTCAGGACTACTCCTCCTCCTCGTCGGCGTCCTCCTATTCACGGTCGCCCTAACGCTTGGGCCGCAGGGCCCGGAGCCCTGGAAGACGCCAGCCGTTATCCTTCTGCTCACGATGGGCATCCTGTTTCTTGGATGCTTCGTCCTCTGTGAGAACATCACGAGTACCCCGATGATCCCGTCTTCGATCTAGGAAAATCTCAGCGTGACATTGGTAAGCGGCCTTCGAGTCAACTCTACCCACCCATCCTATCTCTGCCAAAACTCATTACTTGGTTTTCTTGATTTCTGACCAGGGCTCCTTGAAATGTATACAGGTGGTAATCTGTGCCCTGAGCGCCGGCATGGCGTTCAACTCGCAGCTGTTTTGGATCACGATCTTCATGCAGCACCTACAGGGGCTGACTCCCTTAGATGTGGCAGTGCGTCTGCTACCGCAGGCGCTCGTGGGCCTTATCATCAGCCCGCTGGTCGGCCTGATCATGCACCGGATCAAAGGGACCGCGTTGCTCGCTGTCGGTGCTCTCGCCCTACTCGTCAGTAACATCCTCCTCATCTTCGTCCGCGACGCCAGCGACTACTTTGTCTGGGTTTTCCCCTCTCTCATCCTGAGCACCCTTGGCATGGACTGGATTGTGAATGTTGGGTCGGTAAGTATCTTTCACCAGCGTCGAAGTGGGGGAAGAAGGGAAATAGAGGGCGAGCACAAATTACTGACGAGATTCCCAGCTTCACGTCCTTTCCGAACTCCCCTTACGCCACCACTCCATCGGGGCGTCGCTCCTCCAGTCCACAACGCGCCTCTCGGTCCCCATCGGCATGGCGGTGACCACAGCGGTTTGGTCCTCATACAGGGGCAAGGAGGCGCCCGACTCCCTGGAGATGCCGTATACCTACACGTTTGGAACGACCACGGCGTTCGCGGGCTTCGCGCTACTTCTGGTCCCCTTCATCCGCATAGATACACAGGGAGGAGGAGCGGAAAGCGAAGCCTCCTCGCACTATACCCTAGATCCCTCGTCGGGAGACCTGAAGGCTAAAATTGGAAGGACTGGTAATGGAGACGACCTCAACAATCGCCCGAGCAAGCGCTGGTCTCTTGCCGACACCGTCCCGCAGGCCCCATCGTGGGTACACAGCAGCGGCAACAATAACATGGGCAATAACAGTAATAACAACGGAGGCAGCGTCAACGGAAATGCACAAGGCAGTGGAAATACTAAGACTGGCGGCAACAGCAACGACAAGTCGTGGAGGAGGAACCCCCCTTCGATGGACGCCTTCAGGCCCAGCTCCAGGTGCAGATCCTCCTCGGTAGGAGCGACAATCCGTGGTGAGAAACCCATCGTCTGGGCTGCCTGCGGGGACTGCGGGACCAAAAAGGCGTCCCTGAGTAGCATTGGCGGGGCGGGCGCGAATGCCTCCCACCACCCACACTGCGGCGCGGGCCTCGGCGTCGGCGGCGACCCGGTGCGCTACTTCAACGACCTAGCGTGCGGCGGGCCTGTTGGAGAGGTCTGTGGCAGCGGCAGCGGCGGAAGCCGCAGTAGTGGAAGCAGCAGTACCAAGACGGCGGCGACGGCTCCCTCCCGCCCCGGCCCGTACCCCGGCCGCAGACGCCTGCCTCTCGTCAACCGCGAGGCCATGACGTACCAGATGCTGACGCAGGGGTACCAGCCTTGAATGATTCAACTTACGGGAGAGGAGATGAAGTTCAACGGTTAGAAAAAAGAAGCCTATCTCTCTGTTTAGGCTGTTGCTTATTTGTAACTGCCTGGGATTTATATTCATTCACTTGTCGATTCGGTTAGGACTGTTGGTGTGTGGACGTCTTCCGGAGACTATTCTCCCCTTACTCTTTCTTTTTTACTTGGACAAATCCAGGAGTGTATTCTGCTTCTTACTTTTTCCCCCTCTTTTCCCCCCTCTTTTTCTTTTGGAAGGGAGGGGTGCTGATTTCGCGTGGGAAGGGAGTAGACTTGCGTACAGCATAATTTGTTGCCTGGAGGCTGTGGCTTCCCCTTACCCCACCCCTCTTGCCCTTCTCTGGTTCACAGACGAGTATTTAGGATTAAGCACGGAAAGCAGGCGTTTATTTTGGCGGTGTGGTTCGTACATGTTTTTTGGAAGTTCGACATCGTTTATTTTCTGGAGGACCTTATATGGCTAGGACACCTACGTTGATTAACATCTTTTCCTTTTTCTTTTGGCCCGGCAGCTGAACTTGAGCTGTACTTTAGATATATTATTGTCTTGGGGGAGAAGGCCCGAAGTAGCTCTATTCGCTCCCCTGTTGTGGGGTCAGGGCAGCTGTGTTAGCAGGAGATTTGTGTATACTTTTCTAGTTGTTGTTGATAAGGCTTTAAAGCAGTAAATAGACAGATAAACAGGCACGTTATTTTATCCTGAGTATAGCAGCCGACTTCGTTCTTCTTGAGGGCCTGCTGTAGTCTAGGTGAGCTCTTTTTTAAGTTAATCTCCTACTTCTTCTCACTTGCTTTGATCCTATTTCCACAGTATATATATATGTACAAAGTGTAACTACGCAGGCCAAAATCATTTGCCCCGCACCCCAATTGCCCCAGGCTTTCTTCATAACTCCTATGAAATGACAAGATCCCTTAATGTGATAATTCGAGATGGCGTGATACACCACGGTAGGCCTAGCCATGGCCTTTCCTTTCTTAGCCTTTTCTCCGGGACGGACTGGCTGTTACTATGTTTTCGAGGTCGGCTTCCTACGCCGTATATATGGATAAGGCTATCCTTGCCTATTTGTTAGCAGCCTGCACTACCTCGCTCACAGCTTCGCGTTAGGGAACCTGGCCATGGCCTGTCGGACGCCAAGGTCGGCGAGGACCTCTTCGGCGCCGCCGAGAATGGCGTCGAACTTGTAGGTGCGGTGGAACATCTCGACGACGCGGCCCATGCCGGTCTGAGTGAGGCCGCGGCCGCCGAAGATCTGGACGGCCTCGTCGGCGATCTCGTGCGCCGCGCGCGTGATGCTCATCTTCAGCAGGCCCACGGGTCCCCCTAGGTGCTTCGCCTGCTCCGCGTACGCCATGTTGCACATCTGGTACGTGATTGTCTCTAGCCAGGACTGGTTCGCTTCTACTAGCGCGATCATCTTGGCGAGCCTGTTTTTGGTTTTTCGTGCGTTGTGGAGTTAGTCGTTAGATACTTGGATAGGAAAAAGAGGGGCAGGATAGGAAACTAAAAGATGTGAACGCACTTTTGGCGGATGACTGGCTGGTCTATCAGGCGCTTGCCGAAGACCTGGCGCTGGTGCGCCCACTTCAGACACTCCTCGACGACGAGGCGGCTCTGGGAGATGGAGGCGCAGGCCATGGTCCAGCGCTCGTGGTTGAAGTTGCTGAGGATGACGTAGATGCCCTTGTTCTCCTGGCCGAGCAGGTTCTCGACGGGGACCTTGACGTTGTCGAAGGTGACGTAGGCGGTGCCGGCGGCGGGGGAGTAAGAGGTCTTGATGGGCTTGGTCTCGACGCCCTCGCCGCGTTCGATGAGCAGCACGCTTAAGCCCTTCTCGGTGCGCACACCGGTCACGAAGTAGTCGCTGAAGACGCCGTTGGTGATCCACTTCTTAGTGCCGTTGACGACGTAGTACTTGCCGTCGGGGGTCTTGGTGGCGGTGGTGCGCAGGCCGGCGACGTCGGACCCGGCGAAGGCCTCGGTGATGGCCAGACACATGTACTTCTTGCCGCCGAGGACCTCGTCCATGATGGCCTGCCGGCGCGGGGCGTCGCGCATGTAGTTCATGATGCAGGGCAGGCCGATGACCATGCCGGCGAGGCTGCCGTCCTGGAACCCGCGGGCGTTGACGCGCACGCCCTCCTGCGCCATGATCAGGTCGTGGAAGTAGTCGAACTCGTCGCCGCGCACGGCGCCGTCCAAAAGGTTCACCCCGTGCAGGTGCTTGCCGGGCCCCATGCGCATGTGCAGGATCCCCTTCTCGGCCATCTGGTCCACGACGCTCTGGCTGATGTACTTGCCGTCGCGCTCGCGGGCCTCGGCCTCGGGCGCGACGACCGTCTCGGTGAACACGCGCACGGCCTTTTGTAAACGTCGGTGGCTGTCGTTGTAGTAGGGCGGGGACTTGTACGCGGGCGACAGCCACAGGGGCTCGGCGTAGGGAACGGGGCTCAGGTCGCCCGGCTTCGGGGTGAAGACTTGCGGGGACTCGCCCTCGACGGTGCCGACGCACAGGTCGGCGTACTTGGTCAGCACCTCGTGCCGGTGCAGGTTGTAGAAGGCGACCGTGGCGTCCTGGCCCGCGACTTGTCGTAGTACCGACTCCCCGCCCGGATGCGCGTCCACGAAGTCCGTGGCGTCGTAGACTTTGCTATCGACGATGAACCATAGCGAATCCTCGGTGTTGTGCTTGGCCACCTCGGCGCGGGTGAAGGTCTCGGACATTTTGGGGGGAGGGGGGAAGGGGGCGACGGGGTAACAGTGACGGCGGCGATGGAGGCGGAGGAAGTGGCGGAGGAAGCGGCAGGGGCAGAAGAGACAGGCAAGAACAGGATGGGTTTGTAAGTGCTTTCTAAGTGATCGTGATCCGGATGTGAATAGTCCAGTAAGGTGAGTGAATGGTTGGTAGAAAGATAGAAAGTCAAAGAGGAAGCCGGTTCACACGGTTCGGGAGGTGGTTAGAATTGTATGGGAAAAGGTGTCTTGAATCATCGTCGTCAAGGCCGTACGACCGCCTTGGAAGCAGCCTCTCTCTCCCTCTCTTCCAGCTTCCCAAAACGAGACATGCCTCGGCTCGTCCGTTCCTTAGGACTCTTTGGAGGGTTCTTAGGAGGGTTGCTAATGCGGCATAGGTTTGTTTTAGGGACATCATGATTGGTTCAGGTGTCCAGGTGAGTCGCATTGCTAGTCCGGCCCACCCCACCCCGGCCCCCTGTAAGTCTCGCTTTGTTCCCCGGATTTTATGAAGCCGCTACCCTGTACCGCGGCATAATGCCTGGTACTGGTTAAGCTTTGTTATAGCTGGCCCCCGTATTACTTTGCTCTCAGGTTACGGCGGGCTGTTTAATGGATATAGACGGGCGAGAACGTTTGTTCTTATTTTATTTCCAAGTACCATGGATATATATACATATACGGTATAACTTCGTAGGCATGCTAATCTATACATGCGCTAAGTGTGAAGTACACAAAGCGGTTCTCGCCCTAAAATAAGCTTAAGTGATTACGAGTACGTAAGGCACCTTAAGTGACATGTGATCGTGAGAAGAATAGGAAGTGAGCAGACCTAGGTAAGAATAGGACACTGTAAATCCCTGTAAGTTATGTCTATATTTTTCGCATTGGGGGGATAAGAACTCGCGAGTTATAAGTAGGTACATACCCGAATAGACCTTTAAATTCGGAAGTAATAATCTACCTACTAAGTACCTACGGGAAGAACCATTCCAATGTGTCCAGTAAGCTCCGTTATCATATTTTCAGTTGATATATTCTAGACGTTTCCTGCTTCCTTTTAATAACATAATACGCATTCCTGATTCCAAGGGATTTCCGGTCAGCCATGATCGTGCTTTATAACTGGACGTGTTTTCCACGACAGATTCATTACTGACAAGAGTTGGAGTATGTAGGTAGGTATGCATCCAAGCCGGAGGCTGTTATTAGTGTCTCCGTAGTGGAGTAAGCAGGCAATATGGCTCGGCCCGGTTCTCTTAATTGCACCCAACCAGGGGTATTTCATTATACATGTATGTATCCAAGTAAGTCTACAGATGAACAGAAATGACAAATCGTCTTATATTTATCTATATGTAGTATTTCAACTGCTCTTGTTATCCTATGTTTTTCTTTTCCTTAATACAGCTTGAACTTCCAAGTTCGAGATCCATCCTTCCGGGCAGCCTGGAGAGCAGGGCAACATATGAGTTATTCCAGATGTCGTCGTCCTTTCAGACATAGTTTGTTTCTGCACTTACCTTCACCTCTTAACATCTTGTTTCTTCGACGGCAGTAGCATGACCATGATAAAAGCCAAGGAGAAGGACTGGGAAGAAAAGAGAGAGGATCAACCATGTGCATCCATTTGGAAGCTGGCCCCACAACCGACCTATCGGTAGCAGTTTCGCTCTTCGGAGCCTGCCTGCACAAGCAACTTTAGGGCGGAGCAGCCCGATAACGCCACCGGCCCGATCGCCTTCACCACCCGGAGAGCCCATACGGCAAAGGGCTTTGGACGTCCGCGGGACGCAACGACGGTGCTCCGCGGTACCCTGAGTTCCCGCACGCAAGCGGGGTTTAGCGGCATAATTTTCCGTGTTGAATTGTTTGTTGCAATTACAGTTTTTTTCCTTTCCGGCGCCCCGAAATCGTATGATAGCTTCCGTAAGTCGCCACCGTTGTGATCGCGTTGCACGGATATTCTTCTTCGTCATCCGTAGACAGCTTCAATCTACGTACGTACGGGTACGTGTCGTGTCACACGGTCTGGATTGTAGATTAGTTGGGGTGGTATCCGGCTCGGCGATAGCCGGAGGCTCTACTACCGCGTACGCTAAGTGCTTACGGTGTGTAACTATTAACTACTTATGTATAAAACTTGTCCTCCATGCATCCATGTGGGCTTTCTCTATCCCTCTCACCTTGATAAGACCGAACTTGGCAGTTGTCATTTCGCATCGTCACAATTTCGCGCATCTCTCTCTCTCTCTTTTTTTTTCAGCTCGGAAGAAAGCAAGCAAACAACACAACCCACTCGGTGGGGCAAGCGGCGTACACGGGGAGTCTTGCTGATGGCGGCATGCTATGCTTATTATCAGACATTGCGCTGAGCTCACTTTTGAAACGGTAAGTCGTGTTGTTGTTGTTGTTGTTGTTGTGTCCGGGGGAAATTTTCTTAGTTGATGGGGACCGATTCTGGGTCCTTAGAGCTGGCATTCTTCGCGACCCTCTCTGAGTTCCCTTCTCTTGCTCCCAAGATCTCTTGCTCCTTAAAAAGGCGCCGAACCAATCACGATTTAGCACGGCGTAGCGTGTCATTCCAATATATGGTTCCGGTCAAGGGTAACTCGCAAGGGCAACCTTCGTGGCACCAACCGTCCAATGCGTCCTCCTATCACCGATAGGAGGACACCTTTTTCTCAACTCACCATGTAATAAGAACTGGCTACCCCTTTGGCATATTTATAGAAATTGTTAGGTGTTCTTTTTTTCCCCTTCTCTCTTTGTCACGTTTAGGAGTACCTTATCTATCTACTCAAGATATCTCGAACCTTACTCGCAGTGTGCTTCTTTTGATACTACAAAATACGCAACATCGTGCACCTCATCCCTTGGCAATATCTTGGCAGGCCCTTTTCTTCATCGTAAAAGATAGCTATCATCGTGTAATGGATGCTCATTCTCTCTCCTTCACTAGTTCCTCTCGGCGGGCTACGTCTCGCATTTGGAAAGACTTGACGACCTGTCGTCTGGAGAGCAGCCTGGCTAGAAGCTACGAAGAGGAGATGGGCGAGCAGCCGGCGACGTTGGTCGAGAGGATTGGCAAGGTAAGTTGTATTCTGGAACAAAGGCGCGCATATTGGAAGGCAACTACTGGCGGTTGAGGGAGAGGTATCTTGCCTCCTTCTACAGGACGACTATTTCAGGATCAGATATGGTCACAAATCACACAAGCGTTACTCACACCTCATAGCGCAGGGCAGAGACCCTGAACAGGAAACCGCATATTGGTGTTATCGGCGCTGGGCTGGCGGGTCTGAGATGTGCAGATGTCCTTCTCCAGCATGGGTTTCAGGTGACTCTAATAGAGGGCCGCTCTAGGCTGGGCGGGCGGGTCCACCAGGTGACGCTGCCGCCTGGACACGTGGTAGACGCGGGTCCGAACTGGATCCACGGCACCACCAACAACCCGATCCTCGACCTGGCCAAGGAGACGGGGACCGCGTTCAGCACGGGGGACATCGGCATGTCGATGCTGGACGAGGCGGGGCGGCTGCTGCCGCGGGCGCAGGCGGAGGCGTACTCGACCACGATGTGGGAGATCGTCGAGGCGGCGTTCCACCACAGCAATGACCACTGCGCCACGATCGACGCGCGCGAGAGCCTGTGGGACTTCTTCCAGAAGGAGGTCGTGAAGCGGATACCGGACTCGAAACCCGGCTTCCAGCGCGACCGCGACGTCGTGTTCAAGATCGTCGAGTCCTGGGGCGCGTTCGTCGGCAGCCACGTCTTCAAGCAGAGTCTCAAGTACTTCTGGCTCGAGGAGTGCATAGAGGGCGGTGGGTTCGAAGTCTCTTGGTCTTTCTAACTACGCACACATATCCCCACCCACCCATCACCACTACCATCACTACCACCACCTCCCCCCCCCCCCCTCTCCTCCGGGCGCTTGGGCTGATCGATAGGGGTCTTTACTACAGAGAACCTATTCTGTGGCGGGACGTACAAGAAGATCCTGGAGCACATAGCGAGGCCGGCGCGGGAGGGCGCGCTCATCAAGTATGAGACGGTCGTCACGAACATCCGGAGTACGGGCGACGAGGGCGGCCCGCTGCTGGTCTCGACCCGGGACGGGGAGAGCTTCGAGTTCGACGAGGTCGTCCTCACGGCCCCGCTGGGCTGGCTGAAACAGCACCCCGAAGCCTTCGACCCGCCCTTGCCGCCGCGGCTCACGAAGGCTATTGAGAGTATTGGCTACGGCTGTCTTGAGAAGGTGAGATCAAACCTCCTCTTTTTCCCTCTTTGGTTTATCTACTACGTGATAGCAAAAAAGGGGTAAAAAGAAAGAGAAAGGAAAAACTATGGGAAGTAATGGCCGGGACGAGCTCAAAACTAACACGTGCGTGCGCATCAAAAGGTCTACATCAGCTTTCCGGAGGCGTTCTGGCTCCGGCCGGAGTCCGAGGCGGACAGGGTGCGGGGGTTCTGCCAGTGGCTGGCGCCGGACTACGCGCCGGCGACGAACCCGCACAAGTGGAACCAGGAGATGGTGGAGCTGGCGTCCCCGGGGACGGGCGCGCCGTCGCATCCCACGCTTCTGTTCTACACGTACGGGGACCAGTCGCGGTACCTGACGGGAGAGGTGGCGCGGATAGAGGCGGAGGCGGAGGCGGAGGCGGGTGGTGACGAGAAGGCCAAGGCCAAGGCGAAGACGGACGCGTTCCTCTACGAGTGGTTCCGACCGTACTACGCGCGCCTACCGGGGTACTCGGACGCGGACGACGATCCCGGGTGTCGGCCCTGCGGGTGCCAGGCGACGCGGTGGCTGCGCGACGAGCTCGCGGGCAACGGGAGCTACAGCAATTTCCAGACGGGGCTGGAGGCGGGCGACGCGGACGTGGAGGCGATGCGGGCGGGCGCCGGCCCGGACCGCGGCCTCTGGCTTGCCGGCGAACATACCGCGCCCTTCGTTGCCCTCGGCACCGCCACCGGTGCGTACTGGAGCGGTGAACATGTTGCTGAGAGAATTGCTAGGGCGTATTGTCGGATGAGGGGGGGAGTTACTGTTGTGGATTAGGAGGATCGTGGTGGGGCTCGGGGTAGAGTTCTGTCACGGTACGAGGGCGTATAGGTGGCGTACCGCCACCTATCCTGCCCCGTGCAGCAGCACGGGTATATATCTAGGGTCACGATCCTACTGCGCGGTCCTCCTCCTTTCCTTTCTCTCCTCGCGCAATAACAGAATCCTTTTAGCCATCCTAACGTTCAGTCGGTGCCGTGACAAGTTCACGGTTACCAACCCGTCTCCGGACCCCGTGGGATTCCCGAGGCGCGCTGCTCAGCTGCCTGCCATTCCTACACATAGATACTTGCATAGACAAGACAGACACCATTCACATGCATCATTGGTAACTAAGCTTTCGGCGGCATGGTTTTGTATATATAGTACTTTGTGCATGAACAAAATATCAAGACAAGAGGCCCAGGGGGGGATATATACGTCGTTTCTAGTGGGTATAGTTAGAGAATATCCTGTCTATGTATATATGTGTACATGGGACCTTCTGCTCTGGGGCGTTTCAATGTCTGTCTGTACTGACTCCAGCTTGAACAATCTACGAAGTACTTAACTCTCGGGCTTGGAAGATTAGCAAAGGTAAAAGTAGAATTGTCTCATCTCATCCGGTGCTAACCTTGGAATGCGGGCTGGCACCGAATCCCATGGATGGCCCAGCACCCAGGTGGTACAGATGTATAGCGCCCCTGAAACGGCGTAGAAAGCCCACCCCACTTGCCGCTTCCAGATTTATGGCGGCATTTCCAGGGTAGTATGTCTGCATGTCTGCATGTACTTAGGTACCCTAGGTATGTATGTATGTATCTTATCGATAAAGACGCTAAGGCACGGGGAAGGCTTGCTATACTTCGCAGGGGATGGCGTTTGGCGGCGCATGACACATACCATCTTGGCATCCATCCATCCAATCCTTGTTATTATGTAGGGACCCAACGACCCTCCTGGACCACCTCCCCAGCCCGTTAACTAACACCTACCTCGGAGTACAACCAAGTAACTTTACCGATAAGGGAAGATGAACGTCAACCCATCACCAGACCCCCGGACCTTATAGTGACAAGTGACGGGGACGGTGACAAGAACCACATGAACTCTTACATACCTAGGTACTTATCTATTGCCCGTAGGTATGGAGGGCTAGGACTCGAATACTCTACTGCACTTAGGATAGACAGGGAGAGATTGTTCCAAGTACAAACAAACCTTAACCACCGACCAGTCAAACCCATTCAAAACCATCCAAATCCATGGATGGATGGATACACGAACCTCCACCCAAACCAGGAAACAGGCTACATACTTTACCTGGTAGGATAACTACTTATCTAGTAGGTAGTTAGCAGGCAAGTTACGGATACCACCAGCCAGCTAGGAGGATCGCCGCCCTTCGCTTTTTTTTTTTTTTCTCTTTTGGTTGATCGGGGCTGGTTATCTATCCTCTTGTAAACAACACCAACCCAACCATCCGCATTCATGAGCATCTATCTACAAAGTAGTGTAGGAAGTATCTAGATAGGCAAATAGGTACTCCAGAGCTCTCCATAGAGTGTGTACTTCTTAGGTAGACGGGCCAACCCCAGTCATTCAACGGGTTTCCCTCTATCCAGTCATCCCCAAGTCATCCCCAAGTCATCTAATAAGTCGTCTCCATCAAATCACCACTACCACTCATATTATATTATCATATTATCATACTCTTTATCATATTATCATACTCTTTATCATATTATCATATTCCCCGGTCCTCATATTCCCCATATTCCCCATATTCCCACTTTCCCTACTTTCACGCTTTCACATTTTCATTCACTCTCACTCACTTACTCTCATCCACTCCCTTCATTCACTCATCATCTCTCACTTGCTCTTCAAGTCTTTCTCTCTTTTTTCTTTCTCTCTTCTCTCTCCTCCCCCTTCTCCCTCTCACTAACTATTAATTGTACACTCTTGTCTCATGCAACTCAAACTCACCAACATCAACGGCCCGCCTCCGCCCAAAGTGTATATACAACGATGAACTGCCACCCCGCACCCGACCTTCTGGGGTATTGTGATAACACGCCTCTCCCTCCCCACGCGGTCCCTGCTTCCGTCCCTGCTTCTTCCGTCGAGTGAAGCCCTGTGTGAAGCCCTATCTCTTACATCTTGCCTCTTACCTCTTACCTCTTAACCTTTTTATTATCTTCTTATCTTCTCCCCCTCCTCTCTCACACACCCACACCCACATTCATCTGGAGTTCTGTGTATTCGTAGACTGTCGTAGACCAGACCGTCAACATGGCCTCCTTCTTCAACTCCTTCCGGAGCTCCAATATGCCAAAACGGCTGTTGCGGTATGCCTTATCGCGACTGGAGCTCCTCGACACTGATGCCCTGGATATGGACAAGCTGGATTTTGCTCTGGGAAAGAATACTGTCTTCACCTTTCAGGACGTCGGCATCAAGCTACAGGCATGTATTATTCCTTCTTATTCCGTCTTGCCCCCCCCCCCCTCCCCCCAAACCCCCACCGAAGACTACTAACACCATCGATCTCCTAATATAGAAACTCGAGCGTCTGCTTAACCTGCCATCGTCATTCGAACTCCAGAAAGCCAAGGTCCTCCTGCTCCGCGTCACGATACCCTCCGCTATCTATACGAGCCCCATCATTGTCGAGGTCGACGGCGTCCAGGTGAAGCTCAGCGTGGCCACCAAGGATGATTCCGAAGATGATCGCAAGAACTCCCATAAGAAGAGGCATTCACAGAATCATGAAGAGGGTGACGAAGTAGTACCGCATGCGTTAGATCTCGCCCAGTCCTTCCTCGACACCCAACCTGTAAACGAGAAAGCCGAACTGCAGGCTGCCCTCGAGGCCCAAAGTCAGGATTTAGCCGCCTCCATGGCGAGCAGCGAGGACGGAAGCGAGGACGACTTCCCTTTAGGCACCGGCCAGCCCCTCTCTCTCCCCACCTTCCTCGCCGGCTTTCTCCAGGGCATCGTCGATCGGACTCAGGTCTCCATCAAGGGCGTGACTTTCCAGCTCGATGTCAAGGTTCCCGTCGAACCCAGCTCCAACGTATCCGAATCTGCATCCGTATCCGAACCCGCATCCGAACTCGTCACCTTTCAGCTTGGCATCGACGATATCAACGTGGAGGGCGTCACAACAGAGGTGCAAGAGGCTCAGGAGGAGGATACGCCCAAGATAGTTCATAAGGAAGGAAAGCGCCACATTGCCTTGAATAGAATTCGGGCGAGCTTGATCTCCGAGGCCAACGTCTTCTCGACCCTCGCGCGCACCCCTTCGATACCCTCCTCCCTCGCTGCCGATTCGCCAGTTGTGACCAGTAGACAGCCCATATCCCGAGAGCCAACGTCTATGTCGATGCCCTCGCTGCGGCACGGCCTCGATGACTCCACCGATCTCCAGCAGGACCATCATCCTCTGATGGACAGCGAAGATGCTTTTGATATCCCCTATGATATAGCTAGCTCTAGTGAAGACACCGAGGGATCCGATGAGAAATCTACACCGTCGACACCGCGGGCACTCGTGCCCCAAGCCTTACCGAACGATGTGACCCCATCTCGTGCTCTTAGCCAGTCTGGCCAGGCTCAGTCGGTCATTCACCCGCCGGGCGAGGTCTGGGCCTCGGTTGACCGCAGTGTTCGTTCGGAGCCAGCGATTCAGATGACCCAGCGAGGATTGATGATACAAGGGCCACAGGATGGCAGTGAAAAGCCATCCACGCCACTATCCAACAGCACAGTTTCGACACACCAGCTTGGTGAGGAAGATCTTGAGCGCTCACGGATGTTTAGTCATGAGTATGCTGAGAGCATGTATATGAGCGCGTTCTCAAACACCGCGTCATCACATATGCCCCAAGCCATGCCTGGGGCGTGGGATTCGCAGCCGCCGAGCCCGGAGGATTCTCCCAAAGCCCAGAGAGCAACACCAGACCTAACAGCATCTGCGACAACAAAGGTACCGTTGCCTTTCACGATACAGGAAGAGCACCCCAAGCCATCGAAGGAATCCGTTCCCCCAGCATCCATCACAGGAGAGAACCTAGAAGAGGATAAGAAGGTGCATGATGCCGATGGTAGTTCACTACATAGGCAAGACAGCCCATCTCATTTAGAAAACCCTACCGATAACGATATTGCGACACCAAGAGGGCCGACGCGCCTCGTGAAGGAGCTTGTGTCGTTAGCGGGGATATCCCTTTATATCCCCTCCCACCATGATCATATTCAGGCGCCCACTGAACAGTCGATCATGGGCTCCCATATCTACACATCACCACATAGCGGTTTAGATCGGTCAACAGCCCCTAATGTTCCTGGGGCGTTCTCCGTTCACGCAGGTTCACACTCAACTGCGTCGCTAGCCACAACACCCAACATGCATGTCCCTAAAACCCCGACCGATAACCTTCTAGAGGTACTTTTGGGCCCATTAGACATTCGTTGCGACCTTTCGACCGGTTTTCTGTTGGCCATGGTGATCTCGAAGATCCTCTCGGCTTTTAGCAACCAGGGAGCGGGGCCAGCGAAAGCGCCCGGGAAGAAAGACGATAAATCCAAGCCATCACCGACGATCCCCGATATTAAAGTCATCTCGGAAAGGATATCCATATATTTTCTTGAAAATTTGGTCGGCATAGCTGATTCTCCTGAGCGGCTGTTCAACCCTCACGGTGCTCTTGATGGTGACGCTCTTTTGACGACACAGCTTCAAAATTTGACTGTGAACATGACAACATCGCAGGACTCTGTAGTGACCTCCGTCGACCTGGGGAAATTCAAATTCGGATATGGAAACGACGACATCGTCTCCTTCGACCATCGATTGCAGATGCGGGCCTCTGTACGAGATGCTTTCCCCTCCGCCGGTTCCGACGTCTCTGTAAAGCTCACACAATCACCCAACGTGACAAAATGCGAAGTCACGACGTTACCATTACATGTAAAATTAGATCTCCAGAGACTGGACGAGACCTTTAGCTGGTTTGGCGGGCTTAGTGGTTTCCTGAACATGAGCTCTTCCGTGACGTCGAACGCGCCGTCGACCCCTAGAAGCCCCACAAGAAGTGCGAAAAAACCTCGCGGCGTAAGATTCGATGCCCCTATACGCCCGGACGATACGTCGGCCAGCTCTGACAATAAGGTGAACATGAGACTCGGCGGTTTTCATCTGGATCTGATAGGGAAGGAGTGTAGCGTTGCTCTGGATACTAGCGCTGTGAAACTGGTGAGCCGGGAAGAGGGTGTTGGCATCGCTATCTCGAAGATCCAACTCGCGGGCCCGATCATGCGGCGCTCGATGGCAGACCCTCCTATCAGCGCTGTTATAACGAACATCCGCCTCGAATACTTGCTATCCCCGAAAGACAACGATCTAGAACGGTTGCTTGAGCTCATCATTCCCTCAAAATACAAGTTCGATGAAGGCGATGATGAGATCATGGTCGATACGCTCCTGCGACAGAGAAGGAAAGGCGCGGTACTCCGTTTCAATGTAGACGGCGTTATCGACGTCAAAGTGGCGGATCTTCCACAGCTCCAAGTCCTACCTGTGCTCGGGGAAGAGCTTGCTCGTTTATCCACTGTCGCCAAATACTTACCCGAGGATGACCGTCCGGGCATACTCACGCTAGGACTCGTTCGTAGCTTAGACGTTGCTGTCGATGTTGGCGGGAAGCTCGGAACACTGCATACGAGTTTTAAAAACTTCGAGGTCGGCCATATTACGATGCCCGCTCTGGTAGCCCTGGGGGTCGGCTCCATTTCATTGCGGCGTAATCATAGTGAGGTATTGGTTGAATCAGATCTTTCATCCCAGGATAGGCCAGGCTCTGGTCCGGTCTTAACGATGAGAATAATACCCGACGAGATGGAACCCGTTATAAAGCTCCGAATACGACACCTAAATATCGAATACCGCGTGCCGACCATTATGGACATCCTCGATCTTGCAGAGGATGTGACACCGCAAGAGTTTGAGGCAAACCTGGCAGCATCTGTCGCGACCCTCGGTGAACATGCTCATGCGGCGATCACGGGCAAGGATCAGGCATCCTCAGCGGCGTCACCCAAAGGCAAGAGCAAGGAAGGAAAGCCGACCAAGGTTAACGTGGCCTTCCGAGATTGCCTGTTGGGCTTGAACCCACTTGGATTGAAATCCAAGCTAATGATCGTGTTGACCGATGCCCACCTCGAGGTTGCTCTCTCTAACGGAGACGACGCGAAGGCATCGGGACAGCTCAACAAGGCCTCGATTCTACTGATTGACGACGTTTCAACGCTAGACTCTAAAGAGCATACCAGCTCGCGGCGGCGCTCTTCAAGTACCACTACCCCTCAGGTAGTGGAATTATGTAGGCGCGGCTATGTAGATATCAGCTATATCTCCTCCGCACGTGTCACGGTTGCCATCACGACAAGCCAGCCCGACGGCGAGAAGTTTGTCGACATAGAGCTTCGAGATGACTTGCTAGTGCTAGAGACCTGTGCCGACTCCACACAAACGCTCATCACATTAGCCAACGCCCTGACACCTCCTACGCCGCCCAGCAAAGAGATCAAGTACAGAACAACCCCGAGCGTCCCCCTGCAGGACCTCTTATCTTCAATATCGGCGGACGCCTTCGGGAGGGCGGAAGGCGACTACGACTTCGACAATGATTTCGGTCTAGCTGATGAGCTTAGTGGGGAAGAGCAGAGCTTCAACTACGACGAGTCCAGCCAGTCGAGCCCCCTGCATGTCGATTCGCAATACTACGAAGAGGATACCGCGGCTGACGACCTACTGGAAGGGCCTTCTGGTTCCATGTATTCTGAGAGGACAACCTCGCACGATACGCAGGATGGCGTGCTCCTGACTAATTTCAATACTCAGCCGGATATGATTGACGACGAAGAACTCGCGATCGACGAGAACTATAAGTTTGGCGCTGACTCCGAGATCGAAGGGGCGGCGCGCCGCTGGAACTCGGCAAGGAACGAGTACGAAGAAGACAGCGTCACTAAGTCACAAAGGCACCCCCTGAAGCTTCGGGTACGTGACGTCCACGTCATATGGAACCTTTTCGATGGTTATGACTGGAATCACACGAGAGAGGTCATATCCAAGGCTGTTTACGATATCGAAACGACAGCAATCGAACGGCAGACTCGCCAAGATCGTGCTCACTCCAACACCGACATGGACTTCGTGGAGGAAGAGACCGTGATCGGCGATTTCCTATTCAACTCGATCTACATTGGCATCCAGCCCGGCCGAGACCCGCGCGAGCTGGCCCTGGCTATCAACCAGGAACTCAACGACAACGCTACCGAGACGGAGTCGTTAGCCACGACGGCCGTGACGGCTACCCCTAGCCGCCAAAGTGGAGCCTACCGGACGAAGAAGAAGCTCAAATTAAACCGCAGCAAGCGCCACAAGATCACGTTCGAACTGAAGGGTATCAATGTCGACTTCGTCACGTACCCGCCGGGTTCGGGCGAGACGCAGAGTTACGTGGACGTCCGCGTCAAGGACGTCGATATCTTTGACCATGTCCCGACATCGACGTGGAAGAAGTTTGCCACTTACGACCAGGACGCGGGCGAGCGCGAAATGGGGGCCAGCATGGTCCATCTTAA
This sequence comes from Eutypella sp. D-1, assembly GCA_023313575.1. Lineage (NCBI taxonomy): Eukaryota > Fungi > Ascomycota > Sordariomycetes > Xylariales > Diatrypaceae > Eutypella > Eutypella sp. D-1. The sequence continues at coordinate 616,448 of JAJTTP010000013.1, read as the reverse complement.
CATATGGAACGTGAAGCCCATTCCAGAGCTAGCGGCTTCCGAGATCGTCCTCAAAGCGGGGTTCCTGCCCTTGCGCCTGCACGTTGACCAGGACGCGCTCGACTTCATCACCCGGTTTTTCGAATTCAAGGACGATTCCGCGCCGCCGACCCACGCGTCGCCCAGCGATGTACCCTTCGTACAAAGGGCGGAGATAGACTCGATCCCCGTCAAACTCGACTTCAAACCCAAGCGTGTGGATTACGCCGGCCTCCGATCGGGTCATACCACGGAGTTCATGAACTTCATCGTGCTCGACGAGGCGCGCATGGTGCTGCGGCACACGATCATCTACGGCGTGTCGGGGTTCGACCGGCTGGGGAAGACGCTGAACGACATCTGGATGCCGGACGTGAAACGGAACCAGCTCCCGGGAATCCTCGCGGGCCTCGCGCCGGTCCGCTCCATCGTTAACGTCGGGAGCGGGTTTAAGGACCTCATCGAGATCCCGATCCAGGAGTACAAGAAGGACGGCCGCATCGTCCGCAGCATCGGCAAGGGCGCCGCGGCGTTCGCCAAGACTACGGGCACGGAGATCATCAAGCTCGGCGCCAAGCTGGCCGTCGGCACCCAATACGCGCTGCAAGGGGCGGAGGGCATGCTGGTCCGGCACCCGGACGCGCACCACAATGACGAGCAGACGGGCGGCGCAGGCGGCTGGGACGGCGGGGACCCGCTGCACGACGGCGGCGACAACGGCGGCTACTATCACGACGGCGAGGACGGCGACGGCGAGGAAACAAAGCAGATCAGCCTGTACGCGGACCAGCCAGCGGGCGTGGTACAGGGCCTGCGGGGCGCGTACTCGAGTCTGGCGCGCGATCTCAACGTGGCGCGCGACGCGATCATCGCGGTGCCCGGGGCAGTGATGGAGAGCGGTAATGCGCAGGGCGCCGCGCGCGCGGTCCTGCAGCGCGCGCCGACGATTATTTTCCGCCCCTTGATTGGGTCCTCCAAGGCCCTTGGCAAGACTCTCATGGGCGCTACGAATGCGCTTGATCCCCAGAATATGAGGCGTGCTGATGAGGTAAGTTTTCGAGATAGCGTGTTGTGTCTTTCCCCCTCCCCTCCCCGTTTTTTCTTCTCCTTTCGTCTTGGGTTGTGGACTAACTAGTTGTTTGCAGAAATATAAGAGGCATTGATACCGCGGCGCGTCGTCAGGTAAAGCCGGGAAGCACATGTCGCTGCCGCCAATGTCGGATACGTGCAGTCCCCTGGCCGTTGTCCACCAGCTTCGTCAGATACGCGGCCATCGTACATATCGGAGGTGGTGATCCTTGCTCACACATCTTCCTTTTTTTTTCTTCTCTATTTTTCTCTTTTCCGTCGTTTTGTGTGCATATTTTTGCGAAGACTGGCCATACCACACCGTACCATTGCATGCATGCTGTTGTTTTTTTTTTCTAACGACAAGACGATTACGAAACGAACCCGCTGAGAGATCACCATTTTACGTGGGAGGGTTCTGTACGCCGTTATGAACTTTGAATTTGATCGATTATCCTTTCCCCACCTAACCAACGAATCATATGGGTGGCACCAGTTCAATTCGCATGCATAATAGACGGCGAAAAAAACATGGATTGTTCATTGTTTTTTACCATCATTCATCATCATCATCGTCGTTGCTGCTACTGCCGTGATTTTAGTTGGAAATATGAAACTGACCCTGGGGTGTGGCTGTTTCCCTTATTTTTAAGCTAAGCCCCCCCCCCCCTTTCTCTCGCACACTTGCTGGGCCTCTTCTGCGTCCTTTTTTTGCGTATTTTCGTTTGTGTGTTTTGCTAGATTGGATATCCCACCGCCCCTCACTGCTCTGTTTTTGCTTTGGGGCGAATTTTCTCTTTGTTGTTCCACCATTTCACGATGGGAGGGCTCTTTTTTGGCTCGAGTACCTACCTACCTAGTTAAGTGCTTGTGGAAAGAGAAGGTTGGTATGGAATAGATAGATAGGGTGGATGGATGGATGGGCAGCTGCGGTTGCTGGGTTAAACGGATGGATGGGCTGGTCGGTCGATAGGCGGAGTGAAATAGCTCATCTATCATGCTTCAATACATACATACATACATACATAAGTACATACGCACGTACGTTCAGTGTCAGTCGGGTTGTTTGGTGTGCGCGGTGTTGTTTTCTTCCCTTAAGATCATACCAGGCAGCCTTCATACCTTCTACTCTTTTAGAAGGCTTCTTTCTCACTTATATGTAGCTAGGTACATACATAGGACTACTAGGCTTATGCTACCTGGACTGAACTGAAGGGGCTGGTTGGGGATTAGATTCCAGATACACATATACGTATGTAGTAATCGACTGAGTACATGCATACACACACGATAAGGGAGAAGCTAAAAAAAAAGAAAGGGTGTAATTCCAGCGTACAGCGGTGTTGGCTTTTAGAGCTAATCGACAGGCTACGAAAAGCAGAAAAGGGGGAGTGGGGCGAGCCGGTCGGCTGCGGAGTTCGGCCAAACTTCAACGTTGACCTCGGGATGGAAGCAAACAGCATCGGTTTCGGGTCAGCAGGAGATGCGGCCGCAGTCGCATTTAGAGATTTGTGGTAGCCAAACTCGCCTGTCAGGGGAAACAAGACCGCACGAAAAGGGGGATTACCTATATTAATAATATATTAGATCTCCGGTGTACTATGGTGTGCTACGTAGAGGCGTATAATGATTCGTGCCCCCTCTTTTCGTCCGTGTTGCAGTGGACAGCAGGTAGATGAAGAGAAGAAGCATTTTTTAAAAAAGGGGGTGCGATATATGTGGGTCGGTCGTATAAACAATGAACAATGGATGGACAATTCTCAATCATGCCTAGCCGGGCTACGATGGAAAAGACCAGATAGGGCTGCCATGCTACTCCTCATGAGGCCACAACTTCTTGCAACACCGGGGACGTTTGTTCCAAAAAGGAAGGAAGGGGTCTGAAGGGATGAATGGGGAGTCACAACTATGAACTACCATCACCCCCCACCCAAGCGGATGTGTACGAACCTATAGGTGAACTTGAATATACATATGCATCGTTGCTTCCAGGCTGGTAGTGTATAATATATGTGTAGCAATGGAGTTCAGTGTTACCTCCCCTCCTTCCTCCCCGCCTTTGTAACCCTCGCGCCTGCCATGCCATGTCATCATGGCTGCCCATTCGGGCGGGTCTAAACAAACGCCTTGAAAAGGTTATCGGAAAGACTATATTAATACCCAACCTTGGGATGGTTTCTTCTCATCTTATCCCTGGATCATTTCAGGGGGGGAAGGCTTGATCCACCCCCCGGATGGATTCTGTCAATTTCCGTGCAATGTCCACAGGTGTAATGTGTAACGGGGAGGATTTTCACAAAATTTCCGCGGTTGCTTCTTCTTCTTCTTCTTTCTTATATATAAATGCCCTAGATGTCTCGTATTCTCTGTCTCCAGTGTTCCCTCTCCAAACCCCGAGCTGCATCACCATCGTACAGTCACTCAACATGCCACGATAGCACAGATCACAGAGCACAGATACAGCTCACCAAGTCCAACTCTTCCTAGTGGTACATACGTGACCAGGCCGGAAAGCATCATACCTAACTTCTTCTCATCATTCATCCCCACGTTCGTTCCCTAGGTGACTCATCTGTCACTTTTTCCTCCCTTATCTAAAGTCCAGCCTGTAAGAGTACGTGTCCGAGGACAGATAAGAAGGCTTTCTTTACATGTATTCGCATCTGGTCAGGAAATTCACTTTCGGAATACTATGCTCAAGTACATTCTCGGCTTTACCGGTGGCTTGGCAGCCTTAACCTCCAGCTGTCTCGCCCTGGCCGTAGATTACAAGCCGGAGATCAAGAAAAATGTTGACCCCACCACCCCAGATATCGCAGCCATTACGTCTGTGAGTACCTCCATGTTCAAGAGCTACCCGGCTAGCGTGCTACCTCGGGGCCACACGGAAACCGCGGCGCATTGGGTATGTAATTCTGAAGCGGTCTTGACCCATGGCGACAACCCGTCGTCCGACGGACCCGGTGGCATCTTCATCACCAACGCCGATGTCGAGCCCCGCGGCTTCTATTTCTACCACAACATGTGCGACCACGTGCCGTACAAGTACATCTGGGTCGGCGGTCACGGGGAGACACGGTTCGTGGCCCTGCCGCCGCTGTTCCAGGGGCGCGTGACGCGCGGCCTCGACGTCTGGAACCTGCAGGGCAGCCCGCAGCTCCTGGCCACGTGGTTCGAGATCTCCTTAGACAGCGCGGGCTGGGTCTGGGGCGACGTGAGCCTCATCCGCGGCTGCGACGGCGGCGCCCTGTTCTGGGCCACGGACAGCAGTAGTGCCTGGAAGGGCTTCGATCGGCCTGCGCTCCTCGAGGGCGCGCCCCCCGCCGCCTACGCCCCCAAGGACTCCGGCGTCCTCGTCCTCGACGAGAGCACCAACTGGGACGGCACCATCAATACCGTCGTCCGCGACTGGGAGTACCAGCTCCTCGGCGCCAATGACGTCTATGTCGACGACCTGCACGGGAACCCTGTTATCACGTCCACTAATGGCCGCTTCGGCACATACTGGCCAGCTGGCAGGCCGTGAAGGAAAGGCTGCCTGGGATGATAGACTGCCCCACCATCTGTCGTGTATATGTCCTTCTCCCTCCCCGACCGCCGGGCTAGGAAAGTTATGGTGTCTTGGGGTGTTCTGTGCTTGATTTCATGGACGTTAAGCTATATTTAGCAAAACGGATGGATGGATGTGCTGCGACCTCATGTAGATAGGCAGCCCACTGACTTCGATGCCATTTTGAGGGCTTGAAATGAATTTATGAAATCTTATTTTCTGTTTCCTAACTACAGTGACTTTCTAAGAGTTGTGTGTGTGTGTGTGTGTGTGATGATCCAGTCGCATATATTATTTGGTTTACCTACTTGCAAGCCCAATGCCCCCTGACGATACCAAGGTAGAAGGAAGTTTGGATGTGAACCGGCTGCGATGCATTGGCAAAGTGATGCCCAGGATAACAGCCTTTTCGAGAGGAAATAGATCAAAGCATTCACTATCGGTGTTAATCGTGTACGCCGCTTTTCTTTTTCTTTTCGCCTGACTTAATTTGCGGCTTGGCTTACCTTACATCACCTATATTTTCTGGGTCTTCGTCTCAGCCGCTGTTGAGCCCACAGTCCTCTATTACGCTCTATCCAAGAGCTCTATATCATACCCATCGCTCAACACCCCCCACCCCCTCCCCCCGGGACATTCACAATCTGTCCCATCAGAGCCCGTTGATCTCCGCCGCATCCATGTAATGAACCGCTATTGCCCATTATCTCACACACAACGTTCCTTTATAGGGGGGTATAGGCATAATGCGGATTTGTGCGCTAGAAACAAGCCCGACAGGTCATGTGCCGATGCTACCCCCTTTTTCCATGCGCCGCTGAGACATTGCCGGAGGACAATGGGTTTCTGGACAAAGCCATGGTCCCGGGTTATAAACCCATTGTGGTGGTTGCTTGCTTGCTATAGCGCCTTCGATTCGTGTGGAATGCCTCGTTACCTAAGGGTTTCATGATTTACGATTTTACTACCACTACGTATTTTGGCTTGAAAAGATAACTAATCAACGGACAAACTACTGTTCAACGACGCACGCAACCAACCCGGTCCTAGATTAAATCTAGAAAGAAGAGGACTATACTAAGAATGTGCAACTACACAATCCGCGCTTTCGCCTGCGGCTGCCGGACGGCGGCCGGCGTCAGGCTTGAGAGCCTGTGCGCGAACCCGAGCGAGGGCTGCGCCCGCGGCCCGCACGTCTTCGTCCTCCCGCGCCGCTGCGACGATGCAGGGCACCACCCCCGCGGCCCCGACGAGCCACGGTAGAGGGGATTCAATAGATCATCGGATTACTGCTGCGTTCTGGTAATGTGGCAGGTGCTTAGGAGGTAAGAGATCAGGGTTGTTGGGTTAGTCGGTTATGTAATGGAAGGTGGTGATATATGGACTACGAGAGAGGCGCAGGGGGGTATAGGGGAGGTGAGACTTGATTTAATTTGATATTGTTAGCTAATGTTAAACTGTATTGATGTTGAACTGTATTCATTGCCTTGAAAGGTATTTCCAATACGCATCAACCTCTCTACTCTTGTAATCACTGTATAGGTAGCCCATGATAGAAATATAGGATATATAGCAAGTTGTCTCATAGCCCGGGAGAGAGCTTTTGCAGACAGCTAGCTTGAACCCCCTATAAACACGATTTAATACCGGGCCATCACCCTGACGGTATGTGCGAGTAACGGACGGAAACCATTTGGTTCAGCATAGGCGCAACAGGAGTTGTGAAGCAAATGATAGTATTCCAGTGTGGTGTTGATTAAGATTACCGCTGATTATGATGGATGAAAGTCATAGTTTCCTCCTCTCTACTTAGACGCCTCTGTCTATTGTGTCTAACTCTATACACGTTGATGGAGGTATCGGGAAAATGAAAAAGAAAGAAAGAAAAATGTACAGTGGCACCCTCTGAACACTACCATATGTCCCAATAATCCTCGTTCACCAGGCAGTACCGGTATCGCGCCTTGCCGTTCTCTAGGTCGATGATGGCTTGGTTGGCGTCTTTCATGGGCCGGTCTTGCACGAGGCCACGCAGGTGCTTGCGCACGACAAGGTCTAGCATCGCCCGGATATCGTCTGGTGATCCGACGCACGATCCGGCGAACTTCAGACCACCGAACGCGACTGGAAGCGCTTCGATCTTGAGCGGTCCGTCGTCTGGAAGTCCGACCTGGACGAAGGTGCCGCGCATCTTCAGCAATTTTAGGTAGTCGTTGATAGGGATCTGTGAAGTGGCTTGAAGTTAGTGCATGAGTAATGAATTGGAAACTTGTAGTCCTGAAGAGAGAGTTGGGAAACACGTACCTTGCATGAGGATACGGTACAGACGATGAGGTCGAGGGTACCGCGGTGTTTCTCGACCCAATCCTTGTCGTCTTCGGTGGCGATGTAGTCGTCGGCCTTGAAGCTCAGCACCTCGTCGCGTTTCGAGGCCCGCCTCGAGATTCCGACGACCTTGTCGGCCCCCATGGCCTTGGCGAAGATGATCCCGAAGTGGCCAAGACCGCCGACGCCAACGATTCCGACGTTCATGCCGGCGTGGACATTGGCAGCGCGCAGGGGCGCGAACATGGTGACGCCGCCGCACAGCATGGGCGCGACGTCGCGGCTCGCGATGCCGCTGGGGATCGGCACCACGAAGTGTGACGGCGCCCGGTGGTACGTCGCGTACCCGCCCTGTGCCCGGCCCCCGTTGAAGTGCGTCGACCCGTACGTCCACACGAACCGCCCGCAGTAGTTCTCCTCCCGCCCCGCGCACGCCGCGCACTTTCCGAACCGCGACAGGCAGCTGTCGTTCTGCGCCCCCACCCCCACCCGGTCGCCCACCTTGATGTGGCCCTCCGCTTCGGACCCCACGCGCACTGCGATGCCCACGATCTCATGCCCTACCGTGATCGGGTACGGGGTCGTGCCCTGAAACATTGGCGGTTAGCAAAGGTACTTAAGTAGAGTGTTAGTGCTAGGTTCAAATGGGCGAGTAAGCACGTACGAAGCCATTGCGCAGGTAATGCAGGTCTGTGCCGCACATCCCGCTGTGCGTGACCTTGATGTCGATGTCGGTCTCCTCCCAGGGCTTCGGCTCGAACTCCTTCCAGACCATCTTTCCGTCTATGGCGCTGGGGTCGTCGGCCACCCACCCCTCGAACTTGTAGTCCGTCTTTGTTATTTCTGTGTTGCTCATGCTGGATTTCTTGTTGTTATGCCTTGGTTATTGTTGTTGTGTTTGTAGGTCTCGATGCAGATGTCATTTCACGTTGGTTCTCCGTTGTCGTCGGATGGCCAGTCTTACACATATATACTCTGCAGGCGGCCGGCGTAGACCGGTGTCCGCCATGCCTCTGTCCTACTGTGCGCCAGGGCAATGCTGATCTTTACGGCAACTTCTACATAGTCAGGCCATAGTGAAGAATTCTCGCAGCTCAGAGTTGCGCGCAATAAGTCTTATGATTGAAGATTACGAGCTGACAAGGCGTTCGGGCCGCGACGAATACGGCAATCTACTGGCAGCAGGTCGCGTTTAACCCTGCAGCTTGCCATGGCCGGCCGCCTGGAGATCGGTAGTCGGCAAGGATCCCAAGAAGGGATCGATGATTGGAGCTGCGCGCCGCCTTCCGCACTCTGCCTACATATGTAACCACTCCCCCCCTGGGGGCTCAGCCCTGATGAATGCCAAGAAGGGTCCGACTCCGATCTCCAGTCGGACGGCCCACAAAGTTCGGGCGCCGCCGTCCTCGCGGTGCCTCAGAAGGATCGGCATCCCTGTCTTACACCCAATCATTTGGTCCCTGAGAAAATCCGTTGAAGTCCGCTGTGTTGGCAAGGCTGGGCTATGAAAAACCCCCCCAGAGATCCTTGCTCGACGCGGTATATGAGCGACAGCCCAGCCCTGCCCCCCGGCCCGTCCGATGATAGCTTTTATCGTACGATCTTGGCATTGCCTCGCGTAGCTATCCGTATATACATCCTTTGACTTGCGATTTCTCGAAAAGTCGGTCATGTCTTCGCTTACTCACTCTCATCAAACATCTATTGAAGAAAAACTGAACTGAGCAGTCGAGATTTGTCGACCGAGAGAGGTAGCGAGCTGCTTGTTTCGGGCGTTCATGGTCTTGTTCTTTTTTCAATCAGGAGATATTTTCCTGTTGATAACGACAGGCGGCTTTCAGCGCCCGATCGTGCCGTGCCGGGATTGGAATTTGCTGACCGCCTGAACCGCCACAGCAATATACCGCCACGGGTTCTTGGCTCGATCGACCAGCTATCTGAAAATCGCTGCAGAGCAGCGGCTCGCCCCCGATTAAAATCGGTCAATCTTTGTGAAGCCGCAATAATATTCATAGATACTCAAAAAGTTAGTGCCATTACTCAGTTTGCGCACACTTATACGCTCAGGATCCCGGGGACGTTGCCCATCCCGCCCTATTCCGCAGATTAGTCGGCACAGGATGCATGCCTGCGGCAGGGGAAGTTTTTGTCTGTCGAGGATCTGAACAAAAAGTAGCCACCTTGGGCTTCCAATTTTGCATCGAAAAACCTAGCGTCAGAGACTGGAAGGCATATATAATGTACGCGAAACGAACATCTAGGTTAAATATCCCGATATACGGAACAGACATATTTTCAATCGTCTCGCGGCTGAAAAGCGCACTACTTCCCAACGGATATAATTAGACCCCTTTTTCGCGGCTCCTTTTCATAGTCGCGGCTGTTTCTTTATTATCTAGATAGCTCAGCCTCCGGACGAAGCACGATAGGTTAGCGGCAATGGCGCGAGAACCTCACGGCGCGTTCATTCTCAGGGCAAATTATTATTTAATACGATATCCGGACCCGAATCGGCCCACGCGTCGTGAGGTCAAAGAAACCGCTCACTTATATGTTGCTGACCGGTGTGTCCCCGGGCCGAGTTTGTTACATGGATTATAATTAACCTAGGTAAGAAAAAAAGGTTCTAAGCGAACAGCCAATTAGCCGTCCGCATTTGGCCTCCGATCTTGGAATCTAGATAGTCATCGGTGATAGATTCGGAGCTCAGCCGGAGCACCAAAAAGCCTCACGGTGATATGGGAATTCATCAAACATAGTAATCGTGTCAATTCACTTTCAACTGTAAACATGAATTTTTCGTCAAACGCAAGTGATTTTCAGCTTCATTGTTCTGCTGCAACCCTAGAATCCCACGTTACAGGTTCAGTGGTACCTATTGACTCGACCCATAATTGATATCTCTAAGCCTCTTGCCATCTAAGGACCGACCGATGGAGGGACGGTCGGAAGAGCGAGAAAATTTCGAGAACTCGGAGGACGGCGACAGCGAAACCTTGAGCTCGGAGGATTCCGGGTCCGAAAAGAGCCTGTCCGACGTCGACGATGCGGTCCACCGGGATGAGAACGGTGAGGACGCCACCCTCGCCGCCGGCGTGGCGGGGGCGTTCAGTCCCGGCATCTCCCGATCCACGACGCCGGTTCCGACGCTGGAGCTGCGCGAGCGCGAGCACGAGCAGAAACCCAAAGACGTCGTTGCGTGGAGTGATCTGCCCGAAAAGGCCCAGCTGATCGTTATCACGCTTGCTCGTCTCAGCGAGCCCCTAACCCAGACATCGCTTCAAGTAAGCCATCCCAGATTTCCTTACCATGAAATAACTTGTGACGCCGTGATTCAGTGCATATTTCAGACGGCGTGAAACACACTTGCTGCTTGCCCGTTGTTGTTACCTACTACTATGCAAAAAAAGACTTACCCCAGTGTCGCGCAGTCGTATATGTTCTACCAGTTGAAGTGGTTTGACCCCACCCTATCGGATGCGGTCATTGCCAGCCAAGCCGGAATTCTCACCGCGAGTTTCACCGCGGCGCAGTTTTTCACGGCCCTGATATGGGGCCGAGTGGCGGATACCGCGTGGTTCGGCCGCAAGTCGGTTATCCTCATTGGCCTGCTAGGCAGCAGTAAGAAACCAGACTCTCAACATTTTAACCAAGCCAGATAACTGACACAGGGACAGTGGCGTCGTGTGTCGGCTTCGGATTCTCGACCTCCTTTCGCCAAGCCCTTGTTTTTAGGTGCCTTGGCGGGGTGACGAACGGTAATGTGGGCGTGTTGCGGACAATGTAAGGGATTAAGCGGTCGATAGATGGTCAGTACATGCTTCGCTAACTAGTAGGCAGGATTGGCGAGATTGTCCGGGAAAAGAAGTTTCAGGCGCAAGCGTTCGTCCTGCTGCCTATGTGCTTTAACATCGGCGTCATCATTGGCCCTGTCCTTGGCGGCCTCCTATCTGACCCCGCCGGCTCCTACCCCGACACGTTTGGCAACATCGAGTTCTTCCGCAAATTCCCCTACGCGACGCCGAATATCGTCAGTGCCGTGTTCCTGTGCTGCTCGCTCACGCTGGTCTGGTTGTTTCTCAAAGAGGTATGTAACTATATGCACGTGGTACTTTGCTGTCTGTACGCTTTCAAACCGTTACATTGTACATAACTCACCCCCCCGGCCCCATCATCACAGACGCACGAACTGGCCTCGGATAGGCGGGATTATGGGATATTGCTGGGACGCGCAATCACCGGGCTCTGCAGGCGGCGCAAGGAGTCAATCGCGTACACGCCCCTGCGCTCGCGGGATCCGAGCATCAGCACGGACCTGGAGATGGCGCCGGCGTCGCCGCGGGACTCGGCCGACGGCGCACTGCTGTCTGCGGCGTCCGCGTCCGCGCCCGGGCCCGCGCCCAGGACGAAGGGCCGCCGCTACACGCAGAAGCTGCCGTTCCGGCGGATCTTCACGTTCAACGTGGTCATGACGTTCGTCGCGCACTTCTTCCTCGCGTTCGGCGCCGGCACGTTCAACTCGCTCTGGGCGGTGTTCCTGTCGACCCCCGTGTACGACCCGGCGCGCCCGGAGCCGCCGGGGTTCCAGCCGCGCCTGCCGTTCCGGTTCACGGGCGGGCTGGGCCTCTCGCCGCAACGGGTGGGCAGCGCGATGGCGCTGCTCGGCGTGATTGGCATCACGCTGCAGTTCTTCGCGTACCCGCGGCTGTCGGCGCGGCTGGGGACGCTGCGGTCGTACCGGGTGTTCGCGTTCTGCTTCCCCGTGGCGTACGCGCTGATCCCGTTCCTGGCGGTGGTGCCGTCGACGACGGCGCCGCCGGGCGAGAAGACGGGACCCGGGATCTGGACGGCGATGGCGGGGCTCCTGTTCGTGCAGGTGGTCGGGCGCACGTTCGTGCTGCCCGCCCAGACCATCCTCGTCAACAACTGCTCGCCGCACCCCAGCGTGCTCGGCACGATCCACGGCTTCGGCGTCAGCGCCAGCTCCCTCGCCCGCACCATCGGCCCCATGCTCTGCGGCTGGCTCTACGGCGTCGGCCTCAGTCGCGGCTGCGTCGGCGCTGTGTTTTGGGGCCTCGCGGCCGTTGCGGTCTGTGGCTTGCTTGTGAGCTTTTGGCTGAGGGAGGGCGATGGTCACGAGATCTGGTTGGAGGGAGATGAGGAGGAGGAGGGGCGGGGGGAATAGGGGGTTGGTGGCTGGTGTACATATATGCATACTGTGTGGTGCCTGATACTGCCGAGAGTTGCTATAGATTAGATGCTATTTAGTTGCCTTACTAGATTCGTCCGTTAGAGAGATTAGATACCTACATAGGGGAGGGGAGGCATTTGTATCATTTAATAAGATCAGCAACAAATATTCATAATCTACGGTTTACCTGCATACCTACTTCTCAAGATGCTGATAAAAAATTTATGCGCATGTGCCTTGCATTATGTTAATTAGGTTAAGGTTCACGATAGAGTTGCAAGGTTGTAAGTATAATAAGTATATTGAGAAACCGACAAAGAACGTTTTGACAGCTTGTACTGATGGATGGATGCCATGGATGCCTTTTCTAGGTGAACCTGAGAGAAACAATCAATCTCATTGGTCAGCCTGGGACTCAAATCCCCCCTGTAGGGCAGCTGTAGCTGATCTGGTCCCTGGCTACCGGATACTTGTACGGAGTATATAGTTACAGCATGTACCTAGGTAGGACTGGAGGAGGAGGAGGAGGGACACAGCAGCCTGGCTGAACAGCCCTGGAGTGGGGGGACTGAGGTCAGCTCTCATTTATTAACCCCGTCCACCATCAGCTGCAGGTGCGATTCCACTTTTATTTTTATTTCCAATTTGGCAACCAAGAATGGAAAGGAGAACCTTATTTATTATTATTAGCCCTGGAGGGCAACCTCCCTCCCTGGACTGTCAGACTGTCAGAAATGTCTGGGCATGTATCAACGTACGAAGTACTTCTTAGGGAAGTATATATGTATCTATGTACCAGTGGATGCATGCTACCAGTGGACCCTTGGAGCTGCCAACTAGTAACTAACCAACCAACCAACTCCTAGGTTGTACCCCCCGGGAGCCATTCCCCATTTCCCACACCCCCGTACTATGTATTCCATAATTATTCCATACTATGTACTCCATATTTTCTATCTTATCCTCCTATTCCCAAACCAACCTTGGAAATTCTCGAACCCGTTACAACACCAGCAACCTAGGGGACCCAGACCGACCTTTGGTGGTTATTTTCCATGTATCCCGTCATTTGTGTTACCCTTCTCTAAATACCACATTCTTTACGAGACGCGGGAGAGACTAGACTAGATTAGACGGGAAGACGAGACGAGCCGAGACGAGACGAACTTCGAAGTTCATCCCGCGGTCCAAAACTAGCAATTATCGCGTTTCATCCCCATCGAGACACCACCACCACTTACCACCACCACTACCACCACCACCGCTACCGTGAACGTCACCAGTGCTACGCGCTAAATCAATAAACCGCCCCTTCTCTCTACTGCTCTCTGCTTCTTCTGCAAATATAAGCTGGGATAAGATATTTTTCTCCCTACCTCGGGCAATGGATTAGATAGTCTGCGTGTCTGGGAAGAAACGTTATTCGTTTTCTTTCCACTACTGCCCTCAGATGTTGTGCTGTGCATCTCTATCTTGTACAGATCTGCACATATAGAACACATATAGGATAGGAACTACCCCTAGGAGCTGAAGAAGCAGCAGCAGCAACAACAACAACAGCTTCAACTACAATAAACAGCTACAGCGGCTACCGTTACCGATACACCGCGAATCCAGGGCTAGAAAAGGGGCCTCCCTCTTCACGCGAGCAGATAATTGCTACTGTCCACCTGGCATCCCTACCTCCCTTAATCATAAAATTATAAGCCGATATATCACACTATATTACCATGTCCGCACCGTCCCGCGAGGACTCCGTCTCGCCAATGACGCAGAGCAACCAAATATCCTCTCCCGCTCATAGACAACGTCATCAACGCCCTTCTATTCTCCGATCTACCAGCACCCCTGCCCCGAATACCGATCATATCCCGGTCCGAGAACTGCCACTGCCCATTATATCAAATCTTGATTCGCCTGCAACATTGGCATCTGATGAGGCCACTGACTATTTGAACGGCGGGAGACCACACCCCGATTATTCTCCCGTCACTGCCTCACGCGCCTCCACCCCAGGTCCTTCCGATACTAGACGTGGCAGGGGCCCTGGCCACTTGCTGGACCTTGGAGATGCCAACCGCGATGCTTCCCCCGCGGACCCCATTTCCCCTGGTCGGCGAAGTGTTCAGTTTGCAAGGACCGATACTATGCTCGACGCGCCCCCTGAACATTCTCGCCAAGGTTCCTGGGAGGACGGAGACAATGAGAGCAGGTCCCGGAGCGAAAGATGGATGTCCAAGTTAAAGTCAACACTAGGCAGTTCCGGAGGCTTACAACCACCTAAGTCTCCGGCTGCGTCCGAGCATGCCGCCTCCACTCCCAGCTCTCCCACGACCACTCGAGCTTACCGCGTCCCGACTACACTCGAGGAACAGGAGGAAGGGAGCGATGCCGACGTTGAGGAGAGCGGCGACGAGGGCGCTACCAGTAGCCCCGCAAAGACCAAGAAGAGAAAGAGGATGCGACGTCGCTTAAAGCAGCTTGACGTTTTCACTTCCCCTAGCACCCCTAGGCTACACGACGATGTTGGTTCGCCTGTTAGACACGGTCGTCTTAACACCCTGGTTAGGAGGTCGACCATGCCTGAATCTGCTGAGCACAGAGGTGGTCTATCTGAGGGCGAAGGTCGGGATCATTTGACAGGAAGGAGGCGCCCCTGGGCTCGTGGGAGCTCCTGGATCGGAAGCCCCCATTTTCCAAACTCAGCTCGCGATGATCTCGACAGCCCTGGACCTCGGACCGTTGGTCATCGCCGCCGTATATCCGATATGTTTGGTCAGGGTGGCGCCTCCGATGGCGAATGGCTTGCGTCGCCAAGACGTCCTATGTTCGGTACCGACAAGAAAGGGGCCTTCGGTGGACAGAGATGGCGACAGGTCAAGAATACTCTGCGAATATTCGGTGGTGGGAAGAAACGGATAGACCAGTTTGATTACTACAAGTCCGCCGAGCTGATGGCTGAACTGCGGGCTATCACCCCGGCTGTCCTCATGTTCGCCAGCATGATCCAGAGAGACGACAGGGGTAACAAGCGGATCCCAGTTTTGCTCGAACAACTCAACCTACGGGTAATCGACAGTCAACCCGGGGAGGGCGGCGATAGCGACAGACACTCAGTCTTCACCATCGTATTGGAGTATGGCAGTGGCGTGAGCAGGATGAGATGGACCGTCACCCGTACAGTTTGGGAGATCTGGCAGCTTCACCTGAAATACAAGGTGTTGCAGAAAACCGACATGTCAACACAGACGGGCCCAGGCCCTCGCAAGCGCCCAAAGCAGCCTGGGTTTCCCAAGAAACTTCTGAACATCATGGGTTACACGAGGAAACTTGACTCGTCCGACGATGAGGACAAGGCTCCCGAGAACGGGACCCAAGATCCCCACGCTGACGCCACCGCTGGGGAAGCCACTGCTGGGGAGGCTACCGCCGGGGAGGCCACCAACGCCGAAAACACAGCAAGCGACAACGAAAATGAGAGGCCACCCAATACCGGCCGTAAACGGTCTCGTATAAACCAGTTTTTGCGCCGTCAGTCATCAGGCCTAGAAGGTGGGGACTCCACTCTGTCCATTCCACAAAACCCTGCGCTGGCTAGGCGGAAGAACATCGAGAAGCAGCGGAAATGGATAGAGAACTACTTGCAGGAGATGATCCACTGGCTTATGTTTCGTGCTGACAACGGCCGTCTATGCAATTTTCTTGAGCTGTCCGCTCTGGGGGTGAGACTTGCTGCCGAGGGAAGCTTCCATGGGAAGGAGTGTTTCCTGCATATTCAATCTTCCAAGGGCATAGATTTCCGGCGTGTCGTGACCCCGCAAAAGGTCATCCAGCGGCATAGTCGGAAGTGGTTCTTGGTTAGGCAGAACTACATAGCAGTCGTTGAGTCCCCCGCGACCATGAACATCTACGATGTTTACTTGGTGGATCCCACGTTCCAAATAGTCTCGAAGAAGAGCAAGTTTAGGCAACTTGGTGCCATCACCATAGGTGGCGATAAGGATAAAGGCAAGGGCAAGGCCTTGGTCGAATCAGCCGATGAAGGAAAACGCGGGAAGCACCACCACACGATCAAGCTCTACACCGCAGAGCGAAAGATCAAACTCTTTTCCCGCAACCAGACCCTGATACGCCAGTTCGAAGAATCCGTCATTGATATGCTCAAGCAGACGGAGTGGCATCAGCGTCACAGATTCGACAGCTTTGCGCCCGTGCGACGCAACGCATTCGCTCAGTGGCTCGTAGACGCCCGAGATTACATGTGGAATGTCTCCCGTGCGATCAGCATGGCCCAGGATGTCATCTACATTCACGATTGGTGGCTTAGCCCGGAGCTCTACATGCGCCGGCCAGCTTGCATCAGCCAGAAATGGCGGCTGGACCGACTTCTTCAGAGGAAAGCTAGGGAGGGCGTCAAGGTCTTCATTATCATCTACAGGAATGTGGAGCAGGCTATTCCGATTGATTCGGAGTATACCAAGTTCTCTTTGCTGAATCTGCACGACAACATCATGGTTCTGCGGTCTCCGAACCAGCTGAAGAAGAACCAGTTCTTCTATGCCCACCATGAGAAAATATGCATCGTCGACCACGATGTGGCTTTCCTAGGCGGCATCGATCTCTGCTTTGGTCGTTGGGATAACCCACAACACCCACTGGCGGATGATCGGCCCACTGGTATGGAAGACGGCGACAGCCCACGAGATGCTGATAACACTCAGCTCTTCCCCGGCAAAGACTACTCCAACCCCAGAGTCCTAGACTTCTTCAAGCTTAACGAGCCTTACGAGGAGATGTACGACCGGAGCAAGGTTCCGCGGATGCCTTGGCATGACGTTGCGATGCAAGTCGTCGGCCAGCCCGCGAGAGACCTAACCCGGCATTTTGTGCAGCGCTGGAATTATCTCCGCCGCGAACGCAAGCCCACGCGGCCGACGCCCTTCCTATTGCCTCCGCCAGATGCCAACCCATCGGATCTCGAAGCTCTGGGGCTTTCCGGAACCTGCGAAGTCCAGATGTTGCGCTCGGCGGGCGACTGGTCCCTGGGTTTACGAGAGGGCACGGAGCACAGCATCCAGTCAGCGTATGTCAGGCTCATCGAAGAGTCTGATCATTTCGTGTACATGGAGAACCAGTTCTTCATCACTAGCACCGAGACGCTGAACACTAGGGTCGTCAATCACATTGGCGACGCCCTCGTAAACAGGATCATCAAAGCTCACGAGAATGACGAAGAGTGGCAGTGCTGCATCTTAATCCCCCTAATGCCCGGTTTCCAAAACACCGTGGACCAGGCTGAGGGCAGCAGTGTGCGACTGATCATGCAGTTCCAGTACCGCAGCATCTGCCGAGGTCCTAATTCGATCTTTGGCAGGCTTCGCGAAGCCGGCATCGAGCCGGACGAGTACATCCGTTTCTTCAGTTTACGACAGTGGGATCACATCGGCAGTAACAACCACCTCGTGACTGAACAACTCTACATTCATGCCAAGACTATAATCGTGGATGACCGCGTTGCCCTGATAGGGTCCGCGAACATCAACGAGCGCTCCATGTTGGGCAACCGAGACTCGGAGGTCGCTGCGGTCGTTAGGGATACCGACATGATATGGTCGACTATGGCTGGCGAGCCCTACCGGGTCGGCCGCTTTGCGCATACCCTACGCATGCGATTGATGCGTGAACACCTGGGACTCGATGTAGATGAGATCACGGAGCAGGAGAGACTCGAGGCCCTGAGCGTCGAGGAACGCTTCGAGGCGGATATGGCTCATATATATGATGGCGAAGACGAGCCCGTTGCGGAAAGTTCTGCGAACGGCGCGCTGAACTTCCTGGCGCGGCCTCAGGCTCAGCACATGCCGAGGAGCTTCAATCACGACGCCAGCGCTGACGAGGGCGAGTATGAACGTCCATCAACTCCCTCCAGTTCATCGGACAGTTCCGATAGAGACTCGGCCGACCGTGAGTCCCGCGCCCAGGCCCTGAAGCAGGAGCGGGATGTCGAGGGCTACGGCCCCGACAACTGGAGGGCCGCGCAAGAACAGGGCATAGACCAGGGGAGAGACTCCACCATTATAGATGGGCACGAAGTCATCTTCCAGCAATCTGAGAAGAAGCCCGAGAAGTCGTCAAAGGCGCCGAACGATAAATCCAGCACTGCCCGCCATCGGTCTCCCACCAAAAACTCGCAAGATCAAGATAACGGGAAGGATAATGATAAGCTTCCTCCGACACGAGTTCGGAGACAAACTACCGACCAAATGGGCCTGCAACATGTCAGCCAGCTGCCCACGCTGCCCATCAAGGACGATACGGACATTGGTGGCCCTCCGATGCGCATAGACGAGAATGGAAAGCCCACGAATGACCCGCCTAGCAATCCATGGGCCGCGGACATCGAAGCCGTAGGCATAGACAAAGACTGCATGCGTGATCCGATCAACCCCGCCTTTTGGGAGAACGTGTGGAACAAGGCCGCCCAGAACAACACCAAGATCTACCGGCGCGTATTCCGTTGCATGCCGGATAGCGAGGTGACGACTTGGAAAGAGTATCATCAGTTCGACGACTATGCCAAGCTGTTTAAGGAGAGCATGGCGGGCCATAATAAGTCCGATGAGCAGGAGCCGAAGTCACGAGGCAGTCAAAGCGGGCCAGCGGCTGCCGCCCAGACGTCCGAGAAGGTCTCCGAGAAAGCGCAGGCCGTCAACACCGAGAACAACCCGCAAGTCCAGGTGTCGAACGAGGACGGGACGACAGTCTTGAATGAAAAGGAGGCGCCCGTCCCGGAGAACGGGCATCCGTCGGAACCTGCCGCCAAACCGATGACCCAGACCCAGGACGCGGCGGCGGACGCAGCGAAGGTGATGAACGGCAACGGCAACGGCAACGGCAACCAGCAGGACCATGAGCCGCCCTCGCCCGTCCAGCCCGGCGGCGAGATCCCCTTCCCCACGTTACCCGTGTCGGAGCCCCAGAGCGACGGCGGCACGCTCCTGGAGCCGCAGAAGTCGCGCGAGCGCGAGCGGCGGGCGACGTTCTCGTCGACGGAGAAGCCGCCGGCGGGCGAGACGCTGGGGCCCAACAGCCCCTATGCGCAAAACCAGAACACGAACACGAACACGGCGAAGCGCCGGCGCCGGGCCACGACTAGGAGCAGCCGGCGGGGCACGACGTTCCCTTACGACCTCATCGCGCGCGACGACGCCGAGGAGCTCTGCGGCTTGATCCAGGGCCACCTCGTCCAGTTCCCCTATGATTGGCTCGAGGCTGAGGAGAAGGATAATCATTGGTTGTATCAGGCTGATTTGCTTGCGCCTAAGGAAATTTAGTAAGTCCCCTTCGTCCCCTTCTTCTGCCCCCCCTTTCTTGCCTCTCACGGCATGGATATATGGATATATGTATGAGAATGTGAATACGAATGGCTAACCAACTTCTTAGTGACTAAAATACACACAACCCCGCGTTTCTCGTATATCGATCGTATTTTTGGCATAGCGCTTTTTTCTTCTGCCTTTTTTTCTCTCTTTCTTTTTGCTCCTTTCCTTGCCCTTTTCCCCTCCACCTTGCGATTGTGCTTTGGTACTGCTGTTGCCGCTTGGATATACCAACCAGTAAGGAGGTGGTGATTTGGGAGGGTTTTTTTCATTCCTCTTTTTCATAACTAGAGTCCAGTCAGTCAGTCAGTCAGTCGCATTCGGGTGGAGTTGCTTTCTTGCATTTTTTGCATAATAGAAAGAGAGGAAAAGAAAAGAAGAGAAAAGAAGAGAAAAGAAGAGAAAAGAAGAGAAAAGAAGAGAAAAGAAGAGAAAAGAAGAGAAAAGAAGAGAAAAGAAGAGAAAAGAAGAGAAAAGAAGAGAAAAGAAGAGAAAAGAAGAGAAAAGAAGAGAAAAGAAGAGAGATGGAAAGAAGAAGGTAGATGGGAAAATGCTTGAGTTGCTGGCGTGTGGATAGAGAGAGGAAAAGGAACAGAGAGGGGGAGAGAGTGTGTGTCTATGTATGCCAGTCTGTCCGTATGTGGTTGTGGTTGGTTGGTAGTGCGTGCACGCTTCCAGCCTTCCAGCCTTCCAGCCTCCAGTCTGCAGTTCTCCTACCTAGCAAGCTTCGGAGTTCAGGGGTGTTGTTATTGTCGTTATTGTTGTTCATCACTATATGTCTATCTTATGTATCCTATCTATCTTATCTTATTTATTATATAAATAACCTAGACTATCGGGCCTTTATTTCTTTTTTGAATTCTTCGTTTTTTGGTAGCAGTCGAGTACTTGATGAAGTTCATATTATTGTATCGTATCGTGCGACATGCTGTGTATATATGTGTTGAGATCGTCGATATAACGATGTGTTTCGTCTTGGAATTGAAGCTGGGGCTGTCAGGGGGGTGGCTGGAGAGGAGCTCGTAATAAAATGAGAACACAGGAATTAAAGCTGAATTGCAAAATTATGATCATACACGGAGGAAGGCGGCGTTGAAAAAAGAAGATAAAGAAAAAATAGTCATGCGCCCGAGCCGTAACCCCCGGAATGACTGCTAACTAACTAGTCCTTGTCCTATGCCTCGCACGCCCATAGACCGCAGGATATCCTTCACCCCGGCAAATTCCAGCTCCTCCAGCGTCTCGCGCCAAAGCCTCTCCGTGGCCGCCTTGCCCTCGGCGGTGTACATGATCGCGGGGAATCTGAGAGACGAGCAAGATAAGTAAAGGGTCTGGCTAATATATTCATCAAAGGACGGGCTGACTAGGATTGCAACGGGTGTAATGTGAAATTGGGGATGTGGGCGAACTACTCACGGGAAAATCTCCCAGTCCATGAGGAAACTACCGTGCGTCTCCCAAGCGTCCGCCTCCGCCGCCGCCCAGAGGTACATGTACGCGCCCTCCTCCGTCGTGCGCCCGCCTACTTTACTCATGGCCCAGAACATCAGCCGTTGGGGGCCGAAGGGCGTGTCGCGGGTCACTGTGATAGTAGTTGTTTAGTGCTTCGTCGCCGGCCAATTTCTTCGAGGGATGGGAGGAGTAAACGGAGTTGCAGAAGGATGAATGTGGAAAATCGAGCTTACAGTTGGATGACTTCACGAAGCCCGGCTCGATAGCGTTGACGACGACGCCGTTGCCGTCGGCGTCTACGAGCTCCTGCTCCCCCAGCTTCGCCAGCAGCATGTTGACCAGCGCCTTGCTCACGGCGTACCGCTCTACGCCGCCGACCCAGTTCTTCTCGTCGTCGAAGGTCGGGAGCAAGGGGTCGGCCGCGTGCGTTGCGAACTTCGCCATGTGACCCATGTTGGAACCCACGATGGTCAGGCGGCCGGGGTCGGCGCCGGGGCCTTTGAGCACCGGTAGGAGTAGGATCGCTAGGAGCGCCGTTGATAGGTAATTTGTTTGGATCGTCTCCTCGTGTTTGGTGTGTGGACTGAGCTTATGCGTGGCTAGGGCGATCCCGGCGTTAAGAATGGCGATGTCGAGGCCGCGAGCAGTTTTATTCTTCGCCCCAGCTAAGGGCGATAGGTCCGTAACACAGCGCGCCGCGAACCGCCGCACCGAATCGTAGGACACCATGTCGAGCTCCCAGACCAAGACCTCGGCGGCTGGGTCGCGGCGGGCGGCGCGCAGCGTCTCGGCGGCCCTCTCGCCCTTCTCAAGAGACCGCACCCCGATCACGAGTCGCGATGCCCCGTGCTCCAGGAACTGCTTAGCGGCCGCGAACCCGATCCCGCTGTTGGCGCCCGTCACGAGGACCGTCTTCCCGCCGAGGTCGAGGTCCGCCGACGGCGGCCGCGGCTCCGTGCGTACGTTGGACTTGAAGAACATCGAGGGCGCTGATAGCGTCGTGGGCGGTAACGTGGACGACATGTTGGAGATTTCTTCTGGTGGCCCGTCTGGTTGCTCGCCTGTGCATTGGCTGTATGCGTAGAAGCTACAGTCGCTATATATACGCTGAACCGCCGCCTCCATCTTTAGCCCATCGGTACCCATCGACATTTGGACGTGATAATGGTATTCCCCATCAACTCCTATTATGGTTGCCATTCTGCCCCTTCTCTTTTCTAGTGCTTATAGAACAAGTCTTGTGTAAACGGGTGTTTGCTTCAATCTCTCCGTCTCACGGTATCCGGCTTCGGTCAATGCAGAGAGGTCCGCTCCACTGTAATTTGGTGTTTATAAGCCAAATAAGTACCACGCAGATATTGCACAGACGCAACACTTGGGGAAAGGGGATATCGTTCTTTGCCAAAAAAAGAGTCTCCATTGACATATTGTAATGCATGATATCAAAACACCCGTCCAAGATGATTCCGTGTCCAAAGTTCGAATATTTTGATATAGCCCTATCTGCCCTATTAACAGCAATGATCTATTCTTAGAAGTCAATCGTATATATCGAGGATTGCACAAAAGCAGCCGGCTTAGAAATTTACCGTATGAACAGTCCACTAAAAGCTGCGCCAGCTACTTACGTAGATGATCCTACGATATGACCGCGGCTCGTTATATATGAGCGCGGTCCGTTATACTATTCGATAGAAACCATCCGACGGAAACCATCCGACAGATTTCTAGAAGACGAAGTACAGCCAGGTCAAATAGGGCTGGCCAATCAGAAAACGTAACTGATATACGAGCGGCGGTCAGATCGGCTTTGCTTTGAATTTGAAATGCCCGGTAATGCCATCCGATAATGAATCAAGGTGTGAATCTGTCAATAGTGGAGTTTCTAGCCCCGATCTATACCCGTCGCTTGCCCCAAAGAGGAACACAATGTGGTCTTGGGATGTAGAACCATGTTAGTGCTTACCTACCGTCGACATCGTCGGAATCCTCCTATCATACGCGTATCCAACCTCTTCCGTGATTCCCTCATGGACCCTCATCGTAGCGTCCTTCAGTTGAGGCTGTATTGTTTCCCCAAAGTGGAATACATTATGGACTTGATCCCCAGCGAAACTCGTTCTCGTGAAAATGTCACGCATCGGACACAGCAATCGTTCACGCATTAACTTAATGAAGAAAACAATATCCCTTAGGCGCCGTTCTTATCCGATATTATCGACTCGCCCATAATGGCAGGCTTCTCTTTCGTAGTTGCCGACCCTAGCACGGGAAAGACGCCGTCCACCGATCGGAAGTTGATCCGGAGCCACTGCATGAAAGGCAAGAATAAGCGCGAGGACTCGCGCCGCAGCCGCCGCCTTGCGCGACAGGCTGCAAAGCCGACGGAGCCAACCTCCCAAGATCAGCCGCAGAGCACGGGGATCTACCCGCCGCATGCAGCGCAAGTCATCTATCGGCCGAGTCCACGGGCCCTACCGCCCCTCGTTGACTCAGCCGTTCTCGAGGTGGCCACGCAGGCCGGCCTCGCGCCCGAAGAGCTCTTGTATAACTGTGAGTAGTGCGACGTTCGACAGACTTGGCAAAGACCACCCCACACCTCCTGTTCGATAGTCACTGCAGGCTGTCAGTGTCTAGTAAGAGCTGACGGATAGAGCGTGTTCGCAGATATGATTCTGAACAGGCTCAAGTTAATGATGTTCCCCACGTACAAAGTCGTGGATTTCAAGAGGATGGATCAGACGACGGACCAGTGGATACCCCGCGACGCCATCTTCGCCAACGCCGTCCTCGCCGTGACCTCGATCTACATAAATCCCAGTCCCAAGGGGCTGTCCCGCCGGTCCCCGCGCTTCCACCGCATGCGTACCATCTCCCTCCTGAACGAGCAACTCTCCCAGGACGTGGCCAAGCTGAGTCCCTCCAGGATCCACGCGACGTTCTACATCGTCATCACCCTAGGCATCATCGCCGCCGAGCTCGGCAACTACGCCGAGATCGGTGTGCACCTGTTGGGCATGAAGAGACTCATAGAACTCATCGGCGGTTTCCACTGTCCAACAGTAGAGTTGCCTTTCTATTTCGAGCTAGAACGGTGAGTTGGTGCTTCTTTGAGGCCATATACCGTGTCTTTAGTACCGACCCCAGAGCCTCCTGTCGATCATGCCCCCCCTGTCCCGCTATGGTTGGCTAGCCAATGAGATCGTGACATTTCTAACGCCCTGTGTCACTCAACAGGCTGGACCTGACGTACTCGTTAGCGACGGGTAACACGCCGCTCTTCATCAATGCCGGCATATCTAGTCCGGAGTCGCTCAGCTGGGACCCCGTTTTCGATCTAGAGCCCGAGCCGGGATCCTCCGCCTCCTCCGACGTGGAGGCGTTCGCGGCACAGATCCGGGACCCGCGCCTGGCGACGGTATTCCGGGACCTGTGCGGGGTAGCGGAGGCGGCGAACGCGCGCATGGCGCGCGGCGCCCGCGTCCCCGGGGTGCCCTTCCGACGGACCATCAGTGCGGCGCAGGCGCGGCTCCTGCTTTTGCGGGGCGGCCTCACCGATGTCGCCGACGAGTGCTTGCGTCTTGGCCTATTGGCCTTCCTCTCCGTCGCCATGTTCCAGAGCCCCGCCACTTACCGCGGCAGCCTGCACGCCCTCGCCTACGCCCGGGATCCGAGCCAGGACCGCGGCAGCGCCCACCACCATCAGCAGCAACAGAAGCAGCACGAAAACGCGAGCCCGGCAGTGGCGGGGGGTACACGGAGCCGCACCTCCTTGGTGGCGGGCCGGCACGACGAGAGCCAGGACCGCCGCCGCATGCACATCGCGTCGCAGCTGCGGGATGTGTGTCGGGCGGTCGAGCCGTCGGACCCGCATCTCCGACGCCTGCTCTTCTGGGTGCTGACGGTGGCCGCGATGTCGGTGTTCGACGTGGGTGAGGAGCCGTGGCTCGTGGGGAAGTGGGCCCACGTCGCCGGAGAGATCGGCACGGGAACGAATCACCTGCCGCCGCCGTCTTCGTCCTGGGACGCCGCACACGCGGAGCTCCGCCGCGTTATCTGGATCGACACCATCCTTGACGCGCCCGGGCGGAAGCTGTACGCGCGGCTCACTGCGCACTTGGCGACGACGTCGGCTTCGGGGCTGTGATCGCCGCCAGGAGTCCTGAAGGTCTTTGAGATCTGTATCCTTGTCCTGCCGGGTGTCTGGTGTCTGATGTTGGGTCAAGCTCTTGATATATAGATGTCCACTGTTGGCTCAGCCGTCACTATTATGAATTAAAAACAAAAAGCAAGTAACAACTTAAACATCACATGTTGGAGATAGCTGTGACTGATGCCTTAAGATTCGAAGCGACCATGCTCGCTTCCCGATCATTCGCACATCTCCCCTGCCTTTCTTTTGATACTATGCTAGACATTTATCACTTTACAATTTCAGATTACCATGTACTGCCCATCGCAGATATAGGTAGGAAGAAGCACATCGCCGCAGAACATCTCACTACAGCCCGGCCGATCTCTTAAACTCGCTTCTTCTCTTCCTCGTGGTTAGTTCACCACGGCGAATAATAAACATTATATAGGACACTAAATTGTATTATGGGCCGACGATGCACTGCATGTTTATGCATATGTACTTGTGTATGTAGGCTGGCTGACTAACTACGGTCGTCGCCCTCATGGAGTGTATAAACAAGGTGTGTCGACGACCGTGTGTCCTTCCCCGTTATTGGCTAGGGATTCTGGCAACTTGCGTAAGTATAGACATAGGCCAAGCATTCTCCTATCCAACACTGCCTTGCACCGACAATATCTATATATAAGAGCCTAGGGCCGGCGTCGATGGGATGTGAAAAGACTCAAGTAGCGACCACGGGATAGACGGGAAGATAGAAAAACAACTGTCAGCCCGCGATAAAAGGAATTATCAGTTAACTAGTAAGTGGAATGGCTACCTAGGCCAGGCGGGAAGAGAAAAAGGAAAAAAGGGATTAGTGTATGCGGTTAAAGCGGCCAACCAAGTTTGGCGAGGTCCTTTGTGTGCCTATAATAGGCGGGGTATCATATGTCTCTCTCTAAAACTCTTCTCCCCTAACTCTTACACACACTCTCTCGATGGTATGTTTCGCGGCAATCTTATGATAGGAAAAATGAAAAGACAAAGACCACCCCGACCGGAATCTACCCATGATTCGTTTAATGCGAAACTCCGCCCATTAGTATGAAAGTCAGGAAAAATAAAATAGGGTAAAGTAAAGCTCGCTCGATGATAACTCTCGAGGGGTGTAATGCTTGTCCGATGCGATCTGATCCCGCGCCACCGTGTTCCGTGGAACCCCCCCCAAAACGCCGTAAGATGGATTTGTGTGTAAATGCATGTATGCGCCGGTGTGGTGTCCCAGGAAATAATAGTACAAGGAGAAATAGTAAAGGAAAGAAAAAAGAATGGCGACAAGACTTCGACGGCCATCAACAGGAGATAACTTGGCGCATCTGGGGAAAGCCTGTTATCCAATGAGGCCCTCCCTGAGTGCATCCTCATCCACGAGGTCAGGGAGAATCTTCGGGGGAGGCAGCCTCCTTTGCGACGCAGATATGTACTCGGCGAAGCCAGGGATTGCGCCCGCCTGGTTGATACCTGGCGAGCGGCCAGTGTGTTTTTGGCCAGAGTCTTTAGAGGCCTTCGCTGAACCACCGCTCTCGCTTGCGGCAGAACTGCTACCACCACCGCCGCCGCCGCTGCCTCCGCCTCCACCCCCGCCCCAAGGCCGCCAACCCACCCATTTCCCAAGTTTCGAGGACCCGGACTGCGTCGCCGGATTTGAGGTTGAGCGGGTACTGCTTGCCGATGGTGATGAGCCATAGTAGTATTTGTCTCGCAGCATGGCGCTGCTCCTTTTCGCAGAGTCGCGCGAGATCATGGGGCGCGCCGTCACAGTGCTGCGGGCGACGATGGAGGACGTGGAGCTGTAGGGACGAAGAGTGGCTTGGCTCGGTCTGGATTTCAACGTGTGGATATCGAGCCCGCCCGTGAGAGAAATGATGGATTCCTGCGACGTCCTTCGCATTCTTGGTCTCTGCGACATACCGTCGTCGGTATCCGTGAGTAGCGAGATATTATCACTAGGCTTTTCTAGTTCCCGAGCAGACGACAACACGCCGTCTGCCGTGGTTCCGTCGGTCATCGTCGTCGTCACGCGGGGTATACCGTCCGCATCGTATGTCTCTTCAATGATGGGGTGCGTCTGAGACGAAGCTCCGGGCATTAGTGAGAGAGGCGTGGGCGCCTGGAAGCTCCGTGAGGATACGTTTGACGGTTGTTTCCGGTGCATGCTTCGCCAACTAGGGGACATCGGATCAACACTGGTCGTGGGCGACCCAGGGAACGATGTTTGTATTGAATCAAACAGGGATGAAGTCCGATGATTTGATCGAGGAGAGGTCGGAACGGAAGAGGGTGCAAAATCCGAGGGTTGGTCCGACATTATAGACCAGTGCGAGTCCCTGTGCGAGCGCGGCGCTGGGTTGGTCGAAGATGACTCGTGAGGTGGTTCGAAGGTGCCGCTCGTGAGTCCCAGGCGCTTTCTCCTCGGTTTCTTTGCTTCTGGCTTCGGCACGTGATAGTGATGGTGGATATGCAGTTCTTGAGAAAGTTTTGGTGATGTCTGCCTTGGGGGCTCCGGCGGCTCGAGTTCTGCTCTCAATGATGATGAAAGGCTCGTCTCGGCATCCCCAAGGGGCTGGTGATACGTCAGCTGATCCCGCAGGGCCTGGATCTCGTCGTGGGAGTTATAGAGCATCTCTCTCAATTCGGCAATACCGTGCTGGAGATTCGCATTATCTTGGAGGAGGTCGCGGACGAAGTGAGAGACAACGTTGCTTCCATTCTTGGTGGCGTTCAACGACTTCGCCGCAGCGGCTCCCTTCAGTCGTGCGGCTGCAGTGTTCAACTCCTTTTCCATCTCGCGCTGCCTCTCTATGCGGCCCATCATCTCTTCGTGATGCTCCCGTTCCACATTAGCCTCTTTCTCGATGCGCTCTAGTTGTTCCTGCAAGTCGTTGATTTCTCGTTCGGCGCGCTTCCACCTGGACATGGCAGTTCGGGCTTCGTCGCGGGACAGAGACAGGTTGTTCTGCAAATCGGCTTGTTCCTGCTCTAGCATGGCGAGTTGTCGTTCGAGAGCCTCGGCACGCGCCGTTTCCCCTTCCAATCTTCGAATCATTTGCTGCGAAGAAAGCAGGGTAGCCTCAAGGGATTTAATATGGCCTTCGGAGTCGTTAACGGTCGTGTTCAGGGCCTCGAGCTGGTCCAGCAAGTTCCTATTCTCCTCGATGATTTTTGCGTTCCTAGCTTCCAGATCTTTGTTGTCCATCTCCAACTGCTCGATCCGACTCGTAAGTTCCCTTCGATCGCGTTCGGCGTCTGCCATATATGCTTCATGACGGGCAAGTAGGGCCTACAAGTCAAATATTAGAAAATCTCCGAAACACCCATGCTTAACTGATTGGACGTGTTGGTATGCAATGGAGACTTGATAATAGGCGCTGGAATGCGGGGATACGAAAATGAAATAACGCGGAGGGAGACAGAGGAGAGACACAAGACATATCCCAATCATTTAAGGGCAACTTGAGTGCTCATCTGTCCTAATAGACAACTTACCTGACCCATTCGTGCTGCTGTGTGAACCTCCTTCTCCACGCTATCGAGAAGGGTGCAATTATGTCTCAGGAAGACGCAGTCAACCCTGCCACAGCAGCACCTCATTGGCACATCCGAGTCATCGGTGACGGCATCGCGGGACGCCATCGTGGGGGGTTTGATTAGAGTAGTATCGATAGCAGTATCGATAGAAGAGGTGGTGGCATCCGTGGCGGCATCCGTGGCATAAGAGGTGGCATAGGTAGTCGCAGGAAGAGGAAGTGAGGGAGGCGGAGGGTGGAGTGGATGCAGGTCAGCCATCCTGCTGTTGTGGTGTTGGTGCCTCTTTTCGCCGGGTAAGGTAAGACACCTTGAACACTCAGCATGCTGGCTGAGAGGCTGGGAGGCTGGGCCGGGCTGGACTGGGCTGAACCATTCGGATAACGGATAATGTATACAGGATAACTAGTTACAAGAATGTACAAGTTGGAAGTATTAGGCGCGGAAATAAGCAACGGCTAGACGTCGCTCCATGCGCGCCGTCGAGGTTCCGTCGGGGTGTATCGGGGTATGTGGTGTGTGTCGTGACCGAAGAGTATCGGTTCGAGGAGGGGTCAAAGTTTGAAGGTTTTGACGGGGTTCTGATGGGGTTTTGATGGGTTTTACGACGCGGCGCGACCCTCCCAGAAGAGTACAGAGTAATGGAAATTAGGCAAGACCTTTGAAGACAAGGGTATATATTTGTACGTATTTGAGTCGCGAAGAAAAGGCTAAAGAAAAAGCCTCTCGACCTATCGCGTATTTAGTGTCAAACTCCAAGGTGGGGATATAATAGGATTCTTGTTCAATCAGAGTTGATATTGATCTGATCTAAGAGAGTCTTGGGGTGTCTTGGGGGTGGGGAGGGGAGTGGAGGGGAATTTGATCTAAAGGGGAAAAGAAAAGAGAAACAATTGAAGATAATTTTCCGTTTTTTTCTTTACTTGTAGGGTTGTTTCAGACAATTTGGAGAAAAGAAAAATCTACAAAAGAAATGTTAAAGATTCAGACTGTAAGTGAGTGAGTGTGAGTGAGTGTAGTTATTAAGTAAATAAGAGTCAGGCTAGATAGACGTTATTAGTTAGGTGACATTAGGTAGTATTTTACACAATGCTTTGTACCTGACTGAAGATACCCAACTGAACAGGATGAACCTCGATAACTACTTAACTAACCCACGGAAGGGACAAGGAGGGATGGATGGGATAAGGATGGACACACACCTGCACCTGCAGTAAATCACAAGCCCGGCAGATACATACCCAGGTATGGAGATAAGTACATAAATACCCAAATCACGCATAGAAATTCATAAATGTACTTCATAACTACATGTACATACTCCCATGTCGTCATGTCATGCTCTCCAGGGCTGTCATGTGAATGGTCCGAACACACAGGGGGGATGACATGTGGAGTCACCCCTGCCTTAGTTAGAGGCTCTTGGCATTGTGGAACTATTCACGGATACATCCACATGGATGGCACAAAATGTTTATAAACATCCATTGTTCACCCTTCTACTCCGTACAATAGGTATTACTGGACTTTTCTAGGGAAACTTCATGGGCTGGTATAGAATATATTGAACTAAGGACTCACAATAAAGCAGCACACAAGCCCTGTAGGAGTAAGTATCCACATTCAAAACATTTACGGACTGTCCTTTGTTGATCTTGATTAGGTACCTGCGTAGTACCAACGCACTGATTTAGCGCCGTGATCTACACAATATATACATATATGTGGCGTAAGCCACAAGCTTTCTACCCCTGAGCCTGTCAAGCCACTGATATACCACGTAATGGCGAAATAAAAGGAGGTTAAGCCTTTTATCACTTGTTACCTCCTCATAACTGTGTCTATGGGGGCCTAAAGTTCCATTGCCACAGTGCATGATTTGGTGTGTGTTAGTTGGAATTACACAAAGAAAGTGCCCATGATACTCATGATTCCAAGGGGTGATAAACATCAGAATTTTCTAAAATAGTTGTATTGTTCGAGTTAGGGGGTTATGATATATATAGATAGATGCCTTACTGGCTAGGAGCGTCTCCTACGAACTTGCAGCAGGCTACTGACATTAGAAAATCGCTAAATCTTTTAGGAAGACTACCAGGCGAAATCGTAGTGGTCCTTGCAGTCCTTGCAGTACTTCTTTTCCTCCATGGGCGTCTTGTTGCACTTGCACTTGCAGTCGCACGTGGAGGAGGCTATCTTGACTGGTGGATGTGTTGAGTTTGGAGGTATATAAGTATATATAGTGATCTGTGTTTGAATTATTAGTACCAGAAGATGAAACTCTGGTTTGTGGTTGGTGTTGTTGGTGTTGCTTCTGTTTCTGTTGGTGGTCTGATGAGGAAAATCTGGATATAGTCTCGCCGAAAAGCGCACGAATATATACACCTAAATGATCATTTTGCTCGAAATATTCAAAGCACATACGTGCGTAACTACCTCATTCTACCTATAGATCTAGAGATGCTGTTCTCCTTTCAATCGTGGGAGTGGATGTCGACTACAAGACTCCTGTTATGATAGTTGCAGGGAGCATATGCTTGGATTCTTTCATTGCCACTACACAACCTCGTTATATGATGGTGTCAAAGAGCCTAATAGAGAACAAAGGCTTACAGTATCAATAACAACGTGATTAGGATGCTAGTCTCTTTGTTAATGCCGTCGAAGCATGGTAAATACCCGCAGCCAACCGGGCCTCGTAAATGAGGACAACGAAGACAAGCTATAGTAGCTATCTAATCCTCCCAAGGACTATCCCGGTCCCCCACGCCCAGCCACGTTCTCAGACTGTCATCCCAGCTATCTCGCTCTCTGAATCTGGCCACATATCGGTCCGAAGACATGCAGCCATACCCCCTAATCGCCTTACACACGTTAATAAAGCAATCTAACGGATATCTCTGAACGTGATTCGTCTGCTCAAAGGAGCAAACATATAATTGACCAGTACTCTTCGTACATATCCACGTCCTTTCTTCTTCAGGACGCCCACCCATGCGCCGGGAAGGCCATGGAGAATCCTAAGGAGAATTTGGTAACATCTAAAATGCCATAGTAATTCGGTTTTAAAGCAATACTGGGCCGCTGAAGTCGGTGCTGGAAAGCCCAATATTGGAGATAGAGTGGGAACTTCGACGGGGAAGTTGAGAAGCACGCCATTACACAGGCCGCAGGTTTTCAGTGCTGTTATAGGATATATGTGAAGAGGTATGTGCTTAAAGGGGTAAGCTTCATCAGAGCCTCCCTGCCGTTGCACTTATCACTGGAAATAACTATCCTAAAGCAGAAGTGCTAAGTTGAACCAAACACATCCTGATAGATGAATGCTCAATTTGTCAAGAATAAACCAAAAAAGACTAGCATTGCCACACAGCAACACTCAACACTCCCCTAACAGGAAACGAATGGAACCCAGGTGTCGCAACCAGTGTGTGGGCCCTTTTGGGCCCACCCTGGCCACCTATAAAAGGAGCACCCGGGGCTAGGTTGGGCAGATTCTTCTTCTTTTTCCTTCCTTCCCCAGAGCCGTAGCAGGGCCCTTTTGGGCCCAAAATATACGCATTTTTTGTTGCGACACCAGGTCCCCATCCTCATTCCCTTCACAGGCACCGGATGAGCTTGTCCATGCTTTAGGACTCTTTTTTTCTCTCTTGGACAAATGTATCCTTCCCTCCCCAAGTATATTGCCCCCCTGTGCCGTACGTAGGGTCCTTGTCGTAGAACATTTCGGCTTCCAGTAGCATTGCCGCCTCTTCTATTTGCTCCTGTTCCCACAACTTCCTGTCTTTCATTAGATTGACACGTCAGTATTCAATATCGATATAAACTGATTAGGGGTAAGTAGTATGTTCCATCCTTCGAGGATGCTCTTCTTTAAAAGAGAGAGACCCCTACCCGCTAGAACGGAGAGTTTCAACGAGCCTTGGTATAACGGATTGGTTTAAGATGCACGCAACATACCTTCTTCTAACTCTTTCCGGTTCCTGTACCTGCGTTTCTTCTTGTTATTATTAGTATTGTTATCTTTAGGAGCATCGCATGGCATCGTTGTCGTTATTACAGGTGAAGTTAGATTCAAATACGTATGATGGCCACTTGTTATTGTAGTTAGTATAGTTGTTGCAGCGAGTTGTTGCCTCCTCCGAGGAGAAAAAGAAAAAAAGAAGTAAAGGGAGTAGGGAAAATATGGAAGGCTGGTAAATACTACTTATATGAGTTTGTGTGTTTGTCAACTGTATGCGGGACATGTTGGACTGTCTTATACTCCTCGTGACTGAGTTGGGCTGTATTGTTAAGGTGGCGCTGATGATTGATTCACTTTCTGTACGACTACCTTCGTGACGATGATATTGAATGAACTTTATTAGTTAGGACGGTATGGTAGTCACAGCATACCTGCTCGCTAATGGTTTCCGTTTAATGAATATAAGTACGTGTAAATTTTGGCTTTAAAGCCTCCAGTGGTATAGTATTTGGATATTTCACCTCAATATTTTCCATCTTCTGAGCTGTAGTCTCGTCTCCTTTACCTATCTGCCACATCCCCAACTCAGCTGCCTTCTTTGCTAGCAATTGTTATTTGAATATCGGAACCTTATAGAGCCCCATTTTGCCATACTTATGATCTAATACCCCAAATACTTGTACATGTTGTTATGTACGACTACTATCGGAGTTCAATACTCATTCTATCAGTGACCAGCGTCGCGTTGTATAAGTAAAGAATGTGTTATTTAGAACTTGCAGCAAAATGATATAAGAACGGCCTATGGGTAGCTGCTTATCAACACTAGGATGAAAGCTGGGACTTGATCATGGTAACAGGGCTCTTGATGACAGGGCTTTAGCGGTATTGTGGAAGAGGCCAAGTTTACTCGGGTGGATATATCTGACGATAGAAATATGAAAGTGGTAAGCCGAGCTGCATTAAACGGGCAACCGGCAGGATCACCCACTACGCACTAGTTTGATAGATTACATACATGTCCAGTCTGACCAGTGATTAAATGGATGGATATAATCCCCTGTATAGTCCCGCAGTGGCTGCCTACCATGCCCTTTAATAGGCGAGTTCCCCGAAAATAGCGGTGGCGATCCAGACTAGTCCCCAAACTCCAACGCTGAAACAACCCGAGTCTCCTCTACATAGAAAACATAAGAAGGGATCAATGATACAAGAGAAGATTGGTACTTATCAAGAATCTATTACCATACTAGTTCAAGCAAGTTTAACCTTTTAAGTATTCAACTTGATCACGCTTTCGTCATCACGGCTTACTTGGCGTTCAAATCGTACCTAGTCAGCCCGGTGCGGTGCTAACCCCCACACCCCGCGATGCCATCAGGGGTTCCCCGCATCCCCCACAATGCCAGCGCCATGGCGTGGTGACTAGCCAATGCCGATTCTAAGGCTCGGGGCGCCTGCGGAGAGGATCGGTGAATGCTTAGAGCTACTCTCCCCCAAACTTCCAACTGCAACCCTTTTATATCCTCTCAGCAGGTCTCCTGCATTTCTCCAATAGATCTGCCCATTCACTTCCTGATCTCCAAGCCCTGGTATCTGAAATCTGATTGCACAGCTGCTCGTCTTCTCGCCCCCAATCCGTGCAAATCTATCATGACTTCCAGCCTCGATGCGCCGGAAACGGCGAAAACCGAGCGCGGCTACCACGAACATGGGCTTCGAGCGGAGGTCGAACACATCGATGCGCTGGCCACGGCCCCGGGGACGACCTTGGAATCGTTCGCCCACCTCGACGACAAGAAGATTCTGCGCAAGGTTTGAGGCTGCCCACAATCACGACCCTCTTCCAAAGGGGCATGAAGCTGTACGGTCCTAACTCTGTATGATCTAGATGGATATTCGCCTGATTCCAATGCTTGCCCTCCTCTACCTGCTGTCGTTCCTGGACCGGGGTAACATTGGCAATGCGAAGATAGAGGGGCTGCAGGAGGACCTCGGCATGTCTGCAGACGAGTATAACTGGTGCTTGACTGCCTTCTTTTTCACATACGCCGCCTTTGAGGTGCCGAGTAACCTGCTCCTGAAGAAGCTACGCCCGTCGAGGTGGCTTCCGGCTATCATGATTGCGGTACGTGAGGTTCTCCCGAAGGTCTTCATAGAGAGATCATCTACTAACCGTCCTGATTGTAGTGGGGAACGGTCATGACATTGATGGGCATCGTCAAGAACTTTCATGGCTTACTTGTCGCAAGACTGTTCTGGTATGTGCGAAAAGACTGTACTATCCTCGTAGCTATGCAGTACTAACGGGCAGCAGTACGTGTACCCAGCCAGCAGGACAGGGACCCACAACGTCGGTTGAAAACCCATAGGGTACAGGGTTCGGGTCACTAACAAGTGGTGAACAGTGGGCATGACAGAAGCTGGGCTATTCCCCGGCATAGCAGTATGACTCTAACCCCGCCAATACTATGTGCTTGATGCTAATTAGCCTAGTACTATCTCACTATGTGGTATTGCCGCCACGAGATCCAACTTCGCCAAGTATGAACACCAGTTGTCATATTCCTGTTTGGCCGGTAGTAGTAGCTAATGAATGCGAACCTAGGCCTTGTTCTTCTCAGCTGCGTCGATAGCGGGCGCCTTTAGCGGTCTCCTTGCCTTCGGTATCGCCAAGATGGATGGCATCGGAAACTTGGAGGGGTGGCGGTGGATCTTCATACTCGAAGGGATCGTGACTGTGGGTCCAAGGTAGATATCTAACGAGAGCATGTCATGATGATACTAACAAGTCGGCCGGCTAGGTTGTTGTCGCCGTCTTGGCTTTCTTCGTACTGCACGACTTCCCCGAGACGGCCACGTTCCTTACCGAAGAGGAGCGCGCGTTCGTGGTTTACCGTCTGAAGTACCAAGGTCAAGTCAAGGAGAAGGAGTCGGGGCGACCACTTGTCGCCGAGGCCGAGGAATTCCAGTGGAAATACGTGCTAGACGCGTTCAAAGACTGGCAGATCTGGGTTAACATCTTTGTCTATTGGGGAGTAAGTCGACCCGTTTAGTCCCGACCCTCCTCCGGGCCTTGAGACTAATATCAGCACTTAACAAGATCGTCTGCCCGCTGTATGGTATCAGCCTTTTCCTACCGACGATTATTCGGAACCTGGGGTACTCTTCGAGCACGGCGCAGCTCATGACCGTGCCGATCTACATCACGGCTGCGATATTGGCGGTCGTCTTCGCCTACATATCGGACCGCGCGGGCAAGCGAAGCCCTTTTATCATTGGGTTCCTGCTTATGATGATTGTCGGTTTCTCTATGTAAGCCTAACCCACAGTAGCCCCGGCAAAGACGCCACCGAGGAAATGGGGAAAGGAATTCATTTCGCTGACATAGAGAAGGTGCATATCGACGACGAACTCGCGCGTCATCTACGGCGGTGTCTTCGTGTGCGCCTGCGCCATCTACCCGGCGTTTCCGGGCATCATTGCATGGCTGTCGAATAACCTGGCTG
Organism: Eutypella sp. D-1; assembly: GCA_023313575.1. NCBI lineage: Eukaryota > Fungi > Ascomycota > Sordariomycetes > Xylariales > Diatrypaceae > Eutypella > Eutypella sp. D-1. Next base: position 580,290 of record JAJTTP010000013.1, on the reverse strand, counting down.
GTAGCTACAAGCGCAGCGCCGGCATGGCCCTTCAGATCGGCATTGGCAACCTGGGTGGCGCAATGGCGTCCAACTTCTACCGCCAAAAGGACTCTCCGCGCTACGTGCTCGGCCACGCACTGGAACTAGGGTTCATCAGTGTCGGCATCCTCGCCGCCGCCATCCAAGTGACCATGTACGTCATGATCAACAGAAAGAGGGACAGGGCCCTCCGCGACGGTGCCGAGTCCCGATATACGCCCGGTGAACTGTCTGCCAAGGGTGATAGGGCTGTCACCTTCAGGTACATGTACTAGTTGTATTTGACTGCAAGGGTAGATTTCGTGGATGACATAGACCTGCGACGGGTTTAGACATATGACGAATAACGCTATATCTCTATCATATAGAGCATCTATACAAGTCTGGATATACTGGATGTAGGGTCCGGCTGGGCTGTAGATAGATACCCTGATTATCTATGGCATACGAGAAGCACCATGGTGGTTGGTTGCGGTAACTAGGAAACTTGGGTCTTAAAAAGGGTATATTCAAATAAAGTCATGTGGGATGCACGCAAATAACCACCGCCAAAACGGACCAAAACCAGATATGTAGGTATAAATCAAAGATCTGCTTCGAACTGAAAGAGGAATTACTTATTTCTTCCCCGTCGTGGCCTTCGCGAGGCGGACGAGGTCTGTGTCTGAGAGCGGGTCCTTCTCGAACCCGCCGACGACCTGGTCGATCATGACGCGCGAGAGCTCCACAACCCCGATGCTGTGGATACCCGTGACGCCCGCGATGATGGGGCCCATGGCAGCTCTCAGACGAGCGTCCGGTGCGTTGATCATGCCCGGCTTGGCGGCGACGACCTCGACTCCTTCGTGTGTCTTGCCGCGCGCTATGATCTTGGTCTCGCCCTCGCCCTATGCATGTCCTAATTAGCCGAGAGATGTGACTGATGGAAGAGGTAGGGAAATGAATAACGCACCCGCATGAGGGAGTAGTCGCCAAGCAGCCACGGCTTCTTAGTCTGGTCGCGCTCGGCGTTCGCGCCGCTCATGTACAGGAACCGGAACGGCCGTGCGACACCGGCCTCACACATGGCATCGAGTCCGGGCGGGAGCGGTGTCCTGGCAAATGCGCGCGACTTCCTTGCTGTCAAGGCTGAGTGCTTTCCGGCCAGGGACGACAGCGACGGTCCTTCAGTGACGTTGTTTTAGCCCAGCAGCCCAAGAAGTGAATATGTGAAAGGCGAGGGAAGAAAGACGGTTGGAACTTGGAACCAGGTGAAAAGAGGGGGCTCTACCATATACAACCATTAGCGCCGGCAAATTCCCTCCTCGCCTCGTCGGGGTAGTCGGCAGCGGATGTGGGGTAATCAGTTATCACGACGGAGCGGAGCTTGTCGGCGTCGACGCCGTCGGGGGCGGTGACGGGCTTGCGGGCCACGGCCACTACCGTGGTGATGTCATCTCGGGCCAGACACTGACGTACGACCTCCGTACCCACGAACCCCGTAGCGCCTGTGACGATGAGCTTCATTTTCTTTTTCGTTTCGCTGTTTTTAACTTGAAAGTATCAGAACGAAAACGATGGTGCGTGCTGTTCGACTTGAGTGTATGAATTAATTAATACCGAAGCTAAAGAGATCCAAGTAAGTACTTATACTCGCTGCCTATTTAATGGCGATGCTATGGATGAAGGCGCAGCGGGTATTTGGAGGCTTGTCGGCCTATCGCCTTCGGAGACTGCATAGCCAGCGGCCGCCTTTGAACAGGGGGCCCCGAAGGGCGTACAAGGTATCTATAATTATGAGTATAACACCCCGGGGGAGAGGGGTGGGGAGTTAAATCCGCCTATCACCGATTGCTCCGGCTTGAACCTATCATCATAACTGCGACAGCGGATCAATATCCCCTTGGCATCCTTTATCGACCATTCCTGGCGAAGGTACATGTACGCATCATTAATCCAGCCAGTCATCAGTTGCAGGGAGCCTTCCTCCTAATTAAGCATTGTAAAACTGGTTCGCTCCTACGCTTAAGAGTTTAAGAAGCGTCATCTACTAAACGAGCCACCCATACAGATAATCTACGTAACCAGCCAGACATATTCTGGTGGGCGGAAATGGAGAAACTCGTACATACATGTTCATCTTCCGGATTGCTCGACGGAAACAAAGGCTGTATATTTACATAATGATTTCAGCACCGAATCCTACGAACCTCGACTTGCATATACGTATATATATTAGTTTACCTACACGCGTAGACGTGGTAGTTGCTGGCTTATAGAAGCTACCTTCGATATGAACGAACTATTACCCTATAGTCCACTTGACATAACTATTAAGGACGTTGGCGACGGCCTTAATGAACTAATAGGGCTGATGGCTATTGCCGCCGAGGCCCGACGGATTGGAATGGACTGATTCGGTGCTTATCGCGTGGAAGTGGTGGAATTTGTGATGCAATTCCGCATTGAAGTCTGCCTAGGGCAGGATTGTGGGGTGAAGGGTGCTCAATTTTCTGGGCATGGTGTTTGGTGCTTGGTGAGGCAAGGTAAAGCCTAAAAGCGCTTACTGGCAGCTTCGCTCATTCATCCAAGTTGACAGTGGACACCATAATATCCACACTTCGAACACTCAGCCGAGAGCAGCGCACTCCCCCAATTGGCAAAGCCGCCGTGCTCGATCGTCTACGCTGCTGTCTTAGCCACGGCATGAGCGCGGGAGACCGCGGCCTGTATGGGAGCTGCATGGAAAGGCGCAGGCAATTTTCTTTTCTTGAGGTGGGAGACGTAATTACTGCTGTAAGCCAGTTTGTACCAAGGGGGGGGAGGGGGATTCTTAAAGAGAGTAGTCTCCATGTAGAGTACTAGGCATAATCATGACCTAAGATCGCCAGGTATCGTCTTTAGAGTCACTCCAAGCGCGATGGAACGGGATTCTAGAGACGAAAGGGTGTATACAGGCTGGCTTTCTCCCTCGAACGGCGTTCGCCGACTTATCGCAACTACCCCTTCCTCAAGGACGACATACCATTTCGGAGCCTACTATGCTACTGGTATCTTGCGTCCGACCGCAGCACATCGGGCCTTTTCAATAGAGACAGGCTGCCTAGAAGAGCTCCCATTTCGGCAGGCTCGGTTTCGGCGACCAGCCGCCCGCTCATCCCGGGACCATACGACGGGCCGAGTGCGCTATCCTAGCCGGGCCTGAGAACATGCGCTCACGCGGCAGGGTTAGGTACTCGACTCCAACGCATGGAAATTGATCGGGCCCGGCCTCATTCCCGGGCCACGACGCATGACGGCGCTTCTCATCTAAGTGGATATGGCTATATTACGACTCGAAGTAGTGCGCGGTGCCCAGACCTTGGAGGGGGGTCTAGTTGAGTAAGGTAAAGTAAAGCGGACATATATGCCCTTTGCCTGGACACGCGATACGCCTCTCCCGCAATCTTCAACGGTGCTGAAAGTGGGTATAGTATAGCCTGCTTTAATATATGTGCGATTCCTGGGCCGTATTGTGGAGATGGACCTCGCCGCTGTCTATTCGCCTCGGCGATAGTTGCACTATTGGGCCTCGAGTCCCAGGGTTTCAAGGCGGGCCCGCTTTCAAGAGCTTGGAGGCGATCGGTCTATGGTTGATCGGCTTCGAGGAGTAAGTCATTCTGTTGGTATTTGCCTTTTCATGGAAGGGCCTGGAAAGCTGATGGGATTGTGTCGGATAATGACGTGGGGTTTATATGAGTCCTTAATGCGTGAAGGACGTATGTGGATGTATGGAAACATTAGCTACCGTTGAAGCTCGGGGACTCCTGAAGTCGCCCCGCACCCCTCTCCTCAACCCACTAGTCAAGGCTTACAGGAAGCTACGCATTGCACATATCAGGTAGGATTACCAGGCTACCACCACGAGAATGAACTGAACTGGAATAGATGAACGCATTATCGACTGGTTCGCGACCAACCCCGAGGCTTCTCATTATGTCACAATTATGTATGTTAAGTCCCGAGCCAAACATCCAATATCCGTGGCGCCGGACTCCGGTTCTTCGACCACCCCTATAATGCACCGCCCTTCCCTTCCTCCCGCCCATCCACCCAATTACGTGACAAGGGTGGGATCACCGAGCCGGGTGATACCGTAGAAACACGACGTTTGAACTCCGTGTACGTAAAGTTCCCAATCGCGACGTGGAAAAGTAAGTGGTGAATATTAACAAGAAGAGAAATTAAAAAGCCACATAGTCAATCTTTCGCACCCATCTAAGCGCACCCCCAACCACATCTTTCATTCCAGGAGGGTCATCCAGCCCATTGCTGCGAGGGCGGATCCGATGACAATGGCAGTCAAAATACCGGCACCGACCTTGTCTGCTGTTGTAATATCCTTATGATAGGGTTCCAAGGTCCCACCGCCCTGGCCAGCGTCGAAGTTTCCGGCGCTAGTACCGCCAGTGGAGTTGGTGACGGGAGCATCAGCCGAAACGTGGAGTAGGGAGGTCACGGCAGCGAGTACATTCATGGTCTGACCTGCTCCTTTAGATCCGTCGTATTTTCCCGACGACCACATGAAGCCGCAGGTGCGACCATCAGTGCCACCAGTGCACTGCGTAACAGCGGCTTGTGCTGATTTCTTTAAGACGGGCAAGATCTTGTCCGCCGTGAAGGGAGCGATCTGGGTTGTCTGCGTCATCCATCGATGGTCGTAGCCCTTGAAGCTGAGCATATCGGTCGTACAGCTCTGGTGTTGTTCGCAAGAGGCCTCAACAGCTATGTCATTGGGGAAGAAAACGCCCAGGGTAGCGTCAAGCAAGCCCTCGACGCGATCCTTCCACTTGGAATCACCATTTGTGTAGTTGTACATATGAGCGGCACCGAGAAGGTATATGGCATTGTTATATGAAAATTGGGCCCGGTTGATGTCGGTGCAGTTGGTCTCGACGTGGGCACCATCAAATATGTTGTACTTGTCGTCCATGAAGCCGACTTCGCGGACCCAATCCCAGGTCTTCTCGGCCCAGTCGGCGTATGTGCTGTTGTCTAGGTAGCGGGCAAGGCGGGCACCGAGGTTGAAGAAGCAACCGTTGGCGATGCTATTCTTGTAGTTATAGCCGTTGTTCGCGAAAGGGATCTGCCAGCGCAGGCCACCACCGCACGTCTTGTCGTGGCGCGAGGGGTCAGCTTGGGTGTTGAAGACAGCCTGGGCTAGGGACAACCACTGCGGCTGATCCTTTGGAGGGTCCGGGAAATTCTCCTCGGCGGCTTGCATTGCGGACATGCCCCAGAAACCCTGATCGTCATTGCCAAGCGAAGCCGTGTAGTTCGGAGGTTGATAATCCTGGTTCGGCCCCACTTGATGCAGCATGGCTTGGCTCACGACATCGTTGTACGTCTCGTCGCCGGTGTAGTGCCAATAATCAATCATGGTACCCCAAAGAGCGCCGCCCTCCCACCAGTAATAGTCGCCTGCTGGAGGGGGACCCGGGAGAATACCGGGTGTCTGACCGGACTCATTGCCATGGTAGTAGGTCATCAAGTCATAGGCAAGCGTCTTGGCGGACTGTTTGATGGCATCTAAGAGCGCATGGGGATATGAGCATGGACCACGAATTGAGAAAAAGTCTTTAAGTTAGCAGGGGCCGTGTAACTTACCATCGGAATCAATGGAGAATACGGTCTGCTGGGCGGAGACGGCGCCCAGCAGGGCAGCCACAATGCAGTGGACGAAAATCATGCTTCGCAAAAGTTTATCAGATGCAGGTGCAGATGTAGAGACGGAGTATGGGGATTATGCCGATGAAGAAGGTTCCAAGTTGAATACAAAAGTGCACATGCTACTTAGGTACGCAAGATATGATTGTACGGGCGCTACAAACGGATATCGCGTAAAGAGAAAGATGTGGATTGATGGATGAAGGCTTGTGAGTCCCAACGAGTGGTTTAACTGTATTCCAGGTTATGACTACAACGGGTTGGGTAGGAAATCCCCAACTAGCTCATCGTATTCGCGCAATAGAACGCACGCAAATGAAAATGAACAGATTATTAAGAGGCGCAACGACCACGCAACATAATGAGATTGGTAGTTAGGATGGTAGAATAGAATGACACGGCACTGGGTTGAGGGTAGAATTGAGGAGGAGAGGGGTGCCAAGGCGGTTATGGTTGTGGTTGTGGTTGTTGTTATTCTGATGGTTATGGTGATTTAGGTGACCGGGATGGGCGATGGGTGGAAATGTGGGAGAGTAATAGATCCAGTATGCAGGTGGATAAGAGAATAACTTTACTTTTACTTACATATGTATGTATGGGTCTGGGAGCAACCTTGATTGGGAACATTTAACCAGGCAGTTGCTAGGGAAAGAAGGGAGGCATGGATACCATGCTCTGCAATTGTTCTATCATGCATGTACTCGTAAGCACCCACCTTCTAATGAGTGATTGAGTAACCGGAACATGTACCTTAAAGTACTGTTTCGAAATGGTAGGCTGGGATTGCAAGCATGGAAATATTGTGCGATACATTCTCCCCGTATCCCTGATATCGCCGGCCAGCGCCATGCCGAATTGCCGTTACACATTGTACCTGCCCAAACGTATGTTGTGTATGTCGGTACTTCGTACGTGCCTACAGCTTGACCGATCCCTTTTATGGGATGGCCTCTATTTTACTATTGGTTGACAGTGGAAAAAAACGAGTCACTAGATGGGCCCGACAAACTGGGAAACAATTCTTTTGCAGAGGTGCGAACGGCGGCGCTCGTCGTCTAGATATACCTATAACTGGTGACTACTCTGTACATCATCAGCCACCATTACGACTCCTCCTCTCGCCCTAATTTTCTTTGGGTTACATTCACATTGTTGGTGGGTAGCGAAGTGTCAAAATACGAATTAGGACTTTCATTGTAGAATCATTAGCAGAGTAACCACCATGTTTGCCATGTCTGCCTGTTATACGAGATTGGTATTTACCAACAGTCAAGACTGTCGATCATTCATTGGGATGCTTAGGATGACGTGGAACACGGTATGTGAATGAAGTACTAGGAAGCGTGACGAAATGATCTCACTCGGTTATCTTAATCCTTTCATGGAAACAAAAATTGCAAAGCCTTCTTCTATCCGAGCGCCCTGGTGCCCTGCCAAGATCGGGGTGAGTGAGACAAGCTTTCACTATGCCATTGCTTGCTTAGATCCCGGCTGGGCAGCTGAGCTTGGCATAGGAATTCCCCCGGACCCCAGGGCCAAGACTTCTCTAATCCATTGTTCTCCATCGTGGGTCCATTCCGAACTGTGGATCTCTCAAAACTGGCCTGTGCATCACAAGCCATCCTCTCCGCTACATTCTGCACTTCTGATGACGAATATGCAATGAAAAGTCTGTGTGAGGACTGTCAAGCGTATGGAAACACTGATAATGAGCGAAAGAACGTCTATTCACGATGATCACAACGCTGACTTCGTGTATCTGGTGGAGGTACGACCAGCCACAAAGTCAGTGATCAGTGAATCTATCTAGCAACGTGGAGATGAAAAGGGAAGAAACTAAATACAAAGCCACCCGTAGCGAGGGATATAGCTATAGTGCCAAAAGTGGGCCCAAACAATGGAATTATGGGCCCCAACAAGGACAGCCTCTGACGGTCTCTGTTCCCGAAGTCACAAGTTTGTAGAGCCTGTAGGGGTAGAGATAGCAGGGCAAAAGATGTTGTATTGGGCAGAGTTTTAACGCTACAGTCTGCCACTGTGTGAATCCATATCACCACCCCATAAACCCTTCGACAATTATGGGCAACTACCACGCAAGTAAGATCAACGGGCCAAGGGTCAATTAGCGTGTGGACATACTTCTGTTTCATGATCTCAACAGGGCCCTTACTTTTTTTAGGCTTGCCCCGTTAATGTCGACTGGATCTACTCTATATATGGTCCCCAACCCGCCTTGATCCCGACTTCAGAAGTTTCCAGACTTCTTCATAGCGCCTCGCAAGCTGTACGGAATAGGTTTCCAGCAAGCCAATGCGTAATGGGATTACAATATCACCCGCATCCAACTTCAGCTCAGGTTCGACTGTAACTGTCCAAGTCCTCGGGAACGTCGAAACAGTATAGTTCGAAAGGTGGGGAAGCGATGGCTTCCACATATCTTTTAGGTGCCAGGTATCGCTCCAGCCTCCGGTTGATAGTATCGTAACCTGACTGCATATGACTGACTTGCCCAACCCCGCCGAAGAAGACGTCCTACGCACATCAAGCCGAACAACAGCTTTGTTCGCAGCTGTCTGGGCTCTCTTAACCTTCTGCTCAACCTCCAACATGAGAGCGAAGTACTCATGGTCAGAATTGTCTTCCCTTAACCACTGACGGGAAATCTGATTCTCGCACTGCCATGGATTGCACTTTCGAAACCCCACATCAAACAGCGACCACTGCTTAATAGAATATTCTTCTTCCATGCTTGGTTCGAACAAGACTAAAACTGTCCAGTCATGTGCATGATGCTTCCTCCAACATTTCTTGTTAATGTTCCAAAGGCTATTGCTGTCACTTTCCCTTATCCTAGAGACATAAATCCTCTCTGAAGGGGGTACCGCGTTTTCGCTAATGCGTGGGCAAATGGAAAGTGGTGCGGATGGCCGGTAGCACCTTTCGTATAACGCATCATTGCCAGCATAGACCATCCTTCGTAATGGGAGGTACAACCTCTCATCAGGCACTTGAGTTTCAAGCCGGCAATTCAACATACACAGGACATATTCTTCCCAAAGATATTCCTTGTCTGTATGGGGGAGCCTGAAGAGCGGCAATTGTAACGAGAGGCCGAAGTTCGATAGAGTGAACATGGTGTCTGCAATGCTTTCAGTTGAGGGTTCGCAGGGGACCACGCTTTCTGCTCCCTTAAAAGCCGACGGCGATGGCGCCATGATGCTAATGTCCCCCTGACGCCGTGGAACTGACACATCGATGCAATTCCAAGCGAATATGGATTGGTCGGTAGAAACTTTCATGATTTCCTCCTGCAGCCGGATAAAAGCTCTACTGCCTTCACCGTACAGCAAAGGCATATTGATATCGAATATTCCAAGCAGGCAGTACGCCATGTCCTCTATTCGCGTGGTTTGCCTTGATGAGGCCCAAGACATTCTCCTTGCAATACTTGCTTCCAAGTAAAGCTTCTCATAAACGAGATACTGTACAGGGATGTTCGTAATGGCTGCGATATCCTTAACGAAAGTATTCATTATCGGCAGTATGTAGTCGCCTGCCGTGTATTGCCACATCCTTGATTCTCTTGGCGGAGGAGGATGTTTCCGAAATTCACCGATTGGTACCCATTCTCGTGAGAAAAAAGCAAGGAGTCCCGGGGCGATTAGCTCCTGTAGCGTCCAACCCCGGGTTACCCACCGAGACGCCTTGATCTGCTTTAAAATTGAAGCCGAGACTGCATCAACCTCCTCCCCGGAAGCATGCATTCTAGGGTGCACATACACGTCCGAGAGGTAAACGTAACAGACGCAGGAGGCCTTGTACCAGGCAAACATGGAGTTGATCGCCTCCGACAACTCAGAGCTGCTGCTCTTGTCTATGCAGACCGTGTCTACCCACAGGTATTTCCACCCATCATTCAAAGCTTGCCTGGAGGCCTCTTCGATCTTCCGGTACCCGGCTCTTGTATCTTGGCCTTGGCGACGCTGCCACTCTACGTATGTGGGCTCGTCGGCTCCCCAAGTGTGTGATCTATCCAGCAACACTATGTATCAGCAATTCTAGCCCACCCTGGATTATGAATTCAATCGCCTAAGCCCCGCCTAATGCGATATTGAGGAATAGGATACCCACAAGATGGCATAATCCGGAATACCATCGCCGAAGAACTCTTCCAACTCCAGACTCTGCGTATTGATGAGACGCATGTTGTGCACAGAATACGACAATCGGAATTTTAAATGACGTTTCGCTGTGGCCTGTTGTTCATCGACAACGGAACTCCTCTAGTATAGATGAAAAATTTTATAACTTCTATTTTCGAAGGGAAGAAGCTGGGAACTGAGGATGAATGTTAGCAAGGCTGTGGAAAGCCTGTATGCATGCACATCTTATATTAGGTAATCTCTTGGCCTACTACCTTGGTCGCTCTGATGAGGGCAAAAAACGCCTAACCTCCAGTTCCTCCAGGGCCAGCCAAGCCTGCGTAAAGACGCCACAACAGTGAAGACTGCCTTGCTCCAGATCGCTATGCACCTGCAATATTTTATCCCACTACATAATGATCAATATTCATGGGCATATATTATAATCATGATTTGTTTAGTATGAGTACCTTGATGCGCTACTGTCAACTACTCGCTCAGGTGATTTGCTAAGCAGCAGGGATACATTGCGCGATCCGACCTCAGGGACATCATTTTAAGCTCTGTCGATAATTCCTGCTTTCTTGATGAGACTGACGAGCAAGGGAGGCTCAGGATGACCAGATAAAATTGGCTGGGATCTGGGCTCCTTAGAATCGGCAGCACGGATTCCCACTCTATGGAGCAGATCTTAATCGCTAATAATCCCGCCCTCTCCCCTCCGGTAATACCCAGTCCTTAGGTCTTTTCTATATAGTATCCTAACGCGAAAGATCCTCGCGGATGGCCCGGTATAGTGCTTCCGCCGGGCGGGAAAAGGCTGCTGCGGGTATCACTGCTCGCCTGCTTGCAGCGACCATCATCCTCTTTATGACTAAGCACCGCCTATATTGGTTCGGGCAGGGCACGGTGTGTTTGAGAATTCGAGATATATAATTGATATGGCAGTCTTCAAGTAGAGCATTAGCTTGCTCATAGTAGTGGTAAGTATATCACGTCCGGCGGCACCAGGGGAGGGCGAAACCAAGCTTGTAAGGAATGCGTGTGCTGGAAGTTCAGCCAGTATGGTTTATGATCGCCGTTTTGTGTTTTGCAGGCGTCTATCATGTGCTCTACGTCCAGGCGTTCCAATGGCCGTATATCAGGGAGTGAGGAGCTGTTGGCGAACAATATGAGGATAGACCTCAGTGACTGGCAGGTCCGGGGGAACTCCCTAAAGCACGCAGCAATGTCAACCCATGAAGACCAGATGATGGCCACATGAGCTACGCCCGGCCAAGCCACAGCATCCAGGGCCTCTAGAAGCTCGTTCGCTTCGCTGGCGAGACCGAGAAAGAGAATTTCGGTCTCAGAGTGAAGCCAGAGATGATCGTCCGGTGGAATCTGAATCTGCGCACAGATCTTCGTCATTGCCAGCCGTGCTTCATAGCACACCTGACCGATAGAAAATGCCCCGTGGATGAGAGACCATGGTTCAGTGTGTTGGTCGCGCCTTGCGACCGCTACGGCTGACCATTCGGTTAAAGCAATGTGCCAGATCTTTTGCCTTATCTCCGGAGGTAAGCTGGTAAATAGCTGGAACATAGCGGTGGCTTTTGATTATTGGTTCCCGAGCGTAAATGAGGTAGGTAGGTGTTCGTGGATAGGATTCTTCAAGAATGTTGGAGGTTGGAGAAGATTGAGACCTTATTATAGTGGGGGGCTTCTAGACTGCTTACGTCCACTGGGTAAGCGCTAACTGCCTCCCTAGGTACCTAGAGATGTTACACGTTCTATTCAGGTCAGTGCTGTGACGCTAAAAAGCCAGCCTAAAAGGGGGGTTAACAGCGCCTAGCTACCACTAAAGATAATTTGCGTCGATAGATATAACTATATCCTACTTCTCTGCATACTTCTTGCAATCATTTGGAATCAGGAAATAAATCCCCTACGATTTACATGACACCCTTTTATTATCTTTAAACCTAAGATACCATACAGGGTGTGTGTGTGTAGAAGTCATCTAGTCCTTTCATCGCCTCCCGGAAAAGATACAGCCTCACTCTAGTATACAACATGCTAGAGACAATAATCAACTCAGTCGACGAATACGCCGTGAAGCATATATCCGGTATCTTATCAACTGCCCACGTGCCCTCATTCCTCTGGGGTGACTATGTCCTTATTATATATGGAGTTCCTTCAATTATAGGGGTGAGCAGTCTGTCCTCCGTAGTCGGAATATTCAATGCTGATCTGTATAGGGGATCGACTTCGTGGTGCCAGATGAAAAGCTATCAACTGCCGTGTCGGTGCTCAAGAAATCTAGCTTACGACCATGTCCAGAGCCTTCATTATGCGTCGTGTCCAAAGAGACCAGGCAGTCACCAGTTCCGGCATTTCATATGCACATAGACGGGCACGACGTGAGCGTCTCTCTGCGAGCGCACTCCGAGACTCTGTGGTTTGCTCCTGCGCCAGGGGGCCCCGATCCCGCTTGGAAGCCTTACTACATCTCGGCATCCGACCCTTCACTACCTGGGCCGAGGCCAGGACGGGGCCAAGGCGCGTTCTCCTCTGACGGGCCCGAGGTCCTGATTCCTCGGGCGCATGTTCTTTTGGAGGCGTATATCCGCCTCACTAGCTATTTCCGCGAAGATTTCGCTAGCTTTTTCCTTAGCATGGTCAATTACATAGAAGAGTATGTAGAATGTGATGGGTTGGTGGATGAGAGACTGCTCTCACACCACTGCAGAACATTTTGGGATGAAATTAGGAAGGGTCAGCGTCCAGTGAGAGAACTTGTTAATGAGCTCCAGCTCGCACTGGGCGATGCTCCAAATTTGGAATCTAACGACAGTTCGAATGCTTCAAAGGGATAATATATTCGGGGTATTAGAGACCAATTATCGCGCTCAGAAAACCGAATTCATGGATATAGGCTTGGAATCGTATATTTGCATGTCAAGGCAAAGGATCACTAGATCAAGGTTGAGGGACGCCCCTAACCCCCTATTTATCCTAGCGATCACCGGACTTAAAGTCCCCTGCTCTACTATATCCGATCCTGTCTACCATTATACAATAGCACCACCTGAGTGAGGCTCAACTGACCGTGTCAGTACTAGTACATTTAATTAAGATATTACTAATGGGACGAAATATCCTATTAAAATTCAAGATGCAATGAGTTTCCATAGAGCGGTGGTAGGAAGGCCAAAATGCGGGACGGTGTGGCTCGAGGGAAACTATAGGTGCGGGTTGGTTCTATGTACCGTAATAATATCTAAGCAGAGCCGCGACTCTTTGACGTACATGATCCTTTCAATCTTACCCGTCCCGCGCTACCATATTGCCACAAGAAAAAGGCTGACTGGTTGGCTTACATGAGGCTCGGTCAAGTTTCGTCAATGAGCCGCGTTGTTAGGGATCTTGGGCGTAGAGTGAAAGATAGTAGCCGGGGAGTCACAGTGGAGGCGCTATAGTATAGGTAGAGGTCGAATAGTTATTGAACTCTGGCCCTCTACTAGAACCGCAGGGGGCGAAGCCCCCTATTTATAGATAATTCTAGTCTATCGCAGCCTGTAGAACAGGGGGGGAGGGCGCTGGTAGCGCCCCTATCCCTTTGTCACGTGACACGCGTGCACCTGCTACTACTCTAGCAAATTCGCCCTTCAAAGCGAATAGCATCTATCCACCGATAATTACCCCCTTTATGCGGGCATGCGCGTTTTATTACTAACTATAAATACGGGAGCAGTGAAAGTTAAGCAAAGAGCACGAACTTTGCCGGAGCTGACGGACTTACCTACCTTACCCAATCAATGAGAAATATGTATCAAAGCATGTGTTGTTTCCCCAACCAAAACCGGTGATACTCGTACCATGGAAGATTTGGGACCAGTTTCATGATATAGTTGTTGAGTGGAGAACTAATAGCGTAAGCCTAGTAATCTGCTTTCCTCGCCTTCGCAATCCTCCTGGAAGCCGATATTCTCGCTAATCAATAGCTTGGTCGTTTTCCTTTATCATTCACAACAGCCATGCTGCTAGACTGGCAAGAGGGGCAACCCAGAAAACACCCAATGGCTTGTATGCCCCAATTCTGAAGTACCCCCAACCTTCACGCAAACCACCCAGCACCAAAACAGCCAGCATACCTTTCTCCTCTAACGTCGTCGGACCCCCGGTCTTCGCCCATCTCCAGTTCAGTAACGCTAGGAATTGCTGATATTAGTTCACCTGATACCGGAAAGGGTAGTGTGTATCAACGGCCTACTGACCTCCCAAATAGAAAGTTACATTCATATAGTCCCAACCGGCGTAGCCGCTTTGTCGCGCAACTGCAGGTAGGCCGTCCCACGATTTGTATAGGCCGTCTGAGAAGCCCATCTTGATATGGCCAGCTGAGGAGACCAAGGCGAGCGCCACGCTGCTCTTGAATAAAAACGATTTGATATCCGCAGATGCCATGGCGATGGTCAGCTGAGAGAAGTATTGTATGATCGTCGCGATACCTAGTGAGGCAACAGTTAAACAATTCTGTTCTTGCTCAAGGAGAGAAGAGAAAACCAGCTAAACAAACGCGGGACGTCTGGCCTATATAGGGGCGCAAGCGGCTTACTTATGTAAGTAAACTACTTGGTGCTGTGGCATTGATGCAGCAGATGCAGTAAGCCATGAATGTTCACACTTATTGCTATAGGGCCCCCATTAGACCCACCACACCCACCTAAGTAGTTGGTGACAGGATGGGTCTGGTCTACAATAGGCCGCTAAGAGCGACGCGGGGCACAGTTATAAGGCCACTTGGATAGCAACACGTAAATAAAAGGCACTGGAGAATATTAAAGGCGCAATAATTAATCGAACAATTAGCTAAGATGACAGACTTAATAAATGAGTGGAAAAACGGAAAGGCACTTGGATAGAAATTGTGATTTATCCTAAAAAGAGCTTCGTTGTAACCCTCCATGTTGCCCTCATGGATAAAGCAACAGAGGTTGTCGAGCCCGGCCGGCTCTCTATAAAGAATGGTCCCATCACAATGGTTCACTCAAACGTTTCGGCGATAGGCTTTTGCCGTGACTAGTGAGATTTTCCTTCGCTTCTGATATAATATCTCCGAATCGGTCAATCAAACATCCGCTGATCTACTCGAGCTAGCCTAATCCAGAGATCCCGTAAGCGAACCCAAGCCTTCGGTTTCCAATGCCGGGGATGATCGATGCTCCGATCGCTTTTGCATACCAGATATCAAAGACCGTGGGTGCTCTGAATAGCAGCGTAGACGATTTTGGCAATTGCCAGGACCTTCTCCTCCTGAAACTTTCTTGCCACAACTTGGACACCGACAGGTGCCCCGTCGTAGATGTCTGGATCATCTGGCGGAATATGTCACCTCAAGTCACACCAAAAGCCCAGCTAAAATGGATAGAATGCTTACAGGATTGCCAGTTGAGCCGGTCCTGGTCTCCCAAGGGTTCATACGAGTCATCAAAGACATCGACTTTCTTGTCTGCTTGTGTGACGGGAATCACGGCGACCGAATAGTTCATCAGATTCATTGCTTCGGTATATCCTGTATTGCCATTCAACGTCGTTTCCCATGTTACCCTTGAGCACATCCAAGACTCACCTGTGTGGTAGAATTTGCCCGGAATCACGGCCACATGCGGTGCAACAGGCATAATGACAGCATCGACAGCATGGCCTTGAAACATGTCAGCCCTAGACGTGCATTTAGGTTAATGTAGTGGAACATACCGTCCAAGCCCGCCGTGGAATTCCAGTAGTCGGAATATTGCCGCTCGTAATCGAGGCCCTGAAGAGTCAAGTCCTGGTACTCTAGCAAGCCCATCGGTGGCCGAAGCTTAAAGGAATCCCTCAATTCTGGAATCAACGGCTCCCCTGACAGATCGAGATGGTGATGAACATCACGTGCCCCGTCAGCCTCTAGGAAAGATACCTTCATAGTGATTTACCTAAGCAAAGTTTGTCCATAGAGTTATGGGCTTCGATATATTATTCAGCTTACATGAACTCGCTTGGCTGTCGCCTGTGACGGAGGTACCCAATCTACCACCTACCGAAGAGTGTTAGCGAGGCAATCCCCAGATATCCATTGAGGCTGCGTCGGAAGATAATACCCTGTGGCCAGAGCTTTTGAGGGCATCATGGACCCTGTGCAGCCCTCTAAGAATAGGGGGATGGGGACCCACAACCCCATCCGACCATAATGTCCCTATCTTAAGAGCCTGTGCAGTGGATTTGGCATGACCTTGCGGATCCACTCGAGACATGTAAGAGTCCATAATCTCCTGGCGGAAAGGAATCGGCACAACAGCTGGGTCGCATTGCCAGGGCTTTGTGCTAAGGACGGACTTCAGTAATATCTCCAGAGCATCCAGCGATGTCCCCAGGAACCCGACAGTTGAGCGATATGTGTTTTGTCCAGGATTCGTATTTGCGACGTCGCGATACGTTAGGCGCTCTGGAGTCGGCTTGATAGAAAAGACGCCGCAAAATCCCGCTGGGATACGAACCGACCCCCCAATGTCAGTACCAACCCCGAGAGAACTCCCACCTAACGCCATCAGCGCAGCTTCACCTCCAGACGACCCCCCACAAGACAGATTTTGGTTTCGGGGGTTTAGCGTTTGTCCAATGAGGTTGTTTTTTGTCTCTCCGAAGAGCAGCGTTTGTGGGAGGCTAGTCTTGCAGAACAAGATCGCTCCCAATGACAAGAGTTCCGTGACAATCTGACTCTCGACTTTGTGACTCTCTTCTGGGTCCGAGATACCGAGGTTGCTCCCTATCCAACCCACATATCCCATTGTAGTGTCGATGCCCTTGACATGAAACTGGTCTTTTAGACTGATGGGAAGGCCATGCAGGGGCCCAACAGTCTTGTTATGTTTAGCATAATACTCATCCAAGTACTTGGCTCGATCGAGTGCTTGGTCGAAGAGGATTTCGTGAAGGCAGTTATTCTGTAGATGCATTGGTTATCAATGACTTGGAATAAGTCGTATCGGTGACTGGACGAACGATCTGATGGGCAACAGCTGCTGTCTTACAGAAAGCGGTTGTAACCTCAGTCGCGGATAGCTTTCCACTACTGATATCCTTAAGGATCGTCAAGCTTTGCATGGTAGTGATGGAAATCGTATTTCTATCAAGAAGTCCGTGTACAAATGAACCGGTGATATCACGCTGTTGACGAGCTCGTTCCAGATCCCCGGGCGCGAGTCTCCATTGTGGTTTGATCTTGGCAAAGGTCGCTGCTCGTTTCGCAGCCGCCTTGGTTTCCCATGACATTTGATGCATCCTCGTGGCAGAAGAAGTGCAACGGGCCTTCACAGTCACAGCAGATATCGATAGCTTTGGATTGAAACGGCGGGGTTCAAGTTGAAAGTTGCATGGTAAGTTGATGCGGGGAAGAGGGTGATTTGAGAGAACCAGGGTATGGAACAAGGGATACTGACAAGGCTTGAACATGTGACTTATCTCATGCATAGTTTCCTGATTGGGCGGAAAGATTTTGTAAACATGTTGAAACAATGCGCCTCTGGCATTTACGTCCTAACTTATACGCTACTTGTACTTCACATCATTTCACGATATAGCCGATATAAATGAGATTCTATGGTGCCTGATGCCGCTTGCCTAGAGCCCTACCCTCAGTTCGTTTTGACTGAGATATACACTCAGTAAAGAGACGTGGAAACGAATCTGTGTAATTAACTAGAATCGTAGACTAGCTAGGAAAGTAACAGCAAGGGAGAATACTGGCTCCAACATGCTGAGATCATAATAAAGGAGACATTTTTGTAGCGGCACACGAGTTAATCCCTAAAATGGGGAGACGCCATACGCACCCAGCACTTTCCCAACATCATCATCTTTTCCCCCTTTGATTACGGACGCAACACGTTCGCCGCCCTGCCACGGCTCAGTAGCATTCCTGTTTCTCAGAGAGTCAGGATCGCCGGTAAAGTTCGTGGCGCAAAGCCCTGGGTCCGCGCCGAATACCAAGAAGCCTTCCGGCTTCAGCCGGGTGAAATACATAACCATCATCATGTTGAGTGCGGCCTTGCTAGTGCGATACTCTGTCCCCAAAGGGTTATAGTACGGCGAGCTAGGATCCGCCGCGTGCCTAATTGAGCCCATGCTCGACGTGACGAAGACAAGGCGGGCTGGCTTGTGCTCCGCCTTGCGCAACAGGCCCAAAAAGGCCTCAGTCACACTCAAAGAGCCAACTACATTGGTCTCGAGAACACGACGGAATGCCTCGCGGGTTGGTGGGTTAGCCATGGAAATGATCCCCGCGTTGTTGACGAGGACGTCAAGCCTGCCGTATTCGAATGCCACCCGCGACGCCGCGGCGTCAACTGACTGGTCGTCTGTAACGTCGATCTGAATTGCCGACGCACTACCTTTAATCCCTTCCGTGGCTTGGAGATCTTTGGCTGCGGCTTCCCCTCTGGAGAGATCTCGAGAGCCTAGGACAACGTGGTATTGCTCAGAGAAAAGTAGACTTTTCGCAGTTTCGTATCCAACACCCTGGTTTCCGCCTAGGTTATTGACATTAGCGTATGGAACCGTAAAGATTCAACATCCTAGTTAACTTACCCGTGATGAATACTACCCTTTTGCATACTGGAATCATCGTGGCTGTTGCAGTTTGATTTGTTTCTAACATGGCCATGGTAACCCAAGTTTAGACATTCTCGCGTAGAGTCGTAGAGTAATTCTGATTGTATAGTGTCTCATATAGGCGCTCCAGTAGTCCTTTCGATTACGCGACCGGGAAGTAACTTAATAGCCTAACTTTGTAATGAATAATGCTTTACATTCCATGCGGGTTCTTACTGTCCCTTTCATAAAGCCCGTGGCACGGACTTAACTCGTGACTTAAGTCCGTCATGGTAATACAAGGAGAAATGTATGTTGCTGGCCTGTTGATCTAAGGGATACGATAACTATAATCAAGATGTAACAAACTCATCTTCAGCGTTCAATATTAGGCTTATACTATTTCTTTGTTGCAAGTAGCATGGTGCCATCTCATACTTGTCACCATTAGTAAGGCAGGCTTCTGATTTCAGGTAAGCTACTGTAAAGTTTGACTGCATTATCAAGGATATAACGCTTAAGAAATCGAAGTACCAGATATATGGTATAAATCATATGCTAGCATATAGAAGTGACACACTACCTGGGCAGGGTCTAGGGCTACGGGTATCCCCTTACTTATTACGTACCTTAGCGATAACCGGACTTAAGATCCATTGCTCTACTATATCCGACCTTTCCTACCATAGAAAACTTCCACCTAAGCAAGGATGAACTAACTGATAAAAATAGACGGTCGAGGAAGCAGTACGTACCAGGGTGAGACTAGTCGGCATGTGGGTCGACAAAATTAAAACATAGCCCAGAGAGGGTAACTTAGATAGCCGTTGATTCCCTTTTTGAAGCACTACCTACGTTTACAAATCGGGGACATATGGATGGTTATTTAGTCACTACTTCACAATTTAGAATGTATCAAATGTACAACCATATACCTAATATACTCAAGATACATTTTATTAGGCATGACCGCGCTCCAGATTATGTCCGACCTCCATCTCGAGAGTCCTAAATCCTACGACATTTTCGACATCATTCCCAAGGCACCATACCTGGCCCTTCTTGGCGATGTTGGATATCTCGTGCGCCACGAGGCGGAGTACCTAACGTTCCTCAAGCAGCAGCTAGTGAAATTTCGCGCCGTGCTCCTGGTGCTAGGCAATCACGAGCCTTGGCACTCGACATGGGTCGACTGCCTGCAGCTGGCGCGACGCTGGGAGCTGGAGGTTCGCCAAGATCGGGAGAGACAACCTGGACTTGGCGAGCTTGTAGTCTTGGACCGTGACAAGTACGAGATCAAGACTCAATCAGGGGACACCATCATCGTCCTGGGCTGCACCCTGTTTTCTCGCGTGCCGGGCGAGGCTGCCGAGGTTGTCAGTTTCGGCGTCAACGACTTCTACCATACGGCGGATTGGACCGTGGAGAGGCATAACGAGGCGTTTGAGCGCGATTTGGCTTGGTTGAACGCGGAAACCACGGCACTGCAGGACACCGGACATTCTCTCGTCATACTCACGCATTACAGCCCGACTTTAGACGAGCGGGCGGCCGATCCGAGGCATAGATCAAGCGCCATTTCGTCCGGGTTCGCGACTGATCTCAGCACCGCTGCGTGTTGGCAGAGCAATGATGTTAAACTGTGGGCTTTTGGTCACACACACTTCAATTGCGATTTCGTCGACGACGCCACCGGCAAGCGAATCGTTGCGAATCAGCGTGGCTACTATTTTTCTCAGTCACAGGGGTTTTTGCAAGATAAGGTGGTCGAAATATGATAGAAATGAACGACGTTAAATCTTACTGTGAGGATTGATACCTAGCGCCTAGGTACCAGCCTATGCCGAGTTTTATTAAGTCTACTACAGTATACCAAATGTGCACCATGCCTTAGCGTCATCATTCGAGTTCGCACCACTACATATTCCTAATCGTAAAGATTTGAGAGTTACAGCGGTTCGTGATGGCATTTAAATGAAGTTTTGCTTCTTGGAGATCATGTACTTTCCGGCATTGACATTTTCACTTGATGGTCCCAGTAATGGAGCTATCGAATAGGAGTAGACTAGTAGTAAAGATGTGGGGCGTCTTGCCCCTATCTACCCCTATTCCTAGCGCACCTAGGACATGATGCCAAGGAGCTTTACGAGCGACAAACGGAATCTGGGTTACTCCGAGAAGGAAACTATAGCGATAGCCACTTGCATGTTCAGTTCAATTGTTCCCTTAGCCATCCAAACGGGAGCATTCGCCTAGCTCATACACACCGGCGGAAAAGGCAGTTTTGTTGAGCCTAAAGCCGGTTTGACAGATCAACAAGTTCCATATGACTCACCCCGACGCTCCCAACTTATCCCTGCACATCGGCTTCATCATCCCTCTTCTCTCCCTCCTTGACTACTTCCGTGCTTCCCTCCCAGCCCCATTCACGCTTCAAAGTATCGAGCCACTGTGATACGGGGACAAGCTCACTGTCCACGTGAACGCCGCCCTCAAACCTTCCCCCGACCCGCACGTTTCCCTTGAGACATTCCAACCACTCCCGCTTCTCGCGCTTAGGTAGGCATAGCCAGTCGTGGTTTTCGTTGCATAAGAACCCGTCGAATGTGAATACCTTCTCGCCGCGCTTCAGCCTCCCTAGGCATTCCTCGCAGAACGCCGTGTCGTAGCAGTACCTACACAGGTATATCGCATTCTCATGGTTCCAACGCCGACTACAGAACCCATCGCACCTAAGGAATTCACTCAATCGATCCACAGCACCCACTGCCAGATTGAGTCTTTCCCGAACTTCCTCTAAGCCATGTGTGGCGCCAGTATTCGTCATGTCATCGCCGTTCGAGGCAAGGGTTAAAAGACGTTCCACGTGTTGCAGAGCAGATTTGAGTTTCTCGGATAGTTCTGCGGTTTCAGATAGCTCCTCTTTTACCGCTTCTTGTAGATCGCGACTGGCGTCTCTCGCCGGGTTCGAGTCGAAATCCAATATCCATTCAAGTGCACTGCTCTCAGGCGGTTCGCCCAACAGGTTAGAATATGCTGCTACAACGTTAACATCATCATCGCAATGCGTCAAAGCCATTCCCAGGCGACCATAAGCCTCGAGATCATTCTGAATCTCAGCATCGGAGAGCATATCTAACGCAGAGCGTATGCTTCCTTGGAGTACGTTTCTTGCCTCACTGCGAGCATTATCGGCAGTGTAAAAGGAAGCCAAATATATTTTGGCCCCGCCAATAGCAGATGGCGGCTCCTTTTCGACTAGGGCTCGCATGGCCTGGACATGCCTCTCCCTATGGAGAGAGTTCATCTCGGTCCTCGTTTGATCGAAGTGATATGCGCTGATAAACCATACTGCTTGTGCTCTTGGCCAGTCACGTGTATACACAGTATACTCCCCGAGGCATCTTGTCCAGGAATCGAGCGCGGAACCAACGAAGGCGTCATTGCCCTGGAAACGTCGAGCAATGCCTTCGTATAGCAATAATCCCGCCGTGGCATATGTTTGCTCCTCTTCTTGAGCACCATCAATGGCAGCTTTCATCTCCTGGAGAAAGAACAGAAGACTGTCAACATTTCCATGTATGAAGGACAGCCATTTCAAAATCAGTTCGTTGGACTCATCATCATAAACCAACTTTTGAAGGATTTCAGTCAATAAGCCACGCTTGTATTGATTATTTGGATCCTTAGCGATATGGTTCCAGTGCTTTGCGTAACCCTCCAAGTAGTTGTGCAGGAGACAGTTCTTAAGTATCCTGAACTGGATTTCCACATCGCTAGAGTTTAACTCAAGCACCTTGTTGGTGTATTCAATCGCGGGTTGTTTTTGGTCAAGTCGATGGTACCACTCCGAAAGCCGAATGTAGGCGTTGGCGAGCCTTTCCTCATTGCGCGACTCTTCTTTCTCTGCCAACTCTGCTGCCTTCTTCATCTCAACGACTGCCAGTTGGATGTTCTCGGGGTCGTTTGAGTCGTTTACGATACAGTAAGCAAGTCTCTCGTAGACTAAGGGGCTCTGGTTGTTGAGTTCGATGGATTGACGGTACGATGAAACCGCCAGGGCGCGCTCATCCTTGCTGTAGTAGGTGTCGCCTAATCGCTGATACCATTGCCAATCGGCTTCTTCCATCCTGAAGAATTCCCTTCGACACCATTCTTCGACTTCGGCCACGGTCACCTTATCTGCCTTTGAGCTCGCAACGCTTGTGGTGTCACTTTTGGTAGATTTGCTGTCTGGAACCGGACTGTTTTCATCGTCGTTTAGCCCCACCTGTTCTAAGTTAGTTGAAATTTGAACCACTTTGTTCGCACAGTTGCGCCATAGGCAAAATCAAAGACTGGTTCCTTACCATTATGAGGTAGTCCTCGAGCCATTCATATACCGCTGGTGCTTCCCAGGTACTGTCCCGCAGCCAGCGGTTGGCCATCATTTTCATGATGTCCGAAAGCAATGGACGTGCGGGCGTCTTGTGTACCTTCACTTCCCTCACCCAACTGTATTCGCGTGCGCCGAGATGGCGCGTGACGGCTTCGTCGGCTAGCCAATCCAGAAATACGTTGACCTCTTCCTTTTTCCCGTACCAAACCACCCAGTCACAGCTGCCCCAGTGCTTCTCAATATTGGTGCTTACGAACAGGCTGATGAGCCCGTCCCCAATCTCACGCTGTTCTGAGGGCTTAAGCATGTTCAGCCCATCCTGTGACATTAGACTTTTAAGATCCCCTAGGTGGTCTGGCAGGAAGCTTAGCGCGTATACCCCGAGAGCTCCCGTTTTGGGATTTGGGTCATCGGATATGAGACGAAGCATACGCCTGACAATCGTAAGGTGTGCATCGAACTCGTTGACTTGAATCATTTCCTTAGCTGCTCTTAAGCTTTCACTATCCTCATAGACAAAGTCCCACTTGTTGGACTCCTGCATCAATTGCCAGAGGAAATTCTGGACGCTAGTACGGTCAGCTTTGGTGATGGTGATGGTACCAGAGAACATGGGTGTTTCGTCCATGCTTCTAGGCTCCAATCTTCGTTTTATCAAGAGGTCTCTCATCCCATCGACCACTTCAACGGATCCAGTATCCGACACTTTAAATATCTTGGCGTACTTCGTCTTCAGTTTCTTCTCCAGTGGTTGTATGGAGTGTTTGCGGAAACGGAGAAACTTGTCCATTAGTCAAACGTTGAAACCCTTCTAATGATTCGAGAACGACTTACTAGAGCTGCCTTTAGTCTGTCCACGGTAGCGTTGATATTCTTGATGAATAGGGTCCATATTAACAACTCATTGAGCTCACTGATGTCTTGTGGACTTAACGTGGCTTGTAACTCGTTGATTTGCGATTGGAGCATTGCGTTCTGATCCTCACGGGATGTTTCAAGTATGCTCTCGACTTGTTGCTCGGTGCCATCATTATCGATAATGTTGCGGAGGCTTTCTAAGGCAGTATTGACCTTGTAGTAATTGCCCTTCACGTGAGTGGAGAGTTGGTCAAGAACCTTTCCTTTTATCCTTGTCGAGTCCTCGTCCAATTCCTGCAGCATGTCCATTTTCTTAAGTGCATCGTCGATGTACACCCGAAGGTCTCTATGGTTGTATACCTCAACCTTAACCTCGGAATGCGAGAAGAGTAGCGGTGGCTCAAGTGCCTCGGGCCTCACAGAGATGAGTACCCTAACGGATGACTTGACTTGCTCTATTTGCTGCATGATTTCCTTCAAGCCTTCCCATGCTTCTCTCGCACGGACCCCTAGATCCGCCACCCCGTCAAAACGGAGGTAGTGCGCTGTCTGCCCTCTTGGGGCGCCAATACACAGGAACTCCCAAAGCTTCACACTTGTGGCATCTTTGAAGAAACGGTCATTGGCATCTTTCCTATCACAAGCTTGCGATAGGGTCTTTTCAAAGGCACTATCTTGTTCCGCAAGCTGGTAGGCCATCGTCTTCATGGCGGTGTGGACGGGTTTTGTATCATCCTCATCCTTCCCAGTTCCACTCTTGCCTGTGGTAAAGAAATAGCTACCAATCAAGACTCGAGATGATTGTCCACCGCCAGACTGGTATTTTTCGTGTAACTGATGTAGAATTATTGACGCAAGAACGGATTTCCCGGTGTTAGGGCCGCCGCACAGAAAGAGGACATTGCTGCTGTCGGAATTTTCATGGTCCATCCATTTTGAGAGCTCGGCGTGACTCGAAATCCAGTCTCCTGTCCCGGGAACAGAGACTTCCCAAAGCTTGTCAGAGACTTTGGCTGATGATGTCCTCGCCGCATCGCTAATCTTGAATTTGTCCTGTAGCTTCTTCAAGCGGTCTCTACTACCCTCTTCTCTTTTACGCTTCTCGTCTGAGTCCTTGAGGCTTATGACATTGGCTTGGGTGTCTAGCACCGCTTGTTCTGTGCGATATGCCCTGTCGATAATGATTTTAAGCTTGCTATTAGAGTCGGAAGCAAGTTGCAAGATTTGAGTGCCTTGTATTTGGCTGTGGGTTTCTGAAAGGGTTCTCAAGCGGTCCAGCTGTTCCTTGACACCCGAGTCGTCCTTGAGCAGAATAAGCTTTGCTTTGACCTTGAGTTTCATTCTGAAAGAAGTAGATTCTCGGAGAAGGATAGACAATTTGCAGATCTCAACAAAACAGATCATCATCTTGTGTATGGCCAGCAGGAGCTCAGAGTCAAGGTTATCGAATTCCTCCATCCGATCGTACATTGTGAATTGGCTCAACGTAGGGCCGATTGACTCAAACAGTCCGTTTACCGCGGTATGGAAGCCACGGATCTCCTGTGGGATGTCCAGCAGCAAGGAGATCGCATTGAAGCACATGCTTGAGGCGGGAAACTACAACTCCCCGTGTTAGTTGCAAATCGTGGAGAAGCCCGGTTGTATTAGTCTTACCACCATATCCGCTGCCTGTGAGGCTATTCCACCAAACACCTTGAGACACTCAATAACACACAAACCTCCATTTTTGAATCTCTCAAGCGTTGTATCCTCTTCTAGCTCTTGCGTGGCCGAAATATTCTGGCTTTGTCTGATCGCTATAATACAGTCGTCAAGTGTCGTGGGTGGACTTTTCTGAATAGACTTGCCTGTCTGCTTTGAGAAGTCGGCAGCGGCAGCCTGCCACATCGCTTCAAACTTTCGCGCCATATCTCATTTCGGGGACCCTTAACAGAACGAAAAGGGGTACCCAGGACAGAAGGATAAAGATTGCAGTGACATGGTGAGATCAGGGTGGCAGCAGCACTCTATATTTTAAATTGTCCATGATCAACATGGGTACGGTACCCATATCTCCTTATACACTTGCTGCAGCTTATATCTTACCAAGCTTACATAGACATTCAAACGATGCTTTTCACCGAATAATGTTCGACGAATAAGATCAACCCCGCGCTTGATGTTACATTCGTCTAGTGTTTCTCTATCGTTCACTGGATCGTGTACGTTGCTTATTGGCCTAGTTCGTTTCAGCTGCTGCACCTAGCGGCTTCTGGGCATATTAGCTTAGCATTGGTATAAATGCCGCGCCGGTGGTGGAAACGCCCCTAGTATGTGGTTTAGGTGTCATCGCGTCGAGAAAAAAAAAAGAAATACCAGGCCGCTCGCAGTCTTACGGTTGGATATTCGTATTCTCTATCTCGTTAATAACGGCTACTGCTGATGCAGCAATATCGTAGCAACTATAGTTATATATTATTACGGATGTAAGCTGGTACGCTACCTGAACCGCGCGCTAACTCTGATCACTAAAGGCTACTAGCGATGTATACCTAAGTATATCGCGCATAAAGTAATGCATTAAATAATTAGGGTTATAAGGCTGGCTTTTAATCGATTAGCTGCCGCTTTAAGAGTTTAGTGTATTACTTATCCACTATTATATGTCTTTTAAAAAGTATTTTATTATAATTTTTATATTATAAGTGCCTTGTATTAAAAGTTTAATATGCAATTATAACCAGTTATTATGTTTATTACTTATTTATTAACTTATAATAAAAAAAATATAAAATTTTATTAAATAGCCGTTTTATAAACATAATACCGGTTGATTAAATACGATAATTTAAAAATATAATAATTTAAAAAAACGATATATATTATATTAAAAAATAAATATAAATTAAAAACTTAATTAAAACATTAAAGCTTAAGCAGCGTATTAATAGCGGTAATATAACGTATATAAAGCAATTTATATATTACCGGGCGCTTTCGGCTATTATTACCACCTTTAAAAAAAGGAGGCAGCAGGGCGCTAGCGGTAACAGTAATAAGGGCGGCAGTAATAATAAATATTAATACGACATTAACGTAACGTTTATAATTTATATATATTACGGGAGTTAATATATTATTATTAATATTAATATTAATATTAATATTAACGGTAATATTATATTAATATAACGTTATTATACCGTTTATAAAGTTAAATTATAAACTTATTATTATTATTATTAATATATTATATATTAACGTTTTTAATACGTTAATAAAACGGTATATAAAAGGAAATATATATTTTTAAAAAAATAATTTTTATTAATTTATTATAATCCAGGTAAACCTTAGCCGTTTTTTAAGCCGTTTTCGATAAAGATTTATTATTTTAATTATTTAAGCGGTAAAAAAGTAATAACGTAACGGGATAATAATAATTTAAAAAACAAAATTTAAAATTACGATAAATAAATAATTATAATAAATAAATAAATACGATATTATTTAAGCTTTTACCCGGGATCGGGAAAAATAAAACCGGGTTAATAAATGCGTTAATATTTAATATTCGGTTTTATTTGTAATTAAACCCGGGTAAATATCCGGGTAAAATATATTTTATTAAAATTATTATAACGATAATGTATTATTAACGTAACGTTATTATTATAAATATATTATTTTAAAATTAAAATTATAAAAATTTATAAATAAAATATTAAACGTTTTAAATATTTTATATTTTATTTTATTTTTATTTTTATTGTTTTAAATTTTTAAAATAATTATATTTATTAAAAGGGTAAAATTTTAATAATATAATATTAAAAACGCGTCGATATTATTATAAAAACGTAATATAATTAAGGTATACGGGTTTTTTTTATTTAACGGTTTACCGTATAAATAGTAAACCGTAAAAATACCGCATGTTATTATGTATATAAGTTAAACGGTGTAAAATTAATAATAATAATAATTAAAGTATTAACGTTTTAATTATATATTACCCGTAATATATAACCGGCTTAAACGGTTTAATTAAGCTTTAAACTATTTTATAAAAACCGTATTATATTTTATATAAAAAACGGTAAATAAAAAAAAGCCGTTAAATTTAATAATTAATTACGGTAAAATACTTATATTATAAATAATAATAATAAAAAAGTTTAAAAAAAACCGGTTAAAACCTTAATACGTTTTTAAATAACCGATATAATAATTTATATATATTTTATTAATTTATAAAATAAATTATTTATAAATATAATACCGGTTAAATAAATATAATAATTTAAAATTATAATACTTTTTTTAAAAAATATACGTTATATTAAAAAATAAATATAAATTAAAGGTTTAATTAAAACGTTAACGCTTTAATTATATATTACCCGTAATATATAAGCGGTTTAAACGGTTTAATTAAACTTTAAATTATTTAATTTTATATTTCATAATATTTAATTTTTAATTATAATAATTATAATAGTTATAACGGCTGGTCTATTCCTAATTATTAGTCCAGTCGAGGGATTTATGTTAGCAGGAGTGTTAGGGGTTTTAAGCAATAAGTAATCACGTCTGGTGATAATAAAAAAAAAGGTGCTTTAAATAATTAAGTTATATTATAAGTTAATAAGCTTAAAAATTATTTAAAAAAAAGGTAATAAACGTAATTATATACTATTTATATCCTTTATTCCTAACATTGGAATATGATATTAAATATTAAATTATTAAAATAGCTAAGCTATCCAGGTTATTTAAAATTATTAGGATAGCTAGGCTATCCAGGCTATCCTTCTTATCACGTGACCCAAGTATGGCTTATTTTATCGTATCTATCCCTTCTAATGCCATGGTTAAGGATTGTTTATGCCAATCCTATTTAGGCCCAATAACCTAACCAGGTTATAACAATAGTTATAATAACTTTAATTAAATAAATAATTAATAATAACCCCGATGTTATAACCTGGCTAAGTTATTAGGCTTAAATAAGATTAGCATAAATAATCCCTAACCATGGTATTAAAAGGGATAGCTACGATAAGATAAGCTATATTTAGGTTACGTAATAAAAAGGATAGCTTGGATAGCCCAGCTATCTTAACAATTTAACATTTAATATTACATTCCGGTATTAAAAACAAAGGATATAAATAATATATAACTATATTTATTACCTTTTTTTAAATATTTTTAAGCTTATTAATTTATAATATAATTTAATTATTTAAAACGCTTTTTTTATTATTATTATTAAACGTAACTATTTATTATTTAAATTCTTTAACACTTTTATTAATATAAACACTTATTTAAGCTATAAGTTAAGAATAAACCGGCCGTTATACCCGATAACGGTATTATATTAACGGCATTTTATTAATATGTTATTATTAAAATATAAAAAATGTTATGTAATATCCGGTTTATTTTTAACTTATAATCCAGGCAAGGGTTTATATTAATAAAAGTATTAAAAAATTTAAGTAATAAATAATTACGTTTAATAATAATTATAAAAAAAGCGCTTTAAATAATTAAGTTATATTATAAGTTAATAAATTTAAAAACTATTTAAAAAAAGAGTAATAAATATAATTATATATTATTTATATGTTATGACCGGTCGGGCCATTGGGCCTAATGGGGCTAATACAATAAGAAAAGATCCTTAATTTAAGTTTTAAAGAAAAAGATAGCCATATTAAAATAAGCCACATGCGCTATACGACTAGGAAAGGATCGGTTAAATCGATAATAATCCTAACGATATTAGATCGTTATATTTAAATACGATCCTAACGATTTAATAATAACTATATATTTTAATATTAAAAATAAAGGATAAAAATAGTATATAATTACGTTTATTATTTTTTTTTAAATAATTTTTAAATTTACCAGTTTATAATATAATTTAATTACTTAAAGCATTTTTTTTTTACTATTATTAAACGTAATTACTTATTACTTAAAACCCTTAGTACTTTTGCTAACATAAACCCTTCGATTGGACTAATAGTTAGGAATAGACCAGCCGTTACATTATATTCTTTATTTTTAATATTAAAATATATAATTATTATAAAATCGTTAAAATCATATTTAAATATAATAATTTAATATCGTTAAGATTATTATTAATTTAACCGATTCTTTTTAATCGTATAGCGTATATGGCTTATTTTAATATAGTTATCTCGTTTTTTAAAATTAAAGTTAAGGATTTCTTTTTATTATATTAACCTTATTCGGCTTAATAACTTAACCGGTTATAATACGATTTTTCCCTTTTTAAAATTTCTATCCTTAAAATTTATTCCGTTTTTTTACGCCTTTAATAAATCTTTTTTTTTCTTTTTATATTTTTCCTTTATTATATTTAATCGTATTTTTAAACGTATTAAACCTTTTATAAAAACTGCATAACGTAATTCTTTTTAACTGCTATATTATCCGTTAATTCTTTTAATATGGCTTTTTATTTTTATTATAAACGTTATTACTTTAAATATAGGGTTTCGGAAACGGATTTTCTTTATTATTTTTTATATATTTAAAAAAACCAGCCTCGGTATAATATTTTTAACTTTATTACCGAATAACTTTTTAAAATATTTTCTTAATATCGTAAATTAAAAACGGAATTAAAAAAAATTATAAAAGTTAGAAAATATACGAAAACGTATATTTAATATATTTAAAAACAAAAAGAAATATAGTATATAAAATAATAAAAACGGTTTTTTATAATATCGATAATTTAAAAAAGTTAAAAAAATTAAAAGCGGAAAAACGTCGGGTAAAAAATATACATTTTATAGGGTTTATTAAAATGTTAATAAAGTTTAAGGTTATTCCGGATTTTAATTAATTTAAAATAAATATATTAAATAATTTTAATTAAAATATTATTTTTATTATCGCTTTTATTAACGTTAATAAAAAGTTTTTAAAAAGCGTTAAACGTTTATTAAATAATTAACAGGTTTTTATATATTTTCGAAATTATTACATTTTTTTATTTAACTTTATATTTAATTTGTCCGTTTTTTATCCGTATTTTTAAAAAGTTTTTTACTTTATATTTATTATTTTTTATTTTAATATTATTTTATCCCGTTTTTATAACGTTAATATTTATTATATTTTTAAATAAAAAGACGTAAAAAATTAAATAGATTTTAATTTTTAATAATAAGTTTAATTCGTAATTATTTTATAATATTTTTTTAATAATTAAATATAATCCGATATATTTATAATTAAGTAAATTATATTTCTTTTTAAAAAAGTTAATCCTTTTAACCTTTTTTAATTATAATATTTATGTATTCGGTATCGTATAAGTTTAAATTTTATTTTTATTATTTTTATATAATTATTTAAATTATTCCGATATTAATATAGCTTTAATATTATTTGGTTTTTTTTATTAATATTTCGATAAATGTTTAAAATAAATCCAAAATTAACATTAATAAATATTATCCGTATATTTTTATAATAAACTATATTATAAATTAATTATTTTATTTATAATTAATATATTATTAAAAATAAATATTTAATATTTAATTAATTCGTTTTATTTATCCGTTTATTTAAAGTTTAATAACGGTTATAAATTTAAGGTTTAACTTTAACTTTATTATAAAGCTTTATTAAACTTTTAATATAAATATTATTTTTTTATCGGAGATAATTTTAAATATAAAGCCGTGTATTATTATAATATATTGTAAAAAAATATATATTATTTATTCCGTATCGGTATTTTCGTTATATAAAATAAAATAAAAAAACTTTATAAATCGGTTAACGATTATAAAGATATTATTATAACCGTTATATATTATTAAACTTTTTAATATTAGTAATTTAATAATAAAATCGAATATAATAAATTTTTATAATTATTTTTTAATTAATAATGGTTATAATTTTCCGTAAGGTTTATATCGTTTTATTTTAATCTTTCCGTATATATTATACCGTTATCGTATTTATTATATTACCGATTTTATTTTATTAAATATATAAGTCCGTTATAATTATTTAAGGATTTTATAATTTTTTATATTAATTATTTTATTTATTTTTCTTTTAATAAGTTATTATTATATCGTTCGATTTATTTATATAAGTTATTTCAAGTAATTCTAATAATTGTGACGGCTGGTTTATTCCTAACTATTAGTCCAGTTAAGGGGTTTATGTTAATAAAAGTGTTAAGGTTTTAAGCAATAAGTAATTACGTTTAATAATAATAAAAAAAAGGGTATTTTAAGTAATTAAATTATATTATAAGCTGGTAAGTTTAAAGATTATTTAAAAAAAAGGTAATAAGCGTAATTATATATTATTTATATCCTTTATTTTTAATATTAAAATATGTGGTTATATTAAATCTTTAAATCGTAATAAATTTAACTAATACCTTTGGATTTATGGATTATAACGGATCTATATATGGCTTTTTTTTATAGCTTATTAAATGTGGCTGGTTTATATCTTTATTTTTCCGGCAGTACCGTTAACGAATAGGGTTACCAGCCCCCACTTGGCCTAGTCAGGCCATAACAATAATAATAATTTATTATTATTTTAAATATTATTTTAACGTTTATCGGAGTATTATATATTTTATTAATATGTATTTATTTTTTATAATAAGCTGCTTATTAATTACGTTTATTTATCCGTTTTTTAATCCTTTTTTATAAATAATAATATAATTAAATTCCGTAAAGTATTCGGCGTATTATAACTATTTTCCGTTAAAGTTTTAAGTAATAAAAAAGTATATAATATTTTTATAATCGGTATAAATTTTAACTTAATATATATTTTTTATAAAGTAATGTTTAAACTTTTTAAATATATTAACGATAATAAAAATATTTTTATCGTAAATAAAGTAATTAAATTCGGCTTTAATAAATATATAAAAATAAAATATAATAAAGTATAACTTATTTCTTTTATCTTATTAATTAATTTATATTCCGAAAACATAATCCGAAACGTTAGTTTTTAATTTAATAGGGTTTTTAAAATCATATATAATAAGTATTAATTTATTAATAATAATATTTTTTAACTTTTTAAAAGCTTTATTTATTTTATTAATTTATATAAATTGTTTATCCTTTTTTATTAATTTTATAAAAAGTGTTATAATATATTTAAATCGTTATATAAGCTTTTAATAATAATTTATTAAACCGAAAAAGGTTTATATTCTTTTTATATTAATAAACATTTTTTAATTTTTAATAATTACGATCTTTTTAAGGTTTATTTTAATATGATCGGGGGTGATAATATATCCGAGGAATTCCATTTTTTATATATAAAATATTTTCTTTTCAGGTGTTATTAATAAATTAACGTTTTATAATAGTTATAATACTTTATATACATATTTTGTATATTATATTTTTAAATTTAAATAAATTAAAATATTATTAAAATAATAAATAACGAAAATATTAAAATATTTTTATAAAACGTGGTTAATTATGCGTTAAAATAATATTAATACGTTACTTAATTTAAAAAGCATAATTAAATCTTTAAATAAGCTGTATTTTGTTTTAAAAGTTGTTTTTTATTTATTTTTAAGTTTAATTTTAATATGGTAATACCCGTTTTTAAGGATTAAGGTAATAAATTATTTAATTTTATATAAGCGGTTTTTTATTTTAATAATGAATAATAACGGTATCCGGTTTTTTATAATAATTTTATTCAACTATCGGTAATTAATTATTAATTATAATTTACCGTTTCTTTTTTAATATAAACATAATTAAATATTCAGTTAATAATTTTAATTATTAAATATATTTTTTATTAACTTATTTTTAAGGTATTCCCGTTACTTTTTAAATTTAATTTTATTAAAATAATCTCGTAATTGTATTTATTATATTATAATAATCCTTTTTTAAATTTTTCGCAAAATACTTTATCGTATTTATAATGGTATAATCGTTTTTTTTTAAAAAATGTTATTAAAAAAGCGGAATTATTATCGGATAAATGCGATAATTTATTTAATCCTTTTTTTATATTTCTTTTTAATTCGTTATGTTTTTTTAATAAGGTTTTTATCGTATATTTATGTTTATACTTATTATTTATTAAGTATTAAAACCTTTTTTTGTTTTTTTAATTATTATCGGTTTTTAAAAAATAAACAAATATTATTTAATTAATGTTTCAATTAATCGATGGATTATATTATTTTTTTTAAAGGCATAATATTAAAAATAACGTTTTATTTTATTTTTTTCGATATATATATCGAATTAGTCGGCTTTTTATAATACTTTCTTTTATCGTATTAAAAAGTATAACCTTCGGCTTTTAATATGTTATAAAAATATTATTTCTTTTTTTATAATAATTATAATTTATTACATAAATTTAAAGTTATATAATTATTTTCGGTTCCGTTATTTATTATAACGGTATATTAATTATTTTTAACTTTTATTTATATTATAATATATCCGTATCGTTTTTAAGTTTTTAAAATATTTTATAAGTATTATATTACATTTTTAAACCGTATAATACCATTTTATAACTTTAATATAAGCGGTTTTATTATTTTAAATTTTCGTCGTAAATTTATACGGTATTATGTAAATCGTTATAAAGTCTTTTATCGTTAAATCTTTCGTGCGGTTATTTTTTTATTACTAATTTATTATAAAGATTTTATAAATTAACTTCGTTAAACGTTATTCTTTTTAATAAATCCTTAAAGGTTTATAAATTAATATTTAATAATTCGTTTTTTAACCTTAAATCTTATGTTTTTATTATTTAATTTTATTCCGGATTCTTATAGCATTTAATAATTAATACGTATATTTATTATAATAGTATACTTTATATCTTTTTAAATAAGATATTTTCTCCACCTATTTTTATTTATACGGTACGCGGTTAACGTATCGTGTAATTTCTTTATATTATTATCGGTCGGTTTCGTTTTTTTTTATAAAGAATCGAATCTTTTTTTAATTATTTATTTAATTTAGTTAATAATACCGATTTTTCGTTCTCTATATTAATAATATTTATATTTTCGGTAATTAATAAAGTATTTTAAAAAATATTGCGTTTTAATTTAAATTTCTTAATTAATAAATTTATCATAATTATAAAGTTATTATAAATAAATTTTAAATTATTATTTTTTAAAACGCCGTAATAATTGTTTAATATACGTGCCGTATATTTCTTATAATTTATAATGGCGTTATTTTTTAAGCTAATTATTTAATTACTTTATGGTTTTTTCCTTAAAATAAGTTTTTATAAAAGCTTTTTTTTATTATTATTAAAATCTTTATCCGTTTATTATTGCCGTTATTATTTTATTACGGCTTAAATTAATTATTTAATTTCCCGTAATCTTTATCGGTAAGTATTATTATTAAGGTTTATTTATCGAATTATTTTAAACGTCCTTTTCTTAATTAAAGGTTGTTTTTTTTTAATATAAATTTTTAGATTTTATTTTATTTAAATTTTTTATATTCCTTTTTAAAATATTTTATTTTACCGCAGTTATAATATTTAATATGTTATTTACTTTTTCGTGTTATATTAAGTTGTATAAATTTTAATACCGTTTTATAAAATATATTAATAAGTTTTTAATCCGGGTTTTTATTACTTTAATATGTTTTAAATCTTTTAAATATATAATATCCCTTTTTTTTTAAATTGCTTATTATCGATTTTAATTATTAAAGTAATAAATTTATTAAAAATATTTAATTTATTTTACGTAATAATTTCGTTTTTAACCAAATCTTTAAGTTTTTAATAAAACGTATTAATAAAGGATTTATTATTAACTTAATCCGTTTTAATAATAAGCTATTTAAATTACGCGGCGTATATATAAATTATTCTTTTTTATTTAAAATTTAAAAGTTATTATATAACGGCTTAAACTTTATCCGGGTTTTTATAATTAGTTTTTACTTTTTTTATAAAATCTTTATGCTTTTCGAAAAAGTATTTAACTTTTATAATTCTTTTTTATTTTTACTTTTATAAAAGTATTTAAAATAAATTTAAATTATTAAATTATCCTCCGGTAAAGCATAAAATAATATTAAAAATTTTATCGGCTTCCGTAATTAATATATAATATTATTAATATAAATAAGTTATGGTTATAATAAAAAGAAATTATATAAAGGTAATATTATTATAAGGTTTAAATATTTTAACTTTAAATTTAATAGGTATAATTTTTTAAATTACGGTTATAATTACCGTTTATTCGATTTATTCGATCCTTTTAAATAAGGAGTTAATAATTTATTAAAAGTTTTAATCCGATAAAAATATAATTATCGGATATTGCTTAAAACTGATAATATTATTAAATAAAAACTTATAACGTATAACGTCCGGTTTATTTTTAACTTATAATTTAAATAAAGGTTTATATTAATAAAAATGTTAAAGAATTTAAATAATAAATAATCACATTTAATAAAAAAAAAAGCGTTTTAAATAATTAAGTTATATTATAAACTAATAAACTTAAAGATTATTTTTAAAAAAGGTAATAAGTATAACTATATATTATTTATATCCTTTATTTTTAATATTAAAATATATGGTTATTATAAAATCGTTAAGATCGTATCCGAGTATAATAATTTAATATTATTAGGATTATTATCGATTTAACCGATCCTTCCTGGTTATATGGCGTGTATGGCTTACTTTAATGTAGTTATTTTTTTTTAAAAAAAAACCAGAGTCAGGGATCTTTTCTTATTATGTTAGCCTTACTCGGCTTAATAACCTGACCGGTCATAACATGTTATACCTTTTAATATAATTTAATAAAAAACCGTATGCTTAATACGAAGCCCGGTAACGTAAAAAAATATATATATATAACTTTTTATTAAAAATATAAAAAAAATATTATACTTTTTAATATAATTGAAAACAAAATAACTATATATTTAATATAAAGCCCGGTAACGTATAAACCGTAACGTAATAAATAAATAAAAATAAAGTTTAAAAAAAAAAAAAGCCGTTAAATTTAATAATTAACCATAGCGAAATACTTATACCGTAAGTAATAAAAAAATGTTTAAAAAAACCGGTTAAAGCTTTAATAAGTTTTTAAATAACCGTGTTATGACCGGTCGGGCCATTAGGCCTAATGGGGCTAACACAATAAGAAAAGATCCCTGACTCAAGTTCTGGAGAAAAAGATAGCCATATTAAAGTAAGCCATATATGCCACACGACCAGGAAGGATCGGTTAAATCGATAATGATCTTAACGATGTTGGATTATTATATTCGGATACGATCTTAACGATCTAATAGCAATTATATATTTTAATATTAGGAATAAAAGATATAAATAGTATATAATTACGTTTATTACCTTTTTTTTAAATAATCTTTAAATTTACCAATTTATAATATAATTTAGTTACTTAAAGCACCTTTTTTTTTATTATTATTAAACGTAATTATTTATTATTTAAAATTTTAATATTTTTATTAATATAAACCCTTTAATTAAATTAATAGTTAGGAATAAACCAGCCGTCATATGTTATAAGCTTTTATTCAGTAATATTATTAACTTTAAGCAATATCCGATATTATGTTTTTTTTAAATTAAAGCTTTTAGCAAATTATTAACTTTTTGTTCGAATAAATCGAATAAATCGAATAAACGGTAATTATAGCCGTAACTTAAGGAATTACGCCCGCTAAATTTAAACCGAAAAAACCTAAACCTTATAATAATATTACCCTTATACAACCTTTTTTCATTATAGCCGTAATTTACTTATATTAATAGCGTTATATGTATACCATAAAAACTAATAAAATTTTTAATATTACATTATGTTTTATCGGGGGGATAACTTAATAATTTAAACCTATTTTAAATGCTTTCGTGGGGGTAAAAAAAAAAAAAAGAACCGCGGAAACCAAATGCTTTTTCGAAAAGTATAAAAATTTTAAAAAAAAAGTAAAAGCTAATTACGGAAATCCGGATAAAGCCCGAGCCGTTACGTAATAACTTTTAACCTTTAAATAAAAAAAGGCAGCTTATACGTATGCCGCGTAATTTAAATAACTTACCGTTAAAATAGATTAAGTCGACAATAAGTTTTTTATCGATACGTTTTATTAAAGATTTAAAGATTCGGTTAAAGATGAAATTATTATATAAAACTAACCAAGTGCTTTTAATAAATTCGTTATTTTAATAATTAAAATCGATAATAAATAATTTAAATAACGATAAAAGAAAAAAGGATATTATATACTTAAAGGATTTAAGGGATATTAAAATAATAAAAACCAGGACCAAAAACTTACTGACATATTTTACGGTACGGCATTAGGACTTATATTACTTAATATGATACGAAAAAATAAACGATAAATTAAATGCTATAATTATAATAAGATAAGATATTTTAAAAAAGAATATAAAAGATTTAAACGGAATAAAAACTAGAAACCTATGCCCGAGGGAAAATAACCTTTTGCCGGTAAAAAAACGCTTAAAATAATCCGCCGTATATATTTAGATAGTAATATTTATTAATAAAGATTATAAAAAGCCAAACGATTAATTTAAGCCGTAATAAGACGATAACGTTAATAACAGTAAAACAAATACCTTAATAACGATAAAAAAAAAGCTTTTGCAAAAACTTATTTCGTAAAAGAAAAAAAAATAAAATAACTAATTAATTGGTTTAAAAAATAACAAAATTATAAACTAAAAAAGATATATAGCATTTATATTAAACGATCCCAGTAACGCTTTAAAAAATAACGATTTAAAATTTATTTATAATAACTTTGTAATTAGGATAAATTTATTAATTAAAAAATCCAAACTCGGACGCCGCATTTTTTAAAACACCCCGTTAATTACCGAAAATATAAATGCTATTAGTATAAAGAACGAAAAATCGGTATTATTAGCCGAATCAGATAAATAGTTAAAAAAGGATTCGATTTTTTATAATAAAAAGAAAACGAAACCGATCGACGATAATATAAAAAAATTCGGCGTTATTATAACCGCGTACCGTATAAATAGAAGTGGTTAAAAAAAATATCTTACCCCGGAGGATATTAAACATGTTATTATAACAAATATATATATTAAACGATAAAAGTTATAAAGATCCGGAACAAAATCGAATAATAAAAATACGAAATCCGATATTAAAAAAATAAGTTATTAAACGTTAACTTATATACGTTTAAGGACTTATTAAAAAAAATAACCTTTAATAAGATTAGCCTTAAATATTTTTATAAGGATTTAAAAGTAGAAAAATAACTATACGTATAAAAAAAATCCAATAAAAAAAAACTTTATAACGACTTGTATAACGCCGCCCGAATTTATAGCAAAAATTTAAAAGGATAAAGCCGCTTATATTAAAGCTATAAAATAATATTTTAAAGCTTAAAAATATAATACGATACTTATAAGCCATTTTAAAAGCCTAAAAACGATACGGATATATTATAATATAAATAAAGGTTAAAAATAACTGGTATACCGTTATAATAAATAGTAAAGTTGACGGTAATTATATAACCTTAAAACTATGTAATAAGTTATAATTATTATAAAAAAAGAAATAATATTTTTATAACATAACAGAAGCCGAAGGTTATGTTTTTAAATACGATAAAAAAAAAGTATTATAAAAGACCGATTAATTTAACGTATATATCGAAAGATAAAAATAAGACGTTATTTTCGATATTATGCCTTTAAAAGGATATGATATAATCCTTAAATAACTATGGTTATATTAATATAATTTATCGATTAATTGAAAAACTGGCTAAATAATATTTCCTTATTTTTTAAAAACCGACGATAATTTAAAAAAAAGATTTTAATATTTAACGGATAGTAAGTACGGATATAAGGATATGATAAAAATTTTATTAAAAGGAATATAACGAATTAAAAAAAAAAGATACGAAAGAAGGATTAAATAAATTATTACATTTATCCGATAACGATTCCGTTTTTTTAATAGCATCCTGAAAAAGGAAAATATAACGATATCACGAATGCGTAATGTATTACCATAATATTATTAATATAATAAAGTATTTTACGAAAAATTTAAAAAAGGATTACCAAACCGTAATAAATAAGACTATAAGATTATTTTTATAAAAAAAAAACGTTACGATTTTATAAAATTTATAACCTTAATAAAATCGAACTTAAGAAATTACGGGAGTATTTTAAAAATAAGTTAATAAAAAGATATATTTAATAATTAAAATTATTAATAAAATACCTTATTATGTTTATGCCTAAAAAGAACGGTAAATTACAATTAGTAATCGATTATCGATAATTAAACAAAATTACCGTTAAAAACTAAATACCGTTACCATTTATTATTAAAATAAAAAACCGTTTATACGGAGCTAAATAATTTATTACTTTAAACCTTAAGGATAAATATTACCATATTAAAATTAAACCCGGAAATAAATGGAAAATAACTTTTAAAATAAAGTACGGCTTATTTAAGTATTTAATTATGCTTTTCGGATTAATTAACGTATTAATATCGTTTTAACATATAATTAACCACGTATTATAAGAATATTTTAATATTTTTATTATTTATTATCTCGATAATATCTTTATTTACTTAAAATTAAAGGAATAATATGAAAAGTATGTATATAAAGTATTACAGATATTATAAAACGTTAACTTATTAATAAAACCCGAAAAAAGTATATTTTATATATAAAAAGTGGAATTTTTTAGATATATTATTACCCCCGAATATATTAAAATAAACCTTAAAAAAATCGCGACCATTAAGGATTAGAAAATGCCTATTAATATAAAAGAAATATAGGCTTTTTTCGGTTTAATAAATTATTATCGGAAATTTATATAACGATTTGGACATATTATAACACCTTTTACGGAATTAATAAAGAAAAATAAACGGTTTATATAAATTAATAAAGTAAACGAAGTTTTTAAGAAATTAAAAAACG
This sequence comes from Eutypella sp. D-1, assembly GCA_023313575.1. Classification (NCBI taxonomy): domain Eukaryota; kingdom Fungi; phylum Ascomycota; class Sordariomycetes; order Xylariales; family Diatrypaceae; genus Eutypella; species Eutypella sp. D-1. Next base: position 539,488 of record JAJTTP010000013.1, on the reverse strand, counting down.
TTATTATTAACGAACTAGTATTTATTATATACGATTTTAAAAGACTTATTAAATTAAAAATTAACGCCTCGAATTACGCTTTCGGAGCATAAATTAAATAATAAAATAAAAAAAGAAAATTACACCTTATCGCATTCTACTTTTATAAACTTATTAAAACCGAACTTAATTATTTAATTTACGATAAAAAATTTCTTATTATCGTTAACGTATTTAAGGAATTTAAATATTACCTTATAAAAAATATGCGCTAAATTAAGGTCTATACCGATTATAAAAATATTACACATTTTTCTACCACTTAAACCTTTAACGGAAAACAGTTACGATACGTTAAATATTTTACGGAATTCGATTATATTATTATCTATAAAAAAGGATTAAAAAACGGATAAATAAACGTTATTAGCAAATAACTTGCTATAAAAAAAAAATACATACCAATTAAATATGCGATATTCCGACAAACGTTAGAAAAACACCTGGAATAATAATAAATTGCTATTATTAAAATCATTTAAAATAACTTATATAAACAAATTAAATAATATAATAATAAATTATTAATAAAAAAATAAATAAAAAAACTATAAATACTATAAAAACTGTAAGAATAATTAATATAAAAGATTTATAAATATCTTTTACATAAATACTTAAAAAATTACAAACTTTTTAAACGATTATAACGGACTTATATATTCGATAAAATAAAATCAGTAATATAATAAATATAATAATAATATAATATATACGGAAAAACCAAAATAAAACGATATAAACCTTACGGAAAATTATAACCATTACTAGTTAATAAATAATTATAAAAGTTTATCATATTTGATTTTATCACCAAGTTACCGATATTAAAAAATCCAATAACACGTAACGGTTATAATAACATATTTATAATCGTTAACCGATTTATAAAATTTTCTTATTTTATTTTATATAATAAAGATACCGACGTAAAACAAATAGCATATATTTTCTTACGACATATTATAATAATATACGGCTTTATATTTAAAATTATCTCCGATAAAAAAATAACATTTGAATCGAAATTTTAACAAAATTTTATAATAAAATTAAGATTAAACCTTAAACTTATAACAGCTTTTAAACCTTAAGTAAACGGATAAACAGAACGAATTAATTAAATATTAAAAACCTACTTTCGATAATATATTAATTATAAATAGAATAATTAAATAAAGTAATTACTTATCACATAATTAGCTTATAATATAACTTATTACGAAAATATATAAACAATACTTATTAACGCTAATTTCGGATTTACCCTAAACGTTTACCGAAATGCCTATAAAAAAGGACTAAATAATATTAAAGCTATATTAATATCGGAATAACTTAAATAATTGCATAAAAAAATAAAGGTAAAACTTAAATTTATACGTTAATAAATAAATAAATATTATAACTAAAAAAGGTTAAAAAAATTAACCTTTTCGGAGGGAAATATGGTTTATTTAGCCATAAAAAATATTATAATAAAATAACTTAATAAAAAACTTAATTATAAATATATCGGACCGTACTTAATTATTAAAAAAATATTAAAAAATAATTACGAATTAGACCTATTATTAGGAATTAAAATCCATTTAATCTTTTATATTTCCCTATTTAAAAACGTAATAAATATAAACGTTATAAAAGCAGGATAAAATAATGTCGAAATAAAAATAAATAAATACGAAATAAAAAAAATTTTAAACGTATAAATAAAAAATGGACGAATAAAATATAAAGTTAAATGGAAAGGATATAATAACTTTAAAAATATATAAAAACCCGTTAACTATTTAATAAACGTTTAATACTTTTTAAAAAATTTTTATTAATATTAACGGAAACGTTAATAAAAATAATATCCCAATTAAGATTACCTGATATATCCATCCCAGATTAATTAAAATCCGGAATAACCTTAAAATTTATTAACGTTTTAATAAACCCCGTAAGATAAATATTTTCCACCCGACGTTTCTTTGCCTTTAATTTATCTAATTCTTTTAAATTATCGATACTATAAAAGACTGTTTTTATTATTTTTTTATACCATATTTTTTTCTATTTTTAAATACGTTAAGTACGCGCTTTTATATGTTTTTTAACCTTTATAACCTTTTTAAATTCCGCTTTTAATTTACGATGTTAAAAAAATACCTTAAAAAGTTGCTCGGTAATAAGGCTAAAAATATTGCACCAAAGCTGGTTTCTTTAAATGCAAAAAAAATAACAAAAAAAGTCCGATTCCGAAACCTTATACTTGAGGTAATAATGCTTATAATAAAAATAAAGAACTATATTAAAAAAATTAACGGATAACATAGCAGCTAAAAAAGAATTGCGTTACGTAATTTTTATAAAAAGTTTAATATGTTTAAACATACGATTAAATATAATAAAAAAAGGAACGTAAGGAGAAAAAAAAAAAAAAAAAAGGAAAAACTTATTAAAAAACGTAAAAAAAACGGAATAAGTTTTAAAGATAAAACCTTGGAAAAGGAAAAATCGTATTATAACCGGTTGGGCCATTAAGCCTAATAAAGTTAACATAATAAAAAAAGATCCTTAATTTAAGTTTTAAAGAAAAAAATAACCATATTAAAATAAGCCATATACGCTATATAACTAAAAAAAATCGGTTAAATCGATAATAATTTTAATAATATTAAATTATTATACTCGGATACGATCCTAACGATCTAATAGTAATCATATATTTTAATATTAAGAATAAAAGATATAAATAATATATAATTACGCTTATTACCTTTTTTTTAAATAATTTTTAAACTTACCAGTTTATAATATAACTTAATTATTTAAAACACCTTTTTCTTTATTATCACCAGACGTGATTATTTATTGCTTAGAACCCTAGCACTCCTGTTAACATAAACCCCTCGATTAGATTAATAGTTAGGAATAGACCAGCCGTCACAAACTGATATATAACGACCGGTTTATTTTTAATTTATAATTTAAATAAAGGTTTATATTAATAAAAGTATTAAAAGATTTAAATAATAAATAATTATATTTAATAAAAAAAACGCTTTAAATAATTAAGTTATATTATAAATTAATAAATTTAAAAATTATTTTTAAAAAAAGTAATAAATATAATTATATATTATTTAAATTTTTTATCTTTAATACCGGAATATAATATTAAATATTAAATCGTTAAAATAATTAATTATTTTAATTATTTTTTTATTACGTAATTTAAATATAATTTATTTTATTATAATTATTTTTTTAATGCTATAAGTTAAAGATTTTTAATTTATATTAATTTTATTTAAACTTAATAACTTAATTAAGTTATAATATAATATAATGGTCCGTATATACCTTATTAACTTATAAAATAAATTATTTATATCGGTACTCCTAGTTAAGTAATGCTTATTAAGTTAACAGGTATTGCCACCTTAATATTAGCGTATATCCCGCTAATAAGGGTGGTTGAATTTAGGAAGGATTGAAATATCGGGGAGGAATTAACTGCGTTTATGTCGATACAGCCTAGCCTTACGGTTCCATAGTGAGTATGTTAAATAATGTCCGGGCAAATTTGCTGTCTCCTTAGGCTTTACAAATGGCGGGATATGGTCTGCCCTGTTTCTACCCACTAGCCCCTATTCCCAGTCTCCACCTGCTGATATCCCATCCTTCGTGGATCTTTTACAACACTTCCCTACAAGATTGGGACCCATACACTATCCCTCATGTAAGTATAAATGCCTCTGATTACCAGTTCGCTTTCTCGGGATGTAAGTGATATAGCGCGATCAGAGCCGACAATCAACCCACGACCAAGTAAGCCTTACCTATTTTCGTCAGACTCATGCGTCCTAGCCAGCCAAAGAACTCGAGCAAATTCACCGACTCCATTCCGCACCATTAAGTACAGACTCTCTTAAGTCACCAAAAATGCAGTTCTCCTTCATTGTTGCATCCGCTCTTGCGGCTTTCATGGCTACTCCCGCCTTGGCCTGCAAGTGTGTCTAACAAGATGATGATATACCCACCCCTGACCAAAATACGTATAATTGCTGCAATAAGAGCGGCGGAATGACCACCGAAGGCAATTGCCCGATTGTGGACATCGTGGACGACCTCACCAAGTTCGATCAGTGCTGCAAGAACATGCATGTGGCAAGAATGGAAATCAGACTGCGGGCCGTAGGCGGGGAGTGTGGTGTGAGTTGGAGTTCAATGCCCAGATGGCCGAGATAATGTACTCCGATATCGACCCAAAAACATCCGGGGTTGTCAACGCCTTCGGCGGTGACGTCCCTGCGCCTCTTTCCACCTGGTTATTCAATCGGCGAACCTGGGTTACAAGCCATCCTTTATTACCTGGTAGCTACTCGGTGTACACATCACTGCCATTACTGCGACCACGGTAATCAGCCCTACGCTTATCATATCCCCAATACGAATTTAGACCTCAATCTGTCTATAATTTTAAAAAGGAAAAGGAACGCATCATTGACATAACTCGTGGTATTTATGTTAGATCAATGGCGCATCAGCGGAACTTAAGACATGCTGGAAGTGGAAGCGGCGACTATCGTTGGAAAAGCATAACTGTAGCCTGTAGTGCAATGCTATAGGCTACAGCTCTAGTGGTGGCTGTAGGGCTATCAAAGTGGAGTACCACCCCTTAAGATCTAGCGTATGGCTTTTCTGGCCATAGACAGAGCCTCACCGATGCCCTTCCAACAGACAATGTCAATGTAGGTCCAGTTTCAATAAAAGGTTGCGGACAGCCAGCGATTGAGAGATACTACACGTCATTTACAGCACGGCTAGCCAGACAGCGCGATCATAAGCAAATCCCAGTTTGTAGGCCGTTGCCGCCAAGCATTCGGGACCGAGTGGCGTATCGCGCTTGCAGACATTAACACTGCCCTAAGACTCAAAAGAAGCAATAAATCGTGCTGCCAGTGTTTTTGACCACACCTCAATCACATAGAATTCACCTATCGAAAAGCATGTCGGAGAGTATGGTACGCGCCTTCAACGACGCGCGGGGCTGTTTCTTCTCCACAGCCCAAGCGCAGCGCGCACAAGCAGAGGAACCCGGGGCCGGGCATTGGTTATTCCTAGACCTGCCAACGGAGCTACGGGACGAGATCTACTCGTTGTTATTCATCGAGCCGGAGCGACTTCTACGGCAGCACCGACCTACCTGCCGCTTCGTGGAGAACAGAAACCTCGGAACCGCCGTCCCCGCCTGGAGCCCGCTGCGGCGCTGCAACTGCGTGCGGCGACGGAACACAGGCTTGCTGCTAGTGAGCCGGCCCGTGCACGCCGACGCCGCCAGGGCGTTCTGGGGCCTCAACGTCTTCTCCTTCAACGGGGCCGCGCAGTTCGTCCGCGAGGTGGGGCTGGGCCTTCCGCCTGAACGCCGGTGCTTCATCCGCCACGTTATCATCTACGACAAGAGGCAGGCAGACAGTACCAAGGATGACAATGCGATGGTGGACCGGCGATGGAGTCTCGAAGGCACCGCGGCCGATCGCGTCTGGGAAGTTATTTTCAGCTGCGATTCACTTGAGACGCTACAGATCCGGCCGGCGCTGTTCATGTGGTAGCACTCCGTCTGGTGGGTCTTATATAGATAGCTTAATGCAACCAATCACAGCCAGTCCCGTTTTAAACCGTTCATACTTGGGAAGAGAAACATTATTTACGCTTCTGGGACGTTAGCTGACGAGGCCGCCGTCACGCTATGTTATTCGTGGAGGCAGAACGGTAAAGCGATCAGGACTCGCTATATTCGTCCAAACCCCAGATACAGGTTGTCGGGGCCTACATCTAGTGACAACTACTTTATCGGCCAGCATAGATTGATATCCCTTTTTCCCTGATTGATATGGTGTGAAGAAAACACTGTTTCACGTAGTGGATAGAGAATACATCATGGGAAAGAAACATATTCGTATTTCACAAGCGATTGACGTCGGTTAACAATAGTATTGACCACAGTACGGCATTATATAAAGCATGCCAGCACATACCACCTCATCAAAAGAGTGAAAGCCCACATCTCTACAGATTGTACTCTTCCGATCCTCCACACCGAACTAAGCCCCATTGGACACGCATCATAGCGATAGGCTACATTGTAAACCTAGAAACATGACCCAATTAAAGCTGGAAGTCTAGGTCAAACCCGAAATCCATCTGTTGCTGTTGGGCGGGGACAGGAACCTGCGGCTGCGGGGCGTCCTGACCCTGGAGCCCCTGGAACCCCATCACCATAAGGGGATCATGGAGATCGACCTGGGTAGAGTACCCGTTGAAATCAACCTGGGGATTGTGACTGTTGAAATCACCCTGAGGAAAGTAGCCGTTCACCCCCACTGTGAAGTGCTCTGGAATAGTGGAAGGCATGAGGGGGGGTCCCTGTTGGAAGACGTTCTGCCCCCCAGGGACAGAATTGGCGGCCGGGGTGGTAGCAGTGCTGAGAACTGAGACGGCACTGTCTTTGGCCAGCTTGTCCAAGGTATTGATCCTATGGAAGACTTTCAGGTGCTGGACAAGGTGGTCGCGGCGGTGGAACCCCTTCATTCCCTGATGCTCGTAGCAGTATTCGCATGGAAACTGAGGAGCCATGCTAGTCTTAGCAGTGATGTGCCGGTTAAGGGCATCCAGCCTGGTGAAGTGGGACCCGCATTTGCATCCATAGACGTGATGAGTAACCTCTTTGGCATGCTTGTTGAGCTGATTGGTGTTCTCAAATTCTCGAAGGCAGCCGATGCAACTCAAGAAGTAGGGCGCAGAGTTTGCATGCAAGATTTGGTCGTCATTGGGCAGAATTGGAAATGTATCTCTGCGAAGGGACTGATTAGTTGAAAAAAAAAAAAACACCTACGACTCTCCTGACCCAATCATTTGCCCAGACAAAGCAAATGATGGAGCAGAAGGGAACGCAGTACTGGGCTGCATGCCCTGGAGGATGTCATGCTGGCCAGCTGACACCCAATCACCGTTGGTCGAGCCGTTGAATGGATGAGCAGAGGCGTCGTTGCCGGAGTCGAAGTTAGGTATCTGGTTGTACCAGTCCATGATTGCGAGTTGATGGTGGATGAGTAAGCAAAGAATAAAAGATAAATTGGGTTGGCAAGCAGGTAGATAGCTGTATCTTGGTGCATGGGAATCGTCATCCCTTTGTGCCCTACCGCAGGAGAGCCTTCCTCATCCTGCTATCGCTTTCTCTCAGTACATCTTGTATACATGTTGTATTGACAGGGTGGTAATAGGGTGACAATAAGCCGCCATAGGGTGGAAGTAATGACCGGAGGGGGGAGGAGGGGAGGGGGGGGGGGGGGGGGGCAGGAGATGTATGGGTGTAAGATTCGAGCTTGATATACAACAAGCACCTACATCACATCACCAATCAAGCCTCATATAATTGTCTAATTGTAAATAGTAGTGGAAGTGGCTGCGCAGCCACAGCAGTTTGCCTCATCAACCAAGTCGTTCAAGCATAATGTCAGAAAGGGGGCATACCTCCTAAGTAGGTATGTCACACTACATAGATCTAGCGAACAGAAGCAGTCATGTTATGAATAGGCATCTAATATGCAGCACAATCCTATATAAGCCTTACATCAAGTAGTTCTATAGCTTGGCATATCTTAGTCCCTACAACCCCCGGCTCCATGAATACTAGCCCCGCATAGCTTAACTCCGTGCCACTTATATAACCTGACACTAGTTACAGACATTGATTCCAAGAAGATGGTATTGATGGTGGTAATGATGTTGTAGTATCTAAGTTCTACAGTCCCAGTATGAGCCAGGTCCGACCGTCTTAATACCGCTGGGCTAGGGTCGCCCCTACCAACATGTGCAGGTTTATATATTCACATACCTACCTAGGTATGTAGGATCCAGTATATACGAATATGCTGATCTAAGCGGCTATATCTTTAGGGATATCCTACTTTTTCTAACATAGTTCGGAGATAAGTGTTTGCTCAGTACGCCTGCTGTCACTTGTTTTCTGTGCCGCCCCAATCACAGAGTTACTGGCATCTTCCGCCTGATTAAAGAGACGGCTGCATAACCGAAACACAACGGTGCCAATCGAACTTAGGTATTCGAACGCTAGTTTGAGCGATTTCAACATTCTATAAATTAGCATTTCTTTCTACGTCAAATCGGCATGTTTGCAAGTTAGAGGATATCAGTATGATTTATAAAAGGTAGTTCGGACGGGAGAAGACCACGGTCTAGGCAAAGCTTGACTGGGTATAACCATGCTCCGCACGCAAACTCCACGACGCCTTTGCGCCTACCTAGACGGGTAAGCATATCGGTACGTGACGTGCATATCGATCCCATCAGATACGAGTCCAGAATCTTGGATTGTTCCTGGATTTATACTGGAGGGATGAATTTAGCCGCGGGGGAGAGCCTAATGTGGAAATATCCCCTGGCGCTCGCTCGATTCCGAAAGACCCGTCACTGGGGCCATCCGTGCAAACGCGATACCAAGCGAAGCCGTGATAACTACCCGCACGGCTCCCACGGCCTCGAACCACCAGATTAATGGAGAAAGCGACCTCACCACCGGTGTGCCAGCGGCCAATGTAACGACGCGGCCTTGGCCTTAACAATAAGAATGGGGAAAGGCGGGTTTACCAGGTGCGCCCCGCAGCAACAATGTTCTCCTATATATAGCCTGGGTTGTCCCTCCTAGTCGTTGCCAACTTACCTACCACCTATTCAAGTAGCTGGCCCAAAAATTGCCTACTGGATATCGATACATTGGAATAAGAGGCATCGCTTCAACTTAGCTTGACAACATGAGGTTCCATACGCTAGTGCGGGCTCTGCTCTTTGAGCTCTTGGTGCCCATCGTCCTAGGCCAAAACATCAGGGCGATTTACCTGTTCAAGGACGTGATGAAGTCCGATACCAAGTCATTGCAGACGTCGGGGTTCAACAGCGTCATCATGTTCGGCGTCGGGATCCTTGACGACGGCGGCATCATGTATTACTCGAATACGCCCGGGAGCAGTGACGTCCTTGTAGCGACGAACGGTTCGTACGTGGGCGGAGATGCACTCGCCGAAAAGGTGCGCTCACTCAAGTCGGCCCCCGGCACCGGGATCAACCGCGTGGAGATCTCCATGAACTCGCAGCACGTCGCGGACCTGATGCGCAGCCCCGGCCCGGGATCCGGCACGCCGCTATTCCGCAATTTCGCGGCGCTCAAGGAGGCATGGGGCCTCGACGCCGTCAACAACGATGACGAGTCCATCTATGACGTCTCTAGCACCGTCGCCTTCGGCAAGATGCTCGGCGAGGCCGGCTACAAGTACACAGCCGCGCCGTACACCAACCAGAACTTCTGGGTGCAGGTCATAAACCAGATCAACAGCGGGCGGTCGGAGCCGCTGCTCGATCGCGCATACCTGCAGTGCTATGACGGTGGCGCCGGCAACGACCCAGCGAGCTGGCAGAGCACGCTCGGCATGAAGGTAGTGCCGCTGGTGTGGGTGACCAACGATTCGAAGCCGTCGCAGGGCACCACGGCCGCCCAGGCGCGGACCAAGTTTACCGGCTGGACCTCGGGGACCACTCTCGCAGGTGGCGGCTACTGGAACGATTATGATATCGAGAAGATGGGCCTGTCGTATACTGAGTACGGGGATGTGCTGACGGATATCTTCCCGTGAGCGTGGGGTTGAGGTCACAGGTCTCTATCAGATAATTCGCAAATCTCTGTGACAAAAAAGAGATAACTGAATATTCTTTACGAGTACGAGGACTGCTCCTGTGTTCCGTGCTATGCGGTTATCACTCAATGTAAGGGGTGAATAACATGGGGGTCATATGTGACACCGTTGCCGTAGATTCGGAGCCCTTGGCACCACCACTTCTCTGTAATCCTCTGGAGTTTATTGACATGCAGTGGTTTTCTTTTTCACTGAATTTACAGACCTGGGACATGTTAGCAGGAATATTGCTTAGGGGGCAATTCGACTAATCATTGAGCTCCCTTAGCCTTCCCCGAGTCAGCACACAACACACCCTGCAGATGATGGCATACGCCTGACGGAGCTGACGGGCGCATTCATACGTATCGATAACAAAAAGTAGGCACTCTGTATAGAAGCCAAATAATGGAGATTAATTCCAACGACATCTGTTATCCTCGATACCTGATCGGAGTACAAGCTTGGTCTGCAAAGGCTCCTGAGGGATAAGGGCTCCTGAGGGATAAGAGCTCCTGGTACCTGCATGTCACACGAGCAGGGATGATAATCCTCTTCTAAGACATGGCGTAAGCTTCGTGGGTACTTATCATTTGCTTCCGAAGCTGCAAGTCTCCCTGTATACAAGATTGTGGCAATCTGATTGGCTGAGCTCACTCAGCATCGCCAACGCGGGAAGTTATAACTGAGAATACTTCGATCTCCGCTGAGACGTACCTAAGCCACCAAACGGTAAATGATACTGATCCTTCTCTTACCGCCATTGTCATTTCCAACTTATCCTTACGATTATCACTGGCGCCTATCAAAGCTGTGTAGGGAAGAAAGGATAGGAACCCTGAAGAATACACGTCCAATTATTGTGGGATTTGCTCCTTTTATGGAGCAATCGTATGCCCCTACAGCTCTCCATATAATATAAAACAGTCTCGGTTCTTCACCTGAGAACTTGTCGAGATAGCTATCATTTCCATCACCTTGATACCAACTAGCTGCGATAACGATGCCATCAACGCAGGATCTTAGCGCGCTCAGGGCAGCCGTCGACGGCACGCCGCTGATTGACAACCATGCACACCCGCTCCTCAAGTCCGCACACCTTCGCAGGTATCCTCTTCTCTCCATTACCAGCGAGGCCCGCGGTAAGGCCGCCAAGGACGCAAAGCAGAGCCTATCGCACGTACGTGCCACGCGGCAGCTGGCGCGCGTCCTCGGGTGTGAGGCGAGTTGGGATGTCGTGGAAGCCGCCGTTGAGCGTAGGCGGGCCGAGAATCCGACTGCCTGGACCGCGCGCTGTCTCCATGGTATAGAGACGATCTTGATCGATGATGGCCTGGACGACGTGGACCGCGTCGAAGGTTATGCGTGGCATGACACGTTCACGAACAGCGGATGCAAACGCATCGTACGTATCGAGACGCTCGCTGAGAAAGTGATAGCAGAGTTATGCGAGTCTTCTGAAAACCAGGGCGAGATCCTTTTTAAGAACTTCTTTGCTTCCTTTAGCCGAAAAATTGATAAGTGCATCAAGGATCCCGAGGTGGTCGGATTTAAGTCCATTATCTGCTATCGAGGGGGCCTTGACATCCCATTGGGGGAGGACCGAGACGCTGCGGTCAATGACCTCGAATACATAGTCGGCGACCAGAGGCGTACCCGGGAGCCCTTCAAGAGGCTGGATTCCCTAGCGATAAATCATTTCATCGTACACTACACCGCTGGCATTATTGCTGTACACCCGGCGCCGTCGAAGAAGCCCATCCAATTCCACACCGGGCTCGGCGACAATGATATCACGCTAACGAAGTCCTCGCCCTCGCACCTACAGGACTTCATACGCATATACCCCGACGTACCCATCGTGCTACTACACGCGGGCTATCCCTGGACCAGGGAGACGGCCTATCTGGCGACCATGTACGCCAACGTCTACGCGGACATCGGCGAGGTGTTCCCTTGCCTCAGCCGGGGCGGCCAGGAGAACGTCGTCAAGGAGATGCTTGAGCTCTGCCCCTGGTCCAAGATCCTGTGCAGCACGGATGGACATTGGTTTCCTGAGATCTACCTCCTGGCCACGATGCAGATCCGCGAAGCACTGAAGACAGTAAGTTAATCCCATCTACGCACTTATGAATGATTGGATAACCCCCATTTCGCATACCCTTCTTGACGCACCTCATGTAAAATATCAATACCTAGTATCATACTAACTAGGCACCAGGTTTTGGAGCAGCTAGTGCACACCGAACAGCTCGACGAGAAGCAGGCGGTCCAGCTAGCGCAGGACGTCTTATTCAACAACTCCCAGAAGCTCTACAATCTTGAAGTGAAAACATCGCTGCCCAGCTTCGCACAGCTTCCCTCTCAGGCCCACCCAATCGCGACATCGACAGTGACCACGAGAGCAACCGAGGAAGACATACTGCAGAAGTTCCGTAGCCTCGACGCGAAATGGCTGCGCATCTACTGGAACGACTACACGGCGAGCCCGCGGTGCCGACTGATCCCCATGAAGCAAGTGTACAAGACGCTGGAGGCCGGCGGGACGATCAACCCGTCCGTGACCAAGGCGGCGCTCGGCCTCCTACAGACGGACACGATGATCCCGCAGATCACGCCCACGGGAGGCTATATCCTGCGGCCGGACTGGGGCACGCTACGGCAGGGCCCGGTCGAGAGCCACATCAGCTGCCAGGGCGAATTCCGGGAGCTGGCGGAGGACGGGTCGGAGGAAGGCAAGGAGGCGGTCCTATGCCCGCGCACGCTACTGCGACGGACGGTCGAGCGCGCACGCGCGGACCATGGCCTCGAATTCCTCGTTGGCTTCGAAATCGAGTTCGTCGTCGTCGAGCGGAACCCCGACGCCGCGTGCCCGCCGTCCGAGCGGTACCGCCAACTCCGCAGCGCCGACGGGCACGCGTGGACCGCGGCGCGGGCCGTCGCGGACTGGGGCGCCGAGGGATCTATCGGGGCCGTCATGGACGAGGTGATCGCACTTCTCGACGCCGCAGGCATCGACGTCGAGATGTTCCACCCGGAGTCGGCAGCGGGGCAATTCGAGCTAGTACTAGCGGCGCAGCCAGCGCTCGAGGCCTGCGACGGCTTATTGCACACGCGACAGATCCTCGAGTCAGCAGCCGCGCGCCACGGCTTGCGCATGACGCTGCACCCGAAGCCTCTGGCGACATCGTGCGGGACGGCGGCACACGCGCACCTATCGGTGCGGTCCGTGACGCGGGGCGATGGGCCGGACGTATACGAGCCGTTCTACGCGGGTATTCTCCGACACCTGCGGGAGCTGACGGCATTCACGTACGCGAGCCCGGCCAGCTACGAGCGCGCGGTGGACGGGTGTTGGGCTGGCGGTCGGTGGGTGACGTGGGGTACCCTGAACAAGGAGGTGCCGCTGCGCAAGTGCGAGGGCGCGCACTGGGAGCTCAAGACACTCGACGGCCTCGCGAACCCGTACCTCGCTGTGGCCGCCGTGCTGGCTGCCGGCGTAAACGGCGTCGTTAGGGATGAAGTACTGGTCTGGAAGGACTGCGCTGTCGACCCCGCTCTGCTGTCCAACGAGGAAAGGCGCGACCTCGGCATTCGCGAGAGGCTCCCCGCAGACCTGAGGGAGGCTCTGGACAAACTTTCCCTGGACCCGGAGCTGCGCAATCTCCTAGGTCCTGAGCTCGTGGAGAGGTATATTGATGTGAAGCATGCGGAGCTGGAGTTCCTCGAGCCCATGAACCCTGAGGAGCGCCGGCAGTGGATCATGGAGAGATATTAGTTACGGAATATGCCACCCTGCCACATTCATCATAAAGAGGCCATAGATGTTCGCATGCACCGCAAAATGCTAGGTACTTATTTTAACACAAAAAGCTAAATAGATGTCTTTGCTCCGGCGTTGCGACGTCCGTACATACACGAGCCGTGTGTTATCACAAATAATGAGAAGATCTAGTAACGGGTAGAAATTATGCCAAGAAGGCCAATGCCAGGGTATCTATTAAACATTAATCGAACGTAATCTTCTTGCCCTCAGGTTTAACGACAGATCCAGTGAGGTACGAGGCGACACCCGCATCGCCGTATGTCTTCTTCTTCTTCTCGGGAGGCGGGGCGCCATTTGAAGCGACGCCGTCGTCCTTCTTCTCCCCCGCCGGCGCTCTCCTACCAGGCGCACCCTTGGCTTTCCTCTCGGGCGCATCCTTCCCGAACCGCTTCTTATACCTCGTCTGGTCGTCCTCGGCCTGCGCGATCTTGAGCTCGCGGCCGTGCAGCCGGTTGACGAACCACTTCCGCATCTTGAACTTCCTCTCCTTCCCGGCCTTCTTCGCATCCTCGCCCTCGCCCTCGCCATCTTCTTCTCCTCCGTCCTTAGGGTCCCGGAAGTCGTCCTCCGTCTCGATCTCTTCCTTGATCTTGACGAACCCCTTGACAGCCCACGCCGCGGCCTCGGGCTCCTTGAACTTCACCCAGCCGTAGCCCTTGCACTTGCCGCTGTCCTCGAAGGTAGCGACCTTGACCCACTCGATCTCGCCACACCGGTCGAATTGGGTGCGCAGGTCGTCTTCTGTCGCCTGGAACGACAGGTTGCCGACGTAGATCTTCCTGCTGGGGGGAGCGTCCTTCGTAGGCGCGGACGCGGTGGCGGTGACGGGGGTCCCGTTCGCGCCGGTGCCGAAATCTTTCGCGGTCTCGGGCACGGACGCCTGCTTTGCAGGCCGCCCCTCGAACGACTTGGAGTTCTTGATGAGCACCTTGCGCCCGCTCAGCTCGGTCTCAGTGAGTGCCATGGCTGCGACGGCGGCCGTCTCACCGTCGAAGTCGACGTACGCGAAGCCCCGGTTCTGGGGCTTGTTCCGGTCGCCTTCGTCGCCTTCCCTCTTAGGGCCCTTGGAAGCGGGCTGTTTGACGGTGGGAAGATTGACCCGCGTGATATTCTCCTCCTTCAGTGTGCCCCCGGAGTTGTCGATGAGCCACTTGAAGAGCTCCGTCCTCGTCAGGTCGAAGGGCAGGTTGCCGATCCAGATGCCATGCTCGGAGCGCTTCTTCTTCTCCTTGGCATCTTTGGCGGCGGCCTTTGATACCGCGGCACTGTCGTCCTCTTCGGCCTCATCTTCGCTTGCAGGCTTGACGGGTAAAGGCTTTCCCTTCTTCAGCAGTCGCTTCGCCTTCTTGGACGGCGGTTCGGGGAGGGACAGGTCGACTTCGATCTCGTCCACTTGGGACTTTCGCTTTTTAGACGACACGGTGTCGTCTATTACGGGGGCAGTTTCCGCTGCGATAGTAGTTGAGGCGGCCATTGCGAGTAAATTGCCGAGGTGAGGACGTGGATATGGTTGTTGGGTCTGATGTGATAATGGAAGAGAAGAATCGCAGGTTGGATTCTGGAAATTTTTCTGGGGCTGATAAGATCAGATAAGAGTGAGCGAGGATATGCAATTAAGACATGTAGCGATGTAAGAAGACAACATCATCAATAGGTGGGGTACGGCAGGTTACAGTGGTCACTGTTCACATTCCCTTTTTTTTGCCCAAAACCGTGTATAGGGCCACCCCTATGTAGATATATATTTGGAGTGCCAGCTGGCGCCAAATGGGGTGTGATCCATCCTATTTCCAACACACCCATTCAATCCTGTTTAATTGCACCCATTCAATCGCACCCATTCAATCGCACCCATTCAATCGCTCGCACCTATTTGATCGCAGCCATTATAACCACTGCAGCCACTGCAGCCATTGCAGCCTATTCGAATGGAATAGATGGGATGGGATAGATGGGATGGGATAGATGGGATGGGATAGATAGCTTGCGATGGCCTGCGATAGCCCGCGATAACTTGTAATAAAAAGATATGATATTATGTACTTAAAAGGTATGCAGCGGGTAAGTTATCGTTTTAAAAAGGTATATGCATTTAACAAATACGCTAAAATGACCAGCTGGCCGTTAGTACACCTTTTATCTAAATTGGGGTGCACCTATTAAAAAAAGTTGAATGTGAACAGTGACCACTGTAACCTACCGTAGTGGGGCTCGGCCCCTTCCCCTGATTCCTTGGATTAACTATTCATTACAATGCAAAGGGTTTGAGATTCGTATGTATAACCACCATGACATCCTGGACGACGAATTGTCGCGAGTCTTTTAAGCGTGTGAGAGTTCTGTAGTTGCCAAATTGATGATATTATCCCTCCACAATCGTATCCACAACGATCCTAAGTCCCGGTGTGCAGGCACGTCCTATCCGTAAGGCTTCGTCTGCATCCAACTGAGTTTGACGTATAGTGACTATTTGTAGAAAATAAAAAACGTAGAATGCGGTGTGACCTCACATGAAAAGTGTTTTCTACATATATCAAGGCTGGGTATATCCTAGATAGTCCCAGAATAACCATAGTATAGATAGTGATCGTTTCGTTCGGCACGAACAGATTCTCCCAAACTAGATAAGCCTCCTCCACCAGCCAGCGAGCTTCACCGACCAACCCCCTCGCACGCACGCTCACTCATGCCTCCACTCCTCATCATCGCGACTAACAACAACCTCATCAATACCCGGGACCTTATTCTCGACGATCTGGCGCCCATTCACAAGATCATTCTCATCAGCGCGGCTCCCCGCCTCGGCCTCACCCTTCGCAATACCAGCAGCGACATGGCGTCTAACCAACCGACGGCGCGCCACAGCAAAATCCACATCGACGAACCAACGCAGATCCATGAGCGCCGCCGCGGCGCGCCAGGGGTCTAGGTCCAGACACACGTAGTTGCCCTCGAAGACGACGACGCGGTGGTGCGCGTGCACCGCGATGTCGTCGGCGCGCGGATCCTTGACCGCGTGGTCGAAACTCGGCGCGCGGACTACGACTTCGGGGTTGCTTATGGGAGCTCGCAGCGCCTCCACGAGACGAAGGAACCCGCGCCCGTCGAACGTGAATTCCGCGCCCCGCCGCGCGTGCGCCTGCTCCGGGTCCGGTAGGGCGGATAGTTGCGCCCGCGTCAGGTGGTACCCGTCCATGGGCACGAAGGCGGCTACTACACCCGCAGCCGCAGGGTGCAGCGTTGCGTGGCGCGCGTTCAGCGCCTCTACGACCTTCTGCGAGAGCGTCGTCTTGCCTGTTCCATTGGGAAGGGATTTTTTTCGTCTTATCATCAGCTTGTGGGCTTTCTGATGATGATATTAGATGGGTGGCGCACCTGAGCCCGGTATCCCGGCTATCGCGATCACTACGCATAGGAAAAAAGCAAAGGGGGTCAGCTGTTTGGTCGGTTGTTTTTATTTGCATATTGTTGTCCTGCTACTATATGGGCAAAATCAAGCCTGCTCTGCCCGGCCTGTTCTTTTCCCCAATTTTATTTCCATGTCACGGGGTGAGGCTTGCGAAAACAAAAAAAGTCGCTTAAGGGAGGGTTTGACTCACAGAGCCGACGATCAGGAGGCGTCTGCAGGAACTTCTCCCATGCCTTATCCACGAGCCGCGTCACCTGCTCCTCCATGGCTGCCGACTTCTAAGGAACTTTCAGTAACCCAAGACTGACTGACTGACTGATAGCTAAGCACCCGAGCAAAGCTCCTCTACTATAACGTAGCCTGATGTACGTAGGTATGTACCAGGGACCGGCCCCCTTAAGCTCACGTTTCCAGGTCGTAGGAGGTAGGTAACCAGAATTGGCCTTATAACCAAAGATTATGCTATCGGCCAATCGAATTTGGAGTTTTCGAGATCAAGTCAAACAATAGGAGTCGATCATGAGGTGGGTGCAGGGTGTGCTTCGTGGGAATAAAAAGGGTATCCGTATAAGTGGCACTCTACGTTATACCGACCTAAATTTAGCTGCCGTGGTGACGCACAGGCCGCCCCCCTTCTCCGCCCCTCACGATACCCGCAAACCCCACTAGACGCATAATGCCCGCTCTCTGATGTGCGAATCTGGCGGTCTACGAAGTGCTTTTTAGATCCACCTGTGTCAAAATCACATGCGAAATTTTAAATGAAAGTTTCGCATATGAATATGTTATGGAGGAGTCAGTTGTTGCGTTGTTGTTGTGGTTTGCTGCGTCGAGGAATAATTAGACAGTGGTGGTGGTGTATTTGCAGCCTGTTACGTAGATAACCAAGCGGTCTTTACTATGTATCGGGTGACATTCATTTACCTGCTCTCGGACGAATGGGCGGGGGCAGATGATATACACCATACACATATAGTACATCCGGCGTAGCATGCAAGACCGCTCATAGAAAACGAAGATTCACATAGGTCATGGGAGTTTCAAATATTTTATAGTGGTAAAATTTGCTTTGGAGATTTTTCTACTTCCATCGTCCGCACCTTGCACGATGCTGCCCAACGGTCTTGTCCCGTCCTGCCCATTTCTGTAGCATATGAACTCGTCTAGCGGGGGCGCGAAATAAGGCCCGGCGAGCCCACAGCTCTCAAACTCTATTGTCTAAAAGATAAGAAGTCCCCCGGTCGGTTATGTACCATGACAACCAGGAAAGCCGGCCCAAGTCCACCCGCCTGTGTATGTCTCGGCACCAAGGCAGAAAGAATAGGCGAGTCTCCCCAGTCGGTTACTTGGGCGTCTTTTTCTATTGGAAGTCTCGGAAAAGAAAAGAAAGAAAATAAAAAGAAAAACGAATCCCTCGCTCTATGAGTGCAAGGAACAGAAAATGAAGAAAAAAAAGGAACCTGAAAAAATGGGTATGCCGGAACGCCTTGCTTTTATTTTGGTAAAACCACCCCTTTACTCCGCTTTCTCTCTTTCCCAATACAAATCAAAAGAGGATCCAGGTCTCGACGAAAAGAAAAAAGTTCCGCCATGTCCGGGAAGGGCGCCTGCAAAATGAACGAATGCACGTTGGTTTTTTGGCGCCTGCTCTATGCGTGGTGTTTGTCGTCTATCTCGTGTAGCGTTCTCGCGTTGTTGGTTTTTTGTGTGTTTGGTAGCCTCTGGTGATGGGGGTGGTGGGCCTATGCGAGCATCTTGCCGCCGTTCATCTGCATCTCCCTCTCGCGCTCCTCGGCGAAGACGCGGCGGCTCATAGCGAGGACGCACTCGAAGCCCTCGCGGCCCTTGACGGCGTTCTCGCGGAAGCGGTGGACGAGGGAGTCCTCGATGCTGTTCTTGATGCGCTGCCAGCCGCCGCAGAGGGCGGAGATGTTGGCGGTCTGCTGGAACTGGGTCTGGTGCGGGCCCGTCGGGCGGTAGACGACCGTCTCCTGCACGCTGACCAGGTTCTGCAACGTCACGTTCTGCGAGACCATGGTCACCGTCCGCTTCGCCGGGTCCACGTACGACGTCTCGAATACCTGGCTCGTCTCCATGCCCCCGATGATGGCCTTCATCCACTCGGGCGCCGACTGCCGGCAGGTGATGAGTCGTTCCGTCCGCAGGATGCCGGTTTCGAGGTCAACCGACCGCGAGAGGGTATCGACCGAGGTGACGTGCGTTGACTTGTCGTTCCAGGGGCAGTACTTCCGCCAGTTGGCCGTCGACACCTCCTCCCAGGAGTAGTTGAAGGTGTGCGTGCTCGAGAAGACCTTCATCTTGTGTATGTGTTGTAACGTTTGTATATCGTGTAGATGACCGGGCCGACGGAACGTTACTGGTGGCGACGACGAGGGGGGAAAGGACAAAAACCGACAAAACAAGGAGATCGTCTCCTAGAAGCCGACTACCGGGACAAAATGGTTGATTCTATTTGGTCGTCGAGATGGGCGTTCTCGAAATCCTGGATCGATGAGTGATTGGGTGGGTGGTTGATTGGTAGTTGTAGTGATGAGAGATTTTTTTTTTCTGTGGACAATAGCCGATCGGAGATCCGGGATTTGTCCTTTTTCCTTTTTTTAATGGCTGATGTTATATATACCTAAGTAGGTAGTTTGTCTTCACGTGCAACTCCAAAAGAGAAGGTGACCAATGTATGGATGCAGGGGGAAGAGGGGAAAAACCCAGAATAAGTACAATAAGTATTAAACCCAAATCGTCAATTACAATAGGAAGCACGTGCCCGCGAGGGTACGTGAGTCGAGATATTTTTGACTTTCCAGTTGATGACTTCGATTCCTTGTGTGGCTTGAGATAATGAGTGTACACCAAAGAGACAGGAATGAATGGGTTTTTGACTTATTTGGAAATGTTGTCAATTAGGAACAAGAAAGAAGAAAAAGGTTCCAAATGACGACGGGAGACGGGAATGAGGAAGGGTTGGTGGGAATTTTAAATTTTTATGGATTTTTAGGGACTTTATGGATTTTACGGGATCGGTGGCGTTCCCGAGAGCTCTTTCTACGACAAGAGAAAAAAAGAGGCCAAGCTAAATCCACTTTAGAGCTCCATTATCAGAAGGAAAACAAAAAAAAAACGGGCAGAGAAATTGAGAGAAATTTTCCTAAAGATCTAAAGTACTACCTTGCACCGGAGTTAGTCACTGCCAAGTTTCCCTGCTTATCCGATAAGCTCGGCATCAGAAGTGCCCAGAGCGCCCTCCCTCACCCTGTCAACTCCCCCCTTGACCCCTCCATTGCGAATCTCTTGTCCTTCCCGCTTGCCGCCTTCAGGCCTTTGCTCGGCGTTGCGGAAAATATTGGAGCGGCCCATAGCCGTCTCTGGTATAGCGGTGTTTCCTTACCCACCCTTACCCACCTTACCCAGTTATTGGGGGGGCCAAAAGGGAACCTCGTTTGGGCATCTCCTTCCGGTTTAGCGCGTTGGCGGCAGAGAGAATTCATCGGAAAGAGCTTCATCCCTATTGGTCGAAACCCAGGGGTCCAGAGCGACACCGGCAACACCGGCCTGAAGTGATCGGCGTCCCGATCTGGAGAATTTTTCTGGAGCCGGGAGGGGAGAGATGAAGAAATAAATCCATGAGCAATGGATTCCAAGGGACATGGCATGGCTCTTAGTTATCTTCTTTATCTATGCAGTTTGCTAGCGTTTCTGTCCATCTCTGTACACCCTTCCAACCTTCCCCCATTCGCAACTTGCACACGCGACACAATGGGGCACAAAATGGAAACAATGAGATCAACGATCGGCGGCATCTCCTACATATATGTATACATGTATCTAAATCCAGACTTGCCCAGACTAACAACCTTCTAGCTTTCCCGTATCGGCGTCCCGATATTCTATAAAAAAGAAGTCGCCTCTTCTTGACTCGGAGCTTCTTACCTGAAAGTGGGTACGTCAGCGGCTCCGGAGTTATGACGGATCTATGATTAACTAGACCCGCTTTCAAAGGACCCCGGAATACCGGACCTAGTTAATCCGCCACATTTTGCCACTCTAACCTCGGGTACGAAGTACATACACATATTTGGAAGTATCAGGTACCTAGGTATCTATGTATCTAGGCGGCAGCGCGTGGGAATGCCCTCACCTCACATAAGCGTGGAAGCTGTTGCGCATGGAGATGTATTCATTGTCGTAATCGTGTTCACTACTGGACGACATTTCGTGATTTTCAACGTGTCGGTCATTAACTACATTTGATGTCTTTACGTGCGAGTCCCCCGTAGCCTTGTCCATACGTCCACTATCGCACGGTGAAGCGGCAGTAAGATATAAAATGTTCGGATCGTTCTGGCATTGGGCATGGCTTTTGTTCTTCCGTCCTGTCAACTATACCCAGTCCTATAAAGTGCAGTCTGTCTGAAGTAGGGTTCCCCTTAAAAACCAACAGAGACGTATTATATAGATCCGTCGCGTGCTCCCAGGAACGACATCCGGGCGAACTTGGTCACGTATGCACAATCATATAGATCCAAGCTAGTAATCGTCACCGCGGCTGATGACCTCCTTCACGTTCGGCCGGAGCAGGATAGTCTATATATAGTACAGTTGTTAGCAAAGCGGTCAGCGTAGTGGGTAACATCACAACATACGTGTTCAAATTGGGCCGTGTATGAGCCCTTCTTGTCCACCAGCGGCGGGTAGTCCTCCACGATGCCGGATTGAACGAGGTTGTTCAGCTGTAATCAAGTATTAGCCACTATGAATTCTCGTAGTCTTTTTCTTGTGTACCGGGGTAAACGCACGCCGAGGAGATACTTCTCCTGTCCGATCCGGTCCAGGTAACGCCGGCAGAAGGGGATGGTGCCGAAGTTCTTCTTGATGACGTTGAGCAGTGACTTAGCCGAGGAGATGCGCAGGTCGACCTTGGGGGCGTCGGAGCGCAGGGCGTAGTGCGAGATCTCACCCTCGTCGTAGACGCGGCCGTTGCCGGTACTGCCGAAGGTCTCGATGGCGAACACGTCGCCCTCCTCCATCTTGGTGGTGTCGCCGGTGCCGCCGACGATGGGCACGCTCTTGGTGCCGTGGATGCTGTACGGCATGATGGTGTGGCCCGTCAGGTTCTTGATCGCCTTGATCGGGTACGTCTTCCCGTCGATCTCGCACTCGTAGCTCTCCATGGTCTCCTGGATGTAGCCGCCCAGCTCGCCCAGGCGCACGTCGATGCCGGCTTCCCGCACGCCCGTATTGGTCGCCTCCCGGACCGCCTCCAGCAGGTTGTCGTACTTGGGCTCAAACGCCATGGTGAAGGCGCTGTCGACGATCCGGCCGTTCATGTGCACGCCGATGTCGACTTTCATGACGTTGTTCTGCTGCAGCACCGTCTTGTTGCCCGCGTTGGGGCTGTAGTGCGCCGCGATGTGGTCTAGGTTGAGGCCTGTCGGGAATCCCATGCCGGCCTTAAGGGCATCACCCTCGCTCAGACCATCGTGTCCTACCAACCGTCGCACGCTGTCCTCGATGCCGTTGGCGATCTCGGTAAGCGTCATGCCCGGCTTAATGCTCTCCTTGGCCCATCGGCGGACCTGCCGGTGGGTCTCTGCGGCGTGGCGGTAGTCGGTCAAGAAGTCGGTGTTCAGGTTATCCAGGTGGCGCTTCTCTTCATTCGTGGTCCGGAAGCGGTTCTCATTGGCGTACTCGACTTCCTCGCCCTTCGGGTAAGTGTTGTTGGGGAACAGCTGGGATATTAGGACGCTCGGGGGATCGGTCTGGGAGGTCGGGGCCTTCTTCTTCTTGCGGGGCTTTCTCTTCTTGTTCTTCTTCTTCTTAGCCGCCTCCGGGGCGGCGTCGGGCGCATTTCCATCAGCGTCATCCTCAGACTCATCGCCGGATTGTTCGGCGGCGTGTCCGTTCGTAGTGCCATTTGCAGACCCATTCGTGGCACCGTTCGCCTTTCCGTCTTGCACTGCGATCAAGTTAGTCTTCGGAACCCTGCGCGGGAATAATACAAAGACCTCGTGAGGAGGAGGGGCGCAATTACCGGTGAGCTTCTCGAGCTCCTCAGTAGGAGCCTTCGCAGCCATTTTTACTAGATTCACTCTTTGTTTCCTTCCGGTGTTGTGATGCTTGGAAGGTTTCAAGATTTTACTTGTCTCACGCCCCACCAACAATTTATAGACGTGCCAGTAAGTTGGTAGGTTGCTTCCTGGTTACTTCCTGGTTACTTACATGGAATTAAGGATGACTTAGGTACTCCTAAAATGCCGTTTGATGGCTTGACGCGGGGCATACGCTCTGTCTAGATGCATATCTTTATCGATAAGCGCTAAATGCCTCCCCGGTAATTGGGTATTTCACTAGGTACCTATTGGTTTTTATTTCTTGCTAACGTTGCCTCATGAGCTTCTGTTAGAATCAATTTTCTTTCTATAACTGTGGTGTACGAATTCTTGTCATACTAGACTTAGTTATTTAGAAAATAATACATATCATCAAAGAATTGGCAATTTTAGTGAAAAAGAAGTGGCCCAAATTGAAACTCCGTTAAGTGTAAAGTTAGGCCATTTATTTTCTCTTCCGGGTGCCCCCCGGTAGGCCCTATGCCTTCACTGCTTTTTTAGCCCCCTCGAAGGAGATTAAGCCTGGGGAGACACTTTAACGAGCCAGTTTCGACGTTACCTCAGGTACGTCTATAGCTACTTACTTATGCAGGCTGTCTCTACAAACCAGAATTCTGTTCAGTACCTACAGGAATTATTCATAGCCTAATTTCTAGACCCCGCGGATGAGAAACATAACTTCAAGCTCTTTAATATGGTAGGGGCCGAGCGGAGCCAGCGCCTTCGCAAAACTATTAAGAGATGAAATCCAGTAAATCCAGTAACGAGATGAGATGATATTCCCGTTTACCCCAGGCGCCTTCGATCTAGGCATGTGTGGCATGTTCATATACAGGAATGGCAGCCCCGTACCCCAAGCAGCCCAAGATATCTAGTCTGGCAACAAGAGCTTTATTCATAGAGCAGGCTACGGTAGATACCTACTGGCCATGAAATCAAGACCGGATACAGCTCCGGATTGGTCTCCGCATTACACGGCCCGCAAATTGTGCAGCTTTCGGGCGGCGGCGGGACGATGCCCAAACGTCCATAACACTCCTACATATGCGAGGGCACCCAATACGGCGCGACACATCTCATTAAGGTGCCAATGATCTATCATCTTTGCCTAAGGTTCTAAAACTTACTTATGATTATAGCACGACGCCTGTACACGAAGCATAGTCAAAACGGTAGTTAGGCTTTGGGGGGTCAGGTAAAACCAGGCGCCTAAAGGCCTTCACATACCCCGTTGCTGCAACTTTAGACAAAGGCCTTATCGAGTATATCTTAGCTGCCGTGATAAGTTCCAAAGGGTCTCACGACTATTCCCGATACCACGTAGCTCGACAACCCAAAGCCCGCCACGAAGAGCCAGCGCGGGTTTCAGGGGATGGAGAGGGGAAGAGAATATGCGGGTTGGTGTTCAACTGCGCTTGGCGTCCTCCTATGGGCTATATGTGAGGCGTATACCTTTCACGAAATTGGTTGCGCATACAGCGGCTACGTGTAAAGACATCACCGGCCAGAATCTTGCCCTGTCGGAGCTGAACCGGGGGAGAAAGACTTTAATTTCGATCGTTCCCTCCAGTACTTGTTGCTTCGCAAGATCAACATCTTCTCTTTTTTTTCGAATCTGTATTTGCTTTTCTTTTTTTCTTCTCTTTTTTACCCCTTTTCGCCCGAGGCGATTGTTGCAACTCATCCGTCTGCGACTAGCTCCAGGTACTTAGGCACATATCCACCGCACTCTCTTCGACCCAACTCCACCGCCATGACAACCGCGCAGAGCCCCCGGGCGTACTGGGATCCGGGGAACCTCCTGCAAGTAACAGAGGAAGGGCGGGGCGGGGTGGTGCAATGCGTGGGCACCACGAAGCTCCACGGGGTGCGGTGCCGGTACACGACCAACGGGACGGCGATCCACGAGGCGCTAGCGGAACTAGCCGCGCGCCGGCCCGCCGACATCGCGCGTGTTGATCTCCGCCGCCTCGCCGTCACCTGCCTCTGCACCGATCACAATCGCCGCACCCAGCCCGATGCTGTCGCTGATCGCTGGGCCGCTGTCGTCCGACGCGCTGCAAGACACCATGACGCCTTGATGGAGGCGGAGATGCATCGCCTCCACATGAACGGAAACGGCACGGTGCAACCTGCCCTCCCCAGCACCACTAACAGCCAGCAAGAGCGGATAGACCAGCTAGAGCGCGAGCTCGCAGCAGCACAAGAACAGGTCTCTGACTGGGAGACCCTATGCAAGGAGCGAGACATGGCAGTCAGCCGGTGGGGGGACACGGATAAGAACTTCGTAAATCTGCAGTCCATACTATGCCAAGTGCAGGACCAGAACTTCGCGATACTGACCGAGAGGGTGCGCGCGGAAGAGAAGGAGCGCAAGAGGGAGAGCGAGAGGGCCCGACTGGCCGCGGATGCGGAAGCCAAGATCGCGGCGCTAGAGACGGACCGGACGGCCCTCGAGACGCGCCTGGCAGCCGCGGAGGATGAAACGGCGGAGCTCCGGAATCAGCTGGAGGAGGCCAGGGAGGCGTTCCACCGCGCAACCGAGGAAGTCGCCACGCACAGCGCCGCGGTCGCAGCCCTCGAAGCCGCCAAGGCGGCCGCAGAGAAGGACCTACGACAAGAAAAGGAGGACATGGCCGCGGGACAACGCAGGGCGGAGATGGACGCAGCGACGGCGCGGGAGGAAATCGCGCGCCTCACGGCCGTCAACGAGCGGCTCCACCTTGACCACGCGGCCGCGGTCGCCAAGCTCGGCGGGGATATGGAAGAGACCACCGAGGACTTCAACCGGCAGATCCAGTCGATCAAGACAAAACACGCAGCCGAGACCCGCGCGCTGCACGCCCAACTTGCCGCGGTGCGCGAGGAGCTGGACGCTGCGCGCGATGAACTGGCCACCACACGCGAGGAACTAGCCACCGCGCGCGCCGGGGCGGACGCAGCGGCCGAGGAGGCGAGGCAGCTCGTGGAGGCGCGCGACCGCGCGCTGGAGACGTGTCGGGTGGAGCTTGGTGAGGCGAGGGATCGTGTTGATGTTGCCGAGCGCCAGGTCGCTATGTGTAGGCTCCATGGCCTCGGTATGTGGTTTGGGAGGCATTCGAGGAGGCATCGTAAGGAAAAGGACGGACAGGCACTAGGCAGGAGTGCAGAAACGGTCGAGGCTGGACATGGGGTTGAGGCTGGAGGCGTTGCGGTTTCTTCAGTGTGATTTTCCACCCCGCTGCAACCTTTCTTATTGGCGTCCAGGTTGCAAATGGTGGGGATACTTTGGCACATGGCGGGCAGCGTGTTTGTCCGGCGTCTCTACCACCATTTGTATATTACGAGTTCCATTACGTTCAAACTTTTCATCAGGCATGTCTCACATCATTGTCAGAAAGGTTAATGTTACTTCTTAAGCAGTCAATTCTGAATGACTACCCTTGTGGTATCGGTAGACTCATTAAATAGAGCCACCTGCCATATCCATTGTTGATATCCGACTTAGCCGTGTCAACGAAGACACGAACCACGTAACCGTCGCCCATCCATGATGCATTCCCAGCGTACGCCAATCCCGTTCCTCATTCATCCATGCAAACCATCATGATGTCTCAAAGGAAAACAAAGAAAACGCTCAGGTCCCAATCCTCTCCTCTCTCCCCTTATGAAGAAAACGTTCAATAGATTGGATTGACTCATCGCGCCTTGGCGTCCTTGGGCGGGTTCTCAAGTCCCTCCTTGCCCTGGCGGCCGACGCCGGAGAGGTCGACGTCCTCATTCTTGGAGGCGGGCTCGCGCAGGCCCGACGTCGCGCCCGCGCCGGTGGAGATGTCGCTCGCCTGGCCGCCCGAGCCCACGTTCACCTTCGTGGCGTCCGCCGATTGCCAGTCCGAGGCTACGGGTGGTTGGTCTGGTAGGGGCAGGTTCTGGCGGGTCTGCTCGACTTCCTGGGGAGAGGGTGCCATTGTTGCGTGTGTGTGTGTTTAAAGATTTGATTGGGTTTTTTGTATATGCTGCTTTGTAGTCTGTTCGAGGGGTTGGTTGTGTTAGCTAGGTGACCTGTTATTAATAGGATGTGGAAGCGAGTAGACCTTACAGCTTCGTGTTTGTAGAGAGGATGTTGTAGTGTAGTTGTAGTTGAAGGGTGATTCAGAAATTGCCGAACTGGTTTTGTGTTCGTAGATGATGAGAAAAGAGAAGCTGTCTTGCAAGGTCTCAAACGAGCGTAATTAAATATCTACGTGATGGTGACACGAGAAGTACATAGTAGTTGACGTAAGGGAAGCTCCTTCTCTGAAGCTGTGCCTACCTACCTTCACGTCATGATATAGTCGTGACGTCATACCCTGTTTGCAGGACCCTGAAATGCCCCACTAATTGCCGCAAGGCGACCAATCAGCTTTCACCGGTCGGTTCCCGATCACGCACTTTGGGTGTCATAGATTTGCAATCCAGGAACCGCGATAGAGGGCTGAGAGGTTAGTATCGTTGCTAAGGAAGGTGTAACCAAATAAACTGGCAAACTTGCATAATAACCTTAGCGTATTTGGGATAACCCGTGGGAGGGGTCTCGAAACCGGAATGAGGAAGATGCTTCTAGAATAACACCAGCGCTGGAGCTATCGGCTTGTCAGCTCTACTAAAAGCACGGTAGGTACCTAGCCAAGTAGTCAATGTAGCCAGTTAACACGACAGATACCAAGAGAGCCTGGGCAAATTGACCCGAGGGCATTCATGAAGTCTTTAAATCCATTGTCACAGCAAACGCACGGCACAGCCGTTGTAAACTCGCCTTCGTTGGTATATAATGTAGCTATGTCGTGAAAACACCGGATGACTGCCATAATAACGCCCGACACCAGGATCTTAATAAAAAAAAAAAGTAAGTGTCTAGACTGCTTGGCCGCATCGCTCAATCGTCGCCAATCGCGTATCTCATCATGCCGCGGGCGTGCCGCGCCCCGGCCTTGTAACCTTCACCCCGTCCGTGTGCCCCTTACCTCAGCCCATGCGCCGGTCCGTCTCGGCCGATGTTGCAGGCTCCGCCTCATCCGGGTTCAGGTAGTTGGCGTTCTCGGCGGCTTCGTACTCGGCGATTAGGTCTCCGACGACCTCCCGGGCCTCGTCGAACTCGTTCAGGTTCTGCGAGAAGGGCGCCGTCTTCTTGTACGACTCGATGAACGCGTTGCGTTTCCGCATGCCGTCGTATTGCCTGACGATGCGCTTGAAGAGCTGTAGAAGGGGGTTGTATCGTTAGCCAATTAGGA
Source organism: Eutypella sp. D-1 (assembly GCA_023313575.1). Taxonomy (NCBI): domain Eukaryota; kingdom Fungi; phylum Ascomycota; class Sordariomycetes; order Xylariales; family Diatrypaceae; genus Eutypella; species Eutypella sp. D-1. The sequence continues at coordinate 511,097 of JAJTTP010000013.1, read as the reverse complement.
TTTCACCTATTTTTGGGAGGCATACATTTTGTAGACAAGAAAAGGGGAGAAGGCAAAGAGCATTACTTACAGTGGCAATGCTCGTGTGGTTGGCCAGCATCAACCCACTGACACGGTGGCTCATCGGGATATATGGGCTGCGCTTCGTCAGGGCAACCTGGATACTGGCGGGTCCCCAGGGAATGAAGGTAGCGAGGCGGCGTTCGCGAATCCGCAGTAGACTCTTGTGCACGTCGGTGGGGTCGACCTCGCCCTGGATGACATTAAGGATGGATATGTAGCAGCTCTTCTTGCCGGGAACCGTGGACACCATGCGGTTCTTGGGCTGTAGTAGGCGGCGCATGACATCAAGCACCGTCGTCTTGCGCACCGTCTTGGCCTGCTCCACCTGGTCGCCCGTGAAGGGCGTGTAGGCAGTCATCAGGAAGTGACAGCGAGGCGTCGGGATCAGCGACGCCAGGATGCTGACCAGGTCGTTGTGCATGTAGCCCGGGTACCGCAGGGTCGTGGTACTGGCGGACATGACCGTCGACACGAGCTGGTTCGTCTGCTGGAACGAGGGCTCCTGCACGTGCAGCCGGTCCGCCGCGATGTGCGACAGCGCCCCGTTGTCCAGGACCACCACCGAGTCGGCGTTCTGCGTCAGCCGCCGCATCGACAGCAGGCTGTTGTACGGATGCACCACTACGTCGCCCGAGTTGGTCGTGTCCGGGAACACCGAGTACGTGTGGATGATCTTCTTGGGGAACCGGTCGTTCATGCGCTCGAGCAGGAAGGAACCGAGGCCGGAGCCCGTCCCGCCGGCTATGGAGTGGAGCAGCATGAAGCCCTGCGAGGTGTCATTGTTAGCTCAAGCTTGAAGCTTGCTAGGGAGAGCCACTGCCAGCGCTGGCGCAACCGGGACCATACCTCTAATGAGTCACTTCCATCCGCCTCGCGCTCGATCATTTCCATTATCTCTTCGTGTACTAGCTCGCCGGTCTGGTAACCCTCACCCCAATTATTCCCGGCACCGATACCGCTCTTGCCGACGTAGAAGTTCTCGGGGTTGTATATGTTCTTGTAAGGGCCGGAGTGGATGCCGTTGATAACGCGGGGCTCAAGGTCAATAAGGATGGCTCGTGGAATATAACGGGTGTCGTCGCTCTGGTAGTAGAATACATCTTTGCGGTCGCCGCCCTCGGTCGCGAAGTCCTCCAGATTCCCGTCCTGGTTGATCCCGTGTTCCTGGCAGAGCTGCTGCCAGAACTGGCTGCCAACTGTGTCGTGCTATGTCAGACGGGGCGGGGGAAGTTCGCGACGAAGGATACATGGGATATGCGCTTGGGTACTCACTGCTGTTGCCGCACTGGCCAGCCTGGATCGTGATAATTTCTCTGTTCGGGACATTAATTTGGGCTCTGAATATGTTGGATGCGATGAAGTTCTCTTGACTTTTTGGGGCGGCTGGATGATCGGCTTACCTAGGCATTGCGAAAACCCCACGAAAGCTGATTTCTTTGCATCCAACTAGTTAGTCGGGAAAGAATTGGGGGGGTCTGATCAGTCCTAAATGTACGGAGCGCCGATATGAAGATTGATGTTGATCGTCAACATTTAGGCGTTTATGCTTAAGCGACACCTGAGTATCAGAATGGGAGCTTTATCGCCTTATCGGGTTATCCCACGCGTTGCGGATATTGCTGTGTCGCGTTTTAATTTATTATGAAGATAGCGGGGTAATAAGACGCCTTACTCTGTATAGTAATATTCTTGGATAATATTATAAATGCAAGCCCCGAGTTTGAGGTTTCGAGTTGTACATATTCGCGCTGGTTTCCAAGGTTCTCTTCACACTCTATACTTATGTGCCAGGTAGCAAGTAATTTTTCGGTATCATATAATGAAAGTCAGAATTGTTTTTTCAATAATTGGCTGATGTAATTGAACGCTTTGGAGACAGCGCCTTGCCGAAGGAGGTGGAGAGGAGGGGTGGGGGCGAAGCATGCGCCTCTGTTTTAGACAACCCCTATCGTGTCACTTGCCACTACAAAGCGGTGCGTATGTGTACCCGGATAGGAGAATAACTTATATAGGTCAAATCATGGAGTTCAAGTTGAATAAAGGTGCTTACCTGACACCAGGAACTCGGTAGGGACATAAGGCGAGCCGCGAGCGAACGCCTTAGTCATGAGGGTCGCCAACGTTTTTTCACCTTCCTCCACCAGACCCGGCCATATAGCCGACCCTGAATGTTTGGGAAAGCATAGATAGACAGAGAACAGTTCGGAGAAGTGGGTATTTCTTCCATTCTATCTTTATATTACGGCAGTCTGGTTAACCGTAACACTGTAGTGTCGGGCGGGTATTGTCGGCTATCTAGGCCTAGATCTAAGGGGAGTAGGCTTCGCCCCCCTTATATATAGTATGCGCCACGGTGTCATATCTACTCTATTTGAGCTCTATACTATGATTATGGCGAGCCTTCGTCATATTTGCGGCACTTTCACTCTGTTATTATTATTATGTCACATTCAGTTGAGTCTCAGGTGGAGCGATCGCCAGGGTATCTAAGTAAGGGGATCTTTGTCGGTGGGCGGCCCCCCTCCCCCTTTTGGCTGCTCTGGCCTAAAGATGCTTTACTTCTTCATACCAATACTCGATTCCTACCTTATTTATATTCTATCCTATGAACGCGGTGTACTGGTTTCACCCCATCTCGTGTCGGTTTGCATAGCGTTGGGCCAACTGGTACTGATATGTTATAACTATCCACTAGCACCACAGTCAATCGCCATGAATACTGGCTACCACATTCCCCGATGCTTTTCAACCTCATTCGTCTCATAACATTCTTGAACATTCTCACCCATAACCGTCATCTTCTGACCACATTGTGCTCCCCACTTCTCGTTACGTCAGCGGCTTGTCTGTCCGACTCAGTTGCCGGTGAGCGACTGATACTTGCTCCTTCCGGGACTGCTGTGAATTTATGCTCCGGATCATGCGTCTGCTCGGCGGTCCAATAACACTTGAAGCAGAAGTTGAAATTCTTGCAATTCTCGCAGTGCCACCGCACTCCGACTATGGGCTATGATTCATTGTTAGTGAGGGGGGTTCATTATCATGTAGAGGTATTTGACATACATCGAGGAAACAGCCGTCGCATTTGTAGGCCGAGTGCAAGAAGCCGACCTTCCACCTCGTGTGGTGGGACTCTTTATTCTTGTCCTCGGGACTCGTAGCAACCGTCTCTGCTAGCTTTCCTTGGATAAACGACAAAACTTCAGTCGCATCGTGCGTAATGGCGATGATCTCAGGCGTCCATCCGTCCTCGGTTGCTCTGGTGAAGTCCGCCCCACACTCTATCAAGTCTTTGATGATGTCACGGTTTTCGTTCTGGCGACAGGCCCAGTGTAGAGGCGTCCAGCCGTCGACGTCAGTGATATCAATAGCATCCCAGTCCAGCTTTTCATCGAAGAGGACCCGAAGGAAAGCGTTCCTCTTGCCGCACATGGCAGCATGGTGCAGTAAGGTACGGCCTTGCTTGTCCACACCGGGGCGTCTCGACAATCTGGTGTTCATCAGCCGCTCGAGGATCTCCAAGGACCCCAGCCGCGCAGCGAGGTGAAAGGCCGACCATCCCTGGATGTCCGTTGCGTTGACATCGCCCCCTGCGTCAAGAAGCGGCCCGACGAGTTCGTCGGTCTGAGAATAAATCGCTGCGCAGAGAGCATTTGCGAGATGACCCGCAGGGAGGTTGGGATCGGCCTTCTGATCGTTGAGGAGAAACAGAGCGGTCTCGTGGTAACCGCTGGCAGTCGCAGCGTTAAGAGCGGTCGTATACTCTCCTCCTTGCTGGCTCACTCGTGCACCCAGTCTTATCAACTCCTTGCATATTTCCAAGTAACCATACTTGGCTGCTTTATGCAATGCAGTTTCCTGTGTGCCGCACCCAGCGTTGACATCTGCGTGGTTCGGTGCCTCGACGTCCAGCAGAGCACTAATTACCTTGGAGTCACATTCGTTTTGCTTTATGGCGGCGAGCAATGCTGTGTCTCCGCTCTTGGTTCTGTGCTCTGTCTCTGCGCCGAGCTTCAGAAGCTTGCGTACAATATCATCCTCGCCAGTTCTAGCCGCCGATATCAGCGGCGTTTCGCCGTCGATAGTCCTTTGGGCGCTCAGATCGCTGATGCGGATCGCGTCCTCTACATTAGGGTAAAACTCATCCAGTAAAGCTGTAGTGAACGACGTTGAGCTCTTCCCAATCCGAGGTTCGAGGATGGAGAGATGAAGCGCTGAAAGATTGGTCTTGTCCCTGACAGACAAAAGCTCTATGCGTTCTTTCAGAATCTGGCGTCCTGCAGAGGGGTGCCAGTGTTGCGCTGCAGAATGCAAGGCAGTTCTCCCGTTGTTGTCGACGAGAGTTATGTCACCCCTATAGTCTAGGAGCATTTTGATGTACCGGGCGGATCCGCATCGGGCAGCAGCCATTAACGGGGTACCACCAGAACGATCTCTGGCATTCATGTCAGCCTTATGCTGTAAGAGACATTCCAGAGCTGCGGAGTTCCAAAAAACCTTCCGCTCGAAGGAGCTAGTATTAGGAATACTACGGTTGGCGGTTCTATTATACTGGGCGGCATAATGGAGGGGGTAACTACCATCCAGCGTTCTGGCTTCAAGACATTCTGGACTGTACTCTAACAGTGCCTGTAGTAGTGGAATGTTGGCACGCTTTATCGCTTCGTGGATCGGGAGCAAGCCACTGCTATCTGCCCTTAGTGGGTCCGTCCCTGACTTCATTAGGAGCCGGGCGATCTTCTTAGTTGACTTCTTTTTCGTTGTGTCTCGGTTATCTTTCATGTAGTCTTGTTTTACGAGCATGCGGACTCCTCCGAAGTCTTGGATTCCTAGGCCTGCCAGGAAATGGAGAGCATTTCTGTCACTGTAATCGGTGATGTTTGGATCGATCTTGGGATGTTGCAAGAGCGCTTTAGTAACTTCGAAGTTGTCCATGGACACAGCCCAGGATAGAGCTGTGTCACCATAGTTTTCGATCGAATTGGGATCTATACTAGTCATTTCGAGAAATATACCAACTATAGGTCCATACTTGAGAGAGTCTGCAGGTTTATTAGCCAATTCATACAAGAGGGATCGAGTCCTCCTACACTGTGGATCTATAGTTTCTCTAAATGCATTGGCATTATGTCCAAGCAGAAGCTTGACCATCCCAGCTTCTCCTCCCGCCACTGCATAATCCAGAGGCGTATATCAAAATCGGTCCGTTGCCTCCATATCTCCTCCAGACTGGAGGAGGAGATTTGCAATTGGTACGTGGCCGATAAAGGCGGCAATGTGTAGCGCTGGATGGCCTCCCCGGCCCCAGTACTTCATCAGCTTGGCTTTTTATCCTCGGTCATAGATTCCCAGATATATTTATACTTAAAGAATAGATAGATTTCTTTGCATAGCGACTGTTCTAGTTACCAGCGACCAATCCAAGTATTATCCTTTCTGCGCCTTCTACTATCCGAAATCGATATCATTGCGGTGACGGCTTCGTTGCAGAGTGTTACCTGTGGGTATGGCATGATTGTACAGTACAAAGTCGTGCTCCATTATATAATGGGTCATAGTTAATGGGTCATGCAGTTAGTTCATCTGCGGCCGGCCTGCCACCCTTGCCATATCTCCACCACAGTTCCCCTCATGGAGATTTCCTTTACGGGTCTTGTGGCAATAGCTAGAAATTGTTTAATAGTACTTGCTATGCAATGTGCTTCGATATTTCGTCAGCTTTGAGCGAGATAGTTTTAGATAAAACTATACACGATATTTATTCACCGTATGCACTACTTCTGGCTGGAAATATATCAACATGACTGGCTTATTAGACGCAAGAGCGAATATTGCGGCCTTGCGCCAGACGCTAGCCACAAAGGAATCCTCAACAACGCACCCAGAAGAGGCTCTGAGGAATTTATTCTGGCAACAGGGTAATGATGAGAAGCGGATGGTCTGGCTTGAGGTTCTCGGAGCCACGAAACGACGAGTTAACCGGGCGGAACAAAGAAAGATTTCTTACATGCACGAAGAACTGGCCAATGCATACCAGGAAAGGGGAAAGGAGCATGAGACGGCAGAAATTGTGCTGAGGAATATGTTGGAAGTCAAGGACGCCAAGAAACGCCTCTTCGTTCTGGAAAATTTGTTTGCCCATGGCCAACACGGTTTCACTATCTTGCATGTGGTTTTGGATCGCAGTACGTATGAACCTAAAGGGGAATTTCATTTCGATCGTGTTAAGCCACTCATCCGCTTCCTCCTACGTGTGCACCCGAGGCTCCCTGCAGTGGTGTCGACGGAAAGAATGGGTCCACCGATGTTCATAGCCGTTCAAAACAAGCAGACTACTATCGCCGAGGTTGGAGAGATAGAAGAAGCACTGTTCAGTCCACCCGAGAAGGAAGCGATTGTCCAGTTCCTATGCGAAAAGCGGAACGGGGATGTTGCGTCCAAAGCGGCCATTGAGTCCATGACCCTGATGGGCCCCCTCTCCCACGACAACTCATCAGCCTGTCATGCTATCCATAGAGTGATTGAAAGCTCCGATTTTGCTGTACCTGAGCACGTAGTAAGGGAGCTGAGCAAGATCGAGGTTATAACGGAACAGTGGAGCAGCTCTCGCATATCATGTTTGGAAATCTGCGACGACCAAGGTAGAACGTGCCTACACATAGCACTTACAGCCCCGTTCAACGAGCGCAAGGTGTGGTGGTCTCAAAAGTTGGCTGAGCTTCGCCCGGACCTACTCAAAACCAATTACAAGACGACAAGAAGCGGCAAAGAAGAGCGACTTACTCCGCTGCCGTATTTCATGGAACAGATGATGATCAGGAAGCAAGAACCCAGGCGGGACGACCAAAATTCCGGCGCTCTGGACGAAAAGCTCGAGCATCTGGAGGCATTTTTGAAGCGACAGTGTCTTGCGAATTTCGATAATTTCACCTGCAAGAGCATCATGTACAAGAAGAACAACGGTGAGTTATTCAAGTTCGAACTCCAAAATCAACAATTCGGTCTGACCCGAATCAGCCAAGGAAATATTTCTCACACTTGAAGATGAGACACTCTCGTGGGAGTTTCTCCAGTCGCAAAGACGTCACTATAAGCTTGACACATCACTGAAGAGGGTACATATTTCCAGCGGCGTTTCCGTTCAATGGGACGACATGAGTTTGGAGACACGTAAGATAGCAACTAAATGGGACTGCGCCGGCAATACCGACCTATTCATGTTGTTCCATTGGCTGAAGACGGAGATCATGGTCAAGAAAATCCTTGAAGTGGTGGTCGACGACGGAGCTAGGAAGGAAGTAACCCCGGATAGCCTCCCAATTTCGGAAAAGAAGTCACATAGCGACAGGGCCATCGTCGAGTGTCTCAATGGCCTGGATGTGGAGATTTTGGACTGGCAGAGGGTGGATATCCCCGCTGAGGTTATAGTCAGAGCGGCGAGAAAAAGCGTCAAGTATCTATATCTATACTGCAGTGGTCTTCAGGCTGTATTGCAGAGCTGGGCAGACACTCGAGGACTGTCCAGGCTTGAAAATGTGAGCATTTGTTTTTATTCATTGTTGGTTATGTATCTGACAAATGGCAGCTTGAATATGTCCACGTGGAAATAGATCAGGTAAGATCGTGATAATCCTAAGGGCTCTCTTGAAGCTGGTAGGTGGCTAAAGTATTTTACTTTCAGGGACGAGAATCTATAGAGTGGATTAGAGAATATGCGGAGTCGTTCAAGACAAACCTTCAAAACACATTCAAGAGATTGAATCCCGACAGACCAGAGCCGTTGACCATAAAATGTGTGCTTGCCTCGCGCAAAAGGACGGCAAAAACGGAGTCGGCTGCGCCTAAAACCAAGGACAAGAACGAACAAGGCTACGAAGAGTAAGCTCACCATAGGGATAAGTAAACACAAGAGAGACTGCTAACGACTACTCTCAGGCAGGATTGGTTGAAATGTATGGATGAGTTCGCAGATATCATGGAGTTGGTCGAGCAGCCCAGTAATTCCAAATTTGTCCGTGAAACCGTGCCGACTATTAGGACACAGTTAGTTAACCGAAAGATATAGGGAATCGTAGCGCCAACACGTCCTGTCAGGGTTGCTCTGATTGACGACGGTGTTAAAACCAGTCATGCCGGATTGGACAACAATATCTGTGCGGGTAAGTCATGGTGGCAGCCGCTCGACGCGAACGCGAACCAGACAGGAATGCCACGACGGGACTACTTCCAAAATTATAACAGCTCATATACTGGACACGGAACCGTTATGGCATACTACATCAAGCGTGTGTGCCCGAAGGTCCACTTCTACGTAGCGAAGCTCGATCCTGAGCCTCAGCGAGCCGAAATTGGCGGCCGCGGTGAAAGAATTACCTTCTCTCTCGACTTAGCTGCTGAGGTGAGGAGACAACTACTGCTCATCGCTACCTCCGTGATCAATGGTGTCGCATACTAACGAAAGATTCCAGGCGATCAACTGGGCAGTAGAAGAGGAAGTCGACATCATCTCGATGGGCTGGTTCATCGAGAAAGACACAACATCCCCCTTCGATGCGGATGATCGGTTACGCAGGGCATTGCAGGCAGCCATGAAGAAAAACATCATCATCTTCTGCGCCAATCCTGACCGAGGCCCAAGCTTCAGGACTAACGATACATATCCGAGGGCCCTGGACACCGATCAGGTCTTCTGCATCGGCGCCGCAACTCGGGACGGCGTGCGCTGGGGACAGATAGACGATCAGGATCAGTCATGCGACTACTTCCTCCCCGGCGTCGAGCTGGGCATTCAGGTCGAGAGCGTTTCGAGGAAGAACCAAAATGATCCGCCCCGTGAATGGTGCGGCTCCCTACTACTCTTTGTGAAGCTTGGCTGCTAATTTTATTCCGTGTCTAGGCGTAAACACAGCGGTAGCTGGCTATCATGCGCTCTTGCGGCCGGGTTGGCGGCAATGATATTACATTGCTCAATGGTTAGCGGGATTGCCAAAATAGACGACCCAAAGTGGAAGTGGTATGTCCCCCCCCTCCCACGCGCGCGTTTTCCACCCCGATCCTTTTACGCCTACAAACATCAAATGGACAACGAGAGACAAATCCTAGGCCTAGAGTGCTGATACCAAAATTCTGCCAGGCTGCGATCGCCCCAAGGCATACGCAGATCTTTTCAAGGCATCCAAGTCGAGCGGAGCGATAGCGGGTGGTTACCGGTTCGCAGGTTTTTCGAGCCGGTCGTGAAGTACCTGGATAGCAACAACAATGAGGCCAAGGTGCGAGCTGTCCGTGACGTGATGCAGAAGATCTTTGAAGGGATGCCGGCTTCCACTTCGGAGTCAATCACTGACCCAGTACCTGGTAAGTGGAGGGACCAGCCCACCACTACGTCGATGGATAATCAAGTGATCCTGTAAGACATTGGTGGCATGGATGGTTCCTATCCATCCAATGTATCCAGCCTATCGAAGCGAAAACGGAGGAGTGGGTACGTGGGAGCGAAGGATGCGTGTTACGCCGAATAAGCGCACCGAGTGCCTACATTATTTCCCCCATAGGCTTTCCGTAGCAAAAATGAAGGTTATTATACTACCGTGCACGGCAGCCTTAGTTATGTGTTATGTTCCGGGCTAGAGGTTATGTTAACGATATAGTAGGAATAGCGGCCCCTTTAGCAGCTGATATAGTGTGGGTACCACCCTAATAATAGTCATCGATTGAATCTGCCCTGCTTAGTTAGGTATTATCACTGTTCTTTAATTGTTAACCCGATTCCTTTGGATTGAAGGCTACATTCCGCGCCTATATTCCACATGTGAAGGATCTTCGGTAGCTCTAGATTAGGTAGCAAAGGTCAGGCCAACTAAAAAGTGCCTACCGAGATGTCGCAGTCGTTGCATGATGCAGTGCAACCTTAGCCACTAAGCGACACGCGTATTCTAGAGGGTAGTGATAGCCTACCGGTACTATTTACCTATGTAGTAGTACTGGTATACGTTCTTCATTCCCGAGATGGAAATGTCCACAGCAATGCGTTTTCATTGACCGCCGTTTAATATCAGGCTGTCATAACAATCACCTGGTTGTAAGGATTACATTGCTTGTTCAGTGGTATATACTGCCTGTGTGTTACGTAGTGACCTGATTTGGGCCTAACATCCGTGTCTTTCCCCGACGTAGGTATTACAATTAATATACTGTAGTCGACAGGTTCTCTACCTAACTGAACATTCAGAACCAAGTTTTACATTGATAAGAATTGGGAAGCATTTTTAAAAGTTCGTTGTATAATTGAATTCGCCGTGTTTGGTGACCAAGCGTATAGGCTCCTTCAGTTCTAAGGTAATTATGTGTCTTAGGGAATTACTGTTAGGTAGACTTGAGGCAGGAACCCCCAATCCCGAATCTTACTGACCAAGAAGCAAGCAAACTAGAAACCTTCATGAACGTCTATTTACATTGGTCCCAGTCCTTTTCTTGCGTTCACTCAATCAAAACACCTCAGAATCATTGCCCAGAACCTGCACAATGTCCTCTGTGCAGAGTAGAATAGCGGAATTAGCGTCTACGATTGCAACACATACCAACCAAATCGACGGTTACCTTGCCGAACATGGCTTACCGCTCCCTTCATTCAAGGCCGACAGCCCTGTCGACTTAGGTCTCCCGCCCGATATTGAGAGTTTGCGCAGTGCGGTCCTTGAAGCTACTCAGGAGCTTAATGATTTGCTTATAGGGCCGAAAGACCTCCTCTTCAATCACCAAGTCAGTACCAACCCCCACCCCGAACATTTGTCTTCGCACTTACTAATATCTCACGGCAGCACAACCGGCTTGCTTACCTGAAGTTGATATCTCGATTCGACATTGCTAGCAAGATCCCCTTACAAGGAGAAATTTCCTACACGGAACTCGCGGTCGATGTTGGTATCGACCACACAGCACTGTGCCGCATTTTGCGCTTTGGGATTGCGCACCGCATCTTCAACGAGGATCGCCCTGGCTTTATTTCTCATTCTGCAGCATCCAAACAAATCAAGGAAGACATGCGCGTCGCTGATTGGGTGGGCGCTAACGTTGACGATATGTGGCCAGCGGCTGAGAAGGTCGTAGACGCTCTAGCAAAATGGCCTCTCGCAGAAGAGCCCGCCCAGACGGTGAGTACATAAATATCTTAAGTTTTCGATCCGGCTATTTACATTACACAGGGCTTCTCACTTGCAAATGGGACGGATGATTCCTTCTACACGCAACTCGGAAAGGATCCTGAGCGCGCACGTCGTTTTGGTGGCGCTATGAGCTTTTTCATCACGGGAGACGCGTATTCACTACGCCATCTCACCGACGCTTACCCTTGGAGCTCGATCGGCCCCGGGACAGTAGTCGACCTGGGAGGGTCGCAAGGCGATGCGGCATTCGCGCTCGCTCGTAAATACCCTGAACTTCACGTGATTGTCCAAGAACTCCCTGAGGTCATTGCGGCTTCGAAAAAAGAGCCTGGTCTTAATGTCAGTTTCATGGCGCACGACTTCTTCGAAGATCAACCAATAAAGCATGCCGATGTCTATCTTTATCGTTGGATCCTACATAACTGGCCTGATAAGTATTGTGTCATGATTCTCAAAGCACTGATTCCAGCTCTAAAGCGAGGCTCACGGGTTCTGGTTATGGACTTCGTGATGCCACCTTTTGGTACGCTTCCTAATGGTATCGAGAGAAAGCTAAGGTGGGTGTCCAATAAAATCCACAAGTATTCACGGTTACTTACATCACTTCAGGGCCATGGACATTACTATGCTTGAAATCGGGAACGCCAAGGAGCGCGATCTGAGCGAATGGGAACAGCTTTTTAGACAAGCTGATGAGAGGTTCAGCTTCCAGGGCATGATCCAGCCAGTAGGCTCGAACCTGGCTTTACTCGAGGCAACGTGGGAAGGATAACGGAATGTCTTTATTGTGTATGGTAAATAATCGCCCAGGTACAACATCTATGTGTGTGAGTTTGTGTTCTTGCATAACTTCAAGAATATGGAGGTTACTTGAAACTCACTGTTTTCCTATTTATCATAACTACGTCAACATATCACTTTAACACCATATACAACAGCTTGACCTCAGACTGTTTCTATCAAGATGATCAACTAATCGATTTACACACTGTGAAAATAAACACTCTACAACTATTGAGCGATAATAGTAGGATGGCATACAAGTTAAGAAGTACACCCAAACAATTCTCATACTATTCAAAGATGACACCACTGGTCCACAAAGTTGTCATCATCATCTTGTCCTCCATCTAAATTCTTGACCTCAGCAGTTGAGCAATGAGTTGGGTTGATGTGGATGTGGCCTCCACCTGTTCGATTGTCATGATAGTAACTGGCCGAATTAGACACTTCAAGCTGATATCTAGAAGAACAGCTATATCACTACAGATTAACTAGCCACCCTTCATATACAGTTCATCTAGTTAATCTGCTAATGATGGCGTCAGATTTTACCACGCCTGTGTTTGTGTGAATCATGATTGAGAGCTTGCTTGCTGTAGTTGACGCGAACCTCCCATTGCTCCGCCCGCTTCTCTACCAGGAGACTTATACATCTTCCAATGCCTGGTCATTGCTTCATTCATGGCGCAACAAACGCTCCGTTATCAATATTAGCGACGGGGAGCCTGATAATCCAGAAGCTCTCAACGCGGCCTCTCTGCGGCTTGGCGTTTATGACTCCAGAAAGGAGCTGGTAACCCAAAGCCACGTTCCACAAGAGTAGTCGAATCACCCTGAGAGTGCAGAGATGAGCTCATCCAGGAAACATCGTCTGCTCAATCCGGGACGCAGGATCAGCTCCGTGGCAACGAAAGGGGAAACTATGGTGGTGAGGATGACGGGTGGAGAAGGGTCTGGGACCATATAGTTGTACAAATATCGAGATCCAACGTACGGCGATTGCTGGCAATGAATACCAGTGGCAGCGGACCAGTGGGGTACGATGGGCAAGACACACGTATAAGAATGACAAGGGAAACTGGAGATCCGTGCTCTGATATAAATTACTACTGATCAAGCCTGAATGATACCACATACGATACCTTCCTAATGAAATGACCATGTAAAAAGCCAATCGCATCCACGATCATCCTGAAAATCGTTTCTATGGTGCAATATACAGACAGTCAGGAAGTCGATGTTTCATTCTCATTACGGCTGTCGGCTCTCCTGACTGTATGGCAACGGAAACGTCCGCTAGTAATTATGGTTGCTTAGCAAGTGGTGGTCACAACGATGTGCGCTAGTTGGATCCTCTGAAGATGCTAATGGTAGGCGTTGTGAGCCCATTTCTTGAGGACTCCGCTTGCCCGATGTAACCATATCACCAACTACATAAAATCCGGCCAACTGACCCCTCATCCCGATGCAGGCCAAGCTGTGATTGAGCCATTTCTTGTATACTCGAGATAAATCATTGGCGCTTCAACTCATGTACAGTACATAGGACGTTGATTCCTTCCTATAATTGCCTAGGTAGGTAGCCTCGTCACTCATGCGGGTTGCTGGATGGCCGTTGGGGCCGTCGTAGCTCCGCGCTGCGCCGCTGCCTCCTTTCTGAAGAAGCGAACTACTGATGTAGGTTGGTTCGAATAGGGGTGAAATAGGGGTAGTCCGCCCCGCACGTTATGCCTGTATCACTATGCCAAGTCCCAGCCCCGGAGGCCTCTGCATCCGTCTATAAGCCGACGTCATTGAATTCACAGCTGTTAACTGCCTAGTCATTTAATTGATACTCAACGCCCTTGGCCTACACTATCATAGATCAGTTTCGTCATGGAGAAAGAATTCGATATCGATTTGCTGGACCCTAACTCACAATTCGAAGAAGATACCCGTTTCGATGTAGTTCTAGCCGATGACCCTGGTGAGATTGCCATTACAAAGGGCATACAATTGAGATCTTCCTTCATCGTCCCGGGCAGCAATCTCGGCGGCAGCGAGGAGCAACCGCAGCGGGTAATCGACAAAACCATCAGCAACAATGCACTGACGGTGCAATGCGATCTGGCGCAGGTCATCCACGGCACCTGGGTGGAGGGCGGCTCGCCCGCCACGCTGGTCGTATTCCAGTTCGCCTTCGTACCACGGAGTAACAGGCGGCGCTTCAAGGAGGCCGAGATCAGCATCTCGTTCTCAGCCGGTGATGTACAGGCCATCACGCCCGAGAACACCTGGGCGACGCTGCAGTCCGAGAAACAGGAAGAGCTCAGCCACAGCCTCAGCCCCGGTCTGGAGGCAGCCTTCGGTCCCGTGAACGCGACGATGGGCTACACGTGGGAGATGTCGGAGAGCAAGACCGTCGAGGGCCGCGCGAGCGTGGTGGGGCTCACGCAGGCTCTGGGACAGGCGGGCAGCATGAGCAGGGCCAGGAAGAATACGGTTTTCTGGGGGCTCTACGAGAATCCGCAGACGGACAGCGGGATCCCGAGCTTCATGCAGACTGCCGTGCTTTTGAAGAGGGAAACGGTGGAAGGCGAGCCGCTCGGTCAGAAGTTCAGCGCAGACATCACCATCAGCGGCAGAGTGGATAATCGCGAATGGGCCAACGACAAGTGGACGAGAATCACGAAGACGATGTCCGGGAAGAGTAAGAAGGGGGAAGAGATTATTTTCAACCCCGAGAAGAACCGGGGGACAGTTGACGATGTCCACAACTTGAAGGATGTGAAGCTGGACATCTACAAACAGCTGGTGACAATCCGGACGTGGGTGGACGGCGATGAAAAGCCCCCCGAGCAAAAGCGGGAAGAATCAGACGCGCTCGGACAGGACCATGCCACGAAGCCATCATCGGAGTTCAGTACAACAACTGTAATGTCGTCCACGACCCAAAGCGCCACAACCGTCCACCCGCCCGTAGAACACCTAATCGAAACTGTTCCTCAGCACCCTACAGCTAATAGCACCAGTAAGACCCCCAGATCGCAACTAGACGCAGCAGCCTTTGCGTCGCTGGATTCCACATTAGTAGGTTCCCTGTCCCAGGACACTGCAAGCGAAGGCCGCTCTGTGTCTCTTAAAGACAACCATAGACAGCGGAGATTACACTACCTGGAGGAGCGGCGTTCGTTGATAAGATATGAGGCATCGCTTTTAACCCAGTTAGTTGCTTTAGCGAGAGAGGAGAGGATGGTCTCCCGCGAGATCGAGGACACGAGGGATTGACTGATTCCGGGAATACATATCACGTCAAAGGAGGGATCGCGAGGACCTGCGGAATGTTGATGATTTCGAGTTAATTGGTGAGGATACAAGACTAGAATATTCAGAAGGACTATCTACATGGCGAAGCGGTAGTCCCCTAACCAACCCCCCCCCCTGATATACCAATGAGATGCGGCCGCTCTACCTAGGTGAAGGAGATACCTATGAAGGCGCCGCAGCTAGCAAACATCTCACCATACGCACGGGGTCAGCCTTCAAATAGAAACGGTAATGCCAAAATCAAATAGAATACATTCTTCATTGACAAGGGACTTGAAGATTATAATTGAGGACGTGATACAGCTATTATATAGATCTAAATAGACCAGGGACCGCAAATATTGAAGTCGTATCTATAGATACGCCTATGGTGTCGCGCTTCTCGTAGCCCGAATACGCCGACGGCAGCGGCGGTAACGGCTGGCCGTAACCTTCGCCTTAATCGCGATCCTGACCTGGAACCGAGTCCGCGCTACAACGCCGTAATATCATAAACATCGTGAGCGACATATACGGCACGCTTTGGACTACGCCTAGCTGTCCCTATCCTTTTTAACATCCCTAATGAACTAAGCCTTGAATTACCCACCCACCCATGGATTTTTTTCTGCCCATCCACTCCCATGGGTTTTGGTGGGTACCCAATGGGTACCCACCTCAACCCATATAATGAACGACTTATGGTCCGTGCCGGGCAGATTCTTTTTCCAAGAACACGGCGGTAAATCTGAACAAAACAGCGTCGTCAAAGGCCCTGATCGAAAACCCCGACTATCTGGCGAGTCCCGGAAATGGGTGATCGAGCTTTACCCTCTGTCGTGCATAAGAACTCCCAGGGGGGTTGCTATGGCCAGGGCTGCCAGGTAAGTCGGGCAACGGACGGAAGTTATCCATAAGTATAGGGCTGCTATGGGGGGGGGGGTTGCTATATTCACTAAGTTATAAATGTTCAGGGCTCTCCTAAACGTTAGTGATTGTCAACGTTTATAGATTTCAACGTTTAATTTCAATTTGAACGCTAAAGATTATTAAACGTCCATCCAGAATAAACAGTCCTACAAGAGTTTATTTCAGTCAACTATCTATTTACTCTTGATTAACGCTTTACCCGAGCTACCGGATCACGGTGTGGAGCGGCTAGGACTACTGAGTTCCGACAGTTTAGGGCTGGTTTCTAACGCCAGCTGGTGGTTTTCAACGTTTAATTTTATTTCAACGTTGAAAAATTAGCAAACAGTTTGCCGTAGTAAACGGTCCTACAAGAGTTTATGTTTTTCTCGACGGTTTATTATATCCAACTATTGATTTACTATAAATGAAGCGTTTATCCAACCTACTGGGCCGCGACCTCGGGATACCCGGGCCGTCGACGGGAACGGTGTGACGGGGTAACTTCGCATGCACCCGACTTCGTGGAACTCCTTACAGCTCTGCGATACCTGAATTTTCTAGTTGTGCGATTTACTTAAGTAGTTTGAATTAACCAATTGCTATGAGCTTTATACTATGCAGCGTGGCTTTTTCTCCACAGCTACGTCTTATAGGGGTATTCATGGCCAGAGCGCCAGCATTTTCTTGCCCGCTCACGGTCACTTAAACGCATTGGTCTCTTTCTGTCCTCTTACCCCAGATCCATCGTAAGCCAGGACAGAAGATTCGGGATATGTGCGGCAGGCTATGCATATTCAGCCAGATATCGCTGCAGCAAGATACGTGATGATGCTTCCACCCCTATATAGCAAGTGGCTAAGACCGGACATCGCCATTCGTCAATCCTCGGTGTCCCTGAAGGGGGTGATCCTCAGGGGAACAAAAGAACTTGGTTGGCTACTTGATTATCTGACGCCCAGCCCGCTAAGAGTTCCTCTTCCCAACCAGGGATTCCCCCGTCATTGACCATTCGCTTCCGACGCGCCGGTTCAATCACACACATGGATGGATCCGTACATAGGTGACCTGATGCCCGGCTCTGCGGGGTCGTTTCATATAGGCTGCATGGGGTCACATTGCAACTCGAGGGGTTAGAGGGGGCCGTTACTTCAGCTTCCAAGTTTGCGGTCGCGACATCAATCATTATCCAATGCCATCTACATAATCGAAAGCCACGCCCGCTCGCATCGTCGGGTTGGCTGCCCAAGTGGTTAGCTGGCTGGCTGGCCGGCGGCTGAAGTCGGGGGATCCATGTAGCTTGAGTGCGTTATAAGACGGCGCGGTGTGTGGATGGATGGTTCCATGCCCGCGCAATATTTTCCCGGCATCCAGCTTCCCTAGTCCGGGTCATGGTGGGTGTCATTGCGCTATATAATTTATGTGGTAGGTAGGTAGGTAGTTTTTGTGTGATTGATGAATGGTTTGGCGTAGTGCGTGCGCACGTATGATCTTCCCCGGTTGAAACCCCCCCAATGGAGGGAGGAGAATATGCGACATTTCTGAAGCCGCGAATCGGAACCGTTCGACGTCTTTCCTTCTCATCACCCCAGATCGGCGGCAGCGTTCTGGATCCACATCCACACACACCAGGCCGCCCGCCCTCGATCCTTCCGGGTATATATATATATATATATATTACTTACGATACTATATTACTACACCGTCCGTCCATCATGCCCTCTAGCTCCCTTGTCGCCCGCTCCTTTGCGATTCCTGCTTGCTTCCCATACATACATCCCTCTCGTTCGTCTGTCGGAGCACTGCACTTTATCAAGCTGAACTTCTCTCTCTCTCCCGGCCCACAACCCTCAACGCTCTCTCGTGTATTTGGTCGGCTACGCCACAAGGACCGAGGCGGAGAACGATAAATCATGACGGCCTACGGCAACTAAATCCATTTTCGCCAATCTACCTGCTCAATCCGTGTACTTTGGCCGGCCGGCCCCCCCCTCAAAAAGCCTATTTCGGGGCTTGATCTTCGGCCTTGCCACATGGCGTTGGATGGCTTTTGTGCTTACGTGCTTCTTACCTTACCTTACATACATGCATCCCATACCAACTTGCTCTACACCTTGATGCCCTCCCCCTACGCTAGCCCACCTATCTAGCCTGTCAGCTTAGCCTAGCCCGGCACTTCATTATCCCCTCGTTCGTTCGTTCGGTTCTCTCTTCCGCGTAATACTTTATATACATGCGATTCGCCCGCCCTTATATTTTGACTTCCTATCAACTTATCTAATAACCATTCTTGCTTACCCATTCATTGATTTATATCGCTGATGCTTATAACCCCCTAAAAATTGGCCCTTATTGCTCTTCCCTTCTATTCCTCGCTATATATCTATACACTTATTCTAGGATTCACGTCCACCCTGCCCATTATATCCGGTTCATTTCCGTTGCCGGCCGCCTCGACACCGACCTGGTTCTCAGCCCGCCTGTCAACTTCTCGGACAAAAGCCATCAGTTCGGCGTCCAATTTACCAATCGACCCATTGAATACCAAGCCAATGTCCAAGAATTGTTACTAGACAATAGTGGATAGTTACTACCGAGGGAGAGGAGTCTCAAGCGGGAATTCGCACTAGGTTCGACTCGACAATTCGGTCAACCGACTGCCCGTTTCAACCCCGCCTGCAATCCCGGACGTCCAATCAATCATAAGAGCCCCGGGGGAAGGTGAACACCGTGAAAGGGAATGATACTGGCATAGAGATCGGGGCTTTTTCTAATTACTAGCCAGGTGTGTTTTACAGGGGGAAGTTATTATCTTATTATCCAGGTATTTACCTACCCGAGCAGGTAACCTGAGTAGGCAGGCTTTTGGTCGGGTAAAGGGGAAGGGTTTTAGTCCGATTATTAGAGTGTTTTACTCTCTCTTTTTTTTAAGGGGGAGGGGAGATTTTTTTTTAAGTTTTATACCGGGGCAGCTTGGGCAGGGAGATCGGGGAATTTCCACTTTCTACCCCCGGGGCCGTACCCTGGGACACCCCTGGGACACGCCCTAGGCCGGGACAAACCCCATACCTACCTACTTAGGTACATTACAAATTATTAACCATGGCTTTCCAGCTACACAACGGCATGGGCGCCGCCTTTTTCACTACAACTTCATGGGGTCCTTCACCAGCCAACACCAACACCAACTCCAGTGGATCCAGATCAAGACCAGGGACAAGTTCCGGGCCCGCAGCAGACCGAGATCAGAACCGAGATAATAATAATAATAATAGTACTACTGCTACTACTACTACTGCTCAAGCACAGACGAAAGCACAGACGACGCAAGGAACCGCCGTGTTGACCAAAGACCGCGAACGCAAATCTTCTTTCGGGCGCAAGACTTCATTTACCTCTCCGGTTAAGTCAAGACGTCGCGCGAGCTCGACCACTTCAAATAATCAGCACGACAACCACGTCAAGACCGACGCGTCTGCACCTCCCGCTATCCCTTCCGAACTCGTGCTTTCCGCCAAGTCGCCTAAGGAATCCGAGACTGTGATATCGCCTCTGCCGCCGTCTACATCCACGATAAATAGCAGCAACAACAACAGCAACGGCGGACGCAGCACGTCGTCGGCGCAGACAGCCATGAACGGCTACTCGGGCGCGACGTCACCGCCCACCATACAAACGGGTCCGGGAAACCCGGGCGAATCTTCCTCCTTCACCGTCCACCAACACATCCACGAGCTTGCGAATAAGAGGATATCCACCTTGGACTACTTGCGGAAAGCGTACGTGGATACTGTTGCCTTTGGCGATGCGATGCGCGATTCATGCCCCCCCCCTCCTCCTTGATCAATCATGCTCTTTGCTAACAACTAATACGGTGCTCACCACACAGTCACGAGGGTCGCATCTACTGGTTCAACACGCTGCTATTCGACAAGCCCGACCTCGCGCGGCTTCCCTACTTCAACTCCCAGCGCCTGGCGCGGCGCGCGACTAACTACCTGCTGCTAGGCCTCTCGCTACCGACGGTGATCGACCTGAACTCGTCGACGCCGCTCGAGTTCCTGCGCTCCCTCAACACCCTGCTCGCCGAGTTCGAGTCCTACCAGCAGATCCACACCGAGAACGGCACCAACACCAGCACCCTATCCCGCGCCGCGCGCCTGCCCTCCATGTTCCGCCGCGCCCCCGGCGGCAGGGGCAGGCGGCAGTCCGGCGCCGGCGTGGGCGGGGATACCGGGGCCGGAGGCGCGGGAGGTAAGGACGGCGACGGCAGCGGTGCGCACCACGGAAACCACCATCATCACCATAATCACAACCACAACCACGCGGGTGCAGGAGCAGGCCACAACGCAGACGGGCCAGCGATGACGGGGCAACCGGGCGCGAGCACAGGCAGCGTGATCAATTTCGGGCTGGGCGGGGAAGGCGGGGACCTATTGCCGGGGGAGGAATACGCGCACCTTTTGACGCCGAACCTGCCGTTCGACCCGGACTTCTTCGAGACCTTCGCCACCCTCTGCGACGTCCTCATCGACTGCTACACCCGCCTCATGAGCCTGCTGCCCACCGCCCGCGACTGCGGCCCCGGCGTCGCTGACCTCTTCGCCAAGGCTGACGCGAAAGTGCGCAAGATTATCGTCCAGGGCGTCGTCAAGGAGTTCGAGGACGCCAGTCGGCAGGGCCTTAAACAGGAGATGGCTTGTGTGGGAAAAGTCGTCCTCGGTGGTCTTATGTGAAAATTGTGAATGTGTGATGTGTGGGATGTGATTCACGCGATACGAGTTTTGAGTTGGAGATGGAAGAGGAGGCTTGTTGTGCATACGATCTATATTGGTTTCGCGGACTTTGCGCCCCATTTTCTTTTTTGGATCTGCTCTTACTTCTTCCGTTTTCTTGAACCACTACGTACGTAGAAACGCATGGGCGGGCGGGCGTGCAGGCAGTTAAGCGTGATGCTGTACTTTTATAATGATGATGATTTCACGTATACACATACACACATCGACATCACACGTATATATCAAGTCTATGGGGCCAACGCTGAATCTCTTTTTAAATTCGGCGTTCTGATAGCGTGGCATGGTTGGGTTTTGCTTGTGGGTAGCTGGAGCTGGTCTTTTTTCTGGTGGGAGGGCAGGGGGAAAACGAGAGTTGGGCATAGTAATTCCAACACGGCAAAGGAAGCAACTTCTTGTGATTCATGACGAACACATATCTCTCTCATTTGAAATTTTTCGATTGTTTACACTACAGAGTATTATCTTGAACTGGTACGGTAGTAACTCATTCCCCAACGAGGATGGAGAACTGACTGGCCTCGTTAGCCAGCCAGGCTGTGATTAGTAAAGCGCTAGATTCGTAAAAGCGAAAGAACGCCGATAGAAACGAGTAAGAGGAGAGGAAGGGGAAGACAAAAAAAAAGAGACAGAAAATGGATGTTCATCAGATACCATAACGCATTTGATAGTCATCATCGGGCTTTAGAAGCCTCAGTGCTTGACTCTAATAATTGGATATCATCACCTGAACGTCACACGACTTTTGATACCCCCCGGAACCCACATGATAAACCCCCGGAGACCATCGTCGTTTATTTGTCGTCGTCGCCGTCGTCGCGTCGTCATGAGACATGACGGGCCGACGAGAGGCCTGGAAGAAAAGAGGTTTCCCATGAAACCCAGAGTTTGGAATAAATGGTGAATCAACCGGCCGGCTACATCCGTCCGCACGATCTGACAGACTGACAGACAACGTTGGCAGTCAACGTAAAGAGCCCACATCCCACAGAATTGACAACA
Source organism: Eutypella sp. D-1 (assembly GCA_023313575.1). Taxonomy (NCBI): domain Eukaryota; kingdom Fungi; phylum Ascomycota; class Sordariomycetes; order Xylariales; family Diatrypaceae; genus Eutypella; species Eutypella sp. D-1. Next base: position 489,097 of record JAJTTP010000013.1, on the reverse strand, counting down.
AAAACCCCCTCGCACCAAGAATAAGCCCCATCGAGTAACCCCCCCGGCCGTTAAAAGCCAAGGGGGCAATCGCATGACTATCGATCTCGACGAAAGGTAACGAGAAAGAAGAAGAAAGGGAAAAGAAAGCGCAGACCCGCAATCCTCAGACCCAACCACTCACCCGCAAAATAACGCCCGAGAAACCATCGAACCGTTCTCCTCCCCCCACAAAACCCCGTCAACAAGCAAAGGGACACCAGGTCGTCGCGCGCGGGCTCGGGCTCGTATCTTCGCCCCCCATAGGGTGGTCCCGCGACGCAAACGAACCCGGGCCGCAGGAGCAAGATCAAGGGGATGGGAGGGGGATCCGGGTAAGATTTTGGTGTGGAGGCCGGGTGTTGGGGTGGGGTGGCTGTTAACGACCGTGAAGATTTATACGCAAGAGCCCGACTCTCCTGTAACCCCCTTCCTTCTCAATTACTCGTGATGAGCCGCGGTGCTTCTATGGCGGCGCGTCTCCGCGTCCCCTTTCCTCACAACCGCAAAGAAGTAAAGGAAGGGCCGTCCGGGGACTTTCTCCCAAAGCTTTATTTTATTTTGTTTTTCCCCTTGTCGGCGAGCGGCAAAGGGGAGGAGATACGAGGTCCGAAGACCAACGTTTTCTCTGTGTGTAGCTTCGATAGCGATTTTTTGGGCGAGGGGGTTGTGTTGTGAAGAGAAAAAGAAAGAAGAAGGAGAAGAAGAGGGAGGGAAGGGAAGTTTTGAGCTTCTTCTACCTAAGAAATTTTCTTTGGAGCTTTGGAAAAGAGTGGGTCGTTCTGGGTTACAATGGGTTCAGCGGGGCTAGGTAGGTACACTCAAGTGTCATTAACTCATACAGGTTAGTGTGCTAGTGCAGGTACATTGTCTATGGCACACCAGCTTAGATGCCAGAGGTACTTGGTTATCGGTCGCACCTGCAACAAGCTTCCAGTTGTCTACGTATTGTACCTAGATGTCTAGGCAGGAGCTACCCAGGTACATATGTGGGTACTACCTAGGTAGGTAGGTAACAAAGCTAACTATACGTACTTCGTACTTACCTACTAAACCTGTGAATAAACGTGGATCGCGCGTCAGGGCAAATTCCAGACTTCAAGACTTTCAGAACTTCAGTACTTTCACTTTGGACTGTTTTTTATCTTGGGTATTCCTCATACCACCCAGACAACCTACACAGAAGATCACCTCCAGGGATCAACAATAACGGCAGCCTAGGGTAGAACAGGAACAATTGACTGACGAAGTTAATAATAACTGACTTTGCCTCGCCCACACTCAACAGCTGCGATATCGATATCGTGAGATCTTATTGTGAGATCCTATCGTGGGATCCCGACACTATATATACCAACTATACCACTGCTGTCACCCAACTGTCGCCGCAATCACACCACACCACACCATGTCGGGCCTCTTCAGCGGCAGCAGTACATCTTCAAGTACTAGTAATACCCTGGGCGATCTGAGCAAGGACGTCGCCATCTCCAATCCTCCCGAGGACACCGTCTCCGACCTCGCCTTCTCCAGCCAGCGCGACCTTCTCGCTGTCTCCAGTTGGGACAAGAAGGTTCGCATCTACGAAATCTCCTCCACCGGTCAGAGCGAGGGGAAGCATCTCTATGAACATGAGGGACCTGTACTGAGTGTCGACTGGTCCAAGGTAAGAAGGAGGAGTCCCTGGGATACATACATACATAAATCACCCAGAAGGGGGGCTAACTCTCGCTTTTTACAGGATGGCCAGAAGGTTGTCTCGGCCGGCGCCGACAAGATGGCCAAAGTGTGCGATCTCCAGACAGGCCAGAGTGCCCAGGTCGCCGCCCATGACCAGACCATCAAGTGCGCCAAGTTCTTCGAGACCCCGAGTTCCAACGGCCCCATGCTGGTGACCGGTTCTTGGGACAAGACTATCAAGTACTGGGACCTGCGGTCCAGCACCCCCGTCGGCTCCGTCCAATGCCAGGAGCGTGTCTACACCATGGATGTCCGCAACAGCCTGCTCGTCGTGGGAACCGCCGACCGCTATATCAATGTTGTCAACCTTGCCGACCCCATGAAGTTCTACAAGACTCTCCAGAGCCCCCTGAAGTGGCAGACCCGCGTCGTGAGCTGCTTCACCGACTCCTCCGGCTTCGCTATCGGTAGCATCGAGGGGCGTTGTGCTATTCAGTACGTGGAGGACAAGGACTCGGGGTAAGTCATCGCTCGCAACGTTAACCTCCCCTCCCCCTCCCTTGCACAGTGGCTGACCTCCCTGAATTAGCTCGAATTTCTCCTTCAAGTGCCACCGTGACCCGCCCGCGGGCAACACGACCCAAGTCCACGCCGTGAACGACATCTCCTTCCACCCGCAGCACGGCACCTTCAGCACGGCCGGTAGCGACGGCACGTTCCACTTCTGGGACAAGGACGCGAAGCACCGACTCAAGGGCTACCCGACCGTCGGCGGCAGCATCACCGCCACTACCTTCAACACCAGCGGCACCATCTTCGCCTACTCCGTCGGCTACGACTGGGCCAAGGGCTTCATCGGCAACTCCCAGAACTACCCCAACAAGGTCATGCTCCACCCCATCCAGGGCGACGAGTGCAAGCCCCGCCCCAGCGTCAAGAAACGGTAAAAGAGGGACGACTACGCGAATGGGCCCGAGCTCGAGGACGAGGGCGAGGCCCGGGGCTAGGCAGCATGCCCCGCGGTGGGCTTTCTGCTTCTGTTTCTGCTTTGGAGGCGTTCAGGAATGAATCATCACGTTAAAACAAGTTTTCTTTTTACGGCGGGGTTCGTTGCGTGCTATTTGCTTGTTAGTGTTGTCACTTTGAGTGTCTCCCCGGTAGTGCCATGCTGCTGTGTCGTGCCAAGGTGGATTACGTCTTCCAGAATAGAAGGAAAACCTTGGAATCAGGAGGGAAGGCTGCTGCTGCCGGAACCAGAGATACCAGATGCTATTTAGATAGATAGCCAGTATGAAAAAGGGACTCACTCTTCTTCACAAATCCACTGCCGGTGCTTAGGCCCTATTGATCTATCTGATTATTTCGTGTCATCCGCGAGCTAATGTTGTCGGTACGAATACATCACCCGACCTTGGAGAAAAGGCTTCGGATAGATCTCCGCTGATGACGGACTGCTGTGATGTAGCATAGTTCCTATCATATCACCTCACGGTTCTACTAAGTATCCTGATTCGTTCGAGGTACATTGCTCTATATTCTAAATTGTTGAGCTATTGCCTAGATGCTAAATCTCCAACAGGTGCCCAACAAAACCATAACTGACACAAATACAGCAACAGAAAAGACAGATAGAAGAATCGACAATATTAGAGGCCACCCCGGGGAAGGGATAGTAGTTTTTAAATGGGGAATATCTCCATCAGATGTAGATCTCCGCACCTCCCATCGCTCCATCGACTATACCAGGCGAACGACTACAACGTCTCTGATGTGGTGGGTTCGGCCTCGTCGCCCTCGGGAAGCGGAAGGGGAACCACGATCGTCTCCCCCGCCCGCTCGATGGTGATGATCGGTTGCTCGAAGCTTTCGACGCCACCGCCACTGACAGTCTCCGTGACCGTCGTGGTGGTTGTCACCGTCTCTTTAACCGTCACGATGTCCGGCCTGCCGTGGGGTCCCCGGGGATGGTCCCAGGACTTCGTGGTGTAACCGTGGTCGCACGGTCCCGTGTAGTTGTTTCCCTTCGGATGACGGGGACCGCTGGGCCAGGGACGGTCGGTGATATTCCCCGGCGGCCACACGCAGGCGTTGTCGTTCGACGTTGAATTCGAGAGTAGTGTCGCAGCGGAGGGTGGAGCTGAGGTCAGGGATGAGTTTGAGCGTAGGGCCTCGTTTTCTTCGTAGCCTCTTTCTGCATGCTGAGTGCGGTGCGGAAGCCATTCTAATGCATCGGAGGGGAGGCTCGCTGTATCTGTGGTCTCCGTCAAGCTTACCAGGCCAAGATTTATAGGATCCGTGGTGTTCACCGGTATTCCCGGCTCGATCACTTTGGTGGCATTGAGGACATTGGCCGCGCGGGCTATTTTTGGGTCACCGATCCCAAGTGAGAGCATGGGACCACCCTTCCCATCTTTATACAGCGAGATCGCCTTCTTGATTTTGGCCTGCACCTGGTCCGTGTTCCAGTAGTCGTCCCTGTCGGTCTGGAAGCGGGTGTAGTTTTTGTAGAAGACCTCGTCGACCATGTCCCAGATGTCGGGGGCGAGGGAGGTGATCCCGAGCTGGCGTGCCAGCTCCTCTACCACGTGCGTCATGGCGTCGCTGTGGTCCTTTCCGTAGCGCTCGGGATCAGCCGAACCCCCGATCTCCGCCACCAGGTGCTCCGCGAGGAAGTAGCGGTAGATGACCTGCTCGTCGGTATAGGAGAGCGACAGCAGCGGGCCGATCTCGCTGACGAGGGCCCAGATCTCGTGGCCTAGGGCACTCGCGTACCATTCCTGCGCACGCCGGACGGCCCACTCGCTCGTCGCGATCGTTAGCGACTCACTGCGTCCCCACCGCGCCGCCAGGATATCCGAGGCCGGCCACTCAAAGGAGTCGCCGGGGGACTCTCGGCCTGCTGCTACCTGCAACCCATGCCACGCTGACATGATCGCCAGGTTCTCGTGGCCGGGCAGCTTCCCGAGGTCCTTTGTAAACAGGTCGGGGTGCTCGGCGAGGTACGATACGTAGAGTCCCACGTCCGACTCCTTCATTGCCGGCGTGCGCGGATCCAGATCCCAATCGTATGCGGTGCCGAGCCCCAGACCGGCCGACAGCCCAAGACCCTGGGTCAACGCCGCGACGTGGCCGAACACCGGCCACCACCTCCTATCCCCGGTATTGCTACCGAACTCACCGCCGATGATGTTCAGGGTTGCGGGGACACTAGGAACACCGTGGCCTGATCTCTCCGTGCCGTTCCTCCACATGGTGACCGCGTATCCGCGCTGTCCCTGCCATTCCCAGTGGCTCCTGCTGGGGCGGCTATAGTGGACCGCGAGATCGCCGCCTCGCGAGTCCCAGCGCGAGCCCCGAAAGAGGCGAGGATGCCGTTTGTAAAAGTATGCGTCATGACGCGAGAGCCCTGCCTCGATGAATTGCTTTTGCGTCATGCACAAGCCGCCGTATCCACGTTTGCGGGCGGCAACCGCTGGATCGTACGCGCCTATGAGCCATTTCACATTCCGGTATCCGTCGGCGAGTCTGTCGTAGACGGCTTTCTTAGGGAGGCCGGGATCCTCGAGGTACAGGCGCATACGCAGGCCGCGGGCCGCCTCGACGAGAACGCCGTTCTCGTTGTGCGCTAGGCACCGGGCAGCTTCCTGGGGGCCGACTAGAGCGCACGGCGATTGTACGAACGCTTCTTCGATCGCGAATAGTGGATGAGGGAACTTCCCGAGGTCCGCGCCGATGCGCACGCGCTTGCGCGACCACATCTTCGCCGGATCGACGTACCGTACCATTCCTGTCCCGTCAAGAGCACCCCAGTCGTTACTCATGGGTTTTGGCGGCGGCACCGGGTTCTCCTGGTGGGATCCGGGCCGGGCTTGCGGGCCGTGGGCGTATTGAAGCCGGTTCGCCGGTACTCGCGCCCCCCTGTACATGTCCCGCATTCCGCCCGGCGTCGGGTCGTACGCGGTAGCGGCGACGTCGAGCTGCGCGGGCTCCCAGCCCGTCTCGATGCCCGCGCCGGCGCAGAAGCGCGCCAGGTCCTGCGTGGCGCCCTGCAGAAGATCCTGGCCTCCGGCCGAGGTGTTCGTCGCTGGGAGCTTCATGACGCACTGCACCGCCCGCTGGATCATGCTGCCCAGGTTGAACGCGCATACCGCCTCCTCGGGCGTCGCGGCCGCTGTGCCCCAGTGCGCCTTCCCTGCTGGCGACACCTCGTATGCTGCCACGAAGCACAGGTGAACTGCGGGGCCGTAGTGGGCGGAGATGGAACCCCATGCCGGACGAGGACGCTCGTTCGGAGTGACTGGGGGTCCGGGGCGCGAACCGGGGTGGCAGGCGGTGCAGGATCTGTTCGGGGGCATCTCGAGATCCGTGCCGTGATGCGCGTGGGGATCGTGGTGAAACGGTACGCCGTGGGGATGGCCGGGCACCCCGGGGATGATGCGGGGGCTGTTAGTGAGGGCCGGGATCGGCGGAATATAGCGCGACGCAACCTCGTAGCCTCCCAGGAGGAGACCCGGGAGGAGAATGGTGAGTATTCGCAACATAATGTGTCTTCTTGTCTCTCGCACGTCTGCGCCCAGGCCTCTCTAGGCCTAGGAAGACGGCAGTGTTGCTGGATATGATAAAAGGTTCTGTAAGAGTGGCTGCCACAATATATGGCTAGACATTTGACATATTCTCAGGAATATCGGCGGTGGTATCTTTGGATGAAATGGAGAACGATAATAGTTCGCCAAAGGTGTAGATGACGACATCTACAAGCTCGGAGCCCCAGAGCGCCCTGGTCTCCAAAGCTTGAATAGACCGACTTGCTTGACCGCATGGCTGTGACCTGACTTAAAGGTTACCTCTGAGCTTGCATTCGAACTACCAATCTCATCAGGAAAAACTCATCACAGGGCATGCCTTGTTGAAGTTTAACGTTCTTCTGTTATGATTTTGTTCTTGTCGGCAAGAGCCGCGCGCACTGGCTGTTTAGCTCCCGTGTTTGCATAGGAGTGCAATATTCGTCCTATCAATCAGCCTTTCGGTTACAACTTAGACAGAACTAAAAGTGACTAACATTCTTAAAAGCATTGTGACAGGTCACAGAGAGGGTAACCCGATCCGAAGAAGCCGGAGGTAATGACTTCGAATTGGCCAGCATGCGGGAGATCCTGTCGTGCACTTCACTCTTTCCGAACCTCTCAAAACAAAACTTCCCGCATGTTCACATCTAATGTCGCTTGGGTGATTTCATCCTCTGACGGACTTTTCTGACGATGCCTTTTCGTCACGGATGCAGTAAAAGCTTTTTCCGTACGTAACGTGCCAGTGAAACCCGAGTTTGTTGTGTCTGATTTGTAACTAACTTTCATGCGGTCCACGATAGTTCAAACTCGCGTAACCAGAGTGAACGGTGACAAGTTCGCCTCTGGGATTATCGCACCATCGTCATAAAGTTTGCGCCGCGCATGCGTTATCTCCCAGCAGCATGGTACCTATAAATATCTACGACGAAAACGTCATAGGCCTCAACGTTCACTGTGGATGTATAGACAGCGGGGATCCTCGTTGAGAAGAGAGCCCTTTTCCAGACCGAAGATGGTTCTGAGAACGTCTCACCAGCTGTAAGCAGCTAAGCGAGCGTATTCAATGGGCTGATAGATACGTGCGCAGGGCACGCATGTGTACGGCTTCTTCTCACCACTGGCGATTTTTTGTTGGGGACGTTGCACGACGGTCTCAGATCGCGGGTGATCGCATCGGCGAATTAAATTCCTCGCGTGACGGTCGACACTTCAGCCTTCATCAGTGGCACCAGGATGACTGCATGGCATGCGATGGCTTAAGCGGGCCGCTCACACCATGGCAGTAGCGCCCTACCATCAGGAAAACGGTGAAGCGGTGCCTCGATTCCGAGAACCTGGTTCTCGCGTGAGGACTTCGCATCACAGTGTGCGGTGGTCAGCAGATGACCCGAGGGGCATTTGGGGGGTGTCTATGGATTGATAAGGCAAAGACAACTCGCCAAGGCCCCTGAATACGATGTGTATGCGACGCGGTGCTGGTGTCTCGGTACTGGTCGCAGGGCTCGACTCCAATGGAAAACGTGCGCAAGCGAAGTCGTCGCTCCCGGCCGGCCACGACACACCGCACCGCAGCCAGTATCTAGCATCACTGGTCGCGTGCCGTGTCGTCTCGATAACAAACCAACAGCATCTGTAGCTCTTCCAGTCGCTGACCAGGCTATGTCATTGAACCAATGAGAGCTACGAACGGCCGGTACAGCAGTCCGCGGGCACTAATCGCATCCTATCGTGTGCGCCATATCTCGATTCCCATCCAAATTGCATCAAGTGCATCGCGATGTTCCTTCCTACATATGGCAAACCCCTGCCAAGCAAGTTACCAAACAGCCACTACTGATATCGCCTTTCGTGATTCCTGCGATATCGGCGCTCGGCTTCATGTGTAGATACAGTCGTGTCTTGGTTTGTGATTCACTACCCTTTGCCATGTAACTATATGAGTTGTGGCTTGGGCTTGATCAGATATGCGGCGCTGTGCGTGGTGGCAGCTCTGGAAATCCAGTCGCCCAGCCACGCCCCCCCCCCCCCTTGTCCGTCAATCCAGGTAAACCAGACCGCCAGTCCAGCTACCACCACGATCTCCGTAACCGTCAGCTGCGAGGCCCAGGATCTACCCTGTCGTATCTCGTGGAACGGGTGCGAGGCTGAGGCGTTGCACGAAGAAGAAGCACACTTCATCCACTTCACCCACCTCAAGCACGTCATATCAGCCAGCCAACGCTAAATCCGTGACGCCAGACGTTCGTTCGCGTCTTGCTCGTCGTTCTAAGGCCTTCCTATGTCGGCGAGGACAGGCAATGTTTCATGGCATGTAAGACAATGGGGTGGGTCGACGCCCCGGTCGGTCCAGGGAGATCTTATTCCGAGGCTTCCGTCCCACGGCAGGTGTCGCGGCACGCGTGACGGTGCGCCCTCAAAAAAGTCGCACTCGCGATCATCTCACCTCGCGACCAATTGCTGCTGCAGCTTTGTGGAATCTGGGCTGTATTTCTAATAGGCAGGTGTTTCCCCGACCCTGGCGAATGCGACGCGAACTAGCGCTAGGCTACGGGAGTTTATCGAAACGCCGTCCCCCAGGTTTCCGGAAGGTGGAAGAGAGAGGACCGAGAAAGGGGGACGTGTGGAGAGCCGAGAAAAAGAGGGGATGAGTTGGGACGAGCCGAGGCACGATTTGCCCAAGACGCACCGTCAGATACTAGACCGTCTTAAGCATTATATTACTGCGTGCGGCGCCGTCACCTCCACAACTTGCGGCTTCAACTACGCGTGGGGATAGCGTAGCGTTGCGTCTTTAAACCCACCGGGACCACTCGTCCGCCAACCCCGACTCGCCAATTGCGTTCTCTCCGCAATATGGCTTGACGGGGGCGCATTATAGGCCAATTATAGGCCAATTATAGGCTCGAAGGTCATCCTGCGGCCCCCGCTGACACCAAACGTTCCGTACCAGGAAACGACCGGGGGCCCTGGCAGGCCTCGGATCTCTCATTCCCTTTCTATATGTGTTTTGCCTTGGATTTAGTTAATAAAAACCCTCAACAGCTGGAGATACACACACACACCGAGTTTCCTTAAAAAAAACTTTGTCCAAAGATCTCACCTCGAAGCGAGAAACGCCGGGAAATATTCGAACAGTTCGTGATCAATTGAAGAACGTACGCGCGCCCACTTTGCGATCCACTCCGGTCTGTCAGCAAACACGGTGCCCGAAAACTCTTGCGCCGCCTCTTCCTATTTCATTTTCAGGACGCGCCGGGAGCCAAAGGACGACGAGCCATGGTTATCCCTTCGCGATGGTCGGTGGACATCCCGGAATGCTCAATACACAGTTGGGTATTCCCGTCGTCCTTCGGGGCGCTTCCCACCACCCCGCAGTTCATTGATCCCGAGCGCCCGGATACGCACTTCTTATCCCTCTCGGATTACCGCATATGGTCGAAGCGGGTGGCGCTGGGATTGCGGAGAGCAGGGCTGCGAACCGGCGACCGCGTCTTACTTTTCTCCGGCAACCAACTTTTTACGCCCGTCATCTTCATGGGCGTGATGATGGCCGGTGGCGTCTTCACCGGCGCCAACCCGAGTTTCGTGGCCCGCGAGCTAGAATATCAGCTGAAGGATAGCGGCGCTTCGTTCCTGGTTGCCGCCGACTCTAGCATGGACATCGCCCTCGAGGCTGCCGCTAAGGCTGGCCTTCCGAAGGATCATGTGTACGCTTTTGATGCGACAGGGATTGACCCGCCACCGGCCAAGGCGAAGGCTAGGACGGACATAGGCCCACGGCACTGGACAGAGCTTCTCGTACCGGTTGAGGATGCGGAGAAGTTTGATTGGATCGAGCCTGCAGACCCGAAGACAACGATATGCTGCCTCAATTATAGCTCCGGCACGACGGGCGTGCCGAAGGGGGTGGAGATCACGCATTACAACTATGTGGCCAACGGCGTCGGTATCGTACACATGCTCGAGCGGCAGCACGATTTCGAAGACTGGCGGAAGCGGTCACGCCAGATTGGCTTCCTGCCACTCTACCACGCCTACGGACAGACTTTCTACACCTGCAATTTTCCCCGCCTCGGCATCCCCTGCTACATCATGCATGGCTTCGACTTCGAGAGGATGTTGCGGTACATCCAGCAGTTTCGCATCACCTCCATCACTGCCGTGCCCCCTATCGTTGTCGCCCTTGCTAAGCACCCCATCGTGAAGAAGTACGACCTCAGTAGCGTCGAGAGCGTCACTAGCGGCGCGGCCCCGCTGGGCAAGGAAATCAGCGACGAGGTGGTCAAGCTCTGGCCCGAGGGCGCCGTGTCTGTGCGCCAAGGCTGGGGCATGACGGAATTGACTTGCTCGGCCGTATCGTGGGATTTTATGGCGGTGGTCCAGGGGTCGGCTGCGGTGGGGGAGATGATGCCGAACTGTGAGGCGCGCATCGTTCGTCCAGAGGATGGTTCCGAGGTCACGACGGGAGGCGAGCCGGGTGAGATTTGGGTATCTGGGCCGACACTCATGAAGGGTTACTGGAACAAGCCTGAAGCGACAGCCGACACGATAGTCGTCGACTCAGACGGGAAGCGCTGGCTGAAGACGGGCGATATTGCGTACATCGAGAAGTACGAGCCCGGCGGGCTCTGGCATATCGTTGACCGTCTCAAGGAGCTCATCAAGGTCAAGGGTAACCAGGTAGCCCCCGCTGAGCTTGAGGCCGTGCTGTACGAAAACAAGGGCGTCGCCGATGCTGCCGTTGTCGGCGTCACCATCGACGGTGAGGAGTACCCTCGCGCCTACGTTGTGCCAACCCCCGGCGCGAAGCAGACAGAGAAGGATATCGCGGCGTGGATGGAAGGCAAAGTCGTTCACTACAAGCGCCTGAGGGGCGGCGTCAAGTTTGTCGACGCCATTCCAAAGAATCCGGTGAGTTTCATTTACATTTTCTCTATGCGGATAATGGAAGCTGGAGTAAGACGAAATCGGGTCACACACACAGCTAACGCTTTCCTTCACTCTATCTAGTCAGGCAAGATTCTGCGCAGGGCGCTGCGTGACCAGGCGGCTAAGGAGGTCGGTGACAGGAAGCCTACCGCCTCAAAACTGGCCTAAGTCGATACTCCCCCGAGGATCAACCCTATGTCTCGACGTAATCCGGGATGATCACCTTGTGTGTAGTTGCTGCCTTGCTGGATTCAGAATTCAGAGGGAGACTATATCTATTCTTAGGACAGCGTACTCCATAGCGGAATCTTTCGTCTCTTGTCCTATTGGATAATAGTAGCGTACATATAATTGGACGATTGGGCATATCCAGCCTTCAACTTAGTAGATTCAACTCGATTACGAGTTATCACCCAAGTTCTAAAATGATAGGCATGGCGTATGAATCTGATGGTAACCCCTGTCCAGATAGTTCAAATCTGTTGAAATGGAGTATATAACTTGATTGACTTGAAGGTTCAGCTATTCTAGATGGTGGGAGGAAGACGTCCCTTATATACATTGTGACGATGTCTCAGTCTTGACACTGAACTTCAGCAAAATCGGCGACACCATGCTACGTGGCGTGGGAGGCTGTGGAATTTACCAACATAGTGACGTAACAAGTCAGCGGGACGGAAATCATGGATACTTATCGCGTAGTCCTCTACCTCCACCAGAGCCAAGCTAGACAATGGAGACCGGGGCGAGGGAATGCTGGATCAAAGTAGTGGCACTGGTTACCGAAATTGGAACACCAAGTTTTCGGGATTATAGGGGTTTTTATTCGAAGTTATTGAGAACTACGTGCCATTTCCGGTAATCTAGTGCATCGGCCTGTCATCGCAATCTCCCCCTGACACAGGACAGTATTTCAGAGACTTGGGAGAGCCTTTCAAAAATGGGGCTGCTCAGCTCGTCGAAGGACAGTACTTCCTCAACGATGGCGTCCACACGATCGATGTCCGTCCGATTCTCACGGTTGGCCTCCCGAAATTCGGCATTGTCCCTTTGCGCCTGTTGACTACGAGTCTTGAGTCGGTCATAATTCCTCTGAAGATGATATGGCTGTGGCAATGGAAAGTTTGACGATGATGACGCCTCGGATGGTAGGGAGGTGCTGCTCGGTGGGTGAGGGTGGCTCCTCGGAGTCGGAACAGAGGTGAGGGGTGTTGGGGCTACATTATTAAGTGACGGTGTTCCATTGTCTAGTGAGCTTGGCTGGGTGGTATCGTTCGAGGATGGATAAACGAAACTGAGGTCCAAGCCTTCTTCCCGCACACTGGAAAATTCTAAAAGCGGCATCGAGAAGCTATGCGTCGATGGTACCAGTGAAGGCGTTGGAAAGGCTGCAAAAGGTATGTCGGCGTTGGGCGGCGACGCATGGACTCGAGCAGGCTCGATACTGTTACTGCGTCAGCATTGTACTTGATCATAGGGATTCTGTAAGTCTGAGCAATTACGTTTCTGGAGTAAACGTTCTCGACGACGGCTCAATGGCTTGAAAGGGTTGACTCAAGGCTGGAAATGACATTGCGGGTACCATAAAGGACGTATGGTAGTGCACGTAAACTATATTGCTATTGTGAGTTTTGTCCACAAAGGTTAGAACATCTACTCACAAGGCGAATAGTCAGTGACAAGGGACATTGTGTCGCGAGACCGCATTCCAGGAATCAATAGACGGAATAGACTCCACCATGCCTCTTCTTCCGTCTTATGGCGAGAGGTCTGCTCAAACTCTCCTTCTTGTTCGGGGGTCATAAATCGTTCGTCCCAGGGCTTCTCTCTAGGATCGCATAAGGGTTGGTGTGTCTGGTGTTCGGAGACGCTATTCCTTGTGTCAAATGACTTCCAACAGCGTTGGCATCGGAAAGACAAGACGTGTCGCCGTCTTAGATGTTGCCTGGATAGAGTTAGTTCATTATATATGCCAAGTGCTTCGATACGAGTAACGAAAGAAACTAACTTCAAACGACCAATCCCATTGCATCCTCCCTCAGTATTTGACCGGCCTGGCCGCAAACATACTTGATACCTATCGTAGGCCTGATAGGGACATGCGAGCCGTCGTAGACTCGCATTACCCTGTGATTCAGGTGGTCTTCGGCAGGTTCGCTTATTATCATCTCGGTCATCTTCCCCGTCGTCTCCTGTGCGCTTCTTGGTCCCTCCATTTCTGTTTGTATATTCACGATTGATATAGCTCGAACCCGAGTTGTTCGCATCTCCGTGATTCGGAGCGTCCCAACCATCTGCTTGATTATTCTCTTCTTGAGCCCGATCGCTCTCATCCACCTCGCTCTCTGATTGATTTTCGGACCCACATCGGGCTCGATATTGCTGCGATAAAGCCAGTACCTCAACTAGCACCTTAACAAGGCCAATCTGTCTCATTTGGCGCTCTATTCGAGGGATATCAGGCTTAGTACCCATTCCTGAACGATCCCCTATTGACTTGCTTTCGGTGTAGTTCTCGGGAGACATTCCACGAGCCGGAGGTGTCTCTCCATGTTGAATATCCGTATGTGCACCTATATCCACCTGTATCCCGATATCTAAGGACAGCGGAGCCTCGGCTGCTTCGTCAGTGGTGAAACCCTGTAAGGCGATCAGTCATAAGTAGATATTACTGAGGTGAGAGGGGTTTCTCACTGCAGCTGAGCCATCCGTACTGTCACGTGGTCTCGTTGCGTAAGGCTTCGGGTTTCCTAGGTCATGCTTTGTGTTGATGTCCTTGTTTTCTGGGATAGGGACGGGTCCCTTCACATCCCATTTGGATTCAAGTTTCTTGTTCAACATGTGAGACTTGAGATGTGCGATTGGATCAAAATTATCTAGTTTAACCTCGGCCCCTACCTCGAGATCCAGTCCCAATTGTTGAAAATGCTGTGGCCGTGGGTCATATTGGATGCCATTATCACCTAATATCGACTCGAGATGCTCAACGCGATCTACTATATAGAAGATGTAGCTGCCTAAGTTAGCATGAATCGGAATGTTGTGCGAAGTCTCGGGTCAATGTGTCATTACCTGCGAGGAACAGCCATCAATGCGATACATGCTGTACCACGCTCATCACATGCAGTGCACGACGGCAGCCTTTGATCACAAGCGGTGTCTCGAAGCAGACAGCCTTGGCAAAATCCTACATCATAACATCCCGCGTCGAGAACGCCCCTGTTTTCGAATTTCTCATCCGAGGTTCGAGTCTTCTTGGTAGGTAAGTTATGGGCGTTTGGGTTGGACGACTTATTGTCTTCATCGACAGAAGGACGTTTGAGTAGGTTTTCGAAGTCAAAGACTCTGTCGACGAATGGAGGCCTGTCTGACACTTTTGGCGTCATCTTAAATAGGTACCCTCCTTTTTCTATATCGTGGGAGTCTATGCTTGAGACGAGACTCCACCGCCTGGTCCCACATGACGCCGCAATCGAGACGGCAGAGTCATTATCGCCACACATTCCTTGGAATTTTTCTATAGCTGCTTGTGATGTCGATGGTTGGTGGATCCGGTCATCAGACTGGGATATGTCGTGCAATGCAGGAGGGTCATCCCATACCCTATGGTGCCCCATGAATTCTAGGTCTCTTCCCGAGATATGTGGATCTTCAAGGTTGTAGTAGAGTTGCCTTGGAATTGTGTGATTTCTTGTAAGGTTTCCAGGCATGATCTCCTTCGAAGGAATGTTATTGTCTTCGTGGATATCTTTATCTTCAGTGATTATGGGTGATGTAGAATCCTCACGAATCGAGTCAACTCTGATTGATGCCGCGAGCCATTCTTCAACTGCTTGGTTTGTTTTCTGAATTTTACGGTCCAGCGCCAGCTCATTTGGACTTTTGGTCTCTGTCGGAGAACGGGCGGCGCCCCATGGTGTATGGTGGTTGAATGCTGTAATCGTCGATTCTCGCTCATTTGACCCCGGGATGTCTAATAGCTGAGGTGTCTCGCATGTGGGTCCATCAAGATTGAGAACAGAACAATCACTCTGACGGCGACTCATGTCATCGGCCTCCATGCTGCACGGAGTCAACATCATGACATTGCTGCTAGATGGGTCTTTGCCTCTGCCCCAGTCCGATACTGTAATCTGAGGGAATGGCAAAAGCGGTGACATTGTCGTATCCTGGGAGGAATCCCCGACTTCTGTGCTAATTCTGAGTTGACCATTGTGATCGAGTGGAGCGTAAAATGTAGCGAGTGGACAGTTTTCCATGAGATTACGGCGATGGGGACTCGGGCCCGTCTCAGTGCCCTGGTCTTTCTTGAATCTCTCGTTGGGGGAGTGGAAGGAAGACGAGGACCAGCTGGTCAATGAATTGATAGAGCTCGCGCTAACTGACCGGCTCCGGGCTTGATTGGCATCCGTGGAGACCCTGCCAGTAGTCGCGCCGCGATTTTGGTTTGGTCTTGTCCACCAGCGAGGTATATAATTCGGTGGTGCGAGATTACCCCTTGACTCCGGGCGAGGGCTTGTTCCGCGATCGTCTCCATTGTTGGGTGAGGGGTAATGAGTGTCGCATTCACTACCGAAGTCGCTAGTCTGGTAAACACTTGCTTGTAGTGTATGTGGATTCACAGGCCCTTGGGTCTGCGAGGGATATGGTGATAGGTGCTCAGAGTCCACTGGCGTGATAGGCATGGTACATCTGCGAGTGTTTAGGGAAATATTATCGGCACCCTTCGAGGGAGCTTCAACGCCTTCCTCGGCGAGAGATGGTACTCGGTCCATCGGGTAGGCATCCACGTTCTCGTAGCATCGTCTGGACTCATCTGATACAACTGCACTTGTGTTGGAAGTTATGCACAAGCCAATTTTGGGTGCGTAGATTAAATCAACTTTTCCCAGCGCCAATTGTTGGTAAGTTGGTAGAAAGGCGGATGAAATTCAAGAGGACGCGCGGCCATGCCTTCCATCGGATGAAAGTGCACTTTTAAGTCAGCGCCAGCCTAGCTGAAGACACGATCAACCAACTAGGCCGATCACCTGCATCAGGGTTGACACGAATGTGTTGCGCTAGACCGCACTTGAGTGTCCTCTCAGCTTTGCCAATGCTCGTTGGTCGCCTTACCACCCGGAGGCGCAAAACATGCATATTAGAGATGTACCTAGCAAAGCATGGCGACCAGGCTGTGGTATATGTACTGCTGTATCGCCGACGACACAATTCGTGTCTATTCCGTGCCTGGAGCTTTGCAATGGGAATTGGAACTGGAGTAGCATGCTGTAAATCTGTTGACACCTGGCGACACTCCGTGTGGAATGATTTCTTGCACAGCTGCTTACTACCGATGGTGTTGCAACATGACCTTGAGTCATCTGCGTCAAGTACGCGCGTGCTGTGGTGTGAAATGTAACGTTCAGTTTAAGAGATGGCAGCTTGCTGCTGAGATAGTGTTACGCAGTCGCAAACTGGAATACGTAAAGAACACAGACAGTGTTCAACTACGGCACTGTATGAATAGGCGCTTAACAGGATTGGCACCGAAGGTGTTCCAAACATATAGGTGTGGGTGAAAGCATGACAGCATGTTGCAATTCACGATAACATAAATATCTCGCTCGTTGCAATGAAGTCTTCCAATCTAAACATGTCGATCCATTGTAGACTCTATTTATCGTACATAATTAGAACTACAACGCGATCTTGAGAAAAGTGCAATCCTTCAACATCCAACTCTTTCTAATTATATACGAAGTCAACCCTCGACCAAGTCAAGATGTCGAGCAAGAAAAGTAAAGGCACTGCCAAGACACACCGGTAAGACACAGCTGAACTTCGAGAGCATAGTCATGTACTTACGTCTTTTTCTAGTCCAAGGAGTCCAACGAGGTCTCAAGGTGTTTCATCTACGACCTGTGAGCCGGACAGGACACGATCCGACCAGAGTTCATCAGGGAACCCATCTGTTCGCTCCTCTAGGAGGCGAGATGTGCAACTGAGCGCTCAAGACCAGGCATATTACCTACTTGGCGTAGGGAGTCAATTCAGCTCGAAATGAATATTACAGTTGTGAAACATGTATCTGGAAGGTTGGTTCAGTGATCGAGAGATATGCCTTTGATCATGTTAAATCTTAACATGATCGAAGGCAAAGTGGGACTGTTGAACTAAAGTGGGTCATGGAAATAGGGGTAATGAAGATCGAAACTAGTGGAATGGGTTAAATCCTCTCTGAAGTTGGTGTATAGAGACTTTTTGGATCACTCCTGTCTGTATCTTCCGAGTTATTATTCTATATAATCAGCTTTTACCCTCTATAAAATATCTACAGTGGTTTTCATGACCATCAGCTGAATGTGATTACTTGAACATAGGCCAAGTTTTGCTGGCGCCACCGAGAAGATTTGCGTCGATGGTGCAAATGGAGACATCAAGGTCATGTTGAAGTTTCAGTAGATTAGCGATTGTTGTTATGGTTGTAGTATTTGACAACGCAGGGGAGCTACTGCGCATCCCTCTACCAGAGCCTCCCATAGGGCATGTAGCCATGCCGGGCTCGGACGATTTACGCTACGTACACAGAGGATCTCACAACCCATCTAGCAACTCTCGCCCTTAATCGCGTTTGTCCCAGTGTCTGGACTGGGTCAGCTCGGTGAAAGGGATCTCGTTTGCCCGAGTGAATAAGGTGCGAGGGCCTGAACCAGGTCTTGTGAACATCTATGGCTCGGTGCAACCAGTCTCTTGCAGCGCGAGTGTAGAGCTAACGTAGGAAACAAGAGGAACAGAACTGCTTGAAAGCCCCAGTATATCACGATAGCGACTGTCGCGCGTAAAGGTATGACCACGAGTTGTCTAACAACAAAACATCACAAATATAGGACTCAAACAGAAACCCAGAAGGTTCGATAGTGCGGCCTTAATAAGTATAATATTATATTAAGCACTGCAAAATCACGTTAGGAAATCCTACAAACCATTCACCGGTATCTACTTATGAGCCCCATCTACATCAGAACTTCCTCTTCTATCAACAGGACCTACTGAGGCTCTTCGTCGGTACTTAGAATAGGTGCGATTGGGGGGGGGGGGGGAGGTAAGCAGTAATAGGATACATTATATATGACTTGGCATGGTGTCAACTAGTTCCCAAGAGGGTTCGTTCATGCTTAACCCGAACAGCTTCCCAAGTCACTTCTCCCTATGGCAAATTCCGGGTTGCGCAGGATGGACACCCTTATGCTGATTGACTTCGCTCGCTCACGGCCTTGAGCTCACGTTGCTAGCTCTTCGTTCAACTAGCAACTACCGAAAGTAACCTCGTTGAATAAGCGCACACATCTAGTGTTGTCTTGCCGCAACTTGATGACAAGTTCTGCCATGATCCTTTTCTCCCTTTGCCCCTTTCCTGGCATCACCAACCTAGAGAGATTCCTTGATTATTAACTGGCCATAGATTGCAGCTGCTTTTCGACTCGTCATATTTTAGGCCATATGCGCTTGGTGCTAGCTGGATTGATGCATCGCCGTTCAAGCCCTATGGTAAGCACAGGTTTTCAAGAACATTAGCGACAAGTTCTAGAACAACTCATGTAACGTAAAAGCAGTAAATTGCGATTCTAACGACTTAAACTTAATATTTAGACAAACAGGTGGTAACCGCGGTATTGTGGTTCTCTTGCCAAGACATGTGTTGGACTTGAACTACAGAGGCTGACAGGTCATTAGCGTATAAGGGGCGGGAGCACTATTTATGCTGACTGCCAAGCTTCCATTCCTCGTGATGCTTATTCAGGCAGGTCTCATGAATAGATTGACCCGGCGACTAAAGCTCAGCCGATCATCATATGCAGCGTCCTTCCTCTTCCCAGCTTTTCGAGCGCAACTCCCTTCCCGCGTTTCTGGCAGCTGAGAAAGATCGTCACTTGGCCGCGTCGGTCTTACTCAACCCATGCATGCCAAGAATGAAGTCCACTGCGGCGGCGCTCGGGATGATGTGCTGTCTGATCTATTTTTGATGCCCTCATTCTCGAGGGATTGACATATATATCAGGCGCCCTGCTGCGCATCTCCCGTAACAATTAGTGCATCAGCCCGGTGAATTCCATCAACGACCTGATCCTTTTACAGCAACAAAGTCTAGTCAGGCAAAATTCCGCGCAACTATGACGTCTGCCACTGTCATCCACCTCCTAGGCGCCGTGCTCGCCATCTCCCAGGGTGTCGCTGGCTTCGATATTGAGGGGCCCTTCGACATCAACACGCCCGTGCATGAGACACTTACGCTGTCGGCGCTCATGCACTCGGCGTTTGGAGCCCCGAAGGATCTCACCGTGGACGACGCGCCGTTGGACCTCAAGGAGTTCTTCCGCGGCGACATGTGGAATGACGACCCGGAATGCCAGCTCTTCGACGACAAGGACGACGACAACTGGGACTTCTCGTCGGGCTTCACTTGGTACCGGAAGTTCCTCGCTGCCGAGCACGGCGATCCCGATGTGGAGAACCTCATCGGCCGCAGCCACTTCTGGGACCTACAGTTCCTGCACTCCATGGGCGCGGATATCGGCGAAATGCCGCACGATACCCGCGATAAAATCATGCTCTGGCTTGAAATCGCATACAAGCTGTCTATTGCCGAGGGTGGCCTCGGTGAAGATGACGCTATTAGCAGCGTACCCATCACGTCCGGCGACTACTCTCTATCGGGCTTCTTCAACAGCACGACCAAGCCCACCGGCTCCGACAACCTGTTCAAGCTGTTCGCATGCTCCACCGAGTTTGCCGACGTCGATCTTCGACGCCGCGCCATTGGCACCTGCCTGCACGTCGTGCAGGACTCGTACGCCAAGGGGCACACGCGGCGCGAGTTGCTGAACCCGGAAGACCGGGTCTCTGACAACAGTACCGAGTTCGCCGAGGGGAAGTACGCCAAGCTCGGTGCCATCGAGAACTTCCACTCCTACAAGGACCAGGGCTCCGCACACGCCGACCTCGACCACTGGGACTCAGACTTCCCGGACATGAACCCCGCCGAGCCGTCGTCCTTCAACTCCTTGTGGGGCGCCAGGATGGGCCAGGAGAAGGGGGCGAAGCTCCTCGATTTCTGGGACGCGGGGACTAAGTGGGACGAGGGCGTCAAGGAGTGGCTGCTCCAGGAAGTATTTAACTTGTCGCCAAACGCCACGCCCTCTGATAACACGGTATGAGTGCTTGAGTATGGCTTACCAAAGGATTTGATGATTTGGGATGGGGGGTTATGAGGCGTACGGGTTAAAGGCAGGCTTGGGAGGGTAGGGGTTTTAGATATCGGGTTATGTTTAATTCAACGTTTACACTACTGCTCTTCTTTATCATGACTTCTACGCCAAATTGATGTTGACAATGTGTCTCCGGCAGAATCTTTCCAGATATCTTCGGGAACTGACAGTGATGGAGCCCCAGTTAATAGCTCCCATAGGTGATCTCAGGTGCCGTATGAAAGGCACAGCAATAGACCGGGCTGTGTACTTAGCATTCTTCGTTCTCTTCTACTCCCTATAGACAGACCGGGGAAGGGGTAATATAGAAAGATTGGCGTGTACTTAATTGGGAACACTTTCGGTATCAACCTACCTGGGTATTAAGGTACCGAGGTAGATACATGTAGGCGGGCAATGCGCGAGATAGACCGGCTGCCATTACCTCTATCTCATTAGTCATCTGTTCCTTCTGCTACATAAATTACTTAGGTAGCTACAGAATATTAATTTCGGATTAAGGTAGCTACGACCTTAGGACTGGATTGTTTTTCTCAAGGCCAATTTCAAGGTAGCTAAATAGGCCCGGGGCGGCGTGCTATTCATGCATCCACGTCAAGTGAGCTCCTCCTGATAATTATTCCACTACACATACCAAACAGCCACCAACATATTTGCAAATACAGGAATATCTCTGCGTGGATACACATACTACTTACGCATCGACCAACCCACCGTGTATCAAACAATGAGTGGCGACTTCAGCTTCCAAGAAATCGTGGGTCGAATCAGGGACTTAGCATGCGACGACTGTCGGTTTTCCGTTGCATTACGCTGGCAACTTGAGATGAAGCTCGACTTTATAAACCAATTCCCACAACCAGTCTCTACTCTTCAGCTGAAAATGGATATCAGCAAAGATATGTGGGATTGGATGCGTAAGTAAAGTGTTCCCATCGGCAGCTTATGGATCGAATTGGACCAACCAACCCCATTGCTGATGAGTCTGTGACAATAATGTAGAGGTATCAAACTATACCGTCCCGGGAAACCAACTCCAGATCTGCCCATTCCAGGAAT
Source organism: Eutypella sp. D-1 (assembly GCA_023313575.1). Classification (NCBI taxonomy): domain Eukaryota; kingdom Fungi; phylum Ascomycota; class Sordariomycetes; order Xylariales; family Diatrypaceae; genus Eutypella; species Eutypella sp. D-1. Next base: position 467,595 of record JAJTTP010000013.1, on the reverse strand, counting down.
TTACGAACGCGTCACACGACAGACGGCTCACGCCGGACGACTTGAAAAGGCTCAGGGAAGCATGCTCTCCGGACTTTAGAATCGACGAGACCATTGCAATGATCGACATGTTGGGAAAGGAAGTCAATGCTAAGAACAGCCGCCCTCACACCATGCCCCGGATCCAGCATATACCTGCCAACGATAGGTCTAGGGGCCCGTCGGATCCTGTTGTCGGCAAGAAAAAGTCTTCAGCTAAGAAGAAAAGGTTGGCGAAGAAGAAGAAGAAGAAGAAGAAGGCCGCAGCTAAAATATCAAAGACTTCAGCCAGCAAGAACGCTATCAGCTCAACAGTCCGTAATAACGGACAAGTCAGATCTGATCTCCATCAACGTCTCAACCTTGTCATATCACGCAACCCTCGAGTTGCTGCATCCATCCTAGAGGACGATCGGCGCCCGCTCTACAGACAGATCGTGTCACTAGCTATAACCCGCTTGGCCAACCTGACTGTCAAAAGCTTCTGTCGTGCAACTGAGAAAAAAGTCATGTTTCCGCACCTGATTCAGGCCCTCGACGAAGCGGAGGTCAAACACTACATTGCTGTCGCCAAGATATGCGGCTACTTTGTCTTGGAGTTGATTGAGGACCCATCCGATGAGGACCTAGATGCGGTGAAGGACTGGATCTTCAAACAGCGAAACCTCTTCTGGGACGCCCTCGAGGAGGCTCCTCCCAAAGGACAGCAAGGTTCTGGCAGTGACGTTACTGGGAGCCGAAAGAAGGAAAATTCTCCGAAGATGGATCCCGTCCAGGCACATTATAGTACGGCCACTCCGGACCGAGACGACAGCTTGAAAGAGGAGGAATTCTAGGTTGAAGGGGAGGGATAGGTGATGATGAGTCTCTTCGACTTTGAATAGCTCCATGGCGATTGATATGGTATCATGGGTACTCTTACGATCCTCTCCAACCATATTAGCAGGCGTTACGTTCCGGCACATTCACAAGCCTTGTATTCTCACAAGCAACCCATAACTAAATCGTGTTGCACCTTCCACTGCGTTGTTTCCCCATACCCCATAACGTTCTCCAGGTCTCGCAAATTCTCAGTTCCAGTCTTATTTTTTCTTCCGGGGTTTACTTAAAAGTATAGCTAGGCATATTCCAGCTTTTCTCCTTGAAACCTTGCATGCAACCTTGCAGTGGGTGAGAACTCGAAGTACGTGACTCGCGAGCCCACCAACATTGCTATCTATCATCAGAGGGGTCTAGCATAGTCGACGATTAGGGGAATTAACAAAGTAAGCTCCATAACTTAAGGCTGTTGATGGAAAAATAGAAGCCTGTGTAAAGCAATGTTGAGACAGATACTCTATGCTGCGCCAGTTCTTCTCCCCTCTGGAATTCCCAAGCCTTCCAGTGGCGGGGTCTGGTGCGCTCGCCGCACCTCTTAATATGATCTTGATTCATGCGAGAAGATATGTAAGAGGATATACCGAGGGAGAAATACATGTCCGATATGTGTATAGTCCGCCCGGCTAGCAAAGGAGGAGGCATACGAGAAGTATATTTTCCTGGACCGCCTCTCACGCGCATCGAGACGTCTTATATGAGGTTTCTTTTTTCTTTTTCGCATTCTGGTGACTCTAAAGATCGGTCAGTCGATCGTATCATTATAGCTGCAATGGCAATGGCGAGACCGTCGTAGCGAGGATGGTCTGCAGCGAGTATGGAGGGAGAAGAAACCCAAAAAGGATGAACAGGCAATAGTGTCCTTATAGAAGTGCAGCCATGGCTGCACGCTCCATCATGAAATTAGCTCGCACAGTCCAAGGGCTCAATATAGGAAACATAATTACGCATAGTAAGGAAATCGTAGTTCCTGGTTTGTCATCTGCAAGTGACATAGGGGCTGATGTAGGCCAATTCCTGTCGCAAATATGTACTACTTACGTGCATACATCACATGCATGGCAGCAAGGCAATTCTGAGTGCTTAAAAGATGGTCGGATTCATCTATGGTACCAAGTACCCCGAGACTCATAACGCCCAAAAGGTCAAGAGGTCGCGTGCCTCGACCAGAAAGTATGCTTGCGGAATGCAGGTGGTATAACAGCAAGGCCAATTTACATAGTGGCCGGCCATGAGATGAGATATCCTCGGACTATGCCCCATCTCAGAGATCAGCGTCAAAACTCCACTGTAGATAGAAACGGGCGAAGATCAACTTAATGAGCTGCGATATTGCTTTCATTACCTAGGTATAGTGCCTCTTCTGGTAGACGAGCTCTGTTATATTATATTATATTACATATCTAAACATACAGTGATCGGCCTGGCCCGTCGAGGGTTCTCATTTACAGCCTACTACCCCCTTAACGCGAACCACGATAGTTATTTTTAGACATACGTTGGTCCCCCAACTATTTCTAGGTAAGCGGATCTGCGGGAACCAGTTCGCCGGGACCCAGCTAGAGTAGTGGCTGTGCACCCGCTAGACCCCCCCTGAGCCACGTGCCAGGTACTGGGCAGCCAGGGTTATTAGGCACGAAGGAGCGCTGTTGGGAGGGCTGGAGGGCTGGTTATTTAGGGGTTCAATAGTATTATAGTTAGTGGCTATTCCCACAATGTACCGAGAGTTGCAGTGTTAGGCAAGAGATAATAAAATAAATCCTCTTGACCTTAATTGTTTTTTTTTTTCAATGAAGTGAATGGCATCTAGGCGCTCAGACCGCCTGGAACAACTGGGGCCTAGGAAACCAGGTAGACAAGTAGCGAACGGATAGATGCTTCTGATAAGTGACCTTTATGTTCAGGGATATAACGGTAGCCAATCAGAACCAAACAGGAGCGATTGGGTGTATTAGATAAAGAGAATAAACATTCAATGTTGATATATTTAACATGAATACTTGCCAACGTTTGGAAGGTACGCACCGGTAGATGTAACAACTGCACCGTTTTGCGTTGCAGATATACATAACTAACGCGAGCATATCCATTGATGCGTTGTACCTACAGCTATATGTACCTAAGTATCGATATATCGCGTAAGTTGAACTCAATGAGGGAAGGAAGGGGGGCAAACAACAACCCACCTAGCAACGGACAAGGCAAGCACGGATCACTTTACTACCGTTTATAGAATGGAAGGAACGGAATGCAAGAAATATTTTTGATAGGTAGCAAACGTAGGGTAGGTACCTCTGTAGGCGTGTACCTATTGTCTACTGCTGCAAAGATACCTACACCTATGAATACCTGCAATTCATCTACCCAGGTGGACAAGCACATTTTATACACACTCACTTCTGAATACTTTTCTTCTGTTGATCCCAAACCATCTCCATCCAAACTCAACTTCCCAGAGCCACTGATCCCTTTTGGTTTGTTCGTGAGAGTCCTCTGGCACATCATATCAATACTGTGTAACCCCAGTCGCTTATAAGGCCATAACCCACTCCTGGGCACAACTCACACCCTCTAACGAATCTCAGAACAACAACTAGATGATCGACATCGCACTCTGTGCTATACCAGATCACTACGACTATATAGCTAGAACCACCTGATAAAGAGGTAAGATATTTACCATCTCACTGCGAACCCAAAATAAGAAATACCCAGTGAGCTTGAGCATCTGGGTCCTCACATAGATGCACTGCCCCCTGTCCTACCCTACTCAAGTTGACCCGCAGCCAGTGTCGCTTTGAATATGCGTGAGCTGTCCGTTATTTTATTTTTTTTCTTTTTTCCCCCCATTTCACGGTACGGAGTACTCGAGCGACAGAAGCAGTCCAAGAGTGTCCGATTGCACGAGCACACCCGGATGGAGCACGCTGCTGCATTTTCTCCCCTGTCTCCATCAAGTATCCATAATTATAATCACCGACTTACCAAGCTCTCGTTGTTATAATAGTTTTTACATCATATCTTGTGGTGTAGTGCCCGGTGGTCTGCTCAGTCGGTAAATAGCAGACCAAGATTTGTCCAGAAATGTCGGACGATCAGCACCGATCCGGCCCCCACCAAGGTCCGGGTGGTGATGCCGACCCTGTGTTCCTCCCCTCCACCTTCTCACCATGGAGAAGCTTTGAGCGGATCCCAGGGGATAGAGACCGAGATGGAGCGGGCGATATTGGTGACGACGATTACGACCTACAGAATCTCGCTGCTGATATGTCACGGCCCACAACGCCACTATCGAGGAACCCAAGCTTTCCAGCCTCTGACTTCACTTTGACGGAGACAGGAGGTCCGCGTTCTGGCCAGACTCCAATGCCCACGTCGGATCCGATGGTTTCCCCACTCTCACCATCTCCCTCCTCTGGCAGCCAGAGTCCCGAGCAGACCAAGCTCCCCCAGCAGCCAGAAACAGCAGCTCGGCTCCCGGTTCCGCCTAGAAAATCCAAGTTTCGTGAGATGCTGACCTCCCTGTCGACCAGGAGGGGTGACCGGTCGGCTTATGGGGCCGTCCGGGACCTTTCTGGTGATCACTCGTATCAGGGTCAGTACGACGAGTTTGGTGGCTTCAATGGGCCCTCTGCCGCCTCCCGTGAGGAGGCCATAAATGAGCTTCGCAGCAAATATGGTATGCTACGCACATCTGATGCCATTGCCTCTTGTAATTTATTATTGACAGTTCTCCAGCGAACCCACCACTCGACTGTCATTCCGTGCATGACATATATATTCCCCGTTGGTCAGCGGTCTTTTGCAGCGTAATTGGCCTTGCAATCTATTCAACATTGATGAATGGCGTGTGGTTCGGGGCCGCCCTCGCCCAGCCACGATACGGAAACAAAATTTCATCCACCGGTGGCCTCATATCACCTTCTACTGCCGGCCTGCTGAATACCTTCTTCAGCACTACCATCCTCGCCGCCTTCATCACAACGGTAGCAGCCGTCGTCGGACAAATCGCCACGCGAAAGGCGATCGCCAGAGATTCCAAGGGCGTATCGCTTGGCCTGTTCACGTTACGGAGTTGGATCTATGTGAGTAGCTGCAATTCTGCATGTTGTATACACAAACTAACTAGGATCTCTAGCAACCTGGCTCCTTGGTCGTGAACTGGGATGCTATTATACGGTATGTACTGGCATTATCCCCCCCCTTTACCTTGAATACAATTGTGCTAATGTGATCCTATATAGTATGTCTTCTCGTCCCGCTGAGGACAGAACCCAACGCGGGTCAATCTGGGGCTAAGCCTATAAGAATTGAATACTGACTAACATGAGGTAGCGGTTTTGAAATCGGTTGCGGGAGTCCTCGCCATTATATGCTGCCTTTCGTCGTTCCTATTCCTTACGGCGTCGGATGCGCTGGTGCGGCCGAAGCTTAAATTTGGACAATGGCACCAACGGGAGCTTGAGGGCTTCATCAGGTCATCTTACCTGAATCCGGCATTTGTGGGCAAGTCCTGTAGGACACCGATTGATGGCTTGATCGACGAACCGTTCTTCTCAGCCGAATCATGCATGAATGTGCAATATTCGGGAATGTGTAAGAGCCCCCCAATCTTCCTAACGTTCGCACGCACTGCTAACCTCGCTAAGCATACCGCAATCTCCTTGGCTTCATGTACGTGACTGGATGGGCAGCCCACCCTGTGACAGAAGTCATGGTCCCCAAGAATTACTAACAACAGTAGGGATACGTGGAAGAGAATACGTGACGAAGGAACATCAAAAGAAACGGATATTGGAAATAGACCCCAGGGCATGCACAATCTCCTCGACAACACGACCATGACCGCTACGTGGATCGAGAGAGAGTATTCGGACGTGGCGAAAAACTTCGACATACACAAGAGGATTATCAACAATGTCACTCTTGCCATGCCACATCCGGGTGTCTACGCTGCCGCCACTGACCCCAGAAACGGTATCCTGCAACCGAAGGATCTTCTAGGATTAGGCGAATTTTCCGTCCGGGCGAGTGTGATCTCACCGGCTCTCAACGTCATGTGCGTCAACATGTTGCCTGAGGAGCTGGCGCCTCTTGTATATGGTATGTATTGGCCATTCCTTACTGCACCTTACTGTCTCCAACATCCCCGACTCATGTTAGATATCATGCGCTAACTTCCATCTCTAGTATGTGGTCCATTCAAACATGATGCACTCTTCATCGCAATGATCATTGAAGAATTGCGGCTCGGTCAGTATGCTAACGGGTGATAGACAACGTGGCCAACGGCCCGTAATGGCAAGACGGACATTCCCGGCCAGGTAATTGGAGAGGATGATTGGTTCAAGGACGTACCTGACCCTAGCAAGGGCGAATGGTTGAATCGTACAGTTGTGGATGATATCTTCCGTTGGGGCCCAGAGTACGGCCGCGCGCCCCCGGTCTTCCAAATGGTAAGTCCACACACCGATCACCTACCAAATGCCACCATAATCGTCCCCCACGTTGTTTCGCTAACTATCATCATAGTTCCCCTTCGAACACAACATGATCGTCAACACAACTGTCGCAACCTCGACCGACATGTATATCCTGATGAAGTCCAACTTCACGGATCAGCCAGACTACACGCTGTGCTCTCTGCGGTCCTGGGCGTCGTCGGCATGCTCAACGCAGCTGGATGTGACGGGCCTATCGGGTGGGCAGATGATGGCGCACTGCGAGGACCCAGAGGACATGGACGCGTATAGCCGCGTAGTCGAAGATGTCAAGCCTTGGATGTCACCCGACTGGAAGAACCTAGTTCACCAGTGGCAACTGAGTATGGACATCAACGGCGGCATATACAACAACAACGCGTCTAACGCACGGATCCTGACCCAAATGATCTTAAGAGAGCCAGAGCTGAACCCGCTCTTACCGAGTACCGCCGAGGCGCTTTCCGTGTACGTGTCGGCGGCGCTTGTCGTAGGGTCGATACAGACTACGTTCAGACACTATTGGGAGTATGGTGCGCATGAGCTGGATCCGGGCATGTATGAACAGTTCAAGGCGTCCGTGCGCACGCAGCAGTTCGCATCGACTTACGAGGAGGAGTGGCAGAAATCCTTCTACGTGATTCTCGCCCTCCAATTCGCCACTAGCGTGTTCTGCCTGTTATACCTGGTGTGGCTTCGCTCGGGGCTCGTCACCGACTTCACCGAACCGTCGAACATGTTTTGCCTCGCCATCAACTCCCCGCCCAGCAACGTCATGAAGGGCTCTTGCGGCGGCGGTCCCAATAGGGACCAGCTGCAGGCCCCCTGGCGCATCTCATTAGGAGAAGAAGTTAATCACTACTACTTCGAAGAAGCGCCAGGCGCCAAGGCGTTTGCGGCGGCGACTTCCACTGAACCCAGAGAGGGCGTTGGCGGCCGGTTCACGAAGAGCTACATGCGGCTGCGCAAGAGGAAGATCCCGGATTGGTTCTAGTCTGAACCCCCCACCCCCCAAATTGGGCCTTTGATATCCTGTTCTCTTGACAAGATATCATTATTTTCTTCTTCGTTTCTTCCTGGATGTGTTTATTTTCTTCTTTCTTCTACACATGAATTCGCTTTGATTCGCATATGGCATAGCGCCGGAGTTCGCATTTTTCTTTGAGCTGGAAGGGATTTCCCACATCATGATACCACGTTTACGATTGCACATACGACGCGATACACGACCACGGGCTTTTGTGAGCCACCTAATAACCGAGATAGAAGTCGGCCGGAGAGCCAGAGAGACAGGGAAGGAAAGAATAATAGAGGACGTGTTGGATTACTACACTAGAGGGTGCCATCACGTGGATACGGCGTTTGTTAGATAGGAAAAGGGGAAGGAAACATACCCCAAACGGTTGATGGTATGCTAAAGGGTGCTATAGCTAATTCTTAATTGACTTGTGAGAAGTCTGTAATATATGGTTCAAACAGAGATCAATGGTTTGCATAGGGGTTTAACCCAAGTGAATGAAAAGGACCACGGTGAAAACAGTGCGATAATGCCATCCCCTACACGAGGGATCTAGTCACTTAGGTCACCAGTCAACCAAGCGGAACTCGATACGTTCCTTGCATATAATATCAAGGCGATTCAATTAAACGAATTCTCAATTGCTTTTTATAAAGAGGATGTTGAAGTCCTTTGGAAATAGTGTTGGGTTGCTGTTGAGTGCCTCCCTACTACATTTACAGTTAAATTTTAGTTGGTCGGCTCACCGGACAAGACGGCAAGAGATATCGCCACCGGCGAGTGAGAAAGCAAAAAGAGCGAAGGAGAAAGAAATCTGGGAAACTCGAAATTGCGAGCACACCGAACGGTCGAGCACCGTCAGCACACAACCGACACGGGACCGACGCGGCCCCCCCTCGGTCGTGGCCTCGGCGTCGGCACCGGCTTAGAAGAGTTTGTGCTCGAGGGTCATATCGCTCTCGGGCTCGAGGCCGACGCAGGCGCGGAAGACGTTGGTGAGGGCGGCGCGCTGCTTGGCGAGGGCGTTGACGACGGGCGTGCCGGGCGGCGTCAGCGGCGCCTTGAGCATGTAGCTCAGCACACTCAGCACGCTGTGGAAGCCCTTGAAGCCGCCCTCCGCGGCGGCGCCAGACGACACTTGTCGCCACTGGATCCGCGTCATCATCTCCGCTACGAGCACCAGGTCGATGATCAACGGCGAGGCGAGGAGTGAGTCTTCGCAGACGTTGAAGATGCTGTTTTTTTCGGACGGTTAGTATCACAGAAGAGTTGGATTGGATTGGATTGGCGCGATGCGATAGATGGGAGGGTCGGAGAAAGAGAGGGGTGTAGAAGACATACGAGATGGTCTGGTGACCACCGAGGAAGATCTCGGCGTAGTACTCGTCGAGGGCGCGCTTGTTGTCGCCGACGGCGGGCAGGTACTTGATGACGACGGTGTGGTCGGGGTGCTCGCCTTCGGCGTAGAGGACGGAGTTGGCGGCAACCATGTCGTCGACAACGTTCGACTTGGAGATCTCCTTGCTGCGGAACTGGCGCTGGGAGCTGAGGTTGCGGCCATCGTTGTTGCCAAGGTGGTTGTAGCTGGCGATGCAGGTCAGCTTGATGCCGGCGCTGATGAGGAAGTCGACCAGCGCCGACTTCATCTTGGTCTGCCCGGACTTGAAGTCGTCGCCGCCGATGAACGCGCCATGGCGCTCCGCCAGCTCCACCGCGCCGGGAACGAAGGTGTTCTGCGGCGATCCGTTGATGAACGGCGCACCCTCCAGGATACACGCCACCGCGAATACCGTCGACGGCGATACCTCGGAGTGACCCTGCTCGATCGAGCGTAGCAGGTTGTCCGCCGTGTCGTTCACGCCCTGGATAATGTCGGCGTATCGCTCCGTGTTCGCCGTCCACTGCACGATGACCTTTTCGAGACCATTGGCCTCCTTGAAGTCCCTGTTGGCGTTATTAGTATGTTTTATTCAGGGAATCCCGGTGCCGGAGTACCGGCTGCACACTGGGCGAAATCTGGAGCAAAAGAAATGCTTACCGAATGTCCTGGCGGATCTTCTCGACGTGCGCATTGCAGGCCTTGCTACCAGGGATCAGGTTGTCGGCGCGGTCCTCCTGGTTGGCGGCGATGAAGTCGGGGTAGTAAATACTGGGCAGGGGAGTCATGCGGGCCAAGTCCTTGCGGACGAGGGACTTCAGGGATGGCTCAAGGACGGCGGCGCGGTCCATGGCGTCAGCCAGGTTCATACCACTGATGTCCCAGCCGCCGACAACAAGGTCGTTCGGGTGCACCATGGGCAGGATGTCGCGGAAAGGGACGTTGACTTCCTTGTGGGTGGCGGCCTCGGTTCCCAGCTTCACAGTCGACCCCATCACCACGGAACCGTAGTAGTTGGCTGCGCGAGGGCCCTCACGGGTGTCCCAAACAAGCCCTCGCTTGTTGGCCAGCAGGCCCGCCGTCACAGTCGTTCCGTTGTTGCCACCCCATCCCACCAACATCACACCCGTGCGCGGCACATGACGCTCGGTGCGGAACTCGTACTGCGTCTCTTGCGGCTTAGCCACAAGTCGTCCGCTCGTCGCGTCCTTGGTCACCGAAGTCGTGCGGTACGTGTAGCGTGACAGGATCGCGTCGTCCGAGTAGGTCACGTTGGGCGAGTCCACGACGAAGGCCTCGCTGGCGCTGCCGCGGCTGCTGCCGTTACCGTTGCTCGATCCATTCCTCACCCCGTTGCCGGAGCCCACCGCACCCTCTGCGTGCGGCGCCATCGTCTCTTGTTGGTCGGTTTCTTTTTTTATAGCTGGAATCGAGATAGACTATCTATCTCGTAAATTCCGAGTCCGCTGCGGCCCCAGAGGCTGAGCAACGGGCTCCGGCAAAGGGGTGGTGGATCCTGCATTGCGGGTTAGCGGGGGGAGAAGCGGAACAAAAGGGTAACGGGAGGGCCCCCGTTTGGAGTTCCGTTGCGACGTACGAGTTAAGGAGGTTGGAAAACGTTTTGACGGATTAGGGTGATCGCAGCTCGAGAGCGCGATCAGACTAATGTTTATTTTAAGATGTCCCGGAAGGGGATTGTGCGATTCAGCGTCACCAGTGTTTACTGCCTTGGAGGATATAGACACAGATACAGAATTGAATTGATGGGAAGGAAGAGAGGCTAAGGATGAGGGCAGCCGTCTCGGGAGGGCCCTTCTTATCTATTTACTTAAAGTACCGCTAATAAGGTTCGTCGTCTCTTAGATAGTACGCACCATGCCCCAACAAACACGTGTGGCCAGACTTCGAAGTTACTATTAGTTACATAGAAGGTTGTGCCTCGCAGCAGCCGGGCTCGCTTGCGTTGGAGCGGCATCGGATTCGTCGGGGTCTCGAAAAGTCGCTAGCCTACGAAATATGTTGGGTCCGATGCAGGGCAGGGAGGGTTTTCCTGCAGGACCGCGGGGCAATCTAGAGCAAAGACGACGTCAAAAGTCGGTGTGCCCTTACATAAATGCCAGCATAGATAGACTTTACCCTACTTCTGGGGGAAAAACTCTAAATATGCAGGCTACTGTTGTCACTTCAGGATCGTCACAGCGCGCTCGTCCCACGGCATGACGGCCTGCCAGCTCATCCCGGGCGGCCGATTGGTGATTTGGCCTACTATATCACTAAATGATTGATATCTCGCATGATAGGGTAACTATGGAACATATGCATCCTGCTCTATTCAGATTGTGATTCTCAACATACCGTACTTTCCGAATCATATAACTACCTAGGTATGTAACTGCAGACGCTTGGTCCTGCACAAATCACGCAACTGTCAATAGCGGTCTCTCAGTCCGGCTGGAGCCACGGTACCGGGCCTTGCGAATTAGACACGTAGATAGGTGCTGCTCGCTAATAAGTATTGAAGCTAACATCCGTAACACCCGAGGCGCTCCGTAGTCGCCTTTTATCGGATAGTTCACCGCGAACGTGGGTTCCAGAGTTGCCGAGCTGGAAGGCTCCGGGACAGGCGGGCTGATAAAGGTGGACTTTTCCAGGCGATAAGAGCTCGCGGGAAACCGAGCTTTTAATAATGCGCTGGTGATCGATCAACTTTCGGTCTGAGACGACTTGAGTTCATTCACATCGCATCGCTCTACCGCCTTTTTGTATATATCCATCATCGAGCATTATGGGATATGAGAGATCAGATAAGTATGCTACTTCGGATTAATATGTATACGACTTGCGAAGAATTTGCGGATGATATATCGACTTCTTATCGCCGCAAGGAGGGGAAGTGACACCGATCGCATCACAGGCATACCCCGGTTTTGGTATTCCAAGCTCAGGTGAATAAGGGTCCAAAAGGGTCCAAACCACTTCGGCTACAACCACTTCGGCTACTCCCCACGAAAGTTGATAGGTCTTAGTGCATGTGGCTTGCGGCGGATCGTTATGGTGTATACATATGTGGTGCCACAACGAAAAGGAAGAAGATGACCAGCGTAACCTTGGATGGTGATGTCGTAATATGCACTCGCAACGATCAATATTTAACCGTCCAGTTAGGCGTTCATCCTCATCCCCGCAACTTGCAAGCCACTCACCACTATCAATGATGAAAGATTATCAAAGATAAGGCGCGGTACGTCTTCATTTGGCCCCCACCCTTCCAGTATGGGCAAGATATGGTTTACGAGGTGGTTTGTGTACTATGGTAGCACATAGCGGTTGAAGCCACAGAGAGCCCAGAACTTGAAGGCCATTAGTTACGGTTCAATTCGCGTGAAAAAAAGGGTGGATCGCTGATTAGCCTCATTTCCGTGCAAGGGACCATTCCATGTAAGCGACCAAGGCACTGGGCGTGGATTGGCTCGCCTCACTACGCCGGGTTATTAATTTCGCATCGCTGCACTGTCACTTCCTAGTGTTAGGTTAGATGGACTATTTACAGGTGCATTGCATGAAAAACCTTGATAACAGGCTAAAAGCTCGACTGTTGTTCGATGACCTGACGACCGGTAGGAATTGGAATTGGGCATAAACAATTGAAGACAGAAACCAGACAGAGGCTAATTGGCTAAGGAATCCAATACCATAAACTTGGCTGGTTGCCGAGGAGAGGGGCAAAGGGGTCCCAGTATCCAAGGTACAACACATTACTTGCAAGGAATGCGTGGGCGCATCGATCGACCTGAAATTTGATGGGAAATATAGGCACTTTTAAGTTGGACCAGAAGGAACCACATTGCCACACTCACGTCCTTCTAGAATACTGTCCTCTCGACCACTTCTACTTAGCTACCAAGTGAGACAGCCGCCTGACGAGGCGGCTACGTGGCGGCTACGTACGGGAAGGTCTCACTGCTTGGGACTGTATTGTCTTGACCAGGAAAACCTCCGGCATGCAATGTAACGGAAACAGGTTTGCCGCTGAAGGTGAAGCTATGGGATGTTTCACGTCGAGCGGGAGAGGGCTGCCACCGGCGAAACATATGAGACAAATTCAGGCACGGCCTTACGGCCCTGGTGTGGCTTGTGTGCTTGAACGTGGCGCTTTGCAAGAATCGCGAATCTCTGAGCGGGCATTCGTTGGTGCTGGGCACCTTCAGTAACGCCCCAATAGCCTCAACACTGGTAACTCCGCGTCTAGCCTTAGTGAGGTTGGTAGTGGTTTGGGGGTTGCTTGGCCTAATGCATGACTTTTTCGTGGCGGAATACCTTATAGATGCAGTGCACCGGTTCATGAACCCATAGCATCATGTTCACCACGTAGTTACACAGTATCCGCGAGGAAAGTCTTGTGTGAGGTGAGGTCAGTTTGGTGGCGCTGTTGTCAATTGACCGGCTAGCCGAGCAGTGATCATAACACGTAAACATTGCGATCAGGGAATCCTAGAATAGCTAATGACTTACTTAATGGATCCTGTCTAGGAGGCATATACATAGGTAGGTGTGAGGGAAAAAATATGCACGCGATGTGACTCTAGCAGTCTCCATGAACGACGAGGTGGTAGCGGGCATTGGCTGACAATGAATATTTAATCTCAGCAACTCGAACAAATGGAAGCTCATAAAGGGCCCCTCGGCTCTCAGCTGCCCAAATCAGGCTTGCGGGAGCCCGCCCTTGTCAGGTCTGGTCAGCACTTCCGCCGCGAGTGCTACCGAGGGAGAGATTCTGTCACGGGAGCCAGTCTCTGACATTTCCGGTTTAAGCCCAGGAATAAGCCTGTAAATAAACCTCGAATTCCGGGCATGTAAGGGGGGCCAATCACCGTTAGGACCCTGCAAGGTACCGATGCCACGCTAACTAAAATGCAAGTTCACGCCCGTACGGTCCTCATAGTGGAGTTGCGTGGATGGGGGCAGAGGAGCCTCTAAATTGCGCTCCGAAAATGGTGCGAATGGGTTCATGTAGGTGGTAATCACGAGGTCTGGAAATCAAGATTCGGCTTTCTGCGAACGTAGCTAGCAAAGCCGCAACGGCCTTCGTTGAGGGAAATACCGGCTGAACCGGTAGATGAACGGGAGAATTGAAGGGCAGGAAGGCGGGTCATGTTGCCTCATGCCACCAAGTTTGGGAGGTTGCGATGTCTAGCAAATGTCGGGGGACCGTGGCCATAATATCTCCGGATCAGCATTGGCCTGCACCGTGCACTGATATTGACGGCGATTATGTGCTCGACGAACAAGGCAATTCGAGTAATGTGGATTTTGAGATCTGGTTTGGTATGCGTCCTGCGAATCCGCTCCCGCGAATCCTAGTCGGACGACCAAAGTCGACGTTGCTAACTATGTACGCTCAAGTCGCCGTCTCCTTTTTTCGTCTGTATTATTTCTAGTCAATGCCGAGCCTACCCGGTCGTTGCCATACGAGATGTTAATTACACGACTTGAGCGGCGTTAAAGTTTGGTGATACCCTAAGATAGTAGCGACCAGCCCGGCAACATCGTCAAGTCGCCAACTATCGCTCTACGGCTTGCTATGTACGTCAGTTGGATGCATGCATGCACGTGTTGATCCCGATTAGGCGAATCGACGTTGACGTTGGAGAATACAATTTCTTTTCTCCTCTATTTCGCCGCTTATGATCAAATGTTAAGGGCTAACCTACCGCACTCCCACAATCTGCTAACTGATCGTGGCCAACGCATCGCAGATCGGGCAATCCCCCAGGATCTAACTCGGAACCTTCAGGGGGGTCGTTCTTCTGCCGCCGAGCACTGTCCGTCATATGCCTCCAGCTTTCCCCTTACCTAGAAATTTGTAGCCCCCATTGGCAGACTGGCACCTGCGATTGCTGGAAGTATGGGCCTGGCGAGTTGCTGCTAGCATTAAACGGCGGGGGGGCTCTAAATTGAGCATCCCTCTCTATGCCGCTTCGGGACATTTACGAGGGGACGCCCAGGCCTGTCCGAGACGCCCCTTACCCTCCTGGGAAGCCTCGGCGCAGGGAGTTTCCCTGGCTGGTCGTTCGTGCGTCCTGGCGAGCCAGGGGTAGTCCAGGGCGACCAGGATGGTTGACAGGGGTCTTATTGACAATATCCACCCTACCATGCATCCGCACATGCACCCCTGGCACACTTGAACCCCCTTCGAGACACAATCCGCAACAGGAACGGCGGCAGGCCTCGCAACTCCTCACCGACCTT
This sequence comes from Eutypella sp. D-1, assembly GCA_023313575.1. Lineage (NCBI taxonomy): Eukaryota > Fungi > Ascomycota > Sordariomycetes > Xylariales > Diatrypaceae > Eutypella > Eutypella sp. D-1. Next base: position 452,576 of record JAJTTP010000013.1, on the reverse strand, counting down.
CATTCTGTACACACAAACCTACACGTAAGTCTCTTCATGATCGTTTCTGTGATACCAACCAATCCCTTCGCCTACTCTAAGTTTCCGGAGTAGAGGCCGCTTGTACGACTGTCGTGTGAGTGAATGGGATACTGTACAGTAACACCGGATTTCTCGAAACGTGCTGGAGTTGCAGAGCCTCGCGCGCGCCCTCCTGCTTACTGGACGAGGGGAAACGCGGCTGTGAGCTCCTCAATTTGAGGTTGCGAGCCTCAGGAAACATATCATAAGAATCCTAGTCGTTCGCATTCCGCGCCGCACCAGAATTGAGGGCGCCAGTATAAACAAGAAAATCCGCAGCGTACCGGTGCCAGCGTTGGGCTATCGAACCCAATTGACCTGCAGCATATTCTTATTCGACAACAATCAAACTTTTTCGCGATTAGAGGCCGTCGGATGAGCGCGATTACCGCCGCCGCCACGAGCAGAGGAAGGCGAGGGACAGGACAGCGATCAGGTTTATCGCCATAACATAATCACGACGACCCGGGACACCGCAGCTATGGCGGGCATGTCTCGGGAGTCGGCCTTCATGCCGTCCATAAAATGCTCGAGCTGCGGCAACCAGGTGGAGATCTCGATGATGGGGGATCATGTCTGCGGTCCGTCAGGGCCACCAGTAGAGCGTTCGTAACCCCACCCAATACTTGATTAATGTTTCTCATTTTGTCAATGAGTAGTGCTGACATCCAGTCTGTAGCGATGCCACCACCGCCGGCGCCCGATCTGCTGGGCGGCGCGTTTTCCTCTTTAAGGACAAACGTGTTCGACAAGCTCACCCGCGCAGCGCCTCCCAGCGTAGACACAAATGCCGCAAGTACGTCGACGAAGCCAGAAACCCCTACCATAGCCACGTTGCTGACCAGTATGCTAGATCGGAGCAATTCGAGAGCGGACCAGATCACTCCGATAAGCGCCTCGACGGGTTCGCAGGCGATATCTCCGAAAACACCAAATAAGCCCGGGCCGGGACCCAACGGGGAGGATTTCTTCGCGCCGGCCATCGCCGACTCGCCCCCTCCCACACAAACCCGAAGGCCCGGCGGTTACGGGGGTCTAGGGGATCCGGAAGGACCCCCCGAGGAGAAGGGCCCGCCCAGCCTGCTGACACGGATGAACAGCATAGCCCCAGGACCGTTCGAGATGGGAAGACGACCCTCCACTGCAAACAATACAAATGCAGTTCCACGAAACAGTAACGGCGGCGGCGCAGGGCTTGGCCGGCCGGAGTCGCCCTTCGACGGCGCACAAAGGCCAAGTACGGCATCGTCGAATAGTGGGGGTGGGGCCATGCCCCCGCCTAGGATGCCACGTAAGAATGGATATGGCGGATTTGGACCACCGCAAGAACTACAGAGGAGCGGCAGCTACGGTAATGATCTCGAACCGCCGATGCCAGAACCACTGAGCATGTTGAGTAAGCGCTCCGACACCTTCCCGAAGCCCAGGCCCAGCATGATGGACGAGGCGCCGGCACGCACGCCTTCCGCACCAGGACCCAGGCCGCAGCAGGACCGGATGCGGAGTGCGTCGACCAATCTTAGCGCTGAGGACGCTGCCATTCCAAGACCAAGGGGAGGAAGCGACCGCGCGCGGGGCCCGTCTCTCAGTATACGAGACACGTCGCGGCCGCCACCGCCGAGGAAAAGCCTAATGCGGCCACAGACGCGGGATGGGGCTGCGCCTAGCATTAACTTGGCGGATGAGTTCGGCGTCAGCAACCCATACCACTCGCCTTCAGTATCGCAGTCGTCCAGCAACTCCGGCTATAGCCAGCGCAGCCAGCACTCGTCGCAGCCAAGTCAGACTAGCTCCAGCACGAGCCCTGCTCGATCAGATAGAGATAGACAGAGGAGGCCGTCGTCCGACCTCGAGTCGCCGACGGAGGCTCTTAACCGCGCTGGACCACCGGCCCCACAGAAGCAAGGTTCCCGGGCTGCTCCCTCCCCACCCCGGAACCAGGGGCCCCGATCTTACTCCGACCCTCGCCGAGCGCCACCACCAGAGGCGCTACGATTAGACCCGGCTGTACAGGGAGGACTCGCTTCATCCGCGGGATCACCACCGCTACGGTCGCCGATGCTGCCTGTGCGTAGGGACCCCGCTGTACAGGCTGGTCAGGCATCGCCTTCGCCGCGGTCTCCGATGTTTCCAGGCCGGCGGGACCCTGCCGTACAGGAGCCGCGCCAGAGCCAATACCAGGACCAGAACCAGAATCAGGGACAGAACTCGACATCGCCGCCGCTGCCACCGCCAGCGGAGCCGGGTACTAGACAACAGTCGCAGCACAGCCGACAGCCGTCGCGGCCGACGACGTCGCGGGGCAGCTGCCGCGCTTGCGGACAGGGAATCACGGGGAAGTCGATCTCGTCGGCCGATGGCCGGCTAACGGGGCGGTACCACAAGGCGTGCTTCGTGTGCACGACCTGCCAGAAGCCGTTTGCGGGAACGACGTTTTACGTGCTCGGGGACCGACCCTATTGCGAGCACGACTACCACGCGCTCAACGGCAGCTTGTGCGGGTCCTGCAACCGCGGGATCGAGGGCCAGTACCTCGAGGACGAGGCCGCCCGCAAGCACCACGTTGGCTGCTTCCGCTGCCGGGACTGCGGCGTCGTCCTCCGCGACGGCTACTTCGATGTTGGCGGTGAAAGCTTCTGCGAGCGCGACGCCTTCAGGCGCATCTCGCATCAGCAGCAGCAAATGCAGCAGCAGATGCAACAGGGACCATTCCCTCCAAGAGGGCCGTCTTCTGGCATGATGCAAGGCCCGCCGGGGATGATGATGGGACCGAGGCCGCAGTCAAGGGGCACTCCCGGGGGCCAGGGCCCGGGTCTACCTTCCGGCCCAGGACCCCTCAACAGGCCCTTTGGGGTTCCCCGTGGCCAGCGCCTGATGCCCGGCCAGGCCCTAGGCCGCGGTGCTCTCGGACCGATACCCAGGATGGAGAAGAGGATGACGAGACTGGGGATGATGGGCCCCCCGGTAGCGTAAATGGTTCTCTCCCTCTCCGATATTATAAATCTCTACCTCATTCGCTTCGCGCACGACCTACCTACATATATACATACCTATATTGCGCGCCTTATTTTTTTGAACTTGCACGATGACCGACACTCGCTTCTTTAGCATCATTACGTGAAAACTGGTGACTTCACGACCCAGCGGAACCGGGTCTGACCGCTTTGTTTTTCCTCTTTGGCATCTAATGACGGACGGCTTGGACGGACGGACACGGCGCGTCACGGTTGGTAGGGGCGGCCGGATCGGGATCTAGAGAGGACGATAATGGACGGCTTCTCCCATGTGCTCCTTGCTGTCTTGTTTCCGTCTGCATCTTCTTGCACACCCGATCATCACTTCTAGGCGTTTTGTGGCGTTCTTCCTTGGGACGACGTCCCTATTGTCTTCTGCGTTTTGATATCGCGTATACCCAACTTACTCGACATTTCAATTCCCTTCTTTTTCTTCTTCTTGTTGTCTTGCCAACAGATCTTGGAAACAGTTCTCTCACCACCAGAATCCGCTCCCCAATCGTCCTCCGCGTCCCTTTTTCAATGTTTCCAAGCAGACTCTTTTCTTGTTGCCCGTTGTTACTGCATCGCATGATGGGCCTCGTGGATTTTTTTCGCCGTGGCCGAGGACTTAATGCTGGATAATAGGCCTGCATCGGGACGGATGGAGCAGGTGGACGCGTCTTTTGGATTAGGTCAGGGCGCAGTCATACCGCACAGGCGTCGTGGCGGTCCCTAACATAACCTCTCACATGAAAAGCATGATATAATGTCGGTGCCGGGGAGGCCGAAGTCACAGCATCTCATTTAGTTCGAGGCATGGCGGCCGTGCTCGGATGCACGGGCAAAAATAGACGTGCGTGCTGCTGCCCGCCTTGGATATAACGCACATGCTACTGAGCGCATAGGAGGATGAGAAAGGAGTCCAGCCGACTCACCATACAGGATGATGTGGATGATATAGCGCTTAATGTTAAACTATTAATCGTAACCGCGAATATAGAGAAGCAGCAATGCAATGGCATTCACGTAGACAGAGAGTTCTTGGAAACGAAGTGTGTTCACAGATCATTAGCAACGCCCGTACAAAAACATAGCGTCATCTACAAATTTACCCACCATAGCTACTGAAGAGGCTCTATGTAGATGCGTACTGGAAAGCTGATACATGTTGTTACCTTACCTCAAGACCTGGTTCAAAGTGAACGTCACGTTTGATCGGAAACGGCTTGAAGAAATCATATTGTGGGAATATTTGTAACCCTTGAGCGTCAAAGAGATATCATCTTCGGTGTATTTCATACCTAGTCGGTTATATAGGAGCAGTTATACGGGTTATTGGTGTCCTTGTCGGAAAAGGTCCCTGGATGTTGGCTCGGAGATGCATCCTTCAAGGTGCTAACCTCCGCGCTGCCATTAGTTGCTTAGATGATTGTTCGCGAGGGAGTTGTCGCTGCGATATTGGTCGCGCTCATCTGGAATTATTAAGGATTATTCCTATTTCGGGCTCTTGGTGACCGCAAAATGCCATGTAAGCTTTCCCATTCACTCGACAACCAGCCCCGGGGAAAGCCCCGAGCTAGACACACACGTCACACAAAGGCCGCTACAACCAGGACAACCGTGAAACCTGCAATCTACACATTTTAGGTTCGTTATGATCAGTATATGGGAAGATATGACATGATAGACACATCAAATGCCCAACTGTGCTGATGTCAAGCGCCAGAGGATCGGGTACGAGAGAAACGCCCGGAACCACGGTATGATGCAGTAGCGGCATATGGTAGAGGGCGAGTGCTTATTGAACTCTTCTATTCTGCTAGAGGCAGAGTTGGGCGGTTCTGTTAAGTGACACGATGCTGTTCAATAACCCGGTGCCCCATCTGGTGTCTATATAACCAAAACGCTCCCGTCCTACTTCAAAAGCTACCCACAAATGCGCTATAACTTCAGCCCGTGATGATGCATCCAGACTTTCTATCCGATAGAGTCAGGAACTATACGTAGTACCATACAATGACGCCAGCAAGCGTATGTACTCCGCCTCGAATTTCGTATCTTGAATGAAAGGCTGAGGGCTTACGAAAAACACCTTCTATGTCATAGGCCAGTTAGGACTAGGCTAGGCCGTATGTCTACGCCTGGGTTATCGGCTGAAGACCGTGAATCTTTTGACTCCTTCTATCCCTTGTTGAGTGCCGAGTTGCCGGGTTCGTACAGATAACAAACGCGGCGGTCGAAGGGGGCCTTTCGTGTAAAGGAGGGGTCTGAGCCACACGTACACACACGCACAACTGGTGGGTGGTGTGGCCCAGCCACCGCTCAGCCCCCCCGCAACTAGGCTACGCGCAACGATAATTCATTCTATGCATTCCTCTCCCACCTTCGATGTTTTCTTTAATTTCATAAGTAATTAGGGGGTTAAAGATTCGCATGCTGTGAACCCCCGATCTCATCATCTCCAGACCAGACACAACGCGAAATCTGACGAAACCATCGGCAAGCCCGCAAGCACCTCCGCGCACGGCACGCTGCACCACCACCACCGTCGTACCACGCCACACGTGGCTGCCTTGCATAGATACCTGGTGCGTCTCTATCTCCTATGGATGTCTCCCTGTCCTAATTTAAACATAGAGCGCTACATAGCTTCTAACTTAGTTCGCCGTGCATGGTGGTGGTGGTGTGGTGTAAGTCTGGTTACATAATGTAGTGTATCCGTTGTATGCACGTAATCTGCAATGTGGGCGCCCGCCCGGGTTGGCTGGCTTGACGCCTCACAGCGGCCGATTCTGTACGCGCAAGATAAAAACCGGGATAGGGACGGGTTCACTTTATGTAACTAGGTATGTAGAGCTAGTTAGCAAAAACAAACAAGTCGATCGAGGCCAAGGGGTTTTGGCTGTAGGGGTTCCAAGACGGGACTTGGGACTAGTTAGGGCCAATCAATGCCATCTTTGAGTAAAGTGATTGTCTATCAATTGAACTATATTCCAAGGTAGTTGACCAACCCTATGTGCTATATACGGTGGAGAGATTTACATAGGCTCTGAATAGTAGTGAACAGCCACTCAAGCCGGTTCAAATTCATCAGTGAAGGTTTCAAGATCATGCGTGCCAGCCAACCAGCCGACCGACCGACCCTTTAACCCACCCACCTGCAAGGGCTGCGGGGAGGGGGGCTGGGTGAGGTGGGAAGGCAGCGAAACCGGCTCCGGCGCGCCGCCCGCCGTCGCGGCCGCCGTCGCGTCTTGCTTTGCGAATTGAACGAACGAGCGAACGAGTGAACTCGGGGAAACGTTTCATGTCTCAATCAAGAGGAAACGCAGCCGGTCCCGGGGGTCCGACCGTTGGCGCGACGGCACCCCGGGATTTACCCCTTTGAGCTGCCACACCACCATTATCATAACTGCCTTCTAAATAAGTGTTTTTATCTACGTACGTACGTATCTAGTTTACTTATTGTATGTGTGTAAAGGTAAAGTGCTTATCAAACAATTTGTCGCGGGAGACAACGTCGGTTGTTTTTTTTTCTTCACACCCACACTCTCTCTCTTCCCTTCCTTTTCTACGATGTCGTGTTTTGCATATGCCGATGCACCTATGTTTTATACTTGTAATACCTACCACCAGACCAACCGTAACTGTCTTTTTTTTCCTTCTCGGTTTCGCCCGTTGTGTTATATATCATGCAGTCATGGGTAAGACTTGGAGGGGGGTGTGTCAGTGTCAGTATGTAATGTATGCCGCCCTTCCCCCCTTGTGCTGTGCACCTTCGGCGGTGAGGTAACACGGCCCCGCTATTGCGTGCGGGTTTCATTTTTTCTTGTCTTGTCTTGGAGGGTTTTCCTGCCTTTTCAGTTTTATTTTTCAAAGATTTCTTTCTTTCTGTCCAACCCTCTGGAGTACATGGAGGCGATCCTCTGGGGTCCTGTTGCTTGGCGACTTGGTGCGGGCTAGCTATGTATATATGCGGAGATGTGCGCGTGCGCGTTATGTGGTAGTTAGTAGTGTGTCAAGGATGCATGCTTGCTTGAGGTACGTACGTTACGTACGTAGGTTTATGTTGATTTTCGATTTACCGAATGGATATCGTGGTATTGCGTGCCACGATCAGCATTATAATATATGGGTAAACCCTAAACACCTTAGATGCTAGTTAGACAGGTTTTTTCGTTGTTGTTGTTGCGTTCGTTCGTTCGTTCGTCGATAAGGGGGTTTCAGGGCAGGAGTGGAGAGGGCCAGGCAGCTTATGCGTACAAGTGTTACTACTACTGCTACTACTACTAACTATACTAAATACTAAAATACTACACCTAACCGATAGATAGGCGGGATAGGCACAGTTTTATTAAATTGGTCCCCTCCCTTCCTCCCCTTATGTATGGTATGTAATGTATCCCCCCATCTGGCCTATCCTATCCTGTCCTGTCAACGGTGACGGTGCCGTTGATTTGGAGACCGAACCGTCGGTTTACCCCCTTTCTGGGGTTTCCTTGTTTGGCTGTCATCCATCCTCCTTTTGGCAAATCTCCTTTTTTTATTTTTTCTCCGTTCGCCGTTCGGTCGGCTTGGCGAGTTCCAATCAGCCAGAGAGCCTCGACGAAAGTCGATATGAGACCGATCACAACTAACCCGGTGCTCTGTAACCTTTGTACCTACATATATGTTGAGATATATATATATATATACCTTGATTTACCGTCCATGGCGACTGCTTGCCCTACAACCCTTTGATTGGGTAGATACATAAAACAGCTGCGTTACCTAAGGGACGTGGTGGGCCAATCCATGCAATAGCGGGATCTACCAGGCCGTCAAGCCGTGTAAGGGCGGGCAGACGGGCCAGAAGAAGTTGGAAAGGAGACCAGACCAGACCAGTACAGTTCAATTTTGCCAATGGAAGGAAGGGGGGTCAAGAGTTGTCCACGCCAATGGGAGAAGCAGCATATTTATATCATGATCGCCGCTAGATATGCCGGAATGCGACCGGGAGGGGAAGACACCCAGTTATGTCTACCAAGTAGTCAACTGGCGTACGTGTATATATATATAGGAAGAAACCTCGCCGAGCAAAAAAGAAGTTAAATACATACCAAAAAAAAAGATCTACCAAAGCGGTGATCGCCAAGACAGGCAAGACAGCACTTGAGCTGCAAAGCTGCTAGGTACTATGTAACCTACTAACCAACGAGGCCAACCAACCAGGAAAACAATTAGTCTAAACTGTCTTAGTTTGTAACTTACCTACGTGCTTCCCTAACCTGCATATGTATGTGCGTTCCCCCCCCCCCCTGTGCCTGGCTGTTTAGCACGTGGGGTGGCGGTCTGCTTGCGTCCGTTTGGTACTTAGGTAAGTAGTTATGTAGAGAGGCGATGCCAGGTTGTTTTAAATTGCTACGGTGTTAGGTATACGAGGAAAACATAGGTATATATGTATCTAGATTGAGGTATGTATGTAGATAGGCGAGCGGCAGCCATAACGGCTGAGTTAGAGAGTGTCCCTCCCAGGCTTCCTGAAGTGGGTGAGCGATAACTGGCGGTGTTGAAATGCGCCCGTAGCCAGGCTCCTGAGGCTTTCCAAGTTTAGGACCAGAAGCATAACGGGGGCGGATCCAGGCTGGGCAAAGGTATGACGTGATGGGGACGTTGCGCTGCGCTTGAGCGAATTTTGTCCCCGGACAACGGTGACTTTTTTAATTTTGTTTCTCCAGACTGTACCTAAGTTACTAAGGCAGGTAGGCTGGTAGGGGGGTTATTGTTCCCGGGGTCCTGGAGCCGACGTGTTCATAAACGGTATAAGGCGGGAAAGCGGGCAGCGGCCACAGTTTTTAAGCCCTCCTCCGATGAACGTGACATGACAGGACATGACACTGCGACGGGACTTCCTCCGGGCGATAAAAAATCCCTCTGTCTGTCTCAGACAACCTGCGATGGAAATTTATACGCAGGAGGTGGTACCCGACGGAGATGGCTTGGTTTGGCCTTCTCCTATTAGGGAGGGGAGGCTGTTGCTATATATAAGTATATATATATGTAGGTAGTTTCAGTATGGAGGCCTTTAAGAGAAGAGAAGAGCAGAGGGAGGATCAGCCTCTATTTACTTATGGGTACTGTAATAGCGCTCAACTGTAATTGTTATACTAAGTAAAATGTGTTTGTTTCAGCCGATTACACCAAGTAAGATAACTCTTGTATATTTCAAGGACGGTATACTCGTGTACGTACATGTCTACAGTTATACATGTATGTAGGTATGTACAAGTAAAGTAGTATGTAATCTGGGGATCGCCGCCGCTTCTCAGTAGCCTTACCACCAATGTATCACTGATATGGGCAATAATGGATTGTCATTGCGTACATCTGCAGCAGCCGCATAACTGCAATAAGGGACTTAAAACTGTTTAGAGCGATTCACTAATTTGCATCCCAAATTCCCTTTGCCAATCCATCGGTTTTGGCATGTGAGTGCCTTGGTCCCTTAAATGTGCTAATTCCTATAACCGCCAATCAGAGGGTTTATTTCGTTATTGAGGACTTCCCAATTTTCCATTTCTGTCCCCGGTTTCTTGACTTCGCACCCCCCTAACAGTGGACTCGGCCTAAAATTGACGTGGATATCCACTTTCTAATATTGCGGTTGTTAGTGGTTATACTTACCCTACGTAGATATTCACGTACCTCAGTACGGAAAAGTCCACTCTGACAGGAAGGAATAGCAAGTACTTTAGCGTATTCATATACGAAGGACATAAGTACTGTGCATGCAGTATGTATGAAGTGCTAGTTAGCGATCAACTAGTGTTGCCTGCTGCCGCCCGCCGCCGTCTCCCCCAAATCGCCCCTAACAGCCGGTTTAACACACCTCTAACCTGCTAATTCATCTTAATCTGGCCGCCTGGACATCCAATGTGAGTAGGTACAAGGAGTACATAACACAATATAACACAAACACAACACAATTCTCACACAAGCTTGGAACTTCTAACTTAACACAACTCACTCTCTCACTCATCCCGGCGGTCTGATTCTGGTCTGGTCTGGTCTGGTCTTTTTTTATTCACAGCAAATTGTTATCATTGTCGTCATAGGTGTATAGTCTTTTTCTTCACGCGTGCATATTCCACGTTTCCAAATATTTTTTTCTATCTCCTCCTCCCCCTTGTACTTGTATTTTTTGGGTGCCAAGATCTACTTGCAATAGGTATGTAGGTATAGTGATTCTATATTCCCTCCTTTTTGTTCAAATTTGTCCCAAGTGTCCACTATACAACACAACCCCCCCCCCCCCTCTCTCCCGTCTCTTGCTCTCTCTCTCCCTCCCTTACCTTTCTTTTAATCCAACAACCCCGTCTTATCTGATTTTATGTATCTTTCTTTTTCCCTTCTCTTGGCTTCTCGAAATTATTACAAGACGGTCCCACCAATCCCCTCTCCTCCCCCCCCCCCTGCCTTTTGTCTTTGTCTTCCGTCGCATTGTGTATGTGTCTGTGTGTGTTTTTTTCCTCATCTTAGGAACAAGCCCATGCCTACTAGACCCTGCCCTGCGATTTGACCAAGATCCTACGATATACCATCCTTAGATATTATATCATCTTACAATACAAGACGACAAGATCTCTAACTCTGATAGTATCAAGGTCGTGGTTCCTATACTGTATTCCTCCTCGACTTCTTTGACAGACGTCGCCCACGCTCTTTTTTTATACTGAAACTCAGACCGTCGTCGTCCCATCCTTCGACGTCGCACGATAACAACTAAAGACTGCGATTGCGATTGCGACTGCGACTTGAACTGCGATTTTGAACTCTCAAGCACTCGAACACGCGAATACTCGAACCCTCGAAGCCTTTGATAGCGAGCCGTGCCGCTTTCTTGTTGTGTGGACGCCATATTTCTGTAATTGTTGCTTGAGACTGTCCACGACTCGATATCCGATGCGAACGCACGTCGATTCGCGTACAACATTATCATAATAATGATTTTGGCCCGCTAAGCGACGATAATCCTAGTTGTTATTTTTGCCGGTTTCCTTTTTTTCCCCCTGCGCGACACGTCTCTGTTTTTCTGCGGCGGGCAATTTCTTCGCGAGTCCGGTTCACCATATCACCTTTGGTAGGGGCTGCAACGATGTTAACGCCCATGTCTCGTCGCTGGCTGTCGCGCCCGAGGACCCTGCTTCTCTTCGCTGTCAGCGTCGCCACCTTATATCTACTCCTCATCCACGGAACTGGCAGTCGATACCCAGCAGCATGGTCTGGCGGTCACTCGGGGCAGCATGCTGTCCCTCCCTCGTCGGGTGGTGCCGCCGGTTCAGCTGACGACCTGCAAGATGGTTCGGAGGAGGCCTGGGACGCGGAGGAGGGTGAGCCCGAGGGCGCAGATGAGGGCCTGTCCGAGGATGAACTTTCCGTGAAGAACAAGGAGGACCAGATCAAGGCCCAGTTTGAAGCCGAATACGAGGAGCTCGGGACGTAGGTTTGCCACCTGTGCCCCTTTAGATGCGGGATACTGACTACATTGCAGGCACAAAGACGCTGGCGCCATTTTCGGTAACACTCTCGAGGACCTCGAAAACGAGAAGCACAGCCACTTGACCATCAAGGACGCGCTCAGCCCGTCCGATTACACGGCCAATTATACCGATAAGCAGGCTTGGGTTTACAATCCGTACCCTAAATACAACGAGAAGTCCTGGCTCCAGGATCATGCGCCGCACGTGCCCTGCGAGGGCCCCTTTGGACAGGATCTACCTGAGATTCTCGCCTACCAGGGTCACCCGAAGAGCTTTCCCGAGCCGGGCTTCGGCAGCTACGAGGCTCTGGGCATGGATGGGAACCTGTGCTTCGAGAGAGACACACGGATGGGTCCGTATGGGTATCAACAGAACGCCAGCGAAAAGCCCTCTTCTAAGTGGAGCAAGATCAACTGGGGCCGTCTGCAGGAGAAGTGCGTTGAGAAGAACAAGGCGCGGTACGACCTTGCGGGCTCGCCAAACCCCTATCTTAGCGAGCTCCTACAGCGTCGTGATGAGATTCCGCCGGCCCCTAATCACCGCCTGAGACGGGGCGCGCTCGCTGCGTCTGCGAGTTCTCAGCCTGGGGAGGGTACCGAGGGTAGGACTGCGCTACTTCTGCGGACGTACACGGGCAAGGAGTACACCGAGAACGACAAACAGATGATCAGGTCGCTGATCACGGAGCTGTCGCTTCGCTCCGGTGGCCAATATCAGGTGTTCCTCTTTGTACAGGTCAAGGACACGGCGTACGCCATCTGGGACGACGAGTCGACCTACCAGTACGTGCTCCGCGACAGCGTACCCAAGGAGTTCCGGGACATCACGATTCTGTGGAACGACGAGGCCGTGCAGTCGACTTACCAGATGCTGGATCCCAAGATCGCCATTGTGCACGTGTCGCAGTGGCTGTCGGTGCAGAAATTCATGCAGGAGTTCCGCGAGTTCGAATACGTCTGGAACTGGGAGATGGACGCCCGCGTCCTCGGCCACCACTTCGACTTCCTCGAGAAGATGGCCACCTTCGCCAAGAATCAGCCGCGCAGGGGGCTGTGGGAGCGAAACGAGCGCTACTATATTCCGTCCATCCACGGCGACTTCGACAAGGAATTCCGAAAGGAGGTCGAACGGGTGTCTGGCGACGAGACGGTCTGGGGCGCGCCGGACTTGCCCTTTATCGACCCCGTCGGGCCGAAGCCCCCAGTTGCCAACCCCAAAGATGATAACTACGAATGGGGCGTGGGCGAGGAGGCGGACCTGATCACGGTCGCGCCCATCTTCAACCCGGAAAACAGCTCCTGGGTCAGCGCGCCGGAGGTGTGGGGTTTCAACGACTCATCGCACGCGACGGAGGACCTGCCGCGGCGCGCCACCATCGTGACGCACTCGCGGGTCTCGCGGCGGCTGCTGGACATCATGCACGTGGAGAACCTGCGGGGCAACCACCTCTCGTCGGAGATGATGACGCAGACGACGGCGTTCCTGCACGGTCTCAAGACCGTCTACGCGCCGATGCCCGTGTGGTTCGACCGGCCCTGGACGGGCCAGGCGCTGGCGCGCTGGTTCAACGGCGGGCTCAAGGGCGAGAGCGGCGGCATCGGCTGCGCCATGGGCTGGGGCCGCGAGGGCAGGTACCGCGGCAGCACCTGGTACTACCGCGCGACGCCGCCCGGGAGGCTTTACACCAACTGGATGGGCTGGGAGGACACCGACGTCGGCGGCGAGGACTGGGAAGACACCCACGGCCGCCCCTGTCTGCCCCCTATGATGATCCACCCCATCAAGGACGTCGTCCCCACCGAGCCCGGCTACAAGTCCGAATCCAAGCTCCCTTATGACGGCTGAACGCGCCCTCCCGTGTGGCCGCACTTAACTTCATATATACATACACACTGGCAACGAAGGGCTATGGGCAGGTGATGACACAGCAGCGCCCGGCCCCGCCTTGGTCCCCCCTGACCTAGCGGGCGAACTGGCACTCTCATATCCCATCCCATACCATTCCATCCCACTATAGATGATACCCAGAGAGCAAGCAGCATTTTACTCCGAATTGCCATGTCAGTCAGTCAAACGCTAGATTTCAGGCGCATTTCGCATTTCGCATTTCGGTCCGCTCCGCTCCGCTCCACGAAAGGCGGCGGCAGCAGCAGCAGCTGTAACGCCTCGCGCGCGCCCCCAGCAGACTGATTTGATATACGACTTCGACCGACGCGCAATGCAACGCCCCGAGGCAACGTGGCGACGTAGAAGAAAGGAAAGGAAAGGGGAACGAAAGGACGAAAGGAAACGGCTTCATAACCAACCGCTTTTAATGATGAACAGAGTCCACACATGATATATATATATAACAACGAGGAAGGAGGGATGGGCTGGGCTGGCGTAAAGGACTTTTCCGCAGACGGCACTTCTTCCCGCGCGAAGGGAGTGGATGGATGGGATTGAGGCTAGGGGAGTTCGGGGACATTGGTGCCGAGGAAATAGAATGAGAGAGAGGGGGCCCAAGAGAATAAGGATGAAAAATACAGCATCTGAAATGATGGATCGATCAATCCGAGGGCAAGAACGGAAACCAAAACAATACCAGAGCGAAGAAAGGCATATATATATACCCAATCCAACCAACCATTCCATCAATCATGCCAATCCAATCCCACTAGAGACGAAGAAAAAATTTCAAGAAGAAATTTCCAGCCATACATACCATACACCCATCCCGTATCCAAAGCGAACAGAAAAAATGGAAAAATCCTGCATCGCAAAGGCGTTTTTATCATTATTATTATTATTATTATTATTCTGTTGGTTCTGTTGTTTTTCCCCCTCAGGGCCAAGAAAAGAAGAGGGGGCTTCGATTTTGTTTTTGTTTTTTCCCTCAAAAAGGGCGCTTTTACATGGGCATGGGACTCGGGTCCGACCACCACTGCTATCACCTTATCTTGCACTTAACTTGCACTACTTCTCATACCATCATCAGCTGCTATTTTGGTTTTGGTCGCAATCCCCGCCATTTCCTCTGGCGTCTCTTGTCTTGATTTATCCGTGTTGAAAACCAGGCCAGAAGCGGGTTTTCCTTTGCCCTCCCCCTCCCCTTTCCCCTTCCCCTTCCGCTGCGCATTTATCCGGCCGTGCTTGTTTAGTTGTCGTTGTTGTTGTTGAGCGGTTGAAGCGGGCGATTGTCGATGTGTGTGTGTGTGTGTGTGTCTGTCTGTCTGTCTGTATATATCTATCTATCCCTCTGCCGTTGTGTGGTGTGCATATTGTATTGCATATTATATCATACGCGTTTTTTTCTTGGGCGTGGTTGGCATATGTTGCTTGCTCGCTTGCTTTGAATGGGCTCTGGGCGCTTCGCTTCGTTGCATCGTTGCCTTGCGCGGATCATTTGTATCCATGTTTTCTTTTTGGGTAGTTGGGGGGGGGGGGTCTTTTATGGTGTTTTCTTAGCCGGTGGCAGGTATGCGAGTATCGAAAAGGCAGCATCTTGACTTTGTTCCAGTCCCCCTTTCGGGTATGATCTCTAGGGTGGTTGATTGATTGATTGATTAGTTGGCTTTGCTTGCTGGTCGTCACTCGGTTCGGCTGCAAGGGTTTTTTTGCTGAGAGGAGTTCCGGAGTAACTAAGCGAGGGCATACTATGATGCATATCATTGTTCTTGTTCATCATCGTCGGCGGCGTCGTTATCAGGCGGACTGGGCTGTCCTCATTATTATCAACGTCATATATATATATATATATATATCACAGTATCAGTGTCTGTTGTGCCTAGGCACAGCGGCGAGTCGTGCGCTGCATTGCATAGATATATATGTATATCTCTCTGTTCCCATCTTGGAACACTATTGGGTTCGTATTGCGACTTGCTTGTGGGCTTTTACATATATGTAAGTATGTGGGGCTTATCACCTCGACGCCGCTCCCGCTGTAATCCGTGCATGACCCATATTTATGCACTTGCACTTGCGACGGTACTGCTCGTCTGGGCCTGCCCGGATGGCCTCCTCCAGGGAAGATTTCTCTCGGGATCAGTCTCCGTCGCCCGGCAGCCTGGAATCCCGGGGCGATGTCTTGGTCCTGGTCCTGAACCCGGCTTCCATGGATTCAATGTTCTGAGGAGAATACACACAGTCTCGTCTTTCCTTGATACCATCAACCAACAGCGCGAGATAAATGTTGGCTACCAGGGCAAACAAGGGAAGCGAGGGCACCTCTAAGTGATATTGCTCAATCTTGGCATCGATCAGCTTCTCAATGCGCTCGCGTCAACCCTCCTATATCTTCTCCATCGACAGTGGCGAAGAGACAAAGATCGTGCCCAGCAGCGAGGCAAATGCACCCCGGGCGCTTCCGATCATGCGGATAGACTCTTCGTTAACACGCATTTTAGGGTGTCCTCCCCGCAAGATATAAGGTTTGAGTGAGCACTGACTTTTGGCTGGAAGAAGAGATGGTGTCATGGTATCGACGGCTACGAAGATAGAAGTGTCGCGCAAGTGTACCACTAGACTAAAAAACATGTGTGTTATACGCATAACTCCTTTTATGGTATATATGTCTAGTGGTACAATCTAACAAGAAGAACTAGTTCCCTAGTATCATATCTCTTTTATATCGATATCCATCTGGCTTTAAATAATAACCCTTAAAGATATATAAACTTTATCCCTTAAAACAGCTGCTAGCCTGGCTAGCTAAATAGGTGTTTATTAAGAAAATCTTATAACTACTGTTAAAAAAGTGTGCTTATTAATAAGATCTTAAAATATTAAGTAATTACGTTATAATAATAAGTATTAAATATTTATAAAAATCTTAAATATATTAAGGTTTAAAATAAATTTATTTAATATAATATTATAATAATTTTATTAATTTTATTAAAAACGGTATAAAACGGTAAAACTTTTTAACGTTAATAAAGTAATTAAAAGCTATTTATTAAAGTAAGTAATATAATAATGCTTTTATTTTATACCAGTTAAAACTTAAAAATGCACGGAGTAAATATTACTTATTAAGTTACTTTTTTATTTAAAACATATAAATCCGAAAGTTATAAAAAATTTTAATACGAAAAAAAATCAATATAATAGCCTTTTATTTTACTCCGGAACTTCGTACTTTTATAAAACAAAGGCATTACTTTTTTATAAAATATTATATTATTTTTTTAATTAAAACTTTTTAATTTTTTAAAATTTTAAATAAATATATAAAAATAAAATTATTATAATTATTATTATAAGTATTATTAATTTTAATCGAAAAGTTTTTAATTAATATATTAAAAATTACGTACCGGGTAATTATTATTAATATAAACCGAGAATAAATTAATATTATTATATTTATTAAATAATTTAATATTATTAAAATTATATACACGGTATACATTATTATTATAATATAATTTATATTTATTTTTCTTTTTTCGGATTTATAATATTTAATTACCGGGTATATAAATACGTATTAATTTTTTTATAAATATATTCGAATATGGTTTTATAATATTTTATAATATTTTATTAATTACTTTATAAATAAAACTTTTTTTTTCGGTTATTTTTTAAATATAATTATTATAATTTTTAAATTTAAAAGTTTTATTATAAATTATAATAACGCGCCGTAATAAAATTCATAATAATAATATTATATTAATTTAATATTTACGTATTATAATTTTTTTAATATTATTATTATTACGTAAATATATTAACGTTATAAGCTTAACCGTAAAACCGTATAACGTATATTATTTAACGTTTATATTATTATAAATTTATTTTTATAAATAATTAAAAGTTTTACCGATACGTATAAAAAATAATATCGCCGATTTAAATTTAATATTAATTACGATTTTTTTTTAAATTTAACCGGTAATATATTCGATAATAATTAATATTATTATTTTATTAAATAAAATATAATTAACCGTTTATCAGGTTAATAACGTAAATAATTAAATAGATTTAATTCTTTTATTAATTAATAAATTAAATATTTAATAATAATTTATTAAGTTAATAAAATAATCTTTAAATATTAAAATCTTTATAACGTATTATATAATATTATATTAATAATGGTATAATTTTAATTATAATAAATTCTTTTTATTGTAATTAATAAATTATCGAATTTTATAACGTTTTATAATAACCGGGTTTTTAAAAAGGTTTTTATAATATATAATAAATTATCGGGTACTTTTTTTTATTAACTTATTTAATATAATTTATTTTAATAAATTATAAAAAAAGGGTTTATTTACTTTTTTTATATATTAACCGGTAAAAATATACCGGTTTATAAATATTTAAAAAGTATTTATAAATTTACCCGGTTTAATTTTATTATATCGGTAACGGGCCGATTTTATACTATGTTAATAACCGCCCGGTTTTATTAAAATTTCCGAAGTTTTTCGGTTCCGGATATATCGGCGGGTTATCCGGATATATTTTATCGGTTATCGGAATTAATAATAAATATTATAAATTTATTATAAAAATTAAAATCGGGATCGGGGTTAAAATCGGGATTATTAAAATTATTAAACGGGTGCGATAAATAATTTATTAAAACGTTAATTTTACCGGCTTAATAAATTATTTAAATATTATAATATTTAATAATATTTAAAAATTATAAAGTTTTTATTACTTAATTTATTTTAATATTAAACGTTTTTAATAATTTATAATTTATTATTATTATAATTATAACGGCTGGTCTATTCCTAACTATTAGTCCAGTCGAGGGGTTTATGTTAATAAAAATGTTAAGGTTTTAAGCAATAAATAATCACGTTTAATAATAATAAAAAAAAATGTTTTAAATAATTAAGTTATATTATAAGCTAAAAAGTTTAAAAATTATTTAAAAAAAAGGTAATAAACGTAGTTATATATTATTTATATCTTTTATTCCTAATACTGGAATATATGGTTATTATTAAATCGTTAAGATCGTATCCGAGTATAGCGATTTAATATTATTAAGATTATTACCGATTTAACCGATTTTTTTTAGTCGTATGGCGTATGTGGCTTATTTTAATATGGCTATTTTTTTTTCCAAAACTTAAGTTAAGGATCTTTTTTTACTGTGTTAGCCCCATTAGGCCTAATGGCCCGACCGGTTATAATAATAATTTTACCGTTTTTAATTTAATAACGTTAATATTATAACGTTAATACGATAATAAAAAGTTTTCTTTTTTTACGTAAAATATTATAATTACGTATTTATTAATTTTTTAAAAAAAAATAAATAATAATATAAAAATAAATTTTAATATTATTATTACGTAAATACGGTTATAATAATATTATTTTAATAGAATTTTAATTAATATCCGATTTTATAATATTAAAAAAGTTTTAATTAAACTCTTTTAATACCGGGGTATTAATAAACCGATTATAAATTATTTATTATATTTATTTTATTTTATTTAATAACGTAATAACTTTATTTTTAAATAATTATTCATTAAATAACGTAAATAACCGGCGGTATTAATAAATGCTTTTATTCTTATAATAATTATTAATATTAACCGGTTATAAATAACGGCTATTTTAATTAAATTAATTTCGATACTTTTTTAAAATATAACGAAATTTAAAAATATTTTTTTTTATAAAAAGCTTTATTTTAAAAACGTTAATAATTATTTTATAAATAAAAAAACGTTTTATTATTATTACAATAGGTTTATAAAAATAAAGCTTTATATTATTTTAAATTATAATATAGTTTAATAATTTTATATAACGGAATAACCCTTAAGCCCTTTAAGCTTAAAGGGTTACCAGTTAACGCCCGGTCTTCGACCGGTAGCTAGTTATTATTAGTTAATATATAAAGCTTACCGGCTTTAGCCGTACTTAAGCCTATTAAATAAAAGTATTTAATTATACTTATTTTTTAAAATCACTTATTATTATTAAGTTATTACGTTATAACGCTTATAACTATTTAACGTTTTATATTTTATAACGTATTTATATAACGGTTTTATGTTATAACCTGGCTAGGTTATTAGGCCTAAATAGGATTAGCATAAATAATCCCTAACCATGGCACTGGAAAGGATATATACGATAAAATAAGCCATACTTAGGTTACGTGATAAAAAGGATAGCCTGGATAGCCCAATTATCTTAATAATCTTAAA
This sequence comes from Eutypella sp. D-1, assembly GCA_023313575.1. NCBI lineage: Eukaryota > Fungi > Ascomycota > Sordariomycetes > Xylariales > Diatrypaceae > Eutypella > Eutypella sp. D-1. The sequence continues at coordinate 432,812 of JAJTTP010000013.1, read as the reverse complement.
TAGCCTGGATAGTTTAATTATTTTAACGATTTAATATTTAATATTATATTTTAATATTAGGAATAAAAGATATAAATAGTATATAGTTATATTTATTATCTTTTTTTTAAATAGTTTTTAAACTTATTAGTTTATAATATAACTTAATTATTTAAAGCACTTTTTTTATTATTATTATTAAACGTAATTACTTATTATTTAAAATTTTAACATTTTTATTAACATAAACCTTTCGATTAAACTAATAGTTAGGAATAAATTAACCGTTATACGTTATAAGCTTTTATTTAGTAATGTTATTAACTTTAAATAATATCCGATAAAATATTTTTTTTAAATTAAAAATTTTAATAAATTATTAAATTATTACTTAAACGAATCGAATAAATCGAATAAACGGCAATTATAGCCGTAACCTAAAAGATTATACCCGTTAAATTTAAATTTAAAAAATTTAGACCTTATAATAGCATTACCCCCGTATAACCTTTTTTTATTATAGCCGTAATTTATTTATATTAATAACGTTATATATTAACCGAAAAAGCCGATAAAATTTTTAATATTGCTTTATGTTTTACCGAAGGGATAATTTAATGGTTTAAACTTATTTTAAATATTTTCGTAAAAGTAAAAAAAAAAAAAAGAATTACGGAAATTAAGCGTTTTTTTAAAAAGTATAAAAATTTCGTGGAAAAGGTGAAAACTAATTACGGAAACCCGGATAAAACCCGAGCCGTTATATAATAACTTTTAAACTTTAAATAAAAAGGAATAATTTATATTTACGCCGTATAATTTAAATAGCTTATAATAAAAACTGATTAAAAGGATGATAAATCTTTTATCGACACGTTTTATTAAAGATTTAAAGATACGGTTAAAAATAAAATTATTTTATATAATAAATTAAGTACTATTAATAAATTTATTACCTTAATAATTAAAATCGATAATAAATAATTTAAATAACGTTAAAAAAAAAGGGATATTATATACCTAAAGGATTTAAGGGATATTAAAATAATAAAAATTAAAATCAAAAGTTTACCGATATATTTTACGGAACGGCATTAAGACCTATATCGTTTAATATAATATAAAAGAATAAGCGATAAATTAAATATTATAATTATGGTAAAATGGGATATTTTAAAAAAGAATATAAAAGATTTAAACGAAATAAAAATTAAAAACCTGTACCCGAAAAAAAATAACCTTTTACCGGTAAAAAAACGTTTAAAATAATCCGTTACATATATTCGGATAATAACATTTATTAATAAGGATTATAAAAAGCTAAATAATTAGTTTAAACCGTAATAAAACGATAACGTTAATAATAATAAAATAAATATCTTAATAATAATAAAAAAAAAACCTTCGCGGAAATTTATTTCGTAAAAGAAAAAAAAATAAAATAATTAATTAATTAGTTTAAAAAATAATAAGATTATAAACTATAAAAAATGTATAACATTTACGGTAAACGATTTTAATAACGCCTTAAAAAATAACGATTTAAAATTTACTTATAATAACTTCGTAATTAAAATAAATTTATTAATTAAAAAATTTAAACTCGGACGCCGTATTTTTTAAAATATTTTATTAATTGTTAAAAATACGAATGTTATTAATATAAGGAACGAAAAATCGGTATTATTAACCGAATTAAATAAATAGCTAAAAAAAGATTCGATTTTTTATAACAGGAAAAAAATAAAACCGATCGACGATAATATAAGGAAATTACATATTATATTAACCGTATACCGTATAATTAAAAATAGTTAAAAAAAATGTTTTACCCCGGAGGATATTAAATATGCTATTATAACGAATATATATATTAAACGTTAAAAGTTATAAAGATCCGGAACGAAATCGAATAATAAAAACATAAAATCCGATATTAAAAAAATAAATTATTAAACGCCGACTTATACGTTTATAAAAATTTATTAAAAAGGATAACCTTTAATAAGATTAACTTTAAATATTTTTATAAAAATTTAATAATAAAAAAATAACCGTACGTATAAAAAGAATTTAATAAAAAAGAACTTTATAATAATTTATATAACGCCGTATAAATTTACGGTAAAGATTTAAAAGGATAAAACCGTTTATATTAAGGCTATAAAGCGGTATTATAAACTTTAAAAACGTAATATAATATTTATAAACTATTTTAAAAGTTTAAAAACGATATAAATATATTATAATATAAATAAAGGTTAAAAATAACTGGTATACTGTTATAATAAATAACGGAACCGACGGTAATTATATAACTTTAAAATTATATAATAAGTTATAATTATTATGGAAAAAAAAAATAACACTTTTATAATATAATAAAAGCCGAAAGTTATATTTTTAAATATAATAAAAAAAAAGTATTATAAAAAACCGATTAATTTAACGTATATATCGAAAAATAAAAATAAAACGTTATTTTTAATATTATATTTTTAAGAAAATACGATATAATCCTTAAATAATTATGGCTATATTAATATAATTTATCGATTAACTGGAGAACTGGTTAAATAATATTTTTTTATTTTTTAAAAACCGACGATAATTTAAAAAAAAGATCTTAATATTTAACGGATAATAAGTACGGACTTAAAGATATAATAAAAACCTTATTTAAAGGAATATAACGAATTAAAAAAAAAGGATACGAAAAAAGGATTAAATAAATTATTACATTTATCCGATAACGATTCCGCTTTTTTAACAGTATCTTAAAAAAGGAAAATAAGACGATATTACGAATATATAACGTATTACCATAATATTATTAATACGATAAGGTATTTTACGAAAAATTTAAAAAAAGATTATTAAATTATAATAAATAAGACCATAAGATTATTTTTACGGAAAAAAAAACGTTACGATTCCATAAGATTTATAACCTTAATAAAATCGAATTTAAGGAATTACAAAAATACTTCGAAAATAAATTAGTAAAAAAATATATTTAACGATTAAAATCATTAACAGGATACTTTATTATATTTATGCTTAAAAAAAACGGTAAATTATAATTAATAATCGATTATTAATAATTAAACGAAATTACCGTTAAAAACCGAATACCGTTATTATTTATTATTAAAATAAAAAACCGTTTATATAGGGCTAAATGGTTTATTATTTTAAACCTTAAAAACAGATATTATTATATTAAAATTAAACCCGGAAACGAATAAAAAATAGCTTTTAAAACGAAATACGGTTTATTTAAGTATTTAGTTATGCTTTTCGGATTAATTAACGTATTAATATCGTTTTAACGCATAATTAATTATATATTACGAGAATATTTTAATATTTTTATTATCTGTTATTTTAACGATATCCTTATTTATTTAAAATTAAAGGAATAGTATAAAAAGTATATATATAAAGTATTATAAATATTATAAAACGTTAACTTATTAATGGAACCCGAAAAAAGTATATTTTATATATAAAAAATAGAATTTTTTAAATATATTATTACCCCCGAATATATTAAAATAAACCTTAAGAAAATCGTAATTATTAAAAATTAAAAAATGCTTATTAGTATAAAAAAAATATAAGCTTTTCTCGGCTTAATAAATTATTATCGGAAATTTATATAACGATTTAAATATATTATAACACCTTTTACGGAATTAATAAAAAAGGATAAACGGTTTATATGGATTAATAAAATAAATAAACTTTTTAAAAAATTAAAAAACGTTATTATTAATAAATTAATATTTATTATATACGATTTTAAAAAACTTATTAAATTAAAAACCGATGCCTCGGATTACGCTTTTAAAATATAAATTAAATAACGAGATAAAGATGGAAAATTACACTTTATTACATTTTATTTTTATAAACTTATTAAAACCGAACTTAATTATTTAATTTACGATAAGGAATTTCTTGCTATCGTTAACGTATTTAAGGAATTTAAATATTACTTTATAGGAAATATGTATTAAGTTAAAGTTTATACCGATTATAAAAATATTATATATTTTTTTATTATTTAAACTTTTAACGGAAAATAATTACGATACGTTAAATATTTTACGGAGTTCGATTATATTATTATTTATAAAAAAGGATTAGAAAACGGACGAATAAATGTTATCAGTAAATAACTTATTATGGAAAAAAATACATATTAATTAAATACGTAATATTCCGATAAATGTTAAAGAAATACCTGGAATAACGATAAATTGCTATTATTAAGATTATTTAAGATAATTTATATAAATAAATCGAATAATATAATAACGAATTATTAATAAAAAAATAAATAAAAAAGTTATAAATATTACAAGAATTATAGGAATAATTAATATAAAAGATTTACGAACATCTTTTATACGGATATTTAAAAAATTATAAAATTTTTAAACGATTATAACGGATTTATATATTCGATAAAATAAAATCGGTAATATAATAAATATGACGATAATATAATATATACGGAAAAATTAAAATAAAACGATATAAACTTTATGGAAAATTATAACCGTTACCCGTTAATAAATAACTATAAAAGTTTATTATATTTGATTTTATTATTAAATTATTAATATTAAAAAATCCAACAATATGTAACGGTTATAATAACATATTTATAATCGTTAACCGATTTATAAAGTTTTTTTATTTTATTTTATATAACGAAAATACCGACGTAAAGTAAATGGCATATATTTTCTTATAATATATTATAATAATATACGGCTTTATATTCGAAATTATTTCCGATAAAAAAATAATATTTATATCGAAATTTTAATAAAGTTTTATAATAAGATTAAAATTAAACCTTAAATTTATAACGGCTTTTAAACTTTAAATAAACGGATAAATAAAACGAATTAATTAAATATTAAAAATTTATTTTCGATAATATATTAATTATAAACAAAATAATTAAGTAAAATAATTATTTATCGTATAATTAGCTTATAATATAGCTTATTATAAAAATATACGGATAATATTTATTAACGTTAATTTCGGATTTACCCCGGACGTTTACCGAGATATTTATAAAAAAGGACTAGATAATATTAAAGCCATGTTAATATCGGAATAATTTAAATAATTGCATAAAAAAATAAAGGTAAAACTTAAATTTATACGTTAATAAATAAGCAAATATTATAATTTAAAAAGGTTAAAAGGATTAATCTTTTCGGAAAAAAATATGGTTTATTTAATTATAAAAAACATTATAATAAAATAACTTAATAAAAAATTCGATTATAAATACATCGGACCGTACCCAGTTAATAAAAAAATATTAAAAAATAATTACAAATTGGACTTATTATTAAAAGTTAAAATTTATTTAATTTTTTACATTTTTTTACTTAAAAACGTAACGAATATAAACGTTATAAAAATAGGACGAAATAACGTCGAAATAAAAACAGATAAATACGAAATAAAGAAAATTTTAAATATACGAATAAAAAATAAACGAATAAAATATAAAATTAAATAAAAAAAATATAATAACTTCGAAAATATATAAAAACCCGTTAACTATTTAATAAACGTTTAATGCTTTTTAAAAATTTTTTATTAACGCCGACGGAAACGTTAATAAAAATAATATCTTAATTAAGATTACCCGATATATTTATCCTAAACTAATTAAAATTTAAAATAACCTTAAAATTTATAAACGTTTTAATAAACCCCGTAAAATATATATTTTCCGCCCGACGCTTTTCCTCCTTTAACTTTTTTAAATTATCGATATTATAAGAAACCGCTTTTATTATTTTTTTATACTATATATGTTTTTAACGACGTAAACGGCGAAATTTTACGTTTATTTTAAAAATCACTTTTTTAGCCTTTTTTTTATAGCCTTAAGTTTTAACTCTAGTTTTCGATATTAAGATATAACTTTTTATAATTGTTCCGAATTAAGCTTAAATATATTGTATTAATTCCGGTTATAATAAATGCATAATAAATAATAAAAAAAGTCCGAGTTAAAAATTTTACATTTTAATTAATAACGTTCGTAATAAAAATAAAAAGCTATATTAACCGGATCGGATAATAAAACTGCCGTAAAAAAGGAATTACGTTAAAAAGTTTTACGTTAAAATAAAAAAGTTACGCGTTTAAAAATCGATTTATTAATACGATTAAATATAATAAAAAGGATATAAAATAAAAAAGAAAAAAATACTTATAGCAAAAAAAGAATAAAAATAATAAGTTTTAAAGATAAAAACTTTAAAAAAAGAAAAATCGTATTATAACCTGGATAAATTATTAGGCTTAAATAAGATTAACATAAATAATCCTTAATTATAACATTAAAAAAAATATATATAATAAAATAAACTATATTTAAGTTACGTAATAAAAAGGATAACTTAAATAGCCCAGTTATCTTAATAATCTTAAATAGCCTGAATAACTTAGTTATCCTAACGATTTAACATTTAATATCATATTCTAATATTAGGAATAAAGGATATAAATAATATATAATTATATTTATTATCTTTTTTTTAAATAGTTTTTAAGCTTATTAGCTTATAATATAACTTAATTATTTAAAGCACCTTTTTCTTTATTATTACCAAACGTAATTATTTATTGCTTAAAACTTTAACACTTTTATTAATATAAACCCCTTAACTGGACTAATAATTAGGAATAAACCAGCCGTTACATTTTAAAAACATTTTTATAAAAATTTAAAACGTTATCGGAATGTTATAAAGTTTATAAAATTTAATATATTAAAATGTATTTTTTATAATTGTTTTATTTAATTTTTTATAATCGTAATTATTAAAATTATGCTAATAATCGCCGCACGATAATATCTCGGATTTTATTATGCGGAATACGGGCTAAGGAAAATAAGACTTTTTCTTTCTTCCTTTTTATATAATAGTTAAAACTTCTTTTTAAATAAATAAAATATAATACTTGTTTTACCTTTTACATAAAAGCTTATAATATAATCGTATATATAACGATTTAAGTTATTTAATAATAATAAAACCGTTAAATTACTTTTTCGTTTCATTTTAATAATTTAATAATTATTTTTAAAGCTCTTTTAAACATTAATAACGTTAAAACTTTTTAAAGCCCCGTATTTAATTAAAAAATAAATTTTAAATAAGTTTTTATAAATTTCTATAAAGTTTATACTTAATTAAAGCTACAACGGTATAACGGTAATTTAATCGGTTTATAATTATTATTTTATTTATATAACATTTTATTAATTTAAATATTTTTAAAAAAGTTTTGATATAAATCTTTAAATACGCCGTTATTTTTAAGTTATTAATAAATATATTCTTTTTTATTTAATTATATGTTTTTTTTAAACCTTAATAAAAGCTTTTTTTATTTAAATAATTTTTAATTAAAAAACCGGTTAATTATTAAAGTTACAGAAAATTATATACTTTTTTTATCGAAAGTTACGTATTTAATATTAAATTTATAAAAAACAGTTTTATTTTAAAATTAAATCACGGGGAGAAATATAATTAAAAATAATTTTTACCGTTATATTAAATAATATTATTTAATTATTATTTTAATTAATTATAAAACTTATAATAATTATAATATTTTTTAAATACGTAATTTATTATTACCGATATTTATTATTATAACGTTTTTAAATAAATTTATTATAAAACAGTAATAATTCTTTATTAACATTTACGTTAATTAAATAAATAAGGCCTTTTTAATTAATATTCTTTTATTATTAAATTAAATTACGTAATCTTTGTACGTAATTATTATATAATTAAAATCGTTAAAAAAAACCTTTAAATTTTATTATATAACTTTTTAAACCTACGTCTTTTTATTAAAATAATATTAAATTTAAAATCTTTATATTTGTTATATTATAATTATATAAACATATTACCGACGTAATAATAACGTAATTATATATTAATAATTCGATAAATTTAAATAATAATATAATTAACATTTAATAAAACCGATACCGTTTAAAACCGTAATAAAATATAAATAACGCGTTAAAATAATAAAATCGTTACAATAACGAAATTAATAAATATAATTATTTTAAATAAAATTAAAAAAACCTTTATTATTATTAATACGATTATAAAAATCGAATAAAACGCGTTAATAAAATATATATATGCCGATAATATTGCCGTTATAATTAAATACTTCCGTAATACGATAAAAACATTAAGAAAAAGTATTAAAAAAACTTATTACCGTTTAAGTTTTTAATAATAATAAACTAACTGTAATTAATATTCCCGCCTTTTTAATAAAATAATAAGTTAATATTATTATAATAATAACGTAACGCCCGGAATTTAAATTAATAATACCGATAAAATATAACCGAAAAGGTATAAAAGAAATAAAAGAAATTACCTTTAACGATATTAAAAACCATAACGTAATCGATATAATTAAAATTATAAATAAAACCTTAAATGTATAAAAAGTAATAATAATAAAATATCTTTTTAATAAAAACGTAATATTAATTTTTTAAAAAACGGTAATAAAATATAAAACAAATTAAAAATAAATTACCGGTATTTTTAATATATAAACGATACGTTTATAACGTAAATTTATTATAATAATTAAAAACATTTATATAAAAAAAGTTAAACATATTTATATAAATTTAAATAAAATATTAAAAGAATTATAAAACGTTAATAATATTTAATTAATTATTAAAATTAAACTTTTAATTTTAAAAAATAAAAGTATAAAATGTATTATTTTAATTTTTAAAATTATTAATATCGAAACGGTATGACGGTTTTATAATAATGAAATTATATTTTATGCTTATATTTTTAATTATAAACTTTTTATAAAAAATATAATAATTAAATTTTGTCATAAATATTATAAATACGGTTATATAACAGCTTATTACGTAAAAGGCTTTAAATATAATAAATATATAAATATTAAATACGATAAAAAAAAAACCTACTTAATATATATAAATTTTACGTTTTATTAAAATCATTTTACGTGCTTAAATAGGCACGCCGCGCGGGGTATAAAGGTAATATTATATTTAACTTAAAAAAGAAAAATCCTTTTTTATACGGTAGCCTTAATGGCCTTGGTTTATATATAAGCTAAGGCCTTAACATTAAGGTTTAATATTAAAGCTGGTTAAACCGTTACGGTTTAATTAATAGCTATTTAAATATATCGTATTAAATATTATTTTAACATTAATAGCTTTTTTTTTATCGTATATAATTATTAAAAATAATATTAATACGTATACGTATTTAAACCGTACGACGTACGGTTTTTAATTATTTATATACCGTATATCTATCCCGAACTATTATAAAAAAAATATAATGTTATTTCAAACCGTTTTTTTAATTAATTAACTCTTATCCTTTATTTTTTATTAACCGTATTAATTCCTTACGGTATATATAATTAACCTGCTCGAACTTGTAAGCTGTTTAATGCTATATTTCGTTTATTTATATAAAACCATCGTATAAAATATCCGTGTGACGGCTGGTCTATTCCTAACTATTAATCCAGTCGAGGGGTTTATATTAGCAGGAGTGCTGGGGGTTTTAAGTAATAAATAATCACGTTTGGTGATAACAAAAAGAAAGGTATTTTAGGTAATTAAATTATATTATAAGTTAGTAAACTTAAAAACTATTTAAGAAAAAGGTAATAAACGTAATTATATATTATTTATATCTTTTATTCCTAATATTGGAATATGTGGTTATATTAAATCTTTAAATCGTAACGGATTTAATTAATACCTTTAAATCTATGGATTATAACGGATCTATATGTAGCTTTTTTTATAACTTGTTAAATATAGCTAGCTTATACTTTTATTTTTCCGGTAATACCGTTAATAAATAGGGTTATTTGCCTTATTTAACCTAATTAAGCTATAACATAATCTTTCCTTTTTTAAAGTTTTTATCCTTAAAACTTAATTTCCGTGCTTTTATTTATTTTTTATAAGTTTTTTCCGTTTTTATATTTTTATCCTTTTTTATTATAATTGATCGTGTTTTTAAATCTTATCGCCGGATTAACTAACGGGACGGTTATAAAGTTTTTGCTTTTTATATTTTATTTTTTAGTTTCGAAATTATATTTTATTTTTTTTATTTTCGTTATAAAAAATAATACGTAATATCCGAAAGTTTTGCTTATTATTAAAATTGCATTTTATATAAACGGTAATACAATGGTTTAAGGATTTTAATTAACTTTTTTTAAAATATCGTTTATAAATAGGATCGTTTAAAACGTGAGAAAGCGTTAACCGAGGAGCGATTTTTTTGTTTTTAAAAAAGATAAATAAGGTTATTACGCGTTTTTAACGTTTTCGAAAATTATAGGAGTTTTTTCGATATCGTAAAAAAAAAATGGTTTGTTATGGTTTTTAGTTTTTAAAAAAGTTAGAAAGTTTAAAGGAGGAGGAGCGTCGGGCGGAAAATGCACGTTTTACGGGGTTTATTAAAACGTTAATAAATCTTAAAGTTATTTCGGATTTTAATTAATTTAAAATGGATGTGTCGGGTAATTTTAATTAAGATATTATTTTTATTAGCGTTTCCGTCGGCGTTAGTGAAAATTCCTTAAAAGGCGTTAAGCGTTTATTAAGTGGTTAATAAGTTTTTAAATGTTTTCGGAGTTATTATATCCTTTTTATTTAATTTTATATTTTATTTATCCATTTTTTATTTATATGTTTAAGATTTTCTTTGCTTCGTATTTATTTATTTTTATTTCGACATTATTTCGTCCTGTTTTTATAACGTTTATATTTATTACGTTTTTAAATAAGGAAATATAAAAAATTGGATAGATTTTGATTTTTAATAATAGGTCCAGTTCGTAATTATTTTTTAATATTTTTTTAATAATTAAGTACGGTCCGATATATTTATAATCGAGTTTTTTACTAGGTTATTTTATCGTAATGTTTTTTATGGCTAAATAAACCATATTTCCCTCCGAGAAGGTTAATCCTTTTAACCTTTTTTGGTTATAATATTTATTTATTCGTTAACGTATAAATTTAAGTTTTGCCTTTATTTTTTTATGCAATTATTTAAGTTATTCCGATATTAACATAATTTTAATATTATCCGGTCCTTTTTTATAAGCATTTTAATAAATGTCCGGGGTAAATCCGAAATTAGCGTTAATAAATATTATCCGTATATTTTCGTAATAAGTTATGTTATAAGTTAATTATATAATAAGTAATTATTTTATTTAATTATTTTACTCGTAATTAATATATTATTAAAAGTAAGTTTTTAACATTTAATTAATTCGTTCCGTTTATCCGTTTATTTAAGGTTTAAAAACTGTCGTAAGTTTAGGGTTTAATTTTAATTTTATTATAAAACTTTGCCAGAATTTCGATACGAATATTATTCCTTTATCGGAGATAATTTCGAATATAAGGCTATGTATTATTATAATATGTTATAAAAAAATATATGCCATTTATTTTACGTCGGTGTTTTTATTATATAAGATAAAATAAGAAAATTTTATAAATCGGTTAACGATTATAAATATATTATTATAACCGTTACGTATCGTTAAATCTTTTAATATCGGTAATTTAGTAATAAAATCGAATATGATAAACTTTTATGGTTATTTATTAACTGGTAACGGTTATAGTTTTCCGTAAAGTTTATATCGTTTTGTTTTAATTTTTCCGTATATATTATATCGTTGTTATATTTATTATATTATTAATTTTATTTTATCGAATATATAAATCCGTTATAATCGTTTAAGGAGCTTATAATCTTTTAGGTATCCGTGTAAAGGATATTCGTAAATCTTTTATATTAACTATTCTTATAATTCTCGTAGTATTTATAGTTTTTTTATTTATTTTTCTATTAATAATTCGTTATTATATTATTCGATTTGTTTATATAAATTATTTTGAATGATCTTAATAGTAACAATTTGTTATTGTTCCAGGTGTTTTTTTAGCGTTTATCGGAATACCGCGTATTTAATTAATATGTATTTTTTTTCCATGGCAGGCTGCCTGCTAATGGTATTTGTTTGTCCGTTTTTTAATCTTTTTCTATAGATAATGATATAATCGAATTCCGTAAAATATTTAGTATATCGTAACTGTTTTCCGTTAAAGGTTTAAGTAATAAAAAAATATATAATATTCTTATGGTCGGTATAAACTTTAACTTAATGCATGTTTTTTATAAAGTAATATCTAAATTTTTTAAATATATTAACGATAATAAGAAATTCCTTATCGTAAATCGGATAATTAAGTTCGGTTTTGGTAAGTTTATAAAAGTAAAATGCGATAAGGTATAATTTTCTTTTTTTATTTCGTTATTTAATTTATATTCTAAGGACGTAGTCCGAGGCGTTGGTTTTTAGTTTAACAGGTTTTTTAAAATCGTATATAATAAATACTGGTTCGTTAATAATAACGTTTTTTAATTTTTTAAAAGATTTATTTACTTTATTAATTTATATAAACCGTTTATCCTTTTTTATTAATTTCGTAAAAGGTGTTACAATATATCTAAATCGTTATATAAACTTCCGATAATAATTTATTAAACCGAAAAAAGCCTGTATTTCTTTTATACTGGTGGGCATTTTCCAGTCCTTAATAGTTATAATTTTCTTAAAGTTTATTTTAATATGTTCGGGGGTAATAATATATTTAAGGAATTCCACTTTTTGTATATAAAATACATTTTTTTCGGGTTCCATTAATAAGTTAGCGTTTTATAATATTTATAATATTTTATATATATATTTTTTATGCTATTCCTTTAATTTTAAATAAATAAGGATATCATTAAAATAATAAATAACGAAAACATTAAGATATTCTCGTAATACGTAGTTAATTATACGTTAAAACGATGCTAATATGTTAATTAATCCGAAAAGCATAATTAAATACTTGAATAAGCCGTATTTCGTTTTAAAGGCTGTTTTTTACTTATTTCCAAGTTTAATTTTAATATAATAATACCTATCCTTAAGATTTAAGGTAATAAATTATTTGGTTTCGTGCAAGCGGTTTTTTATTTTAATAATAAGTAATAACGGTATTCGGTTTTTAACGGTAATCTTATTTAATTATTAATAATCGATTATTAGTTATAATTTACCGTTTTTTTTAGGCATAAATATAATAAGGTATTTTATTAATAATTTTAATCGTTAAATGTATTTTTTTATTAACTTATTTTCGAGGTACTTTCGTAATTCCTTAAGTTCGATTTTGTTAAGATTATAAATTTTATGGAATCGTAGCGTTTTTCTTTTTATAAAAATAATCTCGTAATCCCATTTATTACGGTTTAGTAATCCTTTTTTAAATTTTTCGCGAAATACCTTATCGTATTAATAATATTATAATAATACGTTACGTATTTATAATGTTATCGTATTTTCTTTTTTTAAGATGTTATTAAAAAGGCGGAATCGTTATCGGATAAATACGATAATTTATTTAATCCTTTTTTCGTATCCTTTTTCCTTAATTCGTTATATTCCTTTTAATAAGGTTTTTATTATGTCCTTATATCTGTACTTACTATCTGTTAAATATTAAAATCTTTTTTTTAAATTATTATCGGTCTTTAAAGGATAAGGAAATATTATTTAACCAGTTTTTCAATTAATCGATAAATTATATTGATATAACCATAATTACTTAAGGATTATATTATATCCTTTTAAAAGCATAATATCGAAAATAACGTTTTATTTCTATCTTTCGATATATACGTTAAATTAATTGGTTTTTCGTAATACTTTTTTTTCGTTATATTTAAAAGCATAACCTTTAGCTTTTATTATATTATAAAGGTATTATTTCTCCTTTTATAATAATTATAATTTATTATATAATTTTAAGGTTATATAATTACCGTCGGTTTCGTTATTTATTATAACGGTATACCAGTTATTTTTAACCTTTATTCGTATTATAATATATCCGTATCGTTTTTAAGTTTTTAAAATAATTCGTAAATATCGTATTATGTTTTTAAGCCTTATAATACCGCTTTATGGCCTTAATATAAACGGCCTTATTTTTTTAAATCCTTGTTATAAACTTAAACGGCGTTATACGGGTCGTTATAAAGTTTTTCCTTACTGGATTCCTTTTATGCATATGGTTATTTTTCCGTTTTTAAGTTTTTATAAAAATATTTAAAGCTAATTTTATTAAAGGTTATTCTTTTTAATAAATCTTTAAACGTATATAAGTTAGCGTTTAATAACTTATCTTTTTAATATCGGATTTTATGTTCTTATTATTTGATTTTGTTCCGGATCTTTATAACTTTTAACGTTTAATAGGTATATTCGTTATAATAGCATGCCTAATATTCTCCGGGGCAAGATATCCTTTTTAACCATTTTTATTTATATGGTACGCGGTTATAATAACGCCGAATTTCTTTATACCATTATTAATCGGTTTTATTTTTTTCTTATTACGAAAAATCGAATCCTTTTTTAACTATTTGCTTAATTCGGTTAATAATACCGATTTTCCGTTCCTTATGCTAATAACATTTATATTTTCGATAATTAATAAAGTGTTTTAAAAAATACGGTATCCGAGTTTAAATTTTTTAATTAATAAACTTATTTTAATTACGAAATTATTATAAGTAAATTTTAAATCGTTACTTTTTAAAGCGTCGTTAAGATCGTTTAACGTAAATGCCGTACATTTCTTTTAGTTTATAGTTTTATCGTTTTTTAAACTAATTAATTAATTATTTTATTTTCTTTTTTTTTACGAAATAGGTTTCCGTAAAAGCTTTTTTTTTATCGTTATTAAGGTATTTATTTTATTATTATTAACGTTATTATTTTACGGCGGCTTAAGTTAATTGTTTAATTTTTTATAATTTTTATTAATAGATATTATTATCCGAGTATGCGCGGCGGATTATTTTAAGCGTTTTTTTACCGGCAGGAGGTTGCTTTTTTTCGGGCATAGGTTTCCAGTTTCCGTTTCGTTTAGGTCCTTTATATTCTTTTTTAAAATATCCTATTTTGTTATAATTATAATATTTAATTTGTTATTTATTTTTTCGTATTATATCGAATAATATAGGTCCTGGTGCCGTCCCGTAAGATATATCGGTAGGTTTTTGGTTTTAATTCTTATTATTTTGGTATCTTTTAAATCTTTTAAATACATAGTATCTTTTTTTTTTTGTTATTATTTAAATTATTTATTATTAATTTTAATTATTAAAGCAATAAATTTATCGAAAGCATTTAATTTATTTTACGTAATGATTTTATTTTTAACCGAGTTTTTAAGTCCTTAATAAAACGTGTTAATAAAGGATTTGTTATCGACTTAATCTATTTTAGCGGCAAGTTATTTAAATTATGCGGCGTACGTATAGGTTGCCCCTTTTTATTTAAAGGTTAAAAATTATTATGTAACGGCTTAAGCCTTATCCGGATTTCCGTAATTAGTTTTTATTTTTTTTTTAAAGTTTTTATATTTTTCGAAAAAACGTTTGGTTTCCGTGGATCTTTTTTTTTCCTTTACCTTTATGAAGGCATTTAAGATAGGTTTAAACTATTAAGTTATCCCCCCGGTAAAATATAAGGCGATATCGAGAATTTTATTAGCTTTTATAGTATATATATGACGCTATTAATATAAATAAGTTACGGTTATAATAAAAAAAGGTCGTACAGGGGTAATATTATTATAAGGTTTAAGTTTTTTCGGTTTAAACTTAGCAGGCGTAATTCCTTAGGTTACGGTTATAATCGCCGTTTACTCGATTTATTCGATTTGTTTAAATAAAGAGTTAATAATCTATTAAAGGCTTTAATTTAAAGAAAACATAATGTCGGATATTGCTTAAAGCTAATAACATTACTAAATAAAAGTTTATAACGTATAACGGCTAGTTTATTCCTAACTATTAATCCAGTTAAGGGGTTTATATTAATAAAAGTGTTAAAGGTTTTAAGTAATAAATAGTTACGTTTGGTGATAATAAAAAAAAAGGTGCTTTAAGTAATTAAGTTATATTATAAGCTAATAAGCTTAAAAACTATTTAAAAGAAAGGTAATAAACGTAACTATATATTATTTATATCCTTTATTCCTAACACTAAAATATGTGGTTATGTTAAATCTTTAAATCGTAACGGATTTAACTAATACCTTTAGATCCATAAATCATAACGGATCCATATGTGGCTTTTCCTATAGCTTACTAAATGTGGCTAGCTTATGCCTTTATTCTTCCGGTAATACCGTTAACGAATAGGGTTGCCTGCCCCACTTGGCCTAGTTAAGCCATAACAATCCGTACCTTTAACATAATTATAATTATTTTAAAGTATTTAAATAAAACATATATTTAATTATAAACTTTTATAAATATAAATCGGTTTTTTTTCGTTAAATTTTAATCGGTATCGGTAAATTCTTTATTATATTTTCGTCCGTATACAGCTTACCCGTATTTAAATTAATCGGTATTATATACGGCAGTTAATATATAAAGCCTGTATAATAAATCGTATCGATATAATATTTAACCTTTTTCTTTAATAAAACCATTTAATAATAAACTTTATACGTAATTAAAATCGGGGTTATAACCGGGGTCGGGGTCGGGGCCGTAATTAATAACATTATTAATTTAATACAAGCCTTTAAAAAGGGCGGTTACTTAGTTAAATAAATAAGCTAAATAAAGTGGATAAGTGGGGCCCGTAAGGCCCACTCCTTTAAGCCCACCTATTTTTAAATCCGAAAGATTTAAAAATAAATAAAACTTTTTTAATTTATTATCTTTTTTATTACTACTTTATAAACCCTTATAATAACGCTTTTATAATTTATACGGTACGGAAATAAAGTCCGTATAAAGGGAAAAAGAAATTCAAAAATTTAAAAGGTTTAAAAAGGTACCGGGTATAAACACCGGGTATCCCGGGAAGAAATAAGGTACCGGGAGATCCCGGGAAAGTTACGGGAAATCTCGGAAAAAGGGAAAAAAATCCCGTAAACACCGTACGATATTAAAAAAGGTTTAACATACAAGGAAAAATCGAAAAAGAAAAAGGTTATTTAATTATAAAAGCTTTAAAATTAAGGCTTTCGTATAACCGTTTATCGGGGGGGGGGGGGGTTATTATTATTTAAAAAAGTTATAAAATTGGTCCTTTATATAACGGTTTATTAAAAGGTTATTTAAAAAAAATATTTATACGATTATTATCGGGGTTTTTTATATTATATAACTGCGTTATAATAATAATAAAAAGATACGAAATATAAAAGCTTTTTTTATATCATACGTTAACGTTATAATAATAATAACGTATAAGGTATAAAGAATTCTTTACGCTATATTTTAATATTATAACTTTTACAAATAATATACGATATAAAGCTATACCGTACGTTAATGCTATAGCTTTTATAAGTATTATACGGTATAAAATCTTTTTATATCGTATGCTTACGCCATAATAATAATAAAAGGATATAAAATATAAAGGTTTAATTCTTTATTAATTTATGTCAAAGTATTATAAATTTTAAAATTACTTTACGTACTTAAATAAACACGCCGCGCGGGGTATAAAAATAATATTATATTTAACTTAAAAAAAGAAATCTTTTTTTATTCTGTAACCTTAATAGCTTTAACTTATATATAAGCTAAGGCCTTAGCATTAAGGTTTGGTGCTAAGGCTGGCCAAACCGTTACGGTTTAACTAGTGGCTATTTAAATATATCGTATTAATAATTATTTTAATATGTTTATTAAATACGTTAATTATAATAAAAAACATATTATTTAAAACCGTAATTACCTTGAAATAAAAAAATATCGTAAATAAACCGTAAATATTTATATATATCGGTTATAATAATTTATAATTTAAACTTATAATAATAACGTTACGCCGTTTATTACGTATATAAAAAATACCTTTAATAATTATATTATAAAACGCCTTAACTAGGTAAATAATAATAATAATAAAAAGATTAAACTTATCGGCGGAAAATAATACCTTTAAATAAAATAATAAAAACGTAACGGATTAATAACTTTTTTATTATAAAAAAAAACGTAACCGCGTTATATTTAATACGGTTACTGTAATAAACGGAAAATAATAAAATATAATTATCGAAATTAATACTTAATAATATTAAAAAAACATTAACTTTTATAATTTAATAAAATATCGAAAGTTTAAATAAAAATATAATATTAATATTAAAAAAAAGCATTAATAATATATCGATATTTTAATAATATAAAAATTTAAAATTTAAAATAATTAAATTTATTATTTTAATATATACCTTTATAATATTATATACGTTACAACCGGTAAAATAACGTTATACGTATATAAACGTTTTATTTTTAAAGCGTATAAAAAAGAAATAAGTTATAATTAAGCCGTAATAATATGTAAAATAAATTTAAAACTTTTAATTATATAATTTATTCATATAAAGTTAAAATCGAATAAATATAAATAAAGCTTTATTTTTATTTTTATAATAATAATATTATAAAAACATAACGTTATTTTAAACGATTTTAATATAAATTATTTAATATAAAATAAATACGGATAGAGATTAAATTTTATTAATAAATTTATAACATTAATAACGTAATAACGTTTTAAATTAATTACGCTTTTTAATACATTTATTTATATTAAGTTACCGGGTTAAAATAATTTAATTATAAACTTTTATTAAATGTTTTTAAGTTTTACCTTTTATTTTATAAAGAATATAAAATAAAATAAAATTAATTATTACGCGTTATAATATAATATTAATATTAAAATAAATAAATTATATTATATTAAATAAAAACTTAATTAAAATCGAAATAATAAAATTACTTATATTTTAAAAATTCGATATTATAAGTAATATAAATAAATATTTTAACGCTTTAATTAAATAGCTTTAACGCATTATTAACGTTATAACATTATAACATATAATTTAATACGGAAAAAAAAAACCGTATAATGAAATAATAATATAAATCGGATTATAAAAGAAACTAAATACAAATATCGAAAATATAAATATATACCATTTAATTATAATTAATTTTAATATAAAATAATTTATAAAAAATAAAGAAAAATAATAACTATAATAAAAATAAATAGTTAATATTATATAATTATTAAAACGTCGGTAAATAATAAACAATAATAAATCTTAAAGCATAAAATATTCTTTTTTAACTTTACTTTTATATAAAACGTTACGGCTTTACCGTTTAAACGTAATAAATATAATATAACCTTTATCGTATATATTTATAAAAATAAAATAAATATTTTAATTATAAAGTTTTTCCTTAATTTAAATATAAATTTATTAAATATTTTTAAAAAAGATTATAATATATTATTATATAATAAAACCTTCCCATCATATTAAAACGTCGATTATGAAAATACCGAAATTACGATTAAAGATATTAAGCTTTAAAAAGTTTTTAAAAATATGTAATAAATTATTATATAAAATATTAATAATTATTACGAATTAATCGTTTAAATTTAGGTATATACAGAAACGTTTCCGTAATATTATTATATCGGTTTTTTTTAAAATTAAATAAATCGAAATATAAGAAATTATTATTAAATATATATAAATTTACATTTTTATTAAACGTTATAAATAAAATAATCGAAGAACTATTATATAATCGTATTATTAACGTAATAAAAAAGTACGGATTATTTTTAAATAATTAAATAAAGAATAAAAAATATAAATTTATAAAAATAACAGTTTAAATAATAATAAAAACGGTTTTTATAATATAAAACTAAAACGGGATTATTTTATTATTATAATTAAATATTAATAAAACTTTTAATAATATTAATTACCGTAAATTATTAAATATTTTATTTAAAAAATAAATTTTATTATAAATAATTTAATAGATCCGAAATCTTATTAATAATCGATTAATACGGTTATATTTTAATAATATTACGTTTACGCCGCGTTATTTATATATTAAAACCTTTTAAAATTTATTATTTTCCCCGGTTTCTTTTTATTATATATTATAATATTATATAAAATATTTAAAAATTAAAATATATTCGTAATAAGCTTTATAAATGGTATTAATTTTATAACTTTAAAACGTAATATAAATAATACGTATATAATATTAATACGCGGTTATAAAATTTATAGAAAATAAATAACCCGGTACAGAATAATGTTTATAACTTATAAAAACAAATTAATATATTTTATACGTAATAAAAAGCTAATAATATAAAGTTTTTATATTAATAACATTATAATAAAATTAAATAAATTTATAAAGTTTTTAAAAATATAATTAAATAAAAAATTACGTTAATAAAAATATTTAAAAAAGAAATTAAAAAAAGTTTAAAAAATAAAACTTTATTTTTATTAAATTTATAATAATAACGTAAAAATATAATAACGTTAAAATAAAAAAGTTTTATACGAAAACTATTTGAAATATTATTTTTATAAAATATTTATATAATATATTCCGGGCTTTAAAAAAGTTAAAAATATAATAAAAAAGCTTAACGTTACGTAAACGTAATATTTATAAATCGTGATAAATACGTTTAAAACCCTTTTTACCGATTTGTTAAAATCCGAAATAAATTATTTTATGTTTTATATTTATTTTAATATTAAAATAGTAAAACTTAAATTACGTTTAAAACTTATTAATATAATACAATATATATATAACGTTAACGTAATAATTATAACGCAGTTAATAAAAAAGCCTATAAAGAATAAAAACCTTTAAATTTTAATTTAAAAAAAGGAAAACCGTATAAAAAATAAAGCCGTTAAAAAGAATTTAAATAAATAAATAATTATAAATACAAATACCGTAAAATATTATAATTTAAAATTAAAAAAGAATGGCATTAAGGCGGTATTAGTTTATATATCCCCGTTATTAAAAAAAGAACCATTAAATAAAATAAAAATAAAACTTTTTTATTATAAATTTAAAAAATATAAATTATCGGCTTTATTTTAAATACGTATAAAAATAATAAATTTAAATATTTATTTATATTTTTAAAACGTCCCCGATATATTAACGTTATAATATTATTATAAAAATAAAAATAAAAACTGTTAAATATTTAATACTTTTTTATTTAAAATTTAAAATTTAAAAAAGAAAAATTATAACACAACTTTATGTTATATTAATTACGTATACGACACGATTATAAAGCGGTAATTCTTAACGAAAATAATATATAAGAATCGTAAAATAATTTTTTAAATTTAATAAATTTTAAATATATAAATTAATATTTAAAATTACCTTAAAACATAAATATAATATAAACGTTACGAAAAAAAGCTATTAATAATAAAATAAATCGAAAAAAGTAAAATATTAATTAAAATTATAAAAGAAATAAAAGTTATATACTATTATTATTATTATTATTTTTACGCCGTTTAACCTGTATATATAATAGCATGCGGTATTTTTACGGTTTATTATTTATATAATAAACCGTTAAACGGAGAAAACCTATATACCTCGGTTACGTTACACCTTTATAACGATATGGACGCGTTTTTAATATTATATCGTTAAAACTTTACCTTTTTAATAAATATAATTATTTTAAAATTTAAAAAAATAAAATAAAAATAAAATAAAAAATAAAATATTTAAAAAGTTTAACTTTTTATTTATAACTTTTTATAATTTTAATTTTATAACGGTATGCCCGTAATAATAACGTTACGTTAATAATATATTAACGCCTTAATAATATTAATAAAATATATTTTACCCGGATATTTACCCGAGTTTAATTTAAAATAAAGCTAAATATTAAATATTAACGCGTTTATTAACCCGGCTTTATTTTTTTTAATTCAGGGTAAAAGCATAAGTAATATCGTAATTATTTATTTATCGTAATCTTTTTTCTTTCTTTTTCTTTAAACCATTATTAAAATTTTATAAATTATCGTTATCCCGTTACGCTATCGCTTTTTTACCGCTTAAATGGTTTATTTAAAGTTTTAAACGGCCGGCGTAATAAATTTTATCGAAAACGGCTTAAAAAACGGCTAAAGTTTATTAAGGCTGTAATAAATTAATAAAAACCTTTTATTTTTTTAAATGCTTATTTCTTTTTATATACTGCTTTATTAATATATCAGGAACATTAATATATAATATATTAATAATAATAATAATAATAATAAGTCCGTAATTTAATTTTATAAACAGTACGATAACATTATATTAATATAACGTTATTATTAATATTAATAATAATAAATTAATTCTTGCGGTATATATAAGTTATAAACGTTATATTAACGTTATATTAATATCCGCCGTTATTACCGCTTTTACCGTTATTACCGCCGGCGCCTTACTGTTTGTTCTTTTTAAAAATGGTAATAATAGCCGAAAACGCCCGGTAAAATATAAATCGTTTTATATATATTATGTTATTATTATTAATACGTTATTTAAATTATTTACGTTACTGTTTAAAGCGGTAAAAATAAAAAAGCTAAAAATACCTTGACCGAAAAAAGCCCCGTAAAAAATAGGTTACCGTTTTTACGTTACCCGTTTTACGGCCGATCCCGGTTACGTATATTACGATTTTACCGGTAAAATATTATTACGTTTTTATATAATACGTTAAAGTTATTACGGTGCCATTACGTATATATCGTGTTTTTTATTAAATATAAATAAATATAAGTTTTAATTATTAAAATTATATTAATATATGTTATATTTATACCGTTATAAATTACGTTTAATTTCCGTATTATATTAATATTATATATACGTTTTAATTTTATTAACTTTTATTAAATCCTTACCGACCCCGTTATTTAAACCGTTATTTATAATTTTAAAAACGTTACCGCTATTTACGATAATAATAACGCCGATAGAAATAATAAGTTTTGAAATACCGTTATACCGTAACGTTAATATTATATTTTTAAACCGTTTCCGTTTCCGGGCTGCCGGCCGCGATACCGTACGTGCTTTATATAAATACCGCCCCGATAACGGTATCCAGTCCTATTACGCCGCTATATTAAATACTTTTATTATTACCGTTATTACCTTACCCGGTACTACCCCCGGCTTTGCCGCCGTTATAATAACGTTATTAAAACGTAACGTTGCCGTTTTCGAAAATATCTTTATAAGTTTTTTTATTATAATATAAACATATCGAAAACGCTGTTAACCCGTTATAAAAACGTTACTTAATATATAACTTAAGCCGGCCGCTGCAGCCGTAATAATAATATTAATAACAGTAATAGCAGTAACGGTAATAATAATAACGACGATAATAACAATAATAATAATAATAAAAGTATAAAAAGGGAAAAAAAAATAAAAAGGCCCGGCCTTATAATATTAACGCGGCGTTACCGTTTTATATTCGTTTTGGGCGTTTTTAATGCGTTTTAAATATTTATTTTTAATTTCCCGGCGTCGGTATTTGTTTAAAAAAAAAGGCTTTAAGCCAGAATTAACTGCGCGGCGTTACCGTTTTTTTACTGCTTTTCTTTTATTTTTAATACTTATATATAATTTTTACCCTTTTTATAATTTTAATTAATATTTTATTCTTTTTAATTTATTTTATTATTAACGGTTTCTTTTTATAACGTTTATATTACGTTTTGTCTTTTATAATAATTTTTAATATTAACTTATATATTTAAATTTTATTAAGTTTAAGCAATTACTTAACGATTCTTTTTATATCTTTTTCGTTAAAAATTACCTTTTTATAATCGCATTATATACGTAATTATTACGGCGTAAAATCGCGTTATAATTATTCTTTTTAATTTTTAAATTTTAAATAAAAAAGTATTAAATATTTAATAATTTCTTTTCCCGTAATAATATTACGGCGTTAATATATCGGGTACGCCTTAAGAAAATAAATAAACGTTTAAATTTATCGTTTTTATACGTATTTAAAATAAAGCCGATAATTTATATTTTTTAAGTCCGTAATAAAAGGTTTTATTTTTATTTTCTTTAATGGTTTTCCTTTAACGGTAAGGATTTATAAATTAACGCCGCGTTAATGGCGTTTTTTTATACGGCTTTTTAACGCTTTTTTTAATCTTTAATTATAGCGTTTTACGGTGCTTTTATTTATAGCTATTTATTTACTTATTTCGTTTTTTAACGGCTTTATTTTTTATACGGTTTTCTTTTTTTTAAATTAAGATTTAAAAGCTTTTTCTTTTATAAGTTTTTTTATTAACCGCGATATAATTATAACGTTAACGTTACGTATACGTTATGTTATATTAATAAATTTTAAATATAACTTAAATTCCGCGATTTTAACGTTAAAGAAAATATTAAAAAGAAATAACCTATTTCGGATTTTAATAAATCGGTAAAGCTTTTTTTAAACGTATTTACGATAACTTATAAATATTACGTTTACGTTACGTTAAGCTTTTTTATTATATCTTTAACTTTTTTATAGCCCGGAGTATATTATATAAATGCTTTATAAAAAATAATGTTTCGAATAACTTTTATATAAACTTTTTTTATTTTAACGTTATTATATTTTTTAAGCTTATTTTAAATCTTTTTAAAATATTTTCGTTAACGCAGCTTTTTATTTAATTATATTTTTAAAAGTTTTACGGACTTTTTTAATTTTACCGTAACGTTACCGATATAGAAATTTTATATTATCGGCTTTTTATCGCGTATAAAATGATCGGTTAAATCGATAATAATCTTAACGATATTAAATCTTTATACTCGGATACGATCTTAACGATTTAATAATAACCATACATTTTAATATCAGGAATAAAAGATATAAAAAATATATAATTATGTTTATTACCTTTTTCTTAAATAGTTTTTAAGCTTATTAGTTTATAATATAACTTAATTATTTAAAGCACCTTTTTTTTTGCTATCATTAAACGGAATTACTTATTGTTTAGAACCCCAGCACTCCCGCTAACATAAACCCCTCGATTAGACTAATAGTTAGGAATAAACCAGCCGTCACATAAATAGTAAAAACGTAACGTTTTATATTAAAATAAAATTAAAAAAGTATACTTTACGTTTTAAAATTTATAACTTTTTATTATTTACCGACGTTTTAATAACCGCATAACGTTAATTTTTTATTTTTATTACATTTATTATTCTTTTTTACTTTTTACGGGCGTTTTTATACCGAGATTAATTATAATTAAATAACGTATATTTATATTTTTAATATTTTTACTTAACCTTTTTTATAATCCGATTTATATTATTATTTTATTATACGGTTTTTTTTTCGTATTAAATTATACGTTACGGTGCCGCGGCGTTAACGATATGTTAAAATTACTCGGGTAAAACGTTAATATATTTATTTATATCGTTTATAATATCGAATTTTTAAAATATAAATAACTTTATTATTTCGATTTTAATTAAGTTTTTATTTAATATAATTTAACTTTATTTTTATAAATCGCCGCGTTTACGTAATTTATTCGCCTCGATATTAATATTATACTATAACGTATAATAATTAAATCCTTTTTATTTTATAATTTTTATAAAAAAAAAGTAAAATTTAAAAATATTTAATAAAAGTTTATAATTAAATTTCTTTAACCCGGTAACCCGATATAAATAAATATATTAAAAAACGTAATTAATTTAAAACGATATTATGTTATTAACGTTATAGATTTATTAATAAAATTTAATTTTTATCCGTATTTATTTTATATTAAATACTTTATATTAAAAGCGTTTAAAATAACGTTATACTTTTACGGTATTATCGTTATAAAAATAAGAAAAAAGGCTTTATTTATATTTACTCGATTTTAACTTTATATAAGATTATATAATTAAAAGCTTTAAATTTATTTTAAATATTATTACGGCTTAATTATAACTTACCCGTTTTTTATACGTTTTAAAAGTAAAACGTTTATATATATATAACGTTATTTTATTAGTTTTAACGTATATAACGTTATAGAAATATATATTAAAATAATAAACTTAATTATTTCGGATTTTTAACTTTTATATCGTTAAAATATCGATATTATATTCGGTACTTTTTTTAAATATTAACGTTACGTTTTTGCTCGAATTTCCGATATTTTATTAAATTATAAAAATTATTTCTTTTTTAATTTTATTAATTATTAATTTCGATAACTATATTTTACCCTTTTCCGTTTATTACGGTAACCGTATTAAATTTAATACGGTTATATTATTTTTTTATAATAAAAAAATTATTAATCCGTTACGTCCTTATTACTTTATTTAAATTACGCGGTTTACTTTTTTAAAAAATATTATCCATTAATAATAAATTTACTTTTCTTTTTCTTTTTATTATTATTATTATTATTATTTACCCGGTTAAAACGTTTTATAATATAATCGTTAAAGTTATTTATTATATACGTAACAGTCGGTATAATGTTATTATTATAAATTTATATTATAAATTATCGTAACCGATAAATATAAACGTCGGCAGCGTATTTATATTACTTTTCCGCTTCGAGGCAATTACAGTTTTAAATAACGTGCTTTTTATTATAATTAACACATTTAATAAACGTAAAGTTTACGTATATTAAATAACCTTTTTCCCCGTTATATAACGGCTAGTTTATTCCTAACTATTAATCCAGTTAAAGGGTTTATGTTAATAAAAATGCTAAAGGTTTTAAATAATAAATGGTTACGTTTAATAATAATAATAAAAAATGTGCTTTAAGTAATTAAGTTATATTATAAGTTAATAAATTTAAAAGTTATTTAAAATAAAGGTAATAAATATAGTTATATATTATTTATATTTCTTATTCTTAATACCGGAATATAATATTAAATATTAAATCGTTAAAATAATTAATTACCTTGGTTATCCTTTATATTACGTGATTTAAGTATGGCTTATCTTATCGTGGCTGTCCTTTTTAATGTTATAGTTAAGGATTATTTATACCAATCTTATTTAAGCTTAATAACTTAGCCAGGTTATAATACGTTATCGTATTTAACACTTATATATTTGTTATATTTACAGTTTTTTACGTAATAAGTTATTATATAATTATATTTATAATATTTATAATAAAATTTAACTATTATATTTTTTATAAAAAGTTTATAATTAAAAATATAAATACGGAATATAACTCCGTTATTATAAAACCGTTATATTATTTCGATATCGGTAATTTTAAAAAATAAAATAATAAATTTTACGTTTTTATTTTTTAAAATTAAAAGCTTAACTTTAATAATTAATTAAATATTATTAACGTTTTATAATTTTTTTAATATTTTATTTAAGTTTATATAAATATGTTTAACTTTTTTTATATAAATATTTTTAATTATTACGGTAAACTTACGTTATAAACGTAACGTTTATGTACCGAAAACGCCGGTAACTTATTTTTAATATTTTTAATATTTTATTACCGTTTTTTTAAAAATTAATATTACGTTATTACTATTTTTTATATATTTAAAATTTTATTTATAACTTTAATTATATCGATTATATTACGGTTTTTAATATTATCGGGCGTATTTGTTTTTATTTTTATTATAACGTTTCGGTTCTATTTTATCGGTATTATTAATTTAAGTTCCGGGCATTACGTTATTATTATAACAACATTAGTTTATTATTTTATCGGGGGGCGGCAGTATTAATTACGGTCGGTCCGTTATTATTAAAGCTTTAAACGGTAATAAGATTTTTTTAATGCTTTTTTTAAAAGTTTTTATCGCGTTACGAAAATATTTAATTATAATAACGTTATTATTAATACGTATGCGTTTTATTAACGCGTTATATTCGATTTTTATAATTATATTAATAATAATAAAAACTTCTTTAACTTTATTTAAAATAATTATATTTATTAAAACCTTTTTTAAATAAGTAATTATAACCTTTTCTTATTTATTAATTATATTAACGTAATAATTTGATTGTTTTAACACGTTATTTATACCTTATTACGGCTTTAAACGGTATCGGCTTAATTAAAAGTTAGTTATATTATTATTTAAATTTATCGAATTATTAATATATAATTACGTTATTATTACGTCGGTAATGCGTTTACGTAATTATGGTAAAATAAATACGAGGATTTTAAATCTGATATTATTTTAATAAAAAGATATAAATTCGAAAGGTTATGTGATAAAATTTAAAAGTTTATAAAATTTATATATAAGTATTAAAAATATAAAAAAAAAACGGTAAAGAAAGAATAACGTTATATAATTAATTCGGGTTTAAAACCTTTTTCCCCCTTTTTTAAATAAATACCGACATGTTATAACCTGGTCAGGTTATAAAAGGCTAAATGGGGCCAATAACAAATCACGATCCTATTCGAAAAAACAAGGCTTTCAGGAAGACCTAGCCATAATAGGATAACCACGTTTAAATCACGTGATAAAAAAGATAACCAGGATAACTAACTATCTTAATAATCCAGGATAACTAAAATAGCTAATTATCCTAACGATTTAATAGTAATTATACATTTTAGTATTAAAAATAAAAAACATAAAATAGTATATAATTACGTTTATTACCTTTTTTTTAAATAATTTTTAAATTTACTAACTTATAATATAACTTAATTATTTAAAATACTTTTTTTTTATTATCACCAGATATAACTATTTATTGCTTAAAACCTTAGCATTTCTATTAATATAAACCCTTCGATTAAATTAATAATTAAAAATAAATTAGCCGTTATACGTTATAAGCTTTTATTTAATAATATTATTAACTTTAAATAATATCCGACACCATATCTTTTTTAAGCTAAAACCTTTAGTAAATTATTAACTTTTTACTTAAACGGATCGAACGAATTAAGTAAATAGCGATTATAACCGTAATTTAAAGAATTATACCCGTTAAATTTAAGTTTAAAAAACCTAAACTTTATAATAATATTACCCCCGTATAACTTTTTTTTATTACAGCCGTAACTTATTTATATTAATAACGTTATATAATAACCACGGAAATTAATAAAATTCTTAATATTACGTTATGTTTTACCGGAAAGATAACTTAATGGTTTAAACCCATTTTAAATACTTTCGTAAAAATGGAAAAAAAAAAAGAAATTACGGAAATTAAACGTTTTTTCGAAAAGTATAAAAATTTCGTAAAAAAGGTAAAAACTAATTACGGAAACCCGGATAAAACTTAAGCCGTTACATAATAACTTTTAAATTTTAAATAAAAAAAAGCAACTTACACTTACGCCGCATAATTTAAATAGCTTATAATAAAAACTAATTAAAAAAATAATAAATTTTTTATGGATATGTTTTACCGAAAACTTAAAAATACGGTTAAAAATAAAATTATCTTATATAATAAACCAGGTATTATTAACAAATTCGTTACCTTAATAATCAAAATCGATAACAAATAATTTAAATAACGTTAAGAAAAAAAAGGACATTATATACTTAAAAGATTTAAAAAATATTAAAATAACAAAAATCAAAATTAAAAACCTACCGATATATTTTACGGGACGGCATTAAAACCTATATCGTTTAATATAATATGAAAAAATAAGTAATAAATTAAATGTTATAATTATAACAAAATAAAACATTTTAAAAAAAAATATAAAGGACTTAAATAAAATAAAAATTAAAAACCCGTACCTAAAAAAAAACAACCTTTTACCGGTAAAAAAACGCTTAAAATAATCCGTTACGTATACTCAGATAATAACATCTATTAATAAGGATTATAAAAAACTAAACGATTAACCTAAGCCGTAATAAGATAATAACGTTAATAATAACAAAACAAATACTTTAATAGCGATAAAAAAAAAACCTTTATAAAAACCCATTTCGTAAAAAAAAAAAAATAAAATAATTAATTAATTAGCTTAAAAAACGATAAAACTATAAATTATAAAAAATATACGGCATTTATATTAAATAATCTTAACGACGCCTTAAAAAATAACGATTTAAAATTTACTTATAATAACTTCGTAACTAAAATAAGTTTATTAATTAAAAAATTTAAACTTAAACGCCGCATTTTTTAAAACACCCCGTTAATTGCCGAAAATACAAATATTACTGATATAAAAAACAAAAAATCGGTATTACCAACCGAATTAAATAAATAATTAAAAAAAGATTCGATTTTTTATAATAAAAAAAAAACGAAACCGATCGATAATAATATAAAAAAATCATACGTTATATTAACTGCGTACCGTATAATTAAAAATGGCCAGAAAAAATATCCTGCCCCGGAGGATATTAAATATTAAAAACCATAAAAATCCGGAATAAAATCGAATAATAAAAATACGAAATCCGATATTAAAAAAATAAATTATTAAACGCCGACCTATATGTTTATAAAAATTTATTAAAAAAGATAACCCTTAATAAAATTAGTTTTAAACATTTTTATAAAAATTTAATAATAAAAAAATAACCGTATGCATAAAAAAAATCCAATAAAAAAAAACTTTATAATAACCTGCGTAACGCCGTATAAGTTTACGGTAAAAATTTAAAAAAATAAAACCGTTTATACTAAAGCCATAAAACGGTATCATAAAGCTTAAAAACGTAATACGATATTTATAAACCATTTTAAAAACCTAAAAACGATACGGACATA
Source organism: Eutypella sp. D-1 (assembly GCA_023313575.1). NCBI lineage: Eukaryota > Fungi > Ascomycota > Sordariomycetes > Xylariales > Diatrypaceae > Eutypella > Eutypella sp. D-1. The sequence continues at coordinate 401,888 of JAJTTP010000013.1, read as the reverse complement.
TTATAATATAAATAAAGATTAAAAATAATTAATATACCGTTATAATAAATAACGGAACCGATAATAATTATATAACCTTAAAACTATATAACAAATTATAACTATTATAAAAAAAAATAATACTTTTATAATATAACGGGAGCCGAAAGTTATACTTTTAAATACGATAAAAAAAAATATTACGGAAAACCGATTAATTTAACGTATATATCGAAAAATAAAAATAAAACGTTATTTTTAATATTATGCCTTTAAAAAAATACGATATAATTTTTAAATAACCATAATTGCATTAATATAATTTATCGATTAATTAAAAAACTAACTAAATAATATTTCTTTATTTTTTAAAAACCGACGATAACTTAAAAAAAAAATTTAATATTTAACGGATAACAAATACAGACATAAGGATACGGTAAAAACCTTATTTAAAAAAACATAACAAATTAAAAAAAAAAACACAAAAAAAAAATTAAATAAATTATTATATTTATCCGATAACGATTCCGCTTTTTTAACAGCATTTTAAAAAAAAAATACGATAATATTATAAATACGTAATATACCACCATAATACCACCGATATAATAAAATATTTCGTAAAAAATTTAAAAAAGGATTACTAAACCGCAATAAATAAAACCATAAGATTATCCTTATAAAAAAAAAACGCCACGATTCCATAAAATTTATAACCTTAATAAAATCGAACTTAAAAAATTACGAAAATACCTCGAAAATAAGTTAATAAAAGGATATATCCGACGATTAAAATTATTAATAAAATACTTTATTATATTTATACCTAAAAAAAACGGCAAATTATAATTAATAATCGATTATTAATAATTAAATAAAATTACCGTTAAAAACCGAATACCGTTATTACTTATTATTAAAATAAAAAACCGCTTATACGGAACTAAGTAATTTACCACTTTAAACTTTAAAAACAAATATTATTATATTAAAATTAAACCCGGAAACGAATAAAAAATAGCCTTTAAAACGAAATATAACTTATTTAAATACTTAATTATACCTTTCGGATTAATTAACATATTAATATCGTTTTAACATATAATTAATTACGTATTACGAAAATATTTTAATATTTTTATTATTTATTATTTTAACGATATCTTTATTTACTTAAAATTAAAAGAATAATATAAAAAATATATATATAAGGTATTATAAACATTATAAAACATTAACTTATTAATAAAACCCGAAAAAAATGTATTTTATATATAAAAAATAAAATTCCTCGGACACATTATTACCCCTAAATACATTAAAATAAACCTTAAAAAAATCGTAATTATTAAAGATTAAAAAATGCTTACCAGTATAAAAAAAATATAAGCTTTTCTCGGTTTAATAAATTATTATCAGAAATTTATATAACGATTTAAATATATTATAACACCTTTTACGGAATTAATAAAAAAAGATAAATAATTTATATAAATTAATAAAATAAATAAATTTTTTAAAAAATTAAAAAACGTTATTATTAACGAATTAGTATTTATTATATACGATTTTAAAAAACCCGTTAAGTTAAAAACTAACGTTTCGGATTACGCTTTCGGAGTATAAATTAAATAATAAGATAAAAAAGGAAAATTATACCTTATCGTATTTTATTTTTATAAACTTATTAAAATTAAACTTAATTATCCGATTTACGATAAAAATTTTTTTATTATCGTTAACGTATTTAAAGAATTTAAATATTACCTTATAAAAAATATGTATTAAGTTAAAATTTATACCGATTATAAAAATATTACATATTTTTTTACCATTTAAACTTTTAACGGAAAATAATTACAATACGCTAAATATTTTACGGAATTCGATTATATTATTATTTATAAAAAAGGATTAAAAAACGGATAAACAGATATTATTAATAAATAACTTATTATAAAAAAAAATATATATTAATTAAATACGCAATATTCCGATAAACGCTAAAAAAATATTTAAAATAATAATAAATTACTGCTATTAAAATCACTTAAGATAACCTATATAAATAAATCGAATAATATAATAACGAATTATTAATAAAGAAATAAATAAAAAAGCTATAAATACCACGAAAGTTATAAAAACAGTTAATATAAAAGATTTATGAATATTTTTTATACGGATATTTAAAAAATTATAAAATCTTTAAATAATTATAACGGACTTATATATTCGATAAAATAAAATCAGTAATATAATAAATACGACAACGATATAATATATACGGAAAAACTAAAATAAAATAATATAAACTTTACGGAAAATTATAACCATTATTAATTAATAAATAACTATAAAAATTTATCACATTTAATTTTATTATTAAGTTACCGATATTAAAAAATCCAATAACATATAACGGTTATAATAGCATATTTAAATAATAAAAAAGCGATAACATAACCGGATAATGATAATTTATAACATTTTAATAATAACTTAAAAAAATGAAAATAAGATTATAATAAATAAATAATTACGATATTGCTTAAGCTTTTACCCGGGATCGGGAAAGATAAAACCGGGTTAATAAATATATTAATATTTAACGCTTAGCTTTATTTTTAATTAAACCCGGGTAAATATCCGGGTAAAATATATTTTATAAAGGTTATTACGGCGTTGATATATTATTAACGTAATATTATTATTATAAATATACCGTTTTAAAATTAAAATTATAAAAGTTTATAAATAAAAGATTAAACGTTTTATATATTTTATATTTTATTTTATTTTTATTTTTATTTTTTTAAATTTGTAAAATAATTATATTTATTAAAAAAGTAAAACTTTAATAATATAATATTAAAAACGTATTAATATCGTTATAAAAATGTAATATAACCGAAATATACGGGCTTTTTCCGTTTAACGGTTTATTATATAAATAATAAACCGTAAAAGTACCGCATGTTATTATATATATAAGCTAAACGGTGTAAAAATAATAATAATAATAATAATAATGTGACGGCCGGTTTATTCCTAACTATTAGTCCAGTTAAGGGGTTTATGTTAACAGGAGTGTTAAGGGTTTTAAATAATAAATAATCACGTTTAATAATAATAATAAAAAATGCTTTAAATAATTAAATTCTATTATAAACTAATAAGTTTAAAAATTATTTAAAAAAAAAGAAATAAACGTAATTATATATTATTTATATCTTTTATTCTTAATACTGGAATATATAATTATTATTAAATCGTTAAAATCGTATCCGAATATAATAATTTAATATCGTTAAAATTATTATTAATTTAACCGATCTTTTTTAATTATATAACGTATATGGCTTATTTTAATATGGTTATCTTTTTTTTTAAATTAAAATTAAAGATCTTTTTTTATTATATTAGCCTTATTCGGCTTAATAGCCCGACTGGTTATAATACGATTTCTCCTTTTTTAAGGTTTTATCTTTAAAACCTGTTTCGTTTTTTTTATATTTTTTAATAAGTTTTTCTTTTTTTTTTCTTTTTTCTTTTTACGTTTTATTTTTATTATATTTAGTTATATATTTAAACGTATTAAAGTTTTTATAAAAATTACGTAACGCGATTCTTTTTTAATTATTATATTATTTATTAATCTTTCCGATATAGTTTTTTATTTTTATTACGAACGTTATTATTTTAAATATAAAATTTCGGAATCGGACTTTTTTTATTATTCTTTTTATATTTAAAAAAACCAGCTTTAATATAACGTTTTTAATCTTATTACCGAATAACGTTTTAAAATATTTTTTTAAAATCGTAAATTAAAAACCGAATTTAAAAAAGTTATAAAGGTTAAAAAGTATATAAAAACGTATATTTAACGTATTTAAAAATAGAAAAAAATATGGTATAAAAAATAATAAAAGTAATTTTTTATAATATCGATAATTTAAAAGATTTTAAAAAGTTAAAAACGAAAAAGTATTGGGTAAAAAATATACGTTTTATAAAATTTATTAAAGCATCGATAAATTTTAAGGTTATTCCGGATTTTAATTAATTTAAAATAAATATATCGGGTAATTCTAATTAAAATATTATTTTTATTAACGTTTCCGTCGGCGTTAATAACATCTTTTTAAAAAGCGTTAAACATTTATTAAATAATTAATAGGTTTTTATATATTTTCGGAATTATTATATTTTTTTTATTTAACCTTATATTTTATCCGTCTATCTTTTATCCGTATATTTAAAATTTGTTTTATTTCGTATTTATTTATTTTTATTTCGACGTTATTTTATTTTATTTTTATAACGTTTATATTCGTTATATCTTTAAATAAAGAAATATAAAAAATTAAATAAATTTTAATTTTTAATAATAAATTTAATTCGTAATTATTTTTTATTATTTTTTTAATAATTAAATATAGTCCGATATATTTATAATTAAGTTTTTTATTAAGTCGTTTTATCGTAATATTTTTTATAACTAAAAAAATTATATTTTTTTCTAAAAAGATTAATCTTTTTAACCTTTTTTAATTATAATATTTATTTATTCGTTAACGTATAAGTTTAAGTCTTTCCTTTATTTCTTTATATAATTATTTAAGTTATTTTAATATTAACATAACTTTAATATTATCCGGTCCTTTTTTATAAACGTTTCGATAAATGTTTAAAGTAAATCCGAAATTAACGTTAATAAATGTTATTTATATATTTTTATAATAAGTTATATTATAAACTAATTATGTAATAAATAATTATTTAATTTAATTATTTTATTTATAATTAATATATTATCGAAAATAAGTTTTTAATATTTAATTAATTCGTTTTATTTATCCGTTTATTTAAGGTTTAATTTTAATCTTATTATAAAACTTTATTAAAATTTTAATATAAATGTTATTTTTTTATCGGAAATAATTTCGAATATAAAGCCGTATATTATTATAATATATTATTAAAAAATATATACTATTTATTTCACGTTAATGTTTTCGTTATATAAAATAAAATACAAAAATTTTATAAATCGGTTAATAATTATAAATATATTATTATAACCGTTATATATTATTAAATCTTTTAATATTAATAATTTAATAATAAAATTAAATATAATAAACTTTTATAATGGTTTATTTATTAATAATAATTATAATTTTCCGTAAGGTTTATATTATTTTATTTTAACTTTTCCGCATATATTATATTGTTATTATACTTATTATATTATTAATTTTATTTTATTAAATATATAAATCCGTTATAATCGTTTAAAAATTTTATGGTTTTTTAAATATCTGTATAAAAAATATTCGTGAATTTCTTATATTAACTATTTTTGTAATTTTTATAATATTTATAACTTTTTTAATTATTTCTTTATTAATAATTTATTATTATATTATTCGATTTATTTATATAAATTATTTTAAATAATCTTAATAGCAACAATTTATTATTATTTTAAATGTTTTCTTAGCATTTATCGGAATACCGCGTATTTAATTAATATATATTCTTTTTATAATAAGTTATTTATTAATAATATTTACTCGTTTATTTTTTAATCCTTTTTTATAAATAATAATATAACCGAATTCCGTAAAATATTTAATATATTATAATTATTTTCCGTTAAAGGCTTAAATAGTAAAAGAATATATAATATTCTTATAATCGGTATAAATTTTAATTTAATATATATTTTTTATAAAATAATATCTAAATTTTCTAAATACGTTAACGATAATAAGAAATTTTTTATTATAAATTAAATAATTAAATTCGGTTTTAATAAGTTTATAAAAATAAAATATAATAAGGTATAATTTTCTTTTTTTATTTCGTTACTTAATTTATATTTTAAAAACGTAATTTAAAGCGTTAGTGTTTAATTTAATAGGTTTTTTAAAATCGTATATAATAAATATTAATTTATTAATAATAACGGTTTTTAACTTTTTAAAAAATTTATTTACTTTATTAATTTATATAAACCGTTTATCCTTTTTTATTAATTCCGTAAAAAATGTTATAATATATTTAAATCGTTATATAATCTTCCGAAAATAATTTATTAAATTAAAAAAAGCCTATATTCCCTTTATATCAATAAATACTTTTTAATCTTTAATAGTTATGATTTTTTTAAAGTTTATTTTAATATGTTCGGAGGTAATAATATATCCAAAAAATTCCATTTTTATATATAAAATACATTTTTTTCGGGTTTTATTAATAAGTTAACGTTTTATAATATTTATAATATTTTATATATATATTTTTCGTGTTATTTTTTTAAATTTAAATAAATAAAAATATTAAAATATTTTCATAAAACATGGTTAATTATGCGTTAAAATAATGTTAATACGTTAATTAATTTAAAAGGTATAATTAAATATTTAAATAATCCGTATTTCGTTTTAAAAACTATTTTCCACTCGTTTCCGGGTTTAATTTTAATATAATAATATTTATCCTTACGGTTTAAGGTAATAAATTATTTAATTCCGTATAAACGGTTTTTTATAATAATTTCGTTTAATTATTAATAATCGATTATTAATTGTAATTTACCGTTTTTTAAATATAAACATAATCGGATATCCGGTTAATAATTTTAATCGTTAAATATATTCTTTTATTAATTTATTTTTAAGGTATTCCTATAATGTTTTAAATTTAATTTTAAATTCTTTATAAAATATTTTATCGTATTAATAGTATTACGGTAACATATTACGTATTTATAATAATATAGTTATTTCCTTTTTTAAAATGCTGTTAAAAAGTAAAATCGTTATCGGATAAATGTAATAATTTGTTTAATTTTCCTTTTATATCCTTTTTTTTAATAAAGTTTTTATCGTATTTTTATACCTGTATTTATTATTTATTAAATATTAAAATCTTTTTTTTAAGTTATTATTAATTTTTAAAAAATAAAGAAATATTATTTAGCCAATTTCTTAATTAATCGATAAATTATATTAATGTAATTATAATTTCTTAAGGATTATGTCGTATCTTTTTAAAAATTTAATATTAAAAATAACGTTTTATTTTTACTTTTTAATATATACGTTAAATTAATCGGTTTTTTATAATATCTTTTTTCGTTATATTAAAAAGCATAATTTTCGGCTTTTAATATATTATAAAAATGTTATTTTTATTTTTATAATAGTTATAACTTATTATATACTTTTAAGGTTATATAATTATTTTTAATTCTTATTTATATTATAATATGTTTATATCGTTTTTAAGCTTTTAAAATGGCTTATAAATATTATATTACGTTTTATAACTTTAATATAAACGGTTTTAGTTTTTTAAATTTTTACCGTAAATTTATGTGGTGTTATACAGGTTATCGTAACGTTTTTCCTTATTAAATTTCTTTTATATATACGGTTATTCCTTTATTATTAATTTTTTATAAAAATGTTTAAAGTTAATCTTATTAAAGGTTATCCTTTTTAATAAATGTTTATAAATATATAAATTAACGTTTAATAATTTATTTTTTTAACATCGGATTTTATATTTTTATTATTCGATCTTATTCCGGATTTTTATGGTTTTTAATATTTAATATCCTCCGGGGCAAGATATTCTTTTTAGCCATTTTTAACCATATGGTACGCGGTTGGTATAATACGTAATTCTTTTATATTATCGTTAATCGGTTTCGTTTTCTTTTTAACTATTTATTTAATTAGGTTAATAATACCGATTTTCCGTTCCTTATATTAATAATATTTATATTTTTAATAATTAACCGGGTATTTTAAAAATACGGCGTCCCAGTTTAAATTTTTTAATTAATAAATTTATCTTAATTACGAAACTATTATAAGTAAATTTTAAATTATTATTTTTTAAAGCGTTATTAAAATCGTTTAACGTAAATGTTATATATTCTTTTTAATTTATAATTTTGTCGTTTTTTAAACTAATTAATTAATTATTTTATTTTTTCTTTTTTTATAAAATAAACTTTTATAAAAGCTTTTTTTTATCGTTATTAAAGTATTCGTTTTATTATTATTAACGTTATTATTTTATTACGGCTTAAATTAATTATTTAGTTTTTAATAATTTTTATTAATAAATGTTATTATCCGAATATACGCGGCGGATTATTCCGAACGTTTTTTTACCGGTAAAAGGTTAATTTCTTTCGGGTATAAGTTTTTAATCCTTATTTTATTTAAATCCTTTATATTCTTTTTTAAAATATCTTATTTTACCGTAATTATAATATTTAATATATTGTTTATTTTTTTATATTATATTGAATGTTATAAGTCCTAATGCCGTCTTATAAAATATATTGGTAAATTTTTTAAATATATAATATCCTTTTTTTTCCTGTTATTATTTAAATTATTTATTATCGATTTTAATTATTAAAACAGCAAACTTATCGAAAATATTTAATTTATTTTATATAATAATTTTATTTTTAATTAAATCTTTAAATGTTTAAAAAAATATATCGATAAAAAACTTATTATCGATTTAATTTATGTTAATAATAATTTATTTAAATTACGCGGCGTATATATAAGCTGCTTTTTTTTATTTAAAATTTAAAAGCTATTACGTAACGGCTTAAATTTTATCCGGGTTTCCGTAATTAGTTTTTACCTTTTTTATAAAGTTTTTATATTTGTTAAAAAAACATTTAAAATAAGTTTAAATTATTAAGTTATTTTTCCGGTAAAACATAAAATAATATTAAAAGTTTTATTAACCTCCGTGGTTATTATATAACATTATTAATATAAATAAATTACGGCTATAATAAAGAAAGTTATATAAAGGTAATATTATTATAAAGTTTAAATTTAACGGGTATTATTTTTTTAAGTTATAACTATAATTGCCATTTACTCGATTCGTTCGATCCGTTTAAATAAGAAATTAATAATTTATTAAAGGTTTTAATTTAAAAAAAAAATATAATATCAGATATTGCTTAAAGTTAATAACATTATTAAATAAAAACTTATAACATATAACGGCCGGTTTATTCCTAATTATTAATTTAATTAAAAGGTTTATGTTAATAAAAATGCTAAAGGTTTTAAGTAATAAATAATCACGTTTAATAATAATAATAAAAATGCTTTAAATAATTACGTTATATTATAAATTAATAAATTTAAAAATTATTTAAAAAAAAAAGTAATAAACGTAATTATATATTATTTATTTCTTTTATTCCTAATATTAAAATATATGGTTATTATTAAATCGTTAAGATCGTATCCGAATATAATAATTTAATATCGTTAAAATTATTATCGATTTAACCGATCTTTTTTAATCGTATAGCATATATGGCTTATTTTAATATGGCTATTTTTTTCTTTAAAACTGGAGTTAGGGATCTTTTTTTATTATGTTAGCCCCACTCGGCCTAATGGCCCGACCGGTTATAATAAATAATAATAATTAAAATCGTTATTTCTTCTTTCTTTTTATTAAGTTATGCCGATTTTTATTATTATTATTATCGGTAATAAAATAAATTTTACGTTTAATTTTATTACTTTCGTTTTATAACTTATTTAATAATATTTTTAATAAATTTAATAATTTTATTACCGGTATTATAATAAAAGGTTTTTTTAATATAATTCTTTAACTTATTAACTTATAATTATCGTAAAGGAATTATATTTTTTATAAGTAATTTTTAACTTAATACGTCTTTTTATTATAATTTAAATATTTATTTTTTAACCGGTTTATAATATAATTATTTTCCCGATTTTATATATAATTAACGGTTTAATTATCGGTTCGAAAATTAAAAATAATAGTTTTATATTTAATTATAAAACTTATTAACATAATAAGTAATTATAATAATTATGTTACGCCCGGTAACGTTATTATTATTTCGGTCATTTTTAAACTATAAAATAACGCGGTTATATTATAAAATTAAATTATAATTTTTAAAGTTTTATAAATTTTTTATTTAATAATTTCACGTTTAATTATTAAAATATATAATATAATTTTTTAATAAAATAAGCCGTTATTTATATATTTCCCCGATTATAAAATATTAATTAAATATTAAATAAATAAATTTATAATAAATAAATTAAAGTTTATTTATTATAATAAGTATTACGGTTAATAAATAATATTTATTAAAACGTATAATATAATTTTTAACGTTACGGAAATTACCGTTTATTAATAACGTTATTTTATTAAATTATAAATAATATAATATTATAACGTTTATTAAACGATTTTAAATTTTTTTAAGTTTAAATATTATAACCGGTCGGGCGATTAGGCCGAGTGGGGCTAACATAATAAAGAAAAATCCCTAACTTAAGTTTTATAAAAAAAAAACAGCCACATTAAAATAAGCCATACGCGTTATATAATTAAAAAGGATCGGTTAAATCGATAATAATTTTAATAATATTAAATTATTATACTTAAATACGATCTTAACGATTTAATAATAACCATATATTTTAATATTAAAAATAAAAGATATAAATAATATATAACTATGTTTATTACCTTTTTTTTAAATAATTTTTAAACTTATTAGCTTATAATATAATTTAATTATTTAAAACGCTTTTTGTTTTATTATTATTAAACGTAATTATTTATTATTTAAAACTCTTAACATTCCTGCTAACATAAACCCCTCGACTGGATTAATAGTTAGGAATAAACCAGCCGTTATATTAAAAAATACGGTTTTATTTATTTAAATTTAATATTATTAAACCGTTCAGTTTATATTTTTAATATTTTAAAAAATTAAATAATTTTAATATAATAATTTATTTTATTATTTACTTTATTAATAATTACCGGACGGTATAAATTAATTATACCGTTTAAAAATATTTAACATTATTATTATTATTATGTATTATAACGGCTGGTTTATTCCTAACTATTAGTCCAGTCGAAAGGTTTATATTAATAAAAGTATTAAAGTTTTAAGCAATAAATAATCACGTTTAATAATAATAAAAAAAAAGATGCTTTAAGTAATTAAGTTATATTATAAGCTAATAAGCTTAAAAATTATTTAAAAAAAAGGTAATAAATATAGCTATATATTATTTATATTTTTTATTCCTGATATTAAAATATGATATTAAATATTAAATCGTTAAAATAGCTAAGTTATCCAAGCTATTTAAAATCATTAGGATAGCTGGGTTATCCAGGTTATCCTTTTTATCACGTGACCCAAATATGGCTTATTTTATCGTATATGTCCCTTCCAGTGCCATGGTTAGGGATTATTTGTGCCAATCCTATTTGGGCCCAATGACCTAGCCAGGTTATAACATGTATTAACTTATTAAAAACCGGTAAAAGTATTTTTTTAATCGGTGCCGTTACCGTTATTACCGGCGCCGGCATTACCGGTAACCGCGTTTCGGGTTAATCTTTATTATTTAAAAATTTTAAAATTTTATTAACGTTAATTATTAACGCGTTTAACCGTATAATATTATTAATAATAATTTTAATTATATTATTTTAAATATTTATAAAAATTTCCGAATTTTTAATTTAATTCCCCGAGCTATTATTTTTTTATAATATTATAACGTTATAATTAAATAAGTAATTATTTTAACTATAAATTACGATCGGTATTTTTATTAATTATAAATAATTATTATTTTAATTATTAATATATATTTATTAATAAAATTTTAAAACATTAAATAATTATATTATAATAATAAATATTAAATATTTATAAAAAGTTTTAATATATTAAAGTTTAAAATAAGTTTATTTAATACGGTATTATTATATTATTTATATAATATTATAATAATTTTATTAACTTTATTAAAAGCGGTATAAAGTAATAAAGCTTTTTAATATTAATAAAGTAATCACCTTTTTATAAGGCATTATAAAAGGGCGCCTGGGCCAAGTTTAAAAAAAGGTGGGTCCTAACCCCTATTTACCCCTAATCATTTAAAATATAACCAAAATAAAGTTACTACTAGATAAATACCTGGGCACTATGGGTAGAAGTCGAATGCTTGTGGAACCCTACCCTTTCAGACATAATGGCTATCGTTATAGCAACCGTAATCACTTCTGTTCTACCTTAACCATGACATACTGTCTTGGTAAACCGCCTAAAATTAAATGGCTAATTGTTATTGCTTTCGTCCTGGACATAAATCATAAATTGACGGCTAAGAAAACTACCGTGGATAATGTTGGTCGTAACGAGCGAATAAAGTTAACTACATGTAAACTGAATGAAGAAGTGCGTATTCCTCTCCCCACCTCGGGGGGAATTTTCAGCCTTAATCAGACTCGGTGTCCTCTTTCTTCTCCTTAACCTTCTTCTCCGACTTCCCCGACTTCCCAGACGACTTGCTCTTCTTGCTGCCCTTCTTCGATCCCTGGCTGCCTTTGGCCTTTTCCTTCTTTTTCTTCCTACTCTTCTTTTCCTTGTCGGACTCATCAGAGTCGTCCGAGCCACTCTCTGATCCTGACTCACTGCTGCTGTCTGACGATGATGAAGACGAAGATGACGACGACGACGACGATGACGATGAGATTCCTGGGGCATCCTTTGCAAATCCTGGGAACGCGAGCTCGGGTGAGGGTGCCCAGTTCATAGCCCGCACATACTCGCGTTTTGCCACCTTCTCTTCGTCTGCCCCATGTGTCGCTAGCAGGTACTCGTTGAACTGGATGGAGGCATTGGCCACAATGGCGAAAAGCCTCTTGGTGATTAGTAGCTCCGGGGTCTTGCCGTTCTTCCTCTTGGAACTGAATTCGGATAGACACAGGACGGTTTGAAATGCATTTCGAATCTGCCGTCCATTCCACCCCACTTTGGTCCAATTATCCTTTGACCACTTCATGATCTTCTTCTTGTCGGCTTCATTGCATAAAAATGGAAGGAATCCTTTCTTCTCGCGGGTAGTGTTTATCTCTTCTATCCGCTCGAAGTTCATCTTGAAGATCTTATGTGTTTGCTTCTGGTTGAGCTTGGGGTAATATAGGGTCAAATGTAAGCGGGACCGGAATGCGTCGTCGAGGGCCCCCACCCGATTCGTAGTCAGGAACAGAATACCAGGGTAGTATTCGAGGATCCGCAAAAATACTAGGCGCATATCAGTGATAGATCTAAAGAGACAATGCGGAGAAATCTTGTCAGTATTGCAGCGTACCTGAAACTAGTCCATTCCTCAGAATATCTTTTTGCTACACAAGGTCAGCTTTACAAAACATCCCCCAGTGACTGAGAATCGGAACGCACGTCACGTTTAGCAAGGAACACATCTGCCTCGTCTAGTAAAAGCACACACCCCCATCTATGTGCTAGCTTGAAGTGCCTGTCCATATTTTTCTCCACGAGCTCTGGTGTATGACCGATATCGCCTATTTTTCCAAGGCGGTTAAGTATACAATCTTACTCTAGCAGTTGATATCACGGGGTTGAACCTACCACAGGTTATAGAATACAGTGGCTTCTTCGTATAGTTAGCGACGCATTCTGTGATCAAATTAGCGACTGCCCGTTTTTGGGTTAACTGGCACACTCACCCGCCGTAGAAGTCTTGCCTACTCCTGGAACGCCATGCAGAAGGATTATACATCCTCTCCCTTGACAGTCTATCAGAGAAGGAAATAGAGATACCGGGTAATTCCGATAACTTACCCTTGCCCTGGACTAGATCCATTCCAACTTCCCCCTCTTTGTCAGCTTTAATCCCTTGTGTATGATTCTCGACCATTGCCTGCACAATTTCTCGGTGCCCTCGGGGCAGAACCAGCTTATCCCACCCATCGACCTGCTGAATGGGCTTGAGTTGTCGGATGTGGAGAGGAACTGTTGTAGATAGTTGTCTTAGTAACCCACCATTATGCCGAAACTTTGAAATGAGAACTTGCACCTACACCATCTCCTGGTTCTGAGGTCGAAGCCGGGTATCTCTCCAGGAAGTATTCTGATGAGGTCTTTGGCCTCCATAAGCTTTATGAACTGATCATGTTCTCCTTCCCTTCTAAGCCCCTCGCTCTTGTACTTTCCCAATACGAGTCTGATATCTCGCCAGGCATCGGCCTTTCTACGGGACTGAACCTCCAAATATGGATACGTCATGCATCCCCAGCACCACCTGTGATTGCATACCGCGTTCATGAAGATATCTCGGGCTTCTAAATTGGTCTCATCATGATCTACCATTTTTAAATAATCGAAAGAATAGAATGTTGGTTTCCGCATGGTCCCGTAATATGGCGTGTCGAAAGCTTCTTTGAAATCCACAATGACGGGGCCGTTAATCTAAAGTTGCCATGTGAGATAGGTTAAATTAGTTGTGCGGATGATACCTCATTGAACGTACCTCCTGCCGACCTGGACCAACCGTCAGCCCTTCATGTTGCATATAAGAGATAGTTATGGCATCCAGGAAAACTTTGCCCCGATCATAGAGCTGGACATCCAACTCGTAACATGCGGGATATGCTGGGAGACTCCGAATTTCTGCTTGCCCCTCAAAAGGTTTGAACCCGAGGGCCTCGGAGACCACGTCGAATTCAACTCCGTTGTAGTCAATATAGTAGCAATACACATACAACGCTGTGTATCCGTAGGTCATTGTCAGGAAGTTTTTCGGATGTGCTGGCGAGCTTTTGACCGCGGGCTTTAGCTTCCGGCGAGTATTATTAGATGCGATGGGTTCAGTTCGATCATCCACGTTCTTTGCTGCGAAGTTTTCTGGGCCAAATATCCACGTCTTCGGCATCCCCCCCGATGAAGCCACCACCCGGTAGGCCTGTGTATTATATCTTAGGGCATTGACTCGAAGACGTGCCTTAAGGCTGCGACTTGGGCAGACTATAGTGTCCCCGGTATCAAACAGCATCCAGAGGTTTTCGAATGATATGTGCTTCTCCTTTCCCTGGCGCAGACGTTCATAGAGTTGGATCTGATTGGCTAAATATTTGTGAACGAAATCGATCAAGACTTGGAAGTGAGGGAGAGCCGCTTCCTGATCGAAAGCCTCAGTTTTATCATCCTCATCATGGCCCTTAGGTTGCAATGGAAGAGCCTCGTCGGTGTTTGTTGTCTCATTGAATGACCTCTTTGTGGTCGCCTGAGGTTTATCAGCGCTACTGGCAGACACCCTTCTATGCATTCACGACGTTAACAATCGTATCCAAGCACGGAGAGATAGAACTCACCCATATATACGCTCGAGTTTCTCGAGCTGCCTCCTGATAAGATGGTGAATTCTCATGAAGGATCGGAACGGTTTCCCGAAACCGATCATGCGACTACGGGTAGCTCCTAAATCATTGAAATGATGTTTCTCAAGGAATGCAGAGATTGCGTCGGAGAAAACGCCAAAAGTAATAACCTCAATGTTGTTCGGGCTCGGTGGCTCTGGATCTGGTCCTTCCTGTGGCTTGGCGCCGTCAGGTGGAACCTTGTGGTAAAGGACACGGATGAGGTGCTGCCTGTCATGACCGCACATAAAGGTTCCCGCCTTGGTTTGACCCGCCTTGGTTTGATCCTTGTGTACCTTCTTATACCATCCTTGACTATTCATGTAACTCGTGGCATCAAAAAACTTTACAGAAATATCGATTGGTACCTTATTGGCTTCGGAGTCCACCCCGAAGATCTTGGGATCATCTTGGTAATCACGCTGATCCGGGTTCTTCTCCGAGTTCTTTTCTGGTAAAGTGGTATCTGGGATGTCAGGTTTCACCTTTTCAATCTGGTCTTCGATGCCTTTGACCTTTCCTGAGTTCTTGTCTGGTAAATTCGTCGTATCCACGACGTTTCGAGTGTCAGATTCCAGATTTTTCATCCGGTCCTCAATGCCTTTGAGGTAGTCGACGAGCCCTTTCACAAGATTCGAGCCCTGCTTTTTTCTGACCCTCTTCGCCCTCGAATTCCGTCTGGGCTTTCGGAGACGACTTTGTGTGGGGGCATATATCGCAACTCCCTTAGTTTCGGCCAGCTTCACTTGACCCACGGAACTATCATCTGAATTCGAGTAAGAATAGATCGGCCGACTTTAAAGTATGTTTCTTCTCTCCTCACCTTCGACTTTTCCTGCTACGTCTTGCTGGTCATCTTCGTCTTTGTCTCCTACGGCTTTTGTGGACTTGGTGGATTCAATGCTTTCTCTAGTCGTCTCCTTGCTGCGACTAGGAGTAGCGCTGTCTTCAGGGGCCGCTGATTCTGGAATAACCTCGAGGTTTTCAACGAGCGGGGATTCTTTTGGGCCACTCTGGCTGTCCTCGTTATACGAAGACCGGGAGCCTAAAGGTGTGAGTGTTAGTAAACTCTTATATTCTTTCTAATGGGGCCATAGAATATACCTTCGGCCAGTTCCGTGGCATTCATTTCCTGAGATGTTCCATGAAGGCGCTGGACCCAATGCCAATTATGAGAGGAAACAACAAGAAACCTTTGGTGCAAAGTAGAGAACAGGATCAATGAACCAAACTCACGAAAGAGTGGACATCTTTTGGAGAGCGATTACCCCTCTCATAACCCTATAGTCTTTGAAATCTACATGTAGGACCTCGGCCAATCATTCAATGTAAACATTAGTGGGGATTGGAAAAGGCCGTCACAACTCTTGGGTATGTACCTACCTATCGTATGTAGAGCTCTCTGTCCCTCTGTGGAAATAACGAGGGCGCGGGCACAACACATTTTCGGGGGTAGTATCGTTACCCCTAGTGGGGTGCCTTGCCCAATTATATCACGTTGCTAGCCAATGACCTGAGTGTATAGGATGCAGGGTGTGAAACGTACATATAACATAACCACGGTACCCAGAGGCTAACGCGGAGTCTCTCTCAATGCGGAAAGCTTGGGAAGAGAAATGCAATACACGTATTGCTACAAAATCTCTTCCCTAGAAAGGTTAGGATACCATATAAATGTAGGCTTGGCGTTGTGTCCGGCGGATGGCATTGGACATGAAAGCAAGCTACCCTACTTCGCCCCCTAATAATACCCGCTTAATTCCATGATCTTAGGCATTCTTAAGACTGGAGGGTGGGAAATTTAGGCCCCGACGTTACGAAGGGGATAGTGGATTCTGATAACTTTCTCTTCTCCTGAGCAGAGATGTAAGGAATTAGCCGGCCTTCCTACTCACTCGCAAGGTTTCAGTAATTTCACTTGGAGGGAGATTCTGTTTGAAATGAAGACATAAGCACAATGGATACTCCTAGCCCTATCGTTTTGCGTCAAAGAGTCCTTACCAATTCTGCAGCTGAGTTTGTCGAAAGGCGAGCAGATCTGGAAGCCCTACTCCAGGTCAGGAGTTCTTCTCAGAACATTAGGCCTTTGCAGGACAGTGTAGAATTTGTGACAGAGATGGATAGATTTGCCTATAAGGGGGAGGTCTTTGAGTAGGTCCCTATCTACCAATAATCATATTTTAAATAGGGATTAGCTGACTAGTTTCAAAATTCCCAGTCATGAGAGATGCTACGAACAGTCTAGAAAAAGCATAGCACAGTTCCGTCAAACACTGCGAAGGTTTGTTGATACCCTGAAAAGAAGGAAGGTAGATTCTCAACTCGAAATATCGATTGAAAATCCCGATGCCTTCACCATAAACGACATACTCGGGATCATAAATAAGCTAGGAGAGGGCCAGGGGGACGATTCCAAGACTGGCTCGTGCAAGAGTTTCATTCGAAGATGCTATCGGAGAGTGGAAGACAACAGAGATGTCATCGAAGCTATCCTCGCTATGCTCCCAAGCGACATCTATGGCTCCGTGATATCTGGAGGGTTCTCGTTGATCATGGCTGTAAGATCCCCCGTAGGCTTTAGCGAGCGTGCTATCCATGGCTTACGTGTCTCGTTCCCTCTTTTGAACAGGCTGTAGAGGATCATGCCGAGCAACGAGAACAGATCCACAGCTTCTTATCCGAGATCCCAGAGAAGCTCGAGACGATTCAGCGCCTATCGGACATTCATCACGCCTCCCCTCAGCTACACTTGCGCGTAGATGCTGTTATGGTTGCCATTTTCGTTGCGCTGACCAGCATCATAGATCAACTCACAAGCTCCTGGAAAAGTAGGTAACCTATAGAGCCCCCTTACCCATATGATCCCCAAGAAAAGACTCAGCTGACACCTTACAGCAAGGCTAGCTGAAAAGACAGAAAGATTCAAGAGAGGTATTAGTTCCTTGATACACTCTAAGTCAAACCGCCGGAAGAAAAAGGCAGCAGATGGAGGTATCGCAGCCGAACGAGGTGACGATACCGACCACGAACAGAACACAAGCGTGCCTGATGCTCTAGCAGAGCTACAGAGTCGAATGCAGGAGTTCCAGACGGAGGTGGATGTGTGTGCTCAGGAAAGGTTGGGTAGGATAGAATTATGCATCAGCGACGTGAAACGTGCTTTGGCTTTACAGAAGGAACAGTATGAACGTAAGCGGACTAAGTCACTGAACCATGAGGTATTATCGCTAACCTAAGTCGACTTGGAATAGGTACCATGGAATTATTCGCTGCTGCCCAAGTTACAGACGAAACCGTGCAAGCAGTCGGTCCCCAAGTGCTGGCTATCCAAGATGCCTTATACCGGCTGTGTACTAGCAACCCGAATTTCAATGCCAAAACTGGAGAAGGTTGGTTTTACTGTCATCGAGCCACCCTCCCCCCACCTGGGGCTGTCTTGAAGACCTGTTCGCTAATGAACTGGTCGCATAGTCGATATAGAGGAGGTCTTGCTTCGGAAGGGAGAGAAGGAAACCGTATCTGTTCATTCTCGGCAAAAGAGCAATACAAAGATCGCAAATAGGTGGTGTAAGCGGCTGGAAGGCATTTGCTATGACCCCGAGGTGGATATGAAGGACTGCCTCGAGCATATCGAACAGCTCGAACCGGACGAGAAAAACATTGCCCAGTTTATCCTGAACTCGGATCAGTTCAAGGCCTGGCTTGAGGAGGGACGATCAAAAACGATCGAGATCAACCTTCAAACCCCGCCTTCCTCCCTCTGCAACCCGCTCTCCTTCGACAGTGCATTGTTCGTGGCGACAGTCCAGAGCGCCAACCAATTTCCCGTGCTGGCTTTCTTCGCTATGCACAGAAACAATGAGTCTCCTTCAGAGAGCAGGTCAGGCCCAACTGCGCTGGTAAAGAGCCTCAATGGCCAGCTTCTTCAGTTCATCGCTGCACATAGACCCTCAGTGGATGTTTCCTCACTAGGAAAGGAGTTCCTTTCTCAAGCGAGGTCGAGTCTCAAAGATGGTCTCCGATTGCTATCGGCGCTGATCTTGTCCCTTCCGAAGGATGATATGGTCTTCTTCGTCATCGATTCTCTCTCGCGGCTTTCGGGACGCGAGGGGGATGCCGATAAAGTGTTCAAGAAGCTACATCGCATCATCCAGAAGAGGGAGGACCTCGTGATAAAGTTGATGGTGACCGATACTCTTGCTGGATCATATGTCAAGAGCATGGCGGATGAGTCCTTTTATGTTCGGGATTTGGTTGCTGGCTTCGGTGCTATTGACATGGCAGAAAGCCAGGACGAGCTGTCGAGGCAGGTGAAGCGTAGTCGGGGTGGGAAAAGGGATGATATGCCGACTGAGCATCCTAGGGGTAGTCCCAACCGGGAGGACGATGATGATTCAGATTAGATTCTTCTAAATACAAATTTCACAGGTGCGTATCACATTCTAATGTGACCACCTACATTCAGTTCTGCCCAAAAGTCCAAACCTATAGAGGCCATTAACGTACAGCGTTTGTTGCGATCCTACCTCCCTTTCGGCCGAGGAGTGAGATGCCGCAACCCGCAACCCCTTTTCCGCGATGGGCTTAGCTCCGCCGGTTCCCCTCCGACCGGTGGAGTGGGCAGCCGGCCTAAGTGGGTCAAACGTAATAGCAACTGGATATAGACTTGCCGAATAACCCCGCGGGGGGTCTTCTCCCCCGCCATAGGGGAGGCACCATCGCTATTCTCCCCATGTCTAACCCCTTGACGTAAGGGCCTAGAAATATGTTGCCTTAATTGACTGCAATCCGACTGGACCTAGGTCAAAGTAAATTCTGTGAGCTGAAATTGTCAATTTGCCGATCAGATCTATCTGCACCAATATTAACCTATCGGCCGCTGAGCTATCCTGCGCTATAAACCCCCCGCCCCCACCCCTTCGCTCCCCCCTTTTCCGTCCGCTCTGCTACCACTCGACAAACAACCACATCCATACCCGTGGACTCCTCCGGGAACGACCTCCTTACATTGCTGGTGATCCCAGTTCATTTACAACATAGTGTCGAAAGCTGAAGCAAATAAAAAAGAAAATGCCGCTCGCTGTCTCCGACTCGGTCTTCCCGCCGCCCTCGCGCGAGCTGGCCAAGTTCCCCAGTCGCCGCAGCGTTGTCCACAGCACCCGGGGCATCGTCGCGTGCACGCAGCCGCTGGCGGCCAAGTGCGGTATCGAGGTGCTGGAGGCGGGCGGGAACTGCGTCGTAAGTTCTCCCTCCCCCCGATGCTGTGATACAGTTTGCTTACAAAGGGCATAGGATGCGGCTGTGGCAGTGGGTAAGTCACAAGTCCAATCCCGTCCCGGGCGATGCCCCGGCCTGGAAACGGCAGTTTATTTCGTACAGGTTTAGACTGACGAGAAGAACAAACGCGCCGGCGCGTTTGGTCGTCTTGCAATGAACAGCCGCGGGCCTGAACATGACGGAGCCTTGCAGCACGGGCATCGGCGGGGACATGTTCTGCCTGTACTACGAAGCGAAGACGGGGAAAGTGTCGGCGCTGAACGGGTCCGGGCGGGCGGGCGCGGCGTGCACGCTGGAGACGGTGCGCGCGTCCCTCGGCCTCGACCCGCAAGGCGCCGACGGCAAGATCCCCATGGCTAGCGTTCACGCCGTCTCCGTCCCCGGCGCCGCTGCCGGCTGGTGCGATGCCGTTGAGCGCTTTGGTAGTGGCAAGCTCGGCCTCGATCGGATCCTCGCCCCTGCTGCCGAGCTTGGCGAGAAGGGGTTTCCTGTCTCTGAACTTACTGCGCACTACGTGAGTTTATTTTTGTCACCCCCTCCCCCTCCCTCAACCTTACCTTCGTGTTTGGACGAATTTGGCTGATCTGCGCGCGCGCGACGCGGTCTAGTGGAATTCTTCGGAGCGGCAGATCCGCGAGGCGTCGCCGAACGGGGCGGAGATGCTGAAGAAGGACGCGTCGGCGGAGGGCGGGGTGCGGGCGCCGCGGGCGGGGGAGATCATGCGGAACCCGGATCTGGCGCGGACGTTCCGGACGCTCGGGGCGGAGGGCAAGAAGGGGTTCTACACGGGGCGGGTGGCGGAGGAGCTAGTGCGCGTGGTGCGCGACCTCGGCGGCCACCTCGACCTCGACGACCTCCGCCATCACCTGGAGGCGGGCAGCGAGCCCGTCGACCCCATCAGCCTCAAGCTCCGGGGCCTCGGGGCCGCGGAGGCGGTGCGGGGTAGTGCGGTCAGGGGAGACAGCAAGGACAGCGACGCCGACGTCGGTCTCGAGCTCTGGGAGCACCCGCCGAACGGACAGGGCATCGTGGCGCTTATGGCGCTGGGGATCGTGCAGGAGCTCGAGAAGGCGGGGAAGATCCCGCGGTTCGGACCCGCGGACTTCAATACGGCACCGTACCTGCACGCGATCGTCGAGGCGCTGCGCCTCGCGTTCGCCGACGCCGCGTGGTTCGTCACCGACCCCAACGTCGTCCAGGTGCCGACGGCGTCGCTGGTATCGGAGGCGTACCTCGCGGAGCGCGCGAAGCTGTTCGACCCCGCCCGCGCGGCCGCGGGCGAGGGCGGGTCCGGGATCCCGGCCCACGGATCCCCCGCCCTGCAGAGTAGCGATACAGTGTACTTCGCGGTGTCGGACGCGGAGGGCAACGCCGTCAGCTTCATTAACAGCAACTACGGCGGCTTCGGGACGTGCATCGTACCCAAGGGTTGCGGGTTCACGCTGCAGAACCGCGCGGCCAACTTCTCGCTGGACCGGACCCACCCGAACGTGCTGGCGCCGCGCAAGCGGCCCTACCACACCATCATCCCCGCGGCGGTGACGGCGTTCGGGCTCGACGGCGCGGGCTCCTCGACCCTGCATAGTGTCTTCGGCGTCATGGGCGGCTTCATGCAGCCGCAGGGTCACGTGCAGGTTTTGCTCGGCCAGGTGGTGGGCGGGCTGTCGCCGCAGCAGGCGCTCGACGCGCCGCGCGTGTGCATCGGCAACGGCATGCCGGCTGAGGGCAAGGGCGACGCCCGCGACGACAAGAAGGAGATTTTTGATCTTACGGTGTATTGCGAGCAAGGGCTACCGGGGGAGACGGTCGAGGGCCTCCGCGCGCTCGGGCACAAGGTCGAGGTTGTTAGTGGCTGGCGCAGGGACCTGTTCGGTCGCGGCCAGATCATCCGGCGCACCGTCGACCCCGTCGAGAAGATCGGCGTCTGGTCTGCCGGTAGTGATATGCGGGGCGATGGCGCGGCGTATCCATTGTGAAATGGTTGCGGGGTTGGGTTTGTTTGTAACAGAGTAAGATGTTTTTTTTTTTTTTGGATTAGATGTACACCTAGCAGCATACTTGCGAAGAGAGACCCTTTCTAAATATTACTGATCACTTATATAAACGGGAATGTTACCGTGTGGTACCTTCTTGAGTCGGGAATTGTTAGGTCTTTTTCTATTGTCATAAATAGCCGGCTATGGCAGTTTGCTGCCTGCATTTCCAAGTCATGACCATGACAGTAATAATAATATACACAACGCTGGAGTATCGGACCATTTAGTCCTACTGAGTCCGTACCGTCATCGTATAAGCATATACACAGCGGGTTTCCTTCCCATACTAACTCAGATCCAGCTGTTTTCTTTTTTTCTTTTTGTCTCTCCTTTCCCTCCTTTCCCCTTATTTTCCCCTCTACTTGGACTCGCCCTCATTCGGCGCCTCGAGCGGTGCGAGGACGCCCTTCTCCTCGAGGGTCTTGGCAAGGCTGCCGTCCTGGTGCATGGAGACGAGGATATCGCAACCGCCGACGAACTCGCGGTCGAGGTAGAGCTGGGGGATGGTGGGCCAGTCGGAGAACTCCTTGATGCCCTGGCGCAGGTCGGGGTCCTCGAGGACGTTGAAGGCGGCGAACTTGGCCGGGTCGACGCCCTGCAGGCCGAGAATCTGAATGCTGGCCCGCGAGAACCCGCACTGCGGCGACTCGGGCGTGCCCTTCATGAAGAGAACCACGGGCGCGGAGGCCACGGCCTTCTCGATGGCCTGCCGCGTCTGGTCCGAGAGAAGTCGCCGCTGGAAGGAACTGAGGAGGGGAGATGGCCGGGCGAGGGGCTTCGTGTGCCGTGTTAGGGGAGTCCTGGTGGCCACCTGCCGAAAGGTCTGTGGTATATATCGGGTTAGTATTTTTATTTTTTATTTTATTTTTTAATCTTTTTTATATTTGTTTCTGTTCGATATCGACGTATCTACCTATAGCTAACTAGGTAAGGGTTGGGAACGACGTACAGCACTTAATGTCCTTGTTGAGAACATAATGTGTGATGTGTGATGGTCCCAGTGAGAAATATTCTGCTTCTGCTGGCACGATAACGATGACCAGTGTGAGTTAGGTACTAAAGCTACTATGTAAGGTCCGCGGGTAAGGTCCACGGGGAAGGTATGGAAGGCAAGTTGAGGATGTTGTAGGAGAAAAGTGATTTTTAATGGGCCGAAGCGGAATGGCGAATTGGCGAATGGACGAATGGGCCGATGATGTAAGTTCTTGTAGGTGATGTTTAGTGGCATTTAGTGGGCCCGTAAGGCCTGATGAGTGTGTAATGGGGGGGTCAAAGGGCGCTATAGCTGCCCGCCACAAGTGGCTCACGACTTTCTTCTATCCAATCAGCATTCGAGCGCATTCCTCAGAATACCCCGCCAATTTACCAGACGCCCACCTAGCAAGCCAGCAGCGATGACGATGACTAATGATTTCCATGTCGACAACAAATAAATAATCATGTGATAAAGGAGTCGCAGTACTATCAAGTATATGGACGATTATTAAATACTAAGATCAGTAGGGACTGAAAGAAACACCGAGGACGAGGATAAAATCCAACTATGGCCACAGACCTCGCCCCTCCTATATCAGAGCTGACGGCCTCCCTCAATGATGGGAAGAAGCATCTCCTACTTGCCGCCTCAGGCTCGGTAGCAACGGTGAGTACCCCTACAACCCGTCCCATGAAGCATTTGTATCCCGCTAACACCTTATAACAGTGCGTGATACACCTGACCTGGTCTATGTATTTTGCAGGCATGGGATCAAAAATTGACAAATGATATGGTATCCAGTATCAAGATCCCCAACATCATCCAGGCCCTCTCTAAGCACAGCAACTTGTCTATCCGGGTTCTGCTTACCCCGAGCGCGGCCCGCTTCCTCGCAGGCCAAGCCGAAGAACAGCCCTCCGTCACCTCCATCGCCGCCATGCCCAACGTCGACGACGTCTACGGCGATTCCGACGAGTGGCGGGAGCCCTGGGTCCGCGGGAATGCTATCCTGCATATCGAGCTGCGACGGTGAGTTCGGCCTTTTTCTGTTGCCTTTTCTTTACTCTGCTTTCGACTTTTTTGTCTTTACCCCCTTTTTTTTATCCGTCGCGGAAAGAATAGCATGGGCGTGAACGTAGAGACCTGACGAGCAAGGGGGGATTGAAAACCCCCCGCACACATATACGCAGATGGGCCGACATCCTCGTGATCGCGCCGCTGGGCGCCAATACACTGGCCAAGATCGTCGGCGGCATGGCCGACGGCATCCTGACGAGCGTCGTGCGGGCGTGGGACGCGCGCGGCGAGCTCGACTCCGACGTCCTTGCCCTCCGCGGCGACGTCGCCACCGCTGGTGACGGTGTCTCTGTCCCCGGAGAGGCGGCTGGTGGTAGTGGTGCCAGACCTAGGAGGACGAGGAAGAAGCGCATCGTTGTTGCGCCCGCCATGAACGTCGCTATGTGGAGGCATCCGGTGAGTTGCTGTCTTTTCGCCCCCTTCCCCTTTTTTTAATGGTGGGGTATCCCATATACGCCCCCGATAATGACCGAAAGTTGAACACAGTCAATACTAAACACCTCAACAGATCACGGCGAAGCAAATCCGCGTCCTGGAGGAAGAATGGGGCGTGGGCAACAAAGGCGGCAGGAGCAAGGCTAAGGCCAAGGGCAGAGGCAATGACAACAGCCAGGGCAACACGACGAGGCCGTCCCGACAAGAACCGGAGATCCAACCGGATCACCCCCGCCGCCAAGACTATGACGCCTACATCGAGGAGGAGGATGAAGAAGTAGACGACGATGACGATGACGACGAGACCGGCGACGGCTGGTTCGAGGTCCTGCAGCCGCAGAGCAAAGTCCTGGCCTGCGGCGACCGCGGTGACGGTAAGTCAGAACGAGCTCAGCTCCATACTGCACTACACTTACACTTACACTTACACTGTACTCTCCTACATCTACACATTCCTACGCGCCTCAGTCTATACACAGGTGAAATCACGAAAAGCTGACGGTTTTCCATCCGCACCCGTGCTTGTAGGCGGTATGTGCGAATGGACTGAGATCGTGCGTGTGATCGAGGACCGGATGGGGCTCGATTAATTGAGTGATTGATGAGGTCTTTTTCTGGTCGGGGGCTTTGTTTAATAGGTGACTGCGGGGTGTGGTTTATTACATCTCGTCGGTATGTGTGTAGATATTGGTAGCCGCAGGACATGTGGACGGTCGGTCGCCGGCAGAGATGGGAGGCGATGGCGGTTGGTTGATGAGAGGTGGTTGGTGAGCGAGGCCTACATGGCTAGGTCTGCCTGGTTACCAGTTACGTGTACAGCACAAGACGGACATAAATATCGAATATATGACCAGTCCGTGTAATATTTCCAGCCATAACACAGCGTCTACTCGATTCTCATTCAAGACGGTACCCGCTGCGCTTGCAGGTCTACGCTTAAAGCACATCTACTCAGCAAAACAAACAAGGCACAAGCGGCATAATTCACCATCATCACGTAAGAAAGAAAAAAACCCCTTCTTGGAACGATTCATTGATTATTGCTTGACTGATTGATAAGTCCCAAACCCACCCCATCCATGCGTCCGGGGGTTCGAAACTATCCCCCGACTCGACCCCTTGAAGCGGAATGTTGTATACGTGGTGTGGACCGCCTACCCCCCCTCTCCCTCCCTCTTTTTAACTTCTCCCTGCCGCTCTGCCAATGACCTCGTCTTCCCAATCCCTTTTTTGCTTTTCTTTCCACCCTTCCATTGGATCTTAGTCGTACATTGAAAAAATAGAAACCATCTAGTTCCCCCTCATATAAAGCGGCGCAGTCGCTGTTGCAGGACAATACAAGTGGTGCAAGTGTCGTAGGCCCTAGCCAGTAGATACGGACACGTCCGCAACATATCCATTACTGGCGCGACAATAGTAGAAGCGATAAATGATGAACAGCCATATTCTACGCTGGGTTATGTCTTAAAAAACCTCCTATACGATAAGGTAATCGCGAGATGCGAGCCAGCCAGCCACCCAGCCAGCCAATTGTTATAGCTGGGACGTGTTTGTATGATATCCGACACTTTTTAAGAACCTAGCTCCCACACACCTCCGCGGCGATGAGCGAAAATAGGGGGTTTTCTCGGACAATTCGAGAAAAAACAAAAAAGCGGTATAATAAGGTCGATCCTGCCGTATTGGAAATCTCCGTACCGTACATATGGAAACAGATACCGCGGATGTGGAAAGTTGAAACCTTCACCGCGCGTGTATGGTGTGTTGTGGTGCGTCATCTGATCTGAACAAATTACCAAAAAGAAAAAAAAAAGACACTCGCAATGCCATGCCGCCCCGTGCCTGTGTGCCATGCAATGTTGTTTTTGAACGTACATCTGTCTAGTTCTTCAATGAAGCCGGCCGTGAGTGAGTGGTTCTCAAACCGAGGAGATAGATAGTAAAGAGACAAGGGGTAAAATAAATCCGAAAGTACAAAAAGGACGTTATAGATGAGCGCGATACAAGGCGACATTTCCCAACAATATTCGCCGACAATTATGCAATTCATCATCCGTTGACAGTGGCTATAGTATGCCAGATCGATCCGTAGATGGCATCGAAGATTCGATGCCTAGCAAGACAATAGTTCCTCATCGGAAAGATGGCCCGAAGACAGATTGAGTACAAGTTCCTCGACGTGGCTTGGTGCGAAAAGCTAAGCTTCTGGCAAGGGCGAAGGATAGCTTAAGCCTTCTGTGAGCTAAAAGGTGAACACCAAAAGACCAGAGACTGTGCACTAAGGAGATTGATGTTGTAGTGTATCACCACAACCATACAGTCAGGCAGCCTAATAATTAGCCGTGACCAGGTCTGCAGGGTCATGGCGAAAGGTACACTTGTCGCCCTTGGTGCACTGGTTCTTGGCCCAAAACGTGCAGGGCTTCGTGCCGATGAGGCTGCGGTTGATGGCACGACCATCTCTGTCAGCGCCGCGGTTGTTACCGTGCGGCCGGCTGCCATTATTGTTAGCACGACGGTCCCGGTCCCGTCGGCCGTTCGCGTCATTGCTGTCATTTTGTTGTCGCTCCTGCCCGTACGAGGTTTGATTCTCAGCTTGCCCTTGCCCTTGGCTCTGGTTCTGACCTTGCTGTCCCTGGTTTTGTTGCTGTTGGTAGTATGCGGCCCACTGAGCGGCGTTGGCGTCGGCATTGTAATCAGATGAGGTCGTTTGCTGCTGTTGTTGCTGGTAGGCGGCGTTAGGTTGCTGCATCTGTGCGAAGTAGGCCATCCATGCCGCGGCATTTGCTGCAGCGTTCGCGTCGGTGGGAGCTTGGGCTTGAGGCTGGGGTTGAGTCTGGGTAGGCTGTGCCGTCTGGCTTAGTGTTCGCAGCAGGGCCTGAATATCAGTCGTTCCAGATGCCTGGGGTTGCACAGTCGGTTGTTGTTGCTGGCTAGGCACGCTCAACTGAGGTGATTGGGTTGCTTGGATTGCTTGCACCTGCTGCAGTAGAGATGTGATATCCATAGTCGCGCTTTGCTGCGGCTGTGGCTGCGGCTGCGGTTGCGGAGCTTGCTGAGCGGCTGTTAGGTTTGTAGGATACGCAACAGCACCGGCTGCCGCACCCGCGCCGAGCATCTTCGCAGCATTGGCATTGTGGCCCGTCCACCACTCCTTCACGCGCGAAGGATCATCTTGCAGCCAGTTAGGGGGTTCTGTGGGAGGGAAGGGCTTGCCCTTCAGCTGCTCCGCCACTGTCTCGATGGCGTCCGCGGCAGCTTGTGTTTTGGGGTCCACGTAATCATGGCGGCGGTGTGTCTTGGGTCGAGCAGCATCAAAGGGGTCAGGATCAATCCACTGAGCGAGCTTCTTAAACGCCAAGAGGGCTAGGACCTCCGCATCTCGCTCTTCCTGTGTCATCATGCGTGGTTCCGATCTATTTTGAGAGGCGGCGTGTGGAAGCGTAGCATGAACCGAGCTAGTTTCTTGCGTGGATGTTTGTAAGTTTGATATGGGGGGTAGTCTGAAAATTGCCTGTTGCGTTGCAGTACGATAGTTGAATTGACGCGATTCGATTACGCGCCGGTAGGTTTCTTGCGCCTTCGGGCCATTCGGTGCGGGGCAGACGGAGGGGCGGGTTATCGGCTCCGCGAGTACCTTCTGGGAAGGTTCCCGCGGGCTATCAGGTAGGTCGGACATTGTGGTATATATGCTCATTAGTTCGCGGGACTCATAGTCACTCATGAATTTCTGCTGGTCCGTTTTGGCGTGGCGGTTGCCCCCGCGACGTTCGAGGTTGTCGGGGAAGGCACGATGAGATTCCTTTGGCGCACCAAGATCTTTGATACGAATCTCCCGCATTTCATCCTCGTCCTCGTCTGACTCTTCACCATCTTCTTTTTCTTTCTTGCCTTGCATTACCGACTTCAGCATCTGCCCCTCGGACCGGTTATCGCGCGCGTCTCGAAGCTGGCTACTAGCGCGACCCTCGTCCTCGGCGGGGTCGTGCTCGAAGAAGCGATATTGCACAAGTTGATCTTCTGGGGCCCAAGTAACCTTCTTACCCCTACGACTCTCCTTGCGGAGTCTGCGCGCTTTTTCTTCAGCGGTCTCAGGCGGTCCCTGCGTTTCTCCACGCGGCTTCGGCGTCTCCTTGGGTTTGGCAATGTCCTCGAGGAGGCTTCCAAAGAGAGACTTCTGGGTCTCTTGTTTCGGCGGCTCCGCCTTTCGAGCGACAGGCTTCGTCGTAGACCGCGACTTGCCAGGAAGAATGGATGCAGAGGGTTTAGGCCGTTGTGAGACTACTGCGGGCGTCGATTGTGTAGTAGTAGATGTGGAGGGCGTAGCAGCATTCGAAGTTTGTTTACTAGCTGAGGGTGCTCCTGATGTGTTCTCGACGGCTATCTTCTTCGACGACCGTGTATCGACATCATCATCCCGCGTTCTCTTGGCGGCGGTACCGTTGCTCACCTTCCTTGCAGACTCCAGACCAGCATACTTGATAGGCTGTATTTTCTTGACATCGGGTGCGGCGTTCTTCTGGTTCGGTTCCTTCTTTACCGGCTGCGACTTGGTTGAGGCGGGCGTAACCGTGGAGCTCGGGCCCTTGAGCGTTTTCTTGGCCCCTTGTGTTTCGGCAGGCTGCTGCGATTGTGCTTCTGGAGGAGGCTGTTGTTTGTCATACTGGTTGGCGTTGTCGATTATAATCCGGAGCAACCCGTGGCTCTCCTCATCCAGGTCCTCCTGATACTTTGTGCGCAACATATCCAGTTTAAGATGACCGAGGAACTGGCTGGTCAGGGTAGTGAACTTGGATATCAGGCGGAGGACAGACTTTGGCGCGGGTCCATTGTAATCTTTATTGCTGTAACAGTACCGCACGTAGTTGAGGAGAATGATGGTCAGCCGCTGATAGGTTCCCATGTTCTTCAGAATCGAGTCGGCGGCAAACTCGTTCACAGTCTTAACGGCGATATTGATCATGTCGGAGAATCGTTTGAGCATTTCCTTCGCCTGGGCAGCCTCCTGGGCAGCCGCTTGGGCAGTTCGTTGGGTGGCAGCTCTTATCTTCGCATCCTTGGTGCCTTCTAGCTTCTTCATGGCATCCTCCTCCTTTTTAATAGCCTCCTTGCGCTGAGTGTTAGACTTTTTATGTTTGTTCCAGATTTGATCTATCAATGCGCCATAGTCCTTGATTGCTATGGCCGTTGCCTTTTGCCGGGGCGGCGCATTGGGGTCTTCCCAGACGATTCTGACAACCTTCTGTTCGATATCCCGCAAGAAGTCATTTTCCGGCACGGCTGCGGACATTATCTGTATTGTTGGATACGTCAGCATCGCCAGATTAAAGGGGATGATGGGGGTCGGGGGATGAGACATTGACATGGCAAGTCTAAGCTTCTGCGCTGCTTAGATGTCGTGAACGTTCCATAATGGGGGCTGCACGTAATCTGGCCGTACTGGGAGGAAGATTGACAAGATACGTATACATGTGTGCGGGAGCGGCCCTGGAGAGGGACCACACGGGCGAGGACATGATCATATAGTAGAACCTGTCCAACTCTCCCAACCCCACCGAACATCCCTCTACGACAGCAGATAATACAAATGCAAAGAAACCTACCTGTCGTGCTTTCTTATCTACTTCATCATCCTCTTCTTCCTCTTCATCTGAGTCGGAAAGGTCAACTGTTTCGGTAGAGTTAAGTGTCTTGCCCTTGTCCTTCGAATTCCACTTGTCGATGGCTGGTTCTCGAGGGTTAGTTACTAAATACGAAATACATATCACGAATAGAATACGAGATCACAAATGAAATCCGGAATTAGTTTAGGAAAAGAGACAAAGCATCAAGACAAAGAGAGAGACATCGGTCCAAAATGCACTTGCACCCTCTCTGTCATGGCAACGAAAAAGAAATTCAGGATGCACTCGCACTCTATCTATCAATGGGAACGAGAACTAGACAGGGCTAGAGGGGGGAACTGCGTCTGGACCCTTCACTCGAATAGGGTTCGTCGGCTTGGTCTTCATACCTGTGCTCAAGATCGCCTGGGCGTTGTCGCCCGCGGCTGCCTCCAACTCTTCCTTTAACTCTTTCCGGCGGGTCTCCGTCTGGTTCGTATTCGGGGATCCAAGGGCTTTGTAGTCTCGGATGATCTCCCCTGGCAGGCGACGGGTGCGGTTCGGCAGGACCTTTCCACTGTTTTTGTTATGCTTGAACACGAATCCCTGTGCTTTATCATACCCCTGTTTAAAAGCTTCAGACGTGGTCAGGGTAGGAGTATCTGAGAAAGACATATTAGGGCACCCCTGAATCGTGCCTGGGTTGAGACTGGCCGAGTTGGCAGCGTTTGTCTGGAAAGACGGACTAGGGTACGTTGCACCAGCCATAACGTAGGCCGGGGCATTCGGTGGAGTGCCAGCCGGAACAGTCGCAGTGGCATTGACTGAAGCAGGATGCTGACCATAACCCGGGACTGAAGCGTTGGGTTGACCATATCTGGGGATAGCAGGTGAAGCATAACTCGACATGTAGGGCGAACCGTGCACCATAGTGGCACCAAGAGCACCCGCCGGGGTGTTGGCTCGGCTGGGGGTCGAGGCGGCAGACAAAGGCGAATTGAATGAGGTCTGCTGAAAAGGTGGGAATTGCGGAGGGGCTACAGACTGACGTGAGGCTGTGGCTGGCATGGGCGAATACACCTGCGACATCCGCGTAGAGGGAGAGTCATGATACTGCTCCTGAGCATGATCCACTGCTAACGAATCATTAGCTGTAATAGCATGGTGGCCGAAATCAGCGGTTGCACCCTGATTAGCATGGCGACGGCCGAATTCAGGCATCGGAGTCTGAGCATCATAGAGCTGAAAGGAATATTCGCGATTAGCCGGAGAAGCAGTACGATACGAAAATCCGTTAGCCTGCGCAAGGCGATCCGAGTCCAAGTTATTGCTCTGACCATATGGCAGGCGGGAGTCGGATGTTGCCGGTAAGAACTCCATCTTGATGTTGCCGTGGTTGTTACCCTGGCCTAATGAATTCAGGAGTGTCTGATCCTGAACACCATTGCTGGCGTAAGCAGGGGAGTTCCAGGAGTGCATGGCATGATTCGCATCGCCGAATGGGTAAAACCGCTGAGGGTCCTGGTGTTGGAGAATGCCATGATGTTGGCTGGGGTGCTGATGAAGATGCTGTTGATGAACCTGCTGCTGGTGTTGTTGGTGCTGCTGAAGCTGCTGTTGCTGAAGCTGTTGATGTTGCTGCTGGCGTTGGTGTTGCGGCAGAAAGAACGATGGCTGCTCCTCATGCTGCTGGCCCAGTTGCTGCTGAGGGTGGTGCTGAGATTGCTGGTGGTGTTGAGGCTGAAGAGGCTGTCCTACAGACTGCTGCACAGACTGAGCATGCTGAAGATGTTGCAGATTCTGAGGGTGTTGGAGGTGTTGAGGCTCCTGGGACGGTTGGGCATGTTGCTGAGGGTATTGGGGGTGCTGTGGTTGATAGACCCCCTGATGTTGGCCAGTGGGATCCCAGCCTTGCATGATGGCTGTGATTGGCCAGAACAGTCCGTTTTGGGAAAGAAAAGCACGTGATCTTCTAATAAGTTAGCTTCTCTTGATCTACTAGGGAGTAGGTATAGTAATGTGGATCAAAGAAGAACACTAATTGGATAAATATGGTGATCATATCCTAGTACGGTATAGCGTTCCATTATATCCCAGACACACTTTAAGTCGCTTTGCTCTCTTGGTTGACTTGGCTTACCTCGTTTGTATGAAGCAAGTCTGTTGTCTGCCTCAAGGGCCTCTTGTTTATCTTTGACGACACTAGACACACAGAAACATTCGTGGGCCTAGAGGATCTGGGTTAGTTACTTTTCACAGATGCATGACACACATGGTATGCACAAGTTAGACAAGGTGTGGGTGTGGATGAGAGATGCCGTAGAGGGTGTGTGCCAAGAATATCACACAATCTGCAGGAGGTGTGGATGGAACAGAAGAGTCTGGGGTCCTGTGTGGTGGGTCCAGCTCAAGTTGCAGTGCAGGGGGGAACACCATACAAAGGACTTAGGACCAGACTAGTTAGGCCACAGATCTAAGAGTAAAGGAAGATCGATCAGCTTCCAGCACTGGCTGGTTGAGGAAGGCTGTCAGCTGTGAAGACTGTAGATTTATGCTGAGGTCCCAACTATGCAAAAGCAATGTAAATATTGCAAGAGCATAGGAAAATGGAAAAGATAGAGTATTGAGAGGTATCACACTGCTAAAGACTTCATAGACAGTGTAGAGAGTTGTGCATTGGAAGTGTTGCAGGGGATGCAGAGGAATCCACTGCTTTGTTAAGATGGGAAAGGTGAGAGTTGTGTGCACTTGGAAGCTGGTGAAAATTTTGTTGAAGGTGCACAAATTTTTTTGGAGTTGGTTTGTGGAATTGATGTCGTGCGGCTGTGTCTAGGTGAGGGTATCGCGGCTTGATCGCATAGTGCTGAGCCGCGAGGGGTATTTAATCAAGCCGCGATGAGCATTAAGCCGCAGAGGGGATGGGAGATAGGCCTAACCCATAGGCTGATAAGACTTATCAGAGCATCAGAGCTCCCAGGCCTTGATCTACCAGTAATGGTGGTGGCAATTCACATGAAACTGGATAGGCCCGTAATAAGGTGGTGTTTAGGTGTTCTTGATGGACTCCGGGCATGCTCTCAACCCAGGAATTATCAGTTGGGCCAGGCACTGGTGGTAGTTTGGGTGGGAAGGGTTGCCAATTCTGGGCAGTATTGAGTATCAACCCAAAAACTAGCAGAAGATGACAATAGTGATGGGGACCAACAGTGATGGAGGCCAGGCCGACGACACCCGTGATGCTCGGGTATTTGGTTTTGCGCCAGTCGACTAGGGGGGTTTATCTTAGTTGTGTTTTGAGTCCTGATCTTGATTTTGATCTTGATCTTTGCGTAGTAGATCTCCGTGCTCTGTGTAGTAGGTATCCTCTCAGCCAACCCTTTTACTCAGCCTCTCCCAGCTCTAGGGAATTTGTGACTTAGAAGTTATACTCTTTATACCACCAGATCCTGGGCCCGAACCTGATCCGCGTCCATTCTCTCTCTCTCTCTCCCTCTCCGCGTCTTTCTTTTAAAATGCGTTGCAGTTAAAATAGAAAGGAACTCAAGTATTATATGGTAGTGTTGGCCGTCAAGTTCTGTATAGGCTAGCCATCCGACAGATCCCTGTCGATCACGCGATTCCATAGCAATGCGCGGATCAGGGTTCGTTCGGTGGCTGGCGAACCAGAACATGACAACACAGGCCAGCCAAATTTGAAGAGTACATGCTTTCTATGAAGAGACCGCGAAGTGCGCGAAGTTGCGCGAAATGCTATAGTGTACGTGTGTGATATGGTGATGGCAAGAGGGAATAAGGGGGAAAGTTTGTGATAATTATTTCAATGACCTACCCTGATCAACCCGGGCTAATTCCCAGTCAAAGTCGCCTCGATGCGCCCTTTTTATCTCTTTATTAGCAGAGAAGATAGGAGCATCGTCATGCCCTCTTTATCTGAGGGATGACGCGCTTTACAACATGGTTCTTTTCCCTTCTTTGCACAATTTGACAAGTCTTATTTCAATGAGATATTAAGAATAAGCTGGAACCTATATCGACCGATCGAAGGGAGGGGAAGATTAAATAAATGGACGACTGGCCAGTTCTATGGAATCGACGCGAAAATGCGACCTGGGAGATGATGTCGTCAACGTGATGGGAAAAGGCTTTTTAACTATATTGAATATCTCGTCGGGGTGGGTTAAGTATTGAACAAAGATGTCTGGCGTGGTACTTTCATTAGCAATTGACAGGCCAGATAGAGAATTATAGAGCTGTATCCGATCAACGACGATGGCGATGGACACGATAGGATCGATGGGTCGGTGGTTAGTTAAAAGACGTAGACAGAGGGTGAAGTGCTATAGATTCGATGATGATTGTGGTTGTTCTACGAGAAGAGAAACTTTAGAAGCGTAAGAGGAAGAGGAACGCGAACGGTAGAGTTTAAAGGGTGACTGAGTGAAGGAAGGGAGTGGTAGCAGATGGGGACATTAGAGAAATGCGGGTGTAGGGGAAGGTTTTTTGGAGGCTACCTAAACGACCAAGTACCTACCAGGTAGGTACTACGTGTGGGAAGTACGCTTCAGGTTGGCAGGTAAGCTTATTGGTCATTTGATACGGACCTATTAGTTACATGTATACTTGTACAAGGGTACTTATGTACCTAGGTAGGTACCTTGAAGCCTCCGGGCTAAGGCTGGCTTTCTTTGGGGTTCTTTGGGGGGGCGACTGTCAGGGAGGGAACCTTGGGAAACCCCTGACGAAGTATGACAATCCGGCCGCCTCCAGCTGGCACATGCAATCAAGCAATATGAATAAGCAACAACTTCTAGGCGATGCAGGTGTTTCGCCACTAATCAATATCCGTCGTTGCTTCCACCACGGCTCTAAAGTTACCGAGCCTTTGTACTCTATATAAAGTACCGGCTCGGTACGAGTTCAAGGTTAGGTAGTCTCAGCCCTGGAGCGCTCAATTTAGACCTCGGGATGTTGGGCGACAAACGAATGCGACCAGAATGACGAGAACATCCATGGATACTTACTTAGGTAGGTGTACATGTATTCTTGATTTGGAAATTTCCCACTTGATGAAATCACATGGAGAGGTACTTAATCGATGCCCATAGCTCCCGAGATCTTTGGCTCTGTCTGTCTTACTGTCCTTGTACCTACCTCCTACCTAGGTACCTAAGTACGTTAGGTAAGGGCGAAGGTAGTATGATATGGCGTCCGGGTGTAACGTACATATTCATAAATTATTTGCTTCCATAAAAAGACGATAACTTGGAAACCTGAAATGTACCTGATTATAGGTACTGTCTTGTCGTGATATCGTTACATCGTGCTTTGAGTTCGTATGTACCTTCCAATTCTAAGGTTGCTCAGGTCTTCAAGGCTCGACCTCCCTGTAAGGTCTCCATATCGGCGCTTACAGATGCCGATGTTCCACAATCTTTAGGTTTCCAGCCAATCAGCTAGGTCCAAGTCTTCCATAGCGGTACCTGGAAGGTGAGAGAGTAGCTACCTGGCTGGACTGGTAGCGCTGAAGGTGATCAAGATTGGTTAGCTGGTAAGGCAGTGGTCTCCGGAAGTTACTGACCTGGCTGCAAGCCTTGCCTGCCTGCCCAGGTTGGTGGAGGAGTTGAAGCTCTCTATCGCGTACCTACCTAGTACCTAAGTAGGGTAGGTCAGCTTAGAGGTACTTTCAGTACTAAGTAGTCTTTCAGTGGTCTTGTAGTTAGCCTTAGATCCCTTCTCTCTACATAGTAACGATCGCCACTTAACACATGACGAACTGACGGAGGAGTTCCAGAGCTGCCTTGCCAAAATACGGACCACATCGACATAGACCAAGATATCGACATATCGATAACGACGTCTACAGCGACATCTATAGCGACATATTCTAGACTCTCCAGTTTAGTATTCTCCCCGGTGCTTCCGCTGGTAATAAAAGATAAAAAGGCTTGTCTACGTACGGCGCCCAATTAACTCAGAGCTCGGCTTAACGAGCGGCCACGATGAGTTGCGACCGCTGAACAATTTGGCCGCTTCCCTTCGTCGTGTTTCGTTGTGTTCGAATTGTTCGAATTGTTACGGAAGCCCTGGTAATTACTTGAGTATCAGGGGATTCGACCTCGAATATCTACCTAGATATCAACCCAGCCAGCCAGCCAGCAAGCCAGCCAGCTCAGGTCTGAAGGTGCTGCCCCTTATTGCATCTCCCATCTTTCAGTTTTCGCCTCAAACCCGATTCGCCACGATACCCTCACCCTCACACACTCTCTCACATTCTCGACAATGGCATCGGCGACAACCGCCACGGGAGCTGTGGCGCCCAAGGGACACTCCTTGCGAGATCGCCAAATCACATCTCTTAAGCAAGTCCTAAATCTTAACGAACCGCTCGATCAAAAGGAGGAGAATGACGCCCACGCCAATGGACTGGCCCCCGCCGTCCCTATCTTGACTTCTCAGGGAGATCCTATATGGAAGGTACTCGTCTTCGACGACCTAGGTACGCCTCCCTGCTCTCTGTTTCCGCTCCCCACGCCACACGCGGCTCCTGTCTAACGGAATACCTTCGACTTCGGCTTCGACTTTTCACAGGCCGCGACGTGATAAGTTCCGTCATGCGTGTCAGTGATCTGCGCTCACTAGGCGTCACCATGCACATGCACATCGCCTCGAATCGACATCCTATAGAAGATGTTCCCGTCGTCTATCTCGTCGAGCCCACCGCCCAGAATCTCCAGACCATAACCTCCGACCTCCAAAAGGGGCTCTACTCCCCCGCCTATCTTAACTTCCTCTCTTCCATACCTCGTCCCCTTCTCGAAGACTTCGCCACTCAGACAGCCACCGCCGGCAACTCCGACAAGATCGCCCAGTTGTTCGACCAGTATCTGAATTTCATCGTTGCGGAACCCGATCTCTTCAGCCTAGGCATGCAAAAGAAGCATACCTACTGGACCCTAAATAGTGCCAAGACCACAGACGAGGAGCTGGATAGCGTTGTAGACAGGATAGTGAGCGGTCTCTTCAGCGTCATCGTGACTATGGGTATGATGATCTTCCGCCGCCCTCGCTAGTCCATGTGCGGTTCGGCTGATGACAGCAGGTGTCGTGCCTATAATCAGGTGTCCCAAGGGTGCTGCGGCCGAGATGATAGCCGGTATGTCTTATAAACGCGGCGCATACCACGGCGCATACCACGGCGCATACCATAGCGCATGCCTACCAAGGTAATAAATATCTGGTTAACCACTTCTATAGGGAAGCTCGATCGCAAGCTGCGCGACCATATCCTCAACTCGCGCGACAATCTTTTCTCGTCCAGCGCAAGGCCGGCCTCGTCGGCTGGTACACCCACCTCGCGCCCCGTCCTCATCATACTCGACCGTAACGTCGATCTCAATTCCATGCTTTCACACTCGTAAGCCATTCCTATCGCATTATGCCTTCACCAATCCTATAGCCTACGTAGGACCTATAGCATTACACATAACTAACCCACGATGCCTCAGATGGACATATCAGAGTCTAGTCCACGACGTGCTTAATATGAAGCTAAACCGGATAACCATTGAGACACCCATAGACGAGAATAACCCCGCGCGGGGTTCAACGAAGAAGTCGTACGACCTAACATCCAGCGACTTCTTCTGGGTCAAGAACGCGGGCTTGCCGTTTCCCCAGGTAGCGGAGGATATCGACACGGGTGAGGCGCGAACACAAAATGACTGGCGGTGGACCCAAGCTAACTATAGACGAAGAACTCAGCAAGTACAAGGAGGACGCGGCGGAAATCACGAAGAAGACGGGCGCGTCGTCCCTTGAGGACCTTCAGAACGACACGAGTGCCAAGGCGCAGCACCTGAAAGCGGTAGGTAGATGCTCCGCAACAAATATGCGACTGATGATCGCATACAATCAGGCTCTGACATTAGACATCCCAGGCGATCACATTACTGCCGGAGCTGCGGGAGCGCAAGGCGACGCTAGACATGCACATGAACATCTTAGCGGCGCTTCTAACGGGTATTAAAGACCGGCAGCTCGACAACTATTTCCAAGTGGAGGAGAACGTGATGAAGCAGACCAAAGCCCAGGTGCTCGAGATCATCAAGGACGAGACTAAGGGGAAGGACCCCCTGGATAAGCTGCGGCTGTTCATCATCTGGTTCCTGAGTACCGAGCAGGACGTCTCCACGGCGGAGTGGAACCAGTTCAAGGACGCCCTCGCGACGGCGGGCGTAGACATTGCCTGCCTCCCCTACATCCGGCAGTACGTATTTATTCCCATCATAT
The DNA here is from genome assembly GCA_023313575.1 of Eutypella sp. D-1. NCBI lineage: Eukaryota > Fungi > Ascomycota > Sordariomycetes > Xylariales > Diatrypaceae > Eutypella > Eutypella sp. D-1. Next base: position 362,895 of record JAJTTP010000013.1, on the reverse strand, counting down.
GCCGTGGATGGATGTACAAGAAAAGCTAAACTCTACGACAGGGTCCGCGCAACGACGAAGATGACACAACTAACGACCATCAACAACCCGTCCTCACAGCCATCGCAGACATCCGATCTTTTCGGGCGCTTCTCGTCGCTCTCCACGCGCCTCACGGACCGGCTCAAGGACACGGGCGTCGGCGTGCCCGGCAACCTCGCATCGAACTTCGACTCCCTAATCGGCGGCATCAAGAACTTCCTGCCCGCGGACCGCGACCTGACCATCACCAAGATCGTCGAGTCCATCATGGACCCGCAGGCAGCCTCGACGTCCGCCATGGCCAAGACAGAGAACTACCTGTACTTCGACCCGCGCAGCGCCAACGCGCGGGGCACGATGCCGCCGCCGAGCGCGGTCTTGCGAGCGGGGGCGGGGTCTCCGGCGCCGGGCGCGCTTCCCGGCGTCGGCGGCGCTCCCGGCCCCGGCACCGGCGCCACCTTCGGCCAGCGCAGACAAGGGTTCTCGGACGCGGTCGTGTTCACAGTCGGCGGCGGCAGCATGGACGAGTACGGCAACCTGCAGGAGTGGGTCGCGCGCACCGGCGAGGGCGCCAAGGGCGCCGCCGCCCGCAAGCGCGTCGTCTACGGCAGCACGGAGCTCCTCAACGCCCGCGAGTTCATCAGCGAGGAGCTTGAGAGGCTTGGTCGTGAGGTCAGCGGTTAAGTTCCTTGTGTAGGGTTGCTTGGGGTAGGTTAGTTAGTTAGTTGTAGATAGATAGAGAGAAAGAAAGGAAGGCTTACTACCGCCGTTCGGTGTAAAATGTGTCTGTCTGTCTGCAATGCGTATAAGTTACATTGAAAAAGCTGCGAAGTAGAAGAATGAGAAAAACGGCGGAATAAAACCAGAAAAAACAAAAGAAAAAAAAAGAAAAGAAAGGAACAGGAAAAGGAAAGGAAAGGTTCCGTCATCGTATCTCTACCTGCAATGTTTGGAATGCGTTTCCGAGTAGAGTGTAGTAATTAGCATGAACGGCGTCCGGCTGACCAGTCAAGTCCATGCCGGAAGTCGAGATTCCAGCTAACGGCCCTCGGCCTGGTCTTGTCCATGGAGATTGAGTGAGTGAGTGAGTGAGTGAGTGAGTGTCCTATAGATAGATATATAGTAGTTGATTCAATGAATACGGCTTGTAGATTTTTACAGGCTACCAAGATTATCTATATCTATACCTATTCTCCTAGAGCTCTACGGTTTAGGTCGATTCGTCGTGGCCGTGTTCACTTGCGTAGAAGCAGTGGCATACCTACTCCTACTCCCGGAAATAATGGATGCCCTGCCGTACATGCCGTATAGAGATATATATATATAAGTGTACCCCGTCACGAGGGCCGGAGATATATTAACAATTTACTTAAATAGTAGGTCTGCGCTACAAAAGCCGTCTTCACTCGACTTGACTCCTCCCTTGCTGTAGCTAAGCTAAGCTATTATTCCACCAGAGAAAAGGTATGTAGGTACATCATGTGATACCCCAGGGCAGCGACCAAATATGGTCTAAACTGCATCAAAACACAATGGGGGCCATCGCTCTTCTTTCCCCCCGGCCGGTGCTGTCGAGGCAGGCGGGGGTCCTGCTACTACTCCTCCAACGAGTGCAGTATCGGCCGATTCTGCCGGTTGACCTCTACGCGTTCGCTCTATACCAAGGGTCCTTGAGTCAGGTTCTTCTTGGGGTACTTCCCGACTCGGAGCGGAGCGGAGACCTATCCATTCATTTACCACGGCCGGCGATGGTAGCACACTTACGCAGGAACGGGGGTTTGCTCTGACACCTGTATTTCACTGTATCAGTCGCCGGTGCGGGACGACATGCTCGCTCCGCGTCCGGCACTGTGTCACCTGACTGTAGAAGCGGGAATCGTCGCTTCCCTAAACAAATAGGGGCTGGCTTCGCCGTGATGATTTTACATTGCGATGCTAAGGTTACAGAAGACGCCCTACTCTCTCACGTGACGAAGGGATCTATACTATACTTACGCCACCACAATGTGAACTAAGTATGTATTGACATTGCGTGACACGAATACGAAACCTCCTTGCCTTCCCGTATACTCCGGAGCATGACCCGGCTCCACGCGCTTGTCATCGGACATGGGCTTACTGGGAAGAACCACCGCACTCCAAATCACATGTGACGGTCACTAAACAGGTACCAAAAAGCTCATGCTAGTATACCTATATGGTGTTCTTTCATTTGCGTCTATGTACGTACTACTACTAACCGATTACCAGTCACAGACAGAACAACTGTATCGACGTTCGGCCCTTCCCGGAACTCCAAAGGCTTGCCCGGATGTCTGAGTTTCGGATTCTCGGCCCGCGTCGGTTCTTGTGCCGTACACGTGCAATGCGGAGTAAGGGCTGCTGTAAGTTAGTGGCTCAGATTCTACGTTGGTTTACCAAGCCCATCAACATTTTACTGCCAGCTTGTGCTACGTCTTTATAAGCACATGACGCGGACTTCCTAAAATCAAAGGGGGAATCTACATAGAGAGGCTGAAGACGTCGCAACGTTATTTACCCCCTGGCAATCGCACACCGACGACCGGACGTAACTCTCTTGCGGAGGATACCAATCCAGCTCCGACGCCAACAGTCAAATCATGATGCGAGCAGGCGAAGTCTGACATACATAGAGAGCTCCGGCGCTCGCTGCGGTCGTAATTCGTATCGTCGAAGAGAGGGGAGGGGGGGACCCGTTGTCGTCGTCAACCGGGAAGTTGGCGGCTGCGCGTCCGGGTGGCTGAGTCCCTACCCTTCTTGCGTGTTCGCCTAGATGTGGGGTTTGTGGCGAGCGGCCGCGAATAACTCAAGCTAAGAGGTATCTAGTAAGTTGGGAGAGGTAGCTCAGGTACGAGCCACTCGTTTCTATTTCCGCTAGGTAGGCAGGCTACCACCTGGGCAATTGCCGTCCCTCCATCGTTACCAAGTATTATACCGATAATAACCTAGGTGGGGGCGGAATGATGTCGTACGTCAGTAATGACCTACTAACGTACGTATATAGTTAAGAGATCGCCGGGTAATATCCATATAGGGATATGTACCAATAAGAGAGCAAAGGCGCTGTTCGAGTTTTAATGATAATGCCATGGCTATTAAACAGCTGCCTAAGGCTGTGAGCGGGCACTCCATTGGCTGTATGCAGGGACTCGAAAGCGGCGGGAAATCAAGCATGGGCTTGACGGCGGTGGTTCAGCTCGATGGGACGGCGTTTTTTCCAAGGTTTGAGATAGGTTAGGTTAGATAACTCGAGATATGTACTAACTTATTATCTCTTTGGACCCTGACTAAACCTTATGCAGGGATTTTCCGTGCTTTATTTAGACATTCGCCAGCTTTGCTTTGTGGCGCTGTGTGGTGCTGAGCTGCGCTGCGCTGAGCTGCTGTATAACATAATCCACTTTTGTTTTTCCCTCTCTGCATGCGCCATGCATATATAAGTACCGTACTGAAGCTAGACATTGTATGTACTATGGTATCAGGCAAAAGTTTTAACACACTGTCAGGTATCGCCGCCACAGCGCTTGGCATAGCTATACCTATCTAGCAATAGCGTTAAATTACCAAAGTACCCGGAGTGTTAACAACCTATACCGAGAATAGTTACCTTAAAATTTAAAACAGCTAAGCCTACAGTAAAAAATAGTTAAGCCTTTATCCAAAAAGGCTAAAAGAATACCATAAATAGTTAGAGTTTACCCACTGTGGCGCCGATACTTGACAGTGTGTTAAGACTTACCCCTAATACCATAGTATGATCGTCGAGCTATGCAGGTATGTAGGTCAGACCGCTGGCTGGCTGGCTGAGCTTTCTAGGCTGCCATGTCGGGTCTGCATGTTTGTCTGTCGGGATTCCTGGTAATTTTGTTCCTGAGTGCGCCTCTCCCGGCCGGTGGTCTGTCTCATGAGCCGATTGCATCGGAGCTACGATGCCGCCCGTGTGCCAGTTGAATCTCACATTGTAGATATTTACGAGAATGGATGCAAACGTTGAAATAGAACAAGCAGCGCACCGACATGCCAGCACTTGGTCAGATAGCGACGTCACCGCACAACTTACCGGCATATGTACAGTACTTGCCTACCTACCACCCACGTGGAGCATATGCGGAGGTGCACGGTGCCGCATCTGCTCAGTCCCCTACATGCAGCAGTAATCGCATCCAGTCGGGGATAATGGGATAACGGGATAACGTCAGGTTGCTCCGTGCACTACATCGCTGCCGCGGCGACGGGTGGGCTGGGCAAATAAAGTATGTATCAGTTGCAGGGATGATTTTGATGTGGAGCAATGTCCATAACCCAGACAGCCCTTGATGGACTTCAGTACATTCATCCGGTAGCTTCTCTCTCTCTTGCTTATTGCTCGGTATATTGTATTTAGATTCGGTTTTAAGCGACTCCATGGCTAGCAGGTTCATCACATGGGCGCGGTCTTGTATTTTAGTATGTAGTAAGTACCGCTTAATACCAAGAGTACCTATGTAGGTACTGGAACAAGTCAAATGAGCGCGAAAGAAAAAAAAAACGAGCTGCGCCAATATGGAGAATCTGAAACATGCCTCAAGAGAGGATGACCCTGTTAGCCCAACCCACTCTACGTCTCCTTATTGCTTTACAGCCCCCCCATGTAACCCGTACAGCCGCTATGTTACTTAAGACCCTTAATCATCATTTTGAAACTTCCATAATCCCCCCCCGTTTAAAGATGGTTTAGACGGGTCACCCCCCTTCCTCCCTTTACCTTTCCACTCTATGTACATGTGGCCCCCTCCTGCCTTGTCCAGTAGAGTAAAGGACCCTCCCGAGGTCAAGACAGACCCCAAGAGCCCAAGAACTTCCAAGAACCTCCAAGAGACCAACCAAACATAAGTTGCGGCAGACAAAGCAGGTAGCTACATACAGCCCCGGCGGTTAACCGACAATCGCATAGTAAGAGCGACCACTTATCAACTTCAAGCTTCCCCCTCGGTCCCCAGTTATCCAGTTACCCACCTAGGCAGTTATCCAGTTATCTGGTAGTCAGTAGTCTACTCTAGTCGCTCAAGTCGCCCGGACAAGCTTGACAAGCCCAAGTCCTTCTCTCAAGTCCCTCCCATTGTTGTTTTTTTGGCTGTGGGGTAGAGGGGTTCGGAACCACTTGATTATCACCATTTATTTTCATTTCACTACAACCTCCCACTACCTCCCAACTCACCAAACGTTTGGTTGTACGGTGGTACTGCGGTAATAATAACACAACGAGGCAATTTTAGGGCCAATTTACGACTAGACGGGGCAATCCCTGTTGTTGTTATTGTTGCTGTTTTTACTCAATTTGGCGGTAATCGGTCACGGGTAGTCAGTCCCTCTTCACATTACCGTTTACATACCATAGACTCCATCAAATTCTGATGGACGTAGGAGGAAGAAAATAACCCTTGACTGTTTTGTTTCAATCCTTGGCCTTTCCTTTCTCGTTATTACCTAGCCAGCCCAGTTAGCCCGCCTAATTAGTGTGTCGGCCGATTTATCGGTGTTTTGCCTTTTGGATTATACTGTACGAAGAAGGATCACAACCATTATCTCACAACTCTCAACCAACGAACATAGTGATCCGGAACCAGAATATACGATCACGAATAGGATCGCCAGAATCAGCAAATCAGGTACTGGGTGGTTGACTGGACTACATTCCAAACACCAAGACAAGAAAAAGCAGAGCGTACTACTATCCCGCTGTGTCCCGCGCATTCTGGTCTCGTCGCGAATTCCAGTCGGACGTTGGTTCGTTCGTGGTGTATTGCGCCTCCATCCTTCGGGAAGAGATAAGAGACAGAGTCGGCCACCATTCAACCCCAACGAACGCTCTTGGACGCTACGCTCGCTTTATCTCGTTTTCGTTGGTGGCATCTGCCGTCGTCATTATCGCGGAGGGAGATACACAGTAACGGACTGATACAGGGGTTGGAATAGTTACATACCAACCAAGAGAGAAGACCCGGACCATCTCCGGCCACCTCCACCCCCCCCCCCCCCCCCCCAGCCACTAACTGCTACGCTTGATATCCAAAACATCCTACCTGGGACCACCTGTCAGGGTACACGGGACCACGGCCTTTCACCCTTCACCATTCTCCTTCGGGAGCCCATCCAAGCATCCCAAGCGATCCAAGCAATTCAAGCAACCAAGCAAAGCACCTTAATAAGTTCCGACCCCATTGTGGGTTTAATCAACAACCATGTCTTATAATCGTTTAGGTATGTAACATTAGCTGGTCCTATTATTCCCCTCCTACCTAACCTCCAACGCCCTTGAATGCCCTCCAATGCCCATCCCATTATCCCATTGCCCAGCCCACTCTTCTCCCTTCCCTATTCCCTATCTGCCCGTCCCGTCACCCATGCCGACTTCCGATCCTATCCCTCTTGGGTAGGCCACTCCGTTCTCTATGTGTTCTTGTCGCCTTCCAGAAAACTTCACGTTTTTGCCAATCATTCTATAATACCGCTGTTTCACCGTTCCTGCGCATTCCCTTCGCTTTCCCCCATTTTCCCTTCTCTCCCTATTCCCCTGTTCTGCTGCCCGGCGCATTGCTTGAATTTGCCTGTATCTCTGTCGCCGCCACCCATTTTTGAAGGCCGGACCTTTTGCGAACTAGAGGCAACGCGCAGATACCGTGGCGCAGTGCGATCACCCATCATAGCCCCGGGCGGCTTGCTGAGACCTTGTTGCCTATTCCGTTACCAGTTCCATCCTAAGCTATTTGTATCGCAAATTACCTTTCTACGTGGCCTGGAGTCTCTTCCCGGAGCACTGAGAATTCTCCGTTCTAACATTCGCTTTTCTATTCGCAATTAGGGGAGGATTATTACGATCCCACGATGGATGATCGCAGGATGCACCGGACGCCCTCGCCGGGCCAGCCCCTCCAGCACGGCTATCAGCTAGACGACGTCCCTTACGGCCAACACGGCCCGTCGCATAGTGCACTGGACATACCTCACCACGGCCCGGGGACCTACACCCCAAGCGATGTTCTCCCACTGAATGCTGCCCATTCTATGGACACCCTTTCCCAGAGCCCTTATGCCGGCCATGGACAAGGCTACCCTGCCGAGTACTCAGTGAATCCCGAGCAACACCACGACGCCTACTATAATCAGCCCTACGACCCTTCACCCGCCGGAACCCCATTCAATGAACCCCCGCAAGGGTACGATATGGATGATAGGCGGCCCATGCTCGCCCAGAACGATCCATATGCGCACGCTCAGGCACAGGATCCGTACGCAGATGAGCCGCAGCAGGAGCAACAGCAGCCGCCACAACAACAGGGGAGCCTCCGGAGATGGAAGACGGTGAAGCAGGTACTTCTGTATAGGGGAAACTTGGTGTTGGACTGTCCCGTGCCGCCCCGGCTCCTCAACCAGCTCCCACATGGTGAACGCGACGAATTTACTCACATGCGCTACACGGCAGCCACCTGCGACCCGAACGATTTCTACGAGGAGAATTTCACCTTGCGCCAGAAGCTATTTAGCAAACCGCGGCATACCGAGCTCTTTATTGTCATCACCATGTATAATGAAGATGATATCCTTTTCGCGCGTACGATGATCGGCGTTCTCAAGAATGTCGAGTACATGTGCGCCCGGAAGGAGAGCAAGAGTTGGGGCCCCGACGCCTGGAAGAAGATTGTGGTTTGTGTCGTTAGTGACGGCCGGTCCAAGATCAACCCCCGGACGAAGGCTCTTCTTGCCGGTATGGGCGTCTATCAAGAGGGTATCGCCAAGCAACAGGTCAACCAGAAGGATGTGACGGCTCACATCTACGAGTACACAACTCAGGTCGGCCTGCAGCTCAAGAACGACGTGGTTCAGCTTATTCCTAAGAAACAGCCAGTTCAGATGTTATTCTGCTTGAAAGAGAAGAACCAGAAGAAGATCAACTCCCATCGATGGTTTTTCCAGGCCTTTGGTCGCGTATTAAACCCTAATATCTGCGTACTCCTTGATGCCGGAACGCGCCCAGGTGGAAACTCTATTTACCAGCTTTGGAAAGCCTTCGATCTAGAGCCCATGTGCGCCGGCGCCTGTGGTGAGATCAAGGCTATGTTGGGCACTGGTGGAAAACACTTGCTCAATCCGTTAGTCGCGACGCAAAATTTCGAGTATAAGATGAGCAATATTCTGGACAAGCCTCTCGAGTCCGCCTTTGGCTTTATTTCCGTTTTGCCCGGTGCCTTCTCTGCCTACCGGTATATCGCGCTACAGAATGACAAGAATGGTCAGGGTCCGCTTGAGAAATACTTTAAGGGTGAGACGCTGCACGGCTCCGATGCCGGTGTTTTCGAGTCGAACATGTATCTCGCCGAGGACCGAATTCTGTGTTTCGAGCTGGTCACGAAGCGTAACTGTCACTGGATTTTGCAGTACGTGAAGTCGGCCACGGGCGAGACCGACGTTCCTGACATCGTCACCGAGCTAATCCTGCAGCGGCGGCGTTGGCTGAACGGTTCGTTCTTCGCCGCCATCTATGCCATCGCGCACTTCTACCAGTTCTTCCGCTCGGACCACTCGTTCCTGCGGAAGATGATGTTCTTCATCGAGTTCATTTATCAGACCGTCAATATGATCTTCGCCTGGTTTGCTATTGGCAACTTCTTCCTGGTTTTCAAGATCCTGACGGACAGTCTGGGTTCATCCAACCTCCTTGGCACTGTTGGCACTGTCCTCGGCGTGGTCTTTGAGTGGTTCTACGCCATTTCTCTGGCCGCTTGCTTTGTCTTATCTATGGGTAACCGCCCCTCTGGTTCCGGCAAGCTTTACACGGCGATGGTCGTCTTCTGGTGTGTGATTATGGCGTAAGGACCCCCATCGCAGAATATTATTTAACTTGTTCTGTTATTCTCCTGTGTATCCATTGCTCATAACAGTTCACAGATACCTCATGTTCGCGGCCATCTTCATTACGGTGCGGGCGATACAAACCGAGACGGCTGATGGATTCAATATAAGCGACATCTTTAACAACTCAACGTTCTTCACGCTTATTATCTCGATGATGTCCACGTACGGACTGTGGCTGCTTGCATCCTTCCTGATGTTCGACCCATGGCATATGATCACATCCTTCCTCCAATACATGCTCCTCACGCCGACATACATCAACGTACTAAACGTCTATGCCTTCTGCAACACGCATGATATCTCCTGGGGTACCAAGGGCGATGACAAGGCGGACGAACTGCCCAAGGTCGACACCAAGGACGGCAAGGGTAAGACCGATTTGCCGGACGAGGGAGACCTCAATGCGCAGTACGAGCGGGAACTGGCGGTATTCAGCAAGAAACACGTGGAGGTGAAGAAGCCGCCGAACGACGCGCAAAAGGCTGAGGCGCAGATGGACTACTACCGCTGGATCCGGTCCCTCAACGTTCTGATCTGGATGATAACGAACTTCGGACTGATCGCCCTCGTGCTCAGCACCGCGGGCCTCGACGACCTCAGCCCCGCCGCCACCGAGGAGGCCGAGACCCAGCGCGCCAACATCTACATGGCCGTCATCCTCTGGAGCGTCGCCGTCCTCAGCGCCTTCAAGTTCATCGGCCTCCTGTGGTTCCTCGTCGTGCGCATGTTCAGGGGCGTCTAAGTCTTAAGTCTTAAGTCTAAATTTAATGACCGGGAAATGAGATACTTGCAGGCGGGGTGGTGTTAAATTACCAGAAGGTTTCGGGGGTTTCGGTGTTTTGTTTGTTGGTTGGTTTGGCATATACTCGCGCTCTTCTTGTTTTTTATTGTTGTTCTTTTGTTGCATCGCACCCCGCTTGCGGCGTGCCCTTTTCTGCTGCTGCTGCTGGCTATCTATCCATGTATGAATGAAATGGTCGACTTGTTATTTGAATACCATACCATATACCTGCTCTCCTGGCTGGCCATCTTTGCCCTCTTAGCTTTGGCGCATTTCCTCTCCATTGCGATACTTTAACTTCTCTTTATTCCTCGCTTGTGCATGGACGATATTCCCGACATGAAGCAACATACCATACCGTATAGACCTGCCTTGGGAGGTTGAGGTAAAGCGAGAATGTGTGCGCGGCAGAAGATGCATTAGATTGGATTGGATTAACCTGGTGTGCATAAACGCAGCGCGCGGCGGAGCGGGGCAGGGCATCTTATGCTCATAACTAAATATGAAATGAGAGGAGATGAGATGAGGTGGGAGGATATATGTCATGTCACGTCATGCGGGTTCTAAGAGTATAGGGCGAGGAAAGGGGCAGGGCCGGAGATGGCGGGGTTAGGATAGGGTAGGAACTGCATAGGGGAAACCCAGCCGGCCTGGTTCTGACATGAGTTCATTCTCGTCTGAGAAAACAACTGAATCTTTCCAATTTTCAGTATAGGAGAAGCTATGCGAGTTACAAAACCATGGCCCTTCAGTCTTGCCTCGACCGGAACATATGTCAAACGCTGGCTCTTTCTAGCCTTTTTTTACTGGCTTGCTTTGATGATATCTGCGGCCTGGACACTGTTAGTTACAATCCCCCCAGGACATCAAAGGTGCTCACCTTCTCCGCGATAGCGTAAACCGTCTGGCAAGTGTTCGCTCCCGGAAGCGTGGGTATAATGCTCGCGTCGACGACGCGGAGTCTATCAATCCCATACACCTTCAAATCCTCGTCGACGACGCCACCCAGCTCCCGCGGAAGCATCGCGCAGGTGCCGCTGGGGTGGAACTCCGTCGGCGAAGCGCTCTGCCGGACGTAATCCGCGAGGCCCTCGTCATCCACGACTCCCGACCCGGGCGACGACTCCCGCGGCCCGTAGGCGGCGAGGGTGGTGTTGAAGTGGTAGCGCCTTGTAAACCGTATAAACTCGACTAGAATGTCGGTGTCGATGGGGTTGCTGAGGACGCGGTAGTCGACCACGGGCTCCTTGTTGTGCGGGTCTGCGGCGTCGATATTGACGGATCCACGACTGAGCGGGTGCAGTAGGACGTTCATGGCCCCTGGTACCGTCGATCCCGATAGCGTCATACTGTAGAATGCCGTGTTGGACGAGCGAATCGCTGCCGCGAGACTCTTCATCTGAACCTTATAGCCCTACGTGTAAAACCATGTTAGTGCTACTAGGAACTCCCTTTGATAGGTATCAACGCGAAGAAGAAAAAGCATACTTCGACCACGGTAGGGTGGGTATCCGGTGGCAGCTGTTCAGCATGATCTAGGGCCTCCAGCTTAGCTGCAATATCTTCATGCCTATCGGGGGAGATCGCAGGCATTCCCAGCCACGCGGCGACGTTGCCAACAGCAATTGAGAATGGACCTGTTCGACTTGGTTAATACACTCCGTGGTTTCGTCTTTGAACTCTGCTCTAGATAATACCTTTCCGCTTGGTCTCCCATTCTTTCTGAGCCCAGCTGCTGAAGTTCCTGTCCGAGAAGAGGTCGAATGGGTTGGGATGGATCGTAAAGTTCCGAACTGCAATGGCGACTGTATTCAGCGCGCTGCGTGGTTACCGTCGTAATCAAAAATGCATTGTATCACTCACGCGCAATTCCGACAGAAAGTGTCGGGTGATCCTGAAAGTTCTGGCCTACGCCAGGCAGGTCCAGCACCGTGTCTATGCCCGCGCTCTCGAGCACCTTGTTCGGACCTATCCCGCTCAGTTGGAGGATCTGCGGGCTGTGGATGGCCCCAGCTGAGACGATGACCTCCCTGTCTGCCTTGACGTTGTAATCGGATGTCACATTATTCTCAGTGTGCTGGAAGAGGACGCCTGTCGCTACACCGTCCTCGAGGTTAACCTTAGTTACCTTCGAGTTCGTGATGAGGTCGTAGTTGGGCCTGTTGAGGTCGTTGTAATGTCCGGTCCGCGCATAGGAGCGATTGACATTCTCGGGGTTCATAAAAGTCGGGAACCAGTAGACCCCTGCACGGCCGGCGCCGCTGTCTTTGATGAATTCCACATTTGGCATGCCTCGCAACGCCTCGATTTGGGGTACTGGACATATCATGACATTGTTAGGATACGTCACTAACCATATTCTAGAATGTGTGTGCAGATGTCTTACAGAGTCCCGGGTACTGAAATGACGGCCATCCTGTGTGGACATTGGATCCCTTTCCCCAATATTTCTCGTCGTATGTGAGATTGAATGACTTGGCGACCTCGGGATCGGGCGGGTTGAAAGTCAAAGCCTTGAAACGTGAATCTCTTAGAGCTACCTCAGAGCCGTCTTACGAATATCTCACCTTTTTAAAGTAAGGAAGCAGTCCCTCCCAGCTCCACGAAGAGTCTTCACCAAAGAAGCTGCCCCACCGATCGTAGTCTTCGGAAGTGCCTCGCACGGTCATCATGGCGTTGACTGCGGATCCCCCTCCGACAAGATTCCCGGCCATGACTGGGAACCGCCTATTCCCCAGATTCTTTTGAGGAGTCGACATGATCGAGTATAGATATCCGGAGCCCATTCCAGACATCCCTCCACGGACTTGATCGATTAGGGGCGAGTCGGCTTGAGGTTGCTCATTAGCCTTCCCTTTGGTTTAATATCTATGCATTGACTCACCTAGAGGCCCATTCTCAATCACCAGCACGGTTGCTGATGAGATGTCAGTTGCGGGCGCTGTCTATATTCACATTTATTGGCATACTGTCGCTATCCTCTGTCAACCGATCTGCCACAGTCAGACCGGCCGTCCCGCCTCCAACTATCACATAGTCATATGATGGCCGCAGATGGATCGAGTCGTTCAGGAGTCTCGCGTGGAATGCTGAGGTGGGAATAGCAATGGCACCTGGCCCGTCGGACGTTACGGCTAGCACAGCAAGAGCCGCGATACTGCGCATAAATTTGAGCGCCATCATATCATGTAGCGAACACAGCACGCCGTATATCGCCGATAACAGCCTAGGTAGCTCAGCATCCTCTCATGCTCGCAGTCATCCATGCCCTCCGCAGTATGTATATATCTAATAGAGGCCCATCCAACTGATATCCATGCTTCCTTGCGAGTCAGTAGTTCCTTAAGACCTTCTTTTCCGGTAGGCAGATTGACTAGCATTTCTAATTGGCCAGGTCCTATAACGCGGACCTCGACCGTAATGGATAGAGCGAGGCTCTTCTTCATAATGCGGGGGTTACTTTGGGTAAGGTCTGTCAAAGAATGCTAAGCAGCAATTCGAGCGGGCTCGGCGCATTGGTAGGTGCATCAGTAGACGGCCCAGAACTTCTAGACACATTTATCCGCAGGGGCGCGGTATCGGCAGAAAGGCTTTTACGTTCCTTTTTGCGCTGCATATTAGGCGGTATCCTGCGAACTCATAATGGGGACTTGGGTACCCGAGGCCTTTTGCCGAACCATGTGCGAAAACCCAAGAAGTTGGTATGCCGCGCCCGAGCCTCTAGATACACCCAATAGCTTCATCCGGACATAAAGTGGATTGAGAATCGAAGCTACCTAATCTGCCGGCCCGGGGCATCGTCCTGATGTGCCTGTCGTTTCTTTGAACCAGTACCGAGCGTGCGGCTGAGATCTTAACAATCTCCATCTTGCGTCATATCAGCCAAGTCAATATTTATCCCACGCTTAGTCACGCAGAGATTCTTGCATTATACGACAGGAGACTAGAAGACTTGCAGTAGGCCCCTCGGTTAATCCAGCGCAATCTACAGGGCAATGCGGAGCTTGCAGGTGAGGAAGACGTCCTGGAAGGGGAGGTAGTGGGCGCGACCAGGGAGGCAGGTGAGGTAGAATCGATGGTGTTTGATTGGCTATATTTTAGGGTTGACGGACCCGAGACCTTCTGGTTTCCTATCGTATAGCCAATCATGAGCCAGCCACATGAAGAACTGGCCCCGTGTATTATCTGGAATAGAATCGACATGGGACACGAATACCGACATAGTGCTCCGTATCGCAAGTTGAGCCCGGGCCACATATCGAAACTTCATATGCGATCGTGCCCCCAATCCTTGGTATCGCTTTTTGTCACTTTCAGCAGTATCCTTTGGCACGCCAGTATTTATCATGTGCGCTAGGTAAGTTAACTAGATAGTGGGGAGTTCAACGCTGCCAAGATCTTTGATGTCGAGTCTAGGATGGATCTACAAGGCGCTCGCATGAATGAACTTGCACCTGTGGCAGATGTGATCAAGATGAAGGGGCTGATGAATTCCGAATTACACATATGCGCGATCGCCTTACCTATCAGACTGAGTTGGACAAAGTGGCCCAGCTTTTAAAGAGAGAGAGCTTGAAGTTGGGCCACCTCTTGTTTACTCCGGTTGCATTCACCGGTGTTAAATCATATGTGACGTTGCGATCGCAGTATTTCCCATTTTAATATTATACAGCCATACTAAATATCCCTGGATACCAATAGTTATACCCTGTCATTATAATTGTCCAGTAGCAAAACCACGATTACACAGTTACTATATATCCGCACGAAGTGCAGCATCCTGTGTTCCGATACTTCGCCATGTGGCGACCAATTACTTCATGCATGGCGGCGCTGGATTAATCACACGACGACTAGCTGAAGGAAGCAGCATGTCAATATTGTTACGTGGAAAACGTTGGCATTGGTGGGACTTGCGGCTGGCCACTCCGTACCCTGTATTCAGCTGCTGCCGGCAATACAATTGGGAAGGTGATCACCGGTTCACGTAAAGAGGGTGTGATTATTGATTACAAATTCGATTTTATGAGAGAAAAGGTCCTATGGGGAGAGAGAATCGGTGAGGTGAAGGGGTATTGTACCCGTTGGGACAGAATCTGTTTATGAGGAGCACTCGCTGCTGGAGATTGAGGGCCACGACTGAATTGTGAGGGCAAACAGCAGTAATATATCGTGATCATTGCACATATAAGATACATCTTACCACCTATTATAGGTGGCTAAACCTTCAAGCAAGACACGTCATTTCTCCATTTCAAACCCTCCAATGCCACCTGCCGCCCGAGAGAATCCGATTCTCTTGATTATACCAACTCCTCGAACACACTTGGTCATACAAGTAATCCTAAAATCTTCTATTACCATCATCGCTATCACTACTAGGCCTGTCTCTGTTTATCCCCCACTCATTTGTACATCTGTTCTTGACAATCAAGTGTAAATATGTCTGGAAGTAACACCATTCCCGTGTCTCGCCACAACAGCCAGAGAGAAACTATAACACACAACGACGAGGAGGCGATGCCAACCCCAAGAACTCATGAAACGGCCACTGAAGACGACTCCGAAGAGTCCTCCAATGACGACCTAAAAAACGACCAGATATCCCTAGTTGAGTTCCTGGAGCGGCAAAGTGCAGATGATTCCTATGAACATGAGCTATCCGAGCGACTGAAAAGTCTTGATGCAACCAAGTTCGATAGCGGGTATACTCCGCTTCATGTAGCAGCTTCGGAAAACCTCATTAACGCAGTTAGTCAGCTACTAGAAGCTCGTGCCCCTTTCGCAGTACCAGACGATGACAACCAGCACCCATTTCACTATGCATGCCGTGAAGGAAACCTAGATATTGCAAAGCAACTGCTAGGAAAGGACGTGGATATCAACCTCCCAGGACTCTACGGAGGTACTCCTTTGGATCAAGCATGTTGGAACGGTTGCGTGGACATTGTCAAACTGCTTTTGGATCACAAAGCAAATACTCAAGTCACCGATGAAGGTGGCTGGACACCCCTACGTTCCGCCACTGAACAAGGGCATGAAACTATTGTTGAACTCCTTATTCAGAGGGATAAAAGCAACATTAATTTCGGTGCAGGGCCATACACCAGGTCTCCATTGAATGCCGCTGTTTCTTACCATTACAGCAAGATTGTTCAGTTGTTGTTGCACGCAGAGGCAGATGTCAACCAACCTGATGATCGCGGCTGGACTCCACTCATGACAGCATGCGACTGCTGCAACTCTGAAGCAGTCGATCTCTTACTTGGGAAACATGCCCGGCTGGACCTACAGGACGAGCAGCACTGTGACGCTTTGCATTTGGCAAGCACACGAGGCTGTGCTCATATTGTGAAGGAACTGCTCAAGTCTGAAGCATCCATTGATGCAATTGATGACGAGGGAAAGACTGCATTGGATCACGCAAGCCAGGCAGCCACAGAGAGTTTTCAAGATCTAACGGACAACGATACAGAACAAGATGATGGTACTGATACGGTGATACCATCCGGTTCTGGCCAATATGATGACGTGATTGGCCTACTTCTCCAAAAGGATCATGTCATTCAACAGAAGTTCAATTACAGGGAAACAGCTTTACATCGTGCAGCGCAAGGTGGCGACCCGAAACTAGTCCAGAGGATCTTAGACCATATATCGGATCCCGCTTACCACGCCGCCAAAGATGCCGATGGCAGAACAGCACTCTACCTTGCATTTCAACGAGAAGACCGAGAAGCTCCCATAAAACACTTGGTGATCCATATGAGCTGTGTTGGCTTCAGAGACGACGACGACGAAAAACGTGCGATCTATTGGGCGGCTGAAAGTGCGGCTACCCACGATGTCGCGAAGCATCTTCTCAAAAACAGCAAGGCCCTGGACCCGACGGGTATGCCGAGCGGAACGGATTCGTGGAGTGCCATTGAGTGGGCTGCCTACAGGGAAATACCCGACATACTTTGGCTTCTTTTGTCGAGCTCGCCACCGACATCGGAAACACGACGACAGATAGACAAAGCATTAGCTCAATCCAAGCAACCCGGAGTACAGCCAACTAAGGACAGAGCCAAAGGCAAAACCAAATCACCTGCAGCTCAGAGACAGGAAGGAACCCCTAGTGAGAATAAGGTTTTTGTCATAGATATGCTAGAGGACCCTGCTCTTACACAAATATCTATGGAGAGGGAACCTTACACGCTACCCCAGCTTCGTGCGGAACACCGGGAAGCTACGAACTCATTCAAGGCAGCCATCTTTGAGTTTTACGAGGAAAATAACAACTCAGGGTTTATAAAACGATCTAGGACCGTAAAGGAAGCTATTTACGACAGAGGACCTCGAAGCATACTGCGGGAAGCGAGAGCCAACGTACAACGGTTTGTTCAAAGATTACCACAAGAGCATTCTCATAATCAAGCAGCCAAAGCTTTCGCGCCCTATATGATGGGCCCCGAGGACTCATCGAAGTTCATATGGGTTCATGTACCGGCAACTAATGTACGTACAAAATCGGTTTGCCACGGCCAAGCGCCAAACTTAGATAGCCATTGCTAACTGAGAGCAGATGTTGTGGATGAATGTCAGTATACCTTCCATCACATGAATATTAACCTAGGTCCAATAGAAACTACGGTAGAATAACCAGCATTACAGGATCTTCTGATGAGAATGATGAAAGACGGGAGCAAGGATGTGAAAGATTTCCGCAAGCTAAGATCGTTCTTTCGAGATAGCTGGCTTGAGATTCCAGATAGACAATCGGAATCGCGATACATGAGGCCTCGCGTGGTGAGTAACAGACGAGATCAGACTGCTTACATCAATGATGATATTCTGATTAGTAGTAAATCAGAAATATGACGAAGCCATGCGCTGCAACGCCATCTACGTGAGGTCCTCTACTGCGCCCACAGGTATATAGACATACTGATTGTGTACTTAGATGCCGTATCTTACCTTTTCAACGGAGGTCCAGGATGAAGCAGATAAACCTGACAGAAAGGACAAACCATACGGGGATCATGAGCGTTTGAAGAAAGCGAAGGAGCGATACAAGCAGCTCATTCGCCAATACAGCGGCGAAGTTGTCCATGGGTCGCCAACACTTGATGAGGCATATTACCACTTCACATCCGACCGTCAATCCGATGCAGAGAGGCGGCACCGCAATGAAACGCAGGTTGTCACCAAATCACTGCAATCAGTCGAGAAACGCGGAGAGAAATATATGTCCTACTGGAAACTTCTTCGAGTGAATCAGTTATGGATATGGGTGATTGATGGTAATATTTATATCCGCTTTTTCTAGTATTATTTTATGAATTAATGCTAATGAGTCGAAGAGCAAATGATCATCACTGCAACTACACACCCTATCGACGACACAGAAGATTCATATCTGAAAGGGGTCATGGAGCATCTTGGTGATATTGCCGAGTCTGGAGAATGGAAATTCTCACCTTCTAATGCAATTGGGATGAGCAAAGTGCTCGTCGACTATTGTATCAGATTCTATGAACGAGAACGCTTGGACGAGATCAACCAGTCCACTCGGCAGATATTCTCTAACTCGATAAACAATATTGTTCGTGATAATTATGCCTAATAACTTCCTAACCGCCAGAAAATGATGTCAAAGCGGTCTGCTGACGAACTCCTTTCCCAGGCCCTGAAAGAGGGCAGCCTGTATGAGCGATTTAGACTTCAGATGGGAGAGACTCAAGAGACAACGGAGCGGCGACGGCTCGAAGTAAAATTCGACAAGGACACCAAAAGCCGTGTCCAGGAAGCAGCAACACTTGCCAGTGAGATCAGAGATATTCGCGATGAGCTCAATATTATCAAGGCCATCACAAATTATCAAAAGATTATACAGGATACTCTAAATGGCGATCGATCCGACAATAATCGCCCTGACAACATGTCAGTGGATACTGATGGCTCGGCAACTTATATCATCAACGACATTATCAGCATGGAAAGGGTTGCAGATCGGTTACATCAAGCGGTAGGCGTGATCTATAATAATGCTAACATCGTACTGATTAAGGAGCACAGATTGAGACAACTCTCGCATTTGAACAGAACGAGATAGCCAATTCTCAGGGCAAGACACTCATGACCTTTACCGTCGCCACCATCATATTTGTAAGGAACTGCTCCGTTGCATTTCGCCCGTCTGCTTTTTACCATATTTTTGGAATTAGGTAGATTTTAACTCAGTTCCTCTAGTTACCCCTTTCTTTTCTTTCATCTCTCCTGGCCTTAGACGTCAACTCATTCCAGCAAACGCCTACCTGGGCCTTCTTGGTGATCTGTAAGTTTCGGACATGATGCTCCGTCGAATCAATGCTGACTAAGATAAAGTTCTCGTGTCCTTAACCATCTCCGCTCCCCTAATCTCGTACGCTCTATGGTCGAGATCGTTCTCTCAAGTCTATCAAAAATGGAAAATGCAGAAGAACGACCGAAGCGAACCACGTGGCTCGTCTGCCGACCCCGGAACTGTGCAGACTGATGCGAATGCGCGAATGAGCCTAGTCGAAAGATCTGGCGTGCCCAAAGCACTGCCAGCGTCGAGTAAAGACCACAATGTAACTCGAAGCATGCTTAGAAGACTCCATCGGGGAAGACAGGAACATGACACACATAAAGTCGGAGAAGTGTAACGGAAGTAGCTAGGAATGTCCCAGAGGTAACTAGAAGAGATTATTAGGTTCAAGCTGGAGGTGTATGTGTATCTCCCTTTGCTGTAATCAAACATACTAAGTATTGTTTAATTTCAAATATCTTGCTTGCCTTACCTACAAGTCTCTAGTTCACACCAACGAATAAGAGCAGCATGGTTAGACAGAAAATATTAATTTTGGTCGTAAAGTGTGTTCAATAGTTCTTAAAATTTTAGGTGGCTTTAATCCCCAACTGCACCTTTATGATTACGCCATGCTCACCTAAGCTTTTATCAAGCAGAAATATTTGCCTCGCCACTTGAGATTCTTTCAGCGCTATGCTTACATTCTACACCACAATCCACCCTTGTCATAACGAGCCATGCGAATAAATGCGGGCCAATCTACCTTTATGATCTAGGCGAAATAGCATCATTCACGTAGAGTTGTCAAATTATGACACTGGTTTTAGTAACGAGTTGACTATCTGCCCTGTATATGGCTTATCCTCAACACCCTTTCTTTCATAACATAGAAGATCTACAAAAAAACATTACCGGGAAGATCGGCCGGATACGGAAGGACGGACAAGCCCGGCCGGAGACATACAAACTCGAAGGATCTCCTGGGATAATGTCACGTGATCCTAGCATCCTAAATCCCTATTCTAACCTAGTGTGGAGTCCCCTCGAATAGGGGACACACTTGGACATGCCAAAAGCCCATGTCGGCGAAAATTCAGATCCGCTTGTGTCCTTCCTGTTCGGTACGGCGTTCATTGCGCTTAGAAAATATGATCAAGATACCGGTATTCTTATGTGAGTGTCCTTGGAACAGGTAGGTTGATTGTATCATGGTGGCGAGGTGATCACCCCCTCCAAAGACAGCAGATGTCGAGGTTAGGAGGTGAGTAGTCGATCCATGGGACGTCACAAGCAATGGAGAAAACTATGGGTCGGACGGCATAAACTATTCCTTGTGTCAAATTTCGTCAGATGCTGTGATTTGTGGTCATCGAGGCAACCATGAATATAGATTATTATGGCAACAGATAAAAAAGCCCAATGGTCAAGTACGAAGAAATAAGACCTATTAAAGACTTGAAAGTCCGCGCTTTCCGACTCAACTCCCTAGCCCAGCATCTAACACAGCAGTCCATTCAAACAAACACGGACAAAGATCCTATCAAGAAGCTTGTAATCTATTTCAAACTCAGATATCCCCTGGGCCAGATATCCTCTGTTGAAATGCACGTGCAAAGTACAATCGCCCTAACCGTCACAGCATTGTTTGTTGGCCAGGCCTTAGGTGGTCTTCCGCTATATGGTTATGAAGAATATGAGGATAGGCAACTCTCTGACCCTTGTAAGCATCCTTCAATTACCGTCGTTAATTAAAAGGTTCTATGATGCTGATAGTTTGAAATGTAGTTCAAGTTTGCAAAAAGGCGAAGAAGTGGGAGGGGTGTACGGCTGGACAGGCAGTGGTAATAAATCAAGAATCGGATTTCAGATATTATAACGGCAGTAAGTTTTACTCCCAGGTAAATTTCGTAACCACGAGCTAAACCACAGCTTCACAGAATGTTTACCGAGTAAATCAGAGCCGAATGTGCTCATTTGTACGGAGACATTGCCAGCATAGGGGATACCGGACTGTTACAAATTGCTTATTCGAGCCATTAAGCAACCCGTAAATAACTCCAGCTTAGGTTGCGTGATATGATGATGGCTCGCTAAGGACTAGATGTTCACCAAATAGGTCGAAAATCTGTTGATTTCTTTCGTTTGTGATTTGGGGGGGGGGGGGGGGGCGGAGGTTCGAATATATAAAGGGTATAAGCCAGCACCCATCTTAGATAGTCTCTCATTAGCTAGCCGGCAATAATCTAATAACGCCACTTCAGCAGGAAAAGCGCGATTGGCTAATTAATCTAGGTACGCTCAACAGGGAGGCCGTAGTTCTATTTTATTTATACAGTAGATACATAAATTCAAATAGTACCCAATTCGCATTGACGGTGGATGGTGTTTCTTATATTTGACGCTGTGCATTTGCCTCTCTTTATTTCCAAGTAACTGGCTCGGCGTTCAGTCAACTATGAACGTATTAGATACACGGATTACTCCTATGTATCCTAGGCGAGCCATAATTGTATGGAGGACTCGGACGAGCTAAAAGCATTGCACAGTATTTGACTAGCTGTGTTCTGTGGCTTCTCTACCTGCAACCAATATTAGCATGGACAAAGATATTTCACAAAGGAACGATATAATGCTTGCTTCAAAGATTTCTATGACCAAGAAAGGTGCTGTATCAACCTCGATCTTAAGACAATGGACTTCAAAGGACAGTCACGGGGGCCAAATCATTCCATGATAATTTTCAATCTCGGCATAAGCGGGTTTGCGACTATATTCCGACCGGGAATATGCGCGACTGATTTTCGGCTGCGACTCGCTTAACTTTGAATAATGGGAATTGGAAAATAACTAACATCATCGGCCGAGTTAAAATCTACGGAGACATCTTCACTTTTAAACTGTCCAGGAAATACGAGTATATTTATCACAATACTTACACGTAATGAACCAGCAGTTTTAGTTCAGGTGTGACCGAACTTTACAGCTGATGTGTGGTTTTTGTAGTACTCTGCGCCATTCAACATTTAAGGTTTGAGATGTTGTTACTTCGACGCTGTTTTATTTTTCAACCGGTATACGATCTGGGCGTTATTGCTTTGGGAAGGAATCATCCCACACCAGTGTCGCATTTGAATGTACATGGCAAAATAAAGTAAGTTCAATAGGTAGTACTGATAATATTGATCTGTAGCTTACTCATTATTTCCACTCTTACTCTCGCAGCACTGCACGTTACCAACTACATCTTACGGAGTACTGGTGGGTTCCGGGATAAACCGGGCTATGCTCTCCCCTACACACGGCATGCCTCCTCTCCTGAGACGATCAGAATTCCACTGGCAGAACTGGTACATGATTTTCCCCTCATTCACAAGGCCTATCTCAGCAAGCAGGTCAAAGGCATCATACCAGGCGGGGTCATCCCAACTGCCTTCGAGCTGAGTCTCGGCCGCAATGGCGCAGTCGTGAATCACCTTCATATATTCCGAGAGGGGGGCTGTAGCCGCCCATTCGCTAAGACCCACACAAATTCTTACCCATGCCGAGACGATATCCCCATGAAAAATTGCGGCTGCTTGCCGGAACTCGACGGTGCGCTTCTCAGGCGCCCCTTCCCACGACTTAAACCCGCTGTAATGTTGAAAATTATATGCCGGCCGCTCTTCAAGTTCAGGATCAATTAGTGTGTCTACTTCTTGTGAGCTCGTTACTTTTAAAATCTCACGGACGCCATCTAGAATGGGCATATGGGCCGAGGGATAAGAAGGAGGTGAACCTTTACTCTGATGAAGCTTTCGATGTAACACATTGGAACTGTCGAACAATTCCTCGAAGGTCGGATGGTCAAACGGGTAAGTAGCAAGATTGCCCCGCCGAATATTGAGAGAGCGCCGCCAAACACCGAGAGACTCCCGCCTCATGCTCGGTGGGGCATTCGGGTTCACCACAGTTTCCTCCTGGGGTGCGCTTACGGGTCTGCGGTCGAAATTGCTTGGCCAGCAGCAGCAAGGCTCCTCGCGCCCATTCGGACGGGGTTGTTCGTGAGCTTCGACGGGTTCTTCCTCTCGAACGGGGATGTGTTCTTCGTTCGGTGCTGTCTCTTCCCGAATAAATTGAGGTCTTCGAACTCTGTGTGCATCCGCAGCCGTAACGCCATGCGATAGTTGTGAATACATGACGTTACTACGACAGTAGGAATAAGTCCGTCGAATTTCAGGATGGAGCTGAACGAGAAGCGCATCTGCTGCGTAAAAGAGTCCGGCCATGCGACGAAGGGGCCCGAGGGGGATCCACTCGTAGCCATTTCCGTAGTGTACGTGAAACCCGCAGTTATAAGGGGTCAGCAACCAGATCGAATCGTTTAAGCGTCGAATGACGTCGCGCACCTCTTCGAAGCTAGCGTCCACTGCCCACATCGCTGGAGAACATAACTCAAAACCTACCCACCCCCGGCCGTGACCGCTCCACGATTTGAGGAGAGGTGCTGGGATCCTGCCTCTTACGTCGAGATACTCGCGCTTGACACTCCACCTCCGATACGTTTGCATGTGACCCTTGCCGTCCATTTCGAGATTGATCGCCGTGATGTCCGGGTCTGCAACCAGGTGATCATTGTTTCTTATCGGTAAGCTTGCTAGAATTCCCTCGACGACTATGTTGAGGTGGCGGTATACAATATCCTCTATTGGGTTACGTACAAAACCCCCTCTTTGAAAGGGCCTAAGATCCCCTACACCGGCCGGGAGGACAAGAGGTCCAGCTGATGGGTTCCATTCATAGGGGCTCGGATTCTGGAACTCAATATCCTGCTCCACCCACGCAACGTAGCCCTCGAGCTCAATCCCGAAGCTGGACCTGACAGGTTCCATATTTCCTTTGGCGAGACTTGAAGTTACGTACCTTAAGACAAAGAATCGTGGGCGGTAGCTCTGTAATATTGGGGCTGTCTTTATAGCGTTGTGCTCTGTTGAGTGATGGGTACAAAGAACTTGCCTCTAAGCAAGTTAGCGATTAGATCTATATATATATACTTGGCAATTCGAGAGTTCGGTAACAATCAGCGTTCTGAAACAATAGTTTTGTTAAGAACAAAGCAGGAATATAGAGGAGCAGAGTTGGAAATTTATTTTGTTGCTGCATGAATACATTGGTGAGTTGGGAACAAGACTCCGCTATTTTGTGAAAATAAACCCATTTGCCGCATGACCCAGGGGAAACAGAGAGGTTAGTAGGCACCATGCACTATGCACCGGGGATAGTCTTAGAAGACTATGTATAAGCACAACCCGGGCAGAGATATAATTACGATGGAAAAGAACCCAGGAAATGATTCTGAATACCCTACCTAATTAGCAATATCGTACGTACCTACTCTAGATAGCTATTTGGGTTCTTGTCGTCCATTTATGGTGTGCAAGTTTGTTGTAGTCAGCCCCTATCAGCCCCTATTTTTAGCGACTGGGTACCCGACATGCACTAAGCCTATCCTGAATTAGAGAGACTTTCCCCGGATCCAAGGGCGATCCTTCGAGCAAGGATGCAAGGTCTCCGGCATCGCAGCCCACTAAATGAACTAAGTGCATCCCACCAATAAGACTCTGGGAATTGTCAGCCCAAGAAAAAGAGGAAAAAAGTCATAATTGAAGGTACCTCTTTTAAGTTTTCTTTTCTCTTTTTTTCCCATGATTTTATACTCCTTGCTCTCGTATAAACGAGAAATCATATAAATCAGGAAAAGTTGTAATGCCAATCGTAGGAGCAGAATGACGGCAATCGGGCGCGCATGCCGTCAAGGCACTGGGTTTCGGGTAAGTAGAAAAAAAAAAAAGAAACAATCTGAAATTTTCAAAAGTAAAAGAAAATTAAAAAAAAAAAAAAAAAAAATTAAAAGTAAAGAAGAGAGGGAGAGACACGATATCCAGACGGCGGGATCTCTGAGATATCAGATATCTCGTCCACAAATTTTGTCCAAATGACTAACATTTCTCGTCTTATTCCACTATAGGGCCTCACTCGCGGGCATCTTTGGGGACAGGGAAGAAGATGTGAGATATCTCAAACCCGGACCTTTGCGACGCCGACATTCGACAACTCCAACCCGCGAACACCGCCGTATCTGAAGCTCACCAAAAACTACGAGAGGGTAAAGGAGGTGTTGGGTCGGGGCCGCGCCCTGACACTGGCCGAGAAGATCCTCTACAGCCACCTGAATAATGCCGAGGAATCGCTGTTGACCAACACGAACGGCGGGCGTGATGTTCGTGGTGTCGCCAACTTGAAGCTGAAACCTGATCGTGTCGCCATGCAGGACGCCTCAGCTCAAATGGCCTTGCTGCAGTTTATGACCTGTGGTCTGCCCGCCACCGCCATTCCCGCGAGTATCCACTGCGATCATCTCATCGTCGGCGAGCGCGGCGCCAAGGACGATCTAGAGGCAGGTATTCAGACCAACCGTGAGGTTTTCGAGTTCCTAGAGTCCGCCGCTCGCAAATACGGCATAGAATTCTGGCCCCCTGGTGCCGGCATCATCCACCAGAGTGTGCTGGAGAATTACGCCGCTCCGGGCTTGATGATGCTTGGAACTGATAGCCACACGCCCAACGCCGGCGGTCTGTCCACTACCGCCATTGGCGTGGGTGGTGCCGATGCTGTCGAGGCCCTCGTTGGCGCCCCGTGGGAGCTCAAGGCCCCGCGCGTGCTGGGCGTTGAGCTAACCGGCAAGCTGAGCGGCTGGGCGTCGCCCAAAGACGTCATCCTGAATCTCGCCGGCCAGTTGACCGTTCGCGGCGGCACTGGCTTTATTATCGAGTACTTCGGCTCCGGTGTTGACACCCTGAGCTGTACGGGCATGGCCACTATTACCAACATGGGAGCCGAGGTCGGCGCCACCACGTCAATCTTCCCCTTCCGCCCGGCTCACGAGCGGTACCTGGAGGCGACCCACCGCGCAGACATTGCGGCTGAAGCCAAGAAATTTGACGGCGTCGTGCGGCTGCGCGCCGATGAAGACGCACAGTACGATGAGGTTATCACAATCGACCTGTCGACACTCGAGCCACATATCAACGGACCCTTCACGCCGGACCTGTCTACGCCCCTGTCACAGTTCAAGGAGACGGTTCAGGAGCAGGGCTGGCCCGAGAAGCTGTCCGCAGGCCTGATCGGCAGCTGCACCAACAGTTCGTACGAGGACATGACGCGGGTAGAGGGCATGGTGCGCGAGGCGATGGAAGCGGGGCTCAAGCCGGCCTCGGACTTCTACGTCACACCGGGCAGCGACCAGATCCGGGAGACGCTACGGCGCGACGGACCCCTGGATACCTTCCGGGAGGCCGGAAGCACGATCCTATCCAATGCGTGCGGGCCCTGCATCGGGCAGTGGAAGCGCGCCGATGAGGTCGAGAAGGGCGAGGAGAACGCCATCCTCACGTCGTTCAACCGCAACTTCAAGGGCCGCAACGACGGCAACCCGGGCACCATGAACTTCCTGGCCTCGCCCGAAGTCGTGACCGCCATGGCGTTCGCGGGCCGCACGACCTTCAACCCAGCGACCGACGCGCTACCGACACCCTCGGGCGCCGAGTTCCGCTTTTCGCCGCCGCGCGGCGTCGAGATCCCCGCCGAACCCTTCGAAATCGCGAGGCAGGAGTTCCGGCCGTCGACCCAGGCCCCCGACGCGTCGGTGCCAGTGGCCATCTCGCCGACCTCCGAGCGTCTCGCGCTGCTGGACCCCTTCGACGCGTTCCCAGACTCCGAGCTGACGGGCCTGCGGGTGCTCGTCAAGGTCACGGGCAAGTGCACGACGGACACGATCTCCGCCGCGGGGCCGTGGCTCAAGTACAAAGGCCACCTGCCAAACATCAGCGCGAACACGCTCAACACGGCGGTGAACGGGGAGACGGGCGGGGTGAACGAGGCATTCGACTTCACGTCCGAAGGCGAGGGCAAGGAAGCCCTGGTCACGGAGAAGACGACGATCCCGGAGCTGGCGGAGCGCTGGCGCGGGCGCGGACAGCCGTGGCTCGTGGTGGCGGAGCACAATTACGGCGAGGGGTCGGCGCGTGAGCACGCGGCGCTGCAGCCGCGGTACCTGGGCGCGCGGCTCGTGCTGGTCAAGTCGTTTGCGCGCATCCACGAGACCAACCTCAAGAAGCAGGGCGTCGTGCCCCTGACTTTCGCCGACGAGGCCGATTACGACCGCCTTAGCGCCTGCGACGAGGTCCAAACCGTCGGCCTCCTCGACATGCTCCGCAACGGCGGCAAGGGCGAGGTCGCCCTCCGGGTCAGGAAGCTCGGCGCCGCCCCCGGCGAGACCTTCCTGATCAAGACTAAGCACGCCGTCAGCAAGGACCAGGCCGAGTTCATCCTTGCCGGCAGCGCGCTGAACCTCCTGGCTAAGCAGTCGCAGGCGTAGCGATAGGCCTTTCAAAGTTGGGGTGAGGTGAACTTGATATAGAAACACGCGGTTATTCGTCATGTTGCTTTTTGCGGTGCGGGTGCATAAAAAGGGAATATTATCTGGAAATACGGGAAAAGGAACTTTGTGATACAAAAACGCGGCAAGGGGGGTCGGTCGGGATTGCTAGATTAGGACCGAGGATGCAATCGGTCGTGCACCAGGAGTATATACCCAAACCAAATAAACTCATCGGGCAATGATAACGACGTAACTGTAACAAGAAATAAAGATGTGAAATACTATCATTTGGTGCCGAGGGTCACTGAGATGATGTTGTTTGCGTCGGCCTATTGTCCGCGTCTCCATTTATGCCTTGATGCGTACCATACCTACGTAGTGTAGTCCCCGTATCTACTACTAGCTCCCCACTTCCCTTGCCTTATACTAATTCTCTATAAATATGCCTGCCGTACGACGACCAATCAATGCTTTACGCCCACGCTATGATATTTTTAGCTCCGTGCAGTCCATGGCTTTCGAAATCGTTGACTCCCGAGACATTATATCCCTGCGCCATTTAGTGTCGTTAAATCGGTGATCCTCAAATTCCAAATGATTCGATATCCTCTGTAATCATCATCCCCACCCACCCCCTCATCCGTTGGTATTTCGTCCACACGGGCCCAATCGAGCTTCCGATCACGAGTGTTCATGGAACCGGGTTACTAGACATCGGAATCCGAGGACAGGACGTGGTCATCGTCCTCACCGCCGTCGTACTCGCTGTCGTCGTCGACGATCATCGTCGCCCTAGCCTTCCCCTTTCTCCGCCTCTGTCGCCGCTGCCTGGCCTCCGCGGGACTGTCGAATTCTTCGTCATCCAGGTCATCCGGTTGCTCTTCCGGCGCAAGCGCGGGCGTCGAAACGCGTGGCTGATGCTCTTGTTCTGGACTGAGCGGCGGCGCCTTGCTCTCTTGTCGTGGCTTCTGCGGCGTTTTCTCCCCCCTCTTCCTCTTCCTCCTTTGTCTGTGATTTTGATCCTGTTTTTGCCCGCCCACTACATCACCTACTGCAATATCAACGCCGAGCTCCCGTAACCGATTCGCCTCTACCATGGCGTCGAGCTCATCGAGCGCCGCTAGCCACCCCGGGTTGTTCACGACCCTCTCAGGCAACTTAATCCTGCGGTCGGCGTCCCGGTCTTCCCGCTTGCGACGTGCCGCGCTGGCAGCCGCGCCGCCGAGGCGGGCTTTCCGGCCGCCGCGCTCAGCGATCTGCGCGCGCTTGTTGTCGTACCACCGCTGCGGTCGCCGCGGCTGCGACCAGTGCACCCGCGGGTCGATGTGCGCGAAGTTCGTCGCTGGACGCGCGGGCCGCATTGGGTGTTCATACCATGGCTTCCTGAAGAGTTCAGTGCCTGGCCGGCAAGCCTCATTGGCCTCACTGTAAATGTACGAATCAAACTTGTCTGGATCGTGGCCATCAAGAGCCTTTTTCCTCCGCGCGGAGGGGGAGGAGAATGCTTGTCGCGTTCGTTCAGCCAAGCCTTTTATGATAAAAGTAAATTCATCGGCTTTGGGGTTCTGATTCTGACGCAGCGGTGCGGCCCGGGTGGCCGCTTTGGATGTGGGGTTTCCATTGGCTAATTGGTTCTTGAACCGGGTAGATATAGTTCTTGGGCTGGCGGGTAACAACCTGGATGGTGGGGCTTTTGACGGACTTCTCCTTTTCGGAGATGTGGACGGGCCGGGGTGACTGGGTGGCGTTGGCATTACATGGTTACCTTCCGCGGGCAGCTTTCCCCCATTTTGCTTCGGCGGCGCATCTAGTATCGCAAAACGGGCTTCTGTGTGAAGTCCGCTTGTCTCTGGTTCTTTGACAGGCGAGACTTGGGTCCGACTTGGCACGACTGTTGCAGAGGGGGCACCAGGTACGGGCGTGAAACGGATGAGATCCGTGCCATTACGTGGAGGCCCGGATGTGCCTTCCGGGGATTGCCTTGAGAGACGCTCTGGATCGAGCGGCTTATAACGCCGGGCAAAATTAAGGGATTTATGATTGGGGTTACCCTGCTCGATCGCAGACCGCTCATTGTCCTTGTCTTTGTTTTTGGTTACTAGAGGCGGCTTATTTGGGACGCTGGCCCATGTGGGCGCCGGCACCGCTTCCGAGTCCCTCGGGTGATGCAGATGGAGGTTCCCGCTGCTAGTATGACGAAAGGTCGGGGAATTCCCTTGCGCAGGGGGCTTGTCCGGGGCTGCACTAGCGCGGTTACTATTTCTATCGTGGGGATCAACGCCATTAGTAATACTGAC
This sequence comes from Eutypella sp. D-1, assembly GCA_023313575.1. Lineage (NCBI taxonomy): Eukaryota > Fungi > Ascomycota > Sordariomycetes > Xylariales > Diatrypaceae > Eutypella > Eutypella sp. D-1. The sequence continues at coordinate 333,151 of JAJTTP010000013.1, read as the reverse complement.
ATCCGCGTCTTGAGGGCGGAGGGGAAATTCCCCGCTAGGCGGACGGTTGGCTTTGCTTGAACCTGTCGGTGGATGTCCGCTATTGGTTCCGTGGGTATTACCACCGAAGCCAGGCGACACGCAGAGTCTCTTGCTCGGGCGCGAATCATGGGAGGGTCCATCTACTACACGAACGACATTTGAAGTCTTTGGTATCGGTGCAGGTGAACCTGGCTGGCCTTGGATATTCTTCGAGACAGATGCAACTCCTGGTGAAGGGCGAGAGGGCCTTATAGTCTTGCGAGCTATGCTCCTGCCTGGTAGCTGCTTCTTGCTATTGACAAGATGGGCTACTGGCGAGTGCGACGGTAGCCTCTCGGTATCTACGTTCATAGTGCTACCAGGCTTCCCGGGGTCTTGTGCTGGATGATTACCGGCCTCCGATGACCGGGCAGGCGGAGGCTGAAACTGAGGACCAGGGGTGTGAGCGGCCTCGCCATTACGAGCAGCCATTTTCTCGCCCGACTTATGACGCATGCAGTATTCTCCCACCGTCAGAACCGTTCGCAAGCAACCAGCATACCGGCAGGAACGCCCGGCATTGCCGGTAGCATTATATCTCAGCGCTGGGTCGGGTTGGTCTCTTGTTGACGCGAACGCGGGTTCCCGGGCTGGATTGGCGAGTGGCGACATGGCCGAGTCCTCACACCCGGGGGCCTAGTTAATCTGTCGCTATTGTGTCTTTCCGGGTGATAATAATTGAAGAATGCATGTCATCAAGGTCATTTCCCTAACCTCAAGGAAATAAGACACGCGTCGCATAGCCAATTACTGTGATGACGTTAACATGTATTTTGCTGCGTTTGTGGGGCGGATATGAAAACAAATATATCGCGCCTAAGTAATTACTTCAGTATACAACCCCATTGCTACTTGGTATAGTAAACCGACAGGCATTGTAATTTTGGCCTGTATTATGCTATAGTGAATTATTTTAAACTTACTGCTGGTTGCTCGTAGACTGCGTCGTCTTGTCTCGGCATAAATATCAAAAGCAATGCTGCGGTGCCTGTAGACGCGTGCAGCTCGAGGGTTCATATATACCCCCGTTTGTTGCAGCGGTAGCACGACAGCAATATTTCGAAGAATATCGGGCGGTCTGTAACCCGCAATTCCTCTATGATTGTATAAAAAGACGCGAATTAGTAATGTTACGTTGCAATATAGAATTAGCTAAGTGCGGGGGAAATTTGTCCTTTTTCTGCCTTGTGGGTTCTTTATACGGGTTTTGCACGAGAACCAATCGGCGATATAGTCTCAGATCTTTTCAGTTTTTCTTTAATTGATCGTCACACTGCGAGAGACGGCGGCTTCGAAGTCAATACCGCGCCCGGGATCCAATATCGGCGAACTTGTCCGCCGCGGCCTTTGGTCCGGCTTTATAGCAGCATTGCAAAGCCAAACTCCATGTAGCGGCGAATGCACATAATATGCTTCTTTTGCTGTGCCGTTCCCGGGAAACACGGAAACTCTTATATATAAAGAGCCCGCCAGTTTGTTTTCGGGATACCGACGCATCACCTCTTGAGGGATGCTTATATCGCACCGGGCGGGTATGAAAATCAAAACCAGAAGTCTCATCAATGCAGTCGGACCTTTTACCAGTTTGGTCATCATAGACATGCCGGGCAGACGATGATTGTAGTTAAGTCGATTTAAGAAAATGATCTTTAATGACCTACCTAACCAACTTTGCGATCTAGTCATAAACACAGCTGCGGTAATGTCGGGGATGAGCAGCGGTACGACGTGTTATGAAAAGGGCAAATTTTCGTGACATAATCTCTAATTATCAAGTTGAGTAAAACTTGACACCGGATGGTCGAGGGCAACCGGGATCCACTGTGCTCTTCAAGAATTCCAAAGAGGCTGAGATTTTGAATAGGCTGGGGGAAGCCTCGAACTCCTCGAGCTGGACCCTTTAACGCTTTCCGGGTTTAGATAACATGCGGGGATTACGCCTGACTACCTAGGCCCTATCTGCATCGATGCGGTCGCTAATACGCAATCAAGGTTGAGCTCAATTCAAACTTGTTTATCATGGTGGATTCCAGGTTATGAAGTAAAGATGAGAGTTGTGTTGTGGAAAGTCCAGGTTGCAGAATTTCAATTCAATAATAAATAATACCCGTGGACCTTGCATGTATCAGATACACGTACATGGATACTTGTCGACTTGTAGACATACAGGAGACCCTTAGATGGTCCGTGCATAGGTTTATCTCAGGAAGGGTCCCATTAGGCGCCTGAGGCACCCGACAGCCTCATGCTCAAACCCTTAAGAAGCTGCGGGGCTAGGCCCGGGCGCGGTTACGGACCGGAATATTACTTACCCGATACTTAAGAGGAAGGGGCACCCCGTCCAGATGCTGTGGCAGTAAACGACCGGACCTGCAGACCCGGAGGTGACAGCTGCATATTCGGGGCCGTCACCTGCCAAGAGCAAAAAAGGCGTAAAGAGCATAACTAACCGGAACTTGTTGATTATTGTTTACGATGCAGATATTCCCCTCGGATTCTACATCAACGTATCAACATAATGCAATTCGACTTACACATATATATATTAAGATGAAAGATCGGCTTGACAATATGCTCTTGTTCCCTTTTCACTCCAAATGTTATACGGGCGTCTGAATGCATTTCTATGTTCGTCGCGTTGACAATCCCACTGGTGCCATTGGTGGAAATGCCAACGCTAAATCCGAGTGGTCCCATCGTGGTCGCCGTCGTCTCGTCTCCATAAAACCCATCCGAAGTCCTTACACAGAACATTCGTTCGTCTTAAGTAGGGGACATGGTAAAAAAGAAAAGAAGAAAAAAGTTGCATAAGAGCAATGTGAAGGCTTTAATAGATTTGGAAATCATACACCTTCACGAACCATGTCGCGAAGTTAAATGATGAGGCCAGATCTTCAATTGATCGCCGACGTCTTCAAGACGATGTGAGCGGCGGCCTGCGCCGCCGGCGTCGTACCACGTCATACGACTGCTTCCCATGCGCCGTACGACAGAACCTCCAAACGCAGAGACCGCGTCCTGTATACTGGATCGCGCCGGCTATCTGATTGGCTTCATTCCCTCATTTTCCATTAGCCTCGCCCAGAACAACACGATATTTGGGGGGCATGGCATCATATGCCCGACGCCGCCGCTCCTTCAGCCTGGCTGGAGATGAGGTTTTTTTTTCCTTATTAGTCCAGGCAGGATCCGCAAATCTGTGATTCCGTTGGGAGTGGCGTAGACCACCACGGTTTGCGTGCGGACGGAGAGGATCGTGCGATTTTCTATAAAAGACGACCGCTGTCCTCCCTAGGCAGGTAGGAAAAGGTGAACATTCGATTTTTATTTCTTATCTACTCATCATAGACCATCTCCTCTTTTGCTTGCGCGCGCGAAACAAACTCTCTCCGCACATTCTCTTGCTACTTCGCTTGCTTTACTTCTCTATACACACTTGTCGAAGCGTGTATATATCACATATCATTCGATTTTGCATTGCGAACTGTCGATCCATCAGGACCTTTCCGCTCTTACCCTTAGAAAAAAAGAAAACCCTAAAAGTAAAACGGGGAAAAAGAAAAAGCATCAAAGTCATACTCTCCCGTACACCACCTAGACCAACCGCAAAAATGATTGCCGCTCGAGCTCTCGCACAGGCCCGGATGCCCCTCACTCGCTCCTTCCAGACCAGCGCCCGCCGGGCCAACGCCTCGCGAGGCGCCAACTGGGGCCACATCGTCAAGAGCCGGGCGAAGTCCGCACTCATGTAAGCCAGCTCATCAACCTTCATCACACACACACACATCCCTATGACCTTGCTGCTTGCTTCCCAGGCTGTTTTGTTTGACACAGCATCTAACGTTGTCCTCTCTCTCGCAGCTACTTCCCCGGTCTCGCCATCGTGCTGGGCTGGCCACTGGCCGCTAGCAAGGCGCTGGACGGCCGGATGTAGGATATCCAGCTTAATTGCTTGCGCGTTTTGTTTTTGGGGGCGTTCACGCGAATGGGACTCGCGGGAGGATATAGAAGTTTATATATATATATCCAAAGATCGTGTGTGTGTGTATAGATGATAGATACATATATGTACATACAGTAAAACAAATATGAAACCATGATGTTGTCGACAACAAAAACCATTACCGTACCATACCGTGCCATGTCATGCGATGTCATACCATACCGCAGCACGCCGACTTCCTTTAACGATGATGGCCTCCCCATCCACCTACCTACCTCGCACCGCCGTCCACCTCCCCTTTCCCCTCCCCCTTGCCTGCATACTCCATCCACCCGTGCCTACCCCTCTCATCAACATGCAGCGCCCTGGCCTCGCGGGTATCCGCGATGCCCGTCTTCCTAAGCACGTCGACAGTGCGGTCGTAGTTCTCCTCGGCATACCGCTCGGCATCGAAGTCCAGCAACCAGGCCTCGCGACGCAGACGCAGACTCGGCGGGTCCCGCCGCGCCGCGTCTAGGTCCGCCTTGTGCCAGATATCGCGCGTCTGCTCGCCCGTCTTCTGCGCCGACCGCACGCGCTCGTACCGTATTGCTTCGAAGGCCGCTACAGCCTCCCTGATGCGGTCTCCCAGGACCTTCTTGTTCGTCTTTGACGGCTCCTCGTCGTTGGAGCCATTGTAGGCGGCGGCGGAGGCGGAGGCTTCTTCGGCGGCTTTGCGCAGACACACGGCGAGCGTGACGCCGTCTTCCATGGCCTGCGAGGCGCCCTGCATGGAGGTCGGCAGGAACGGGTGCGCGGCGTCGCCCACGAGCGCGATGCGCCTCCCCGGCGACACCCACGTCGGCAGCGGATCCCGGTACACCAGCTTCCAGTCGATCAGCGGCTCTGGCGTGTGATCCAGGATCTTCTGGATCGTCGGCTCCCAGCCCCGGAGGACCTCACGTGCGTCGGCCAACGGCGCCTCCGTCTGCCAGCTCTCTTCGATATCCTTATCGTCCTAATTTTTGGGGGGGTAGGTGACATGCCGATGTGAGCTACAATCTTGAAAGATTCATGGGGAGACAATAATAGAGAAAAGCATTAGGCGTACCTTGTGCGTGCATACCCACGAGAAATCCCTCCCACCCTTCAGACACGCTGCGATGAAATGGATATCGGGCGCAAGCCACGCGACGTGCTTGTCGCCGCCGGTGACGAGCCACCGGAGGTCCGGATCGCGGGCGATATCGTCGGCGGGGAACCAGGCGCGATAGACGGCGTAGCCCGAGGGCTTAGGGCGGTCCTCATATCCCAACACGATCTTGCGCCCGCGACTTCGTACCCCTTCTGCCGCTAACACAACGTCCGCGACGACTTTCTCCCCGGTATCCTCGAGCACGACGCCCGCGCCTCCCCCGTCCTCCCCTTCGAACTCGAAGTAATCCGCGACGCTGCAGCCGAGACGCACGTCGACGCCCGCAGCGAGCGCATGCCGGTACACGATATCGTGGTACTCGCCGCGATGGCCGTCGAAGCGGGGACCCCAGGCGTTCTCGCGCGCGGTCCAGAATTGCTCGTATAGGACGTCGCCGTCGCGCCCCGAGCGGATGGTGAAGGATGGCGGACGCAGACTGATGCTACCCATGGCTTCCGCTACCCCCGGCCACCGACTGAAGATCCGCCCCGCGTTCGACCCGAACGAGATTATGTCTCCCAGCGGCTTCAGCTCCGGTACCCGCTCTAGCAGTGTTACGGAGTGCCCCTGCCGCCGGCACTCGATCGCTGCTGTTAGTCCTGCGAAGCCTGCGCCTACGACTAGCACCCGGAGGCCTGTCGGCTTGGGCTGTTGTTGTGATGGCGACATATTAGCTTCCCCTCTGTAGGCTACCAGGGTGTCTCTCTTCCCGTATGATGGAGTTATAGAGTCCGCTGCGTTTTCGACTCCGCCTACGCTGTATTACACGCAATGTATCCGAGGGATGGCCCGACGTAGGATCCCGTTTCCGTGTCTGATTCCAGGACCAGGCTCAGCTAAGTATATGTCCGAGTACCAGGCTTGGTTGGAGAAGTTGCAACAGAGTTTGCTGCACCAAATCAAACGAGACTGCACTTCTAGGTAGGTACAGAGAGGTAGAGATGCTCCTTGCCCCCCCTCGACTAGAGAATTGATCTGAGCCCGAGGCTTATTAAGGAATGACATACCCCAACTGCCCACACTATTAGGCGTGTCCACGTCTTCGGCGAGTACAGATCGGGGAACCCCAATAACTAACCTAACCTAACCAAACGTAAAGGGCGTCGTCGTCCATGGTACTACTTACCATAAGTCACAAGCACTATTATAATGAGAGCCGTGCTAAGACCCCGCGTTTCCTCCTCCCCATACATACACTACTAGATATTTCCAAGAACGCCTCATTCAGGGCCGATCCATCCCCAGAATAGCCAGCCTCTGCCCCTGGAGCCCGCGTGGCAATGCGGGGTGGTGGCATTCTGGGGAGAGCACCAACCTCGGCCGTCTATTTCCCCGCATCTATCCTTTCGTAAGGCTGTCTATGCCGGCGTTTTTATTATCACCGAGTAGTATATATTTGATTTGAAGCGATGAAGTAGTTCCAAATATGACTGGATTTAATCGGCAACGACTATTTATTAAGCTGGAAATCGAATCTATGTTGTGGGTAGAGGGTAAGAAACCTGAACTCAGAAATGGAATGGCACGATGTGTGATAACTGTGTGCAGACCACATAAGATTCATATAAGACTTATGCGCTGCGAATCGCCATAAAGCTAATCCATGATTAAAACCCCTTTGGAATATTTCAAAGTAGCATTGCATGGCTAATAATGCGACTCATGGTAACATTTCGTACGAATATTTTGGACCTTCACGTAAATCGCTCTGCTGATACAAGTGACACGAGCACTGGGACAACTTATCAGGTAATTGAATAATAGTCTCTTCAAGGACAGTCTGTATTTTGGTAAAGTGTCGAAAGGACCTCGAACTCGATAAGCCAAAATACCTTTGCTTTTTGGGCGACATGTGGCAGTATAATCTAGATAGATATTGAAAGCGACGGTGCGTATAAGACTCTCGCTAGCGATCCCGGATCAGGGAAGAAAAAAAAAGCTCGAGTGGTAGGCAGGGCAATCAGGCATTGTCTCGCTTTGAATAACTTTTGCTTCGTCAGATCCAGATAATGAATTCTAAGAGATCCTTTGTCGCATTATAGTAACCTTAAAAGTTTCCCGCGCGGCCTGGATTGAGAGGTGCCCGGAGAGAGCATGTGGTCCGTGCCGATTCCACTAACCCGTTTTGTATGATAGAGTATGTATGTATGTACCTAGTATGTATGTCGTAGCTCATTCCACCAATGCAAGACGCCTTGGAGAGGTCCAAACGCGCTCTGGCGTTCCGGCGTCGTCAATTCGCCAATAGGTGCACTTATCCCAAATAGGGTCGGGCGTGTCAGGCTTGCCAAGTCAGGTACAGCACTTGAGCACTTCCACTACCTATATAGGTATCTTGTATGTATTTTGGACTGAGCTAAACAGCTAAACCACGAAATTCAAACGACAAGGACAAGAAAAGAAACCTCGAAGCTCTGACATATCTTTCGTTCCCGGACTTCACGTGCGTGGGTATATGTGCGTACATACGTGCATGTGGTTTATGTTTCTGTGGATTTTTCCTGCTTTTTGAAGGCATTATTATTTTTTTCTTCTTCTTTCTTCGCAGATACAGAAAGCGAGTAAATATTTATCTACCCTAGGGAGGAAGTAAACGGAAGAAGAGAAGGAAGGAGGACGACGACGATTACGATAATAACAACGACCACCACAATAACCACGATACTACGATACTACGACGACTACGAAATCTGTTTTTGACTTGATGTTCCTCTTCACCTCCATCATCACCATCACCGCCACGGCCTCCACTATCTCATCCTCGTCCCCGTCCCCGTCCCCGTCCCACTACCATCATCGCCACCATCGCCACCACCACCACCACTCACGATGACCGACTCACTACACAACGCGCCCATCGTGCTCGACAACGGGTCGGGGACCATACGGGCAGGATTCGCCGGTGACGATCTGCCCAAGTGCTACTTCCCCTCCTTCGTCGGCCGGCCCAAGCATCTGCGCGTCCTGGCCGGCGCCCTCGAAGGGGAGGTCTTCATCGGCCAGAAAGCCGCCTCCGAGCTGCGCGGTCTGCTGAAGATCCGCTACCCGCTCGAGCACGGCATCGTCACCGACTGGGACGACATGGAGAAGATCTGGGAGTACGTCTACAGCGAGGGCCTCAAGACCATGAGCGAAGAACATCCCGTCCTGCTCACCGAACCCCCCCTCAACCCCCGCGCCAACCGCGACACCGCCGCCCAGATCCTCTTCGAGACCTTCAACGTCCCCGCCCTCTATACCTCCATCCAGGCCGTGCTGTCCCTGTACGCGAGTGGGCGTACCACCGGTTGCGTCCTCGACTCCGGCGACGGCGTCTCCCACGCCGTCCCCGTGTACGAGGGCTTCGCCATCCCCTCCTCCATGCGCCGCATCGACGTCGCCGGCCGCGACGTCACCGAGTACATGCAGACCCTGCTGCGCAAGAGCGGCTACGTCTTCCACACCTCCGCCGAGAAGGAGGTCGTGCGTCTGATCAAAGAAGCCGTCTCCTACGTCGCCCCCGATCCCAAGAAGGAGGAGAAGGACTGGGCCGCCGCTCGCGCCGACCAGTCCAAGACCGCCGAGTACGTGTTACCGGACGGCGCGCGCCTGCGCGTAGGGCAGGAGCGGTTCCGCGCTCCCGAGATCCTCTTCGACCCGGAGCTCATCGGCCTCGAGTACCCGGGCATCCAGCAGATCGTCACCGACGCCATCAACCGCACCGACCTCGACCTGCGCAAGGCCCTCTACGCCAACATCGTCCTCTCCGGCGGCAGCACCCTCACCAAGGGCTTCGGCGACCGCCTGCTCGGCGAGGTCAAGCGCCTCGCTGTCAAGGACATGCGCATCAAGATCTTCGCGCCCCCCGAGCGCAAGTACTCCACCTGGATAGGCGGCAGCATTCTCGCCGGCCTGAGCACCTTCCGGAAGGTATGTCATGTCTTTTTTTGGTTTCATGCTATTCATTCTATCAGCCCCCGTGTATCCTATCTGCGCCATGTCCCGAGCCTTTTTTCTTTTATATACTAACGATCTACTTTCTTTCTCCGCCATCCAGATGTGGGTCAGTATAGACGACTGGCACGAGAACCCGGACATCATCCACACGAAATTGACGTAAGAAGCGAGAGAACGAACGAGTGGACGGGAATTCCCGAGGACGCGTATGCCCGCGCTACGTCGCGGGGAAAGATGGAGGGCGACATGGAAGGGGGCTGGATAGTGTAGGGAGCTTTCCTTCGGCCCCCCCCCCCTCTCCTCTCCCTCCTCCCTCTCCCTCCAGCTCCTATGGTCCCGAAAATTCGAAGAGGAAAGAAAAACAGCAGCAAGTAATGTTACAGGGGACCCGGAGGACGAGATGCAAAGCGAGATTCTCTAAGGGACTAGCAAGCGAGCGAGCGAGCGAGCGATGCAAGAGAGCGAATGGATGATGGGTTGGACTGGAGTGGATTGTTGTACGAAAACCATCATCGTGTCAAGAGAAATGTGGCATGAGTTCCACCAAAGGGGAGGGAAGGGGAAAGACAAGAAAGGAAAAGAAAAGAACACTACACCACACCACCTATCCAACCCACGACTACTGTTATTTATTACTGTCTGTTACCTACCTACCCACACTTTACACTTTACACTACTTGCTATTTTGGCCCCCCGCGCCCCCCAAGTTTAGATGAGAAATGATACCCAGATACAGAGGAGAAAGATGTGCCCAGCTTGCCCTGCTCTGCTCTACTTGTTATGATCTCTTTTGCTTGCTTGGTTGTTAGTGCGACGCCCGTTCGTAATGTTTGACGTGATGTTGGATGCCGGGCGAGAGGTACGATTTATGTGTCCTCGAGGGGTTAGTGGATGTAGTCTAGGACGGGGACGGGGGTGTGGGCGTTGCGTAGAACGAAGAAGTAGATGCGAACGAAGCCAAAAAGATCGACTCCTATCTTACTTAGTCTTGCATTATACCGCCATCTGAAAAACTTCGGCACTCTTGCTCGACGCGGTAAGTACAGTAGAGTAAGTGGCCCTGATCGCGGGAAATGGAATTGGAACTCGGGTTGCATGAATGGATGGAGACGGGACCAAGTTCCCTTCGTTTGCCTTTGCCTCCTAATTGAACTACTGTTGTGCGATAAGTTGGTGCTGCGATCTGGATGGACTATCGGCAGCGTTGTTACATCTCTGACCCATGATGAGTTCACGGCCTTTATATCCTGTCCATCTGGCTTGCTATGTGGTACCTACTGCTACTACATGTCTGGATAATGCGATGGACGGTTAATCTACAGACGGGCGAAAGCGGATCGATTGCGGAGAGGATCTCACATCACGCGTTATAAGAAAAGAAATAGTGAGATAGTGAAGTAGTGATGATGATTGCGCATCGGAATTGTGATGCATGCCCCTTGGTATTTGCATACACCCCTATGGCTAGTCACTAGCAATGGACGGCTGACCCCATGTAAGGCTATTCGCTTTCCTGTGTCGAGCATGGGGTATCGATTCCCCCCAACGGGGTTACATGGCTTCTTTCCATAGTTGAACAGCCCGGGGTATTTTCCCTCCGTTTATTATTTTATTTTCCTTTTTTTCCCTCTTCTCTTCCTGTCGTGTCCATGTCGTAGATATCGTTGAAAACCCCTCCTCCTTTGATGTTACTTTTCCCTGTCCAAAAAACTCCAAACTTCTGCCCCCTTTCTCATACAGCGATGGGAGGGGGAGATGAAAAAAAAAAAAAAGAAAAAAGAAACCGTTTAAATGACATAATGCCCATTGCGCCATGCTCGTGTCGTGATCATAAAATACCGTCGATAATCCCCGTCGTCAGGAGAAAAGGGGGGGGGGGGAGAAAAAAGAAATAAGCGGACTTGAAGCACCGCGAGCGGTCCTCACACCGCATCCCCGGCCCAACTCCTCAGTGGTTCCTCGAAAGCGACTTACTCAGCCGCCCGAGGAACCCCCCCGACGAGCGCCCGCTGGCCCCGCTCTCAGTACTGGCGCAACTCTCCGCATCGCTAGCCTTGCGGCCCGGCGCCGCACCCGCCACGGGATGCGCATACACGTTCCCGGCGCCGCCGCGTCCGACGTGCGCGACGGGCTTGGCCTCGACGCGCGCCTGCCGCCTATACTCCTCGTCGAAGGAGAGCGTCGGCGCGCGGGGGGCTTCGTGGAGGTTGCCTGCGCCGCCGCGGCCGGAATAGAAGCGGGTGGTTTGTGTTTTGGTTGAAGCGGTGGTGGTGGGGGGAGTGGGGGGTTCTTCGGCGGCTGGCGTTGGGATCCCGGATGCGGGTGTTGTCGCGGGAGCCCGGAAGTAGTTCCCTGCGCCCCCTCGGCCCGCGTGCGTGTAGTGGTTCTTCACTACCGTTGGGTGAGGCTCTGTGATGGTGTAGCGGGGCATTGTGTGTTGTGTGTGTGTATGTGTGTGTTTTTGTTTGTTTGTGTTTGGGTGCTAAATGTTGTCGTCTTCGTCCGTGAAGATTGTTTGTCTCTCTTGGCACTTGATCGTTGTTTTTCTTCTTTTGAATGCTGTTCTAGTCGACGATTATCCTAGGTAGGCCGGATGCATAGAAGGGGGTAAGGTAACAAGTGAACTCCATCGATCTGGGGAGGTGGACACCGTGGGACCTAATATATATCCGTTACGGACTTGACGGGGGAAAAAAGGTGTAACTACCACCCACCAACATGACCCCATGGTGCAAGACCAGGGGGGCGATGATTCTTGTTTGTCATAGAAACTCCCTGAATGGAGCCGCTTCTGACGAGACAAGGAAACGCAAGACGGCAACTCAATGCCACCACCATTACAACACTCAAAAGTACAAGCCCGGGGGCAAGTCAGAACGTCAAAATTTGTTTGGGTACGTCACTACGTACCGAACCTGCCCAGGTGTTACGTGGAGCCCAATTCTTGAAAATTTTCGAGAATCGATCGTGAGTTCTCCTTCTCGGGCGAATTTCTAGTGGTCTTGTGGATACAGGTTTTTTTTGGTTTTTTTTTTCCCTCCCTATTTCTTTGTACTCCGTAAACCGTAAAGGCGGTTTCTGGCGGCATAGGTGGAGACGTACCTACGCAAGAAGGCCCGCCCATTTCATAGACCAAATAAAACGGACCTGATGACGGGATCTTGGCGCCCGGGCGCCTGGGCAGCCGCTGAGCAACTTTCCACAGGTCTTCTCTTTCAGCCAGAAAAGAGGGCTAGAAAAATATTTTTCAGGTCACTCCTGCTCACTAGGGATCGGAAGCGGCGAAGGGCGCTTAGCAGTTAACGGCAAAAGGTGGATCGGTTCAAAGAATCCGGGGTAACGCTAGGAGGGCGCGTGATGCATTGGCATTAGGTATGAATTAGCTAAAAGGATCTCAGAAAAGTGGATACTCGGAATGCCCCCGCCTCGATCTCCTTCTCGTCACTCGTCTGCCTGGCCTGGGTAGGTCGGTTTCCCGCGGTCACTTGACTGGGAATTCACTTGGAAGCCTTTGCCTTTCTTTTTTTTGTTCGGAAGTAAAGGAAGGGAAAAAAAAAGAAAAAGAATAGAAAATCCCCCATGAGAGCCGACATGGAATTATGCGGTGAACTACTGGAACTGGAACTGTCTGACTGCCCAGGTGTTAGCGCTATTTCTCTAGAACAAGCTGAGATTGCATCATGGGACCTGATCAGATGAACCTGCTGCCAAGTCAGCGTTTGTTTGGTATTTTTTACTCGCCAATTCGGTCTCTGTGACATGTACCTCGCTGGGTAATGGAGTACCTAAACTCCCTCGCTCCTGAGTTCTTCAGACCTAACCACCATCCCTGGGTCTCTGGATCCAGCCTCTGGATTGCGACGACGTGGTTGGCTGGGAGCGCCGCCAGCTTCAGGTCGCGCTGCAGGAACCGGGTCCGCACGTTGAGTATACTACCAGTATGTAACCTGGGGATTATACTCATCGTTCTTTACCAGCCAATAATTGCACGGTCCTGGCCACGTTCAATTCTCCAGTCAGCCCTCAAGGTCACCTGGTGTGTTGAACGCGCCATTACCCCAGCGTCCACGATGCCTTGTCCCGGCCCTCCGATAGTTAAGCATCGATCCATTTATGTAGGTAGGTAGATGGTTTGGCTATGAACCTCCATAGTCGACCTATTAAAGAATTCACTGCCGACCAGAGTCTACACCCCAGCTTGGAAGTATGTGGTTTTCTTCTTGTTACATTGCATGTGTGTAAAGCGACCTTCATGAGGTCCCAATCGGCAGATGGCAGAACTACCCCGACCAACCGCAGCGCTTTCACTGATTGATCTGCCATCCGGTGATTTGGAATTTTCTCGAATCCCTGATAATCTTAGTTTAGTGGTACATTGGTGGATCGGATAGGACTCTGCGGTTGGAAAACATCTTTAAAAATAATTCAAGAATTGTAGGCAATGGTATTGGGTACATACTGGGCTAATACTGGGCTACGTCAAATAAAAGGAAATAATCAACTACCGACGTGACCTCGGGTCTGACTAATGTAACACAGGAAATTAGCCCATGAAAAAGATTCTACGTACTTAAGTACATATATTCAGTAGGCATTAGTTTGATGGAGTTATTAATGTTGTATTTTTCTAAGTTCGTCCATCGTCAGGTGTGACCAGTATTACCACAAAAGGCCGGTTGTGGCGTCCTCATAGAAATGTGTGGCGCGAAGTAATTCGTAAATACCTTTTCGTCCACCAAGTCCACCCCACGCCGTGACCACCCACTGGCAAATCGTAATATCGAAGTAAACAAACCCTGAAACTTCCACGCCTTACCAATACACCCGCTATAGTAACCCAACCCTATAATCGACTGGCCGCGCGGAAATGAACAATCTAGATGAACGGTTTCACCTGCTCTTCTGACCACTCCCAGAACTTCTTGACGGTGCCATTTCCTCCTTCCTCCGGGCCTTTAGTCGCATTGATCATATCTTTGCGTACGGAGCCGATGCGTCCGAAAGGAATAACTAAAAGTCCTCAACGTTAGCACAATTTTGCAGTTGATTTAGCTTTAATTAGAAGACAAATCACATACCCCAGCTTCCGGACTTCTCAAGGGTTATCTCCGGAGATAGCCCAGCATATAGCTCCGTGCATGCCCCGTTGATGACTGGGTAGAGAATGAAAAAGTTGAAGATCCTCATGCCCAAGCCCAGGTCTCGGAACAGCTCGGTCTTGAGATTTCCGGGGCTCAGCGGGATGCTGACCACACCCTCAGCCTTGAACCGTTTCGCGAACTCGACGCCATAGGCCCAATCGCCACACTTGCTAATCCCGTACTTATACATCGCCGGTTTCTGCACGTGATAGTCCAGATTGTTCATGTCGATGACGACATCCTTCTCCCCGAGGATCTCCATGCCAACCGAGGAAACCCAGATTACACGGACCGTGTTAGGCGGCTCCAATTTGGCCGTTGCCACGAGGGTCGGCGTCAATAGCTTCGTAAACAGAAACGTGCCGAGGCAGTTTATACCCAGGTGCTGCTCGTATCCCTGGGCTGACTTGGCGTCCTCGGATAACATGATACCGGCATTATTAAAAAGGACATGTAGCCTCTCCTCCTTCGCGAGGAACGCGTCCACTGATGCCTTGATGGTGCTGAGATCGTTGAGGTCCAGATGTATAAAGGCTAGAGTCCCCCTAGACTCGGGATGTGTCTTTTTAATGTCCTGGATGGCGGCGTTGGCCTTGTCTTCAGACCGTGCGAATACGTAGACCCTGGCATTCTTGGAGTAGAGAGCCCGGGCGACTTGCTTTCCGAGGCCGGTGTTTGCACCTGTTACGATGTAGACCTGGGGGAGGCATTAGGATGTTGTTCATGTGGCTACTTTAGGATAGGCTCTCTTACCTTTCCTGCCAGGTCAGGCAGGTTGTCCTCGGTGAACGACGGTTTTGGAGGGAAGAATTGTGTGAACACACGCATGGTGAAGAGGACGAAGGTATTATTCTATCTCTATGAAGAAGAAGTGGAAATCGAAAAGAGGCTGTCACATCGAGAAATACAAGTAGAGAATTAAGCAGTATCTGGGTTTAGATATCTACCCATCTACTCACTTAGGTAGAATGAGTAATACTACGGTTTATATAAGACGATCAAGACCTGTTCGGCGGGATCCAGACAGATACCGGGCCGTGTCAATGAAGCAAGCAATATGCGCGTCTCGTATGGAGTCTGGCGGACTTAAGTCAAAACCCCGGGGTCTTGCAGATTCGACGATATATTATCCATTCACTTACTCGCTTGTTATTTGGCGGCACTGCCGCAAAACGATATCCTAGAATAGAAACCGCTGTTTAGGCGAAGTGTCCCATAATCATGATAGTGGTTAGATCATGTAACTGTACGTTATGAAGAGACGACGAAGTTGGGTTGTTTGGTTGACTATCATGATCAACACTAGGCCGGTAAAGTGGGACCGGACCCGGACTTCGTGACCGGAATTCGTCTACCTTTTGGTGTCAAGGTCCTTCATAGGCTAGGTCTGTTTGAAGATATTCTCACGGGTGGGGAGTTTATCTGGGGATGCGCATTTCTGAAATAATAGCCCAGCCGTTTTGAAGGGGCCCGTGGAAGATAGGCTGAGGCCTAATAGACTTCAAGTCTTGTTAACAAGCTTGCTATAGGGCATCAACTACTCCACAGAATTGAGTACGCCCTACCTCTCATGGTAGTATTAACAAGTAGCTCCTGTTGTAACGTCAGTACTCCGAAACCAAACAAAAAGAAAATAGCAAATTACTTACAAGATAAGTGCCAGGTGCACCTGGATCGTTTATATACTGCCGACAGCACTCTTTCCGTCTGGTAACGCTCTGCGTTTCACAGGGACCAGATCATCCGCGATATCCGGGACTGATGCGAGAAGTGCCGTCCACTGGAAGGATATTGCAGAGCCAAAAAGATGCCGTTACACAATCTTAAGTCTTTATTGGTCCGGAACAGACCCGCGATGGCTATCGGCAAAGACCGCCCGGCGACATTATATCTGGGGTAGATCCCGTTGACTGGCGCCAAAAGCAACAGGGTTGCCTTTGCTAATATCGGCAGGATTGATGCTTTCCATCGCCGGCGTGGTACCGCGTTCATATCGCTCCGGGCCGGATCACGACCGATGTTGTACGGGGTTAGATGCAACCGTGCTCCATTAGGGGTGCGATACCCGCCGTATACTGGTTTATTGGTGATAACGTGCGGGTGGCCAGAGGGCACTGGAGGTCACGGACGCTACACCTCTTTCGGCGATGATATGCCTATCCTCATCCGACGGGGCTGCAAGCTACATCGGCCCCGCCACCGGCTCCCGTGTGAGTGACTATCTTCATGCAGACTCAACCGGCAGAGCTGACAGGCAGATAGGCTTCGGAATGTGGCAACGGGGAGACTATGACGGATTGGCAATGATTTCATGTGAGCAGGCTGGTATTCCCTGACATCTTCACGACTTAGTTTGACTTCCGTTCAACTAAATAATCACGGACATTAACGGCGCTCATAACTATCTTATATCCACTTTAACGAAAATACATGGTACATTCTTTGAAATCCCTCTTTTCAATACCCTCTTGAATCCTGGCGATTGCATCTTGGTGGAGCCAAACTTTTCTTACCACTGTCATCGGGCCGCCATCACCCATTTTCAGGGACCGTGCTACTATACTATCAATTTTGCAAGATAATAATCCAACTATAGTATGGACTCAGGAGGCGGATACATTGACACGGACCCCGGAACCCCGAAAACCGATTGTAAATCCATCGAAAGTGTCCGAGTTCCATTTCTCCATAACACCGTCCGGTGCGAAGTCGAAGCGAGCCATGAACATAGCGAATGCCAACGTGAGCTCGGCGTAGGCCAGACTGTTTATTGTCAGTATTTCGCGCGTACTCTTATAATCTCTACGTGTAACTTACTTGATTCCTAGGCATTGCCTCGCTCCCTTAGAGAATGGCACTAAATATCGATCTAGTTCTTTCGCCTCGGGCGCTAACCAGCGCTTAGGGTTGAACTCCCGAGCGTCGGCGCCCCATATCTTCTCATCATTATGGACCGTGTATGCTGATACACTGACAACGGTCTTCGAATTAACTTAGCGATGCACAGAACACATTCAGACCGTGAAGGATGCTTACTCCGGGGGGAATCACTTGGTCGTCAACTGTCAGTGCGGTAGCTCCTGGTTTTGGCGTAGGGGTAATACGCGGAAGTCGACCAGGCACCGGCGTTGCGAAGCGAAGCGATTCTTTTACGCAAGCAGCCTATGCCGGATTAGCTTCCATTTCGGTGTCCCCACGGTACTCTGTCCAAGACTCACTAGATACGGAAGCTGCTCAATAGACTTCAGATCGTAATCCTGAACTGTTTTCAGGTTTGCACGCTGAATTTCGGACTTCAGGGCTTTATATGCCTCTGGATTGCAGGCCAACTGGTAAATGCCAACAGCGAGTGTGGTTGCAGTAGTATCGGAACCTGCGATAAGAACAGTTATAGCCTCGGAAAGCATTAGTTTGTCGTCAAGACTAGAGAGGCCATCGAAGATGACATCATGCTCCAGATCCTTTCCTGCATCCTTGACTTTCCTGAACCGTGTCAAGGCAACGTGAATAATCTGGTCTGTGTATCAGCAAAAACAGCAGCACACTGTGGGAACGATTTTGTCTGTACCTCGGAAAGACGTCCAAAATGACTCCTTGGGCCGCCGAGGAGGATTGAGATGGTTGATGGCAGCATTGTCAACGCTGACCGGAGGCGGGGAAAGTACATGAGAACCCATATTGAATAAACAACTAGGTCAAAAGCTGACAGAAAATCGGTGTGAAAGTCGGTGGCTTGAGCCTTATCCATCTCATTGAATGAGTCCCCGAAGGCCAAGTCGGAGATAATATCTACTGTCATGCATCTGAGACAAATATTTTAGCGACACCAGGGAAGGTCCGGTAACCTTGCTGGCACGTACCTGACAGCATTATGTATATTCAAAGGGCCTTTTCCACTGTTATCTGCTAGTACAGTGCAGAGCTTCTCTACCTTGTCGTATATGAGGTGCTGCATTCCGCGGATCGAAGATTTAGAAAAGAAATTACTAAGCATCTTGCGTCTCTGCCGATGCAAGATTGGGTCCGTTTCCTCGGAGACGGAATGAGGTGTTAAGAAGGCTTCGTAGAAGTAGTCGTGTTTTAGAAAAGCATGATCTTGGGAATATATGGTGTGGTAGACCGTCGAGTCGGATATATGAAGCTCATTGGGGCTGATTCGAAGGACCCGCGTCTCTGTCATATTGAATGTCAGCGCAGCCGGGCAAGAAATACTATCATACTTACTATACTTGCGGTGCAGTTGCTCAAAGGTTTGTTCTGCGCGACCAGAGTTGCTCACAAAGTAGAGCCACCATGTTGATATTGCTGCCCGGCGTGGACCGGGGAACAAGGACAAGGGATGGAAATATAAGAAGTAAAATGTACGTAGCAATAAGTAGGATGCAAGGACAGACAACAACAGAGCGCTCAGTTGTATATAGTTAAGAGAAGCTCCCGATGGAAGCAAAATGTGATCCAGCATTTTAACAATAATAGTTGAGAGAAGCTCTTGTGATTGCTGTACAGCTTGCAGTCCTCTACGGAAGTCATAGATTCATGGTCTGATTGAAATATTGTATCGTAGATCAAGCCGGGCCTTGTCATAGACGCCCATGACAGCCTGGACACCATTCGGGCGCCGGACCACGATTAGGCCCGTCTGCCGAAATGCCAAGGCGGAGTCGGATCCGGTGGAGGTCCGGATTTGCGCATGCCGGTAGCTTAGACCTACTTGTTGTTATTGACGTATCCTCCAATG
The DNA here is from genome assembly GCA_023313575.1 of Eutypella sp. D-1. Taxonomy (NCBI): domain Eukaryota; kingdom Fungi; phylum Ascomycota; class Sordariomycetes; order Xylariales; family Diatrypaceae; genus Eutypella; species Eutypella sp. D-1. The sequence goes on along the minus strand of JAJTTP010000013.1, from coordinate 314,159 downwards.
CTGTTCTCCGACCGGGGAAAATATAGAATCTCAACGCTGGAACAATTTCAGGTCGCAATCAAATTCAACAAATCGGCATCTCCCCCGCTACACCCGCTCCGCCAACAGGGGCCAATGTCTACAATGGAATTTGGCGTCCTTTGGTGCTTGCAGCATGCAAACTCGTATTGAACCCCTCTTTTGCGACTGTTGCGAGGATGTCTGCGACCGAACAGAGCGTCATACACGCCATTTCCTACGACATTTCGGGCTGAAGCCATTCCGTCGCGGCACATCGGGAGGAAAATTTACGGAGGCGAATGACAAATTAAGTCAGATTGAATTACACCCTAATCTGACTGACTTCTTCTAAGGTATTCGCTGATCCGCCACTGGGCAACGCATCGCTTTCATGTGGAGTCACTAGGCACCTTAAGTCTTATTAAGACGCATCCAGCAGGTACGCATTAGCTGTGCTGGGTTACAACAGCGCTGCGAGGGCGGAATACCGTGTCCTCGGTGCACCCGCCAGAGAAGCCGTTACGAGTATACAGAGGCGCTTGAAAGAGCTAGGTACTGGTAATAAAGTTAGGACGTAATACGGCCACGATGGAATGATATTTGAGAAGGTGGTCAAAGCCATCACTTGCGTGTTCCCTGGATGATTGCTAGGTGCGATCACCGATCACCTGAATGGCAATGCCAAGCGCACTATGTATTATACGTGTAATATGTCGGATAATCTCCACTTGCCCTGTCAGTTAAGTGAAGAATATCATTCCCTACTGTAGTCATGCGGGTTTCTATCTGATAAGAGGGGGGCGTGCCCCTGGGGTAGGATAGACAGTCCCGCAGTAGATTATCCTAGGTCTACCTCTTTATTATTTGTACTGTATCCAATATCTTATTGTTTTCTTCTCAAAGCCCATTGAGACGCAATTGCTACGATATTGCCTATAGGTGTAAAGTGCACTTCCTGCCTATACATTCACACGAAATTGACCACGATGTCGGACAACTCTGAGCTACTTGACTTTATTGTCGTAGGTGCCGGGATTTCGGGGATTAACTGTGCGTACCGACTACAGACCCAGATTCCCAATGCCCATTTCACTGTCCTCGAAAGTCGCGATACGATCGGCGGGACCTGGTCCCAGTTTACGTATCCAGGAGTACGCTCAGATTCATCCATGGCGACCTTGGGTTTTGAATGGCACCCTTGGTCATCCATCCACCCCATCGCCGACGGGCCCCAGATAATGGAATATCTTCACGATGCCGTATCGAAGCATCATCTCGGAAAATACATCTGCTTTCGACATAAGGCTCTGTCAGCAAGTTGGTCGTCAGATCACCTCACATGGGACCTCATAGTAGAGCACGACGAACAACAAAAGCATTTGGCAACGCGGTGGCTAATTCTAGCGACGGGATATTATGATTATCATTTCCCATTACAAACCGAAATACCTGGGCTTGAGCATTACCATGGTGAGCTATTTTGTGTTTGCGCTGTTCAAACGACTCTGACATTTCTAGGCAAGGTAATCCATCCCCAGTTCTGGCCAAGCGACTACAACTACAAAAATAAGAGCATTGCTCTAATTGGAAGCGGAGCCACAGCTGTTTCAATGCTGCCCCATCTCGCGAAGAGTGCTGCTCAAGTTACGATGATCCAACGCAGCCCAACATATATCGTGGCTGAGAAGAACATGTCCTGGTTCAACAAGTACCTTCCTACATGGCTTGCAAGCAAGTGCGCGAGGGCTTGCGGCACTCTCTACCCATACTTTGTTGTTCTCATGTGTCATTACTTTCCTCATACCATGAAGGGAGTGTTCCTAAAGAAGACCGAGAAACTGTTACCTGCCTGGATAGATCAGAAAGTACACTTCAACCCGCCATGTAAGCCAAATTTTCATGCGAATTCTCATAATGAGCTCCGTATATGCTCAATCCATCATATCCGAACAAGTTCACCGTTTTCTAGTCATAAAGGAATCGCCTTCGCGTGTTGCTTAATATCACTAACCCCATTCATTATAGATAATCCATGGGAGCAGCGTATATGTTTAGATGCTGATGGATCTTTCTATGATGCTCTGCATCAACCCAATGTGGAATTGATCACAGGTCAAATTGAGACCATCACGCGAAGAGGAATCTTGACAAGAGAAGGAGAGAAAATAGACACTGATATCATCATCACCGCCACTGGCTTGAACATGAAGCTTGGCGGGAACATTGATATTAGAGTCAACGGCGAGAGCATGTCGTGGAGCAAGAGACTTATCTGGAACGGCTCCATGATCGAGGGCGTTCCGAACATGATGTTCATGCTGGGATACACGAACAATGCTTGGACACTCGGAACAGACAATACTGCTAGCGTGCTGATACGACTCTGGGGCTACATGAGGCGGAAGGGGGCGAGTTCGGCAGTTCCTCGTGCCCCCTTGAGCATGGGCAGCGACACTGAACGTATGTGGCAACTAAGCGCGACCTATGCAGTCAATGCCGAAGACAGGCTCCCTGTATATGGTAAGGAAGGGCCTTGGAAGTCCAGAACTAGGCCGCCTATTGACTACATCCACGCACGATGGGGTGACTATACGAGTGGCCTTCACTTCTCCTAATGCACCTCATTTTCGCAGGATTGATAGGATCAAATACACGAAATATCCCATGCCAATATGTGCTTATGATGTTTTGTATTTTTCACCTGCGACGTAGTACTCCCGCGTAATGATAAATGGGCAGCTTGCTAAGCGCATTCGGTACGAGACCTATAGCAGTAGCTGGGTCTGAATTTTACTCTGATTCTAGCTCCGCCGGCTGCTGCCCACTACCGTCCCAGCACTTATCGCTAATCACTCCGCTGTCCCTCTAGTTTAGCACCTTGGGGAAGGGTAGGTATGTCCCCTGACAGTTCAATGATCAGGGCAAAACCCCATCTTGCCTCTGCCAGTTTCGGATCCTATATAGCACCCCGCGGCTACCAACCATATGTGTGGGCCGCTTACCAAACCACTTATGCCTTAAGACCTTTGGCCAGCTGGCCCGCTCTTTAGGATCACTCCTTAGCAAACTGTTGAGGAAGTCAGCTAGTAAATATACCTCTTCCTTTTGTAGGCGGTAGGCTCGTCTCCTGAGGATTTTGTCTTCGCCGTTCGCCTCCTCTATAGCCTCTACAGGATCGCGGGAGGTATGTTCAATTAGAAACTCGGTGCGCGGGCGCTTGGTATTAAGCCCTTCCGTAAGCTCCCACCCTTTCCAGTCGATCTCTGGTATTGGTCTCTTGGCAGATGATGTGACGCCCAGCGACGATCGCGACGTTGCATCTATCGATCGGATGTCCTTGGGCCAGATGGTATCACGCGGTGTTGTTTCCCCAACTTGGAGATCCTCTTCTCTCGTTAATGACGACTTCAGTAGTTCTCGCCCAACATCCAGTTCCGGTGAGGGTTGGGACATTAACCCTATCGCCTCTTGCACTGAGGCAAGTCCGTTTATGCTGGCATCACTCTCGCGGTTTGTACTCTGATTGATCTCGTTTGCGTGGGGAATGCTGGCCGGCGACTTTAGAGGGGCCTCATATACGGTGTCTTTCTTCGGGGAGATCGCAGCTGTACTCTCCAGGTTGCTTTCATTGCATGCCTTTGGTTCCCCCCTTGAACCATCTTGTGTATGCTGACTGTTCCCCTGATCTCTATTCTCTGCCTCTTCCCTTTCCTTGCGTATTCTCTCGCGGGAGATACTCATTGCTTTAGCCGAGACCGCTTTTAGTTCAGGGGTCCAAAACCTTATAATGCGGGAACGCAAGTCGGGATCCTGTATCTGCTCACGGACCCCTTCCTTTAACTTCGCCTTAAGGGGAGAGTGGTCTTCTTCCCAGCAATGCAGGAGAATCCCTCGTGATTTGATGCTATTGGCTGCGATATTACGATCGATAATGTCCAACAAGTGCATCTCTTGCTGTGTGAAGGCTGCTTTTACTTCATCCCTCTCTGACCTGTAGTACGGTTTGATAGGGTCCCACTCTGAAAATGGGGTATGTGGCGGTGTCCATTCTCCAGGGTTGCTGTGGTTGGGCTCTTTGATGTCCGCGTCTTGTCTATCACCATCTGAATCATCTGAGGTTTCTGTGTCTAATTCTAGCAGTGGTCTTTCATAGACGATGCGCTCTCGACTCAAGTCTTCATGCAATATGGTAGTATATCCGGTATACCTCTCGCGCTGTTGTCTGACTTTGCGCCATTTTCTCTGGTCTTTTGGGAGAAACACTGGTGTCGCCGTTTTCTGGTTATCTGATGTAGTCTCATCTTTGTAAAAGGTGCGGTTGAGCTCTTCACGATATTTCACCCAGTTTCTGGGTAAATAATGCCGATCGGTCTCTTTTGAACTGCTCGGCTTCTCAGGATGGGTTCGAAGTTCAAACTGGTCTCTGCCGTCTGAAAAGTGGATGGGTGAATCAGGAGCAAGTATGTCCTGTGTTATGCTGTCCACGAGGCTTGGCGGGAACGGCCCGAAGGCCCAGCTCAGAAAGGCGAGATTTCTGGATATCGAGCCCACATCGCTTATAAGCTGTCCCTGCATCCTTATTGAGTAGATCGTACATCCAAGAGACCACATATCGCTAGCATAACCATCTCGTTTCCTATGAATGAGGACCTCTGGGGGGGCGTATCGTAAGTCGAGTCGCTGGACTTGCGGCTGGCCCTGAGCTAAGCAAGCCTGTCCAAATCCAGTGACAGCCAAGACTCCAGTGCGAAAGGTCCTTTCGAGGACTTCCAAGTTGGCCGGCTCCACTAAATAAGTCGGATGTGCGGAGCATTGAGTCCTGGACACTCGTCGTTGACCAAATTCATATTTGACAATCGGGCCGAAGTACTTCTCCATTTCTCGCCCAGACATCGCCTCGTAGTCGAGTTGCATCATCAGTTTCTCTGGCCGAAAGTCTAGGAACATATCATTTAGTGTTCAACCTGTACAAGATACTTTCATTAATGACTTACCTCCATGACATACCCCTGCTTTATGAAGATACGACAATGACCGACTTGCTTGGTAGCACATGTCGATAAGCTGCTCTGGGGTGTCCATACCAGTTCCCGGAATCGCATTATTCAAGGTCGGACCCAAGAGTTGAGTGACAAAGCAGAGGTGGCGGCCATTTGGTCCCTTGATCCAAAAATGTTCTAGTGGGATAAATATCTGATTGAACTCAAGCTCTGTCCGGCATTCGTTCCTGAAGTGCCGTTTTATTATTAGTTCTGGGCTGGATTCGAATGACTTGTCTGCTATTAAAATCTTCAGAGCAACCAGAGTTTCGTCGACCTCGTCCCGACATAACCACACTGTTGACGATTTCCCGTAACCCAGCTTATGCATCACTTTGAACCGGCCTTCGAAGTCATCACCAATCTCTACCGGGTGGTAACCCCCAGTTCTGTATAGCTCTCTATCCTCAACCCGCTGTGGTTGTAGTTTTGAATGCCGATTAGCGCGGTCCTTTGCTGTTATGGCCTCAGATGGCTCAACGGAAAAACAATCATTATGGACGACGGCTTGAGAGTCCGGTGCTGACTGTGTCTCTGTCGACTTGGCTATGACCATTATAAGACTCGATACATCCAACCAAAATTTTAATACTTTTGTCCAAGTCCTCGTAATATAGCACTAGCAGGTGTTTTAACGGAAGTCCACGTCTCCTAATACCGAGGCGTTAAAAGGGAAAGCAGTAATCTACTCGTTAAATTACTTTTGTTCTCATATGAGAGGGCTGTCTGTTTGACCCGGCACGAATACCACCCCCTCTGTTCTCTTTCAAGCCCTCTTCGAGACTATTAGTAGAAACGTCCAATCAAAGTGCCAGAAGTATAAGTAACCTCGCAAAATGACCTCGGAAAACGGTTGGATGAAAGAACCGTATAACATTCTGAAACAAAGCACGGTTCATAACAATGAAAATTTTTGAAGCTGTTCGGAATCATACAAGGTGTTTAAGCAAAGTGTCCCAGGAACGAGTAAAGAACAAAAGCAGACCCCATCCGGAGTAATACTTATTGTCATTTATCCGTCGAGTGACAGAGGCAATGAGTACCAGACACCACCACCACTAGGAACATAGTCACACAACAAGACCACCGTCCAACAAGGATTAACGACATGGCTCCTGCCTCTTCAGCACAATGGCACCCCGGTATGGATCTCCCACCAGCTGAAGACCCCTGCAAAAACCGAGCTGAAACGTATCAACTCGAGTTAGCCATGGAAGACGAGGCACGCAATTTCGGGATCGCAACAGTGGACGATCCTATGATTATCTGGCTGCACAACCTCCCGCTTGACGACATGCGCGAGGACATGGTGAGCTCCACGAACGACATAGCAACATCGGTAGCCCAGGCGGCTGGATTACCATACGTGTGGGTTATACGTGAGCCTCACAACCTGGAGTATTTACGAGACGAGAATGGTGGTAAGATATTCGATCCAGAAAATCCAAACAAGCAACTTCTGGCACACACTGACTACCATATTACCCTTAGACTTGGTACTGGCCTCTTCGACTGTGTGGTAACCGCGCATGCTTGGGTCGTCATGAACGATCGTGGCTTGCCCCAACGCCTTGCCAAAAAGGAAGACCGCACTCCAGCCTATATCCGATACGGCCACGGTGAGGAAATCACTTTCTGGCCTTGGACTGGTGGTGTTGTGTCCAAGTACTGGAGGAACAGTATCGGGGAAAAGGTCGCGAGGATCTTCCCCCCGACTACCCCCGAAGATGTCTGTGATGTCTACATTGGTGGACCTGTCCCCCCCCGTAATCGCGTGCCCAATCCACCATGTGGTGGGCATGACAACCCGTGTCAAAGATGCCGAGGCCGGCTCGAACGTGAGGAAGCTTACGGCGAATACGTCCAAGATGCGGAAGACTCGCTGCGGCACTCTAGATCGCGAGATGTTAACACAGAGCATAGGGACATGCAGGTAACTCATCATCTGACAAGTACTGTTTTGCCTCCAAAGCCAAAGCATTGGGGAAACCCTAACATGGTCCCGATCGCAGTATGTCGGAGCTAATCTGCCTTTAGGAAGTATTAGGGAAGGATAAGTAAGACGCTGGAATTGTTATAAAGCGGCCGGGGGGTTTTTACTGTTTCTACTGTTTCACTTCATCCATTATTCTCAATAACATTTGTAGTTGAAAGCACTTACCAGGGTATACAACTAGTGGTGATTCCACAGCCCGGAGGCTTCCACTTCGCCATGCTTTGTTTCATTTACTATCGGTATGATTTCACATGGTAGCATTTCTCCTCGTCACCAATCACCATTTTGCATTTCTAAACGAATGGTAGCTTTACTCTCTTAGGGAGTCAACAGATTCCCTCCCAGAATCTTAATCAACTTAGGGTCGACAGCCTATCTTCTTTGATTTCTCAATCTCGTGATCGCTTTCATTGCCGCACTGTTACGAGAGTACAGCAAGACTAATACTCATCATGACGCGCACCCCATGGCTTATCATGCGTGATGGACGACATGGCCTGGTAGTCCGAGTATAGGGACAGCCGCGAGGCCTCAGCAAAGTGAGTTGCTGTCCCCTTCAACACAAAGATCTTGGTTCGCGGCAACCTTGCCGGGTCGATATCGTGTCCAGATGCCTGCATGTTTCGAGAAGCGTTAATGATTATTTCTCATCTCAATTTCCATACCAGCTAATACACGTATGAAATTCGGCCGGCATGGGTCTAGTCTCACTCTGTGTTTGACGCGAGATTATAGAGGGTCGTGCTGAACATATAAAACACCGCTTACCGATCTTGCCTCCCAGCGCAGGTTATCGCAGAGATACGCCTCAACTGAGTCCGGCGTCAAGTCAGATAATCCCGGAAACGCGTCGCTCGCTGCCACGCCGTATAGCTTCGCGGTAAGTGGAATCTGGGCCGTTGACAATACTCCCTCCGCAGCTTGACGGGCGCAGCTACCGCACTGCGCTTCATCCCCGTCGTTCTGCGCGCGGTAACTGAAGCTAAATGTGTTCACGCTGCCAATATGCTGCGGGTGAGCTGAAGGGACAACTGGTAGTCCAGACCCTGGATCCGTCCAAGGCGGCGGAACTACTAGGTCACCACCTGTTCCGATGTAGAAGTGGATCGTGTATGGATCCCCGTCATTGAGGGCGTAGCTGCACGATGAAGCATCAGTTAAAAATTCTTACCATACGTCCCTTGATTTTCATCTTATATATTCGGTAGGAGGATGGACGATCGACACCGAAGGTATGCTTGATTTAGCCACATGCTTACCGGTCATAAATGACGTTGATAATGTAGTCAACGTGCACTATCTTATCATTGCCAGGTCTCGCGACAATACGCTTAGGATCGTCGAGCAAGAGCTTTCCCGTGATTCCATACTCGTTGAGGTGTCGGCGAATCCGTAGAAGGTAGTTATGGTCGTGGATACTGGTCTCTGAGCCAGCGATAGCAAGGATGTCATAGTCATAGCCAAACTTCCGCCAGTCCCGCACGTAGTCAGATGTGTGGTAGTCAAATGACTCTGATGGCGACGTCGTGCGATGCCGGAAGGGCGGCAGGTCGTCGCTGCCTTTCGGGCTATCTCCATCTTGAAACCACTGGCTCTCAAACAGGGTCTGGCGGAATGCGAGGAGCAAGTCGATGTAGCTAAGCAATCAAACGGGGTCAGATGCTACCGCCAAAAGCTAGAGGCTAATCACTTACCAATGATGCATATAGAAAATAGGATCGAACGCAGCCGCTGGAACATTTCCCATATGACCAACCCCGTAATTCAGGTCACCGCCACCAATGAAATCCTATAAGGATCTGTCAAACCAAATAGTTCATAGTATATAGTGCGAGATTGTGAAAAAGGGGTGTAAACTAGCTTACGTGCAGTCCATTGTGTACGAACTCAAGCGACAAGTAGTCGGTCCAGTTCTTCGGGTTTTGCGGGTGGGTCGCAGTGGTTGCAAAAGTGCGGAAGTCTTTGCAGTAGCTCTCAGACATGATCCTACCTACTAGATCACTGACAGTATGGGTGTTGATACCAGTCTTGTCATCTGGCCCCACCCACTGGTGCGATGCAATGGCGGCGTTGGACTTGGACCAGTTATTGATCCCTGGAGACCACTGAGACTCGGGAGTCTTGTTATCAATCCCCCACCTACTAGTGCCCGAGCACTTAGACAACTGTCACGGTGATAAGCTAATAAAGATGCAGCAGTTGGGACACAATGAAGTGGACATACCGGAAGTTCCCCTGCATTGTTGACAGTATATGGCTTCGGGAGGTCACCCATCTTCGTGAGCTTCCCGTTGACGCGGAGCTGAAAGCGATATAATGGATTCACCCTCGACTCTGGCGCCCGAGCTTTGCCGTCAGAGGCTAGTGGGACCCGAATCTTGATCGTCTCCGTGGTAAAGATATCCGGCATCTCATAGTTCTCTGGGAGACCCCAATTCCAGTAGGGCAAGCGCCATAAGCCAGCCTCATGGGCCCATTTTTGCTTCTCGTTGATGGTTTCAAACTTTAGATCCTTCTCGATGGCGTCCAGCATGAGCTCGTAGATCCTTTGCTACGGAGTACATTAGCTTCCAGTTCCAGGCTAGTATATTTATCAAGGGCGTTGGGCACGATACAGACCTCGAACAGGAGCATGTATACGCGGTGCCATGTGGGGAAGGTGAGCATGTTATGGGTGCAGTAAATGGCCTGCTTCCCATGGCTTGGCGGTTTTGCGCCGTTCCAGACGAGATTTGCCGGATAGCCATGGATTCCTGGGAGATATTAGATAATGCCTATGTACGGTTGATCGAGGGTAAGTGGTGGTCACAGGAGCCTGTCAATGACTTACCGGCTACTCGGAAATAGGAGAGGTCCTCGTCGTACTTGAGATCATAGAACTTCTGTAGGGCGCGGATGAAGAGGGAGACCTGAATGCTTCCTTCGTGGTCCTTGGACCAGTCTTTGCATTCCCGCCGTACCGGAATGGGCTGGCCAGATGCCACGGGGATACCTTGGATCGAATAAACTGCGGCCATGGTCACGAACTCTAGCTACTTTAGAGACATGGGAGATTATGAATTGAGGGAACCACCTCAGAGGGAATACACATGGCTATATAGTAAGGGGTCGGCCTCAAGTGCCTCTATATGATGGAAATACTTGCCGGCCACTCCGCTCCGATATCTTTGATATGACGTGGTTGGCTGCAGGAACGTTCAATTCAACGATCTATCGTTTCAGCCGACAAACGTCTTCGGTCAGCTCCCCACACTACTAACAAAAGGAGGCCATGCATGCCTGCGATCCTATCATGGCATAGGGTAATATATCCAGCTGTTCTCGTTAGCCTGTATCAAGACAGCTTATGCGCATTCCATGCGCCGAGGACAATAGATCTATGCACATTACTGTAAGAAGGAACTCAAGCTCGCCGATTTGCATTCCTCAGTATACTTCTATCATATGATGTCTGATAATGCAGCAACGCAGTCATACTCAACCCGCATAGAAATGGGACAAACAGCCTAGCAATTTCTGTCTCCGGGGGTATTCGGCACCACAGACTCGCGATTTGGCGTTTATGCCTATCGTAGTTATTGCCATTGCCATCGGTCTTGATGTTCGATGAGAAGACTATGGTGTCAGATATTAGGCTATGTGCAGATAGATCAGCAATTCCCAATCCATCGGCCGTAGCTGAAGTCTTTAGATAATTCAATGCAGGGAGACTAATTGGTACAACATAGTAATACGTCATTACGTTTGGCCCTTCATTTGGCTGGCTGAATCATGCTCTGATGGGGAATTTCTGTTCAGATACAGCACTGGAAATATCTAGTGTGTCCTTTCTCGCATAAAATCTACTCTTGTTGCAAGAACTTGCAACGGCTTGCGGCCTTACTCCTAAGGATTGTACCCAACTTGATCCAGCCTGCATCGTGCTGTCGAGCCCCTATAGTGGGGCAGTGAATTTAAGTTAGCAAAGCGGGGCAGTCGGGGTAGCCTATGACCAGTATTTACGCCACACGCTAAGACGCTAATACGCTAGCACACTGGCTATTTTGAAGCTCGTTCAGCTGTAATATAGCCACTCGAACGCGCTGGCGCTGGTGCCCAGAGCTACTTCTCCAGCACTGCTCTAGCTAAGCCAAGCATGATGAATACTACAGAATAGCTAGTCAGGATTGGGCAGTCAACGTCTTTGCTAGAGAGAAATTCGCCTGGCACCGCTGTATAGACTGGAGGGTAGATGTCGTTTTGTCGAACGAAATTGGGCTTCTACAGTCTGCCAGCCTCTTAGCAATGGTTCGCCTTAGCAGAACGACGAATAGAACAAGTTAACACATCGAGATCCAACAATAAAAAGATGTCTATCAAGTAAGACGTCAACAAAACGGCCCGTTTAAGAATCAAAATTATTCGAAACCATAATTGCATACGTTACGATCATTTTGAATTAATGGACACAATATTCTTCTGAACGGAACTCACACAATGCAGATGGTTTCCAACCGATTTGCATCAAATAAAAAGGAATTAAAAGGTAGCAAACTATCCAAGGAGCCTTCTATAGGCAGTAGCCCTAACCTGGAGGAAGCGAGTCAGCAAATATTACCTTGAAGCATACAAGATGGCAAGAGGTCTCAGGGACACTGGAGAGGACAAGAAAGAAGTTTGAGAAGGCTTACCTTTCAAATTTCTCGGGTCTGTCAGGATGTCTTCCCAAAACCAGAAACTCACTGACTTCCGGCAAAGAGTGGGGTGGTTGATAAAACCCAAGGGCCAGTAGCCAACATCGCGCGCTGTCCTCAATGGGGATCGGGTAAAAGGTGCTAGGATTTCCATCCCTAGACCTGTATTCAATCTGAGTTGCCGACTCTACTCCTCGCGCGCTTTGTGCTGAACGAGACATCTGCGCGCGGGATCTGCAGGCCATCACCTCTGGAACATCATACTCTGAATGTTGTTTGAAAGCTGCAAGTGCCGTGTCCGCTGAAAAGCGGATGTTTTTGCCCGCAACCTTGACAGAATAAACCCCGTCTACATAAAGCCTGACTAAAGTTGTGGGCGTCACTGGGCCACTTATACTCATTTCTCCTCCCCAAACGGTACCAAACTGATTGCATCCTTGAACGTGTGTACCTATTGATTGGACTCGAGAAACCTCGCGGTATACATGCTTCCCGTTCATGTAGCACCTATAATCGACTTCGCCGACTATCGATGCCCAGGAGAACGAAGGTGCGAGATACTCTGTCGGTGTTCTTAAATCCCCGACTCGTTCCCACAGGAGATCTTCCGCGATGTTGCCGCTCCATAACCCGGCAACATACGTAGATCCAGTCCGCTCCTGGATGGCTTGGGCGATGCCACTAAGTGCAGGGAGTCTGTCTGTACAACGGTTCAACGTCCTGGTAGAGTAATTTTCGACTGCTTTATGCCAGAAGTTGAACGCGGTCGATGCATTCTTGATTTCCGCCCACGAATGCCCCCCAAACAGCCGTCGGTAATTAAGGCGTGATTGGCACTCGCACGTTTGGCTTTCCTGGCAACTCCATTGGATCTCAGAAGATGTGAACATCAGAAGTCTAGGCGATAGAAGTTGCTCTTGAAGTGTCCATCCGCGTTGCGACCATGGCTCGCATGATCCTCGTTCGTGATAATCCGTCCACCTTGAATGAATCCCCACTTCTGGTATTCTCCTTGCCTTGAGTTCCGAGACTTTTCCACTAAAGTCGACTTTCTTAGTGAACACTTCGTTTTCTATATCGTCCTTGGAGATGCGGAGGAAGCTTTCTGAACTTGATGCAGACATAGATGCGCATATTGTGAGGAAGGCTTGGGCATAAGTGTTGGACATTACTGATGATTCTTTCTCCCAGTCTTCCTGATCATCTTGGATGATACACAGAGCATCAATCCAGACATAGCGTATCCCGAGACTCCTAGATAGCGAAATGCATTCGCGGAAAACGATGGGAAGCTCTGAAAGACTGATACCAGACTCGAAAGCGTCGAGTTTCTCCTTAGTAGTTTTTGTCATGGCACCGTCTTGACCCCAGCAGTAGCTCAAAGCAATGTACGGTTCGAATGGCTTTGTGGCAGTCTTAACCAGATGTACCTGGTTACCATGACCAGTCCCAACGTCGACCACACGAGTGGGAAGTTTCAAGCCAGGTGATTTGCACAACTCGTGGTGGTCTACGCATGACCGCAAACATGATTGGATAAAAGTGAGCGAAGTTGGTGACTGGCGATCGTGGAATATCTCCGTGATGGCTGGAACCGCGTTCCAGCATGGGTCAAACCCTAGACTTCATGAGTAAATGAGCCAACACTAGTTGAGCATGAGAGTACCTGTAGACGTGGATAGTTGCACTGTCTTGACCACGCCAGTGTCGTTGATAGCCATTATGGGGGCGCTGCCCCGGGTCGAAAGGCATAATCGTAGCCACGTGCTACTCATATCAGGGTTCTTATCTGAGACGAAGAATTGGCATATTTCGCTGAGAACAGAGCACCTTGCGCAGCCATCTTTTCCGCGCTGATCTACGTACTCTAAGGTCTTCCATGGGAACGAAACGTACTGCCCATCTTCACCACCATCCTCACTTGATTTTCCGCTGCTATTCAACAGAAATCGCGAGTTATCGAAATGACCGCATACCCGGCAAGGTTCGGCCCGGACCCCATCGACATGTCTAGCATCAACTACATGAGATGTCCCAAGGGACATGTTGGATTAAGTTGAAGAAGCCTGTATCGCATTCAGTTAATTGTATATAGGAGGCATTCGGATACAGATTTTATGATAAGTTCCAAGCTAAATGAGTGCTCTAGTCCGGAGGAGCTGGCTGCTATTTACCTACGCAAGATCACCCGAAATAACGGACTAGACCCCCATCCGGGCCAGTTAAAACGTGTTAGTGGAAAACGCCACGAATTAGTGGGGGTGGCCTGGATGCTGGTCTTCCAGGATAGAAACGCTGGCTTGGCCAATCTCATATCTAAAACAATCAGGCTTTCATTGATCGGCCATTTGAACAGCGCCGTAGTTACCATAGAGTCCTCGCCGGTTCATCACACTATTGGGAGTGTACCAAGGTGAAAATTGGTTGGTAGGCTGGCGCATATAAGGGAAGGGCGAAAGTGGCACTTCGAATCGGGCTTACCGGATACATGGCCAAATTCACTGGGAGAATAAAGTCGATTAATTTCACAGCATTTCATAAAACTTCAGCGTCATGGCCAAACAGCCATGTCCGTCTGTCTTTACATCCCCAGAATACCGGGTTCTTCACGTCATCTTTTGTTATCCACCAGTCCCTCTGCCTCTGCTCTTCACCATCATCTAGATGATAAGTATCCTGTAGGGTCCTCCCTGCTTTCTGAATCATGGAGGCGCGAGGTTGTCTCAGTTTCTGGTACTTCAGCAGAGCTGAGGTCAGTGTCCCCCTAGTAGCCTCCTGGAGACACTTTCTCAGCGTCGCCGCATCTTCGCAGGCCATTGCAGCTCCCGACGCCATGTATGGGAGCATAGGGTGGACTGCGTCGCCAAGAAGCACCGCCTTCCCGGACGGGTGCACCCAACGGTCCACGTGGTCGAGATCGAACAGCCGCCACTTCAGGATATTCTGTCATTAAAGGCGTTAGCAAGTCCAAGAGGTGGAATATGGTCTCGACACGGGTAGGCATGGTATGGCTAAACGCGTGTTACCTGATCGGCCAAATCTATGATCTTCCGGACCCTTGGCTCCCAGTCTGCGAAACGCCTCTCCAGCTCCCGATTGTATGTGACGGCTATCCTGTCCCCACCAGAATCAGGGCAGCAGCTACGCATGGACTTCTGTGAACAACAGAACACCACATTGTATAACTCGCCTCCTCTAATGGGATATCCAATGATGTGTGCTCCTGGTCCACACCAACATGATACCCATGGCCGCGAGATCAAGTCCCTCAGTTCTGGATCCGCCAGGACGTCCTGTCCAGGTATGAGGAATCGGTATACAACGTCGCCGGTGTCGGTTGCCGGGAGCTCATATCCCTGGAAAAGGGATCGGGCTTTACTCTGGACCCCTATTCACAAATATCAGATCGACTCCCAGTATCGCGATACGATATTCAATGCTTGGCCGCCTTAGGCGGGAATTACCATCGGCGATAACGATCAAATCTCCACGGACGCTACCTCCACCCTCCAAGATGGCGGCTGGTGCACCCCAGTCATAGTCGACGACCCTACTAGCACCCCGTATGTCAACGCCTAGCGTCACGGCTTTATCCAACAGGACGCTATGGTAGTCGGCGCGGTGGACAGTAAGATAACTGCCGCCGAAATCCCACTCAGGGACCCCGTGCGGCATGTGCGCAAGAGTGGCCCCGTCTTTGTACCTCAAGAACTGGTTGCCGCTTGAGTACGTCTTCTTCATGTACGTTAGGTCGATACCCCAGCGGTGGAGGATCTTAAAGGTATTGGGCGGGATCCGTATGCCAGCGCCGACTTCTCCAAAGGAGGAGGACTGTTCGAGGAGTATCACCTCGTGGCCGTCCAGGCGAAGACCGATGGCAGCCAAGAGTCCTCCGATCCCTGCACCCACAACAATGATATTAAATGGATCCCTATGTAGAGGAGTCTCCGGGGACTCTGGATCTCGAGCGACCATCGTGATAGAAATGTTGTAGTTGTTGAAGAGGTGAAGCTGCCGCTATTAGATTGGTCGCTAGTGGTGGGATACTGTTGGATAGAGAGTCCTCCCGACCGAAAGAGGAGCATACTTCAGTAGGGATCATTCCCTTTTAAATACTGCTGTGACCCGGTGGGTTCACTCCGCGTCGACGAACTGGGAAATTGGAGCATCATAACTGCCCGTAATATTTGCCCTGTCGCCCGGACTCAGGACTTCGTGCGGGGGTAATTATAGTAGAGCCGGGTACAAGGTGATCCTCGCCGTGAGGTAGCATTGGCATGGCAGCATTGCCTCCTGGCTCCCGCCAATTCGGTCGGTAATGGTCCGATTGACTACCGGTTCAATTTAATCCCCCGGGTATTATATCGGGATCGGCTACGGTAGTCGGGACATTCATCGACTCGAGGCACGGCAAGGGCTGTTTCTATAAAGAACATTCTTCTTCCTGCGACCCCGAACAAGCTTCCATACGCTTTGGCTTCCCGCAATCCTTACTTAAGAATGTATTGATTATCAGTACTATGTTACTCCAACGCCAATATATAAGACTCCTACGGGCGCGTAATTATAAGATCCTCCAATTCACAATACTCAGAGGAAGCCAGCCCTCGCCTGGGACTCGAAACAAACTCGCTCACAGTGTAGGTAAATAGAGTTATGATGCAATAGCCTTACACTTCAAACACCATGGTATTAATTATGCGCCATATTGTATTACACTGATAATTCATTGGAGTGCGATGCTACGGTGGCTGGTCGCAGTTGCAACCTCGGAGTCGTTACAGTTGTTCAACCTCAGGCGACCAGGGTTACTACTTTAACGAGATCTATCAAGGTATAAACCAGAGGCAATTACTGAAGCGTCGATATTCTGGTACGATAAAGCAACTCAGGTAACTAAGGTACTACAGGAATGAAGAAAGTGCACAGAGAGTGGATTAGTGTCCTGGTCCCCTGTGTTATATAGTGGTCTTGGACCTAACTTTCACATACCGTTAGAAGCTGTTTACACTGCATTGACCCTTTGATGGTATAATGTCTTTATAGGGTGTCTAAATGTTTATTCCTATCTTCATGATAATAGAAGCAACCAAGATTGGGTAGTATTCCATAGCCTAAACCATACGCCACAGCTCAATATACGCCAGATGTCATCCAATGCACCCCCAATGCCAAATCCATCCACGATGCCACCGCCCAGATACCCCCAAGTGCCCTTAACCCCCAGCCTAACACCAGTAGTCAACAGAAACACCAATGGTGTCGCTCGGCTCCATGTAGACCATGCCGCCGTTCTGGTTGATCTCATCAAGCTTGGCGACGAATGCCAGAGCCTCAGCGCAGGGGATCTCGGTGGCCGACTCTTTCTTCTGTCCCAGATACACAGCCTTGTCATCCCAGCCGCCCATGGCGGGTGTGGTAGTCGGTGCATCCTCCGACAGGAACTGCTGTAGCGATTCGAAGGTAGGAGAGACCGTCTTGATAGGGAAGTCAGGGAGCTGCGTGAATCTCACATAGCCATCGCCCTCGACCTCGAACACAGTCTCCTTCTGCAGGTCCATGTACCAGTTGATCTTGCAGGTCTTGGCCTTTGACGCGTCTATGCCCTCGAAGATGAGCACTTGCTGGTACACCTCGTCGGTCTTCGTATCGTTGAGTAGGTAGAAGTAGTCCGCCGCGTCGTAGCCCTGGTCTGGGGCATTAGGGTTAATAGTCCAGTAGGTTGACGGCATCACCCTAAGGCCGGGCTTCTTGACATCCGTCGGGCAAAGAACCTTCTCTACAGGCGCCGCGCAAGGGTCGTAGTTGAAACATCCCTCGATGTCGCCGCACTTGCTGTACCACGTGCCGGTCTCGCATTCTTGCCAGCGTGGGTGCGGGGCTGACGATCCCTGGGTTGCCGGGGCGGCGAGAACCGGAGCCACCAGGCAGGCTGCGGAGATAACGATCTTGGTGATAGAAGACATTGTGGAAGGTATTAGAGTGATTAGAAGTATATTATAAGTGATTATAGGTGATTAATATGTATTAGATAGAGATGATAAGAAGCAGGTCGATTTGAGAGCTGGGGATAGCTGGTAGGTGATGAGCTGTCGAGAGAGGATGGTGAGGATGGTGATGCAACAAGAAGTTCCATATTGACAGCAGGCGAGAATCCATTGCTTTTATATATCTATACACGGCTTGAGACGAGGCTGTTGACAGTTCACGATGTTGGACACTTCGCTGCTATATTCTATAATTAGAGAGCTGGTGATTATTCCCAATAGTCGGGATCGCTGCGCCTTCGGGCAAGGGCAGCAACAATTGCAGCTCAGCCCGGCCCCACACGCCTAGCGCTCCATCGCGGCTTTCGGGACCCCGGCATTGCCAACATCTTGCAGCAAACTTGACTAAAAAAGTCGGCTGCATCCTCACATCACACATAACTACATAGTAGGGAATATAGTAGGGAATGGAAGCGAGTAAGCGCCAAGACTCAGAGTGAGCTGGCGCAAGTGGGCTGAGATTCCCTAGGATCTCTGGGCGACGACGTATCTACACCAAAGTCAATATTAGCTAAACACATAGTGTTTATGGCGATACTTGATTGCATGGGCTCTGGTTAGCGTGACGGGTACGACTACCGTACTATCTATTCGTCTGCAATACCAAGGTTCCCCGCGGCCGCTGATGCGCCCGCCTATATCCACCCATTAGGTACAGAGGCATAGCATAGCATAAGCAAGGCTACCCTAACTATCTACCGTATCACAGCCGCGCAACGAGATAGGATTCTTTGGGAGCGTAGCTCGAGTCTGAGATATGAGCTGAGGATAGCATTAGCTGCGTAGATAGGGATCCTAATCTTGCGGGACCCGGCTAGTTTTTTGCTCGGCCCGCCGCATCTGGTGCGTTGTTGGGAGTTGGTTGAGTTGGCTGTGACTTGACTTGCTGCGGCTCGCCTAATACTGCGGCGCAACTATTCTGGCTTGATCCTGCTTCTTCATAGTTATGCGACAGCTTTTTGCACAACACAAACATCTCCCGGCTCACTTGTTTGGACATCTTGTTCCTCCGTTAAGTTCTGATGAAGTCCAGGTTTGCATTCCAGTGTCACTCGATCGCACGTGGTGTTATACACCGATCCTGAGGATGCAGAAGCGGCCGCAGATACTGTTCCATTTTGGTCGTGATGTTTGCTAGGGTGTCGGTGGCTTATCCATAGCAGTTGTCACATATTCCCCGGCTAGCCGCGCCGATTGAGCAACAGGCCATTCGCCAAACCTGTTACCACATCCGGAGCGACTCATCACAGGTCTGATGGATGAGTGCACCGGCAGGAAGACAGGCATAGCACGGCTTGTTTGCGGAGTACCTAGTTAAAAAAATAACTCTTGTTATATGCATGTTGGTATGCATCGCTACTATATGTGGGCAATCGCTACGCTGCTGAAATAGTTAGCTTTCTAAATATATCTCAGCGTCGCACCCAACACACGTGGCTCATTCTGTTCATTTATGTGGCTTTGCATACTGGCTGTGATACCCCTTGCGTGGCCCACGAAAATGCAACTGCACTGATGCCAACGGCATGATCATAGGCCCCCAAGCTAGTGCAGGGAGAAAGAAATTTTGCCAATTCACCGATGCTCTCAGATCAATCAGTTGGCGACTTTGACTTTTCCTTTGGGCCGCCTGCGATGTTGGCATGTAAAAGGTTTATGGATCCGGTAGACCACTCCAAACGATGCGGAAGGTGTCCGTGAAGAAAGAGTATTTCCCCATCTTGGGCTCAGCTCACATCGCAGAGCAAATGCCGAGAATACGTCGCATACGTGTAGACAGAATTCTGGTTGAGTTCTGAGTGTATCGGCGGGTACCATGGATAGACCTCAATCTTCCATCTCCATGATGGAGCCGGAGGACTATCGAGCGGATCGAGCGGGAGTGAGGCCTAGCCTACAGGCAGCACCAAGGCCCATAACGACAAAAATAAGTACGTCCAACAGGCACGCAGATTTCTCAAAGGGAAACAATGGAAAAGAAAAAAAAAAAAAAGGCAAAGACTCTCCTGTCCTTCTACTTCATTCCTTCGAGTCAGTTCCCTAAATGATGGCATTGGGAGGTCTTCCACGGGACGGAGCTCGAGAACTCCAGTTCGCCGTGCCGTGGGGGTTCAATCACGTACGAGTCGGGGCCCCGGTCTCAACCGCAATCCGATTCTACGGGAAATCGATCGGCATACGCCACGCCGTCTCCCGAGACCGTTTAATATATATTGATGCTCAAGACACTAATGATGCTCAAAACAGTTTACTTACCCATAATAGCGCTTGCCCAGGTTGCCGCCGCTTTGACAGATTGCCAAGATTGCGTACATCGCCGGATGACTCCGCGCGCGCGGGGAGAGAAACTACACTAGGTGAGATCATAGCGTGCCCTCCTTTTGAAAACGCCTATCTCCGATCTCACACATGGATCACCCGTTAGTTAGTCGAAAACCTAGAACTTTCTCTAAGATCTTCGGTCATCTTTTTCAGTTTGGGATAAACGTGCTCAAGATGAAACCCACAAATTGGCAGACCTGGCCATCGACCCATCAGCCAATGCATACATGTTTTCCCCAGTTGCCCAGGAACCGATCATGCATACTTGAAATCGTATAAAAAAAGGACCACGCAGTGTCAAACCCCACGTCGGTCTCGGTCTGCCCCCTCCCACCCTGATCTACTGATCTAACGCAGCCATGTCCTTATTACAAACATGACTAATTGCTCAGTGAGATTGGGCAACTCGACTCACGACTGGCTTGCGTATCATTCTCTCGGATCAAGCTCATGGCAGCCAAGTCCAAACACGACGGGAAAACATTATTATGTAAGTGGCCACAGGAGGCAGCATTGACTAAAGCCAAACTAGCCCGTGGCCACCGGCCCACATAAGGCGAACATATGGCGCAATAGATGAACCGGTTCCCGAACGTGGTTGTCCCGAACAGGACCTGCAGGAAGGCTTATTAATTCTGATTTTGACTTTTTTGGTGGGGGTCCTTGTTGGCGCGTTATCTTTCCCCCTCGACTCGGGGCCGTCTCCTGAAGAGATACATGATGGGATGCAAGGGTAGTGCAAATATATAAACAAGTGCCAGGAGCCAGTCCAGCCGTAAAAAGCCGTTAACGGGGAAAGTGGTCTTTGAACAATATTACCATACAAGATAATTTTCGCATCCTTAATCCTTAGCTCTTAAAAAACTACCAATAAAAAAAACTTGCAAAAACGCCCCCCCAAAAGTACACAACGATGTCGCCCGTATCTGAGCGCCCCCGTTTTGGGGACACGTCCGCCAAGGTGGACCCGAAGCCGCTGGGCGAGCCGCTGTCGTTCCCGTTCTCCGGGCGGACGGCGAAGAACCGGTTTCTCAACGCCGCGATGTCGGAGCGCCTGGCGAGCTTCGACGAGAAGGATATCCAGTCCCGGGGGATCCCCACCAAAGAGGCCGTGAAGCTGTACGAGCGCTGGGGCGAGGGCGGCTGGGGCCAGATCCTCACCGGCAATGTCATGATCCACCCGGAACAGCTCGAGGCCCCCGGTAACCTGATCGTGCCCGCCGATGCGCCCTTCAGCGGTCCCCGCTTCGACGCGTTTAAGGCCCTCGCGGAGGCGGGTAAGCGGCACGGCAGTCTTATCGTTGCGCAGGTCTCGCATCCCGGCCGCCAGGTCCCTGCGTCCGTCCAGCCGAACCCCATAAGCGCCAGCGCGATACAACTGCTTAAGGGGATTCCAGGTTCTACTTAGTAAGCGTAGCAATTCTTACTGCTCCCCCTCTATTCACCCCCCCTAAATTATGATAGGCTCATAAAAACGCCTACACCATTTTCATGAACTTCTTTTTTTTTTTTTGCTGCCTTTCTCTCGTGTCTTCTTTTTTCTGCGAGATATGATAAGTTTGGCTGACAAGTCTTTTTTTTTTTCTTTTTCTTTTGGCAGCGGTGTTCCCCGCCCAGCGACACGAGAGGACCTCGATAGCGTGATCGAGGGCTTCGCACACGCGGCGGAGTTCCTCGAGCGCGCCGGGTACGACGGCATCGAGCTGCACGGCGCGCACGGATACCTGCTAGCGCAATTCCTGAGCGAAGTGACGAACCAGCGGACGGACGAGTACGGCGGCAGCCTGGAGAACAGGCTGCGGCTGACGCTGGAGGTGGCGGCGGCGATCAAGAAGCGGGTCAGCAAGAACTTCATCCTCGGCATCAAGATCAACTCGGTCGAGTTCCAGGATAAGGGCCTCTCGCCCGAGGAGACGCGCATTATCTGCCGCGCCCTCGAGAAAGCCGAGTTCGACTACGTCGAGACGAGCGGCGGCACGTACGAGGGCTTCGCGTTCGCGCACGCGAAGGAGAGTACCCGCGCCCGCGAGAACTTCTTCATCGAGTTCGCGGAGCAGTTCACCAAGGCGTTCGAGCGCACGCGCGTGTACACCACGGGAGGGTTCAAGACTACCGCCGGCATGGTGAATGTCCTGGGTTCCGTCGACGGCGTCGGCATCGGCCGCGCCGCGACGCAGGAGCCGGATCTGCCTAACGTCATCTTGTCCGGGAAGGCGAGCGGGATCTTGAAGTTTGTTATCGATGAGAATGACTTCATTACCCGCATGGGATGGGCTGTCCGCCAGATCCATGAGCTCGGTAATGGCGCGGAGCCGTCGGATCTGACGGACGAGGAGCTCATCAATAAGAGCCAGGCGGCTTCGGCTTAGACTCCCATGGCTGGCCGCATTCGACGAGGTGGTTAGGGGGCTTGGAGAGTGGGTTTGCAGAGAGCGTTCCTATATATGAAAGAAATATGTATGTGCCCATAGATGTCCTACAAGTTAGACTATGAATATAGAACGATGCCCACGAAGAAACTCCCCTGAGACTAGGGTATCCATCCTATCATGCAAGGCTACCCAGGCTAGGTGGGCAGTAGTTAAGTTAATCGAACCTATCATACTTATTACTCACCCCCCAGGTATTAAATGACCCGCGTGATTTAAGGGGTTTATTAAGATTTATATTTAACCATTTATTACCTACTTAAATAGCATAGAAAATCTTGTTTATAAGGTAAATTAAAAGCTTAAAATAAGAAGTTATATAACCCTTTTTTTATCGTCCCTTTTTTCCTTTTTTTTAAGTACTTATACGGTTATATTTATTAATTCTTTTTAATAATATTAAGTGGTTACGTTATATATAATATATATAATAAACATTAATATATTTTAAAATTTAAATTTTAATTATTATTATAAAAAGGAAAAAATTTATTTATTAATTTATTTTATTTTATTTAATAATATATCGGTTATAAATAATATTAATAATACGGTATTTATAATATTAATCCCAATATAAATTAATAATAGCCGGGCCACAGCTTTAATTTTTATATTTTTTAAAATAAATTTTTTTAATTTTATATTATTAATTTATAATAATAAAATTATTATAAATAAATAATAAAATAAATTTATTACCATTATTATAATAAATATACCCGATTTTAATTAAAAAATTATTTATTAACTGTAACAGCTGGTTTATTCCTAACTATTAATCCAGTTAAAGGGTTTATATTAATAAAAATATTAAGGGTTTTAAGTAATAAATAATTACATTTAATAATAATAATAAAAAAAGTGCTTTAAATAATTAAGTTATATTATAAACTAATAAGTTTAAAAACTATTTAAAAAAAAGGTAATAAACGTAGTTATATATTATTTATGTTTTTTATTCCTGACATTAAAATATATGGTTACTTATTATAACCGGTCGGGCCATTAGGCCTAATAGGGCTAACACAGCAAGAAAAGATCCTTAACTTAAGTTTTAAAAAAAAAAGATAACCATATTAAAATAAGCCATATACGTTACACGACTAAAAAAAATCGGTTAAATCGGTAACGATTTTAACGACGTTAAATCGTTATACTCGGATACGATCTTAACGATTTAATAATAGCCATATATTCCAGTATTAGGAATAAAAGATATAAATAATATATAATTACACTTATTACCTTTTTTTTAAATAGTTTTTAAATTTACTAGTTTATAATATAATTTAATTATTTAAAGTACCTTTTTTTTTACTATTACCAGACGTAATTATTTATTATTTAAAAACCCCAGCACTTTTATTAATATAAACCCCTTGACTGGACTAATAGTTAGGAATAGACCAGCTGTTATATTACTATTAAATCGTTAAGATAGCTGGGCTATCTTAGCTATCCTTTTTAATCACGTGACTTCTCCTATGGCTGGTTAAGTGTGGCTGACTCCATCCGAGGTCTCCACTTGGCCTTTATGACCTAACCAGGCCATAACATTAACGTATTAAAAATTACGTACGGGATAATTATTATTAATATAAGCCGGGGAAAAATTAATACCGTTATATTTATTAAATAATTTAATATTATTAAAGTTTTAAAAATGATACGTATTATTAATATAATATTTTATAATACTTTAAAATTTTATTATAATAAAGTTTATATTTATTTTGTTATAACCTGGCTAGGTTATTAAGCTTAAATAGGATTAGCATAAACAATTTTTAACCATGGCATTAAAAGGAACAGTTACGATAAAATAAGCCATATTTAGGTTACGTAATAAAAAAGATAGCCAAAATAACCAGTTATTTTAACGATTTAATATTTAATATTATATTCCGGTATTAAGAATAAAAGATATAAATAATATATAATTATGCTTATTACTACTTTTTTAAATAATCTTTAAATTTATTAGCTTATAATATAACTTAATTACTTAAAGCACCTTTTTTTTATTATCACCAAATGTGATTATTTATTACTTAAAACTCTTGAACTAGATTAATAATTAGGAATAAACCGGCCGTTATATATTTTAACGTTCTTGTATTTATAAAATTTAATTATTAGTAATTTAAATATAAATTAAACCTTTTTTTAAAAAAAGATAAACGCATATATAATTTTACGATATTTTTAAATTATTAAAATAATTGCGCGTTATCGGCGTTTTATATTATTTAATTAATTATTTAATAAATAACGTTTTTTTATTAAATTTTAAACATAATTATTATAAATAAGTTATTATTATAATAATTAAGTATTAAATAATAATAAAAATTATTATAACTTTTAAATTTAAGCGTATAATTATAAATCGTAATTACGCGGCGTAATAATACCGGTAATAAAAACACGGTATTAACGTAATTTTTATAAATTATAATTTGTTTAATATTATGATTAATATTTTTAATTTTACCGTTATTATAAAAACGAATTAACGTAATTAATTTAATAATAAAGCTATTAAAAACATATTAATTAATAACCTTTTTATTAATAAAAATATTTACGTTATTATTAATTTATTTTTTTAAATAATTAAAGGTTTTACCGATATATTTAAATAATAATATTACGGCTTTAAACGTTACATTAATTATAATATTTCTTTTTATTTCATTAATAATATATTTAACGGTTATAAATATCGTAACCGGGTTAAAGATAATATAAATAATTAAATAAAATTAAAATCGGGTAATATTAAATTTAGTCTTTTTATTAATTAATACGTAAAATATTTTATAATAACTTATTTAACGATTAAAATAATTTTAAAATATTATTATTTTTTAAAAATATTATAATAAATTGTTTTTATTTTAATTAATAAATTATCGTAATTTATTATTTATAATAATATTTAAACGGTTATTATAATACTTATTATATACGGTAAATTATTTAATAACCGTTTATATTATATAATTTTATATAATTAATTTTAATAAATTATAAAAGAAATTTTAATTTAATTCTTTTATAAATTAACCGGTAAAAATATTTATAAATCGAACCGGTTTAAACGGCCGGGGTTAATAACGGGTGTTTTTAATTTTTTTTTTCAATTATTCCGGATAAAAATTATTATTGTGACGGCCGGTTTATTCCTAACTATTAGTCCAGTTAAGGGGTTTATGTTAATAAAAGTGTTAAAAATTTTAAGCAATAAGTAATTACGTCTGGTAATAAAAAAAAAAGTACTTTAAGTAATTAAATTATATTATAAACTGGTAAATTTAAAAAGTATTTAAAAAAAAGGTAATAAATATAATTATATATTATTTTATATCCTTTATTTTTAATATTAAAATATATGGTTATTATTAAATCGTTTAAAATAACTGGTTATTTTAATTATCCTGGTTATCCTTTTTATTACGTAACTTAAATATGGCTTATTTTATCGTGGCTATTTTTTTTAATATTACGGTTAAGGATTATATTTATGCTAATCTTATTAAGGCTTAATAACTTAATTAGGTTATAATACGAATTTTCTTTTTTAAGGTTTTTATCTTTAAAACTTATTATTTTTATTTTTCTTTTATTATAAATATTTTATTTTTTTATTTTTTATTTCTTTTTATTATATTTAATCGTGTTAATAAATCGATTTTTAAATACGTAACTTTTTTATTTTAACGTAAAACTTTTTAACGTAATTCCTTTTTTATAACAATTTTATTATCCGATCCGGTTAATATGGTACTTTATTTTTATTATAAACGTTATTAACTGGAATATAAAGTTTTTAATTTAAACCTTTTTTATTATTTATCGTATATTTATTATAACCGGAGTTAATATAATTAACGTAAAGTTTTACCGTTTTCGTTATTAAAAAGGTATATAATATAAAAAGATAATAAAGGCGGTATCTTATAATATCGATAACTTAAAAAAGTTAGAGGAAGAAAAGCGTCGGGCGGAAAATGCGCGTCTTGCGGGGTCCGTTAAGACGTTTGTGGACCCTGAGGTTGTTTCGGATTTTGATTGGTCTGGGATGGATGTATCGGGTGATCTTGACTGGGATGCTATTCTTGCGTGATGATCTCATCCTTGACTGAGTCCTTGAGTCCTCGATAGAACGTGTCGATGAGGGACTTGTTATCGATCCAATCTGTTTTCGCGGCAAGTTGCTTAAATTACGCGGCGTATATATAAGCTGCTTTTTTCTGTTTAAAATTTAAAAGTTATTATATAACGGCTCGGGCTTTATCCGGGTTTCCGTAATTAATTTTTATTTTTTTTATGAAATTTTTATATTTTTTAAAAAAGTATTTAATTTCCGTAATTCTTTTTTTTTTTTACTTTTATAAAGGTATTTAAAATAGGTTTAAACCATTAAGTTATTTTTCCGGTAAAATATAAAATAATATTAAAAATTTTATTAATTTCCGTGGTTATTATATAACGTTATTAATATAAATAAGTTACGGTTATAATAAAAAAAGTTATATAAAAATAATGTTATTATAAAGTCCAGGTTTTTTAAGTTTAAATTTAATAAGCGTAATTTTTTAAGCCGTAATTATAATCGCCGTTTATTCGATTTATTCGAGTAAATAATTAATAATTTATTAAAAGTTTTAACTTAAAAAAGATATAATGTCGGATATTACTTAAAACTAATAATATTATTAAATAAAAGCTTATAACGTATAACGGCCGGTTTATTCCTAATTATTAATTTAATTAAGGGGTTTATGTTAATAAAAATATTAAAGGTTTTAAATAATAAGTAATTATATTTAATAATAATAATAAAAAATGCTTTAAATAATTAAGTTATATTATAAATTAATAAATTTAAAAATTATTTAAAAAAGAAATAATAAACGTAATTATATATTATTTTATATCCTTTATTTTTAATATTAAAATATATGGTTATTGTTAAATCGTTTAAAATAGCTGGTTATCTTAGCTATCGTGGATTATTAAAATAATTAGTTATCCTGGTTATCCTCTTTATTACGTAACCTAAATATAGCTTATCTTATCGTAGTTATCCCTTTTAATGCCACGGTTAAAGATCATGTTTATGCCAATCTTATTAAGGCCTAATAACCTAGCCAGGTTATAACAATTATAATCCGGATATATCGGGATCGGAATCGGAAACGGTTATATTATTAAAGTTAAATTCGGCGTTTAATAATTTAAAAAAGTAATTTATTTATATAATAAATTATTTAAGTTTAATATTAAGAATTTTAAATAATTTATAATTAATTATAATAATAATATTATTATTTTTAATTTAATAACGTTAATATTATGATATTATCACGATAATTAAAAATTTACGTTTTTAAATAAAATATTACGATTATATATCGGTTAATCTTTTTTAAAAAATACGTAATAAAATATAAATAAGTTTTTATTTATTTATTTTAAAAATATAATTATAAAATTATTACGTTAATATAATATTAATTTAAATCGGGTTTTATAATAAATAATAATTATTAATCGAATTCTTTTAATATTAACGTAATAATTATTATATTTTAAATTATTTATTATACCGTTTTTACTGCGTTTAAAAACGTAATGATTTTATTTTTAAAACTTTTTATTAATTTTATTAATAACTTTAATATAATAAAATAATCTTTAATAAAATATCGGAAATATTTTACGGCGTTAATAAATGCTTTTATTTCCATAATAATTAATAATATTAATTTATTTTTAATAATTACGATTTTAATAAAATCGGCTTTAATATTATTTTTTTATAAATACTTTTATTTTAAATACGTTAATAATTATTTTATACTCGGAAAAATAATTTATTATTATTAAAAATTATTTATAAAATTAAAACTTTATATCGTTTTAAACCGCGATATTATTTAATAAATTTAATACGTATTCGTATAAAAGTTTAAAATTTCTTTTTATAAAGTTTTAAAAAGTAATTAAAATATTATAAAAACTGAAAAATATTATTATTTATTCGAAACTATTAAAAAATATAATAAAAACGGTTTTTTATTATTTAATAAGTTAATTTTTATATATTAAAAGTTATTTTTTAAATCGATAAAAACGTATTATTTATAATTTATAACGCGTTAAATAAGAAATAAATATTTTTTTATTAATTTTATTAAGTTTTCAGTAATTATAATAAAATCGTTAAATTACTTTTTTATTTTATTTTAATAATTTTATAATTTAACCCGGTACTCTTTTTAATATTAATAACGTTATGTGACGGCTGGTCTATTCCTAACTATTAGTCCAGTCGAGGGGTTTATGTTAGCAGGAGTGCTGGGAGTTCTGAGCAATAAGTAGTCACGTTTGGTGATAGCAAAAAGAAAGGTGCTTTAAGTAACCAAGTTATATTATAAGCTGGTAAGTTTAAAGATTATTTAAAAAAGAGGTAATAAGCGTAACTATATATTATTTTATGTCCTTTGTTCCTGACGTTGGAATGTGTGGTTATTATTGGATTTTTGGGATAGCTAGCTATCCCAGCTATCCTGGATCATTAGGATAGCTGGCTATCCTAGCTATCCTTTTTATCACGTGATTCGGACGTGGCTGACCCACTGTGGCTGGGTTTTTCTAAAAGCTTTGTTTTTTCGAATGGGATCGTGATTCGTTGTTGGCCCCATTTGGCCTTTCATGACCTGATCAGGTTATAACACGTTAAAAGTTTTTTAAAGTTTATAATTAATTTAAATTATAACGGCGCGGTAATAATTTAATTAATTTATAATTATTAATATCGATATAATATTTAATAACGGCTATTTTATTAATACGGCGTTCGGTTAATTCGAAAAGTTTTAAAAGATTTTTAATATAAATTATAAAACACAATATAAATTTTTTATTATTTATCGGGGTATGCTTTTTTTATTTAATTATATGTTTTTTTTTAATATTAATAAAATTTTAAATATTATTAAAAATATTATCGATTTTAACGGTTACCGGCCGTAAAATTAAATAATTAATAACATTATTAAAAATAACGTATTTATAATTATTTATCGTTATATATTTAAAATTAAATTTATAAAAAGCGTTTTTTTTAATTATTAAATTACCGGGAAAAATAGTATTAAATATAATATTTACCGTTACATTAAATAATTTTATATAGCCGTTTTTTATAATAAGATTAATAATAATTAAAATGTTTTTTTAACCCGCGGCCTAGCGTTATTAATTTTAATTATTATTAAAAGCTTTTTTAATATATATAATAAATATAACCCGGTTAATAATTTATTAATATAATAAAATATATAATTATAGTTAAAAAAAACTTTTAATGTTTTATTATTAATAACGGTTAAAATTAAATTATAATTATTACCGTAATTTTCCCGAATAAATTTATTATAATATAATAATAATTCTTTATTAACGTTTATGTTAATTAAATAAATACAGCGTTTTTAATTTATTTTTTCCTTTAATTTATTACGTTTTTAAATTATTACAGTTATAATATTATTAAAGGTATTATAATTATATTTTAAACAGTTTATTAAATTATATTCGATTTTTTATTATTATTATTATTACCGGGTAACGTAAAATAAATTTTATAACCGTTTTTTTAAAGCTTTATTTTAACGTTATTATAAAATTTATTAAATTTATTATTATTATTATATAAGGTTTTTTTAAACGTAACGTTTTAATTTTTAAACTTAATATTATAAAATAATTTAAATAACTTATTTTACCGTAATTAAAATACTTATTATTTTACGGCTTAATTACGTAATTACTTTTTTAATTTTAAACATAATAAACCGTTTAATTATTTATATAAAGATTTAAACTTTTATTTTTATATTTTATTTATAAAACTATAAACGTTCTTAATAATTATTCGATTTAAATAACGCCCGGTTTAATTAATGTAATTTTTATAATTTTAAAAGTATAAAATAAAGCGTTTATATTATATAAGTATACCGTTATTTTTAATATATGATAAAGTTTTTATTTAACCGTTTAATATATAATAAGTTTAATTTAAAAAATAGTTTTATTAATTAATTATATTATAAATATCGACTTTATTTTTTCATATAATGTTATTTATATTAAAAATAAATGAGGTATTAATAAATAAATTAATATTTCATTAAACGCTTTTTATATATAATAAAAAGAATTAATTTAAGTTTTATTTTAAAAAAGTAATAAAATAATAAATATTATTATTAATTTCTTTAAAGCGTTATATTTATTAAACGTTTAAATAATAACTTTAAATATTTTAAATTAAATAATACGGTTATATGAAATAAAATCTTTAACGTTACCGAAATTATTATTAAAAATAAACATAAGTTCTTTAAATTATAATTTTATAACGGCTGGTCTATTCCTAACTATTAGTCCAGTCAAGGGGTTTATGTTAGCAAAAGTGTTAAGGTTTTAAGCAATAAGTAATTACATTTAATGATAATAAAAAGAAAAATGTTTTAAATAACCAAGTTATATTATAAGCTAATAAGCTTAAAGATTATTTAAAAAAAAAAGTAATAAACGTAGTTATATATTATTTATATCCTTTATTTTTAATATTAAAATATATGGCTGTTATTAAATTGTTAGGATCGTATCCGAGTATAACGATTTAACGTCGTTAAGATCATTACCGATTTAACCGATCTTTTTTGGTCGTGTAGCGTATATAGCTTACTTTAATGTGGCTATCTCTTTCTCCAGAACTTAAGTCAGGGATCTTTTCTTGCTGTATTAGCCCCACTAGGCCCAATGGCCCGACCGGTCATAACAAATTTATATAAAATCGTAATTTTTATAAAACGGTTTTATGTAAAGGAATAAAAAAAGCTAGCCACTTTATCATATAATTTAATAAAAAATTAATAATTTTAACGTTTATTAAAACGTTAAAAGCTTTATATCTGTACTTAAGGTTAAGAACGCCCCGGGGTTATTTTTTTATAATTTAAATCTTTTTTAAATTAATATTAATTTTAATATTAATTTATTATAGTTTTAACTTTTTTAAAAAAAATATTTTATTAATAATTTTAATTTATTTATATTTAAAAGCGTTTATTTTAATTATAATTTATAATTATATTAATTTTATATAACGTTTAAATTTATTATTAACTTTATTATTTAAAATCAAGGTATAAAAATTTAATATATTATTTAAAAAATATTAAGCTAATAATTAATAACCGGTAATAGTTATAATATTATTTATATAAATATTTATTAAAATGTTAACATTATTATTTTAATTAATTAAGTTTTTTAAGTTTTTAATAAATTATAATATTTTTATTTATATTTATTAATCCTTTTTAATAATATTAAATAATTATATTACATATAATAAATATTAATATATTTTAAAATTTAAACTTTAATTATTATTATAAAAAAATTTATTTATTAATTTAATTTATTTTATTTAGTAATATATCGGTTATAAACGGTATCGATAATACGGTATTAATAATACCTATCCCGATATAAGTTAATGGTGGCCGGGTAACGGCCCTAGTTACTATACGGTATAACATGGAATCACGAAATGATGGATAACTGCATGTGCTCACTATGCACATAGCACGTAGGTAGACAGGGTGACAGGTGGGTGGGTATGCTGATTAATTGGATGGTAATCGACCCCACCATGTAACTCATCATGTAACTCATCTGAATCAGCGCTACTGGAGGCAGGTAGGTACTCCGTTAAGTAACCCCGCTGAGGAAGTACCGCATAACTAAAGTAGGTACCTAATGGATTGAATAAGCTTTTTGAAGTCTTTCCTGGGACTTGTTGAGGGCAGGTACAACATAACTTTAAACTCTAGATAGAGAAGGAACCCAGGCGAACGGAACCATGAAGAGTACCTAGGTAAGGTCTGGCTTATCTAAGACATTCTACTGCTATTTAGGTAAGTATCTACCAGG
This sequence comes from Eutypella sp. D-1, assembly GCA_023313575.1. NCBI lineage: Eukaryota > Fungi > Ascomycota > Sordariomycetes > Xylariales > Diatrypaceae > Eutypella > Eutypella sp. D-1. The sequence continues at coordinate 281,627 of JAJTTP010000013.1, read as the reverse complement.
TACCTTTCGGGGCTTGCCTGCATCGGACATTCTACACCGGACATCTGCTGCAACCTTTCACGATCCATTCCCAATTCCGACGCCGGCTTCTTTTTATGTATTTCCATCCATTTCCTATTCCTATTCCTATTTTCTTCTTCCCCCTACTCTCCAAAGCCAACCAAACCAATATTTCGGGGTATCTTATTGTGCTGTGTTATTTATCTATGCTCCAATATTTCCCCCTCCCTTCTTCTCTTCCTCCCTTCCTCTCCTCCGGAACGATCCCCTTTTACCCGAACACACAAATCTAATTAACCCCTCGCCCCCCACCCCATTGAGATACGTGCGTGCGTGCGCCTGAGACCTGTTTCATTCGGATGGTGCCTATCTATACGCCGACTCCATAAACCAACGGGCTTGGACGGACAGCCACATAAATCGTTATGAATAACGACACAACCCGTGAACCCCGGCAGCCCCGGGACCCACGGCAGCAGCAATGGCAGCACGAAGAAACCACAACAGATCTCCCATCCTTCTACTCGCCACGGTCACGGCCAGTCAAGGATCGCGAGGCCGATTCCCAGACCACCGGATTAAACGGCGATAACCTATCCCTTCTCTCTGACGCCGTCCAGTCTCACCCGCCTAGCTCCTCCGGCGCTCTTGCCTCTACACCCCCCTCATCCACGATTGCGAATGACATGGCGCAGCCGCCTCCTCCTTCGCTCCTCTCACCCGCCTTCACACCCCCGGCGACGCCGGGTACCGCGACACCTTCGGTCGAACTGCATCAACAGCAACAACAGCAGCAGCAGCAGCAGCCGCGCGGAGTCCCCGTGGACTCATCAATCCCCTCCGGTGGTTGCGGGAGCAAACGTCCGCGTCTCTTAGAAACTCTTCCCGAGGTCCAATGCATCGTGCGCGCCCGCATACCTACCGTCACGGGCACCGAGATGTTCCTGCACCTCTACACTAACAATGTGGACAATAAGGAGCACCTAGCCATTGTCTTTGGCCCGCATATTAGGAGCCAGTCGCTTGATGCCCCGCGCGAGGGCGAGACCGAGATGGATCGCATGGTACGGGGCGCGTACACGGGGAGGCTGTATCCGGGGCGGACGGAAAGTGGTATGGCTAGTCGCGGCGATGATGGGACGGGACTTAGTAGCAATGGCCAGGCGACGGCGACAGCGATAGGAACGGAAACGGAAACGACGAATCCCCCACTTGTCCGGATACATTCCGAATGCTACACAGGGGAGACGGCGTGGTCAGCGCGCTGCGACTGCGGGGAGCAGCTAGACGAAGCGGCGCGGCTGATGTCGCTACCTGGCATCACGAGCGGCGGCATCATCATCTACCTGCGGCAGGAAGGGCGGGGCATCGGGCTCGGCGAGAAGCTGAAAGCCTACAACCTGCAGGACCTGGGCTCCGACACCGTCGAGGCGAACCTGCTGCTGCGCCACCCCGCGGACGCCCGGAGCTACGGCCTCGCGACCGCGATGCTGCGCGATCTCGGCCAGCAAGACGTCCGCCTCCTCACTAATAACCCCGATAAAATCCGCGCTGTCGAGGGCCCGAATCGCGAGGTCCGCGTTACTGAACGTGTGGCTATGGTTCCCTTGAGTTGGAAGGGGAAAGGTGGGTTTAAGAGCCGCGAGGTGGAGGGTTATCTTAAGACAAAGGTGAGTTTGAGTGAGAATACACTACGCATTGTGCAGTGTGCCCCTCCGAGTGGTCTAAGCAACGGAAACTAACGGGATGACAACAACAACAGATCGAAAAAATGGGACATATGTTAGATATGGGTGGTGTGCCGCCATAAATCGGTTTCTTGATCTTCTTTAGGAGCATATGCATATGCATAACTATATGATAGCATGTCTGTTCCAAAAATGATATCGCATTTGTGGATGTTTATGTCTGTGCGCCAGTACTGGCCTTATATACCGAGCTGACCGAGGTACCTACATAAGTTATACCGTACCACGCATGTATATCTTGGATATATTCCGCATTTATATAGGGGGTGCCCGAGCATGTATGTATATGTATATGGGTTTTACGGATATAGCTGGGGAGGGGTTGATAAATGACATATATGAAAGAGCACTAAGTGCATATATATACACACACCAAAAAAGGATATATATAGAAGTGCGAGCATCTATCTATTCTTCTATACTTAAGTATGTTAAGGAATGTTGAATAAATAGGACAGCGTCGCACCTTCACTTATGAGAGGACGTACTGGTAACTAGAATCTCTACGTACCTGCTATATCCGGTATCTATGGGTATATCTACCTGCATAAGTAAGTATAGTTGTAGATAGGTGACATCGTACATACTTATACCGTAGCTAAGTAAGTATGTGTTCACTCTGATATCTTCCCCTCAGCCTACATAGAATCGTCCAGAGCGGGCTACTGGTTGCACCTGGTGGATTTGGAACGGACCTCAAGCCGGGGGCGGGGCCTACATGTGCTACAAGCAAGCACCACCCACCTTATTAGCGCGCCACCACCACAGCTTAACTGACTGACAGCCTGCGTTCGAGCGTTAATTATCGTTAAGCTAAAAAAAAGCTTAGAGCTCTAGAACTCCACTACGCGGCAAGCAGAGCAGCGCGTCTGCTCATCCCATCCATCCATCTTCTCGTACATAATTCACAAAACCCGTAACTCATAATTCACCGCGCCCTGTACATACACACACGCACATCTTCCGTAATTCACGAACTCAGCGCCTAACGAGACCAAAGCAAGTATCAAGCAAACTGTTTTGTTTCTTCACCTCATTATCTACAAATTTTTTGTGTGTGTGGGTGGGAATGCGTATGTCCACTCTATCATCGACAAGAAAATCTACGACTTACCCAAGTTAAGTCAGTAATGTCGCCACAATCAAGATAATAAAATCATATATACCCGTGGACGCATTATAAAAAGGATGAACGACAAATCCATCCGTCTGCGCGTCGTCGTACAGCGCAATGGTCTGCCCGAGGATAAATTCATGCTACCCGTCTCGCTCGACGACGGCGGCGGCGGCGGGCCGACGGTCGCCCAGCTGCTCGAGCAAGTCAACAGCACGTACTTCCCCCTCGAGAGCGACCAGTGGGGATTAGACGACTACGCGGTCTATCGCCAGGCCCCCGACGACGGCACCACCTTCGAATGTCTGCACTTCTCCTCCGTGCGGAGCCTCTTCCGCGACGACGACCAGGTCCTCATCCGCCCCTTGCAGACCGACGATATCAGACGCCGCAGGATCGCCGGCCGGTATCAGATTTCTGCCGATGGCAAACATCTCCTCGATGGTGTGCCCTTTGGGCGCCCGCTCCTTAGGGTACCCGCTAGCCGCCCGCCCGTGCACATTCCCCCGCGGAAGAAGCGCAGGCTTTTGTATGACCAGGATGAGCCCGTGAATCAGGATGAGGATCAGGACCGGGAGAATGGCGTACTTCCCGATGGGCAGACGTCCATGCTATTATTGACGAATGGCAACGCACACGCAAATGAGGCCCCAGACAACAACAACGACGACGACGACGATGACGACGAGGCAGGCGACGAAGACGCCGATGCCGACGAGGAGTTCGGCGGCGACCTTTCCGATAGCGGGTCAGATATAGAGGACGAGGAGGAGGACCTCGAGGAAGAAGTTCGCGCCCTCGAAGAGGAAAATGCGAACCAAGAGGATGATTTCGAAGAGGAAGATGCGACCGCAGCGGGTTCATCACGAACGAGGCAGCGACGGGCAAGGCAAAGCCGAACGCAGCAAAGTCCGGACCCAAATACTGCCATCTCGGCACTGCGAGCTGCTTTTCCCTCTGCGCCCCTGCACGTCTGCGAGAAGATTCTCACGGCTAGCAACGGAGACCTCCGAGACGCCTACCTAACACTGTGTGACGGCTTCGCGCCGATTTTGTCAGAGGCCGCGACTCTCCAAGAGGCTCAAATTGGTTCGCGTGGTTCTGAACGTGACCCGGCAACAACCGATAATCCCCGAGTGGAGGCGAATCCCCCAGCGAACGCTACTGCGCTGGCGTTGGCGAGGAATGCCTTGGGCGACCCCGCAGCAGAGGACGAACCGATGGAGGCTGATGGCGATGGTGGCGATGGCGAGGACGAAGTCTCTGCGTATGTTCGCCAGTTCGATCACCGTGGCTTGCCACCGGGCACGATTTCTACCGGCAAGAGTCCTTCGCACACGGCGGCAGCGATCAACGGCTTCTTCACCACCACCAGCAAGGTCAGCGGCGATAGTGAAACCACCTCGGCAACTCTGCTGGGCAGCAACGGGAGCAAGTCGAGCCCGGAAAAAATTAGTATCGACGAGGACGAGGATGAAGACGATGATGAGACCTCGAGCAGCGGTACTAGTTCTAGTTCCGAAAGTGACAGTTCGGAAGCCGACGACAGCGATGATGATGATGATGAAGGCGACTCTTCGAATGAGGCGTCTCAGGATGATGGCTCTATCGATAGCGATCTTGGCTCTTCAAGTGGCGATGATGATGATTCGAATAGCGAATCTGGCGACGAGTCCAGCCAGCCAGATCCAGGTTCCCATGACGTGCAGCGGGATGACGAAGGCGATAGCGGCTGCGCTGACGAAGACGAAAGCGGTCCAGAACAGGCCACCACGAAACGTGGGCCCGCCAATAAACCTCAAACGCACAAGCCGGGCCACAATACGGAACGTGGGAATGCGAAGAAGATAGGCGGGAGCAGCGAGGTCATCTCCGATGCTACATCGTCGTCAGAAGACACATCATCTGAAGAAGAAAGTAGCGAGTCCGATTCGAGTTCTGATTCGGAAAGCGAGAGCCCTCCGAAAAAGAAGCGCCATACGCCCACATCTGCATCCGTCGTTGGTCGGGATGCGCCCGTCATCGCGACATCCCAGAATCGAGCAACTGTGGCCACATCCGCCGCGCGGCCTGCCCCCCAAGTGCCCCCGGGACAGGGCAAAGAAAGTACAAAGAGCCGCAATGCCCGTCGGAGAGCAGCTCAGAAGGCCAAAAAACTGGCACAAGCGGGTATCTCGAATGTGGATGGCGGCCCTGGGTCTTCATCCCTTGCTGCTGACCAGGCCGTATCTACCCAGCAGTCCCTCTTCGAGGCGAAACGAAAAGCTTTGCTAGACGCCATTGCTAGTGGGGGAGTGGAGGTCAACTCCAAGGGGGAGCAGGTCCACGATACCCAGGCGACAGCAGATGCACAGACTGGCTCCAAGAGGAAGTTAAACGAGACGGACCCGCACGCTGCTCGCGAACAGACACCACAGGAGACGCCTATCAGTGAGGCTGCTTCGGTGTCGACGGACGCCAGCCAGAAAAGACGCCGGATCGATGTAGGCGCCGGACGCCGGCTTCTTTTCGGCGCGCTGGGCCTGCGCAACCCGAAAGGAGATGACGAGGCAGAGAAAGTGCGCGCGCAGTTGATGAAGGGCGTCCGGCCCCACACCAATCAGAGGCTAGAGCAGCAGGCCGCTTCCGACCCTAAAGAGGCGCCGGGCGGAGGTCCCGGAAATGATGCCAGTGAACAACCGGAGAACCCGGATGCATGGAAAGAGGTGATCACGTACCGAGCCGTGGAGTGTTGCCAAGAAGACGTAGAGCTCAGCGAGCCTCCTTTTCCGTTTGTGCAGCGCTGGGATCCTCAGCAACAGAGCTCTTGGTCGTCCCAGAAGGATCTTAATAAGCGCGGCGGCCAGGGGAAGCGGGCGCAGCGAAATCAGGCCCATTTCTACCAGGAGGACGGCGGCGGCTCCTCGGGCAAGAAGAGGAAACACGATGAATCTTTCGATTGGGACGGTTATGACGAGACGTTCAATGGAATCGAGGACGAACCACCCCGGGATCCGGACAATATACAACTCAACTACGACGACGTTCCTGAGCCGAATCGGGACGCGGTTGATCCGGTGGCCGAGGCAAGCCAGTTCACGGATATGGAGGACCTCCCATCCCTTCCACGGGACCTGTCCAGTCTGCCCACTCTACGCCCCGGCGACGTGAAGCCTGGCATGGTGATCACCTGGAAGAAGTGGTCATGTTCCCGCACGACGAACTGGGAGCCCCGACTCTCCGACGTGACGGGCGTCGTGGTCCGCATCGACGACGACGTCACGGGCGTCGAGGTCTGCCTGGCGAAACGCGACCGCGACCTCGACGGCACCCAGAAACAATACGATCCCATCACCGGCCGCCGCGTCTACGACAAGTTCGAGGCGCCTGATCTTGATGACGATGACGACGAGGGCGATGACAATGATGTGGCTGCGCCGGAGCTAGATGAGGGATATCGGACTCTCAGCTTCGCTGAGATGCAGGACCCGAGGGTTCTCCAGCAGCCCCTGCTCTCGGACCAGGCTCTGCCCTCTGTAGAAGAAGGGGGGCCCGGCGCCGCCAAGCCCAGCGAAGAAGACGCGCAGCGCGAACTGCAAGGCGTTGAGGGCGTTGTTGCTGCTGCTCCATCTCAACCTAGCGAAGCCAGCTGCATACCTGAGTCATTGCCGGCCGCAGCAGCAGCAGGACTAGACGCGGATGCCGGCGAGCATGACGCCCGTGTTGACGCAGACGCAGATGCAGAAAGATCCGCCGTGGAGCCCGCAGCAGCAGCAGCAGCAGCAGACGTTGAAGAGACACGGACGACGCCGCCGAGTCATTCCACGGAGCACCAGTCGGGCCAAGGTCAGCGGGACCCAGCGTTGTTGTCTTCGGTGCCCTCCATCATGTCTCAAGTTAACAGCCCTTCTCAGCAGCTCGACCGGGAGACGATGACCACCACCAACTTCCAGGTCAACAACAACAACAACAACGATGCTTCGTCCTTTGACCCGTCCATCATCGAGAGTTCGGGGTACAAGGGCGACGTCGATACGGAAGCCGTCGATAACACGGCCCCGCTACTATCGGACTCGGTGATGGGGGGTCTGGAAACAGATCGGAATTCAGACGATGCTGCCCCCGTCTTCGACGACGACGACGGCGGGGATTTTATCATCGCCGGCACCCCGAAAGTCGTACATAACCATCATCATCAACCCAAGGCCGCGGTGGCGCCGGTGCCTTCGCCCGCCGGCAGCGTCCGCAGCGGGCGCCAGCTGGATTACACGATGGAGGACGAGGGACCGGAATCCCTGCGTGTCACGGAAGGGGACGACGAAGCTCACGGCGGCGGTGGCGGCGGCTCGCCGTTTCTTGGTGGTGGTGTAGATGATAACGATGACGATGACGATGACGACTTTTCTGCCACGCCGACGAAGAAAACAGTTGCCGCTACGCACCACCAGAACAAGGCGACGACTCCCTCGAAGGCTTCTTCTTCCAAGCAGCAGCAGCAGCAGCAGCAGTCGCTGTCGGAGAGAGAAGAGCCCCCCTCCTCACCCGACTCCGTGGAATCCCTCAATACGATATTCTGCACGGCGAGAAGCTCGCGGCGGACCCAGAGCCCTGCCAAACCTCAACAACAACAACAGAAGAAAGCACATGGCCCCGCAACGATGACGGAGACTGCTGGTGGTGGTGGTGGTGGTGGTGGTGGTGGGAAGCACCACCTGGGGTACGAGGAGGCGATGCGGAAACTGGACGAGCAGTCTGACGAAGAACAAGAAGAAGGGAGCGAGGACGAGTTCCCGGAGATTTCGGATAGTTTCCCGCAGATCAAGAAGAGCCACGACGACGCTGATGAGAGGGCGGTGAATCTCCTCAACGCGGGTGCCGATGACGATGACGACGACGACGACGATGAAGAGTTCCCCCTGCCGAAAACCCGGCGTCAACGACGCGCCACGATCCAAACTAAGATCTCGCCCCCGCCTCCCAAGAGGCCTCGGCGCCGCTCTAAGGAGGCGGCGGCGCCGTCTTCACAAGTCGTCATCCCGCCCGGCACGCAAGTCATCGACCTGCTCTCCTCTAGCGACGCAGAGCCCGACGACCCCGAGCCGGAGCCCCAGTTCACGGAAGACTACGCCGACGAAGACGTCGACGAGACCTACGCGCCTACGACGTCCAAAGCAAAAGCAAAACCGAAATCGTTCTTGTCCTCCTCCTCGTCCTCGAGCTTACCCAGGGGTCCCGGCTGGATCGAGAAGAGCGTGCGCACGGGTGCCAGGATGTCCGCAGGCGGCGGCAGGCGCGGGTTCTCGGCGTCTCAGGGCCAGAGCCAAAGTCAGAGTCAGAGTCAGAGTCAGGGTAGCATGTCGTTCTCGGCGGCGGCGGCGGCGCCGAGCTCGTCGCTTCCTGAGCTGGGCACAGCTGGCAGGAAGTCTATGTCTATCAGGACTGGTGCGCGCAGGAAGATAAGTGCGAGGTTTTGAGCGCGGGGGGGCGGACCGGGTAACCCCATGTGATGGGACATATTCATGCCAGTTTGATGGATGGACGGTGCTATAGTAGCTTGCTAGCTTCGCGGGTTCAGAGATAGGGGGTGGCTTTATGTATGTATTGTGTGTGTATTGTATTGTATTGTCTCGTGCAGGCGGATGGAAAAAGTGCGTGCTAGCTGACTTCATTGGATGATGCATTGGTGATGTGCACATTTGCATTGACTTCTTTAATCCAACCCCTCTGCAACTCTCTGATGAAAGGGAGAGTTATATCCGATTTATATTTCTACTCTTACGGGAATGCCGCCTCCCAGTGTTGGTCATCGATACCCGGCTGACTGGCAAGTTCTACTACCCGTGGATTCTCCCCCGCGTATATCTAAATTGCCCAGAAATCAGGGCGGTAGTAGTAGTAGTAGGAAGGGAATACATACATATATATCTACTCCGTAGGTCTTCATCGATCATGCACACTGTTTCCTTTCTATCCAGAAGCTTAACCTAACCTAACCTAACCTACATTTCTACACATCGAGGATATGAAACGGGCAAGGAGATAAAAGCATGGCCTGGAAGAAAAGAAAGAAAAAGAAGAATATATACCTGGAGATATCACCGAAATTCACAGCCCGGATGTTTTTATTTTTTGCAAGTTTCGTTGCCTCTCTTCTCTTCCATGTAGACCTCGCACGATGCGCGAAGCAGGTTTTGTATATACATTTTTATCTTTTTGTTTGATCCTTGGTTTGGCCATGTGGAACTTTCTATCGGTTGTTCGTTCGTTACGTACGTCTCGCGCCGGAATCGAAAAATTCGGATGGGGACATATATCCTCTAAAACGGCGGACCCAGCCCTGGGCTCCTGCATCATCTCCTTCCTTCCACCCACCCTACACTCGCTCGCTCGCTCGGCAGGCGGGCTTTTCGTTCCGTCCCGTTCAGTTGCTTCGCGCCCCGCCCTTGGCTTCCCGCAGCTCGTTCATCTTGGCCACGCGCTTCTTGAATTCCTCGTACTGGCACTTCTCGTAGCTATGCCGCTCGTCCTGTGGGAGGGGTTTGTCGAGCAAAACGCGTCAGCTGATCGCTTTGGGTAAAAAAAGAAAAAAAAAAAGGGGGGGGTGGTTAGAAGTTCATTTGGGACGCACCTCGCATTTCCAGGGCAGGTAGTAGGTATCAACGCGACAGCGGTTGAGGGGGATCAGCAGGTTCGCGCAGCTATCCCGGTAAGCGATGGGAAGCTTGGCCTCGGCCATCTCTTGCCTCGTGGCCTCTGTTTAGAAGGGGCAGACGGGTTTTTAGAAATCAGCGTTCATTCTATGTATGTAGTCATCTTGTTTTTTTTTTCCCTGTCCCCGGAACCCCGGGGGCGGAGACGGAGATCGAGATGGAAATTGCGGGTTGGGTGGCTCACTTGCCGGGGCCTCGGAGTTGGTGAATAAGCCCATGATGTGTGTGTGTGTGTGTGTGTGTTTATTGGTTGGTGTATTGGAGTATCCTCGGCGGGCCAAGAGGGCGAGACGGGAGTCTTAAAGGGAGAAGAACGGCTCCGGACTTCACAGTGATAGTGGTGGTGGTGGTGATGATGATGATGATGGCTTCGTGATAACGATAAATAACGATAACGGTAACGGGTGATACATAGTGCTCTTTCTTATCCAATCAGATTGCAGGGAATTCAATGACGGATCTCAGGCGTTGAAACTTAGCTAACTACTGATTAAAAGCATCTTTCAATTGATGCATAACGTTGATCTACTTATGGGGTAGCCAGATTCTTGTATTTATGGGGGTGTTACCATCGTATTGGGAATCAATCACCCCTATCATCCACTTCTCACTACTTGCAGTACCCTCATGGATCATGGTCAATCTATGGATCTCTCTTCATATAGGGTTGTCATTCTCGATCGGATCAATTCACCGGCTTACCTAGGTAAGCTACCATATTGTTCACTCCCGTAAGCGACAATGCTCTTCCAGTGAGACCAACTCCATGACAAGCTTCTAAGGCCCTCCAGAATACCGTCGGGAATACACCCCCCGGGCCTGTCACTTATGTATGTACTTGCGTGATCCCGCATGTCTGCGTAATATGAGACAACGTCGCTGCTGCTGCTGATGAAGCATACGAGAATGGCATCAGCTTCGCTTCCGATGCACGCAAGTTTCAGCTAGGCACTTTCACATACGTACCTAAACTACCTAGGTACCTAGGTAGTAAGTACGTGGTCGGCCAGCCGCAAGTAGACAAGAGTATAATAACGAAGGAAATCACATTCGCATCGTGGCTTCGGGGGCTTCCAATTCATCGATCCTCTGCCGTCTCTCCGAGGTACATACTCTCTGGGCAGGGCCCTTGTAACGCCACGATAGACTATCTGTGTGCATAGTATGTATCTCGGTATGTATACAACGTATTCGCGATGAAATAACCTCGCAACCGCGCAAACAAGGTCCTGATAGAAGCTCCGCGTGAGACGATAGCACGTAAGACGGCTCAGGAACTCTCTCCATTTATAACTATACCTAGGTAATACGTAGACTATTTGTCTCCAAGCGTGTCAATGTCATAAATTAGCCGAACTCCGACTGATACCATCGCACACGGCACATTGCTCTAGTCTCAGCACGCGGGCCAAATGGCGAGGAGACTATGGAAACCACTGCGAAGTGGCGCTACTTCAAAGACATCCCGTCATACTTTCTAGGATCAAGCCACGACGCCGGGTCTCAAAGGACCTTGTTGGTCCTCACAGGCCCTAATGGCGTACGCAGGTACGCGGTACGCTCATCCGTCCTGTAAGGCTTGTTACATCTACACAGATAGGAGATAGTAAGGAGCCACACAGCCCACACTAATTCTCAGCTGCACGTCAACGCGTTCCTTGTATCATCTTACTTATCTTACCTGCTTATATGGAGTAGATATGCCAGCCATAAAAAAAAAGCACAGATCGTGTGTCTAAATTAGGCCCTGCATTATCATTTTATGCTGCCTACTACTAACTACCAGAGTAGGCGTTAGTGTTAGTCGCAAGTCTACACGGACTAATAATTGACTGGCGCGAGATATGCTTATAATCACTTGACCACTTTCCTAATATCACCTACTACTTTGGGACAAGCCCCCTTGATTGAGACACGGATGGGACCGCGACAATCTAGATAGGCCGCGCCTCACCAATTGCTAAAGGTATGTGGTGATTAGATGTTGTTCCCCTTTTCGCGTCAGCGCGGGTTTTCCATCCCATCTTCCCGCCGGCATGCGACTTCTATTTTCTAATATGTAGGACTGGTTTTCTACAGGATGATGATGAGTAACTCAGATGGGCCAAGAGAGGCCTGGTGTTTGGGAGGTGGGTAATTTACGTACATAGTTAGGCAAAACGGTTCCCGTGCCAGGGCAAGTGTTCGTTCATTCTCTCGCTATTCCAACTCCCGTTGCGTAGCTTGCTTGGAATTGCAGCCAACCCCTTGATCCCTGGCACGCCCGTTTTCCCTCTCCCCACCCAGCACCCATGTTCGGTCCTTGATCATCGTCTTTATCTTGCTCGAGCTTGGCGCTGCGACCTCTAGATCAACGATGGTCTAGTGTCTGCCATTGGCTAGACCCAGGGGGTTGCGTAAATTACCGTGGGGTTACCTTCCGGAAATGCGACCTAAAGCTAAAGCTACTTTACTTTGCGTTCTCTCAAGGATCACTTGCAGCCATGATAACAGGAATCCCGGACCCCCCATGGCGGGCGGGTCACCTTGCCCCGTGGTTCAATAAATAGGAGCTGCTGGTCCCGGCCCCGGATTTGGTCCCTTGGACGGTTTCACTTTGGTAGGAATCTCCCGTGTCCCCCCCCCCTCCCTCGCCCTCCCCTCCACTCCACAGCCATCAAGATGAGGTGCTCTTCGCTGCGGTCGATTTTATGCTCCGTCATAGGTCTCGAGGCCGTCCTCGCCTTGACGCCTCCCCGACCGATCCCCCCTCCCGATGAAGTAGACCAGGTCATGCTCGCGGCCCTCGCGGACCCGTCGCAGTCGTCCGTCTCGGGCATCGCGCATTTCGAGCAATACATCGACCACGATAATCCGGACTTCGGCACCTTCTCCCAGCGGTACTGGTACAATGCGACGCATTGGAAGGGACCGGGGAGCCCCGTGGTCATATTCACCCCCGGCGAGGTCGCCGCTACGGGCTACGAAGGCTATCTGACCGAGAGCGCCATCACCGGCATGATCGCCAAGGAAGTCGGCGCTGCCGTGGTGCTCGTCGAGCACCGGTACTGGGGAACCTCGACCCCCTACACCAAGCAGACGACCAAGGCCCTGCAGTTCCACAATCTCGACCAGGCCGTCGCCGACTTCGTGCGTTTTGCACGGACCGTCAAGCTGCCTTTCGACAAGAACGGCACTTCGAACGCGCCTGACGCGGTACGCGCGCCCATCCATCCCTCCCATTTGCGCAGATCTTTTCGCGTCATCGTGTGAACCAGCAAAGACTAACGACGTTGTCTCAGCCCTGGATCTGGAGCGGTGGCTCGTACTCTGGAGCGCTGGGTGCCTGGATTGATAGTGTACGTCTCCTCGCTACCTTCCTCATACGACAAATATACAGTGATAGAGAATGAGGACTGACTATGAATCCCCTCCCTGCTTCAGCTTTCTCCGGGCACGTTCTGGGCGACTCACTCCAGCAGCGGACCGGTTGAGGCGATCTACGATTATTGGCAGTATTTCCACCCGATCCAGGAGGTAAGTTCCACGAAAATGTTCCCCCAAGGATCCCCCGATTGTTTTCCAGCTAACAGGGATTTTTTCTTCTTTTTCCTTTTCTTAAGGGCATGCCCAAGAATTGCTCTGAGGACTTTTCTGCGATTGTCGATTATGTGGACGACGTCTTCCTCCACGGCTCGCGGAAGGAGCAGGCGGACCTGAAGAAACTGTTTGGCCTGCAAGATCTGCGGCACGGCGATGATGCGGCCACCGCCATCTCCTCGCCGATCTGGGCGTGGCAGAGCATCCAGCTTTATTCGGTACGTGCATGAAGCCTATCTTTCGACTCCAAGTATCAAGAACATCCCAGCTTATCATAAGTCCTTGCAGGGTTATTCGGCATTCTATCAGATGTGCGACGCGATCGAAGGGGCCGCGGTCAATGGCACTTCGTATACTGAAGGAGACGACGGGAAAGGGGTCGGTTTAAAGAAGGCCCTGCCCAACTACGCGAAGTGGTATACTGCCAATTACCTACCTGGCTGTAAGTGACCAAATTGTGAACCTTTATACATGCATACCCTTCTACCCTTCCGCTACCAAGCAGACCCCAAGGCTCACCTGACCCTGTCTAGATTGCAAGGACTACGGTTATGATGACTGGCAAGACCCCAATGATGTGCAGTGCTTCGACACGTACAACGAGACCAGCCCCATGTTCACCGATCTAAGCGAGTCCAACACGTTCTATCGTACCTGGGTCTGGATGACCTGCAACGACCCATTCTTCTACTGGCAGACGTAGGTCCCCAGTCCTCCCCCCTCCCTTTCTCCCAAGTCGCCGCAGCTCTAGCGACAATCGTAAGAAAATTGCCGTAGCTAACCCGAACACGCTTACTCACAGTGGAGCACCCTTGGGCCGGCAGACGGTATTCTCGCGCCTCGCGAGCGCGGAGTACTGGCAGCGGCAGTGCGAGCTATTCTTCCCGCGGGAGGGCGAGTACACGTACGGCTCGAACGAAGGCAAGACGGCGCAGATGCTCAACGCGCACACGGGGGGCTGGCAGGAGCGCGAGACCAAGCGCCTCATGTGGATCAACGGCGAGTTCGACCCGTGGCGCACCGCCTCCATGGCCAGCACCTTCCGCCCGGGGGGGCCGCTCGAGTCCACCCCGCAGGCCCCCAGCATCGTCGTCCCCGGCGCCCGCCACTGCAACGACCTGCGCGCTAACAATGCCGCTGCTAACGCCGACGTCGCGGAGACTCAGAAGGCTATTGTTAAGCAGATTGCCCAGTGGACGAGCGAGTTCTACGCCGGCGGCAAGTTCCGCCGCGCAAGGAAGTGGTAAATCTCTCTCTCGTGACGATAGGGTAGGGTCCTGCCGTTTTAGCAAATAAGATAGATAAGATAATCCTATCGAGGCTCGTATTCGAGGCCTACAAGGAAATTAAACACATTAATGCAATGCGATGAACTACATAGCAGCAATTCATCCTTTTGTCCTTTTTTATAACAGGACTGCACAGTCATTGTAGGAGCACATATGTAATACGCGGCACCGCCAAATTCATCTAGCGTAACAAGGGTTTATACCGTATATTACTAGTAGTGCGCCAGCATATAATTGGCTGGCAGAAAGAGACGATGGAATCCGGGGACGAGGGGTATGCAAGCTGGGCAGGTGGGCTGAACAGACCGCTCGCGTACATCATCTCGCTTAGAGATGTTGACGTATTTTGGACGACGTGTTCGTACTCGGATTGATCCCTATCATCCCTGTTGGTTGAAGTCCACCATGCATAGCCCTCTACTATATTTCGTTTCGCAACCTACTCCATGGTTTGTCATCTCTCTCACATTCACGCATTATACCAAGATCATCTTGTAGGTGGCCACTTCCCGATTTTTCACTCCCATGGATCTGTCACCTCTTAGTGTATTCGGTCTGCTTGCAGTCTTCTATGTTCTAGCCAAAATATTCCAACGGATCAGCATATACGTGCGACCATCCCGACTAGGCCGCTACTTGCACCCATCGCGCAATGGCGAGCCGCCCTGGGCAGTCGTCACGGGCGCTACGGACGGGATCGGTCGGGCCTTCGCGCACGAGCTCGCCTCCTTCGGGTTCAATGTCGTGATTCACGGGCGGAACCCCGAGAAGTTATCCCAAGAACTGCACCAGCTTCGGGACGCTTTTCCTCGGCGCTCCTTCAGGTCCTTCACGGCGGATGCCGCCAACGTAGCGTGTGTGAATTGTCTCGAGACTGCCTCGCAACACGGCCACGAGAGATTGGACGGGTCAACTGTAGATTTCGCGGCAATCCAGAGAACACTGCATGATATCAACCTCACAGTACTCGTGAACAATGTCGGTGGTGGATCGAAGAATCCCGTGTACCAATCTATAAAGGAGAGTTCAGAAGCCAGGATCGCCAACACCGTGAGCTTGAATGCTCTCTTCCCCCTCCACCTAACCCGCGTGCTCCTCCCAAACCTCCTGCGAAACTCCCCCGCTCTGGTGATCAATATCAGCTCCATGGCCGATATGGGGCTACCTATGATCGCCTCATACGCCGCCAGCAAGAGCTTCCTCATGTCTTTGACTCGGTCTCTGAGCTTGGAGATGGGATTTGAGAGCAAAGGAAACGACATTGAGATCCTGGGAATCCGTGTGGGTGAGGTCACCGCCACCTCGCACCTCAGGGACCCCCCGAGACTCTTTTGCCCAAGCGCGGAGGTCATGGCCAAAGCTGCGCTGTCGAAGGCCGGCCATGGACTTGGGATCGTCACTGGCTATTGGGGCCATGCTCTTCAGGAGCTTGCCAAGGATCTAATGCCAGCTCCGCTCGGCGATAAGGTTTCTAGACAAGTCATATGGGAGCGGATGAAGGGAGAGACGAAAAATTCGTGACGCACTGGTGGCTGTTCCCTTTCGTTTTCACTGCATAGTACGGTCAATGGAGTCATTAATAGGGGTAAAAAGGGGGAGGGCAACGCGCCCCCCACATTTTCAGTATTGAATTAAGCATCAAACAAAACAGACATGATGAATCCTAGAAAGCAAAGACCGACGCTTTTTGTGCCCAGCACATCCCCGTTTCCCTAGTTGCCAGTCTGGATCACATCTATCTCTTGTAACCCGAATTGGGTTTTGTATCCAGTGAATTTGAAAAGCACCTGTTGTAGGTATAACCTCCTCTTATAATAATATCGACTCTAGTTTCGTTAAAATTGTGCCTCGGGAGGTTGCGAGGACGGAAAGTGGGTACAGGGCGAATTCGAACTTGAACAGACGAGCGAATACTCAAAAAAGACCGTCTTGCATACATATTTGATTATAGTCCTGCCCCCATCATAGTCCTTTGTTCGGCAGGGGTTTGCGCCAACTCGGTCCCGGTTAGCATCGCCTCGCACACTGCATTTGCTTTCCGATGGGCGTCAAAAGCAAAATGTCAATGGCAATGATACCAAGTGGGTATATGCTGGTGAAAAAGAAAGCAGCCGCGGAAGTTGTCGTATCTTAGCCATTTGCCGTTGTTAGGGCTTGAACCGAACGAGATTCGCCGTCGAACACGAGCCCCTGAGATAGCTTAAACCCTGGCACACCTTGCATATCATAGGAGAACAGGGGGGGGTTGGCAAACGGTGCCGCATGTGGCTTGCGATGGTGAGGGCGAAAAGAAGTGGTCATTGGTTTGAAAATAGACGAATTGATGAACAGATACTTGGAACAAGAGTGAATAGGTGTGCCTAACGGCTTGGTAGAATGAGATGGGCAAGGATTTTCCAAGACATCGGATGCGCCACCAACAATGCAGGAAAAAAAACACGCAACACGAGAAGAAGGATTTTATGCTTTTTTCCCCCTTTCCTTTTTTTTTCTTTCGTTATCTTCTTTCTTTTCTAGGACGGAACGAGGCACCGACTTCTTCCCGGTGCCGCGAGCCTTGGCGACGACAATAATGCTTGCCAGCCCCGTACCTGACAGCAGAGCGTAGTGGCTGCCCAACCACACCTGGGCTGGGGTTTGTCGACCCCGCCTCCTACCTCCCCCCTGGACAGGTCACACGACATCAAGCCATTGCACGCATCGTCGGCCAACCGGAAGGGCGGAGCCGTGTTGAAGGGGGGGTGGGCGGCAGATCATCCCCCACCTCTGAGGCTTCCCGCAGATCGTCGGTGGCTTTCTGCATGTAAACGCGAGCTGCCGCCGTGGCCGCTTCTCGTTCCCGCTGTCGTAGCTCCTTCGACGACCGCGGTGCCCTGCGATGCTGCCGACGACCCAGAAACCACGTAGCCGTGAGCAGACTGGGTGTGGTGACGCGTTCCGGGGACATAAACCTGGCCGTTGGATAGCGTGCTTGCTCCGCTGCTTGACTGCGTGTCTCGCCTCGTGCTGTCCCGATCATATATGTAACTGAGGCTCGTGCTGGAGTCGTCTGCCTGGTGCAGGGAATGGTCGCTGGCGCCGTATATGGCGTCCGTCGCGCCGCTTGCGCCGGCCTGGTAGGACGTGCTGTCGGAGTGACTAGCTGACCGGTGCGGGATGCTGGAGGGCAGGGCGCTTGCGGAAGAATACGACGTCGGCGATTCGTAACTTGGATTCAGGGCACCGTATGCGTCAGCACCGATGGTGTTGGATGAAGTGGCATGGGAGGTGGTCGACTTCGAGTACCGTGGTGCCGGTCCTGGCAGACCGTCGGTTCGGTATGAGGTGCTTGTCATTGCCCCGGTAACCTGGGGAAGTAGACGATCCGAAGGGACAACACGGGAAGTGGATGAGTTCGGCAAAGCGTCCGCCATGCCAGACAGAGAGATATTTGGGGAATCACTACTGGCAGCCGGACGGTGTACCAGATTCGCGTAGCTATAGGCGGGAGGTTCAGGGTCGACATAGACCTTGGAAGAGCCGTAGCGTCCGTAGCCCTGCATCATATGAACAGGATCTTGGCCCATCATCTGGTACGGGTGGTAATTAACTGGATATTCAGCGTTCTCGTCGGGGTACGTGTTAGACCACGGCCCGTAGTAGCCCTTGTTGCCGTACGCGTATGACCCCTGCCGGTAATCCATCACGTCTCCCGGCGACATGTCAGTGGGGTATTGGGAGACGGCGCCGAGCGGCGACACTGCCGTGCGAGCTTGGTAGGTCCTGGACGCTTGGAGGTCGTACGCAAATTCGTGATCTTTAAGGGGAGTCTCGGTCGAAGAGACCTGCAAGGCGAAGAAGAAAGGGTCAGATGGCACAGGAGCGGTCTCAACGGGGGCGTGAGGCAGGACGTTACTCGTAAGAAGAGACATGGCTCGTGGCCCGCGTTCTTGCAGTTCGTACACGAGCCGCCGTTTCCCGTATCGCCGCTGCATCGAATCTTTCTTTTGCGGCAACGATTACACTTGTGCGGCCTCAAGGGTTAGCAACTTGTTTACTAAAATTACAGCGGCGATTCACCCGGACAACAAAAAGACCTACCGCAACTGCAATACGCTTACGCGGCTGGGAAGATTCCGAATCCTGGTCGCGGTCCGTCATGATGGGCGTTCGAGAGTCGTGAGATGGGAGCTGTAGACGGCGCTCCTGATACCCAAGGGAATATGGCGGACAACCGCGGCTATATCGTCTGCCGGGATCACTGCTGTGATAACAAGCAGGACTCCCCATTGTTTTTCGCCACCGCCTGCAGGGTTGGGCGTAGGAGCTGAGAGGGAAGGGGGAAATAGACGAGGCGGCGCCGGTGGCCCGAGGCAGGTCACGTTCCTATCCGGGTGGGAGGTTTGTCAGAGCCAAAGAGAAATGGTCTTGCTCTGCGACGGCGCAATAGATTAATGACGGACACAACGAAGATCCGGCAGGGGAAAACGCTCGCAGCAAAAAGGGGGGGAAAGGGGGTGAGTGGTTGTTTGTCAGCTGAGGACTTCAGCCCCGGAATCTCAGCTTGATGAGTTCGAGGTCCACCAGGTTCTTGTTGTCAGACTCTGATGTTTCATAGAGCTGATCGTCGAACTTGGCGGCGTGCGGAATCCGGGAGGAGTATTGTCGTTGTGATATTGGGGGGGGGGGGGGGGGGTTGATGGGGAGAAGAAGGGAACGAGCCTGCAAGTTCCATTGCTGTTATACCTCGTACGACTGTGCTCAGACATGGCTCGATACAAAACGTCCTTGTTTGCAATTACCATAGAAGGGTCTCTCCAGGGACCAGTACTGAGAGCAGGTTACTTCGATAACCAGCGGACGAGACCTCCACGCCAGAAAGATTTCGTACTTTGTGATTTTTTAGATGGGTCCGGTGTACAATGCACAGTCCAAGGGTCAAAACCAGCGGGATGTTGCATGAATCTAAGTGAACGGCGAGGGTAGGCTGCAAGTTGCAGCGTCCGTTGAGCATGAGATGCGCGTCACATCTGCCCCTCGTCCCCCTGCCTCCTCAACGGTAAAAAGAACTACGTACATACAAACAGTCAGGGGTCATAGATCCTGGGGGCGATCTTAAAGTTGAGGCGCCCGCCCACGGCCAATCTCGATTTAGCATCTACATAGATACATGTACACTATAGAGCGGATCTCAAAAGAGTGTGTATATTGATTGATCTGAGACTTTATCGGTCTATTTTGTGCTGGGTCTGGCTGTCCTGAAACGAAAGCCGGGGCGTGGTCTTGCCGAGCCAAATGATGTGAAGATATGTGAAATTGAGAACCAGCACAAGCCTACCTGGAGATGTTTACTTCCGGATAGGGTGCCCTTCGGTCTTTTGGCCTCGCTCAAAGCGGAGCCGGTGATGTATTTTCACGCTCAGGATGTAGATGGGAGAGTGTCATCGTCGCGTGATATTCCATATTGAGCAGCTCAGGATGTACAAAGATGGTCCTAGAGAGTGACAAACGGCGCTGCTTGACTGTGTGTGTGTACCTCCTTGGGAGCGTTCCCAAGAGCACGGCGTATGCCAGGCTTCTCGGGCAAATCTGACAGGTAACGAACAATAGTCACCTTCACAGACAGACGCCTCCACACAGCAGCAAACATGGCGAGGCTTTTTAACGGCTACCGTCCAACGGAATGGGCATCTGAGCAAACGTAATGTGAAACATAACCAGGTACTTCTAGTTGGCCCTGAGGGTGGTTCCAAGTAATACCACTAGGTCAGGGTAGATCAAGACACAGCTGAATGCAAAAGACTTCTTACGTGACGCAGATACTGTAACTCGTTGCATATGGTGGTATACGGTGTATCGATACCTCGTATGACTTTTATGCGAGAGGAGCACTCAATATCTCAGCAAGAAAAGCTATTCCTCACCCAGCTATACCATTCTCGCTTCGTATTAGAGTCATGCAGGTCAAAGGTCTTTCAGTGGGGTATTAGATGAGAAGGGCAGCAGGGAGGGAAAGGCTTCACCATACGGATGTTCGTAGAGGGCGTTGTTGACCAATGGCTGCGGGGCGGGGGGAGTATCCGGGGTTTGGAAGCATGAGCTGCACTCCAGGGCCGGAAGGAAATATGACAGGGCTGATTCATTCGCCAATCGAACACTACGACAAACTCTTCGTTACGTATAGGTTTAGGTAGATAGTAGCGAGATAATAATGTTTGCTACCAGTTTGGATTGTAATAGGCGAAGGTTATCACTTCCATCACAAACGGAAGGCCTGGGGATCGTAGATCCGCACATCAGTGTCACCAGCATGCCTCTCCAGAGCCTAGTTATCCCGCTCTGGGCGTTTCGTGTTACTTGGGAGATGGGCTCATAATAATGAGCACCCGTGCTTGCTTGCTTTCTTTCTTTCTTGCTTGCTCCTTGTTCAGGCGAAGAGGGCACACACATTCATCATACTGTTCTAGTGAATAACTCGCTTCCTATGTCTGCTTTCCGAGTCCCTTGGCGCAAGCCAGATGGAGTTTAGTGGCGGTGGTGACAGAACAAACGGCTCTACAGCAAGAGGTGGCAGAAGCTGCTGCTGCTGCTGCACGGAGGAACGTTGCTGTTGAAAAGAAAACTGGAGGCGGTGACTATTGGCAGGCAGAACAACTTTGCGGGTCTGTGGATCTCTAACAGCCCTGCCTGCCGCTGACCTGTCACTTGTTCTAAGGAGGTAGAATCTGTTTAACTAACATTGTGAATCGAGTCATCTATAGGGTTGAGGCCAAAGATCCGATTTGACGACCCCCGTCGAGACCAGCACGCGCTAGGTCTGCCCGCCTGGGATGCCACGTGCAGGGATCCGGCACATGTCTCTAAGGTGGAGGTTATATGACATGTCTACGAAGCATTAACGGGACGAGCCTTGAGGTTTGCATGTTCCGCTTCGACCCTTCACAGCTAATTAGTCTTTTATAGAAGGGCCCCCATCGGAGACGGGGCTACTTCGACAGGGACAGTCAAAAGGTAGGTGGCATACAGGCCGGTGTGGGTGGTGGCGAGCCTACACAGCCGTAAACCGACAGTATCCATGCATTGACCAGGAAACCGGGGAGCACGCAGAGCGAGATCAGCCTACCTGTGGTGGCAGTGGGCTCATCCCCGGACCATTGACAGGCCTCTGGGCCGTTTGATATCATTTGGGGTCGGCTCAAGGTGCATAAGACTGGCATAATACATACCCCATACCTGGATATTTTAGGTGTCAGGTTTGAGGGCGCAAGTCATCCGGGCAAGCGGGTATTAGCAATGTTTTGTTTGAAAGTCCTCCGTGGGGGTCCAAGCCAATGACGGAATGCTTAGGGGATCGGCTCATCGGCTGGCAGCCAGGCCCAGCAACGGCAAGTCGTATCGAAACGGCCAGCTTCCAAGTCGCCCACCAGGCCACACGACATGGCATACTATCGAAGATAGAAATACCAACCGAAGCACCGTACACACACAAAGTCACGACGGGTCCCGTCTAGTCAAGCTCTCGGGGCAACGGGGGGACTGCTCAGCCACTGAAAGTCCACATGGCTAAGAGTCCACCGCCAACGGAAATTTTAGCCCAAGGGTATAAGTAAGTCGCGGCTACCTGCATAAGCCGCTACCACTTATTCTTCAAGGGTCTGCAGTGAGCCGTGATCTGTATCACTCCCGCTAACGTGATTGGCCGAGCGTCTGACCACGGTCTACAGGGGCTTGGGGGTTGGCTAGATGCGGTTACGTTAATCGCAATGCCAGATGGATAAGTACCGGTTTCCAGCTAAGCGGGAAGACCAATTGGAATCTACGCAAATGCACGTCGTATCCTTGGAACACGCTTAGGCTGCGGAGGGTGGGGAGGAGGGGGAGGATCAGAGGCGGCGCCGGGCGTTTTCCCCAGAAATCGGATACGTTTTTTTGTTAGGGCGCCGCGGTACACAGTTTAGCCTGCTTTCTGTTGGGCAGGCTGAGGAAACGCCGTGTGTGTGAGTGTGTGAGAGTGTGTGTGAAGCTGTGCGTGCGTTCGGTGACGCATGACACGCGGTGTTTCCCTCTTCATGCCCTGCAGTGCCGCTGTCAACGAGGACACGAGCAGCAAGCCGCTAAGACAGTACCTAAGTGATTAGTCTCCGCAACGCCGCCGGCGAGTTAGTCCTCGCGCGGTACAATATCCTAGAATATTGCTTCCGCGAGGTATGTATCTTAGAATATGAACCCTGGGAGTATAGGGGGGGGGGGTGTTGGTTGATTGATTCTTTATCCCGTCACAATGTGGCTTCTGATGGTTTCACACCCTTCTCTTGTCCTCGCAGAGGGCCAGTCGAGCCGGAGTTCCGGTAGATACTAAGGGCCTGGAACTGATTAGGGCGGAAAGGGGCATCGAGAGCGAGAAGGATGGGAGGTTCTGGTTGGCCTCATGAGATTGTCTAGTGTTGACCATGACAAGGCCCGTTTTGGGCAGCTGTGGCCATCCAGCCTGACCAAGACAGGAGGAAACGAGACACATAATGTCGATGCTCAGAACGCAATATCCTCGGTCCGGACCAAGCAAATGACAGAATTTCTGCAGTTGAGCCGGCGAAGGTGTCACAAGAGCGGGAAAGGGGCGAGTGGGCTGGGGCCCTTGCAGTCGACAAGTCGAACAGGCGAGCGGCGTCGAAGATATTGGATCTGAGGAAGGAAAGGGAGGGTAAAAAAAGGGGGGGCGATGTGGCCGAGTGAACACATCCGAAGGGAAGTAGGGTACTTTGAGATTATGAGCTATATATAAAAATATCGTGGGGTCGTATGGTTCTGAAAACACTCAAGGGTCTTCAAGACCGAATGGAGCGGCTTAGGGCCGGCAATAGATTGGCATTACGCCCCTCGCGAATGGGAGTTAATTAGGTAGCTAGCTCGTGAGCCCCCACACCGGGAAAGACACTTTGTCGCGCTTAAAAGTTCTGCAGAGGCCATGTTGTTAACCCTGGGTCGCACGAAGCCAGATGCACGTTTCCACGATATCTGGATGTCTGCTTGCAGAGCCAAGCCCTAACCGCTATCGCCCATCTGAGAAGGGTGGGAGGGGCCCGGGGGTCCAGATTCCACGCCGGTCTGGTGACAGCTGATGTTAGGGGTGCCGGTCACTTGATGTGTGTTCGACCTTTGGAGCCTTCCAGAGCGGATAAGGGTATACCGAAAGGCACGCTGATGACGGATGGGGTGGGTAGGATTGGTGCCTGACGGGGATATCACGTCGGGGCCGATGAATTATATTAGGCGTGTCGGATCGTCCGAACTCTCTGATGTGAGACGCGCATACATACTCGGCGTAACGTCTTGACATGATTCCAGCGCCATAGCCTGTTTTGGTCGGTGGGCATTTTCTGCTGGGGAAAAAAAGCCAGGCACGTCATGCTCTTTCCATTACTACTAAGTATCCTCTTTCTTTATTCTCCTTAAACCCGGCGGCGGGAACGACCTGTGCTCCTGCAGGCCCTTGCATTCGCCTACCCGCTTCCATTATTCCATAGACATTCTCTAGTACGTAGTGTAGATCGGGTATCCGAATCATGGAATTGTCCTTTTTTTTCTTTTCTAGACAAGCATAGCATATGCAGACTGCGCTTCCGTGATCAGGAAAAAGGCCCCAAGGGTGTCTCTGAGGCATAGGATAGCATCATTGATGCATAACCCCATCTTTCCCAAGATAGAAACACAGCAACACACACACACACACACACACATCACAGCACGGTACAAGGGCGCAGGAAGGGGAAGGGGGGGGGGGCACTCGCACGAGATCGCTCCATAGCACCCTCCATGCCACACTCGGTCAATAGATAGAGTACCTAGATGGTCTCTTCTGGTGTATTACGACATGATGACCACGTCTTGCTCACCGGGATGGAAAATTTGTGGCTGATCAGCGTTCTAAGACGTATATGCTATGGCACCCTTGTGCCTGCCTTGCCTTGCTTTGCTCGTGTGCGTGTGGCGGTGTACAATGTGCGGCCTCAAAAATAGGCTTGGGGCAGAGCAGGGCAGGGGGACTTTTCTTCGTATTATCATGGTATGGTCCGGATCCGACACCAACCGAGATTTAATTTTTTTTTTCTCCTTCCTTTCCCTTTCCCCCCCAAGACAACAACCGAATACCTAGCAAAAAGGTGTAATACCGTGCCATTACATATACACTCTTCCGAAACACAAAGTTCAAATTTAGATGATCTACAGTCCTATATCTCAGACTTTGATTCTGCTCAGATCCTACACTATCTGAGTCAAAATTTCTTCAAGGAAATACTTTAGGGGGTTTTGGCTGCGCAGTGGGACTTGAGGAGACCGATGTGAGTGAGCACTGGTACACCCTATGGTAATCGCTGCTCTTTTATCGCTTAGACGAATGCCACCCCTCAAACTATATCTGCGTATACCGTAAGGCAATGGATGATATGGTTTTCTCGTGGAAGTGAACGTTCCGACTTTTACTGCTGCTTCCTTTGCTTGGCACTCTAATCTGGTGGAGGCCTACCAGTGATACGAAAGATCATGACAGAAACTTTGTGCTCTGAGTCCTGGTAACCGCACTAAGACATTTTTTTTTTGGTAGACTACGGGGTTTACCTCACTGTTGTCAAACCAACAAATCATATAGGGAAAACAAACTCCTATTTCACTGTTTCTGGCTTGTGTGGGTCTTTTAAGAGAAACCACCTCTATGCTAAGTCTTGTTCTACCTTGTTACCACGACCACTACTAAACCATTAGGACGTAAGTAAGAGCGTCAGGCTGCGTAGATTCTATAGATTGTAGCACTCATAGCCGAGTTACGGTTTCGCTACGGTTACGAGCGTAGAGATTCGTAGGTGTGTGGTGTAAGCAGGCGCCGTTCCCAAGTAGTGAGCAACCACAGAAGGGGCGGGCGATGAAGTGAGGTAACAATATCGTGTGAAAGCAGGTAGATGAATAGCTCTGTGTTTTGTCACGAGTCGAGAGAAAGTGATAGCGAGCGCTCCGTCCATTATATAGACAGGTGCCTTGAATCTGCGGACACGCGAGATACTCGAACCGATCTCGAAGGTCGCGCGGCCACGAGAATAAAGCCTACACTGGCTCTGCACACGAGTGTCGTTCTTGAGTCCCATGTATATTGGTCCAATGCCAATAGCTCGATTGGATCGTCTCTGGTGATCTCATACAAGGCGGGGGCGCGTGTGTCCCGGGCACCATGTAATAGACTGAAACGATATCAGTAGCTGGCAAGTCCCTGGTTCCTTAGATGCCCTGGGATCATGCAAGATTGGGAAGTTCCTGACGGCCCCAAATGTATATTACATGTCCATACTACGCACGTGCCGGCAGATTCTTGCTCCTTAGATGTTAGAGGTAAAGCCTTGCTTGTAGCAAGACTGCTATCACGTACCTGTGCGTGACTGCGTGACAGCCGAGAGCTGGGCAGGTATCCGAGCCTATTGTCAAGAGGTCGAGTGGTAGAACCTCAACCTTGATGGCCTATCACCGTCGGTAATTGTTACGACCTCGGTTTCTGTCTTCACCCCTATCGCCATGCCCACCATGGCCTCTATCTCCTCGATGGCCATCACGCCACCGTGAGTCCCTGTTCCGTTCATGCTGCCGATTCCATTGATCTTGGTCCCTGTTCCTTGGCTTGTCATCTCTCCTCGGACTCCTGCTCCGTCTTCGGTCGTTCCTATCCCAGTTGCGCCTATCCATGCCACCGCGCCGACCATCACGAGTATCGCGGGCGTCAGGGATGTCGCGTTCGCGGTCCGAATCTCGTGGGTGTGGCCTTTCTTCTCGGCTTTTATCTTCCCTGTCTTTTTCGCGTTCGTGTCGGCCTCGCATCTCCTCCTCGCTGTATACCATGCTGTAACGACTACGATCATCTTCATGGGCATCGTCTTCGATGCGATACTTCCGCCACTTCTCCAGTCCCTGTACACCGCCCCAACCGCCACCTCCCCTGCGCTGGCGCTTGGCGTTCTCCCCACCGCGCCACACATCGGCGAGCTTGCTGACACTCTGGCTGAAGTCCACGTGAATGCGCCGGTCGTCGATGAGGACGTCCTGCATCTTGAAGTAGGCGGCTTCGCAGGCGCTCTTGTTATCGAATTCAATGAAGGCGTACTGCAAACTATCACCAGTCTTCTTGTCACGAATGACCTCGCAGGAGAGAATAGTTCCAAAACGGCTGAAGATCAGCTCGAGATCAGCGTCGGTGGTGACGGGGTTGAGTTTGCAAACGAAGAGGACGTTCTCGGGTGGTTTGACCTCGGCGAAGGGAAGGTCACCCATCATCTCGAGAGTCAGGGCCTGGGCACGAGCCTCCCTCTCACGGCGGACCTTCTCGGCGGTCTCCTCGTCCACCTCATCGTCCAGGTTCGCATCGTCGGCGATTCGTACCGTGGCAAGCTGGGCCTTTGTCGGCTGGGGTGATTGGCTGGGTTCCCTCAGTCCCGCGGGATCGTCGTATGGGTCGTCGAGAATTACGGTGTGTTTTATACGAATGTCTACTAGCGGATGGCCATCCTTGTCGGTGATGGCGGTGTTGATTTTCTCGAGCACGTCAAACCCCTCCACTACCTTGGCGAAGACGGCAGCCTTCCCATTGAGATAATCGGTATCGTCTCCCAGGGTGACGATGAACTGACTCGCAGCAAGACGCACCTCAGGGTCCGACGGATGGGGTGCGGTAGCCATAGACACGGTGCCTCTCTCGGCATGCTTCAGCTTGGGATGGAAGGTGGCAGGGAAGGTCTTCTTGGAAGGGCCGGAGAGAAGACCCCATATAGAGGAACCACCATCGGAGGAGGTAGAATTCGGCCCTAGAGGGTCGCCAGTTTGAAAAGAGAAGTTCTGTTGAATGGAGTGGACGGGGGAGAAGTTGTAGTACTTTATCTTGCAGAGCTTGAGAAAGCTATACATACATAGCAAGGAAAGGAACGGGCGTGTCAGCAGATACAATTCTCTGTGAATGGCATGTATACTTGTAAAATAGGAGAGTAAAATAAGAGGAGAGAAGGAAAACTCACTTTTCGCATTCTTTGGGCGCATACTCAACCAGTAAATCAATGACGATGTCACCCGCGCTCGTTTCGAGAAGCACCGACATCTCGATTTCTCCTTTGTTCTCTTCTCAATCCAATTGAAGAGAAGAGCTGAATCCAGCACGAACCTACTAAACTATTGATAAAGGTAGTAAGGAGTACTTTGTTGCGGTGGCTGAAGTTGGGATATAAGAATAGCCGCAATGGTAAAGATGAGTTGCTTGTAAAAGGTGAAGATGACCTCAACCCTCAACATGTGTTGGTGTTGGTGGTAATATGTACTTAGGTACCTAGGTAGTCCAACTAGTACACTAGAGCTTCAGCCACGACTAGTTCATATTTGGTTTAGACTCAGCCACATCTACAACTAGATGGATCTAACCGTAAAAGGAATTGGCAGAGTGGATCTGTCCGGCGCACTAACGCGCCAGTGGGTTACCCTAAGAAGAAGCTGAAGAAAAAAAGGGTGATTGCGTCACCCTCCTTTTCTTGGTTATATTAAATAGTTATGGGGCTTCACGAGGTTATTCCAAGGTCGTCAGGGGGAGGAAAGCCAGGGCAAGATTGAAGGGACGTCTTCGTTTCTGCGACCTCGGGACTGGGCTTCTACCTATGTATGTATGTATGGAAGTACTTTCTTTTTTTACTTTGCTACCACCGTGATAATACAGCTACCATGATATTATCATACAGGTTGGTTTTATCAATCTCTAATCCCCCAGTAGAATAACAGCCCCGGCAAGGTGACAAAGGAAAGGAAAGAAGCATGGCTGTCTTAATAGAGGTAACCGTAGATAAGCAATACTACACATGTAGGTAGGTACGGCATATATATAAGTCGGTCGTCCCAGCTTAGAAAATGTATCGTTACATTTTGTTATCTCACCTACTCTAATTTCTCATTTCTCATTTACCGGTAGCTGTTGTAGCTTAGACTTGCCGTGGCTTGTCTAGATAGATAGATAACACCCAAGGTAACTCCAGGCGTGATGGTGGTGTAGCAGGCTGGCAGGGGGGTCAGGAAGAGAAATGAAATGAGCATCCATCCGTGAGACAAGGCCAGAGAATAGATAGATAGATAAATAGGTAGATAAATATCCTGCTTTCCATCCATCCACCCATCCAAATCCTTCCACATGCCGGGAAACAGCCTGAAAACACACACCAACCGTCCGTCCCTTCGTCATCCGTGGAACACGAACGAAACTTGCTTTACTTACTTGCACCACAGCAATGGACGGGGATAGAAAAGGGAAAGGGAAAGGGAAACCCCAGGGGCGTGTGTGTATGTGTATGTATTCTCTCGTGTTATTGGGCCATGCGCCATGAGCTATTTCATCCTGACATCACCGCGATGTAATAATTAAATTATGCGCCCCCCCCCCGACTTGCGATACGATGCGACAGCGTTTAGTTAGCTACCTATGCAATCGCTTCTGAATGAATGGCAGTGCATTGCATTTGCATGGACGAATGCGACGATATGATAAAAAAACTGTAACTGTAAATAAAAATAAAAATAAAAACGGCTATACGCCCCATGCACCATACACCGTATCCCGTGCCCCCTCCCAACGCCTGCTCGACCTCTTCTTAAGTGAGAAGAGCCGTGATAAAAGCCGGAAATCATACATAGATTGAAGGCCCAGAAACAAAGTGGACTTTTTCTTCTTCTCTGGGAGATCCCCATCCCCAGAATAATAATGATACCCAACCCCAAACCCCAAGCGCCTAACCCGTTTCCTTCCAACCATTTCCCATCCCATATGCCGGTGAACTCGTGCTATGTAGTAGATAGTAGATGGGTAAAATAAAAACAAAAGAAAGTAGAAAAATAAATGAGCCCATGAATGGACCCAGGGGTACCTTTTGTAACCTGGGGGCCCATCTGTGTAGGGGTTCGGTCGGGTCCAGGCGCCGAAAGAGTGCCCGTGCCCGTGCCCGTTTGCCCTGTTATTACCGTAATATACCGCTTCTATGCCCTTTTCTCCCTCCCAAACCAGTCCAGTCCAGTCCTGGACCTGCGCAGCCCTACCCTGCGCAGCCCTGTTTTTTAATCGCTCGTCCCATTTTCCCCTGTAAAAATTCAATGAATCCTTTTTGTTGTTGTTCCCCCATGCCCGGCTTCGCCTTTCCTTTTCCTATGTATCCTTTTTTTACTTTAGTCGAGGCCGCCGGAGCCGCCGCTGCTCCGTCGCCGTCGTCCGCTGCGCAGCTCCTTCTCCGTCTCCATGAGGCGGGACTGGACCCAGGTGCGCATGGTGCGGTCCTTTCGCACGAGGTCGCAGTTGAGGAGCTCCGTCAGCGCGCGCTTGATGCCCTCGTTGACGTCCCAGAGCTTCTGCTCGCCCGCCGCCATCTCCTCCAGCAGCGTCTCGTCCAGCACCGGCTCCAGCGTGCCCCGGTAGAACCCCGAGTGCATGCCCATGCCCATGCCCATATTCATGTTCGAGAGCGCCGCCGCTGCTGCTGTTCCGGATGACCGCCGGTGATTTCGTGGGCTGGTGGGGAATGAGCGCGTTGGCGAGAGCGAGGGCGATGTGGCTGCCGTGGATGATGACGTGGTGTATGTATATGATGGGCAGAGATCGTGGAGTTGTTGTAATAGCTCCTCGTGTTGGCTATGTAAGAGTAGGTATTTCTGCATGGCGAACTTCGAGTTGTGGGCCGTAGCCGAGTCCGTGTAGGAAGCCATGTCCATCATTTTTTCTTGCTTAGTCCTAGTCGTGGCTTGTAGATTCCCCTAATAGTTGGTAATTGTTGATTGCACGAGATGCGGCTAATGGCGAGCTCATGGGGAATCCGATTAAGGCGGTGAACCTTGTTTTACTATGGGTAGTAGTAGTAGGAGGAGTAGGAGACGGGAGGGGAGGGGACGAGGGGTTATAATTCCGAAGATGTTGGGTGGGATGAGTTGTTCGTACGCCTCCGGCCCGCAACTCTCGAGAAGAGGTGTGTGTGATATATATTAATGAAGTGGGTTTCGTCCGATGTGCGAGTATGAGGTGCCCTGTCGATCTCAATGGAGCTCCGAGGATTGCCTTCTCTTTCAGGATGATCGGCGATAAAAGGCGGGAGACGGAAAGAGACGGACTGCCAAACCAGGATGTAGTATGTAGAAGGAGAAGGAGGGTCGGATTTTCTCTCTCTTTTGTCTTTTTTTTTCTTTTACGGGCGATGATGACGAAGGGTGGGTTATTAAGGAATATTAATAGTTAAGATAACTTTGCTTGCTTTTTGGATTGGATCGGGGGGATAGGTCGACGCCCCCTTCGAGAAAGATATAAAATTACACTTATAGAAATTCCGGAAGACGCCCAGAGGCCAGCAGCAAGCAGAGCAGGGGGGGGGGGGGGTGTTCCGCAGTAACAGATAGCTGGTGTACCTAACCCGCTAACTTAAAGTACTTGTCAAGTTTCCTGGGATGGAATCTCGGTCCTTGCTCATGTACGGAGTAAAGGGCTTGGCTGATTGGAGAAAACTTGCCAACCACCACCACGTAAGCTTCCCACAAAGGTTGGGCCGGTCCGAAGCTTGATAAGGGCGGAGAGCGGAGCGAGAGTGTAAAATTTATGTGGGAATAGCTAGACCGTCTTGCAGAAGAAGGTTTACCGGGGATCGCGACCGGCCGAACCAGCAAGTGCGTACCAAGGTGCGTACCAAGGAGTCAAACAGCGGTATAAGGTTTACCTAACTAGACCTTGGAGGCGATGGATGCGATGGATAGGCGATGATAAGTCGCAAAAGCACCGACAGGATACAACTTCAGGAGAGACGGGCTGGAACTAGCTGGAGTTGCTGGAACTCAAGTTGCTGGGACTTGAAGTGCTAAGTTTGGAAGCAGGATGGGTCTGGCCGCTGCCACATAAGATCCCATGCACTCCCATGCACAGTTGGCAATAGCGCCCAAAATCAGCTCTTTCGAGTCGAGTGTGTAAATGCGCAAGGAGGGTGGGCCGGTCTAGTCCGGACACCAAACTCCAATAGTGTACTGGTGGAGGCGCTCTCTGAACGATGCGAAACGGCGGAGGTGGGGAGGCCAATGTGGTTGCCCCCCTCTCTTTGTCCTTGTCTTTTCCGCGAAGTACTATGTATGGCAGAGGGCCGGCTACACTACAGAATTAGGGTAGAGGCCGTTGACGATATCGCAGCGATGTATTGCGCTAGTAATTAGGAGAGATATGCAGATACGCCCAATGCAACGGAGACTTTGGTTAGGTAGCAAGGGTTGTTTTTTGGGGGGGAATTAAGCGATAAAGAAACGCGCCAACAACAACAATTATTGCGTAAGATTTGGTAGGTGGCGTCAATATATATCTTAGGTAGACGATATCATTGGTGACGTGGTAGAGTTGGGATAGTGGGATAGTGGGAGAGGGTGAAAGGGTTGAAAGGGGGGTTTGTCTCTTTTATCTTCTCCTCCTGATAAGGCCGGGGGCGATGTTCCCCCAGGTATAAACCCGGACTACTGTCAAAACTACTGTGAAAGGGCGGAAAGGGCTTATGCAGCAGGTTAGTGTGGAGAGAAAGGCAACGTGGGAGGAAAAAGTCCGAATGCTTTCGATTCCCAAGACCGTAGAGGAACGCAGATGCCGGTTGCCGTATGGCCTAGCGTGAGGTCTTACACACGTATATTCCTTGGTATTCGAGCCTGGAGGCGAGTCGAGAGTCGAGACCAAACTCAACGATGCAAGGTGCAGTTTCTCTTAGTCAATGGAGGTATAGTCGAAGTCGGGGAAACTGCCCACTATATGCAGAACAAAACGGACTAATAAAGGGATGGGAAGACAAGTGACAAGTGAAGAATCCGGGGAAGGCCGAGATGTCAAAAAAAAGATAGCGGTCGATCCGTAATGGCAATTTGAGCTTTCGTCTGCCACAATTTCGATGGCGTGAGTGCACCACGATCACGGGATTGTACACTGCACTAGAGCTCTGGAACTTGTCTCCTAGCTGATCCTGGCTAGTTACTTTCTAGCTCCCCCTCCCCTGCGTTGTTCTACGCTGTGATCCGAGAGGACGGTTGTTGGGCGGGGGGCCGGGGAAAGGTTTGATGGCTTTTTGGTCTCCCTCCTGCAGGCGATCGAGGAATGTTGGTGGTTTCGCTTTCGTTTTGTAAATATCTTCTATAACATGCGGTGTGTCGCGCTATAATGCGGAGAACACCAATAGCGTTGCCAGCCAACCCGAGAAAATATATGTAAGGTTTCTGGTTGTCTAGACCCGTTCGTGCAGCAAGAATAAGAAGATATCGTACGTGTGAATAGCTTCAAGTAGGCATGTCTGTAAATATGTATGCATTAAGTAGTTAAGGAAGGAATCTCCGAATTTCGAGTCTATTCTTGGTCGGCTCTACGTGACTAACAACTATTAACTACCTACATCCGTCCCTTTTTATGCCCTGGACTATCAAATGTCGGCAGGGAGCGAAAGTGGGATAATCCCTCCCCCGCCAAAGCCGAGACGGCAATCAGTGACGTCGAAGAGTCGTTCAGGATTCTAGAATAAAAAAAAGGTCCTTCCTTGTAAGGACAGGAAGAACGCCTCGGACACATAAGGTACCGTGATAGCCCAAACATGGATGTGTGGTACAAGCCTTACACAATTCGTCCCATACCTCCATGAAAAGAACTACTTGATAGTTACACTATGGCTCGTTTGTCAACAGTGCAGATTATGATTGTGCAGGTGGTGTGTAGATGTACGCGCAACCACCGAGCAACAAGCAAAACGGCTAGAAAGGTCCGAAGAGGTTATGAACGTACGATGCCAGTTCGATGATGGATGATGGTGGTCGCATCATGGTAGAGACGATCAAATACCACTTGATGATCCTATTCGTCAACAAAGTATAATAGCACTTTTTCAGCTCCCGGGGACTATCCGATCCGCCTGCGCGTGGCGGGACTACGTTTAACCCCCCAAAACCCCCCTTTGGGGTCCTTCCCCCAAGTCCTTCCAGCAGTGCAAGTTGCCCCCCAAGCAGTCATCTTGACTTGGTCCGACTAAGTGTAGATACGTAATATCTGTGCATACCCTTATCGTGCCAAAAGTTATGCCGGATATACCGAGATGGCCTTGGGATGCCGACGATGATGGTCACTACGATCTCGGTTTTGAGTCGCGTTCTGTCAATACCTCCTCTCCCCATTGGTCCGAAAAGGGAATTGTGTTAGTTAGTTACACCCTAGATTGATCTGTGCGCCCTCTCATCATGCCTCACCCAACAACCTGCTCGAGCCGCATTCTGGCATTGATGATCCGTCAGCGATCAGGAATCGCACTCCAACAGACGCCGTACATAGCACACAGTGACCAGCCGGACCGACTTAGGTACCTACCAGCCTTCACAGATGATGTAGGCGCCCACCTACCTGATTTCCAGATTGTTTGTTTGCGCACCTGATGCGCTCTCCTCGCTCCGAGGGCTTATTGCTGGCACGGCCGGCTTCCGACGGTTGGGCATTGTCTTGTGACGTATATATGATGATATAGAGCCGGACATTGCTCCTGTTAAATTGAAGTATCACCAGGAATTGTAGAAGTGGTCTAAAGAGTGACTCTTGTGTCACTGAGACTCTACAGGCATGGTTAAGCTGAAGCTGAATACCCCTACTTGCACGTAACCTATGTTCACATCGCTACTGGATCTGGAGTTGTACGTGTGATGCTACAGTAACTGTGTAGATATTACCTTGTAAGTATGCTATGCACGATCGTTGGGATGATCGCCCCTTGGCAGATACCTTTCTGGCAATGTCTCTATCCGCTTCAGGGAATGGAAGCAGCAACAGCAAATCAACCCACGGGTATCCCGTCCGACCTGTCAACCATGCTAGCACCCGACCCGTCGCCCCGTTTTTTTCGCATCGCATCGCACCTGGACAGCCGCAGGCCCCCCTCATCAGAGCTACATACATACGTACATATCCGGCCTGGTGTAGTTATGTAGTCACCCGGTTGTGGGCATTGGCACGGCGCGGTGCGGTGCGGTGGTGGTGGTGGTGGCGCAACCGTTCCGTACCTTGCAGGAAAATAAATTCGGGTTTGGGTTTCAGATATATGGATGGTTGATCGGATATTACGTCCGGAATTTAATAGGTAACTCTCTCTCTCTCTTTCTCGTCTCGAATTGCCTGCTGAAGGTATTATTCGTGGACGGCCAGCCAGGCGGCGGCGTATGAACGGCGCAGTTGCTGGTGTTAGTTATCCCATCCCTTCCCCTAAAAATAGGTTTCTGTCTTATTACTCCTACATACTGCCCATCCGTCATATTACCCTATGTAGGCAGCGATTGCCTATGACCTCATGATTTTCAAATCTGTTTGTTTCATCAGCAACGCCCCCCCGTCCGGCCCCCATCAAGGACATAGTTGGTAGGGAATCCTTTTTGCGCGTCATGATCAAAAATCAGCGTTCCAAATACGCATTCGGCCATCCACCCAACCCTTGCCTCCTCCCCGCCCTAACTAAAGATTTGACTCTGAACTGTGGCTGTCAAGATATCCCAGTGCGTCCTCGTGGCGATCCGCCATTCTGGTCTCTACCATACACACACACATACATACATACATACATACATCCCGGAAAACCTCCTCCGGCGCGGCGACCAATGATCGGAGGGATCCGGGGGGGGGGGGGGGGGTACTCTCTTTCTTTCCCCAACCGACTCGCACGTGCGAGACAAGTAATTACTGTGCACTGCTAAGCTCTCAGGTGCTGACGGATCCCGAGAGGGTGTGTCTGGGTGTCCACTACCCATGTTCTGCATGCAGTAATTCGTGAGAAAACTACATACCGACGTTTTATGTTTCAACCCCGGAAAAATAGATAGATTGATTGATTGATTGGACTAACATGGAAATATGCAAGGCATCCTATCCCGGAAGGGTTGAAGTGTTAATAGCGTCATAGTCCCGACAGACTGGCAAACTACCTGTGGAAACCGACCGGCTACCCTGCCACCACAAAAGATATTGGAACCAGGCTGTAAGCCGGGCTGAAAGTTATTGGAGTGGGTAAGCAAGCGGATTGTAGGGTATGGCTAGGAATCTTGAATCGTGCTCCCGTAGGTAAATTACCAAGATAGGGGATACCTACCCTCTAGAAGCTAACCCAATTCTTGCACACCCATCACAAGGGGTTAGGGGGGGAGGGTGGGTGAGCTTTGGAAGAGCCGCCCTTGCAGGGGATCCAGTAGTCTTCCACAATTCAAATGCGCCGAAGACGCGATGAGGCTATTCCGAGGCGGAAAGCGTAGGCTGGGCTGGGCTGGCGCTTCGAGAACTTATAAAAGCGTAGAATCTCTTCCGATGCTCGGTGATTCATGAGGGCAATTAAATGCACGCCAAAGTTCAGCTACGCCTACGAAAGCTGTCTTAATCAAGAGCGCGCCTTTTTTAAGCCATGCTATGCAGTAGTAGGCCGTGGCATGTGGCTGTTAAGCGCGCCTTATAGAAGCACAGCATAAGTCCGCTGTTAAACCAGTTGGTTTAGGCACGTTGACTAAATGGTTTAGTCGAGGGCGCCCACCCCGCCAGCCCCTCATCGCGCCATTCAAAGCCCGCTTGCGAGTTCGGGGTCTTTTATCCCACTTCTCTGGCCATATGTAGTATATAGGGCGTATATAGGTGTGTGGTAATTTAATTTAAAACAAATAGTATTCCACGGGTCATATATATCGCATTATAGAAACGTTCGGAATCTTCCAGCTGTGTGCTGCGCGAATCCTAGACCAACGACGGGGAAAAAAAAGAGATAAGATTCACGTGGGTTCTATTCGGGTACCTAGATAAAAGATGGCGTCAACAGAACTTGTACCCGGCGGCGTCCTGATCTTCGGGGGCACAGGCACCATCGGGAAATACATCACGGGCGCCATCCTCTCGGCGCAGCCCCCCGTCGCGCAGCAGGTATCCATCTTCACGTCGCCGGCGACGGCATCGGACCCGACGAAGCAAGACCAGCTATCGGCCTGGAAGGCGCAGGGGCTGCGGGTCATCGAGGGGGATCTCCGCGACGCCGCGCAGGTGACCAAGGCGTACGAGGGCATCGACACGGTCGTCTCCGCCCTCGGCCGCGATACCTTACTCGAGCAGATCGAGCTGCTGAAGCTGGCTGAGGCCGACGGCAGTAGCGTGCGCTGGTTCTTCCCCAGCGAGTACGGCACCGATGTCGAGTACGATGCCTCGTCGGCCGTCGAGAAGCCGCACCAGAATAAGCTCGCCGTGCGCGCCTTCATCCGCGAGAACCTCCGCAAGATCAAGACTACGCATGTGGTTACCGGCCCGTACATCGACATGTTCTTCCGCCTCAAGGCTGGCGCGGAAGCCGCTGGCGGGTTTGATATTGAGTCTAAGAGGGCCGTCGTCATCGGGGACGGGAATGGTCCCGTGGGATTTACGAGTATGCCTGAGTAAGTGAGACCTGAAGAGAAAGAAAGAAAGAACCCAAACCCGAATTTCTACATTTCTACAACATACCTCATATACCACGCACCAAACGTCACCTCCTCGCAACGCTTGGGGGGGGGGGGCAAACAACATAAGAAAACTGACCCCGAGCTCGCAATAGTGTCGGCAAATTCGTAGCGGCAGCGCTCCGGCACCCCGAAGCGTCACGGGGCAAGGTATTGCGGGTGCAGTCATTCGTAACGTCTCCAAACGCAATCCTGCACGAGTTAGAGACGCAGACGGGCGGCGGGAAATGGGGAGCCGTCGAGCACAGTCCGCTCGACGAGCTCCGGGAAAAGGAGAAGAAGGCGTGGGAGGCCGGCAGCCCGCACGCAACGCACTTTACCCTCCGCCGCATCTGGGGCGAGGGCAAGACGATCTACGAGAAGACGGATAATGAGACCCTCGGCGTCCGGGACAGTGATCTGGAGCCGTTAGGTGTCGTTGTTGAGAGGGCTGTGCTGGGAAAGGGGTACTGAGCTTGCCGAGGCCATTTCGAATCCAATGTTTCCCTCCGTGCTCCCGACCCATGTCCATATATATGCTGTAGATACGTAAATATGTGTATATAGTTTCTCTTCTACTGAGAATATTTGCCCAGCACCGCTTGAAGTCTTTCTTTATGTTCGTAAGGGTGTATATTGGTCTGCCCTCATCTATATCCGTATGGCACCTTAGAAGAGTCTGAAGACTACGTCCCTGGACCATGGGCATTTATTTTCGGAGCTACGCAGGTGAGTGTTCGCGAATTGATATATATATAGGTACGTACCTACATAAGGAGTTTGAGTGGGTCCTCTACCCACCTGGGCACCTAAACGCCGACCTCCGACCATACCTGCCAAAGATTAGCGCGCTCTATCTAATCTGCCTCCCAAAATTTTATTTTTCCTCTCCAGCAGAGCCATCTGGGTATCCAATCCATTAGCCAACCGATTAAAAAAAAGTTCGACTAACCTTCGATTTCAGCACGTTCTGTAGATCGCCCACGCACTGGATAGATTTTGATATTGAACTTTCCATACATACAATTCAATCGCAACACATTTGGGGGTATATAATATAATATACCTACCTAGGTAGACAATCATGTCGTCTACGGTTGTGGAGGCGCATGCGGCCCCGGTGGTGGACAAGCCGAGTAGTAAGAAGTCCAAGCACGAGAAAGGCGAACATAAATCCAAGAAGCGACATCGCGAGACGACGGACTTACCTGACGGCACCGAACGGAAGCACAAGAAATCCAAGAGTCATGTCTCTCCCGACGACGTCCCAGCCGTCCCCCAATCAACTACGACGCCCGCTGCGACGACAGTCAACGGGGATGGAGGCGATCACAAGAAAGAGAAGAGGGCCAGGAAGTCCAAGAAGGCCCATGCACCTGAGGATGGGGTACCGGATTCATCGCAGCAGATTGTAGAGGCTGTCGAAGTCGAAGCTATAGGGGTGGGTGACGATAACTCGAGTAAGGAGAAGAAGAAGTCGAAAAAGGAGAAGAAGCGCCGTGATACCCAGGAGGAAACCCAGCAGGAACAGGTTTCGACACAGGCACCGAAACATAAGAAGAAAGACAAGAAGGAAAAGAAGAGGCAGAAGGATGGCGAAGCTACTCATCCAGAACCCATGACCATCGACTCTGCAGCAGCACCGCGACCGGCAGCCAAAACCTCGGAATCCCAAACGGCCCACGCCCCTCCATTCTTCACCCAGACCGTCTCGCAGTATCTCCCCTTATTCCCCCAAGGCATGGCCGAGCCGATAGAAGGATACGCCGAGCAGCAGCTCCGGCCACTGCTGCACCGCTACGTGCCGGCCCTGCGCGGGGTCCTCCTCGCGTACCGAAACCCCCGGATCGGCGAGGCACCCGGAAAGGGCTCGCTAACCGAGGCCAGTGGTGAGACGGACGACGGCACGGCGCTGCTCGAGTCCATTGACGAGTACGCCGTCGGGTTCTCCTGGCTCACGGTGGAGGCGGATCTCTTCTGTCCCCGCCGCGGCAGCTGGATGGAAGGATCCCTCAACCTGCAGAGCGAGGGCTTCGTCGGCGTCATTTGCTACGGCATGTTCAATGCCTCCATCGAGGCGTCTAGGCTCCCGCCCGGCTGGAAGTGGGTGGATCTCATGTCCGGATCTGGATCCGGATCTAAGGACAAGAAGGCCAAGCGCCAGAAGGAGGCCCAGGCTGCGGCCGAGGCTAAGCTGCCGACCCCGACCCCGGAACCACAGGATGAGAATGAGAACGACCACGAAGGTGAAGAAGAAGACGAGGACGCAAGCGAAAAAAACTGGGTTGAGGAAAACAAGAACGAAAACGAAGACGCCGATGGCGGCGTGGGCCAGGCACACGCTACGGGCTATTGGGTAGACGCGGCGGGGGCCAAGGTCTCCGGGACGCTGCGGTTCCGCATCAAGAACTACGAGGTCGGGTCCATCGGCGACTACGGATACCTCAGCATCGAGGGCACGATGCTGGACGAGGACGCGGAGCGCGCCAAGGTCGCCGAGGAGATGGAGGCGGATCGGCGACGCAAGCTCAAGCACGCAGGAGCAGGAGCAGGAGCAGGAGGGTTCCGGAGGCCGATGAAGCGTCTGCCGGAGTTTAGCATGACGAAGTTTGGGGAGGATGAGCAGGACGAGGATGATATTTTGCGTCCTGCTAAGGTGAAGAAGCCGAGTGGCGCTGGCGGAGCGCCGGAGTAAAGGGACTTTTTTTTTTCGAGTTTTATTACTTTACGGATGAAACTGAATGCAATTATCTTAATTACAACAGAAGAAGTATAGAGATGGCTACTGGTGATCATATGCTCATGCTCACTCTTTGATGTTATGTCAGCTCGAAATAGGGGAGGGAAGTTATGCGAGGTAGGTATATACCTACCTAGGTAGGTTATTATTATGTATTAAGCTGGGGTAATCACAGTAAGAGGATATATATGCAAGACCCCACACAAACCCAGCCCACCCGGTTTGAGCTGGCTTGCTGATCCGGGGAGGTCCGGGGGTCCCTGCACTAGAACCTCTAGGGGAGCTTCTTAGGCCAGGTACCTAGGTACACCTGCTCAGGTACTGCAGTAGCACCTACCAAGCCCACATACAGTCCGTACAATAGTACCTACCTAGGTAGGTAGCAGTAGCACCTGCGACTCCTGAAGCCATCCATCCGGCTTCATACCCCTAGGGAGGTACCTATAGTTTATACAGTTTTATACTTTGTTGCGCACGCGTGTATATCTTGGTGTGTATTACTTGGGTGCGTTGGCGGTGACGACTCTACGACGTATTTAGCTTTCGGTAGGTAGTACACTATGGGCGGGTATGTCGGAGAGCTCGTGTACTTAAGTTCGAGGTACTCAACCTGGAAGAGGCCCGACCGGGAGTATCAATACATAACTTGCTGGGGTGTTGTTCCCAAGGTCAGGCCCGGTTGTATTGACTTCAACCTTCAACCTTCAACCTTCGAACTTTGGAATGTGAGAAGGTTCAAAAGGTTTCATTACACCACCAGCTCATCACATCCCGCTTGCACCACTCTCACCGAATTTACCTATACTTAGACCATCAATTTAACTAACGCCCATCTTCAGTATCATCTCAGTATCATCGCCTATGTCAACAAACTCATTAATTAGATATAGTGCTTGATAGCCTCCTCACCCAACCTACTCGAGCAGATCACTGACCGACTGTGAGGTCGACAATGCCTTCATCCGAGGGGCTACAGCGGATCGCCAGGGATGTGTCGACCTACTTAATCCTTTTGATCCTCGTCTCTACCTTAGGTCCCCTGCAATTCGGCTTTCATCTGGTTAGTTCCTGTCGGTCCCTTCCCCCCTTCCTCCCTTCCTCTCTATAAACTATAAGTCATACACGCCCTGATATTGATATCAACTGACTCTCCCCTCCCAGGCTGAACTCAATGCTCCTCAAGATGTCATCTCCTGTCGACTCAAGCAGGGCGTCTCTTCCTCCCGCATCTACGCCTCCCTGAACTCCCTCCTCTCCTCCAAGGACGAATCAGCCACTGCCGCAACTGCCCTTCCCGACTGTATTCCCATGGATGATGCCCAATACGCTGTGGTGTCTAGTATGTTCACCCTCGGCGGCTTGATCGGTGCCCTGACCTCCGGCCCGCTCGCTTCTGCCCGGGGTCGTCTCTTCGCCATGCGTCTGACAAGCATCTTCTTCGCTGTCGGCTCCCTGATCGAATCCCTTGCCGCCTCCATCGCCGTCATGTCTATCGGTCGAGTCCTCGCCGGCCTCGGAGCAGGCGCTGCCACTGTCATCGTCCCCTTATATATCAGCGAGGTCGCCCCGCCCGCCGAGCGGGGCATGTTCGGCGCTATGACCCAAGTCAGTATCAATGTTGGCATCGTGCTGACCCAGACCCTCGGCTACTTCTTCAGCTACGGTTCCGCCTGGCGCTGGGTATTGGGAACCGGTGTCATCGTCGCCGGTCTTCAGGGGCTTGGCTCGCTTTTCGTCCCCGAAAGTCCCGCCTGGCTAGCCGCCAACAAGAGCGTCGCCCACGCGAAGAGGACCCTGCAGAAGATTCGTGGTAGGGACTACGATATCGGCGAGGAGATCTCCACGTGGGGGGCTGATCTCGGCATCCCCGAGGAGGCCGCAGCCCTGCTAGATGACACCCGCCATGCCGCTGTGCTTCCCGGCGATTCGAGCGCCCGGAGAGCTTCGGGCAGTAAGCCTGCCGGCACTAACAGTGGCCAGACCCTCGGCTTTTTCGAGGTGATCCAGGATCCGTTTTATCGCCCGGCCGTCATCGCCTGCGTGGGTGCCATGGCCTCGCAGCAGCTCTGCGGCATCAACTCGATCATCATGTATTCTGTCTCCCTGCTGCGGGACCTCCTCCCCATGAACTCCGCATTGCTGACCATCATCATCTCGGCTATTAACCTCATCACTACACTCGCGTGCTCGCCGCTGCCAGACAAGCTGGGTCGCAAGACGTGTCTCCTGATATCGATCGTGGGGCAGGGTACTAGCTCGTTGGCGTTGGCGTTCTCGATCATCTTCGGCGTCAAAATCCTCTCGGCCGTGATGGTGTTGCTGTTCGTGGCCTTCTTCGCCGTCGGCCTGGGCCCCGTCCCGTTCATCCTCGCCTCGGAGCTGGTCGGACAGGAGGCCGTGGGCGCCACGCAGTCCTGGTGCTTGGGGGCTAGCTACATCGCTACGTTCCTTGTGGCGCAGTTCTTCCCGATCATCAACCTGGCCCTGAACGAACGCTTCGGAGGCGCCGGCTGGGTGTACTTCCTCTTCACCGCGCTGGCCGCCTTGTGTGGCCTCTTTGTGCTCTGGCGGGTGCCCGAGTCCAAGGGCAAGAAGGATGCGGATGAGGTTTGGGGACGGACTAGGCGGATTGATTGATTGATTATAAGTAGATTTGGAAAAACCCCGGTATTGCCTAGGTCTAGGTCTCTCGTCCCAGTAGTATATTATCGGTCTTAAATAATTTGCGCGTTTCTGGCAAGTTCCCTACTTTAGCTGCACGAGATGCTCAATGCGTTGTTTTGGTTATAATAAATTGAATGAATCACAGAAATTTTGGAACGCAACCAAACCAAACCAAACCAAACCAAACCGACCACTCTTTCTTGTACCACCGGACGTAGTCTCAAGTAGCCTGCCTGCATCGATGTACATGAATGAAAATTACCAAAACCAATTAACCCCCCCTCCCCCCCCCCCCTAACCTAAACGAAATCCTCAACGCCGTCGCCCCCGCAACCGCAAATGCTTAATCATCCCCTCGACCTCGATAACCCCCGCCCGCACCCCATCAACAACATGCAAGACCTCATACGCGAACTCTTGCCCCAACTCCGCGGCCGCGGCTTCCCGTATGATCGCCTCTAGTCCCGCCATGCCTGCGCAGCCCATTATTATTACCGTTACACTAGTACTACCCCTGTTGTTGTTGTTGGTGTTGCCCCGGCGTAAAAGCCGCCGTGTGGCTTCGCCCAGCTTCGCGTGGATTACGGAGACAGGGATGTCGGAGTGGAAGTCTGATGCGTTTAGACCTGTTGATTCTACGCCTGCGAATCTGGAGGTTTCTGAGGGGTTGGTGGTGCTGGTGGTGTTAGGGGAAGTGGAAGGGGTGCGGCTGGTGCCTAGGAATGCGTGTACGCCTGCCGTGAGGTGGGATTCCCAGAATTTGCCCGTGGTTACGATGCCCCATTTCTCTGGCTCCTCCTCCTCGTCGCCGGAGAGGGATAAGTGAGGAGGGGCCCGTAACAGTGCCAGCGCCGCGAGGATACTAGCTTCGAAAATCCCTATGACGGCGCGGGGACGGGCTCCAGAGCCAGCACCCGGACCTGGGGCTGGGACTTGTAACGCCCGCACTAAAGGATGCACGCTGAAGCAAGAAACCAATATCCCATCGTACTCCTCATCCCGCAAGTCCGGGTCCGCGAGCACGGCCGCCGTGCTCGCTGCTATGTCTGCGCCGTCGTTGATGCTGGCGGGCGCCGGGTCCTGAGCCGTGTAGCTGTGGATCTCGGTGGAGTAGGCGAGCCCGAGGTCCGCATGTAGCCCCGCTGTCATCCCGTCTGTCATCGCCTGGGATGAGTTGGGGTTTAGGAGGAGGAGTTTTGTTGTTTTGCCTTGGATGTGTTGGGATGGCATTTTGGTGGTTTTTTTCTTCTCTCTTTTTTTTTAATGAGAGGTAAAACACTCTCTTTTAGTACTGGTCCTTCTAGTGGTGACGGGAATATGTGAATATTCTTTCAATTATATGAAGAAGGCCTCGTGGTTAGGTGATTAGAATCTGTGAATAATCTTTTTGTCTCCAACTCTGCTGAAGGTAGTGGTGGTGGTTGCAGTGGGCGATAGCAACTCCTGGGATTTTTTATTTTTTTAAGACGTATCGAGTGACGCTATTATGAATCCATATATCGATGTGTGGAAATTTATAAACGCCAAAACGAAGTGTATCTCAAGAAGATCACCACAGTATACAAGTGAAAACCTTCGCACCCTCGCCTCCCCCTGGCTGCGGGGCAATTTGCGATGCTGAAAATATAGGGGGACGTGGGGTAGTTCCTTAGCCACATCTCTGTTACAACCCCACATATGCACTAGCCACACAAAAAGAGAGCTAAGCCGCAGGTGACGACGTACCCAACTAAATAAGTACCTACGTACAGCAGCAGGAAGCTTGGCAAGTGCAGCTTCCACTATTCCCTGCCAGCCTGCCGCCTGGCTCCTGCCTCGCCCACCCAACCCAAGCCTCCCTCCTCGTTAGTTACAAGCTCCAGCTTCATTATCAACCCCGCTAGAAGCCATACATCCAATACCTCATTAAGTACTACCTACCTGCTTTTAACTAAGTACTCTCTACCAAGATACCTAAATACGATTCATCTACTGAGACATCTCCCTCCCCGGGCTAATCCAGCCAGCCAGCCATTCAATCTTCCTTTCTTTTCATATTCCCGTCCTTCCCAGCCCATCCATCCACAACTACAGCTATCTAGTATCTAACAAACAGGCACACCCCCGTGCCTGTTGGCCGCCAACGTCGAAGTCATGGCGAATCCTCCTCCCATCGGTGAGTGAGTCCTGCTGGCTGTTGTATCTTCATGAGTAACATC
Source organism: Eutypella sp. D-1 (assembly GCA_023313575.1). Lineage (NCBI taxonomy): Eukaryota > Fungi > Ascomycota > Sordariomycetes > Xylariales > Diatrypaceae > Eutypella > Eutypella sp. D-1. The sequence goes on along the minus strand of JAJTTP010000013.1, from coordinate 237,109 downwards.
ACGAGCAACATCACAGAGTTACATCACGAGTTACATCGCGAGTTACATCACCGCCTCTCTCTCTATCCCTGTTATATCCCACGCTGTCCTGCCCACCGTGCATCGTGTACGTCAAGTCGCTAACTCCTTCACCTCCCCAACAGTCCTCGACGGAGGCACGGGTTTCCTCAAAGTTGGATACGCCGCCCAGAACTTTCCCGAACACCAATTCCCCTCTATCGTGGGCCGGCCCATACTGCGGTCCGAGGAGCGCAGCAGCGAGACCGATGGCCTCGTCATCAAGGACATCATGTGCGGTGACGAGGCCGCCGCCGCCCGTACCATGTTACAGATCTCCTACCCCATGGAGAACGGCATCGTCAAGAAATGGGAGGACATGCAGCATCTCTGGGATCACACTTTCTTCGAGAAGATGAAGATCGACCCTCGAGGCCGCAAGATCCTCCTCACCGAACCCCCCATGAACCCCCTCAAGAACCGAGAGCAGATGTGCGAGGTCATGTTCGAGCGCTACGGCTTCGGCGGTGTATACGTTGCTATCCAGGCCGTGCTGGCCCTATACGCCCAAGGTATGCAAAGAGTTACGTGCGTGATATTTAGGTTGCCTTCCCGCTGACGCCATGCCTCTCTCTCTCTCTCTTCCTGCGATGTTTAGGTCTGAGCTCTGGTGTCGTCGTTGACTCCGGCGATGGCGTCACCCATATCGTCCCCGTCTACGAATCCGTCGTCCTCAACCACCTGACCCGCCGACTCGACGTCGCCGGCCGAGACGTCACCCGCAACCTCATCGCCCTGCTATTACGACGGGGCTACGCCCTGAACCGGACGGCCGACTTCGAGACAGTCCGACAGATCAAGGAGAAACTCTGTTACGTTTCCTATGACCTGGAACTGGACAAGCGTCTTAGTGAGGACACTACGGTGTTGGTCGAGAGCTACACCCTCCCCGACGGCCGCGTCATCCGCGTCGGCAGCGAGCGATTCGAGGCCCCCGAGTGTCTCTTCCAGCCCCACCTGGTCGACTGCGAGCAGCCGGGCATCGCCGAGTTCCTGTTCCAGACCATCCAGGCCGCCGACGTGGACGTGCGCTCGTCGCTCTACAAGGCCATCGTCCTCTCGGGAGGCAGCAGCATGTACCCGGGCCTGCCGTCGCGGCTGGAGAAGGAGCTCAAGCAGCTGTGGCTGACTAAGGTCCTCAACAACGACCCGTCCCGCCTCAACAAGTTCAAGGTCCGGATAGAGGACCCGCCCCGAAGACGACACATGGTCTTCCTCGGCGGCGCCGTGCTGGCCAACATCATGGCCCAGAACGAGAGCATGTGGATCACGCAGCAGGAGTGGGCGGAGCAGGGTCCCCGGGTATTAGAAAAGCTAGGACCACGATAGGTGATAGGCGATAGGCGGGGGTTGTTAGATAGAGAGAGAGAGAGAGAGAGAGAGAGGCGTGTTGGTGTGATGAACCTTGTCCAAAGTTTAACTAAGTGTCGTGTTGTGTCGTTCGAGAACGATGAGTCTGCATAGTTGAAAAAAATCACTGTCCTACCTATGGTAGCGGAATCCTGGCCCGCTGTCGAAGTTGTTGTTATTGCGGTCCCCTCGTCTAGAAACTTAACGTAGTTTATGAATCCAACATTTGTCAGTTTGAGCACGCCAACATTTGATTTTAGGTATACTACAGGAAGCAAAGCGTAAAGCCTATCATTTTGCTAAACTTCTACTACTGTAAAGGCAAATCGTACCAACTGTATCGAATCAACTATACTCTTGACAATAGAATGTTGAATAGGGATAGGCAAAGTGTTATAGAAGGGGAGGTGTAACTACGCGAAGTATACCTTATTTCACTGGTTAGATATAGGTACCTACTTGTAATTCGGTATCTAAGCCACATTATACACCAGCCACACCGGAGTCCCGGGACCTCCTTTATTTACTCCGTACCTAAACCAGGAAGAACCGGGGCCCAACCAACCACCTGTGGCTTGGATAAGATCCATGAACTGCATATGACGATCACTAAGCAACTCACCTAACCTCATCTGCCAACCTACTTACACATAGATAGATAGACCAAGCCAAACCATCCGCCCCTATCATCTTTTTTTGATATTTAATTTCTCCCTCTTTGGAACTCTAGGTTGGTACTGAAGACACGTACAGCATCCTGCCTTTGGTGGAATTTCAAGGGCTTTTTTTTAATCATAATAATATTTACTAACTTAACCCTTTCTGTTCACCACCCCCCCCCCCCCCAAGCCCCTTTTACAAGGTTCATACCCGTATCTCAGGGTAAACTGCTTAAAAACAAAGGGCTGCGCTGTTGTTAGCACGCATCTTTCACCAAACCTCTGGGGTTAAATCGTCTAAACCCCCCCGATCTCTATTTCCTACCTACCTACCCCGGGTATATCTCTCAAGAAAGAGCCTTTTGGGTGCGTGTGTATTAAGTGGCTTCATTTGGGGGAGCTGTGCCTACTACCCGGTTCGCTGCTGCTGCTGTTCTCTTCGGGAACCTAGCTTCGAGAAGGGCGGGCATTAGCTGAGCTGATCAATCAGTCAGCCTTCGCCCCCCTGCGGGTCAAAAATCGGACTCACCTTGTCCCACTCCAGCGCGCGCACGCAGCCGAACCCAAAGGAAAAGGGGGGAGGGTCTTGGCAAGCGGGAGTGGAGCGGGACGGACGGACGGCTTTCTTTTTTCCCTACCCGTTTGCTCTCCTTATTGTTGTCTCCGCCACAACACCACGACAAATCATGAGTCTCACCAATCCCCCTTCAGGGCCGGGGTCTGGACCGGGCAGAGCCGGCACGTTGAAGCGGAGTGTGCAGTCTGCGTTCGAAGGTAAGGGAGGTTTTCTCGCTCGTTCATGCGCCCCCCCCCCCCCCCCCCCTTCTCCGAAACATATCTTAACTGGTGGAAAACTTCGAACCATCCATCCCCATCCCCATCTCGCGGATTCGGCCTGGTGTGGTGGCCGGGTAGTGTAGTTCAGAATAACACTAGACGGACATCAGCGTCGTCTTGTGTTGTTTGTGCTGCGGCGGTTTCTCCAAGTGTGTCTGCCTGTGTTTGTCGCACCACTTATGGCTTAGTTGGACCGGTGCTTTGTGTTACGGTAGCACTGCCAGGGATGAGGGATGGTTCTCGACCCCATGTATAACTGGGCTAGGCTAGGCTGCAGTTGACCTGATACTGCATTCCATGTCTTTATCATGCGGCCTGCTCTCTTCCCCTTAATCTACTACCCATTTGATTTAACTCTACCCTAATCCCCCCCCCCCCTCCCCACCTCCTTCTCGTCAACATGTCATACAGAGCAATCGCCCCTCAAACTATATCAGTCCTGGGGAACCGGCTAACACCCTCAGTAGATCCCCACGACAAGGGCGGAAATGGGTACCAGTCCAAAGTGCGGGTGGTGGACCGGTACAAGGTGATCGGGTTCATTAGTAGCGGGACCTACGGACGGGTGTACAAGGCGATCGGGCGGCAGGGACAGGTCGGGGAGTTCGCGATCAAGAAGTTCAAGCCGGACAAGGAAGGGGAGCAGGTGCAGTACTCGGGGATCTCGCAGTCGGCGGTGCGGGAGATGGCGCTGTGCTCGGAGCTGAACCACGACAACGTAATCCGGCTGGTGGAGATCATCCTCGAGGACAAGTGCATCTTCATGGTGTTCGAATACGCCGAGCACGACCTGCTGCAGATCATCCACCACCACACGCAGACACAGCCGCGGCAGGCGATCCCGGCCTCCACGGTCCGCTCCATCATGTTCCAGCTCCTCAACGGCTGTCAGTACCTACACAGCAACTGGGTACTGCACCGCGATCTCAAGCCGGCCAACATCATGGTGACGTCGTCGGGGCGCGTCAAGATCGGCGACCTCGGCCTCGCCCGCCTCTTCTACAAGCCCCTGCACAGCCTCTTCACGGGCGATAAGGTCGTCGTCACGATCTGGTACCGTGCCCCCGAGCTCCTGCTCGGCTCCCGCCACTACACCCCCGCCATCGACATGTGGGCCGTCGGCTGCATCTTCGCCGAGCTCCTGTCCCTTCGCCCCATCTTCAAGGGCGAGGAGGCCAAGATGGACAAGAAGACCGTCCCCTTTCAGCGCAACCAGATGCAGCGCATCGTCGACATCATGGGCCTGCCCACTAAGGACCGCTGGCCTTTCCTCAGCAGCATGCCCGAATACAACAACCTCAGCACCCTGCAGCCCCCGCCTATACACCACGGCGGCGGTGGCCATCATGGCGGCGGCCACCATGGCGGACACCACGGCCATTACGGCCACCACGGCGGCAGCGGCGGCGGCCGGGGCTCCGCGGCCTCCGCGGCGGCCACGACCTCGCAGCTCGAGAAATGGTACTGGAACACAGTCAACTCCTCTTCAGGAACCCACTCCTCGTCCTCGACGCCAAACCCGAACAGCCTCGCGGCCCTCGGATCCGAGGGCTACAAGCTTCTCGCGGGCCTCCTAGAATACGACCCGGAGAAACGGCTCACGGCGGCCCAGGCACTACAGCATCCGTTCTTCACCGGTGGGGGTTCTTCTTCCCTTGGGGGGAGCGGAGTGGGGGTCAGCAATAATTGCTTCGAGGGCCTCAAGGTCTCGTATCCGCAGCGCCGCGTCAGCCAGGACGATAACGATATCCGTACGAGCAGCCTCCCCGGCACGAAGCGCTCGGGGCTCCCGGATGATTCGCTCGTCAGGCCTGCTAAGAGGGTTAAGGAGGGTTGATGGCGATGGGGTTTGGTCTGCTCGTGTATGAGGTGATGGGTATGTGTAGATATGAGCGGCCTTGAATGCCGGGGTGGTGTTTTGCCTGGTTTTTTTCCCCTTTTCTTTTCTTTACTTTTTAGTTTCTGTCTTGTTCCTCTCTTGTTACGGACGGGATATGGGCATAGGGGATGGGTTTACTGGACCGGCAAGGCATTTTCTTACGTCTTTCATCGGCGATGGCGCTAGGGGGGGTTCTATCCAGCAGATTTAGATATTCATTCGGACAGGACATTATGAATAGAAACAAGTTACGTCACGTTATGTTTATGTGCATTATATATATTCAACTACGGCAGTGATAGTGTGGGTGGGGAGTATGGGTATCTGCATGTTACGCCCAATTCTCTGGTTTTCTTCCTGATTTTTTTCTTTTTGAAGTTAAGATGCTGGGAACCCGGGATCACATCATACGTATATATAACATGGCTATGCTTTACCACCCATAATCCCACGAAAGCCCCTCATCACAGGGGGTAAGAGTAAAAGGAAGGAATTAGAGAAGCAAAGCCAAAAAAGGAAGAGGGAAGAAACATAAGAACTTAAACTTAATATACGCCCTCCCTATACACACACACACAAGCGCGCGCATACCAAGAACCCGAATTCACTGTATCCTTACTCTTTACCTACATATGTAGCCCTTCCTTTCCCATCTACCTACCTACCCATCTACTTACCTAGCCTACCTGACCCCGACCTCCATTTTTGCGCCTCCGTCCTGTTTCTATCTCTACCTCTCTCTCTCTCTCGCTCTCTCTGTCTCCCTCTCTCTATCTATCTATTTAGCCCAGCTAGTCCAATCCAAGGGAAAAACAGTCGACTGAAGCCCAACCCAACCCAACCCAAGCCCTTATTCCGTATCGTTATTACGTGATGCGATGATGATGGTAGCGATAGCGATGGCGATAGCGATATATGTAGAAGGTAGATAAGATGAAAGAAGAGGAAAATAGAAGTTCTGTTCGTGTTTATTTTTTTGGGGGGGGGGGGGGGGGGGGTGTTTCTTTTCGCTCATAAAATCAAGGAAAAAAAAAGAGATGATATATATAATCTCGGGTTCTGCCGTCTGCCCGCTTTACTATCTGTCTATCTGTCTATCTGTCTGTCTGCCTGCTGTCGGGTATAGAGAACTGACTACGCACGATATTTATTACACGCGCACGCGAATACTGTGTGGTGTGCTTGCTCTCTTTCTTTCTCTCTGTCCTTGATCATGTGCTGTGCTATCTTGTCTGTTTGCCTATCTTACACGCGGCAACCCCACGCCCGGCCGGTTGGTTGGCTTGCCTAATATATGAACCTGCCTGGCTCGACATGTTTCTTTCTGATGAGACCTCCCGTGAGAGGGGGAGGGGGTGGGTAAGCCTGATTATATGTACGCATTCCCCTTCCCCCTTTGCCTCGAAAAAAAAAATCATGCCTAGGTACACAGACAAACAAGGCCGCTCCCCAAACCTCCCCAGTCCCCTTCCCGTAGCTCAACCACAACCCCCCCTTTAACCACCACCCCCCTTAGCCACACCTTTCCTTCCCTTTCCTTGCCGCAACTGCGGGTATAAACATAGCAAAGCAAAAGCACATATGGATCTGTAGGAGAGAAAAAAAATAAATAGCATGCGACGAGGAAGCAGGTTTCGAGAAAGAAGTTCCGTCTTGCCAGGCCGGGCCGGGTAAGGTTGCGCGCGTCTTGACCGACCGAACCGCTTCGAAGTAAGACACAAGGTAGGTAGGTAGGTAGGCAGGCAATTAGGGATGGATGGAGGAGGTTTTTTGTTGATATTATATATGCGACCCCGTTATATCGCCATTGCGCGGTACGTGGTTGAGAGGACGGGCAGGTTAAGGTAGGTAAGGTAGATTGGTCATGATACACGTCGTAAAAATCGAGAGAAAAAAAAAGCTAGGGAAGAGGCGTGCGTGTTTTGCGGTTTGATGGATTGATTGGATTGCGCGGGCGATACGGAAGGAAAAGAGAGCATAGTTCGTAATCATCGGGGTTGTGGAATATTGCGCGGTCGAAGGCAAGTAGATGTAGCGGATTGAGTATCGGAACGAAGGAGACGGAGAGCAATAGGCGATATCATAACACAACGGTTGGGGCATTGGGTGTCGACGGGCCCGGTTAGAGCTCCTACTTCTTGACCGGCGCAGGCGGCGCCTTGACGTTGGTGGAGAGCCATTGCAGACCCTCGAGAAGACCCTCGCCGGTGGTGGCACAGCTGGGCACGACGTACCAGAGCTTGTCCTTGAGTTTGTTGAGTTCGAGGGCCTCGGTGACTTGCTGTGGGTTCATGGCTACATCGGGGGAGAGGAGGAAGAGGAAGGAGTTAATATTAGATTTCATATGGGGTCTTGATGGATTCTTTACTGACCTTCCTTGAGATCCTGCTTGTTCGCGAACACCAGCAGCAAACTATCCTTCATCTCGCGATCGTTTATAATGCGATGGAGTTCCTGACGGGCTTCGTCCATTCTTTGGGCGTCGGAGGAGTCGATGACGAAGATGAGACCTTGGGTACCTGTAATTTTTTGACAATTTCATCATTAGAATCACATCACTGTCTGGGCACGAACATATATCATATGTCATATATGCGCGACTTCTCTCGTGTATCTTTCTCGTTGGTCGTGTATCTTACCGCTGAAGTAGTGCCTCCATAGAGGACGAATCTTGTCTTGTCCACCGACATCCCAGACATTGAACTTGACATTCTTATAGGTGACAGTCTCAACGTTGAAGCCGACGGTAGGGATGGTGGTGACATCCTGGCCGAGTTTCAGTTTGTAGAGGATGGTGGTCTTTCCGGCGGCATCGAGACCCAGCATAAGTAGGCGCATCTCCTTGGATCCGAAGACCTTGCCCATCATCCTGGAGATCTGGGCACCCATCTTGACTTGCTGGTTGGGGGAGGGAAAGGGGGGCTTCTCGCGCGAATGCGGTTTTGGCGTGGTGTATTGTATGCAGTATGCAGGAACTGATAGTATCACAGTTTGTGGTCGCGGTTTTCGTCGCGGTTCGTTTCGTCAGCTAACAATCGATCTTCCTTCTATTTTTATCTGTCTAGTCGCCGTTGTCGTTGTCGTTGTCGCTGTCGCTGTCGTCGCTTGCTCGCTCGCTCGCTGGAACTGACTGCTTTGCTCTACGTATCGGGTATCGGGTATCGGGTATCGGGGGTATCAGGGTATCAAGAATCGCGCGTTTCTTCTATGGTGTGGTATCTAATGAAAAGCCACGCCAATCGATATAAATAAAAAATGGCAATCGCAAAATCGTCCTTATTTATTTATTTTTATTTTTCTTGATCGGGGCGTTGTTATCTGACGAATGAGGCGTATATTCGTAGATACTGATAGGCGCAGATAGGCAAGACAGAGATGGAGACAAGATAGAGGTGGGGGACAGGGGGGAGGGTGGGAGGGAGGCTTCTTCGTCCGGGATATCGAGAAAAAGATGGATGTTTCAAGAGAATGTGTACAAGGATTAAATGAAAGAGAGAAGGGGGGGGGAGATAGGGAGAGAGGGAGTACAAGAGAGAGAGAGAGAAAAAAGGAGGGAAAATGAAACTATCGTTAAGATTAGTTTTAAGGAGGTTTTTAGTAAGGTTGAGGGAAGTTAGTTGATAGGACAGCAACTTGAAAAAGGGATTGGGTATAACTTAACGAAGCCGGGTTTACAGGTTTACGAAATTAAGATTGAAACAAGAAACGGGAAACGGAAATAGAACAAAAAAAATAAAAAGTTTATTATTATTATTATCCCCGTACTAGGTAGGTAGTAGGCAGTTTAAGGGTGTGGAAAGGCCAGAAAGGGTGGTATGTAGGTAGGTGGTGGTGGGTGGAAGGTGGAATGGGTGTAAAAGGGTTGGAAACCTGAAGGGGAAACGGAAAGTACAGTTTACCAGTGCTACGGTTGCTGTTTCCAAGGTAAAGTTGCTTTGGTACTTCGGAAGGTACATACCTAACTAAATACCATCCATACCACCTGGGCAACCTTGAAGGTAATCTCGGTACTCAGAGTACCTAGCCCACGTGTAGATAAGTCCACCTACAATGTAAGTACGGAATATACCTACCACATGGATATCACTTGCATCGATACATATCATGAGATGAGGTTATGCACCTTACGAGATGGAGCCAGTTATAATATAATATAACTAACCCTCCGCCCCCCCTTAGTTCCCGAACTTTTCTTTCTACCTCTCGTTTTATTTCCTTCTAGCATAGCACAGCCGCGTTGCATCCATATGTATGTATGATTAACCCACTCAGGGGGGGCCCGATCTCTCCCTCCCTTTTCTTAAGTGCCTGGGTGCCTTATTAGATACTTATGTTTAGTTTAACTCCTCCGAGATGCCTGCCTATGCATGAAGAACGAAACTAATAAGCTGGCTAAACAGGCCCTAAATGCAGGGGCCGCTGCAGCTTGTGGGGCGCCGTACCTAAGGGGGGGGGGGGGGGCCAGCCTAAGGTACATCCACCTGCATACTAAAGTACCTACTTCACTTAATGTAGGCAACTTTGGAAGTAATAAAGCTAGAGCACGGGCTAGGAAGGGCTCGAAAAGGGGGCATGCATGCATGGTGAAAATATGTATATGTATATAGAGATTTTATAGCTAGAGATTGGTTTGACGGCTAGGTTGTTTATCCATTTCGACGCCGTTATAGTAATGCTCATAATAAGATAACGTGGTTTATTTTTAGTTATCCAATCGCCTAGGCTACTTCAGTTCGGTTAACTTTTTATACTTGCTCATATTATTACATCGTCCCGTTCTCGAAGTCTTCGACCTACTTATGTATATCATACATGACATTCTAGAAGAACTTCAGGCGGTTGCCGCATTCATGTATGTATAGACTAACGAGTAGCATACATAGGATACATAGGGCCTAATCCATGTCCCCGGAACACGTCATGTTTCGCCCTATTTTATGATATGGCCGCTATCACATGCCTGCCGGGACCGCCCCAGGATATACTTTCTGCTTGTGCGCTCCAAGTGGTCCGAACTTCGGCCACTCCGATCCGGTCTGGGGCGAAATCTCGGCCCCCCCGTTTCGGCAAAGACAGGTATGGACGGAACCCGAATATACCCATTACTTAAGAACCCCGCCGACCCCGCTCCGGCGCCGGTCGGGGTTTAAGCACCGGGGTAGGATGGCGGGTAGGGATTACTGCTCGACCTTCGTCCGGCTCTCCTTTACGCATCACATCAAGAAGACCTATTTCAAGACGTGAGATAGTTCGGCCTGAGCTTCGATGCCATTTCACAGCCTTTGAAGAGCCAGGTACGTTAAACCTGTTATCTCCTTATATATACTAGATACGAAGCTATATAGGCCTTATGGTGAATATTGCAAGGCTAATGCCAGCGATAGGCCCGGTGTGAGACACCTACACCATCGCGACTTGACCTATGACAAGTATAGCGGGATTTCGTCATCGCAAGTAGGCTCTGATGGGCATGATGAGTTCACGAGAGGTACGTGAACTCTCTTTCTGGGTTCATGATGCGCGTGCATTCACCCCACTCTGCTGCACGTATTCCCCCTCGCTCGGCCGGGCGTATTTCACCCCATTGAAGGCGGCGAATCTACCATTCGGGTATTCATTCTTAGCTTTCTCAGTAGCCCGCCGTGTCCTCTCACGGGGGCACTTCTCTGATGGTCGATGCGAATAGCCTTTGCAGATCAAGCATATGCGAGTATCACACTTATCGCATTTGGTCCATCTTTTTCCAAGATCGCTTAAGAACGGGTCCGTCGGTACGAATGAGCTGCGACAATCCCGCCGGGGACACGTGACTCCGGTGTACTTAGAGAAGGCATTACACCAGTATGTATTGAACTGCTCGTCGAATAGCTCGGCTATGTGTCGTAGATTGATGGAAGCGCCGCAGCAACGAGGCGGCATTAGGTCCGGGTGGGTTAACGCCATGCTGAAAACATGTTGCAAGCACGTCTCGCAGTGGTAATGCCCGCATTGAAGCCGTCTCAACAGATACCACCCGCACGGCCTAGCGCACTTTTTGCACGACAACGTCGCTTGAGGGATCCGGAAACCGGTCGAGGCCTCGATTAATAGGTATTTTGGTGGTCCTGACTCGAATGTCGCCCAGGCAAATATATTTCTGCTTCCCGTCTTATAGGCGCTGGGGGTGTGGTCTAACTTGTAAAATCTGTTGAGGGCACTGGTATATGAGCCGCCAGAACCAGTATCAGACCAAGCATCTCCACTGTGAGTTTGATGATCCTGGAGCCATGTTCTTGAATTTGCAGTGTCGCTGGAAGACGAGTAGTAACTCAAGCTGTTAGTGGAACGGTCGTCTGGGGTATGGCCTAAAGTACGATTGAGTGTGTGGCCTAGAGAAATTCTTGGGACGACGGCCTGAACCAAGCTTGGATCATAATCCACATGGAGAATCCGTTGAAGGAAGCGGTCGCGATAGTGCCATGCTGCTTGAATTGTGACTTCCTTAGAGTTTCCCTTACAATTGCGCGTTGCTCCGCGAACGACCATTTGCTTAGATGTTGTAGCGATCGATTCAGGCTGAGGTGTCCATACGGGCCTATCAGGGTCACTAGCTGGCTTAGGGGAACTTGAATGTCCTTCGCTATTGTCCTCACATTCGGAGTCTTCCGGGCAATCCTGAACTTGAGGTGGTAAATAGTTCATCCTAGTCTCCGGCTCGATCATCGGGTCATCGCCGAAACCATTTGTTAGCTCATTGGTAGTCGAAGACTCCAAATGTTCGTTATTGGAAAGCGTGGTATCTCCTGGGCTATCTCGCGTGTTTGATTGTATGTCTTCCATTTGAGGCGCCAGCCTTCCTTGCGGCTGAAGCGTCGGTTGCGCCTCATTACCGCAAGTGCTCCATGAAGCTGACGCTTCAGTAACATAACGATCATTAGTAAACTCGATGTCTGCTGGTGCAACATACGGCTGGAGAGAACTGATCAATTAGTACGTTTCGTGGAATTGGAGTCGTCTAACTTACTCGTCTGTGTAGGACTCTAGCCATGAGTGACAACTAGCTGAGGAGAAAGATAGCCTATCATCTGGACAGGGAGCTAAGAGTTGTCGCACAAAATCCTGGCCATTGTCGCTAACCATGCAACCCATCAAATGGGTGCCTGGAAATTCTGCCTTGCCTTCTGCATACTGCATCAGGTTGGCCACGGTTTTAAATGGTATGTGTTCGGTGAGAAGGCAGTGAGCAAGCACACCTAGTGACCACATATCCGCGGCAAATGGGGCGACGTCTCTCGCACCATCAAACATGCCCAAAGCCTCCGGAGCAGCGTAACCAATAGTCCCTCTGCAAGAAGTCTGGGACTGTGCGGCGTCCTGCTGCCTGCGTTTGCTGATACCGAAATCGGATATTTTGACGAACCAATGAGGGGAAGGATGGACGACCATAATGTTCTATGTGCCTCTGTTACCGATATGCCTTCGAGACGGCAGTAGTGGAGACTTACTCCTGGCTTCAAGTCCCTGTGAATGAAACTGTTTTCATGCATATAACCGAGACCTTCATTGACTTGCGCAATGATCCGTATTGCCTCAGCTTCTGGCAAAGGTCGTGTCAAGTGACGTTGAAGATCGCCATGCGGAATGTACTCCATCGTGATGGAGATACTGTATTCGGACGCAAACCAGCCATACGATCGTACGAAGCAGTGACGATACTAGGACGCCATTAATACACGCGAATATTAATCTGGATATGGTGAGGTGCTCACTCTCTCATGCGAGAACTTCATGATCGCCTCTAATTCTCTAAAATAGTCCAGCTCTTCACCGGCCTGCGCGTGTTTCTTGATCTCCTTCACTGCGCGCACCGTATCCCCGCATTTCTCGAGGTAAACGGTTCCATACGCACCGCTTCCCAGGAGGGATCCCGGTCCATCCCGTATCCAACGCTCGCTCGTCGTCACGCGACGCGCCGACAGGCCCGACGTATACGATATATGTTCGGTAAATTCGGGAGTGATGTTGGTGTCGAGCTTGGAGTCGGTCACAAGGTCTGGTAGAATTCGTGGCTGGCGCATATCTTCGGTGTCTATTTACAGCCTCGAGGTTCAAGGATAGGCTGTGTCTTTGAGCGCTTATAAGTGAGCATTTGGATTGAGTTTGGGTCGCGATTCAGGGGAAATAGGTGAGTAGCATAGCCTCGATATATTATGCAGGAAATAAAATTCTCAGCGTCGGAGAGGGGACCCTGCTGGCGATTGTGAATTAAAATGGTTACTTGGTAAGCACACCAGGCAGAAGGGGGCTGTGACTGGTTAGGTAGTACTCTGTTAGGGATGCATACCTACTTAAGTAGGTAGCCATAAAACCACACCCTCTGGAGCTATGTACATAATGTCTTGCAGGGTCGTAGAACAGCCTATATAATAAATGCTGACTTGGTCAAGGCTATTTCTACGATGCATTCTTGTTCGTAATATACATATCTCTCCATTCTTAGATTCCTCCTAGGACGACCTGGACTAAGTAGGACAAGATGAGTTCTGCAGAACTCGTATTGGCGGCTATCGCAGGAGCGGATCTTTGCCTCAAGTAGCACCCTCGAGTACCCCTCTGGTGTAACTTGCTAACAAATGATAGGTACGGAAAAGAATTGGTTGAGGCATATCGGGCATTCAAGAAAGCTAATGAGGAAGTTAACGCCATGATCATTTACGTTGAAGCTGTCTGGATGCGAACCTCCTTACAGATCGACATCCTCAGGCGGGTCCTCTCATCTCTTAGAGAGGAACACTGCCAGATTTACCTAGAGGTGTTCAATGTATTGCAGACAAAGCTCGTGACGGCACTCACCAAGATAGAGTCTACTTTGAAGGGCAAACAGACCCAGAATTCGACGGCTAAGGGAGTCAAAAGATGGAAATACCTCATGATGCGAGATACCTTGGACACCGCCATTGCTGACATGGAGAGGTGGCAACGTATATTCGAACCAACGTGGTACCTTGTTCTCCGCGTTGCAGATAAAGAAATCGATTCGACCTTGTTGGGCGACCATGAACGCTCCCCGGACAGCACCCAATTGGATGAGGACGTCTCGACAGCGGTAAGTGGCGGTCCGGCCACTCCCGCCTCACTAGAAACTGCCCGGACTTTACGCCAGATCCTGAAAGGAGATTCGAATACCGACTTACACATCAACTTGCCTACCAATGGGCTGGAATGGAAGACAGCGACTAGCCTTCCGTTCTCTACTGTTCAGACTATTGAACGGTCCGGATCCCACAAGATCTTCATGATGGATTCAATCGACTGCACCTCAGGTGTAAACATTCTCCAGGCCCGGACTAATGCCGAAACATTAGCCAAGAAACTGAAGCAGGTCGAACCAGAGACATTCAATATGCTCAAATGTCAGGGCTTGGTCAAGCGCAAGCATGAGAACAGTATGCTTCTCACTTCGATAGATCTCATTTTCCACCCGCCAGTAGAGGGCGCGCAGGCAACCAGTCTTCGCGCACAGCTGCTCTCCAAGTCGTCCATTACTTTGACAAGGAGAGTCGAGATTGCGCGTCATCTCGCGAAGGCAATCAGTTTCGTGCACACGTGCGACTTCGTGCATAAAAACATTAGACCGGAAACCATACTGGTGTTCCCGGATAAGAAGTCGCCCATGGGAACCGCGTACCTCATGGGGTTCGACTCGTTCCGCAGCACCGACCATCAAACACTACGCAAGGGCGACATTGCGTGGGAAACGAATCTTTACCGCCACCCGCAGAGGCAAGGGATATATGCCCAGGAGGATTACTCAATGCAGCACGACATATACAGCCTTGGAGTCTGTCTATTGGAGTTGGGACTCTGGGACAGCTTTGTGGACTACTGCGAAGAAGGGGACGCCGCCACAAAACACCCATCTGCAGCGTTGGGTCTAACTCTATCTGATTTCGGCCCTGGCTCAGGTGATCTTTCGACAGTTAGCCGACGTATCCAGGACCACTTGGTGATGATGGCGCGGACCAAGCTCCCGGAGCGAGCAGGGGAGAAATATGCCCAAGTGGTGGTCACATGTCTCACCTGCACTGACGAGGACAACGAGGATTTCGGAGATGACATGACAGATGAGGATGGCATCTTGATTGGAGTTCGGTTTATCGAGAAGGTCCTTTTCAGGCTTGACAGCATCTCTGTTTAGTGAAGGGGCACCAAAAATGGAGTAGAGAGGCCCACAGCGCCACCTCCTTTCCTCGCCGCCTTCCTAGCACAAGCACGTCCTGTGCCACTTCGTAGGCAAACCTAGGACTAACATAAACCTCTTCCATTCTCCGATCCTAAGTCATATTAGACTGCGTGATCCTAGATAAGTGGCCAAAGGCCATTAAGTTCGCCCTACAAGTTTTAATGCTGAGTTTTACGTAATTTAGACCTAGATGGATTCATAGCAATAGTTTCAGTATGGGGTACATTATATCATAATTATTCACGATAAATCTTCTGGGAACAAACCGCTGATAAAGTGAACGCTGTTTTAAATTATTTAAAAGTGACTTGAAAAAAGACGAAACACCCCTTACTCTTCCTCGCTGATCTCCTCGTCGTCGTCCTGCGACTGCTTCGGGCCCTCGTGACCATCCTCTCCCAGCGCCGATCTCGTCGATGAGGAATCGTCGTCCGAACGGCCATAATACACAAATAATGCGTCGTCTACCAATCCACCCATGGCGCTATTCATCCAGCAGAAGTTCAGCAGTGTGATCTTGGGACGCTCCGAATCCGGCGCGTCGTCGTCGTTGTCAAGGGCCGACGGCTCGGGATGCAGGTGGTCACGAAGTGCTTTGATCACATGGGCCTTTGTGACCCCGTCGTGGTCGTCATCGCCCGCCCGGACAGCCGCCGTGGGGAGTTCGAGGAAATCGAGACAGCAGGGGCACTGGCCAGCCAGGGAGCTGTGGCAAAACGTCAGAGTAAGCTCCTTGAGAGGTGGGCGCGTGACTGCGTTGGGGATGTCGTCCCGGGATGCTGCCTCATCAAGGAGTTTGTCGAATACGGCCCGAAAGTAACGATCGTGCTCCTCTGTAGTCCTGGCCTCGTGCGCTTCCTTGTCCGCCTCTATCGCCTCGTCTACGCGCTGGCTGATAAGCTTGAGGAGAGTTTCCCATTGTACACCGTTCTTCTCCTCGCTTGCGTTTTCGCCGTCTTTGTCCATTTCGACATCGTCAATCTCGGTGTCCTTTGTTCCCGAGTCGTTGGTGATCTCCAGCTCCTCTAGCTTCTGTTCGACGTTGCTCGCCGCCATGTTCACCGTGGAAGTATTTTGGGGGTTTTTGTTCTAAATATGGCGAGATGGGATGAATATGGAAACTTGTGCGGGTTTGTATGCGGCATGTGACTTTCTTAACGTCAGCGATCTTGCTGATTTTATGATGTTGAAGGGGGATAAAGGGTATTTGGTGCGTCTTTGTTCGGATAGCCCCGAAAACGTAGGTAGGCGTTGCCTTCTAGCTCTTCTTTCTTCATAAACCCTCACAGCTTGATTGTTTTTGAACAACACTATGTGGGTAATGTGATATGCCACCTATGGTGCGCTCGCTCTCCCCTGATGCATTCGCTTCCAAAATGGTTAGCTGGCTCGGCCGAGCTCGCCCATGGCCGAGTCCTAGACATAGTAGCGAAACCAATGACTGCATAGGCATGCGCATATCGTACGACCAGCCGGGGGTCTTAATGTCAGCCTCGATATTCGACGACATACCGCCGAACAACGGGCTGCATCAAGCTCTCGTCCCCTTCGAACTTCAAGTTGACTTTGCCGTCGGGGGCCATTCCCTGGACTTCCGCTTTATAGAACGTAGTAGAATCCGGGTACATGGCCAAAACGGTTCTACCCGTCTCCAGAGGGGGTAAAACGGTTCCATCCTTGGGAATGGGAATCATGCTACTGGCGCTCGTACGGAAATCCTTCTTCACGCCGTGCTCGTCGGGTTCGGCATCGAGGACCTTGTATCGCCGGGCTTTACCTTCGCCACGTACTTCTTGAACGAAGCCCAGGATCCAGTCCGTGTGCTCGTTGTTGACGGGTTTTGGTTTGAACGCGACCTCTTCGTCCTTGGTGAACGTCACCTTGGACCGTATGGCATTGCCAGTACTTCCTGTCTGAGGCTCGACACTACCAGCCTTGGCTGCGGGGGTGGAGCGGTCCAGCTTTGGGGGCACTGAATCCCGGTCACCTTTGCTAGAGCTTCCACCCATGCGGCGCGAGGCAGGATTGGGCGATGGCACGGGAGAGTCGCCGGAGCCATCAAAGTCGTACACGGAGGAGTTGGCGGCAGTATCTTTGACCCGGTGTGTGGCTGACCGCGACGTGGATTGTTCCTGCTCCTGCTCCTTAGCCTGCGCGACGGCTTTCAAGATCTTCGCATGCTCGATGATGGCAGTGAGACTCTGGCTAGCCGCTTCATTTATCTTCACCCCCCGACGAAGTTGGTTGTCTAGTTTATTGTAGTCTTCCATAACGATGGCTTAAGATGAACTTTTATCAGTATGCGGACTTCCTATTGCGCGAAGCAGTGATATTACTCACTGCTTTTCTCCTTTTTCTCAGCCATGATCCTTTCCTGCTCCCGCAAGGAAAGGACATTAGCACTGCTGTCATTAAAAGCACTGAGAGCACCGGGGAGCATTTTTTTAACATCTTCCCATAGATGCAACTCCTCGCCGTGAGCACCAGCCTCATTGGTCCGGTTTGGGCCCCGCGGCCGACTTCTTTGTGAAGACATAGATACAGACGACCAGGTCTTGTCTCTACTTCTCCTTGCTCTCAGGCAACTACTTGTATGGTGCTGCCCTGGAGGTTGGGGGCCACAATAAGCCTCAAGAGTAGCTACGGATCTTGAGCTCTAAGCTTGAGTCTAAATGAGCTCGAACCGAGATCCTTTCGAAGTTCCCGGGCTGCCGTGCAGTCTTAGCTATGTGACCTTCACGGTAGTCAGTACGCATAGTGGCATAGTGGCACGTGACAATGTCAACGCAGTACCCCCGGGAAAAGCACGCTTCAAGGGTACGCAATTGAACGATGTTGGTGGGATGAACCGAGAACTATAGCATGCTAGACATGGACGTTATGAACTTACAAGTTGCGCTCCTTGGTAAATGTCCCTGAATTATAAATGGGGCCAGGAGAGGGTGCAAGGATAATGCCACTATTCCGGTGTTCGTCACTCACATACTTGAATACATAAGTGGTGATATATACTTTCACTGCGGATGGGCCAGTAAAGAAAGAAGAAAAAGGAAATGGGGGTGGGGGGAGGGGTTTGAGTGAGGTTGTACTATCCAATTATACACCTAGTAGGCAGAAGAATTGATGAGGAGATCGTGAGATCTTCAATTCTCTAGATACTTAGGTATTTCTAAGAGTAGGCTGTATGAAAGAGGATAAGAACAATCGTGCAGATGGTTTCTCTAAGAGTTTCAAGGGAAGGTTTGCGTCAGGTCCATTGTATCAAGTCCAGGGACGGGTTCGCTGGCAGGTTCGGGTAGCCTTGTAACATTCATGAAGGCTAGGGAGGTATGAATGACGCTGAATATGAGAATATGAAGATAGTCGGTACTTCTAAGATTGATTTAGAGCTCTTGATTTAGGAGGCTCAATGGAGTAGTACGGAGTACATGTATCTACCTTGCCCTACCTATTGAGGACGGGAGTTACCTAGCAGTCTAGCTGGCAGGCTGGACATGTGGAGCCAGCCGTCAGTATGGAGGTGACGGATGTGGTGGGCGGTGAGATGAATAAATCCGGCATTTACTAAGTACCTGAGTACCTAGGTCCTCCCCCGAACAGGTAGGCGGTGAAGTGGAGAACATCATGATAGGTAACAGCTCCACTTTACACGTGGGGTACTTAGGTACATTCTAAGGCTTGTCCTAGCCTTACCTAATGTCCTGCCCAGCCAGCTGCCCAGGCGATGTCCTACCAGGGACTTGGCGGGGTAATTGTAGGGAGCCTTGTAAGCCCACTAACTGAACCGCCAAATACGCTGCGATTTATTACACACCAGCATCATTGGGAAGGATGTGGTCTAGGCCCTAACATTATTATCCCTGTATAGTCGATATATCGTGAATTGCTTGAGTTGGTATCCTTTGACTACCCGATTACTTCGTTCTTTATAAGCGTTCAACATACTCTGATATCATTTTTATAGCCTTGGTGTTTCTAGAAAAGCACTTAGCAGGCATATTACCGATTGAGATCACGAAACGGGCTGTACGATCATACGAAGGGATTTCTAAATATCAAAACACTATCAAAACAAGTGCCTGGTAGTAAGTGACCACTTCACCCCCATGTATGCATCAGACTCACGCCTGGACTGACCTTGATTAGGAACTGAGAAGATTGCGACCTGAAATCATTATTCTTACCTGGGCATACTTGAGCATCCTCTAAATATGTTGCCGAACCCTCTGATCAGACTCCAATGTGGGGTCAACTCGTATGACTGGGGAAAGATCGGATCCGACTCGGCGGCTGCTAAGTTCGCGGCTGCCACACCTTCGGACACCTTCAGCATCCAGTCTGACAAGCCTTATGCTGAAGTAAGTTCTTCTCTTCATGTTGATCATCTCTCGTATGCTCCGTGTCTCGCCATACCGCCGGAATATACCCGGGAGTAGGCGAGAGAGGGAGAGATGGTCGAAAGTATCCACGTAATTATTTTAAGACTAACATGTGATACCCCTGTGCCTAGCTCTGGATGGGTACCCATCCCTCAAACCCTTCCAAGGAAGTCGATACGGGCCGAACCCTTCTCGAGCTCGTTGAGGGCAACCGCATGTTGTTGGCCCCCTCAGTCCAAGCCAAATATGGCTCCAAGCTCCCTTTCCTTTTCAAGGTACTTTCCATCAACAAGGCCCTTTCTATCCAGGCCCACCCCAACAAGAAGCTTGCAGAACAGCTGCATGCTCGGGATCCTAAGAACTATCCCGATGACAACCACAAGCCGGAGATGACCATTGCTGTTACCGACTTTGAGGGGCTCTGCGGGTTCCGTCCTTTGGGCGAGATTGCCCATTTTCTCTCCTCCGTGCCTGCTCTCCGCGAGCTCGTTGGCGAGGACGAGGCCAAGTCTTTCATCGCTACCGTCCGGGGCCAGGAAGGCGATGCCTCTTCTGAGTCTACTACCCAGAACAAGCGAGCACTCCAGTCCGCCTTTGCGGCTCTCATGAAGTCCTCTCAGGAGGACGTCGCGAAGGCCTCCAAGGCTCTGGTAGCCGACGCGGAGAGCCGGGGTGCCGAGTTCGCTGACAGTGGCGTCGAGGCCACGAGCGGCGCGACCCTGTCCGAGCTCGTCGTGCGGCTCAACAAGCAGTTCCCCGACGACATCGGTCTGTTCGTCCTATTTTTCCTGAACTTCGTCACCCTTTCTCCCGGCGAAGCCATGTTCCTCCAGGCGGACGACATCCACGCCTACATCTCGGGCGATATTATCGAGTGCATGGCCGCGAGCGACAACGTCATCCGTGCCGGCTTCAGTCCCAAGTTCAAGGATGTACAGACGCTCGTCGACACGCTGACGTACAACTACGCGCCCATCGAGGAGCAGAAGATGACGCCGACCGAGTACCCGTATGTCGTGCTCAACAGGACAGCTTACAGCTCCGGCTCACATGCTCTTCTTTACGACCCTCCTATCGATGAGTTCAGCGTCATCAGAACCGTGCTGCATGGCGATGGTTCGAAGGCTACCTTCGACCCCATCGATGGCCCGAGCATCGTCATCTGTACTGGAGGAAAGGGCAAGATCTCGGTTGGTGCCAAGACCGAGGAGATCAAGGAGGGCTATGTATTTTTCGTGGGATCGTCGGCCGAGCTGGTCTTGGAGTCCGAGGGCGGTCCGGACGATGAGTTTACGACGTTCAAGGCGTTCTGCGAGGTCGAAGACCACAGTAACGGCTCGTGACTACGCTCGGCTAGGCTATAAGTAGGCGTATGTTATTTGGCACCTTTTTAGTTCTGATACTAAGCAGATGGAATTTAATGACGACGGTCAATGAGGTTGGCTAAACACTTTTAAAAGAGCTACAAAATTCAGGGGGGATATACAAGCACAACGGGCTGCTAAAAATTGAGAATTTCCACTCTAAATAAGCCCGCTCCCGTAGCTATACGCCTTTCATATCGCTCTCATCCCAATACCCGACGTTACTTCAGTAGTAGACGTGTCATGCTCTAGCCTTCACATAGCAAAAACTAGCCGTCAAGTTCTGCCACTCCGGTGTTAGGGATTGGTCACCCGTATAGGCTCTCCACTATAGTGACCAGGGGTCACTATATAGGGGTCACATATATATATGGCTGTAAGCACCAGTATGATTACCACCATTGCAATCATTCACCAATCTTTTGACCCCAATGGTGCAACGGTATGGTGCAGCCGTAACATCCGGGTTCAACGCTATCCTCAATCTTGATGCAACTTCTCTTGCGGTAAAGCTTCATGCTCGTCATGCGGCGTAGCTTGCGTCAAGACCAAGAGCGACGACGCCGTCGTGACAGACGCAAGAAATGACACGAGGGCGCTCCACCCCGTATTGAACCCTGGGTAGATCGCAATGGAGATAATGGCGAGAACGAATCCCGCGGCGAAGAAGAACCAGAATATGTTCCGTGCTCGTTTGTAGCAGTCTCGTCGCAGCAGGGGCAGTGCCGAGGCAAAGCTGCCCAGGAGAAACATGACGCTACTTTGGCACAGATACCAAAAGTCGGCGTCGGCAATGCTTCCTTTTTCATCTTCTGCCAACGATATGGCGAAGCCTCTATAGCCTGGGACGATGGCGAGAATCAAGAAGATGAAGACTAAGGCCAACATTGTCGTCGTTTCCTGTAATATGGTCAGTGACAAATGGTGGAGCCCTACCCTGATTAACGCAAGTAAATAGAATGGCTCACTGCTTGTGAATTTGGTAAGCTGTTTCCGGCCCCCTCTGGATATGCCTTGCTTACATTCAAGGGCGGGAATTTGCGCCGTATAGCATCATCCAGGGTCCCGATATCCTTGATTTTCTCTCGCAGGATACTGTCGAGAAATCGCAGGCGGTCCTCGATGCCTTTAGCCACCACTTGAACGCTTTCTTGGTCCGCTGAGCTCGCCGCTTCATCGCGAAGTCTTTCCAGTCCCTTCTGACAAAATGTCTTGATGTAAGACAGCATGCCAAGTATGACGGTCGGCGCGTCGTTGTTGCGATCCATGTCCCTCCAGTTCATGAATGCGTCCAGGCCTATTTCCCAGTATGGCAACTCCAGAGCGTCCTGTAGATACCTGGTGATGCCTTCATCGGTATGAGTTCTCGACCGAAACTCTACTGAAGTGGTAGTGTCGGAGTTAGCCTGACTAGTGTCATGAATCTCCAGCACGCGCTCGCAGAAGTCGCCAAGGTCCCCAATGTATGAAACTTCAGTAGAGTTTCGATCCTGGAGTGTATCTCGAGCACTTTTGAGGAACTCCTTTAAGCCATCGCGGTCGTCATACTTCACGGCGGCCTGGAAGTAGCTAGCGCAAAGCTTGTCAACCTCCATGAACTTGTTGCCCAACTCAACCAAGATGTCTTGAATTATCGTGCTCTTGATCGTCGGTAAAGGTGTATAACGACGAGGGGCTACTTGAGCCCTTCCCTATAAATTTGTTAATACCTACGATGCCACATATCGGATTTGCTCACCTTCTGCGTTGCCCTCAATTTTCCCTTGAATCTATAGGACTCCACCCAGCTTCCCATGACCGGGAAGCTATACGTAGCCTGGATAGTCTTTGTGCCAATATGTGTTGTGTCATTCTGTGTATTGAACTGTATATTTTCGAAGTCGTGGGGGGCCAGGGATGGAATTACTCCAGAACGTTTTACTCTCAAACGTAAACCACGTCTGTCATCCATCAACACCGCAAATGGTAGTGTGCCTCCGAGAGAAGCACTTTCATATAAGGTGGTTGTGTTGTCATCAACAACTTCTCCAAATGCTTCCCTCTCATTATACACTTCATCTGTCGTCCTTATGGGCTCCGAGTCGCGTGGGGAAGCCATGGTGCTAAATCACGAACGAACTATGTGACTGGGTGGTAGTAAATGAAAGCCGCAGAAGCCCGCGGGATATTCTTTAGTGCTGCGAGCTTATAAAGGGATCGCTTCTGTCTAGTATCAGCGTATGGACTGCACGGTCGTGACAAGACCCTATCCGAGGACGTTTCTGGCTGGTAATGCAGTTATTGAGTAAGGTCTACAAGAAGGGTGGATTGATACTTAAATACTCGCGGCCATCAGCCATCGTCCAAGGCATGCGGCGAATCAAAGTTCGATTCCATATTAATATTTGGGGGGTGATAAGATGACAACTGCGTGGAAAGGAAAATGGTTCAGTACCCAACTAGGTACCTACTGGAGGGTTGCGTACTGTCGCATTTTCATTGCTAACCACTTGCCCGGTTCGCTAGAGATAATGGCGTTACATTGCCGACACCTATGCAGACCTTACACAAATGATAAGGACTTGTTTTTCTGCGTTGACCAAGCCCCAACCAACCCAGGTCCTAAGCTGCAAATCTAAGTAGCTATTCTGTGTACTAGAGCGCAAATACAGTGCACATTGACAGGTGAAGGCGTACCTTGCATATTCTACTATTGTAACGCAGCTACCTAGGTATAGACTATGGTAACATTTGAACTTGTTTGAAGCAGGATACCGTGTAGATAGGATCGGAATCGACTAGTCGAGAATTCCTCCCCTGCATGTTTCTCTTCAGCGTTACCTATTCTAGTGTTGCCATAGCCCCTATGATGGAAGGAATATGATGTTGCGTGTAATCGCGCCCTCGCCCCCTTGCCATCCCCTTGCCCTATAGTGGCGTTAAAATAGTATAGGGGGTTAAAGGGGTTGTGGAAGTACTCAGTAGCGTAGGTCGACACAATCCTACAGTTTAATGCGTTAATATATAGGTAGATGCCACGTCAAAAGACCGAAGATAGTATAGTGGATAAATCGTAAATTGGCATAAAGAATATAGACAATCTTCTAGATACAGAATGGGGGTGCCCCTGACTTATATATACCCTGACGATCCGCGGAGATAAGACCTATCTGATCGTCTATGTCCGATATTACCCCTTATAGAATAGCCCCTTTGAGTTAGGCTCAACGGACCGTGACATCAAAGACCGTGACATCAAAGACCGTGATAATTAGCTCCCTTCGAGTCTTACTTAGGGGTCGTTCTGTCTATCTCAGAGAGGCACTCTTCGCTGTCCACATCGTCCTGAAGAAGACCTAGGCCACTGTCACTCGCGTCGCCTGGGTCGAGATCCTCATTCCAGTACTGCAGATCCGGCCGACTTGGCCGCACCTTCGCGTCTGAGCTCGCCAGTCTCTTTACCTTTTTGACATGTCGTGTATCTTCCGCGCCGCTCAACATCGTACAATCCTCGTCTGCGAAGGTAGGGTTCCCAGTGTCAGCGGCGGAGTGACTAACTGGTTCAAACTTCCGCTTTTTAATGTTACCCGAAGAGTCCTGAGGTCCATCAATAGCGTGTACAATAGGTTCCAACATCGCCGACACAAACTTCTGACCGAGCTGAGGGTATACATCATGCCAAGGCAGGTTAACTTGCTTAGCCTTAGCATGGATTGCAAGTTCTTGAATGATGCGCGACTGGAACTGAAGACGTGGGCGTAGTCTTCCAGACCTTCCCGAAATTTTACGAGAGATGAGATCAATGAATTGGTTCCACGGGACGGTTTCGCCCGATATTCGTTCATCCATGTAGTCCAAAGTCCTGGCGTGTTGGAGCATAGTACGCAAAGCTTCAATGAAGGCCTCTTCTTCCTGGAGCAAATCATCGGAACATGATAGACCAGCAAACAAGAACTGTAGCCAAACAGGGTGAGTGTGGTTTTGACTAGGAAACAAGTCCGGGCAGGCACCGTAGTCCAACAATGCCTGTAAAGCTCCACTAGAAAGAGCAGCTCGTAGTTCATCACATCCTCCAGATTCGGTATGAGACAATACTGGCCTGATGAAGATGCTCCAATCTGTATACACAGCTCGGGTCGAAGTTAAAGAGAAACACCCCCAAGACTGGGGACTGTTTCTCAAAATGCATAGCATTGTATCGAACCTATTCTGCGACCAGCCACTGCAGTGCTTGTCTCTGCCAATTGGCTGTGACAGAAAGAAGAGATATAGTGGTGACTGCCGGAAGCCATCGAAATATTCTGGGTCATTCGCTAACCGATTGGATAAATAGGGCGGGAACCACAGACGCACAATATGCTCACGGAAAAAGGCGATGGGGTCCGCTTGCGTGCCGTCTGCAAACCTCACCCGACCGCGCTCAAAAAGGCGCTCAACTGAAGTTTCGAGCTCATCTAGTAAGAGTTCGGCTTGGACATAGTCTGTGCTACGGGTCGGTACATAGCAGAGCGCCTCATTTAGCAAAGTTGTAAATGAGTCTCTGGAAACGGCAACGCCATGGTGTCGATCAACGTTGTCTTCGAGCGTGGTTTGTTTAACCCAAGAAATATACGCATGAAAGATTGACAACTCCGGTTGAAAGCTTGGATGTGTCTTAGATTCCAAAAATTCCATGATTTCTCTGGTCTCAAGAAAGTCTTTAACAGTTCGGTGCAAGAAATGAACTCGAGATTCGTGTATCTCCAGCAGGCCTTTACATCTCCCATTTAGTCGCCTGTGCACGGCATCAATCTGCGATTCAAACCAAGAAAGCGGCCTTGGAGTCAGTGATTGGTGAATCGCATAGTTTTCGTCATCATATTCTTGTTCCTGGAGAGCAAATATGATTGGATGTAGTGGAGAAGTCGCTTCCATAGCCATCCTCAAAGCCGCAGCCATCTTCTTGTGATAAAACGGTCCCACAGATTCCAGCATCTGTTTGAAGAAGAGTTCAAGATCTGCCGGAAACGAGTTGAGACGTGCACGGAGATCCCCTAAACTATCCCCGTCGGTAAGGCCTTCGCGAAGCAGCTTTGTGACAAGAAATACCCAGAGGAACACACCCTGGGCCCTCTCAGTAATTTCATCAATTAAAGATGTTGCTTCGTTGGTTTGCTCAACTAACTTGTCCCATCGGAGATGCTCATGCAACCGACTTTCAGCATAAGCACTGATATCAAGTCGTGTAAGCTCATGCACCGATAGTCGCGATGATGCATCCTTGCCGAAATAATCTTGGAACACATTCCATGGCCGGCTCGATGCGCAGAGCTTGATAAAAGGGGATCGACAGATGTTGAGCAGCATCTCACAGATTTCAAGGTGATCTCCGCTGCACTCATCGACACCGTCAACGAACAAACAAATTGCAAACGGAGGATCAGGCTGGGATATGATGGTCTTCAAGCAAGATTGCAGTTCCTCCAGGGACCACTGTTTATTGTCCGTATACTGGAAAGACACGGAGTTTTGGCCACATACTGCAGCCAACGCTTCCGGACTCTGGATAAAAATCTCGCGGATGAGGGACCTTAGAAGGCCCTCTTGTGACCTTTGAAGCTTGGTACCGGCACTCCAAAAATAGTGAGTAGCAATGACAACTGGTTTCGGTGCAGACCATTTCGAAAGGCATCTGCTGGTCATCTTGTGATTGGCGATGTACTTGAGCAATGTTGACTTTCCTGAGCCTGGCTTGCCGGTGATCCAGAAGAGGTCATCTCCTTGCTCTAGCCAATCTGTGAAACCACTATCCGCCCTTCCTTGTGGGCATTGCCCCTTGAATACCCACCTGAAGGTCTTCTTATGAGCTTCAGGGATCGCACCGTGCCGGTTTGGTCTCTGGTCGTAGTCTAGACTTCGTATGATCGCAGTCTCTTCTTGTAGCCTCTTAGTTTCCACCGAGAGATTGGATAAGTGTCGTGTCAGTGAGTTGATTTCATTGTGAGAGGCAGTTGGCCGGCCATATGTATATTCGACATGAAGTTCGTTGACTGTTTCCTGGATCCTTTCCAAACTAGCCGAGACCTGGGATATTTGGGTGTTTCGCCCATGGTGCAAGATTCTGTTCTCTTCCTTGAGTCCCTTGATATCTTGAGTCAAGATTTCAATATTTTCACTAAAGTTGTTAGTGAAAGCGACTGATCAGAAACTCTATGAACCCACATACCCTGAAATGGAACATAAAGAAGCAATCATACTGCTTTGGAGCCGTTCGATGCGTTTCTCTAATTCATTGACCTTATCGGCTTGCCAGGCCTCAAGCAATGCTTTGCGGAAACTCTGCCAGCGCCGACTACGCTTGCCAGTTTTTACTCTAACCTCGTCGATAGACTCAAGCAACTGTTTGCAAACATCCTTGCAATCACTGGCCATAGAGCTCAAGGTTGTGCTGTACTTTGATATGGGCCGACTTGAATCCGCTTTGCTATCGCGCTGCTTCTGGTCGAACTCGATGTTGCAGCTCAGCGCGTATAGTTGGCTGTACAATTTGTCCAGGTACAAAGCTTTACCCGATATACCATCTGCTGTCACACGGGGGGGTATCCCTATATAGGATCGGCACTGCCAAAAACCTGTTGGCTGCTAAGAATGGAGATAAAAATATATGGCGTTAACGGGCGCTAAAATGGATATAATAAACTGGAAATATAACCACCTTTTTTAAAATACGTACTCCGTACGATTATATATAAATATTAAACTTATCCTTTAACCTTTTTTTAAATAAATAAAAAAATATCGTATTTTTAAAAAACTTTAATTAATTATTAACTAAATTTAATATTTTATATTTAAGTTATAACCTTTTTTTATTATAAATAATTAATTATTTTTTTTAAAAATTATTATATATTTTTTATTATATTTATATAAAATATTCTTTATAACCATTTTAAGTTAAAACTTTTCGGTATATTATTTAACTGAAAATCTTTTATTTATTTACGTTAAAACATTTAAATAAGTTTTATTTTATCCGTTAATGGATAAAGTATAATTTATTCCCGTTAATATTTTTAACTTTATTTTATAAACCGAATTAAATAATACGTTAAATTATTTAAAAAAAATTAATAATTTAAATTAAAAAAACGGCTTATCCTTTATTAAAACGGGTATTATTTATTCCTTTTTTACCCGAAAAATAATTAATTTTAATACCCCTTTTTTAAACTTTTATTTTTAATATTTCGGACCTTTTATTTTTATTATTATTAATAAAATATGACGGCCGGTTTATTCTTAACTAATAGTCCAGTTAAAAGGTTTATATTAATAAAAATGTTAAAAGGTTTAAATAATAAATAATCACGTTTAATAATAACAAAATAAAAATGCTTTAAATAATTAAGTTATATTATAAATTAATAAATTTAAAAATTATTTAAAAAAATGGTAATAAACGTAATTATATATTATTTATATCTTTTATTCCTAATACCGGAATATGATATTAAATGTTAAATCGTTAAAATAGCTGGTTATCCTAGTTATCCTGGATTATTAGGATAATTAGCTATCCTGGTTATCCTCTTTGTTACGTGACTTAAATATGGCTTATCTTATCGTGGCTGTTCCTTCCAGTGCTATGGTCAGGGATTGTTTGTGCTAATCCTATTTGGGCCCAATGACCTAGCCAGGTTATAACATAAAATTTATTTTTTTTATCGAAATTATTAATTAATATAATATATTTAAACAACGAAAAATTTATTATATATATTTTAAAACCGATAATATAACCTTATTTTAATTAAGATTTAATAATACTTTTATTTTTTATAACTTATTTAATTTCGATATGGTTATAAAAAATATTTTATTTAAAAAATTATCGTTAAATTCGTTTAAAACGTTAACTTTTAT
This sequence comes from Eutypella sp. D-1, assembly GCA_023313575.1. Taxonomy (NCBI): domain Eukaryota; kingdom Fungi; phylum Ascomycota; class Sordariomycetes; order Xylariales; family Diatrypaceae; genus Eutypella; species Eutypella sp. D-1. The sequence goes on along the minus strand of JAJTTP010000013.1, from coordinate 208,478 downwards.
ATTTAAGTTATTAATAATTTATAATAAATAATTATTACTTATTAATAAGCTGTTTTTTTAATTATATAATAAATAATAAAAATACCGGGCGTTTATTAATAATATCGTTATTTAAATTAATTAAATTTATATTTAAATCGGTAACTTTTAAATTAAGGAATATATTTACTTTAAACGTTTTAAAAAATACGCCCGTTAATAAAAAAAAAACCCCGTACTTATATTAAAATAGTTATCGTTAAAATACAGGCATAACCGGGTAATTAACGTATAAATATTAATACCGTTATTAATCGGTTTAACCGATAAAATTTTATTAAACCTTTTATAGTTTTATTAAAATTTATTATTTAATTAAATACGGGCTTTTAATTTAAATATTTAAACTTTAAAACTTAAAAGAAAAAACCGATTTCTTTTTATAAACCTTAATCGGGCTCGGGCTAATTTAATTTAAACTTAAACCGAATAATAAAATTTTATTACCTGCTTTAACTTTAATAAATTAAATATTTAAAACGGTAATAACGGTAACGGTAAAACGTTTTTTCCTTTATATCGGGCCAGTTTTCCGGTAAACTTAAAAAATCCCGATAACTTTAATAGTTTTAACGATAACTTTTTTAAAGGTTTTTTACGTAACCCTTTTTTTCCTCCGCCTTTTAAAAAGTTAACACCTTTTTTTAATCGGTAAAATAATAAATATATCGATAATTATTACGCCCGTTTCGTTATTATTATAACCCTTTTTATTATTTTTACGTTTATTTAAATTAATAAACCGAAATTTTACGATAATAAAAAATTAATTAAATTCCGACCTTAATAAGCCAAAATTAAGGAATATATCGACGTTAATATCGAAAACTTTTTTATTTATTAAAAATATATTAATTTCGTCGGTAACTTTTTTTTTAAAAAAAAACTTAAACGTAATATTAAAATAAACGTTATATTATCGGCGGAATAAATACCTGTAATAAATGGTAAAATTATTTAACCGACTTTTAATTACGTTTTATAAACATTATTAAAAAAACACCGGAATTATAAAAAGATATAAAACTTAAAATATAAAAATAATATTTTTAATACCTTTTTAAATTTTAAAACTTTAATAATATTATTTAATAATCCGGGATATTGTTTTAAATTTATATTATTAACGTGGTTTTACGGGAAATAACGAAAATAATTTTTTTCCGTTTAAAACGGTTTTTAAAAACGGATAAAGAATTTATTAATACTTTCCGAGATACGGGCTTTTTATATAAGAATATATAATCTACCCCGGGGCTAAATTAAGGAAAAAACGCGCTTATTTCGATAACGGAGTATTTAAAATCGGGTTAATTTTTTAAAAATAAAAAGGATCGTTCCGCCTTTAGTTTAAATTAATCTTTAAAAAATTTTAAAATTACCGATAAACTTAATTTTAAAAATTAAAAATAAAATAACGTTAAAACAGTTTTTTAAAAAATTAATTAAATTAATATTAATTAACAAAAAGAAAAGAACGTATTTTATTAACGTTATAAGCATAATAATTATTATATTTTAACTTATTACGTTAAAAAGGATACTTACGATAAAAATTTATTAGCTTTAAAAAAGAAAATCTTTTCCGTTAAACGTAAACGAAATAAAATTAAAATTTTTAAAAATAAAAAAAGGTAAATTATTAATTTTTAAAAATAAATTAAAAAGCCTGATATAACCCGGTTAATTATTAAGCTTAATAATTCCGAGTCGGATTTTTAAATAACCTTTATACCGTATTTTATAAAACTTTACGGCCGTATTAAAATAATACTCGAATAATTAATATTAAACGTAAACATTTTACGATTAATAATAACGTTATAATTATAAATAAATAATTTAACGATAATTTGTTATGGCCTGATTAGGCCAAGTGGGGGGCTGGTAATCCTATTCGTTAGCGGTATTGCCGGAAAAATAAAAATATAAGCCAGCTATATTTAATAAGCCATAAAAAAAGCCATATATAGATCCGTCATAATCTATAAATTTAAAGGTATCAGTTAAATCCGTTACGATCTAAGGATTTAACATAACCATATATTCCAGTGTTAAAAATAAAAGATATAAATAATATATAATTACGTTTATTACCTTTTTTTTAAATAGTTTTTAAGCTTATTAGTTTATAATATAATTTAATTATTTAAAGCACCTTTTTTATTATTATTATTAGACGTGATTACTTATTACTTAAAACCTTAGCATTTTTGCTAATATAAACCCCTCGACTGGACTAATAGTTAGGAATAAACCAGCCGTCACATAATTAAAAACTTTCGTAAAAATTATAACTTAAGTTTAAAATAAATATTAAACCGATAATTACGATAACGTTAATATATAATAAAAAAACATATAATTAAAGTTTTATTAAACTTTAATACCTCCGTCCTTATTATATTTATTTTAAAATACCGTGTTTAAAAACTGTTTATTGTTATTTATCGAAACGTTATAAAACAAATAATAATTTTCGATAATTCGGAGATTTTAAAATTTAAAAAATATTATTTTAATAAGTTTATTTTAAAATATTAAAAAAACCATTTTATACGGTTAAACTTTAAGTTAAGTTTTATAAACGAAAAGTATAATATTATTTTTCCTTAATAATAAATAAATATTTATTAGCCTATTAACTTTTTTAGCGTAAATTTAAATAAAATTACCTTTTTTTCCGATTATTATCGTAAGTATTATATTAATTTTATACCCCCCGTTAAAATCGTAATAATTTACGACAATATTAATTTATTAAAAAGAATTTTATTAAAATTTTATAAATTTATTTATATTATATTTAAAAAAACGAGTAAACGTTTTCCAGATTATTAATTATAAAATTATATTATTGACTTAATAAAAAATAAAACACTTTTATAAAACCTTTTTTACGCTATAAATAAAATAAAACTTAAAGCTTTTAAATTATAATTAAAAAATATATTATTTATAAAATATATTTATAAGTTTATTTTTTTATACGCCGTTTTTATTATAACGGCTGGTCTATTCCTAATTATTAGTCCAATCGAGGGGTTTATGTTAGCAGAAATGCTAAGGTTTTAAGTAATAAATAGTTACGTCTGGTAATAATAAAAAGAAAAATGTTTTAAATAATTAAGTTATATTATAAACTGGTAAGCTTAAAAATTATTTAAAAAAAAAGTAATAAACATAATTATATATTATTTATATCCTTTATTCCTGATATTGGAATATGTGGTTATGTTAGATTTTTAAATCGTAACGGATCTAACTAATACCTTTAGATCCATGGATTATAACGGATCTATATGTGGCTTTTTTTATAGCTTATTAAATATGGCTGGTTTATATCTTTATTCTTCCGGCAATACCGTTAACGAATAGGATTACCAGCCCCCCACTTGGCCTAATCAGGCCATAACATTTATAATGTTCGTTTTTAAGTTAAATCTTAACGATTTTTTAAAACCTGTTATTAATTATTATAAACTTAACGATATTATTATCTTTATCCGTTATTTATTACCTTTTATCTCGGAAATATAAAATAAATTTAAAAAAGCTAAATAATTATAACGGCCGGTTTATTCTTAATTATTAATCCAGTTAAGGGGTTTATATTAATAAAAGTGCTAGGAGTTTTAAGCAATAAGTAATTACGTTTAATAATAATAAAAGAAATGCTTTAAGTAATTAAATTATATTATAAGCTAATAAATTTAAAAATTATTTTAAAAAAAAGTAATAAACGTAGCTATATATTATTTATATCTTTTATTCTTAATATTAAAATATATGGTTATTATTAAATAGTTAAAATCGTATCCGAATATAACGATCCAATATCGTTAAAATTATTATCGATTTAACCGATCCTTTTTAATCGTATGGCGCATATGGTTTATTTCAGTATGGCTGTTTTTTTCTTTAAAACTAGAGTTAGGGATCTTTTCTTATTATGTTAGCCCCACTCGGCCCAATGGCCCGACCGGTTATAACAATAATTTATTAAAATAAACCTTAAAATTAGCTTTAATTTAATTTATATCCGGGAAAATAATAAGTAAAAATCGGCTTTTAAATATAAATATAAGCTATTTAAATATTTAGTTATACCTTTCGGCTTAATAAATACCCCCGTTATATTTTAAGATTTAATAAATAAGATTTTTAAAAATATAATCGATAACGGTATTTTAGTTTATATTAACAATTTATTTATATACGCCTTTACCCGGGAATATTACGATAAAATAATTAAAAAGGTTTTCCGCCGTTTAATTTAATATTATTTAATTATTATATTTTAAAAATGTAAATAAGCGGTTTATAAAGTAAAATTTATAAAATTTATTATCGGTAAAAACGGTACGTTTATATCGTTTAAAAAGGTCGAAACTATTATAAATTAAAAAGCCTTTTAATCCTTAAAATAATTATAAAACTTTATTAACTTTATAAACTTTTATCGAAAATTTATTAAAAAGTTTTTAAATATCGTTAAATTAATTAACGAAAATAATAAAGCTTAGTTAAAAAATTAAAAATGGACCGAAAAAATAAATTATACGTTTAAAAAATTTAAAAACCGATTTATTATAACATTTATTTTAACTTATTTTAACCTTTTACGATAAATTATCGTTAAAACTAACGTATTTAACTTTATTTTAACCGCCGGTTTTTTTTAAAAAAAACGATTATAATAAGTTATATCTTATTACTTTTTACTTTTTTAAAGTAATATTAACGGAAATAAATTATAAAATTTATAATAAAAAGCTATTAATTATTATCGACGTTTTTAAAAAATAACGTTATTATCTCGAAAAATTTTAATATCGAATTAAAGTATTTTTTAACTATTAAAACTTAACCTATTTTACCACGGTTAAAGTACTTAACTGTTAATAAACTTATTAAGCTTAACAATTTTTTATTTATTAATTTATTATTAATTATCGCTTAAATAAATAAAATAAAAAAGCGGATATCTTTTTTAAACTTAAGCAATATCGCTTTAAAAAAGAAACTTAAAAATTAACTTATTAAAACGGTTTTATAAAATGAATATTTTACGACCGGTATTAATAACCTTAACATGTTAAAAACATTATTATTTTTATTATTATTAATACAATTAAATAATATCCCGATTTTATTAAAAAAGTTTAAATAACGTTTTTAAAAAATATAAAGTATTAAAAAGTATTAATTAATTTTAATTAATATATCGAAATTAAAGAAAGTTTATTATACCGTAAAGGTTGACTTTAAATCCCGGATAGCCTTTAAATATAACGGCTGGTCTATTCCTAACTATTAGTCTAATCGAGGGGTTTATATTAGCAAAAATGCTAAGGTTTTAAGCAATAAATAATCACGTTTAGTAATAATAAAAAAAAAGGTGCTTTAAGTAATTAAGTTATATTATAAGTTAATAAGTTTAAAAATTATTTAAAAAAAAGGTAATAAACGTAATTATATACTATTTATATCTTTTATCCTTAACATTAAAATATATGGTTATATTAGATCCTTAAATCGTAACGGATCTAATTAATACTTTTAAATTTATAAATTATAACGGATTTATATATGGCTTTTTTTATGGCTTTATTAAATATAGCTAGTTTATACCTTTATTCTTCCGGTAATACCGTTAACGAATAAGGTTACCTGCCCCACTTGGCCTAATCAGGTTATAACACGATCTTTCCCTTTTTAAGGTTTTTATCTTTAAAACTTAATTTCCGTGCTTTTACTTATTTTTTATAAGTTTTTTCCGTTTTTATGTTTTTATCTTTTTATTATAATTAATCGTATTTTTAAATTTCGTTACCGGATTAATTAGCGGGAAGGTTATAAAGCCTTTGCTTTTTATATTTTATCTTTTAGGTTCGAAATTATGCTTTATTCTTTTTATTTTTATCGTAAAGAATAATACGTAATGTCCGAAAGTTTTGTTTGTTATTAAAATTACATTTTATATAAACGGTAATACGATGGTTCGGGGATTTTAATTAATTTTTTTTAAAATATCGTTTATAAATAAGATCGTTTAAAACGTAAAAAGGCGTTAATTAAGGAATAACTTTTTCGTTTTTAAAAAAAGATAAACAAGGTTATTACGCGTTTTTAACGTCTCCGAAAATTACAGAAGTTTTTTCGATATCGTAAGAAAAAAATGGTTCGTTATAGTTTTTAGTTTTTAAAGGAGTTAAAAAAGTTAAAGGCAGAAAAGCGTCGGGCGGAAAATACACGTTTTACGGGGTTTATTAAAGCGTCGGTAAATTTTAAGGTTATTCCGGATTTTAATTGGTTTAAGATAAATATATCGGGTAATTTTAATTAAGATGCTATTTTTATTAACGTTTTTATCGGCGTTAATAAAAATTTTTTAAAAAGCGTTAAGCGTTTATTAAGTAATTAACGGGTTTTTATATATTTTTGAAATTATTATATCTTTTTTATTTAACTTTATATTTTATTTGTTTATTTTTTATTTGCACGTTTAAAATTTTCTTTACTTCGTATTTATTTACTTTTATTTTAACGTTGTTTTATCCTGTTTTTATAACGTTTATATTTGTTACGTTTTCGAGTAAAAAATGTAAAAGATTAAATAAATCCTAACTTTTAATAATAAATCCAGTTTGTAATTATTTTTTAATATTTTCTAATAATTAGGTACGGTCCGATGTATTTATAATCGAGTTTTTTATTAGGTCGTTTTATTATGATGTTTTTTATAATTAAATAAACTATATCTCCCTCCGAAAAGGTTAATCCTTTTAACCTTTTTTAATTATAATATTTGCTTATTTATTAACGTACGAGTTCGAGTTTTTTTTTTATCTTTTTATATAATTATTTAAATTATTCTGATATTAATATAACTTTAATATTATCCGGTCCTTTTTTATAAACGTTTCGATAAACGTTTAAAATGAATCCGAAATTAACGTTAATAAGTGTTATTCGTATATTTTTATAATAAGCTATATTATAAGCTAATTATGCGATAAATAACTATTTTACTTAGTTATTTTATTTATAATTAATATATTATTGAAAATAAGTTTTTAACGTTTAATTAATTCGTTCTGTTTATCCGTTTACCTAAGGTTTAAAAGCTGTTATAAATTTAAAGTTTAATTTTAATTTTATTATAAAACTTTACCAGAATTTCGATATAAATATTATTCCTTTATCGGAGATAATTTCGAATATAAAGCCGTATATTATTATAATATGTCGTAAAAAGATGTATGCCATTTACTTTACGTCGGTGTTTTCGTTATATAAGATAAAGTAAAAAAATTTCGTAAATCGGTTAACGATTATAAATATGCTATTATAACCGTTACGTATTATTAAATCTTTTAATATTAATAATTTAGTAATAAAATCGAATATAATAAACTTTTATAATTATTTATTAACTGGTAATGGTTATAATTTTCCGTAAGGCTTATATCGTTTTGCTTTAATTTTTCCATATATATTATATCGTTATCGTATTTATTATATTACTGATTTTATTTTATCGAATATATAAGTTTATTATAATCGTTTAAAGATCTTATAATCTCCTGGGTATTTATATAAAAGATGTTTATAAATTTTTTATATTAATTATTCCTGCAGTTTTTATGGTATTTATAACTTTTTTATTTATTTTTTTGTTAATAATTTATTATTATATTATTCGATTTACTTATATAAATTATCTTAAATAATCTTAATAGCAGCAATTTATCGTTATTTTAAATATCCTTTTAGCGTTTATCGGAATACCGCGTATTTAATTAGTATATATTTTTTTTTATAGCAAATTACCTGTTAATAGCATTTATTTATCCGTTTTTTAATCCTTTTTTATAAATAATAATATAATCGAATTCCGTAAGATATTCGGTATATCGTAACTGTTTTCCGCTAAAGGTTTAAATAGTAAAAAAATATATAATGTTTTTATAATCGGTATAAACCTTAATTTAGTATATGTTTTTTATAAAGTAATATCTAAATTCTTTAAATACGTTAACAATAATAAGAAATTCCTTATCGTAAATTAAATAATTAAGTTCGGTTTTAATAAATTTATAAAAATAAAATGCGATAAAGTATAATTTTCTTTTTTTATTTTATTATTTAATTTATGTTCCGAGAGCGTAATTTAAGGCGTTAGTTTTTAACTTAACGGGTTTTTTAAAATCGTATATAATAAGTATTAATTTGTTAATAATAACGTTTTTTAACTTTTTAAAAGCTTTATTTATTTTATTAATTTATATAAACCGTTTATCTTTTTTTATTAGTTCCGTAAAGGGTGTTATAATATGTTTAAATCGTCGTATGAATTTCCGATAGTAATTTAATAAGCCGAGAAAAGCCTGTATTTCTTTTATATTAATAAGTATTTTCCAGTTTTTAATAGTTACGATTTTTTTAAGGTTTATTTTAATGTGTTCGGGGGTGATAATATATCCGAGGAATTCCATTTTTTATATATAAAATATACTTTTTTCGGGTTTTATTAATAAGTTAACGTCTTATAATGTTTATAATACTTTATGTACGTATTTTTTATGTTATTTTTTTAAATCCGAGTAAATAAAAATATTATTAAGATAATAAATAACGAAAACATTAAAATATTCTCGTAATACGTGGTTAATTATGCGTTAAAACGATATTAATGCGTTAATTAATCCGAAAAACATAATTAAATATTTAAATAAGCCGTATTTTATTTTAAAAGCTGTTTTTTATTCGTTTCCGGGTTTAATTTTAATATGGTAATATTTATCCTTAAGGTTTAAGGTAATAAATTATTTGGCTCCGTATAAGCGGTTTTTTATTTTAATAATAAATAATAACGGTATTCGGTTTTTAACAGTAATTTTGTTTAATTATCGATAATCGATTATTAATTATAATTTGCCGTTTTTTTTAAGCATAAACATGATAAGGTATTTTGCCGATAATTTTAATTATTAAATATATCCTTTTATTAATTTATTTTCGAAGTATTTTTATAATTCTTTAAGTTCGATTTTGTTAAAGTTATAAATCTTATGGAATCGTAACGTTTTTTTTTTTATAAAAATAATTTTATGGTTTTATTTATTACGGTTTAGTAGTTTTTTTTTAAATTTTTCGCGAAATACTTTATCGTATTAATGATATTATAGTAATACGTTACGTATTTATAATATCGTTATATTTTCTTTTTCTAAGATATTATTAAAAAAACGGAATCGCTATCGGATAAATGTAATAATTTATTTAATCCTTTTTTCGTATCCTTTTTTTTTAATTCGTTATATTTTTTTTAATAAAGTTTTTATCGTATTTTTATGCCCGTATTTATTATCCGTTAAATATTAAGATTTTTCTTTTAAATTATTATCGGTTTTTAAAAGATAAAGAAATGTTATTTAGTTAATTTTTTAATTAATCGATGGATTATATTAATATAGCTATAATTACTTAAAAATTATATTATATTTTTTTAAAAACATAATGTTAAAAATAACGTTTTATTTTTATTTTTCGATATATATATTAAGTTAATCGGTTTTTTATAATATTTTTTTTTCGTTATATTAAAAAGTATAACTTTCGGTTTTTATTATATTATAAAAGTATTATTTCTTTTTTTATAATAGCTGTAATTTATTATATAGTTTCGGGGTTATATAATTATTTTCGGCTTTACTATTTATTATAACGGTATATTAATTATTTTTAACCTTTATTTATATTATAATATATCCGTATCGTTTTTAAGCTTTTAAAATGGCTTATAAATATCGTATTACGTTTTTAAGCCTTATAATACCGCTTTATGGCCTTAGTATAAACGGCCTTATTTTTTTAAATCCTTACCGTAAATTTATGCGGCGTTATATGGGTTGTTATAAAGTTTTTTTTTGCTGGATTTTTTTTATACGTACGGTTATTTTTTTGCTATTAAATTTTTATAAAAATGTTTAAAATTAATTTTATTAAAGGTTATCCTTTTTAGCAAATCTTTAAACATATATAGGTCGGCGCTTAATAACTTATTTTTTTAACATCGGATTTCGTGTTTTTATTATTTGATTTTATTTCGGATCTTTATAGCTTTTAACGTTTAATATATACATTTATTATAATGGCATGCCTAATATTTTCCGGGGTAAAATATCTTTTTTAGCCATTTTTATTTATACGGTACGCGGTTATAATAACGCCGAATTTCTTTATATTATTATCGATCGGTTTTATTTTTTTCCTGTTATAAAAAATCGAATCCTTTTTTAATTATTTGTTTAATTCGGTTAATAATACCGATTTTTCGTTTTTTATATTAATAACATTTATATTTTCGATAATTAACGGGGTATTTTAAAAAATGCAGCGTTTAAGTTTAAATTTTTTAATTAATAAATTTATCCCAGTTACGAAATTATTATAAATAGATTTTAAATCGTTATTTTTTAAAACGTTATTAAAATCGTTTAACGTAAATGTTATATATTTTTTATAATTTATAATTTTATCGTTTTTTAAACCAGTTAATTAATTATTCTGTTTTTTTTTTTTCCGTAAAATAAGTTTCCGCGAAAGCTTTTTTTTTATCGTTATCGAGGTATTTGTTTTATTATTATTAACGTTATCGTTTTATTACAGCTTAGGCTAATCGTTTAATTTTTTATAATCCTTATTAATGGATGTTATTATCCGAGTATACGTAACGGATTATTCCGAGCGTTTTTTTACTGGTAAAAAGTTGCTCTTTTTCGGGTATAGGTTTCCAGTTTTTATTTTATTTAAATTTTTTATATTTTTTTTTAAAATGTTTTATTTTGTTATAATTATAGCATTTAATTTATTGCTTATTTTTTCGTATTATGTTAAGTAATATTAGTCCTGGTGCCGTCCCGTAAAATGTGTCGGTAAGTTTTTAATTTTAATTTTTATTATTTTAATATCTTTTAAATCTTTTAAGTATATAATATTTTTTTTTCTTTTAACGTTATTTAAATTATTTATTATCGATTTTAATTATTAAAGCAGCGAATTTGTCGAAAGTATTTAATTTATTTTACGTAATGATTTTATTTTTAACCGAGTTTTTAAGTTTTTAATAAAACGTATCGATAAAGGATTTATTATCGACTTAATTTGTTTTAACAGTAAGTTATTTAAATTACGCAGTATACGTATAAGCTGCCTTTTTTTATTTAAAAGTTAAAAGTTATTACGTAACGGCTCGGGCCTTATCCGGATTTCCGTAATTAGCTTTTACCTTTTTTTCGAAATTTTTATATTTTTCGAAAAAACGTTTAGTTTCCGTAAATCTTTCTTTTTCTTTTACCTTTACGAAAGCATTTAAAATGGGTTTAAACCATTAAGTTATCCCCCCGGTAAAGCATAAAGCGATATCGAAAATTTTATTAACTTTTATAATATACATATAACGTTATTAATACAGGTAAATTATGGCTGTAATAAAAAAAGGTTATATAAAGGTAATATTATTATAAGGTTTAAATTTTTTAAGTTTAAATTTAACGGGTATAACTTTTTGGTTCGTAAATATAATTACCGTTTGCTCGATTTATTCGATTCGTTTAAGTAATTATTAAATAATTTATTAAAAGTTTTAGCTTAAAAAAGATATAATATCGGATATTATTTAAAGTTAATAATATTATTAAATAAAAGTTTATAACGTGTAATAGCTGGTTTATTCCTAACTATTAATTTAATCGAGGGGTTTATATTAACAGAAATATTAAGGTTTTAAATAATAAGTAATCACGTTTAATAATAATAAAAAGAAAAATGTTTTAAATAATTAAGTTATATTATAAGCTAATAAGTTTAAAGATTATTTAAAAGAAAAGTAATAAACGTAATTATATATTATTTATATTTTTTATCCTTAACATTAGAATGTGTGGTTATGTTAAATCCTTAAATCGTGACGGATTTAACTGATACCTTTGGATTTATGGATTATAACGGATCCATGTGTGGCTTTTTTTATGGCTTTGTTAAATGTGGCTGGCTTACACCTTTATTCTTCCGGTAGTACCGTTAACGAATAGGGTTACCTGCCCCACTTGGCCTAGTTAGGCCATAACATTAAAAAAAGGTAATAAATTTAAAGCATAATATATAAATAATAAAATATATAAATATAAATAAAACCTTAAAATTAGTTATTAAAAACTTTTAATAACCAGGATTAAAAACCTTTATCCGGGATTTCGTTAAAAAGTGCCTTATATATTAAAGGATAAAAATTTTTAAACATACGCTTTATAACTTTTTTTAATTTATAAAACTTTATTATAAGCCGTAATTAACCATTATAATAAACTTTATCGTAAATTTACCTTTTTTTAATAAATATAAATTTATATAAATTATTATAAATCCTTTTATTAAAATAGTTTATTTTATTTTATTTAAAATAAATAGGAAAAAAATAAACGATTTTATTCGTTTATTTATAAAGTACTATTAAAAATATTATAATATTTTTTTAATATTATTTTTAATAAAATTTTTAAATTTAATTTTAACTTATAACGGGATTTTTATAAATTTATCGGGATTACGCTTAAAATAAATATAATATTTTACCCCGAAATTAACGGTTAAATAAAACGAATTAATTAATCTTTTAAAGTTTATTTCCGAACTTTTATTAATTACGAAATATTTAATTAAAAAAACCTTTTCTTTATTATAAAGTTTACATATAATAATATTTAATTAACTTTATTAAAAATAACCTTTTTTTAAATACGTTTTTTAATTTTAGTAATTAATCGTACGTTTATTAAATAACCTCGATTTATAAAAAAGCGAAAAAATTAATCGAAAAAAGCCATATATAATATAAGTATTAAACAGATAAAAAAAAATCGAAACCTTTATTTATAAAATAAAATAAATAATAATATTAAATAAAAAAATATTAAAATTAAAAAGTTAATTAAAAAGTTAAATTATAAAATATTAAGTTTATATAAAATTATTAAAATAATATCTTTTACGGTTATTGCTTTTAAATTTTTATATTATTAATTAATTTATAATATTTTTTATATTTTATTTATCGAGCTTTATCGCGTTAATAATTAAGAAATCCTTAACTTTAACCAGGTTTTATAAAAAGCATTAAAAATTAAGTTAAAATATATAATAAAAAAGTTATAAACTTTAAATATATATAAAAAAAAGTAAAATATTATATATAATAACATAATTACCTTAATAAAAATAATTAAATTTAAAAACTTTATAAAACCATTTTAAAATTAAAAGCTAAATAAATAATTTACGAATTTTACCGATTTAAACCCGGTAAATTAATAAACTTTAAAATTTTAACGCTTTTTATTAAATTAAACCAAAATTAATCTTATTATTACCCGGGATAAGGTTTTTTTAAAAAAGGAGATAATATTATATAAAAAGGTATCCTTATATAAGATCGGCATTATTAAAAATTTATTAACTATTAAAAATAAAAATATATAACGTTAATAGGCGTTAAAATAGATATAATAAATTAAAAATATAACCACCTTTTTTAAAATATATACTCCGTACGATTATATATAAATACTAAACTTATCCTCTGGCCCTTTCCTAAATGGATAAAAAGGTATCGTATTTTTAAAGGATTTTAGTTAATTATTAGCTAAATCTGATATTTTATATCCAAGCCATAACCCCTCCCTGTCACATCTGCTAAGTAGTAAATACGAGCTGTACCCTTCGACAGGTTATATGCGAACTGGACAAACTGAATCAGGTTGCCAGCCACACCTAACGCAGACAGAGGTTCCATGATGAAGCTTGGATGAAATTCAAGTTAAATCTTCAAGCCTCATAGCTTATAAACTGGACGTGACGGACTCTTAAAAAATGCAAGTCAGAGTGATAAGGCAATCATTAAGGATAAAACCTGGCCTTCCTAGGATTTCTAGGGGGGAAGGGACGTAATAACCCTTATATGTACCCCGCATCGGAGATCATACTAATCACGGAAACACTACCACATCAGACAACCTCACCTGTTAACTACAATAATCTGCTATCAACTTACACGTATCAGCAAGTCCTCACTGGTTCCGTAATTAATATACAGTTATGATAGGTAGGTCAGCATAGATCAAAGGGGCTAGCCACACGCATAGCCTCCCTACACAGCCACCTTGACCGGTTACCCAGCCAGTTAGGCAGCGCGTTGTCCATTCAGCCCACTCACTCACAGCCCCCGAAGGAAAGCCTCTTAATAATGGAGCCTAATGCTGGGAAACAAGAGGTTCAGAAGTAGACAATATAGTCGTCATATGCCATTACTAAAGAAGATTATATTTTAGGCCATTTTCCGCCCTGCTACGGCTCTGGGGAAGGAAGAAGAAAGAAGAATCTCCCCAATCTTGGCCCGGGTGCTCCCTTCTATAGGTGCGACGTTGGGCCCATAGGGCACACATGTATATCAGTTAGGTAAGTAGGGAGACATACAAAGGAAGCTCTTATAATTGACCTTAAGAGGCAAGTTTCTAATCTACTGGGCTTTTAGGTGCTCTTATGCACCCAGTCCACATCTTACCATAAAACCCCAGGTGCCTTGTCTAACGATACCAGGACAGCGCGATGACCGGCGCCACCAGAGCCGCAACTGTGGCGAGTATTGGAAAGACGCCCTTGGCTAGCCAGCCCTCTACCATCTTGCCGAAGTCCTTGGGGTCATTCCCACGCGGGTACGGGGTGCTGGGAATATCATGTCCTAGGAACGGGCATATTTCCTCCCAGCCCAGACCGTCCTCGAGCCTCACCACCAAGAGCCTATCCCTAGGGACGAGCTGCCGTACCAGGGCATTACTTATGAGTGGATGGGTTAGTGGGAAGAAGCTATGGCGATCTTTTGGGTCAACGTACTGAGCGTTATACGACTTGATAGCCTCCGTATCGTCACCTGGTGTCTTGTCCTTCCAAATATGCCGCGGGGCCAGTCCAGCAAACTCGATCCATGAAGCCATGAATTCGTTCAGGGAGCCCATATAACATATCGGGAACGACTTGACCAGTGTAGTCATTCTTAACATGGTGCTGTTGACCGATCTAACCCATCTCTGCGGGTCTCTGGTCGTGAGTATGAACTTGGCATTGGGATATGCAGTGATCAACTCGGGGACGAAGAAACTCGTCACGTCCAGAAGGGCCTAGATGGTTCTTCAGCGGCGGCTACGAAGGTGACAGCGAAAACACGCCGGACAGTAAGGACCTGGCTATTCTGGGGAGGCGCACGTCATAATCGGCAAACCACTTGTCAAATTCGTCTTTCCCATAGACAGTACCTTCGCTGTGGTACTTTGCCCTGATAGCATCGTTCAGGACATTGATGTGCGATGCCCCCGTTTCGAAACAAGTCTTCATGTGATAGGGTTTATAGCCTAGTATTCTCAGAGCGTGCATCAAGCCCATTGTTCCATTGCTGCGCCCCGTTGATCAGTTTTAATGGCCAACTTCAACTGACAGAAGTCAACGAGACTTACCGACCGAAGCTTAGGACTATAACCTTTTTATCCTTAGTTCCAGCAGGTCGAGGAAGGTGGTCTATATGACGGGACATCGTGAAAGCTGAAGGGAAAGACACAACACCTTTTGGTAGCAGTGAAGCGTAAGAGCCCCTCTCGGGGGTCAGCTAGACCACACATTTATAGACCCAGTCCTCAACCATCCCCGGGAAGGGGCTCGGGACCGGTATTACTACTCTAGACTTTCTTACACACCCGGTCATCATACTGAGTGAAGACCCGGCCCTGGGGGCCTAAGTCTTCTGCCGGGGCGACACCGAGGCACCCAATCATGGCGCCACAGGGCTGGTACGGAGGTGGAGCGGGGGGACCCTAGCGACAAATCTCGGTACCGAGCCATGCGGCGCAGGGAACAGACAGAATGCCATGGCTATCACCTGAGACTGTGTGACATGGAAAATTCAGGCGGGAAAGACTAGAATGGCACAGGATTGACGCCGCATGTTGTTTTGGGAAGCTGTGTGGCGTTGACACTGGCCACAAGTGTTGTCGCTAACCTGCCTGTACGTCGTAGGGCGAGACTATACGTATCGTATTTGTAGAGCATAATAGTACGACATAATGCCATATAAAATAACCTTTCAAAGCCAAAGCCTACGGTATCGACATAAGTCTTTCCTACAAGCCAGTAAGCCGAGCGATTTTGCTAGGTTTCGCATGTTAACCATTATCGTGTCGGGGATAGGCAGTGTAGCGCACACATCAGCACTGCACGATCGGCCTGCAGCCGCGTATCGAGCATAAGACCTGCGGCGACCCGAGTTTCTTGTGTGAAAGACAATTTTCTCTTTTGCTAGTGGAAACAAGAAATGTGACGGTGAGAGGAGCCCCGAAACTCGGGCTGCGTCTTCCGTCACCTACTGACTGATACGACATGATCGCGGTCGTGGCGAATGTTTAGGATGAGACTTGCATGCGGCCCTTCATAATGCAGCATGTCGTATGACCGAGGCCATCTCAGCTCTAGCCCTGGGTGTAGTCGAGTGCACAACGGCTGTTCAGTTCCATTTTAACTCCGCCGGGCATCGCGATTGAGAATATAGCCACTTAAATTATCAGATATATAGTAATCGAGATGCCCTCAAATGTAGGCGAGCGTGGTAAAGTTTGTGCTTCCTAGTAGGACGGCATTTGATAGACCGACTCATTGTTGAAAGTCCGGGACATTAATTGGAAGTCGATCAGGTGAGATGGAACATCGTGGCGGCGGACCAAAGCTTCAAGTTTATGTCCAAGACTTGCTTTGCCCTAAAAAAAATCGCGAAGAAACTTCATGCTGATAGGCAGCAACATCGCGCTATCTAACGCGACACCTCATACTAAGCAATTGGCGGCATGGACATCGAGAAATCCTCCGTAGAAAGGGCAGAATCTGGATGATTCGATACACAGAACTACTACAGCCATAAGCTCAGTTTAGTGAGCATCGGGCAGCACAAAGGCATCGTTATCGTCAGTTATCTGGATGAATGCAACTTCAGTTCTTGTCGAGACAGCATCCCTTTCGATATTTTCATTAAGTTAATACACATATCGGAAAGCATGTCCCGCTTCCCAGGAGCATTATAGAGCGTCTGTCGTCATCGTAATTTTATACCTATTCATACAGTCCTTGGCGCGCGAAGGCCTAACGTCGCTTAATGAATGGGATTTCGAAATGCGCCCCTCCGGTTCCTTTATGCTCGTAATGCTGTGGGGAGATAAGATCACTATGCGACCCCGCCTGTATAGTAAAGGGATGCCCCATTCGGCATTCCCCTGAAGCTAATGGATTATTAGGTGCTTGGCTAGGGGCCCCGCAGCCAGGGGGGTGTGTAGAGTCAGGGGTTCAGGGGCGTCATGTGCATTGCACATATGCTAGTAGTGACCATCTCGTTCCTGGTTATATCGGATATACCTTAGACTCCCGCACACTCTAGAGTAACTAATGGGCGTGGGTTATTCTATACTTCTTTCTTCGCTCGGAACGGCGGGAACAACTTCAATCCGACGCTATAGTGCACCAGGAGCCATCTAGAGGCCCCTGCCGTCAATGATGTATGTAGTACGAAGTAGATAAGTCATCAGTTTATATGAAGGACAAGACGAAAGTACCGTATCGTGGCGATTACGATGCGTATAGAAACTCTCTCGATGTCTTCATTATTAGTCTAAGTGATTGATCATCGAGGGACCGACGAAGCCGCATTTTGCAGTCAAGATGGCATCGGGAGCATTGGAAAGCTGAGGTCGAAGAAAGTGTTGGTTGCCTTGCTTTTCAGGAACGCACTCGGACCCCCATCGTGACATTGCCCTCTTGCCGATCAGGAGGTGCTATATTACATCTACCCATTCCCGGGCATGATCACGCCGCCTTATGACCAATGTTCAGTGGCCAATGGGTTTGGAAAACCATACGCATGGGTGAGGTAGGGGATATTGCGGGTTCCATATAATAATAAATAATATCACCATCATGCCTCCTATCTCATTTTCTGAATCTCAAAATTTCAATCTCATGTCGGTGCAACCAATCTCATCTTGTGTCCCATCTCAGACCAGACTTTTCCACTCTCTCAGAGCCTCTGCACTACGCGCCCTCTGAACAGGACCATTCGTTCACTAACTACGTTCCGCGCATAAACATCTGCCCAATATGCAGTTCAAGGTTGTCGCCCTCTCGCTGCTCGCGTCGCTAGCCGCGGCGGAGGATCTCAAGGAGCTCATCGACTCCATGCCCCGCTGCGCGGTCCCTTGCCTCGACGACGCCGCCAAGGGGGTCGGCTGCTCCGTCGACGATTGGGAGTGCAAGTGCAAAAATTCGAATGAGCTCGCGGCTCAGGCCGTGGCTTGCGTCTCGTTGATGTGCAGTCAGGAAGAGGTCCAAAGTACGTCATGCGGAAATCACCGCCCCGTGCCTCGCCAGCATTGAAGGGCAGATGGGAATGGCTGTGACAGTTGCTAATATGGAACTTCACCGAGAAACAGAGACAACCAGGCTCACGAGCGAGATCTGCTTGGAGGTCATGAAGGAGTCTGCGGGTAGCGAAGTCACCAACGACGCGAGGGACAAGGTCGAAGACACCAACGACGTGCAGCAGATGGCAAGCGACACCAACGAGGATATGAAAGAGAAAGCGAGCGAAACTAGCGAGGACATGGAAGAGAAAGCTAGTAACGCCGCGGAGGACGTCAAGGAGAAATCGAGCGACACCGAGGACGTACAGGAGATGGCGAGCGAAAGCAACGAGGACATGAAAGAGAAGACAAGCGACGCCGCTGAGGATGTCAAGGAGAAATCGAGCGACACCAACGAAGACATGAAAGAGAAAGCAAGCGAAACCAACGAGGATATGAAAGAGAAAGCGAGCGACACCAATGAGGACGTGCAGGAGATGGCCAGCGAAACCAACGACGGCATGAAAGAGAAGGCAAGCGACGCCGCTGAGGACGTGAAGGAGAAGTCGAGCGAAGCCGCCGAGGACATCAAGGAGAAGTCGAGCGACGCGGCGGAGAAGACGGGCGAGGCCTTCGACGAGGCGGCGGACAAAGCGGGCGATTCCTTCGAGGACTTCGCCGAGAAGGCGGATGACGCCGTGGGAGACGCCGCCGATAAGACCGGCGATGTTGTCGGCGATGCCGCAGACAAGGCGGGCGACGCTATTGAGAAGACCGGCGATGACGCCACGAAAGCCGTCGGCGACGCGCTAGATGGTGATGACGAGGACGACTCGGAACCGGAGGCCGACGCTGCCGTTCGCGTTGGCGCCGGTATGAGGTTGGTTGGTGTTGCTCTGGTGGCCGCCTTAGCTCTTTAGAAACTGGGCGATGATCTGTCACTGTTGAGGTCGAAGGCGGCAAATTGGACGATTGTGGAATGTGATGGCTCGCCAACAAGCTTAACCCAGCCCCTTCTATAATAATGTAGTAATGATAGCGCCGGGGTTCGCTCCGGCCAATGTTGCGGATGAGAGCTGCCCTCTGACGTATATCTATGAAGGTATTATGCATCTAAATATGTACATTCCCATCTATATCCGTCTATATCCTGATAAAATCATGACGTGTCTTGTCACATTTACTCCATGTGCTTCCATTATTCAGATACGATTTTCGTGTGAGGCGCAAATGGTTTTGAGGGTGGCTCAGAACCGCGCCAGAGCTCCGTCTTTACCACCGTCAAAAAGACTGTGCATGCCATCCATGGCGGCAAATTTCTCTGCGTACTCCAGGCCCCTTTTCAGTTCCGCTTCGGTGCGCCGCCAATCCCAGGTGGTGGAATCGTCAGTTACTTCAGCGACGCCGTTCGCGACGCCGTTTGCCTTTGGCTCGGCTGGCTTCGCCGCCCCGTTCTCAGTCGCGACCCAGCCGCCAGGCCGCTCGGGCAGGAGTCCGCTCGCGCCGATGACGATGGCGGGGTGT
Source organism: Eutypella sp. D-1 (assembly GCA_023313575.1). Lineage (NCBI taxonomy): Eukaryota > Fungi > Ascomycota > Sordariomycetes > Xylariales > Diatrypaceae > Eutypella > Eutypella sp. D-1. The sequence goes on along the minus strand of JAJTTP010000013.1, from coordinate 188,424 downwards.
ACGGTGAGGCGTCCGACCTTGAAGACATACTTGCTCACAGCAGTGGCATATATCCTCTTCTCGAAGTCCTGAGGGTTTCCGTCATCCTTCCTCGTCGGTCCGAACTTGCCAGCGTCCCAAGACTTAGGTTTGACCGCGCCCTTCTCGACAAAGTGCGTGACGATGTACATCCACTTCCGGTCCCAGGCTAGAACACGCGACCACATCTCAAATTTGGCATAGGGCTTGATCTCCCTCTTGAACGAGCAGTGCACGGCGCCGAGCATGATACCAAACTTGCCCTTAGCAGGCTTCGAGGGGTCCGAGGGGTCCATGACGAGCTTCGTCTTGGCATTGTTGCTTAATTCGTGTATGCCGCGGTACATCAAGTGGCTTACGAGGTCGGTTCGGCTGACGTCAAGATCGGCGAAATACGTCGAGTTCGATTTGTGGATGTTGTAGTCGACCTCGAGCAGCGCGACGTGAGAATCGGTGATCATCGGGTGGAACAGCTTATCGGGAGTATGAGCGACATGTTTTCGGATAAAGAGATGACCGATCATGGCTTTCCAGACCCGAGTCTATAGGAGCGAGCGGCAATGTTAGCAACAGGAGTTTTCGTAGCAAGTACCAACATGCATGAGCGCGTTGACACGGTTGGGGTTTGACATACGGTCCAGGAGAATGGCAAGCTTTTCCAGTTATACCACACAAGACACACCGCCAATATGCGACTGTACTTGCCGGGTCCCAGGAAGAACTCCTTGACTGCATCGGCAACATTGAGTTTGATAGCGCCGTAAGCCAAGGCAGGTATTATAGCTGGCACGGCCACGAACGACACCCTTTTCAATGCGCCGGCGGATGATGCCATGGCTACGATATCGGTGTTTTATCGTGTTGTGGGGATGTCTGTCGCCGGTCGGTTATAAATGCAGTGATCCGAGAGCGAAGAGCACCGAGTAAGAGGACGACTATAGCGATGGCCCAAAGCGGAATTACTCGTAGATAGCAAAGGATAGTGCTTGTACACTGGGAGAGGGCGTTCGTGTTCGTCGCGAGAGGCATCTACCAGTATAAAAAGGGAAAAGGTAGGACAGTAGAGTGGTGAAGTCGTGGGCGACCTGAACTACTTGAACTGTGTGTAAAGCTAATTACGTATTAGTCATATGCACATGCGGAAGAAGTCATCACCAATTCCAGTATATAAGTCCAGATCACTTACAGAAATGTTTTTCCCAGGCTGACAAAACACTAAGAGAACCCTTAACTATCTATTGGGGGGAAGGAATGAAAAGTCGTGGGGGGCCTAGGGCCTGGAAATCATTATTATTATATAATTCTATAGGGAGTGCAGAACTGTGCAAGAAAAGTCTCAACAGTTGAATTACGAATTATAACATCAAACTTGGAAAATGAAGTTAGAAGTTCGAAAAAAAAAAGGGCAAGTAGGCCGGCCCGTAGTACGAATAATGGATTAGTATTCAACAATGACGAGACTAAATTTGAACCGAGGCATTACCCGATTCGGAAATGGGCGACGTGCCACGATCCTATCCTAGTACTAGTACTGCGTACCTACCCGGCCGAGTCGGCTCTCCCTATATACCAACATACATACGGTACCTCCATACGGAATTCCGAATTCCATAAAGATGTTTTCACATGCTGGGTTGCAATGAGCATGAATATCAAGGATGATAATAGTACAACTAGTAGAGGTAATGCCAGATGCGATTGATACTATTAACTAACTAACTGGGTCGTAATTTGTCATCTACAGGGAATTATTTGCTCGAGTGATTCAATTACCATTCACCCCTGCATGGATTATTCCAAATAGAATGTTTCGAGAACATCACATCATAGTCACAGAGCATCAGAGCAGCAGAGCAGCAAGCCAGAATAAGCTCGCGGGTTGGGCTCTGCTCTATTCTGCTTGTCTTCTACGGCGGTTGCGAGAGGAAGTCCCCCCCTCTCCCCCTTAGTAGCCTAGAGAACCCCCGGCCGCGATTGACCCCTGGATCGCTAGCAGCGTCTTGAGTGCCTCCTCAGCGTTCACCATTTCTTCGTCAAACGTGGCCTTGAAGTCTCCGCCAGCACAGTTGGAATGGTATACCCTCCTAATATGCGACAGTATAACTTGACGACGTAAATATCCTTTGTTAAGGTGCTTTTGTGGCTACGGTCTTTTAAGTACAAATCACTGGCGAGACGTTTTCAGGTCTACGATAAAAAGGCTTTGAGATGTTAAATCTTTGTGTTCAAGTTTTGTCTACAGAAACATACTAAAAGTACTCGTACTTTTTTATATTTGGCTGCTAATTGATATTTTGAGCTTCTCCTCAGGGGGAGGGGGGTAGGGGGGACATCGCGCTTTCGCCGGCTGCCATCCCCCGGAGTCGGGCTTCACTTACCTTTCTACTTTGGCGAAGGCTGTGAGAGGATGCCCCCCTTAGCCCGGAGATCCCCGGCCGCGATCGAGCCCTGTACCGCCAGCAGCGTCTCGAGCGCCTCCTCGGCGTTCGTCATCTCCTCGTCGAAGGTGGCCTTGAAATCTCCGTGCTTAAGCGCCTCCCTAAGACGGCCGAGCAGCGCCCTAACCTGCGGATTCCACGGGCGCGAGTGTAGGAGCCTCTCAAGCGTATTGTCACTTCTCGGCGACAGAGTATTATCACCTTTTTCTCCAGGCTTCTTCTCCTCGGAAGGGGATGGCGACGTTGTCGTTGCGCCTTCGGAGGCTCCCGATGCTGTCGCCCCCGACATCTGCGCGCACATGAGCGTGGGGTCGATGGTTTCGTAAATCTGACGCTGCTGCTCGCGATCGTCGGCCTCCAGGGTAGCCCACCGGACGTGAAAGTTCGCATTCTGCTCCTGATGTAAGCGATACAGGTGATTCTTCCGTCTGGTTATCTGCATGAGCCGTAGGACTAGGGCTCCGTCGCGGGCACCATCAAGGGCGGCGAGGACGCGGGCGACTTCGCTCGAGGCCTCGTCGTCGGCGCCGTCTAGCCTCTGCGTGGCGCCGAACACCCACTGGTTCAAAAGAAACAGGAAGGCGTTTGCGGGCGCGTAGGACTTCGCGTCAATGATCTGGAGCAGCAGCTGCCGCGCCGGGAAGTCGCCGAGCTTCTCCCGCGCGTTGTTGAAGTAGTTCAGCCGCTGCTGGAGCAGCAGGACCCGGCACCACGAACAAAGGTCCGGCGTGTTCTTTGTGGCCCACTCGTAGAGATCCTGAGACGACAAGGCGGAGGGGTACTTCCACTCTTTGTGGCCGCACGCGTAGACCTTGCTGTCCCAGATCATTGCCATTGTTACTGTTGTTGTTATTGCGATGCCACTCTGGATGGTGGCGCTATCAGAAACTGTTGGGACTTGATTATCTGCTTGTAAGATCAGCTTTGTTGAGGTCTTGCGGAAGTCTGCGAGATGTTCGGTCTGCAACTACGATTTTCACTCAGTATTCAAGAAGTCGGCCGCGTATATATAGGCCAATTTTCCTGTTCCGTCACATACGCGCCAACAGCAAATATGTTCAGGATGACGCAGACCTGTTCTAGGAGGAGCGCACTGCTTGCTTGCTAACAGCGCCTTTGTTCCTTGCTAGAGAGTATGATAACACGCATATGCATATACCCATTGTTATGGCTAGGTAACCGACCGGCCTTGCAAAATTAGCTATCGCACCCGAATCCCGGACTCTCGCCATTCTACGCCAACAGGTGCAGCACATGATGAACAGACTTTCCAAAAACTCCATGTAGGTAAGGGGTAGCGAGCACCCCGTTGTTGTCACCGGGATAGTCTCGCTCAGCTGTGCTTAACGAGTCCGGCTGCGATGCCTCGGGCGCCAATGAGAGTGACCAAGCTTTCTTTGAGTCCGCGGCGGCAGAGTGAGCCTTGGGCAGTATCGGCCCGGGCCGCTGGAGGGCACTTTGGGGCGGCCGAAATGGAGCGGAGCAGCATTGACGCCCTCTGGGCTGGCACCCCCGCGTGGCACAATCGACCTCGGCGGGCTCATTACGCAGGACAGGGCAGACAATGAGACCACGAATAGCTCTACCCCCCCCCCCCCCCCCAATTGATGCAGCACGACGCCCACATAATATGAGGCATTCTTTGTATTGACAGTAATCGCATAAAGGCAGACTAACAATTCCTATCAAGAGGGACTTGTATGCACGCCGGCGGCTTATTCATCCCTCTAAAATGTGTGTTGACCTGGGTTGACCATTAAACGAGGGGCTCACTTTTTAAAGTGTGCATATGCAGGGTATTAAGTAGCGCTGCCCTTTTAAGGTTATTGTTGCATTCAAGTGGAGTTCTCTGAAGAGCTTCCAATGATTGATTGGCTCAACTGAAGATTTCGCCTAAGCTCAACCAAAAATGGGACGTAGAGCTTAATTTGACTATTTCCTGTTCCTTTTCTTCTTCTTGGTAATTGGGTAAAGAAGGTCGGGTATAGGTAGGCCTAAACCACACGCACCCTCATACAAGCTGTTGCCAGCCAATGGTGTTTGTTCACTGACCCTGCCTGCCATCCTAGGCGGCTTCCAATATTATAAGAAACCCAAAAGTGCACAGCACCATCTCATATCCATAGATTAAGACTCGCCCTCGTTTATTCATAACTCCGTCGAAATGGGCTGTTCAAAAACTCCTCTTCACCCTTTCGTATGCTCCCTTCATCTCTTTTATCCCGCGGTCTCTTCTTCATTACGCGAAACCCCAAGCCTCTCCTTTCCTTCTAAGTCGGGGTATATGAATTGAAGATTTTGTTTGGTAGTTTGTATCTCGTTCGTTCATGTCGTAGTCGTTATCGGCGCAAGCCGTTATTAATAGGTGGGTAAATAGGTCGGTAGGTAGGTAGGTAGGTAGGCGCATTGGCCGTTTAGAACACCAGCATGTCTCGGCGCGTGGTGGCCGAGCTGTGGTGCAAGAGTCCCTTGCCGGGGACGTGGTGTTGGCGGTTCAGACCGACGACCTTCACCTGGGGCACGCCGTTCTTGTTCGTGACCACGACGCGAACGGAAAGCGACCGCTTCACGTTGGCGTTGGCGGGGTTGTAGGTGATGAGTTCGAAGGTCTTTGCGGCGGCCATCTTGGAAGATTGGTATAAGTAGGTAGGGTAACTGTTGTTATGTTGTTGCTGCTGTTGTTTTAACAGGAATGGAGTTTCGTGAGAGCTGATTAGACAAATAGCTTCTGAAGATGTTTCAATGACGGGGGCGGTTTTCTTGCTATAATATGATGTAGATAGGGTTATATACGTGGCAGCAGCTCTTGGACTAGATAGATAGATGACGACGATTTGAAATTCGTTTGATTTCTAGAATGCGGGTTCCCCCGGGCACTTATATAGAACCCTCTTTTTTTTTTCTTCTGTCCTTCTTCCTAGGTTTCTTTCTTTCTCGTCTTCAAGGTTAGATTCCATCCCGCATCCCCGTCCCATCCCGGCGCAAGCAGTAGTGTACACTTTCACATTTTTAATGAGCAAGCAGAACCTTGTTATCAGGGCTTTAGTCTGGATCGCTAGGGCTCAAGCGACCCCAACGCTTTGGTGAGTTTGCAGCTAACCAAGCTACGTAGTTAGTTGGTCCAGGTGTCCCCCCTGTCAACTTGCGGGAAGTCTGGAGGGCGGTCTAGTCTGGATTGGGGGTTACATTGACATGCATTACCCCAGTCGCTCTGGGATCTTTGACGAGATTTCGGTTGACAGTAGCAATTTCCCACCTCTCCGTACGGTGGGAATATATGACGAGCGTCATTAAATGGATACCTGGGACCCTGGCAGCCTGTCAAAGGAGGCCGCCTGTCAACTGTCTGTCTGTTTGTCAACCTGTGTGTGTACAATACTTGTAATGTGTAATGTGAGGTCAGAAAAAAGGGGCTATTTGCTACTCATCTGTCATCGTTAATTTGATTCAGGACGCAGCCTTGCTTGTCAATATCTTGAGCCTCATCTTTCTCACGTGTGCCAGCATTCGTCCTATGTAGATCCTACCTGCCCCCCCCCCCCCTCCCCCTCCCCACGCCGACTCCCTTATGTAACTACAGGGAACTCAGATCTTGAAGTACCGATTCGCTGACTACTCCCCCGGGCGGCTTATCCGGATAGATGGACAGCCGGCAGCTACTATACTGCTTGACTGCCCAGTACCACCACGATCACTGATCACGTTGCCCAAGCACACAAAGAATCCCGCAATCCTGCGGAGGACTCTAGACTCACTTACATTTGTCGTATAATGTAGTATCGCACATATATACACAAGACTGACGGATCACGACGAGGAAGGAAGGATGAGGTTTTACGTATGCCGGAACCGATGTTCTCAGGACAGTATGGCAACACTGTATCAAAAGTAACGGCCAGCCCCAATCAATGCAATGCAGGAACATCAAGCCAGCAATCACGGTTCGTGCACTCCCGTCGCGCCTAACTACCTATGTACGTACATACCCCTACCTAACCCATCCCCGCCACCCCAACAAAAAAACGTGCGTCAGTTCGCCATAGCGCCAGAATTTGACTGGGGGTGCATCATACTGGGGTTAAATGGGGGGGGATACAAAAGAGAAAAAGTAAAAGTTTCTTTGTCATTGGCCTGGCTTTTTTTTTTTCAATGCGGTGTAGGGTAATTAAGTAGCCGTAGCCCTACAACTTCATCTGTAGATCACTTACGACAATTTTTATAATCGTTGGAAGTAGTTCATTGGATTAGGATACTTGGCGATTTGCTGTTGGATATTCAATCAATCTCAATGCTTCTCATGCCCCGACGCACCGCACGCCGGGGCGGGAACTACCACTGCCGAGCGCAAGGGGGAAAAGGACAGGATTACAGGAAGAGCTTAAAATGAAAGAAGAAGAAAAAGAGAGGCACGATCTTAAGGATCATAGGATTGAAGGCTCACATTGCGACAAGCGGGCTCTGATAGATAGATAAGAGAGAGAAGGTTATTAACTGACGATGCTACCTAGAGGTCAAGTATGTATGTAGGTCGGTAAGGTAAGCCCTCGGTAGTGGGATGGGATGAAAGGAAGGATGGCATATATCTAATCGGCGACCAATAGCAATCCTCGGGATTACCTAGACCTTTTCGCAAAGCCAACCGCATTAGGGTTTGTCGCTCGCCCGAAACCCCCCATCCTCCAATCTCCTCGGCTAGCGACCGATCTTGCGTTATGTTCCGTATCCGTACGGCCGCCGCACATCTAGACCACCACGAACGCCCGGAATTACCCATTAGATATTCTTGTGTGTGTGTGTGATAAGCGGACATACTCGCTGGGCGGTAGGCAGGTAGCAAAGTCCCACCCTCATTTCTACAAGAAGGCGTTTGGAATGCATGCCCGAGGTGCACTGGGTGTTCTTGCGGGGTGGTATGTAAGTACGAAGCTATAGATATGTAGAAGACAAGTTGAGGTGAGGTGGCTGTGATCGTGAATCGGGACGTCTGAAACCTGTTGACGGATCTCATCGCCGTGCAAACTCGCAGCGTAGCAAGTTGCCGGTCTCTCTCTCTCTTGTCTTGGAGCGGCAGCCGTTTCCCCTTCTCGGAATCAAGAGTCTGCTCCTGGCGCATCGAAGTATCGATTTTGTCTTAATGGAGATGGGGGTGTTCACGTCATTCTCGCTGTTTAAAAAACGAAGCCGATACGTAACGCTGCTCGATGGACCCCTTCGCATCGTAATAAGAGCCGGAGAAAGGGTGCCTTAGACCTGGATTGAATGATTGTCATCGAGTTTGCACTCGAGGTTTGGAGCCTAGGTGGTTATCTGAGCAATAGAACTGCTATGTAATGTAGCCTTCAGCGCTACAGAACTACGCGGAAACGGGAACAAGAACAACGTGGAGTTGCCCTGTTTCTCGTCAGATTTTGGTCTCCTAGTCGATATTCTCCCTGATCCTTTCGTTCTCTACTTGATATCCTATCCCTTGTCACGTCTATACCCGCGCAGAGCCCCCTCTACATGAACGCATGCATGATTTCCCATCTCTGTACTCAACTTCTCCCAAATCCTATCGATGTAAGGACGTCAAGTCCTATGCCCCCCCCCCCCCCCCCCCTATCGAATTTCACCCAGGGGACGAGTTGGCAGATGTGGTTTGGTTTGGGGGGGGGGGGGATGGGGGCTTCTATCCTGGGAATAGTATGATGAGCCCCAAGCATTTGTTCAGCGCACGGTGAACTCTGAACGAAGGCCAGTTCAACCATTCTCGCAGCCCCGTGATGAATTACGACTTAAGCACGTGCTGCATTGGACGCGCGCGAAGCAGCTAGTGTGTATCTTCATCTCACGTATAAATGTCTGCAACTGCCCCCAATCGCCATAGTTCGAAGTGCCAGTTTCTGATCACATGTGAACATAGATCAAACTGTACTATATCGCAAGGGGGACGAGATTGATTTGTCGAGGTGTCGTTGTCATAGGCCGGAGTTTCAGGCACTGTTTCGCTCGTTGTCGCGCAGCCCGCAGACGAAAAGTCGCACCGAAACAGTGGCGAAAAGTCTTGTCCATCCTCTTGGCCTTGTGGTCGCTCGTCCAACAACACACTTCGGTGGTATAATATGATTTCGCAAAATCATATGGTGCGTATGTTTTTGGGGTATCAACGGGAATTTCCACTGCCTACGTCCGCAAGCATGTCACAAGCCTACGCTGGTTGATATGGTATTTCTGGAAGCGAAAAGGACGACACGGGTTCAGATCGGCAGCGGTTGGGGGTTGTTCCCGACGGTCTTGTAGAGGTCCTTCAGCTGGAAGGCTTCGTGACCACCCTCGGGTACCTCGCCAACGACCCTGGCAGGTTGGCCCGCGACGATGCTGAAGCTGGGTATGACCATATTGGGGGGAACGACGGTGCCGTCGAGTATGCGGACGTAATCCTTGATGATGGCAAACTCGCCGATGACGACGTTCGCACCGATATGCACGTGGCTCCCGATAGTGGCGGCCTGGACGACGGATGCTTCGCCCACGAAGACCTGATCACCTAGTCGGAGGGGAAGGTAGGTGAAGGATCTGTATGGAAATAAAGTAAGAGCATAGCAATGTTATGTATTAGCAACCGCGTCGTAAACCAAAACTAGCCAACCACCCCATCCGCTTACTGACTACACTACTGACCCTTTGTATATGCGCCCTGGGGGTCGCAGACAGCATCCCCTGCTGAGAAAACAGTAACGACCGATGGCTACGGCGGTGTTGCTTCCAGGGGCGCTGGCACCGGAACCCCCCGAGGACGACGACTGCGCGGTTCGATACAGGTCGCCTCGGATCATAGCCTCTGCCTGAATAACCGTCTTCCCTCCGAGCATGATGTGTTGGGTGCCGATCAATATGGCCTTACGGGCCACTTTGTTGCCCGTGTCCTACCGGTGGTGATGATTAGAGACAATGACGCGATGGTGGTGTGATGATGTAATTGATTTACTTACGGTCTCGATGTATTCTCCCTTGGCTGGTTTCCTAGACATCCTGAGTGAGTGCAGAAGTGAAACGTTGATTGGGAATACGGATGTTGTTCGGAAGGCCGAAAGTGTGAATTGGTGTGTGAGTTGTGATGTATTTCTACAGTAGCCCTGGAGATCGCGGTCCAGTAGCGTGTTTAAAGCTTTCGAGGTTCAGCTTAAGCACGAACCATTTTGTCTGCCCCTCCACTAGCGGCAGCCCCCTATCCAGCTACAACCATCTCCCCAAATGAGTAATAACTCTGATACAATGATATCTCTTTACTGCATGTTACCTCATCGAACCCACATATAGAGAATAGGGGTAATGAGGTAGGTTATTATGTAATGACTGGGTACCATACAGTGTCTGCTCTATAAGTCACTTGATTTCTTTATGTATCTCCTGAAAACCTTCACTTTTATTTAGATGGGGCATGGTGTATTTGGCCCTATTATATTTCACAGCGCCGTCATTTTTCTAGAGGTTGTTGTCACTACTCATGATACTCGTGGCTCCTGGCCAGCCGGGTACCTGCAACCCATATGGAATGGACCATCAGGTACGTCCCCAAGCCATCATAAACAATCTCGGACCCGAAATTGATATCGTGTCATAATTCTTGTACCGTACCAGATGAGAAGTTCATACAAGGTGAGTCTACCCCCAACTGAATCACCATCATACTACATCAACGTACCTATCTACGTACCCATCCAATGTTTGCTCTCTGATCATACGGATATGCAAGATTGGGACGAGGAAGTATCCCTAGATCATAAGTTCGCTGCAGTACCGTACATGTGTGGCATAATCACATGCTGGTGAACGGGGCTACGCCTAAGTAGATACTTGAGTGTAGAGAGCACCCTGAGGAAAGAGGACAAGCACGAGTCTGGTTCAAGGGAGGCATTCCTGTTATATCAAGATAGACTCCAGTGTACCGAAGGTCCCCCTAGATCGCATACCTATCCATCTCACAGGTTAACATTCCCAACACTACCTTATCACGGTCATGTAGGAAATCCGAGATCCTGAGACTGTTGATCTCAATAGTACCACAGATCCTAGATGGTTCCCAGAATTCAAACATGAAAGCTACACCGTGGTTCGAATGAGAGATGTAATAGCCATGAACATGTGCAATATGTTTGGTGCACGTGTCGGAGGTGAATTGTAGCTAGGTATAATCCCAAAGCACCCGTGGGTTTGACGTACCTACCTATATATTCCCTCCTGATGGGAGGAACTAACTGGGTCCCTAGGGTAGTCCCCTTGGTTCATGAGCATCTCCTAGCCTACTCGTCAAAGGACCAGTCAATGCCTTCAGAATCACTATGATCGCCTTAACAGAGAAAATGACTATCCTTATCCACATCATCTCCAGCGTACTATCGACTTTCGTTCTCGCAGCCGATATAGTAAGAAGTCTTCCACCTCTTTATAACCCACCCCCCCTCCTTAAAGACATTGTGCTAACATCTGGCGTAGCCACCTACCCCTGTCGGTATCCCCCTAGCAACAGGCATCCCTCCTGGCTATTCGAGATCAGAGATCGTATGGAGCGGGTTCGAGGATCTCCTAGGGGGCAGCAGTGACAACCCGACCACCACCACAAAGTTCACCGGCTTGCGTCTCATGGGCACTATTGAGGTGAGAAAGACTTGCCAATACTCTAATTCCAACGAAGATGATGCACAAAGTAGCAAACTAAAATATAAGAAACATCGTTCTTCAGAGCGTGCTTAGCCAACTCGAACACTTGGGGTTCCCCATCGACCGGCTTTTCGACGATCAAGTCTACCCCGAGCACACGGGAAGCCAAGGCGACGATGACCCTTATCCCCCCACCGATGTAAGTAATCCATCGTCACACTTTCACGTGCCGTACTCCCTATCCGATAGAGACCTAGAAGGCCTCAATACAAATGTTAGTGGACCTTCCTGCGCCAAAAGCAGTATTGATGTTGTTTGATTGGCAAAATTTACGTCTCGGCGTACCTGAGGCCTTCTAGGCCCCTATCGGATACATACACACACACATATATGTATATATATATATAGTGGCTTCAATCCACTAACCCCGAGCATTCCAGAACCGATCCCGCGTCTGCGGCGTAGGCGGCATGGGCCCCGTCGCGGCGCCCTGGCTCGAAGACCAGGCCAAGTACCTCAGCGGCCTGAACTGGCGCGTCAAATGCGGCAACCCGGACGTCAAGACGTGCGGGCCTATGATCTGCGATGATCAGGCCTCCAGCGGCATCTGGTTTTGCAATGGTACGCACCCTTTCCCCCCCTTGCCCCAACCACCACCAGCGAAAATCGCACGGTCGCTACTGACAACACGGGGACGTGTATTTCTTGCCGTTGAATGAGAGGGATCTACAGAGAAGCTTTGTTTTTTGCTAATATCTTCGCAGTGAGAGCTTCGCATTATCTATCTATGTATCCCTCTTTCCCCTTTCCCCTCAATACACAATACCCCTCATTTACGGCCACCCTTACAAGCAAGGCAGGCCAATCAGTACCTGAACACAAGCATGCTTGCTTTTGCTTGCTTGCTTGCTTCGTTGCTTCTGCGAAATCCCAGACATGCATTATGCTAACATACCACTACATTACATTACATTGACCATTAACCACCTAAATACATAGGACAATACCCGCGGCCTCCACTACCCCTGCAAGCTCTTCGCACCCTACGCCATGGAGATCCACGACCACTGCCAGGACGAGGAGGGGAACCCTACGTGGGTGCACGGCGAGGTCCGGGAGGACACGCTGATGTTCCGCGTCATGGTCGGCAGGACCTGGGAGGGTATTGTCGGCTGTCACTCCAGGCCGACGACGAGCATCATTGTGTAACAAATGGACTATGCGGTCGCAGTATGAGCTATCGGGATACGACTTTAACTTTGATCTTCAGATGTATATGCGCTCATTCGCCTTCGGCATTTGCACCAGTGGTTCTGAGGTTTGCCAAATTCACTTCTCAGGTCGCATCAAGAAGCCCTAGCTACGCTACATCGCCAACTATTTCCTTCCCTCTGTATGCTGGCCTGTGTAAAGCTATATTGGATTTTCCATTGACAGACTACACGTCTATAGATGAAGGAAGTCTAGCTCTCCTCTCTTGCAAACCACCAACTACTGTGAATATGATGTAATAAGGAGGCGAACCGATGGAGGAGATGCCTAGGGATCAACCACTAATGATTTACGCACTCGGATCCAGGCCGGGTGCGTTTGTGATGAGTCTCCCGGGTATATGCATACTATAAAGGAATCCGACTGGACGTATGATGAACGCAGTGCTGACTTGTTCTGTTTAACCGCATAGCATGTCTCACCTTTGACCCAATGTGACCCGTCTCCCCTCAGATAGCCATGCCGAAGGTCAATTCGTCCAGACAGGGAAGGCGAATTTCGCTTTTTCCTAGCGCGTGTACGTCCCATGGTATGGCAGATGCAAGCCACATGTTACCCCCGAATGTGTATTGGGTCTGGGCAATGCATGCAAACCCAATCAGGACGACGCTGGCGGCTGCCGGTTCTGTCGATGAACTCAGAGCTTGCATCATTGTCCTCGCTAGATCATGCACGTTGTCTAGTTCATATAGAGCCATGAGCAGTATGGGCGAGTATAAATAAAATGTCTCGGACAACACAATGATGCTGGGACTTTATGTATAGTGGTGTCCCCATACCTACTAACTGACTCCTTTCTTTCTCACTTACCGCCCTACCACGAACCCCTCAAATCCGTTCTTCGACCGTGAGATAGGCGCTATGATGTTTTCTTCACTCTTCAATAGTTCGCCCGTCAACCCCATCGTTGTCCTCGTCGTGGGATGCCTTGGTGCTGTGATCGTACGCACCGTATACAACCTCTATTTCCATCCCCTGGCTGGCTTCCCTGGGCCTTGGTATGCTGGTACAACATCGCTTGCGTCGGGCCTCATCTCTATCAAGTATCTTGAGCCACAATGGCTCACGAGTCTGGTAGAGAAATATGGAAGTACGCACACCACCCATCTGAGCCACAGGCTGCCATGGTAGCTCAGGCTTTGTTGACTTATCTAATAGCTGACCGACCCATCCGCATCGCGCCCAACATGCTCCTGTTTCCTAAGGCTGCTGATGCGAAGGACATCTACTGGGACCCTGCCTTGAATCTTAAGGGTGAACTGTACGGCACGGGCGCGTTGGGGCCGCCGAATTTGTTCTCTACGCGAGACGGGGCCAAGCACAAGCGGCTCAGAAAAGCGCTGGGGGGATCTCAGGTAAGTGTAGAATGATAAAGTGGCGGTAAAATGTTTGCTCAGAAATATTTTAGTGGACGATAGGCTCCCTTAAGAAAAACTGGGAGCCTGGAATAGACGAGCTCGTCAATCTCTTCACCAGGAAAATGACCGAGTTCGCCGAAGCACGACAGGAAGTGACCATTAGTGACAAAGTCGCGTAAGTCGAGAGCCAGGTCACTTATACCATGGCGGTTATATTTACGTGTGCCATTAGTGAGTTCGCCGCCGACACGCTCACGATGCTCGCTTTCACGGACAAGTGGGGTTTCGTGGAGAATAGCCGTGATGAGCGCAACTACTTGAAGTCGTGGCGTCAGGGGCTCAACCACTTTGGCTTGGCGGGCCGATGGCGTTGGTACCGTCAAAATATCTTGGCAAATGATTTCCTTGCCCCATATTTCCTGCCGAAGGTTGGTGACAAGTTTGGAATGGGTTACCTCATCTCGCATGCAGACCAACAGGTGAGGCGGCGCGAGAAGGCCATCGAAGCGGCTGGTGGGGATTTCCAGATGGAGCAACCCGACTTTCTTCAACAGTAAGTATGACTCTTTATGGACCTACCGATGAAGCCGGGTGGTTCTCGTTGGATCAGCTGACCAGGTTCAAGTTCCCTAGAAGCCCGATTTGACGACGGATCACCCTTGAACGACATCGAGAAGCGAGCGCATGCCACCATTCTCATCCAGGCCGGCGCTGACACCACCGGGACGGCACTTGGATGTACCATTAGATACCTACTGACCAACCCTGACGTGTTGCAGAAAGCACGAGCCGAGATAGATGCGGCCGATGCGGCCGGAAAGCTTAGTAAGCCGATAACTTACGAAGAATGCCGCGTTAGTCTTCCATATTTCGGAGCGTGTATTAAGGAGTCGTTGCGACTGAATCCCCCGGCGCCGAATCTGTTTGGTAGGGTAGTGCCAAAAGGGGGGAAGCGCATTGGAAAGGAACACATCCCAGCTGGAGTGGAAATAACCTCCAACGCCTACATAATGCAAAGGGACCCGGCGCTGTATGGACACGACCCGGAGGCCTATCGCCCAGAACGTTGGCTCGAGTCGCCACAGGCCAATGAGATGGATAGTTCTATGTTCGTCTTCGGTATGGGACCGCGCGTGTGCATAGGCAAGGACATAGCCCTATTGGAACTCTCGAAGCTGCTGCCAGAGGTAGGTTTAAGCCATCACTCTATAATGTCGCAATCACGACACTCTCTCGAATTGACTGGCTAGTGCCTGGTGGGCAGGAAGGGGCTAATGATTTGATAGATTGTCCGTAACTTCGAATTCGATCTCCTGAATGCTGGGAGATATGTAGTTGCAGGCGGTGTGGCCTATAACCGAGACCTACGTGTTCTTCTCAAAAAGAGATCGCGGTCTCTGCACCCTGGTGTTTCAACCTGAGTATGGAGAGAAGTACGTGCACTAAAGAAGCGTATACATGTCTTGTATGACGCTAAGGCGCAGAAGAAGCATGGTTTTTCAGCTGCATGTAACAGGACCCCTTGAATGGGAGGGGCTGGGGACTAGGCAAGCTAGGAAGCTGGCAACTGGCAACTGGGAAAAGTGTTGTTAAGGAGGATTGACTTTCATTTTCTGATTACCCAGCTGTCTGGTTGACTATCAATGTTAGACAGTTATGCATGGTTCCCTCTCGGTCTTACCTGAAGCCCTCTGACCCATGTCGATCCCGGCATCGGATCGGAAGGCAGCGTGGTGGCTGCAAGGATCATGATATGCATTGGGTAGTACAGCATGATTGCATGGCATGCTTGTATCCTACGCCGTGTCCGTGTCGGTCAAGGTAAAGGCTGGAAATGGCTGGGACATGCAGAGGTTATTAGGAACCTTTAAGTGGTGTGTAAGTGGTGATGTGCAAGCGGAAGAGGTCAAGTGGCCCTCGTATGAAGATTTCTGTTACTAGGTACTTAGGTACTTACAAAGGCAGGTTGCCCGCTGCGGCGCTGTCTGATTGGCTATTAGACCCCTTTACCAGCCAATCAGCTTACCAGTTTACTTGGCCCAAGCTCCTGTAGGTACGTTCCTGACTAGCACATGCGCTAAGATTGGTCAATGACATCAGATAAAATCCGGGGTAGGTGCGAAGCACACAAAGAGGCTTGGGGAGGTCAGAAATAGTACGTAGGGTACGGGATCCCTTGATAGCACAGCTGTCAGATGTCTTAGCACAAGGTAGGTGAGTAATACAGCAGTTGCCACTTATATAGGTCTCAGGTAAAACTTTGGTAGTAGAATTTTGTCCATTGAGTCAATTCAGGCGAGGCCAGACGTATCATAAAAGTAATCAGCTCCTACCTCCTCCTACTTTACATTCAACTCACTTCCTTCCTCCGTAGCAGCCGCGTCTCCTCTTCTACTCTTTCCTTCCTACTTTTTCTTCCTCCACCAGAGTCACTGAACCAATCGTATAACATACAAACGTAGTATCACACTATCAACACTAGGTACCTAGATACCATTAATACACTTCTACGTACCTTATCTCATTCAAAGCTACTCTCACTCCATCCCCCCTTCCAACCAACATCATCTCATCTCACCATGACGACTACACGTTCCGGGAAGGAGAGTAACTCCCAAGACTCTGCTATTGACCAGGCGGCTGGTACTAAGCATGAGATTGATGATAAAACGGCACCTGCCTCCAAGCGCACTAAGCAGGATGACGAGAAAGAGCAGAAGACCCTGGAGGAAACCTTACCCAGGTAGGATCTTTGATCCTTATCGGGATGCTTCAATTATATACTGTTACTAACACCAGCTTTTAGCGCTACTGAGGCTTATGGGTTTGGAAGCGTGACGAATGAGAGTGAGACAAAGGATGAGGATCGGAACCAGGAGGCCAAGACAGATAACCAAGAGCAAACCGAGAAGAATGGAGAAACCGTGGAACCACAGGCCAAAGAGACAGATGCACCGACCAACGGCTCTACCACCACTGCCGAGGAGAAGCCTACCAATGGCTCCACTGCTGTCGAGAAAGGCGAGCGCGATGGGGTCCCATCTAACATCCTGGAGAAGGGCATCATTTACTTCTTCTTCCGCGGCCGTGTGGGTATTGATGAGCCCGAAAGTGTAGAGGATATTCGCCGCAGCTACTTCGTCCTACGTCCCATCGACAAAGATGCCAAGCTCGGCGATGGTACTATAGGCGATGCTGGTAATAGCCGCCTCATTGCTATTCCAAAGTAAGTTAAACTCCTCCCCTGGCAGTCACCAGGCTTCAGAAAGGACCGCTTACTAAAGATGGGGATTTGAAGGAAAAAGCTACCTCAGAGCGGTAGGGATAGGTGGATTGCCTTCGTGGAGAAGACACACACCTCGTTTAAGACCCTGAAGGACGAGTTTTTAGCATCTTATGACTACGAAACCAAGACGGCCGGCACACGACACACCCCCGCGGCTACTCCGGTGGCAGAGGGTATTTATGCCATTACTACCACCGGAAGAGAATCCCATCTCGCCTACATTCTCACTTTACCATCTGATGGCCTTGGTGAAGTCCAGACAGAGATCGGCCTCAAAGAAAAGGGAAGCTTCATTATAAGCACCAGGAACCCCGCGTATCCGCCTTCCGGTGGACAGTCACTACCGCAGGGCCCAGAGTATCCTAAAGAGTAAGCTTGATTACCCACTAGCTCATTATCGTCCTATACAGAAGCATCTTGCTCTAGGCAGCCCGCTACTGTTTGGAGTTTCAGAGGAAAGTAGTGAGTACTAAGAAATTTCCAGGATCCAAGACGAGTTTCGTTCCCTCCGCTGGATCGGGACCAATCCGAAGCATCTTGACTGTGTGAACACGCAATTCCTCCTGATCGGCGAGTCGAGCGGCCTCGAAAAGGCCACAGAGCCTCAGAAGAAGGCCGAGGGAAGTGAGAAGCCAATTGAGGAGCTGGAAAAACTAGAGGAGGAGGATACGCACCGTATGGAGCACTTGAAGGGCGACGACTCGAGCTCCATTTTTGCGGACCTTGAGGCGCACTCAAAAGATTATCCGAAGTTGCAGACTACTTTCTAAAGACGTTCGCTGTGGGTCGGCGGTAACTACCTGGGTAACTAGCTTGTCTTTACGGGAAGGAGCATATCCGGCTGAGCATCAAATGATCTTCAAAAAGTTGTAGATAGACCAGAAAATTAGAGCATGCAGACATCATTCATTTATTGGGAGAATTCAAGTCACGGTACCATATCAGCAGGAAATTAGCAGGTAAACGCTATATTACATATTACAAAAAGCTATTACTCATTATAACTAGATAGCAATCGCTCGTCCCTCTCCCCTATAGAGTCCTTTACTCCTTCGCAACCGGGGAAATGGTGGTAACGGCATGCAAATCGCGGCTGCTGAACCCGGCGTGCAGAGTGAACTCGCCTGTCGGGATCTGCCACTGCTGAGACACGATATCCCAGTAGCTGAGATCGCGACGAGCAAGCGGGAAGCTGACGGCACTGCTCTCCCCGGCCTTCAGGAAGACCTTGTCGAAGCCGCGCAGCTGCCGCGGCGGCGTGCCAGCCGGCGTGCTGTCGGGGTATCCCACGTACAGCTGGGGCACGGTGGCGCCGTCGACGTCGCCCGTGTTGCGCACGCTGACCGTCACGTTATAGAGGGTCTCCCAGAGAGCCGGGTTACCGCCGGGCTGGATGGGCTGGTCCTCGGGAGCGGAGCTGACGCCGTCGACGAGGCTCTCGACCTCGAGGTCCGAGTCGAGCTCGAAAGTCGTGTAGGAGAGGCCGTGGCCGAACTCGTAGCGCACCGAGATGTTGTGCGCGTCGAAGTAGCGGTAGTCGATCTCGAGCTTCTCGTCGAACCACGACTGCCAGTCGTGAACCCCCGTGGTGTTGACCGCCGTCGTGGGCGGCGCGTTGTAGTCGGAGCCGTTGATGGCGATGGTGTACGGGAGCTTGGCCGACGGGTTGACGTCGCCGTACAGCACGTCGACGATGGAGTTGCCCGACTCCTGGCCTGGGTAGTGCGCCGCGAGGATGGCCGTCACGTTGGGGTGGTCGGCGAACGGAAGCGTGTTGATGCCGGAGGAGTGCGTCACGACGACCGTGTTGTTGCACGCCGCGGCCACGGACTCAACCACCTCGTTGCCGTTCCAGTCTACACTCAGGTGCTGGCGGTCCTCGCCCTCGGACGCCCAGGTCTTGAGGAACACGAGACACACTTCGGGCGTCTTCGGGATCCACAGATCGGTGACGTTGGAGGTCGAGATGAGCGTGTTGTTGAGCCACTGCTGCACAAGCGCGCCGTCTTGCGCAGCCCGCGTCTTCACCGCTTCCAGTGGCGTGACGATGTACGTGAGCAGACCGGTGCCGGAGCCGCCGCCGACCGTCAAGGTGCCGTACTCGAAATCAGCCTGGTTCAGGAACCCCTGGGTGTCCTCGCTGGCGTCGTTTCCGAACACAGCGATGGACTTGGGCGCCTTCAAGGGCAGGGCGTTGTTCTCGTTCTTGAGCAGGACGACCGACTCGGCGCCGATCTTGCGGATCAGCTTGGCGTGGTCACCCCGGACGTCGCGGCTGCTTTCGCCCGTGAGGTTCCACTCGTGCCGCCAGGTCGACCTGTCGAAGAAGGTGTTGACATCAGCTGTGGACGGGTCGATGCTCGGGAAGTCCTTGTCCTGTCTCAGGGCGTAATACGGCGTCATAATCCGCACGATCATGTCGTCCAGCCGAGTAACGTCGAGAGTGCCGTTGTTAACCGCAGTCGTGACGTTCTGTCCGAAGAACGAACCGGCATCCCGATCCCGACCGGCGACGCCGAGACCACCGGCCATGTTCATGTCGAGACCGCCCTCGATGGATGCCATCCCCGAGTGGGTACCACCCCAATCGGACACGACGTACCCCTGGAAGCCGAGCTCTTCCTTGAGCAGGCCGTTGAGGACCTTGGAGTTTTCGCAGGCGTAGGAGCCGTTGAGCCGGTTGTACGCGCACATGAAGCTCGTAGACTTGGCGCGGGCGGCGTTGGCGAACGGCCACATGTAGAGCTCGTGGATGGTCCGGTCGTCAATGTTGGACGAGATGGACTCCTGGATCACGTCGGTGATGGTGCCGTTCGTATCCCAGGAAGGGTTACGCATGATCTCCTGCTCGTTGCCGATGAAGTGCTTCGAGGAGGTTTGTACGCCGGCCTCCTGCACACCATTGATCGTCTCCTCCATGGCCACTCCCGTCAGGTACGGGTCCGGCGAGAAGCCCTCCCAGTTCCGGCCCGAGTAGGCGGATCTTCCGAGGGGTCCAGCCACGGGTCTGCATACGTATTAGCTCTGTTCGGTTATCCAATAATTGGGGTTCACAGCGGACTTACCCAAGGAAGACGTGTGCTCCTTTGGCCCTGAACTCCTCTCCCATCGCCAAGCCTCTCTGGTATAGGAGGGTCCGGTCCCACGTGCTGGCCACCGACACGCCCGCCGGGAAGACGCTCGCGTAATCAGCGACACGAATAGCAGCCGGACCGTCCTGCATGCACAAACCCTGGAACCCGATGCGTGGGATCGGGGGGATGTTACCCACGCACGGGCCCGGCTCTCCCGTGACCATATCCGCCTTTTCATCGAGGGTCAGTTGGGCGACGAACTCCTTGGCCTTGGCGAAGGCCTCCTCCCAGCCTCCGTTTCCAGTGGCATTAGCTATAGTATGACAGTTAGCACCAGTATGTAACGAAGCATGGTGGGAGCTTGGTTGGGGACGGGCGACTATGTAGGTGGTTTCTAGTAAGCAATACGTACGTGAGGGGAGCACAGCCGGTGAGTGCCCGTACGGCCCAAGAATAGTCGTATTCAGTGGTTGGACATATTCAAAAGCATCTTCATCGCGACCACCACCATTGTAGATTTGCGCATCAATGGCTGGCGCTAGGAGAAGAGCGTTCAACAGCAGAGACCGGAAAGGCGCCATGGTTGATAGTAGACTTTGCTGTGGCTTCGCGTTGCTGCTGCTGGAGCGGTCTAGGAAAACCCCCAAGAAACGGGTGGACGTCGATCGCGACTTTATACTACTTCTTCGTATTCGAAAAGCGCCTCCGGATCGGCGTGACGGCTCAACAAACCCATTCTCGCAGCGATCCCCATCTTCCCCGCACGCGACCATGTAGAAGGCGCGCCATGATTCAAGTTTTTTCTGTCGACTCTGCGCCGTTTCCCATGCGCAACGCCCGAGGGCCAAGAACTATGACAAAGGGCATCAGTCGGCATCGTGCCGAAGCGTGGTAGCCCCCCACTGACCATCCAGAAGTATTTCCACGAAGTCGTATGCTACCCAGGAAAACATGGCCCGTCGTGTGACTGTGGGGTGCGCGGGACCGCGGGACGGCGTTACTATGATGTTATGGGTAACTCTTAAGGTACCGTCTGGCTCTTCTGCTAAGTGGGTATCATCACCTTATTCGTTCTTGTTCGGCAGTTCTCTAGCGCGATGGGGAAGAGTCTGCAGTGCAAAAACGTGCCTAGCGGGATCTTCAGGTCGTCCTCCAGACTGGGCAACATTTCAATTCGGTTTGTTGACGTTGATTATTTCTTAAACGGGAGACTTAACAAGTACCTCGGGAACAGATTTACCGGCATATGCATCTATGAATCCTTGCAAATTCTCCCAAGGGCGAGAACACAGAAACATTGAATAAGAGCCGCTATGGAGGTAGAAACCAGGTTTCTTAAGACCCCCCGCAATCCCCCACATCCCCCGATCCCACACCACAGTTGGCTCTGGAGCAGGTGGGTAAAATATCCTACCGATATCCTTTGATCCTACCTAGGTGTACGGAGTACATATTGTCTTTTCCTTGCAATTGACCGGGGTTTCGCCCCATCAGGACGGCAATTCCCTAGGATAACCCAACCTTATGACGAGGATGACGTCCCGTAAGATTATCTGGTCCTATACCGATCTCCAGACCGTTTTCGGAGAACCTGGAAGCCAACCTCCAACCTCCGGGGGTAGGTAATCGGCCCTGTTGTGGCGCGTCGGTGGAGCGCGTACGTAGTAACCTGTTGTTAGTCCCGGGCCAGTGTCAACCCCAAGACTTACATTGTACGCCAACTCCGGCAAGCGTCCTCTTTCAGCCATCGCATCGCAGCATGACCGCTTTCATGATTTTTTCTTCATCAGCGGGTTACCGTTTCTGGTCTCATTTGCGTTTAGCTACCGCCGAACTACCCATGGTCTGGTTAACCTAGAATGATGCATCGTTCATCTAAGAACTCTTATGCAGGCGACGTGAAAATCCGAAGATTTACCGCTGTGGGGCTTGGTACGCTCTATGGTTTAGTCTCCCGAATACCCCGGGTATTTGTAGACGCCGCGGCATTTCGGGGCCCGGGGGTGGCCCGAGTAATTCCACGCGCACAAGCCGGTTCTACGATGTAGCACCGCCTCTCCTTCCCATGCCCGAAGAAAAAATATGCAACTGGGTGATGGATCGCTCGCTAGCTGGTTTGGGCACTTATAACAGTTCGTACCGGATATTTAATTACTGTGGCTAAAGCACTGGACAGTGGCGTATCTGGATAGGAGGGCGATGGTAGCAGGGCCGAAAGTCATCTCGCAAATTGACGTTGAATTGCCCTCTAGGAATGTTATGGCCAAAGCTTACGAGGGCTACTGTTTTTATATAGATAGCATTGCTTATAAGTGGTTTTGTGAAGTACTGCCCAGGCCTATTGGAAAAAAGAAGCTTATAGATTTCTTAGAGGCTGATATGCTCCGCTGAGCCAAGAACTGTTTTTCATATTATGCACCTACAAATTATGAAATTTTCAATGTAAATTATATTGTCCCCTTTCTTACAGGAAGTGAATGCCACGCCTGAGACTTTCACCGTAAACAGGTTTTACCCATATGCGTCTTTCGAGCAAGCGATCAGCCTTCCATGGCAAATAGAAAATTCAACGATGATCTCCTCTTAAGTATCTCCGAGATTGTCATCTACTCTACTTATACACTTTTCTTGCGCGATGCGACACTGCGCATTGTGCTTTCTTAGTTGTAGGAAGCGTAGAAGATAAACGTCGTAACTCAATCGAGTATCGGGGTCATTCGCACGATAGTATACATTGATCGTCGTTCAAAGAGCTGTGTACGCATTAGATCAACTTCCAACGCCGCTAATATATGTGTCTAGCTATAGGTTGATCGCCAAATTGTATAGCGCTGTAACTAGGCCAACATATAGAGGTTCTGTCACAGTCAGTTGAGCCTCCTTAAGTGGGGCTATTACAAAAGGGGTTGTCAAGTAGTAGAGCCAGGGAGCTTAGGTCGGAAGATCCTCACCATTCATGAATTTCTTCCCATATTGGACTCATATTTCATGGCAAGAGAATATAACGTATTTCATTAGTGCTCTACCTGTTGAAGGTAGAGCGAGAACCAGTAGCCTAATGGCACCCTTGGTTCTCCCTCCCCTCGCCTCCCTTATGCGTATATCTTGCCAAGGAAAGAATGCTAACCCAGAATTGTTTGCCATCCCACGAAATGCAAATCGTCCTTATAAGGTCTTTCCATCCACAAGACGTTCATATCTCCAGGCCTAGGCTATTATGGCTGCAGCTAAAGGTGGCAGATGTATGAGTAGACAAGGTTGTCGAAATGGACATTTCGGAGATCAGAAATGCTGTTTCTCACGTTGTTCAAGGTAACCTTCTCACTCGTGTCGCAACCATAGGCACTAAAACAGGGCATTAGGAGATGGTCATAGGGCTTATAGCACGGGTTAAAGAGTTGAAAAGGGGCCTGGCCCCTTACCTGAAGAAGGTGCAATCGTAAGTGCCGGGAGAGTTCATCGAGAGCGAAGTCACTCCGTTCGGACCAATGAACCATTGTGGAAGGTCATCTGTGAACCTTATTATTAGCACGACGTTATCACGTTTGGAGGCGTATTGATCAAAGGTTGACTTACAGCACGCGCCCAGCACCGCGGGTGCCATAGCTATAAACTCCCCCGTGTAATTGGGGTCGCGAAAGACTGCCCGGTGGTCAGTTTCTATCACAACACTGTCGTTATTTCTCCGAGAGCTGTGTGGATTTCTTACAATAGCCAACGTCGAAGGCCTCCGCATCGACGTCATCAGCTTGAGCGACTGGCGTAGCAGCAGCAATCCCACTGAAGAGGATGGAAGATTGGAGAGTCTGGAGAAACTTCATTTTGCAGAGTGATGCGATATTGAAAAGAGCTTTTTCTTGGGGCTTCAGCGGGGACAATGCTACTTGAAAAGGAGAGTTGGTTGATCCAGTCGAGAACCGATTTTAGAAGAAGGCGGCATACGTTCTATTTATACTTGCTTCTTTCTAGCAAACAGCTCTTATATTCCGCGTGACTACCCTCATAGATGCCACTCTCTTGACCTTGGGAAAGTAATCCAACCAATGTGTCAATTGCGTGGTATATTGAATGCCGGCAGCTGTGGCAACATCCATATAGCTAACATTGTATGTTCTCTCTGTTGGGGGCTGTATAGCTGCTGTGCTGTCTCCATACTATTGGCATAAAATTGTCAGCATCGTGCAGTTTCGTGAATGTTCAGCATGTCAGCAATTGATCTATCCGTAATATTGACATATATTTAATCAATAGCGGCATTGCGTATGAGGGCTTGGCCACTCAGGTTATACTTGTCGACGCATCGAAGGCATTCAAGAGTGCTTCACTAATTCCGCGACTTGTTAGGGTAACATTCACATCGCTAATTACCTTGAACAAACATAAGGAGTATATAATAGCCTACTACGACTGTGAACCGTTTATCATTAATATGGCTTTCCCATCCGGCTGTATGTCAGCCCCGTCTTACATTCCGCCAATCGACTTTGAGAGCGGTGGCAACATCATGAGTTGTCCCTAAATGAATCACCTGCCCTCTTACATTAGTGCGACAGTATATGTCGAGACCAACCGCGCCGTTGATTCGTCGTACAGCTTCCATTGGCTTGGCTGACCCCAAATGCGCCGTATCAATGCCAGCTGAGTTTCTCAAAGAGGGTTCGGGCCAATGTTATATCTTCCAATATTCCGCAGATCAAGATATTTGGAGTCCAAAATTGGTGGCTACCCCAACCTCTTCTTTGCTGCTTAGCCGTGGTATGCTTTTTCGTGCGATGCATGCGCCGTCTATGGAAATGGCCAAATTGCTGCGCTATGGTTGACCGCTATGTTGAGTTCCTTGTCTGTACCATAAAGGTCGAGAGGCCTTGTTCTAACAAGGGGTGCATACAGTAGGTAGGCGTCACTGTCAATTGAGCCTCAATTTGGTGGATCTATTTGACTTGTAAGGGGTCGGAGATAGTAGAGCAGGGGACCTTGAGTCCGGTGATCACCGGGCGTAACGGAATCCCCCTAACCCAAAGCTGGTGATCCTTCTATCCTCCAGGTTAATGTACGATTTCTACCCTATATCTATCACGTCGGTCTCCTGAGCGTAATGATAGTCAAATTAGGTTATCAGGCAAGCCGGTACTTGTTTACACAATTTGGGACTTCATACATAAACATTCAAGGGGCTGGGCTAGGGGGACATGGACCTGTACATAGTATCCCCGTTTACTAGCTGTCCCCCGGAGGCCCCTTTTAGTTCATATAGCAGAAATGTTACGCTATGACGTCCAAAAGATCGCAGATTATATAGTAGGAAAATCATAAATTGGCGTAAAGACTAAGTCGATCTTTTAGTTACAGGATAGGAGGTGCCCCGGCCCATATATATCGTGACGATTCCCGGAGTTAAGGTGATCTGATCAACTATATCCGATATTTTCCCGATGTGAAATAGTCCCTACTAAGTAAGGCTGAACTGACCGTGGCATATGCCTTCTGCTTAATTTAAGATTGATAGACCATACTTTGGTATTAGTGCGACCTATGATTCCTCGCCGGCCCTCGCTATCCGCGCGGTAACAAGTGCCAACGTTGGTACCAGCCCACAGGGTCTTCGTTCTGCATGATGGTAATCAGAGTATTTCAAATCCATATACCACTATTGGTTGGGTATTATGCCAATCATTGTAACTACCATTACTATTACGCAAGATGCCACAGCAGCATAAGGCTATAGGACAATGCAGTCAGGCTAAACCTTACCCAGGGATCCGGACGCCCGAGGCTAAAAGTTACGTAATTCGTCAGAAAAAGGGGGAAGGGGCGCGTACTATGGTTTAACCTTGCCTAAGCCTTTCAGTTAAGGCGGTGTCTTGTACATAATCCAGGAGGATTCAGGGGATAAATGTTGTTACTCCACGGGTCGTGACAATCTGATTCTAGGGCAATACTTAGGACGATGCCCAATGCTAGGTACTATTGGCAAGTATCTGACCGGAGATGCTCTATTGCCAAGTGGACAGGGACCCATTGTTATTCCGATATTGGCCGAACAATAAATAACTCATACGAAATAATATATCATTAAGCTTATAGACAGTAGTTGCAGGAGCGTGTGCCAGTATCGTACCCCTGAGATTCTTATGCTCAGCTGACCCCTTTTCACTCGGATTACATAATCATCAAACCCCTTTGGCGGATCTATCTCGGGGACCCTAAGCCTCGAATCTAGCTATGATTGTGAGATAAAACTAGTAGGACAAACAATACGACGTATTGCCAGACATGATTTGTAAGATGATGTAACTAGAAGATGGTGGAGGTTGTCACTGCCATGGTGTTAACTGCCTTGATTATGGTACCGCCAGTAGTACAAGGCCACGGTTTCATTATACCATAATAAACTACCATCCTCGCCAGCTTTGCCATCGACCGCTTGTGGTCTCGTTATGAGGCAGACAAGGCTTCCTAGGTTACAGGTATTAGACATAAAATCTTATATAGTTTCAGATGGCGCGCCAAAGGTACTGATTCACTAAGGTCGTTCTGTAGATAGGGCTATGATGAACCGTCAAGAAGAAGCGAATTTATCCTAATATGTGGCTCAAACCCATATAGTAAAGGATAGAAATTCATAAGGCCAGGTTACCGAAGGTCTAGAACGACATACTAATTATAATACATCATGTGTGAAGTGCCGCAGCGGGATCTGAGGGTAACAATGTAAGAGAGCCCGCCCCTCCATGAAGCAGGGGCCCCTGAGCAAAGGCCGATCAAGCAGACGCCGACTGGCAAGAGGCCGAGTCGATAGAAGACAAGTATTACATTAGGACTTGAACAACTTATCTTATTGGCATGGCTCTCCGTTGGCTCCCGTTGCCAATAATGTACTTGAGATATCAGATTGTGCAGTGGTTGAGCGTCGATCTTGCGGGCATTCCTGAGTTCGATGCGTATAAAATACCACTGATCTCATCTGGTTTTCTTGAATATTTTAATATGAAATACCTCAGTCTTAACTAGTTTCTCACTGAGAGAGGACACATAGCATTTGTCTCGATCTTCTTTGTCTCGGTCTTTTGGCTATCAGACTGAATCACACCTAGCGAATAGGCAAAGGACGAAACCAGTTATCATATAAAGCTATCAAGATGATGGCCGCCAGGATCCTCACTCACAGCCGCATGTCCATCACCCGCTTATTCCAGACCAGCACTCGCAGAGCCAATAGGCCGCGGACTCCGCCCTGGAAAGACATCATCATAAACCGGGCGAAGGGCGCGAAATTGTACGCATCCCCCTTGATATCCCTATATCAGTGAAGGCTCGCAGTTGTCCCCCCCCCCCCCCCCCCCTTTTCTTATCTGCTAAATATGCTGCTTGTATAGTTATGTTCCCTTTATGACTGTCGTGCTTGGCTGGCCGTTTCTGGCCTTTACGGTAATGGAGGACCGGATGTGAGGATGACTTTCGACAGAGCAACGGTATAGGGTTGTATTATTATATCAGTAAAGAGAGTTCACCGTGTTCTGGGTCAGCCACAGACGAGGGAACCGAACACTTTCCCGTGGAAGACGTATGTATAAAATGGCAAACTGAAATTCCCACCTCAAACCATTCATAGACCTGTCACTTCCGCTCTGACTTATGCCGTGCAATGTCCGCCCTGGACCACCCTCCCCCCTTGGCGTACACTGTACCGTGCCTTCACATGCCATATCGGCATCATGTTGGCAGAAGGTCAGCTAGCCCCCTTAAGTATGATTATCTCTTACACTAGGCCACCTGTCGCTCATAATGAGTTCTCCCAAGGGCTAAAATGACTGGGCTCCTGAGACTTTCTCATTGTACGTGTTTCGTGATGCACAATGGCTGCGTCGCACTGGGGCCTAGTATATGACTCTGAGAATAACTTGAGATGGCAGTCTTCGCGCGGCACATCACGAAGATCCGCTCTGAGCCAATCCCGTACGTTCGCTAGCCAGTATTCTATTACGTGTATCTATCCCAGGGAACTTCATGTGTATAAAAGAGATTGTTATCGAACCCTTATATATCTGCGGAGGAGAGTCTAACGATTACGCGGCATCTACCTATACAATTGAGCTACCACACAGTGCTCTTCCTACAGCTCCTATATCTTACCCTTCTACTAAATACATTGATGGTAGATTTACAAAGCCACAGACAAAGTTTGGACTAGGCGCAATTGCTCGAGAAATACGAGGACAAGCGAATTATTAGGAGGCCGTCGACCTAGAGTGGGAGCGTACATAAAGGCATTGATCACGAATCTGCGATTGCTAAACCTGCCGCTCGCCATATGTGCAATATAGATCACTTCCTATCATCAGTCTGGTGGATTGCGAGGCCACAATCCTTTATTGAGTGCCTCCTCGGCACCAGGGAACGTTCCACGCACGCTTTGACTCTAGACCCGTCCTAACAAATCAAGGCGCCGATGCTCCTAGATCTCGTCGATGTCCAACTAGTATCGAATGATTACGTCTAACAGATCACGTCCAGGCAACGGGCCCGCCGAACAGCTTTAAATAGCTCTTATCACACGAAGCCGACGCGGCGTGGACGCGGATCCAGAAACGAGGCTGTGGTGGCGCTTGATAAGGGCTTGGTGGACGTAGTCAAGTGCCACAAACCGTTGGACTCGGGGCCTGAAGACTACATCGATAAGCTGAATGTGCTGCACCTGATCCACTACGCCAACGGCGCTACGCATGAAACTGTACGACAACAACGCCTAATATTTCGGTGGCGGCGGCAGCGGCGGAGGAGAAGATGGGAACTTAGTGCTCGACGGCCTGCATGTGCCGCACTACGACACAAGAGTGGCTTGATGATGGGATAGGTGAATGAAAAGGGGGATAAGAGTGTCCAGACGCCACCACTGCTGATAGGTCTGGCGATAAAACGAGGGGTTGTTGTGCTGCCGGCGGAAGTAGCCTCACATATGTGTAATAGTAATCCTTATATGTAAAGAGGGATTTTGTCTATGCAAATCAAGTGTGAAGGGTTTCCTCCCCAATTCCCAATGTGGTTAATACACACTGTTCTGATAGTGTCCAGCTATCCTTACCGAGTCCTTATTGTGTTGCTGCGTGGAAAGAAGAGAAAAAAGAGAGAAGTGTGGCGGAGCCACTAAAATAGGTAGTGATATGGTCTATGACGATGTGTAATTTTACTGTATGTCCGTGACCGACGGCAGGGCGTGCCGGCAGTGCGCTGATTCGACATCTTGGAGTCGCGTCGCGCAGCGTGGGCTCACAATAAGCCTAGTCACGGTAGTAACAGTCCTACAGTTCCCAGGGAAGGGAAAATTAGCTAGTCGGGCGTGCCTTGTGACGAGGCATTGGGATTTGGGGATTTGCAATAATTGTCGTTGTATTGTAACTGTCCATGAAGGTCGACGTGCTTGGTTATCGCGCAAGCTGTGAAGTGGTACCTTGTAAGATGGAGGAGCAAGGTATGATAGTAAGTGCTTCGCCGTAGCGTCCTAGTGACCTTGTTCAACCTAAAGCCCCTGAAGCTCTTAATTGTGCGACTAGTGTTACCTAAAGGCTTACATTTGTTTCGAAACATTGATGGGCTTTCTGGAGAGGCGGGGAACAAAAAGTTGGGATGAAAAGCCCTGTCGACCATCAAACACGGGAACTACCCGAGGAGATTTTTGGTTCTCGTTACCTAGGTAAGGGTTAGTATCATGCTCCAAGGTGTGGCGTTTTATCAGAGCAACGATTCACTACGTAGTCTTGATCTCGTATTACAGGATTGCATTATCCTGGTTCACAACTTTCATCGGCGTCGCAACTTGAATTCGTGATCACCAAAGCCGATAGCCGATCAATTAACAATATAAATCATTATTATATCGAAGTGTCTCGTTTCCAGCCCTGGAATGTGATGTATAAGTAATTATATAAGTGTTTCGCTTATAAAACGCCGGTTAAGGCTGAAACATAGTCTAACAGGCATTGCGCTAGAACAAAACTGAAACGAAACATCTTAGGCCCTTATCAGTGATTATTCTGCGGTTATAACATCTATAAGGCTACCTACGTAGGTGCAGCTATAGAGAATATAGTTAAGCTTAGGATTTAGACGTATCCTGGCCTACGTTCATTTACCATGGCCTCGGGCTCTTCTGCGACTTGTAATACGGATCATAGCCTGTTCGGCCCACTAAGGATGTTACCGAGAGCCACTAAAGTAGTATGCATACGCAGGGACGAAATGGCGAACGTTTGACTTAATGTATGTCATCAACACCTTCGCAGAACCTTGAATGAAAGTACACGATTTTGGATGCGTTTCTTTTCAATAGATGAGGTGAAACGCTGAAGCTTTCCCATGCATTGCCGAGTTCGTTCCTTCGCATCCGAAGTGGCGTGTAATTTTTTGATCTCGACACGAGTGGGCTCATTGAGCTTTTGCGTACTGATGATCCCTTTGTACTCTATGGGTGTACGACTGGGAGGATCTTGGGACTGGGATTATCGGTATCTTCACAATTCCGACATACTTGTATAAACACTAGGGCCCACGGTGCGATGGGTCGGGCAGATGCGAGCATCTAGATTTCCCATGCTGGCGCCAAGAGATCCGCGGTTCATGGGGCGCCATGGGGAGCCGATCGACGGGGAATATAGTTCTGGGGAGGGTGTTATGGTAATTGGAATCCTCTTTAGGCTTCTGCGCCACGTGCAGAGATGGCATTATGGCACTGACAGCCCGCCAGTGTATTGGTTCCCATCCTTCATCCTTCAAATGTGTATAACCTAATTTATTCTCACTGCTTATACTAGGCAATTAATCAGAAGCAGGTCATAGTGCGACAACTAGTTGCGTATATCCTCCGGGATGCGCAGAATTGGACAGGCGACTCCCAATTAGGAATCGAACTCGTCAATGACTGGTTGTCTAGAATAGCCAAAGACTCTATTGCTCTACTTGATTAGGTAGTTCACCTGTGTAAAGTAACTGGGCGTTACTCTGCACACTGATAGCTGGAAGGGAACTCTGTCCCATACATACAAGTATCTCGGTAAGTGGAGGGTCAGGGCAGCCTGGCAACCGTCAGCTCCGTCCACAGGGCCAGGATCCATGGCAAGGGTCGGGAAGATCGTTGTGGTCGGCACATCCACCCGATCTTACGTGCACCAAAACAGGTAACCTGAACGAAGCAAGCAAGCGAGCATGGTAGTAGTATATGCTGTAATCCAACGGGAGGGAACTGAGACAATTGTATGCACGATAGCGGTTTACCTACGGTCTAATTTAGTAACCTGGAAGTATGCGACGTCGGGTTTTTACTGTGTAGACCTCCCATGTGAGGACGGACATGAACGCCAGGCTCTAGACTAGGAAGAAAACAAGATCACACAAAAAAGTCAGCACTACGTATGATTACCACGTGTAATAGAATATGGAGATACAAGACCGTTACGAAGTATGCAGTTACTATTAATGTGCATATCCTGAATCACTATATGCTCGTACAGGACCTCATTACATATCTGTCTTAGGGCTTGATGTCCCCAGAATGGAGACAACGCTGACCCACCCCTACATAACTACTATGTAAAGAGTAGTATAGGTGCTATATAGATATCAGCCCCGGACGGATAAAGCTGGCGTCTAAATAAGTTCAAGAGCGGGATGGTCGGCGACCGAACAAATCACGTCAAAGCCTGGGCGGTCCGGGATGTTAGGAAAAGCGGACCAATGCCGTTAATAGGCGCGCCCCGACCTGAAACGCGCTGGTCAAAAACAAGTATAGAAAGAAGTGAGAAAAGTACGATAAAGAAACCGGGAGGGAGTTCCGCATCCATATGTGTTCAACTTGAAGCTATTGCCTGTTATATCCTTATTCCATCTATTCCCTGCCCTGCGGCCTAAGCGCACATTAGTGTATGAGGTGATGCCAAGTGGATATAGCTTCATCATTACCAATCTCGCCCGACAAGCTTTAAGATCTAGCCCTAGGAAGTGCACTAGCCAGCTATACTCGATATGATCGCCAACACGACCATCTTAGCCCTCATCATTAGTTGAAAATGTGGGGTACGCTTGTTCAGGGGGATTTGACTAAGCGCGTCTGAGAGACGTCGGATCCCAGCTTAGAGTCGTCTTTCATATCTCGGATACTCATCCCCTATCACCATGACATGACATATATGCAGCTTTCTCGAGACAGCTGAACCAATATGCACTCGTCGGCATGCCTACGAAATACCGCAGGTCGCATACCAACGGCCCCGCCTCTGCATATTACTATACGGGAACACCTGAACTATTACCCAGCACGCATCCACACATTGATCTCGGGGTCTGTGGTGTATTCAGACCAGAGCTCTCGGGTATCACAGCATGCACGGTATAGTACCACCTTACCAAAACAGACTCTGCCGTGCGCCAGCAGCAGGCTGTAGGTGAGGAAACGGTGCTGCGTGGTGTAGGCAGGCTGGGATAGACAACTTTCAATATTACTGCTACCCCATATGTATGTAGTAATGCTGCTGCTGCTGTGCTGCCCACCTTCATCAATCACCATGGGCATCAAGATAGGTATGCGGGTGTTTGTGGGTATGCGATGGGATGGCCTGGAAACGCTCGTTGGGTGTCGGTTAATTGACCCCGGCAACCCGGGCCAGGGCTATTGCAGAAAATAACTAATAGATCGATGCATGCAGGTCCTCCGTAGAGAGTATCTTGCCGAGCGCGATGCTACATCACACACACGCCCAACCAACCCCCTTGCTATCAAAGGGCGATGGTTACTCGCAATAGAAAAAAATGGGCTGTATACAACTCTACTAGATACAGATATGAGCTTTTTTTCAAGGTATTCAGGAATCCGACCCCCTGACCCCGGGAGCTCCCTAGATACCCTGGACGTTGTAAGCCACACCAGGTCCTACCTGCTAGTTAGCGTGGGATTCTGCTTCTGGGCCTCATATTTGCACCGTCTCTTTTCCCCTCCCCTCTGCCACTCTCTACCACGAGACGGAGAAACCAAAAGGTCGGCTAGGCACTCCCCGCCCCCATGATCCTGAAGTTGACGCAGGGTCATGGAGGAGAACGGGGCTAGGGACTTTTCTTGCACGAAAGTTGGAAGGATGCAATGGTAGTTAGTTAGAGCTCGACGCCAACAGCTTGCAGGATCCCGGAGTTAACTAAGTTCAAGGCTTCACTCGGCCGGGTTGTTCTACTCTGAGACGATATATAAAGACTACAGGCTCTGCCCCTCTGAAGCGAGGATTCACGGGGCAAACAGCCACCTCATTACTCATTTCTCTTCATTTTCCTTTCTTTTCTCCGTCGTCCCTGGGGGCATGCATATCTTCTTCTCAATTTAACCAAAACCTGAATTATATACTTCGGGGACACGGCTCTTCCTCAGAAAGAATATAGAAAAAAAAAGCCCAGCCCGCCTCTTCACTTATCAGATTCGCTCTCATTGGCCATTCTTTGGTTCTGGAAACCAACCTTCCCGTGTCTATTTCCGTCATACGTAGGCGCCAGCAAGCCACTCCGCAGGGTCCCTTCCATTCTCGTCTTACAGGTATACGCACTTGATTTTTCTTCTTTTAAAAAGGGCCCAATACCACGCTGCCCTCAGCTACCCGCCCTGGGTCTTCGGCGCGTCCCACAACCCCTGTCCTGCCACAGGATCTTGTGCCTGTTGCCGCCCCCCCTTCCTTTCGATACTAGAAGTATTATATAGCTTTTTATCCCTCTGGGAAAGACTTTCCTTTCTGCCCCCCCCCGTCGTGTATTTCCCGCTATTCCACCGGGCATTCTTCAGCAGCGCTTTTTGCTTTCAGCAAGCTCACCCCCCCAAACGCGCCTTGTTACGATGCTCCCATTAAGTGTCGTCGCCCTTCTCTCCGCCGTTGCGGTCGCCTCGGCAATCCCTCTGCAGAGGCGCTGTAACGGCACGGACCCCGGTGATGTGCCGCCTCCAGATCCTGCCGTGACGCCCTCGCTCCCGGTCAACGGTGGTAAGTTAACCGAACTCCCGCCTCCCTCATACTACTCTGCAGGTATGAAGCAGGAAGCAAACGCTAACATGGGAATTGCACAGGCGAGACGGAACTCGAGGGACCCGGTAGCATACCCCTGAAGTCCATCGGGCTGGGCCACGGGATCCAGAACTACACGTGCGAATCGGCGGGGGCGGCGGCAACCCCCACGGGAGCGCTGGCGGTGGTCTGGGACGTGGGGCCCCTGTACCCGGGCAGCGGACCGGGGGCTGTCTCGGCGGAGGAGTGGGCGGGGCTGACGTCGAGAGTGCTGCGGACGACCTCAATGCCGATCTCCTCCTCGGGCTCGGGGGATCCGTTCCCCCCTGACGCGGCCCTCGATATCGAAGGCGTAGGCACCGTCGCGCTGCTGGGCCACCACTACTTCGACGGCACGGGCACGCCGACCTTCGACCTGTACGCGCGGCAGCCCGCGGACGCCGCCTTCGTGCTCCGCGCCAAGAAAGACGCCGCTGTCAAAGCCCCCGCCGACGCCGACCGCGGCCTCACGGACTCCGGCGCCGTCGACTGGCTCCGCCTCAGCGACAAGGGAGGTAGCGAGGGCGATGTCTCCCTCGTCTTCCGCGTCCTCACTGCCGGCGGCAGCCCGGCTGCGTGCGAGTCTAAAGATCAGACTGAGAGCGTGCCGTATACTGCTATGTACTGGTTTTACTAAGCCGGCCCGGGCGCGCTCGATTCTTTCTTTCTGGGTTTTGTCCGGGAATATGACGTCAGGCGGTCTAGTTTATATAATAATCATCGGCGGAAAAAAAAGGGGGGGACGGGGGAAACGGATTGGTCAGGAAGGTGGGAGGCTTACTTTACTGTCTTTTTTTTACGGTCCCGGTTTATAAGGACCTTGTTAGGTACGGTGTCGGCGTTCAGAGGCGATGGCTGGACTTTGTGTATGCCCCCCCTTTTGGCACTCCTCGCAAGCGGGGAGGCATGCTTTACTTTGCTTTCAATATTCTCTTATAATACCACTTCGCTTCATTTCTATCGGCATTCAATGGCAGGCGAAGCGGCGGCCCCAGAAGTTCAACGGTCTTAATACCTATACGTAGATAAGCGCAATTCTCCCACGGTAACTACGCTGCTGTCGCACGGTTAGGATCTTATCGAAACGTATATATATACCTCGGATTCCTTTCCCTAAATTCTTTTCTTTACGTGACAATTGTTACTCAAATTCTAGGTAGATAAATGGTAGACACGCGATAAAGTGAAGTTGTAGATGCACCCTCGGCCTGCTATATCAGAGCTCTCCTATAGACCCCACCTACCAACCAGCCAACCAACCCATCGATCTCTGTTAACATCTGCCCCTAGTTATCGCTTACGTGAGGGCGTAAAAGTAGTTCGTTAGCTTGTCCATTGTCATGGATTGGATTTAACTATTTAATCATCGAACCCCTCCATGCGTTAACGTTAAGGCTTATAGAACCCCCCCCACCCCAACCATGCCAGCCTCACCGAGGATAATTAGTCGCCAGGCCTCTGGGAGAGGGCACAGTGATAAGCTGGTTGCGCCATCCAAAATAATATGCCTGGATCCATTAAAGTAAGTGACAGACAGACAGACAAACAGTCCCTGCCTAATTCCCCCCCTCCCCCTCCCTATGGAATTGAGAGTCACGTGGGAGCCTTTTCCTTCTAGGTTGTTGATAGAGCAGAGCAATCCACACCCACGCACGCAGTAGGTACGATGGTGATGGGATGAGATCGAAGGGGGCGCACAACGGCCTGTTGACACCGAGGCGAGGCTATATTCCCGAATATCTCAGACTTCGCCGTTCAGTTCTCCCTATATTCCATCACAGCCAAGCCTCTCTCACCCCCCCGGAATGGTTACTCCGAAGAATACCGAAATCGACCGACTTAACGCGATCTTACTTTACTTTACTACCCACCATACGAGAACTGACTTGCTCCATGCCCAGGGGTTACAGGGAGGGATGGGGTGGATTTCAACCGCCCAACCTTTCTTTTCTTACACTACAAGTTCGTCGTTCTATGTCTTACTCACCTCCCTACCTGTCTGCTCATTTAAGGGGTTTATTTATTCACTCAACTCGCATTTTCTTCGTCATCATCCGCAGCACGGCACCACTACCTTTCTCTTCTTCTTCTTCTTCTCTACGTCATGCCCGCTCACACTTATGCAACCAGTGATACCGAGAAGGGGGGGGGGGGTTAACCAGAACAAAAAGGAAGCGAAAAAAAAGAGTTGTCCTATTCTTAAGGAGTGCCTGTGCCTGTGCCTGTGCCTGAGTCATACGTAGTAATAGTAGTAGTAATAGTAGTAGCAGTAGCAGTAGCAGCAGTGCTAAGTTATAACAACAACAACAACAACAAGGGAAAGCATGCCTGCCTGCCTGCCTGCCTGCCTGCTCGAAACCTTTTTTGGCAAGAACAAGAAAAAAAAACACATGATCTACCCAATCCTTCTTTCTTTTTGGGGACGGCAGGACGCTTTATCCAGTAAGTGTGCTAGTAAGTGCGCGGATAGGTGAGGATCTCTTGCTGAGCTCGATATGCTAGTTCGTAGTGGGTGGGAGTGAAGGGCGTGGTGGAAGGGGACGGGAAGGGAAAGGAAGGAGACAAGATGGGAGCGGGGCTGGGCGTAGTTTCTGCCTCAGTACCACTCCATAGGCAATGCTCCCTTGTTCTCTCCCTTTTGGATGGTGGGAATGACGCATCCTTGCACCCTTCCTGGTTTTCTTTTTCCGAATATCACCATCGCCTACCCGTTTCCCCCAAACCGCGCACTACCAGATAGGAACTGTCTATCTCCTGCTCGCATCAAGACCGCCCTGCAGCTCGCCCTCGAGACCCATGGCGCCCACGTACTCTTGGGGCCTGGGGTCCTCGGACTTCCACTGGCCATTCCCGTTGTTCGCTCCGGCGGGAATGGGGACTTGGCCCGCGCCATTCTGTTGGCCTGGAGCGCCGGGGAATGCACCGTTAGCGCCCGGGGCGGTCCGGACGGTCTGGCGGAAGCGGTATACCTCGTCGAGAATCATCTTGCGCATGTCGCCGACATCGTCGAGGATCTCGAAATCGAAGTTGAAGGTGGTAGGGCAGTCAGGCTCGTCGCTCGCGTCATGCCAGATATGCAAGTACGGGTGCTCGAGTGCTTGTTCGACGCTGATGCGGCTGGACGGGTCGAAGGCGAGCATGCGGTCTAGCAGGTCTAGGGCGTCTGGGTTTGCGCTGGCGAACAGCTGTGGGAATGGCTTCTTGGCCATGTAGGGCAGGTTGCGTACGTATTCCTGTGCACGCGATGAGCCGATCCGGGATAGGGTCTCCTCATTAGGAGTTCCCAGGATATGTAGGATCTGGTTCAGCTGATCGACATAGTCGCGTCCCTTGAAGAAGGGGCGCCCGCCGAGAAGCTCGGCAAGGATGCATCCCACCGACCAGACGTCAACTGTGTGTTGCGTGTCAGGTTAGTTTAATCCCGTTTTTTGCTTCTCTTATACCGTTCCTCCTGTGAAGAGGCCAGGAAAAATATGAGGGGTATACGTACTAGCCTTGGTGTAACTCTGGAAGCTTAACATGATCTCGGGTGCCCGGTACCACCTCGTAGCGACGTATTCCGTCATGTAGCCGGCATTCTCCTCGGGGTCGATGGAGAAGCCACGGGCGAGGCCGAAATCGCAGATCTTCAGCTCGCAATCGGCGTTGACGAGCAGATTTCCCGGCTTTAGATCGCGGTGGAGGACGTTGGCGGAGTGGATATATTTGAGGCCGCAGAGGATCTGGTAGATGAAGGACTGGAAGTGGGCATCGGTCAGAGGCTGACCGGATCGGATGATAGCCGCCAAGTCGCACTCCATTAACTCTAGAGAAAGAGGGAAAATAAAAGGGGAATCATTAGCCAACATAGTCTATTTTAGACACGCCATTGCTTGCAATCGCATGTAGTCGTGATCGTGATTACTACATACCCTCGTACAGGTAGGTCTCGTTGAAGTTCTCAGGGCGGGGAATGTCCATATCGTATAGACATGTGATCTGTTCCGGTAGAAAGTAAGTAAGATAATAGTCAGCTTGAGAATCTGGTGTAAATCTGTGTTAAGTAGGCGTAATATGGTGATGTCTTACGTTGCGATGTCCCCTGAAATGCTGGAGGAGCTTGATTTCGCGCAAGGCGCGCTTAGCGAGGATCTTTTTACTAAAGACATTTGTGACCTTCTTGATTGCGACGCCTTCGTTTGTCTGGTTGTTGACCGCCGCGCTGTTTTGATTGAGAGAAGAGGATTCATTAGCATTCAGTCGTTTCAGTCACTTCAGTCAATCACCACCACGGTCGCCTCGGTCCCATTATTCCAGGGTATGCGGCATCGCACCCCCGCCATTCCCCGCTCGCGTTTGAAATCTCCCCTCCCCCTCCCCTCCTCTCCTCTCCTCTCCCCTCCCGAGCAAGGTCTTTGCCTCGCCCCTCCCTTTTGGAGAGCACGTCCCACGACGATTGTCCCACGACGATTGACGGTAGAGGCGGGGGCATTCTGCACAACTTGCGCATTTCGCATCTCGCACGCACCGCCCATCTCGCACATCCCCGGGGGCCATCATATCTATATATGTATGGTGCGATCGACTGCTCGGCCGCTCGCTTGCTTGCTGGCTCGTTCGTTCGCTCGAGTCGTTAAAGTGAGGGGCAATTCACATGATTTGCTTGTCGGGGGAAAAACATAAAAAAACTTCCAAAAAAAAAAGACATGGAATAAAATGAAATGAAATGAAAAATGAAAAAGTGTTAAAATAAACTGTGAAACCTACCATACGATACCATAAGCGCCCTGTCCCAACTCCTTCGTCACGGTATATCGCTCGTCGACGATGAAGTCTTGGTTAAAAACCTTGAAGACTTTTCGTCCTTGCAAGTCGCTCATGTTGAGAGGTGTATGTGTGTGCCTGCCTGTGTGTGTATGTATATATCTATTTGCTGCTTTTCTTGCTTTTCGAATGGGACTTCAAAGTGTGAAAATGCAAAATGGGTTGAGCTGAATTGGTCGATAAGGTTAAGAGGATTCCGCGACCGAGTGCGGGCGTGCGCAATGTCGCAATATCGGGTTGTCTACCTCCACGGGTATAGTAGGTAGGACTCGAGTCTTAGTCTTGGGGGTTTGAAGCTCGCTGCTGAAACGGATAGATGGATAATGGGAAATGGTAGAATGAAGCAAGTCAAGTCCTTTGGTCCTTTAGAAACAATGAAAATAAGAATGAGAATGAGGATGAGAAGGGAATGTGACGAATGCCCCTCAGCCCTCAACCCTTGATCGACGTCCCACCTGTAGGACTAAGGAAGTGGGGGCGTAGGGTAGGGGGAGTAAGTAAGTGTGTTTGAGAGTACCCTTTTGGTAGACAACTCAGCTTCCCTATTCAAGCGTGCTTGGTTTTATTGTTTTATTTATCCAAGGATCTATTGTGAAATTGGGGAAAAGATGAATGACAGTAGTGATATAAGAGAATGGAATGATGAGAGAAGGTAGAAGGGGACAAAGCTGTTTTTCAAAGTACTTAATTCTCGATTATGTACTTATAAGATACCTCTACCTGGTGGGTATGCACTTCGCTGAAACGGTAGGGTACTTCTAGGGATGCTTCTTAGGTGTAGCAACAATACTGTGTTTAACAACCCGGGTACTTCCCTCACTTACTTCAGCAAGTATCTATGCGAATGTAATCCAGGCATTTCTGTCTGTTATATGCGTATGTCCCCGTAACCTGAGGTACTGAAGTATACGAGGTATGATGTATAATTGACGCTAACTATTAACGCGGGGAACCGTTTAAGGAGGGGAAGATGTTATGCGGAGACTACTGAGAGTATCTGGCAAAACCTTGATACTTTTATTAACTTATATTTACTCATGTATACACCTAAGTAGTTCGGTATGATGTGCAAGTGTATCAACATCATGGTACTGAGTGGGTTACACACTCTCTACCTGCTTATAGGGCTGGGGCTGTAAGCTGTAAGCTGGGGGCTGTGTGCTTGTGCTGTGTGCAGTATATGTGTGGGCTATGCCACACCATAGGAGCTATTTCAGGCCCATCCCAGACCATTCTTAGGGCGGGCGGACCAATTGACAGATTGACAGATTCCGTGACGGATTGATTGATGGTGCCCCGTTAGTGATTATAAATACCTGGGCAGCTGGGTATGTACCTATATAACCAACTACATCTCTTCTTGGCTTGGATATAGTTAGACGGTTCAGGTGACAGTACATTACTGTCCAGGTGATGCTGTGCAACATCCCATCCCCTGAATTCAAGAATAGAATAGATACAAACCTGGGCCAAATGGGATCGCGCGGCAAGAGGATGGGAATGGGGATGGGGATGGCCGTCCTGCCCAGGTGTCATCCTGCCGCTCTGCCGTCCTGAAAGGCCTGCCGCCGCCGAGAAAGGCCCCCACCCGCTTTGCCGCCCGCCCTCCAGCCGCTCAGGTGCGAATGCGAATCGCTAGGCCAGGGGTCCAGGTCCCTAAGTACTTAATTTAGGTAGGTAAGGTGTGGAGGAGGCATCCATCCCATATAAAAAAGGCTGTCGTTTTCTTCGTCTTGCGCACTTTCCTAATAACCACTTGAGAAGTGTGGTATCACTGATTGCGACAGTCATCGCCTGTAACAGTTCCGGCATAACGGCCGTATATTGATTGAGTGATTTGATTGATGTATGGCTCCACGACCAAACAAGCCGGGCGGTCAAATAATGACTGAAAATGCAGCTGGGATAGGAGTCCTGAAATAAATGTATCACCTATGTCAGTAAGGGCGAGAGATATCAGTGATTATAGTGTGAGCAGCATCACACTTTAAATCACCCTTTCCAACAGTATATTGAATCAACTAAGCCCGCTACTATATATATTGACCATCTTCCTCCCTCTGTCGGTAGGCAAGCAAGCAACCTCTAGGCTGTGAGGGGTTTAATTCCATACTTAGGTATGCAATGCAATGCTGACACATGCACGCAGGCAGGGGAAAAGGCTGTATAATTTCCCAGGTTGCCTACACATATTCCTACATAGTAAGTAACCGGCCTCTATCAAAAGCATTCGGCGCTATCCATCCATAGAATCAATCCGGTAAAACCCGTGATGCGCATATACGCCCAATGTAATTGGCTCGAGTCGGTTAAATTGTTGACTGGGGGCAAGATTGTAGGTAAGCAGGACTGACCCAGTCACCAAGCCGTCCTGGAGAGGATCTTACTACGAACTTATAGACTCCCGTCACATACACAAGTACACACATAGCGCCTAGGTAGGTACATAAGACAAGAAGTAGGTAGACATGAACACAATTGGAAAGACCGCCCCCCCTCAGCTGCGGTGCGTATCACAGCCAAACAAACAGCCTTCACATGCAAGCAATTGTGACAAGAACCTGTCAGGGTGGATGGAGCGCACAGGGGAAAGGTTAAGTTAGGTTAGCCGCCACCTCCTTTTTTTCGCGCCCAACATCCGCGCATTCTCATTGGCCCGCTACGCTACCTGATAACGCCCGAATCGCTTGCAACCCTTGCCTGGAAGCCAGCCGCCCGCCCTACTGCCATACCATACCCACACGAAAGGGAAAGGAGGTGGTTGAGCGCTTGCACAATTGCACTGGATAAACTAGACAACCCCCCTTTCACTCTGCAATCGGTTCTGCCAACCTCCCCCCCCCTGTTGGGGCCCACAACTCCATTATTTGGACCCACTTTTGGCACTATAGCTATGTCCCTCGCTACGGGTGGCTTTATATCTAATTTCTTCCCTTTTCATCTCACGTTGCTAAAACAGATTCACTAATTGCTAATATCGTAACTGGTCGTACCTCCACCAGATACACGACATCAGCGTAATAATCATCAGAATAAACGTTCTTTCGCTCAGTTTCAATATTTCCGTGCCTTGACACCCCCCCACCCCCAAGCTCGCTGCCACACGTAAGCACCTAGTACAATGATAATCCGCCGTATAAGAGGCTTGTGGAATCTTGGGGGGGTGTTGGTTGCGTAAGATTATACTATTCTGAGGAACGTGACAAGTTGAGGTCGTCGTCGTCATCGTGCAAAAGGCTTTGATGGCATGACAGACAGACAGACAGACAGACAGACAGCCTTGTCATCCTTTTTGCTGCTTCAATCCCCCCCCCCCCTTATTCACCCCCTATCTCAGGATTTCGAGGAGATCCTAGCGTCCTGTCTCCCGGGACCGAGTGGTTACCTAAATGCTGATACTCGCCCCCATGGATGAGAGAATTACGGACTTGACAGGTCAAGTAGAACCAAAAGAGAGAAAACCCCGCCGGCCCGATAAATATTATCTCGGTTCATAGGTAGTGATTTAGCAGACTGAAATTACTAACGATCGACAGGGAGCGGACCCCCAGGGGAGGAGTCCTCTTTCAGCGTGATTGCCGAGGACGGGATACCCCTAGGGCTTACATGCGTTTAATCCTCGCCGGGGTTGAACGATAGGGAGCTACGGATGCGGAAGGCGAAATTCTGCCTCTCGGCCAGGAGCGGTGGGGGCGGGAGGAAACCGGCGGGCCGATCTCGTGAGGCGGATCTGGCGAGCGAAGCTTTCTCATGCATGTCAGGATCGCAAGCAATGCACGGCGGTGAAGCACGATGCGCTTTGATCGATCTTATCCGGAACTAGATTGTGTCCATCCCGTAACCTATTGGGCGGTTCTAACTTCTCGAAAAAAAAAAAAAACAATCACCGACTTTCCTGTTCAACCCCACAGAGACATTACTTGTTGATCCGTATAACCAGCGCCCTATCATGGCGAAGTT
Organism: Eutypella sp. D-1; assembly: GCA_023313575.1. NCBI lineage: Eukaryota > Fungi > Ascomycota > Sordariomycetes > Xylariales > Diatrypaceae > Eutypella > Eutypella sp. D-1. Next base: position 145,509 of record JAJTTP010000013.1, on the reverse strand, counting down.
CGAACCAGACCTCATATCGGTCACGTCACGGCAGGTCAGATCCGCCAGTTATCCTCATGAGGCGGCGAGGAATTGGCTTGTCTTATGAGAGAAATTCTATGTTGTGTATTCACGTGTGTGGATACCGAGGTTGACTCGTCCGTCTGATCTGACATAACCGGCTTAGAAGTAATCCCTAAAGATTGACTTGGTTCGATGGGTTAAGCAAACGAGTTTAGGAGCAGTCTTCACGGGTGTATATAAGCATGGCGTCTAATTCATAGAGAGAGGAGGGGAGGGGGACGCAAGGCAATGATATTCTCTTCACCCTTCTCGTCTAGACTCCACAGCGAGTTGCTCAAGTAGCCAGCCCCTTTTTACCCTTAGATCATAACGGCACCCACCTCTAGGCCGTATCACCTTCGTGCAATTCACAATGTCTAGCTGCGTGGCAAACCCGGGCGGGCCCAAGTCTACGGCTCGCCCTTCCAGCATCCTCAGATCTCTATCGAGCCCGATACGCTTCCTGCTCTACCACGCATACACGATGTACCTAGCCTGCTTTAGCAACCTAGGCGACATCGTGTTATCGGGGTTCCTCTTCGGGACGGCAAACGCACTCATCGCGCCGCAATTCTCCATGGGACCCGCGCTGGGCGTCCGCACGATCCTAACCACGACGCGCGCTCCGCGCATGCTGCTCTGGTCCGCGTGCAACATCCTCCTCTTCTGCCTGCACAACCAGCGCAGCCCTAGCACCATCGCCGAGGACCGCCTCAACAAGCCCTGGCGCCCCATCCCCGCCGGCCGCCTCACCCCGCCCCAAGCAAAACGCCTCCTCAACGCCCTCCACCCGCTCTGCTTCCTCGTCGCCCGAACCATCGGCGGCTTCTGGCCCTACGTCATTCTTGTTTCTTTCCATGTCTGGTATAACGAGTTCGGCGGCGCCAGCAACCCCGTCCTGAAGAACGTCCATAATGCCGTCGGCGTGTGCTGCTTCCTCGCCGGCCCTCTCGAGGTCGCCACCGAGAGCTCCGTGTTCGCTGGCACCGGATCCGCTGCCGTCTGGCTGCTCATCTTGGCCGCTACGCTGGCGACTGCCTGTCACACGCAGGACTTCAGGGACGTGGAGGGGGACAAGGCGGCGGGCAGGCGCACCGTGCCGCTCGTCATTGGAGACCTGCCCGCTAGGATCCTGGTCGCGGCCATGGCGGTGCTATGGACGCTAGTCACCTGTGTCTTCTGGGATGCGTGGCGCGAGGGAGTCGTGCCCGCTGTTGCTGGCCTGGTTCTCGTAGGTAATCTGTTCTTGAGGCGGCATAGGATGGGCGATATACACGCTTGGAGGCTGTTTACGGTTTGGTTGCAGGCGTTGGTTGCTGTGCCGGTTCTGAAGAGCTACCGGTCATATTGATTGGGAACAGGTTTCAAAAAGCGGGCTGGTTAGAAATTAGTGTGGACAATACCGGTCGCATTTGGGAGCTTGCAATTGCAATGTCCCTTTGCATATAGAAAGGAGGTGGAACGGAATTGATCGTGCTCGTATCATTGCGATTTCACTTCTCTCTGGGTGTTTATTTTCATTTTACATTTCTTTATTTCTATGTCCTTTTCCCAGCATCCCCCCCCCCCCCCGGCTCCCCTTTTCTTTTGCATATTGCAACTAGCATCAGCCCCTTTCACACAAAAGGGGCCTGTTTTAGCCTACAGGAGCATCTGAAACCCAATAGTCCCTAACTCTACGCCATTGCCCCTCGTCAAAATTTCTACTACATCTATGCTTAAAGAATTCAAGGAATAGCTCGAATATCTATCTCTTAGGTGACGACGCTAATGCCCTCTCTCGCAAATACCACCCTACTAGAATTGCGGTACCGGGTCCCAAACCAACCGCAATTATTGGAAGGGATGCGGCATAGAAGAGCCACTCGCTTCCCAGCAGCCCGGCACTATACAGGTCGAAGAACGATGAGGCCTGCCATAGAAGACTGGTAGAGACCACGCCCAGCTCGTCTGCTTGCAGGGCTCTCCGCGAATGCGCAACGTATTCGAATTGCTCGACGTCGGGTATGAAAGTCTCTGCTAGCGTGTAGGGCGAGAATACCAAGGCGTAGAGCCAGACGCCGCTGGAAACCAGTCCTAGTGCGAGTAGCAGAGTTGCGGGTGAGGAGGTGGACAGTGTTCTCTTCAGTCGCAGGAGACTCAGTGCTTGGTCCAGCACGGAATTGGCAATGCCAATCCACAACGGAGACAGTTGCCAAGCCCAGGTCCAGTAATGGCGCGTGTCAAAATCGGGCGCCAGGAACATGGCGAAGACCTCGGATGTATGGAGGAGCAGAATGGTGAGGAGGAGGTGGATGGTCGTCCCTTTATGCCAAATGGTCCGACCTTGGGTAGAGCGGGCCAGATCCGAAGAGGTTGGACCAAAGGTGATATACAGAAAATAGAATACACCGGATACTGGCCCTATGCCTAGGAACTGTCCTGCTACTGTGAATAAAGTCGGGCTAGGGCACATCCAAGTCAGCTTCTTATTCGCGCTTTTCATGTGCGGGCTTATATCCGGGGATCAAGCTTACAGATACATCGGCGTCCAAGCGTTTGCGCTTCGATACGACTCCAAGATCCAGATGGCGTAGATGGGACCGATGTCAACGAGGAAGGAGAAGAACTGCCACGAGGCGATGGCGTCGAAACCTAGGGTTGACGGCGAGAATGTCGCAACGCCGCCACGCCATATCGTGTCAAGAACCTCGACGTTATAGAAGTGGTCAATAATGTCGACCTTGCCGCCCTCCCATTGGATCACGCCGGCGTCAGCGATGGGTTTAGTGTGGGCGGTCATCTTATCCAAGTCCATCACACTGAAAGACCAGGCCCCTAGCAACAGGAATGGCACTGCGCTGATGGCGCGCAGCACTCTGGTCGTCGCCGGTGCCATGATGCCGTGACACCTGTTAATTTCCGCGTGGTGACGAAAGGGGGGAATGGGAGTCCGTAGCTGTCCACAGTCCAAGTACAGATTCTAGATCCGTGTGACCGATAAGACACCGTGGCGTAGAGGCTTGTTTCTTCTTGATGGATTGCAATCTCCTTTTGAAAGAAACGAAACACGAAAGAGCGTTGTCGGTAAAAGATGCCGGCGCCACCGGGCAGGAGGACGCGAGCGATCGGCCTGGTGGTGCTTACTTATACTCATGCATAGCACCACAAATTCTGTGTGCTCATGCTGTCAGATTCGCTTGCAGTAACTACTCTAACCAATGGCATCATGATAAAAAACGGTTTTTTTTATCTTCCCCAACGCATGTGCGTATCACAACAGCAAAATCCCTTGCTTTAGCGTGACGATGATTTTGCTAGTGAAGCAATTAGATCGCCAAGGTCGGACGAGGGATATCACACGGATTTTCCCTACGTCGGCAGTATTTCTTTTAAATTATCGTCAGCTCGACGTTGCATCGTATATACGCGGCCTGCATGTGGACCCATGGGTTATCTATAGCATGAGGTCAGCAACCACCCTCCTTCAAGTAAGGGGGGGGCGAAGGATCCTAGATGCACTGTCACCATAAGTAAGGCAATGCGTCCCGGCCCTACGGTGGCAGGGCAGCCTGCCTTCCGTGCGTGAGCACCACCCCGAGTATACGGTATTATCGTGGCACGAACGCCGCCACCGCAACCCGCCCGCCATGTCCGCCGCATTCACGCCGGAGCAACTCAAGTACTTGCAAGATCACAGCTCCGAGACGCGGGTGCCCTCCATACACATTTCCAACGGGATCTGTGTCGCCGCCGCGACGATCGCCGTGGTCCTGCGATTTTGCGCTCGCCGTTTGGGACGCACTGGCTTGGGAAAAGACGATTACTGCTTGTTCCTCGCATACGTGGGTCTCTCCCAGTATCGCCCCTGAAATGAGGAGTCTGAATGTTTAGCGCGCTGAACGTAATGCCCTCTGCATTAGATATTGTACGTGTGCTATGCGACGGCATTCAGCGTCATGACACGGTATGGCATAGGCCGACATGTAAACCTGGTCACCGACTTCCGAGCGTTCACCATTGTGAGTGATTGATTGAGCCCCGTCCAAACTCGCAACAGTTGGCTTATATGGAACCCAGTGTAGTTACATAATGGTGAGCTTTTATGTTTTCGGGATGGCCAGTGTGAAGTGTTCCAGTAAGTAGATCCCCGGGAGTTTCACATTGATAAGCCGCCTTGTTGGCATGTCAGCTCTGGCTTTTTCGTCTGTTCGGTCAGTCTGACACCAGAACGTCGCAGTCCTCTTCCTTTACCACCGCATCTTCCCCGGCAGGCGGTTCCGAAATACCCTCTTCATATTCGGCGCGATTATAATGTCCTGGGCCCTGGCAGCATGGCTCCCCAGTATCCTGAGCTGCTACCCCATCGCGAAGGGTTGGGACAGCTCCATCCCGGGCCGATGCATCGACTACGGCACCGTCACCTTGATCATCGGCATATTCAACGTGTTGCTTGACTTCCTGATCCTGGGCACCCCGATGCCTCTACTATGGAGACTCCGCATGTCGACGCGACGCAAGGTACTTCTCTCAGGCGCGTTCGCTGTGGGTAGCATGTAGGTTAAATCCCCCAAGCCACAACTAGGGTTGCAATCCTTCGTGCTTACTTGTTACTCTTCTCCCAAAGTGCCTGCATTGTTAGCATTGCCCGCCTATTCTATGCTAGACAGGCTTCGATGGCAGGGACAACCTCTGACCCAGAGAGTGGGAAGCAGGCCATATATGACCCAAGCTGTAAGTTTCAACCACCTTACCATCCTCACACGACTCATTATCCGTTCGCATATCGCATCAGGTATACCTAACCGCTTCTCTACGTAGGGGACACCGTCTGGCCGGGAGTCCTCTCCGGCGTGGAAGTCTTCACGGGGATCGTGGCGTGCTGCAGCATCACTTACCGGCCTCTCGTCGAGAAAATAATCGGGTTATCGGTGACGGAGTCTGAAGCCCCAGAGAGCCAGCAAAGTCGAGGCTATAGTAAAATCAGCGTCCAGCGTGACGTGACGGTGCAGAACTCCCATGCCAGTTCCAGGAAGCCGGACAACCTGGCAGACGCGGAAGATTGGGAGCTGAGATCGAGAGGCCTCGATGAGCGCTGGCGATGAAGTGAAGCTTAATTACACCACTCAATATGAACATTAAATGCAGACTTGGTTGCGAAAAATTCTGGACGCTGCGAATAAATAAGAAACCGTATGACATCGGTGCAGCCTCTGCAGCCCGTGTGAGGGGATGTGCAGGGGGTTCATGGAGTGGCCCGATTGCGCACTAGCCTGGAAACGAGGGCGTCCGCGGCTTACGGCAGCTGTTGGGATTCAGCCCCGGACTCTAAGTGACGAAGAATTGAGCCCAAACAGAGAGCAGCCTGCATCAACTACTGGATAACGGCCAGATAGATTAGTAGCAATTCCTATATGCCCATCCTCTCTTTACATAGATGCGGAATCGAGCCGCTTTAATCCTGGCCCCTGGATCAAGGGAGCGGGATTAGGCCGTGCTGCAATGCGATAAACTTTCGAGAGGTAATAAGCTCCCTGCCATTCTATTTGGCTGGGCAGAATGGCGCGTCCTCTCCAGTTAATTTTAATCACCGCGTCCTCGTAAGGTCTAGTTTTTAGCTTGGCCTGAACGCCTGACTTATGAGCATATAGAACGTGCATTTCTTTTGACCCCATCTGTGCCCTGACGACTCTGTCTTCCTGTTCCAAAAATCCATCTATGTCTATCAGTCTATCATAACGTATATATGCGTGCAAACAAGTGTAAGGGGGTATTATGGATCATCAAAAAGTCGTCGCTTTCTTTAACCCCCCGTCGTCCTCCTCTCGCCTCTCCTCCGGCCAGGTCTCTTTCGACTAGATGACTGGGTCGGTGATTTCAGGAAACGTCTCCAATAAGAAATTGAGGGAGAACCTGCGGCACTGCTCGTACGCGGTCTCAAACGCATTGACGCCGGAGTAGTAGGGGTCCTCCACGACCTCGCTCCTGCTCGTCCCGGAGAAGTCGCCAAACATTCTCACTTGCGCCTTGGAGTCCTTTACCTTCCACCGGGTCTGGAAGCGCCGGATGTTCTCCAGATTGCTTCTGTCCATGGCGAAGATGTAGTCGAACTTATCAAAATCGCCCTTGCAGAGCTGTACCGCGGATGATGCCCCTCATCAGCTTGGGCTCATTATAACAGGGCGGAGCAGAGAACAACTAACCTGGCGGGCTTCGTGGTAGTAGTTATGAACATCGTGCTTCTGGAGCGTGTCCATCGTCCTGTCATCAGGAGTGTCGCCAATGTGATATCCGCCTTGTTCGGCACCACACCTGTCAGCCTTGAAACATGCAGAGATAGACAAACAAATCATGCATTATGCAAGATCAAGGAGGGGGAGCGGTAACCATACCCGTCCCGCAGGAGTCAACCTCGCCGATAACATGATAATATGGCGAGGCTTTGTCCTTAGTGAGCGATCGAAAGACGCCCTCAGCCATAGTGGACCGGCATATGTTGCCAAGACAAACGAAGAGCACTGAGGTCTTCTGAGGTGACTGCGCGGAAGCCCCCGCCGCTAATGATGCGTTAGGCATGTTCAGAAAAGTTCGCAAATCTATCCAAGTATGCTAAAAATGCGAACTTTCTAATTCGATATTGAAGTGTTGAAAAAACCAAGAGAAAGTGAGAAGTAGCGGTCTTGAAGGTTTAGGTATGGATGTTGTTGTTTCCAACTGTGTCCAGGTAAAGCTACCTAAGTACCTATGTATTTGTATTTAAATGACGACTGAAAACTGCCCAGGTGAAACCCGAAAACCGAAAAAAAACTGAAACCTACAGCCCCGCCAAAGGCCCGCCATAACTTAGAACTTCACGTCGTATTCAACTGCAAAGCTGCAGCAAGTCCACGTACAGTACCGTACCACCTCCAGGAGAGTGGCCCGAAATACTACCTAGGGAGGTACTTAGGGTAGCTAGTGAGTGGGCAGGTTGTGCAGGTAGAGTGGGGTGGTGGGGTTAATTCTTGTTAAATGCATATCGATCGAGTTTTGAATTGTGAAGCCCTTTCGAGGTTATTCTTCTATGCAGATAGTCAGGTTGGGCGCAGCAGGGAATGCTACATACTTACGTACCCAGCCAGCCCAGCTAAAGGTATTTCATAGTGTAGTGTGCCTTGTTTCAACCCTTATCCTATCCTACACCCCACGTTTACTCCCCAAGAAACTTCCAGGCTGTATTTCCAATCTGCCCTCTTTGTCTTTCCCGATAGGTATCATGGAAGGTAAAAACGACCTGTGGAAATTACTCGTCATCACCATGCACGCGTCTTGAAACATAAGTCGAAAGTAGCCCAGGCTAGCGAATAGCTGTTTTTATCAAGCTCCCGATAACCCCGCATGAAACATGTTTCTTGTATTTGACTTCTATATCACCAGAATGAGTCAAATGAGGCAGCCTATGATGTAGCTTTTGAGCCGCATATGTCGACTCAGAGGGCAGAATAACATCGATCCGTGAAGCGGTTGCTGCAGTGGGCGGGTGGCTTGCATCGGTCGTCCATCCACCGGCTGCTATATGGGCCCAACGGCAGGCTACAGCCTCGTTGGGTTTTCAGAGGCACCATTTCGGCGGGCGACAAACGAACAAGTGACTAATAAATGACCCCAGGCCTATATTTGACAAGCTATGCCGGATGAAAGTGATATATCTGCACGTTCTCTGCTACCCTCCAAACGTCTTGTGAGGCTGGCTTCCGATAGCCCACTTTTTACGCCCACTTAGATAGGTAGCGTCTCTATAAAACGACACTGTTGTTTACCTCCTCTTCAAGAGGCATACATATTATGAAGCCAATAAGGAAGACAGGCTCATATGCGGGTGGCCTACCATTATTATGTAGAGCTGTTGCCTGACAATACCCAGAAAGTCCTAGGCAAGGCATCCTAGACAAGGCACACGACGACTTGTATAAAATAGGGGTTGGGCACACTAGCTAGGCCCTTAACATCCCAAAGGTTCATCTCAAACCTGTCTGGGAGAGTCTCATTAATCATTTCCCATCCTTTTGGCGTATGCTACAGCGTATCTTCTCCAACGACATCATGGGATTACCAAAATCAGGTGAAGATGGCCAGAACATCGACAAGTCTATAATCACAGATAATCCACCAGAAGACGTCGAAGCTCGGGAGAAAGCTCCGTCGCCCTCACCCAGTATCCATGGCATTATCAAGCAGTATTTGTTTGACAGAGTCCCCGAGTTCCGAAAACTCGACGCCCTTCGACAGAAGGTAAAAAAAACAGCGTCTCATATATGACTAGTTGTGAGGTCTGACTAGCCCATGGCTAAGTATACTAAGCATTGTGTGAGTACTAGGGATGGGAGACGAGAAGTGGAGATAGGTTCTTCGCAACCCAGCGCCGCAATGCCGACCAAGCAGACGAGAAGACGATCCAGTACTTCTATAATCTCATGAAAGTCATCGCGCAGGACCTAGACAGGCACACGGGCCGCTCGATGAGAATCAAGTGGTCGTCGCAGTCGACGACGGCAGCCCCGAGAATCCTCGACATGTGTGCCGCCCCCGGAGGCTTCCTCGAGTCCGCCCTGGACCTGAACCCCGGAGCCCATGCCACGGCGTTCAGCCTCCCGGTGTCCGACGGGGGTCATAAAATGGTCCTGTCGCCGCAGGACCCGCGTCTAGACATAAAGTTCCTAGACCTCACCATGCTAGCGGAGGACATGGGCGTCGCGGATATCCCCGACGATCACCCCGACGCCGGCAAATTTCTCCCCCGCCAGCTACCGCAAGGGCAACAGCCTTTCAACCTCGTGCTCTGCGACGGCCAAGTCCTCCGGACGCAGGAGCGGACTGGTTATCGCTCGTCGCCTGGCCGCGAGGCGCGTCGGCTGACCCTAACGCAGCTGGCTCTCGGCCTGGAACACATCCAAAGCGGGGGCACTATGGTGGTCCTCCTGCACAAGCTGGAAGCCTGGGATACCATGTCCCTTCTGTACACCTTCGACAAGTTCTCCCGCGTCCGGCTCTTCAAGCCAAAGAGAGGCCACGCCAAGCGTTCCTCGTTCTACATGGTCGCCTCCGATGTCCGCAGCCGGGCCCCGCAGGCCCTCATGGCTATCGAGCAGTGGAAGGCTAGCTGGAGAACGGCCACTTTCGGCACGGACGAGGAGTACGCTGCTTCGCTCGACCGGCGGTCCCACGATGTCGAGGACGTGCTGGATGAGTTCGGTCCTAAATTCGTGAGGCTGGGCAGGATTGTCTGGGACATCCAAGCCAGTGCTCTCGAGAAGGCGCCTTTCATGAGATCGGAACCTGAGAACTAGGAGTGGTGACCGAGGAGTAGTGGAGATGAGAAATTCTCGGGTTGATTTCATTCGACAAGGCAAGCGTGGTAATGTCACTAGAAATTGCAAAAGGGGCGTATGATAGGCACCTCTCCCACCACGCCCCGGGGAGCCGTTGCCACTTGATTATAAGATAGCTATACTGCTACGCGTACGAATCTATGACTTATATCTCTCTTCTCAAGCATACAGCTATTGGAAGACTCCGAAGAGACCCCCGAGAAGCACGACGTCTGCAGCTCGCCTACCACTGCTCCTAGCCGCTGAATTCAGCGTCTCGGAAGTTGTTGAAGAGCCCGTCCCAGAGGTTTCCGACGGGAAGATCTGACCCCTACCACCTGTAGAATCCGCGGTATCACTCGTACCCCATCCGCTGCTAATTGTAGGAGATAGACTGCCATCCTCCGAGACAATGCGGATGTTCGTCGAGTTAAAGCAGGTTGTTGTATCTGGCTCATCTACATCCGCTAAATCGGCGAAGGTGATGTCAACACACTGTATATGAGGCATTATGTGTTAGCGCCTACACCCCCCGTGCCAATGCCATCCATATCCGAGCCGGCATGTTGGATGAAAGAATATACACTATACATAGCAGCACCATGGGTCGCAGCCTCAACTATCTGAATCGTCGCATGGTCGCCAACCTTGACCTCGGTACCGTCTGGCAGCGGCACATGCGGCAAGCATATGCTACCATCGTACGGGTTGTCCGTCGGACCGCGAATCTCAAAGCGCGGGACCAGGGCTTCCGAATAGTTCTCCGGCACGGACCCGAAGCCGAGATTGATGTATATGAGGGCGTTCTTGGGTCCGTGAAACCACCCGGGCTGAAAAGCGATCGCGCCCCCGCTTATGGGCCAGTTCGTCCGGTTCTGCGTTATTGGAAGCCCGCCACCTATGTGATAACTCACGAGTCGAAGAAATCACGGCGGCAGGGGAAGTGGCATTCGCGAGAGTACGTACATGGGTAGATCCATTGCATTCCGTATGGGAATAAGGTCTTGTCGTGCGAGAAGCTGACCCCGAGACCGTTGGTATCTTCTACGGATCCATTCCTGATCAGGTTATCTCCTCGCGACCCGGGGTAGGTTATAACTACATGGCAGCTCGCAGTGGCGATCAAGGACCATAGGGTAATGTAGTATTGGTGGTTTGCGAGTAGCATTTTCTTACTGAGCGCCGGGAGGGACTGCCATGCAATAATTATAGCGGATGCATTTGCCCGCGTTGCGTAGAGTGGAAGTGCGACCACTTTTCTACGGATTGTCAGCCAGCCAAGCCCAAGGTTCAAGTCACCTCCAACACTCCTATCAAAGGGGCGAAGACCGATTAGGCATGCGATATCCCTAGATGCATATAGGGTTAGTGAAGTAGCAAGGGTGACCAACCCCCCCTGCTTTATAGCCTGTCATGGCGAATGGCAGCCCTAGTAGCCCGACAGGTTAGGGATTCTATATGTATTTGGGCTATCTTACAGTGTGCCGCTTGGCTCATCATATAGGCGGTACGAGGTCTATGGAAGTCACAATCCGCAAAACTATCACTCATGAGCGTCGTGATCTTGTGAGTCGAGTAAAATTGGACTTTCTCCATGATCAAGGCTATACTTCGAAAATCACGCCTAGGCTCCCTGGTATAAAGCACCGTCAACTCATTGTAATTTCCCCTTGACTTCGATCTCCGACGCAACGCATGTCTTGACTTGATCGGTGAAGTTCCAGTCCGGGTGCTCCACTTCGACAGTGGTGCAGCTGACCAAGGAGCTCACGTCTACTTCTCCAATGCTATGGAATGTACTCCTACGGAAGGTAAAAAGGTCGTGAATGTCAGAACGCTGTCCTCCTCTGGCGATATGAGACTCCCTAGAGGGGGTAACTTACTGGGCGTTGGGGGACGAGGGGTCCTCACACGACCAGGTCTGGTCGATTCTAAGTGTGGTCGAGTGGGTGTCCCAGTCGTAGCGCGTAAGCGGCACATCTTCATCGTTCGCCTCGAAAATTCTACACGGGACTTTGTTTTTGCGCCCGGCGTAGTCGATTGAGGTGCAGTCCATCAAGGGACTGTAGTCGAGGGCCTCATTGATGATGTGGAAGGTCACTAAGGCGCATAGTGTGAACAGAACGGCACTCGCGTATAATTGGGTGTAACAGCAGACTTGCAGGGACTTCATTATCATCATTTGGGATTCTCAACCACATTGGTCAAGTGCCCCAAAAGCCTCAATATATTCCTGTACGCATAGGGTATGGCTTACTGTTCTCCACTGGCTTCGGCCATGGGAAGCCTGCAGGTGTATAACCCGACACCCATTTGAAATCGACGACTTTCCAGTTGGGGCGGGCAGCTGATGCCGCGGCGCAGCTGCGCGGCGGTGGCTCCAGGACCTTGACGAGTGCAGCAGTCGCCGGGGTATCCTCTCCCTCTTTAGACACGCACTGAGTGCGCTTGGAGCGGTCATTGAATGTACAGTCGATCATGCGCGAGATGCTTGCCTCACCGGTGGCCCGCATCGTGTATCTAATGGCTAGATATCAATAACTACAAGCTTACAGTCTCGCCCTGCAACAGCTGGTAGAAGTAGAAGTAATGCGTAGAGGAAATTACTTACGACGACCCCTCTTCTGACGTGCAAGCCCATTTCTGGCGCAGTTGCGGAGTGTGGGTGGCGAACCAGGGGAAGCGGAACTCCGTCTTCACAGCGTCGCTCGGCCCGGAGCACTCGTACCATTTATACAATGCCGGGCGGCCGGCCAATTGACGCTCGTACTCCTCGGAGAACTCCGGGCCCTCGCCGGTGCACGTGACCGGGGCGTCATTGAAATCGCTCAGGAGGTCAAAGCTGACCCGGGCCGAATCCATGTCCTCGGGGGCCGGTGGCCAGGTGCCACTCGTAACCCTGGTGAGGGTCCAGTTGAGGTTGGTGATGGCCCATTGCTCCGGTGCGGCGTGCCCGATCTGGTCGAGGGGTGGGCAAAATTCCGCGGCCAACGCACCAGTTGCCGCTGCTGCGGAAGATAAGAGTATCAGAGGAGTTGAGTGCATGATTGGAGGCTGACAGATATGAGCTGACGCGAAGTGATCGGCAGGGCGGGTTCTCGCTGGCTGCGGAAGCGACGATCACTTGGGGAACACGGCATCTTTAATGTATTTCTGTATATTGCGAGCCCCGCCGTTCTGGTAACTGATCATAACAACTTCATAACGCATCGGGAAGCTGGTGACCGAGCAGTATCCATGGGTATGAGTACTAGTTCGGCGACCAATTGGTCGGAGTGCAACAATAACTCCACTGTCCATTAGCTGGCATTGGTCAACGTCGTCTATAACACCCGGCTGCTAAGTTCGAATAAGGCAGGCGAGCTTACCTGAGGTTTATGGGATGATTATTAACTCCAGCAGAGGTCCGACATCGTCAGAATATATTGCATCGTATATAGCTTCGGATATTATAGGTGGAACTATGATTACTTGCAACGCTGTGTTGGAGTATGCATTATCCCCCCATGCATGAAGAGAGATCCATGGATCGATCTTGGTTCCAGGATTTTGGTTCCGTATCTCGGCGGTCTAGGTATTAGTTCTAGGACTGCTCTTGTTAACGCATAACCCCCTCTCGCAGGCTCCCTTGCTTCATGCTATAGCCTTCGTTCTGCATAGGTAGACTACCTACTCCATATGTGAAGATGGTTACGGAGCTATACGGTTCACTCTATTTCATGGAAGGATTAGTCGAGACCCGGCAAAAGCGGCCGCGCGATACGCTCCGTACGATATCAGTCGATACCGCCGCGTGACGTTTGATCGATGCCACCGTCAACAGGAACAGAAAGCGGCTGCCGGCTAATTATGTCATGCCATGGTGGAAATTTACCGGCAGTCGAACCCTGGGCCCTGACGTCCGAGCCCCTCCGGCATGCAAGGCATGCCGTTTCCAAGCCGGCCTTTGACTGGATGAGCAAGCACTGCGGCTGGAGGGTTGTGATCTTGCAGAGTACCCTACGCCACTCAGCTCTCCATCAAGGTGCCAATTGTAACACCGCCATTCTTATGCAGTGTACTTTATTTTGATGTCCACCCAAGGCGGTCCTGGCCAAAAACCGGACGGGTCGCTGGGTGAAGCAGCTCTTCGAGACCCGTCCCGTCCGGTTTTTTTCCCAGGTCGTACAGACACCCCGCTGTTCTAGGCGCCGTTAATCGTTAATCCTTGTTTTGCCTTGGTCCATTCTTTAAACCATCCTGACGTGGCCTAGGCCGCGATCGTGATAATCTTGATTTCAGATTATCAATCAGTTTATCAATCTATGTGGAGACACATACTAGACCGAATCTCACCTAAATGCTGTATTAGTACTATCCACGCATTAGTTATCACTTACTAAAGATGACGTTTCTCTTTTCGTAGTCTGGGTTGTTTCTCTTCTTATAGCAAGCGTTATACGTACGTGGTGGCCGGTGCCGGCATGCCCTAACCATCTTGTCTCCATACATAGCCGTCGCCCACAACCCGAATTCGAATGATCGTGGATAAGTGGTACGCGCGCCAAGTCGGGAGGGTGGGCGGAAACCGCGGCGACGCACGCGCTGTTTCCGACATCGGCATGTTTCGGAGGAAATACATACTTAACGGGCCTCTTCGGTGCTGCGCCGACCTACCGGGCTATGCCGGGTCCACGACCCTTACGGCCATGTTCTAGGGAAATGCAGGTGCTTGTTATCCCCTTCACTGCTCTCAGCATAATACACAGATTGCACAATTTTCATTCGCTGGCTGGGCGTCTACAGTATGTTCTTTCAACTTATCCATTCCAGGGTAGTTGCGTTTCTACTATTCTATTGTAGACCGCGTAATCATAGATACCGTCATATCAAGTGATCACATTCATCCCCGTGAACAATTGGCTGCGGTTGCTTCTTCTAACGTAACTTTTTCCGTCCCCCAATGAACCAATGTATTTTCCAACGGGCCTCATCTATTCTACCAACGGTCTATAACCCAAAAAAGTAAGCCGGCCCCTTGACAGGGAACAAGTTACGAAGGCATTCTCTCGTGATTTTCGTCAGAAATTTTAAGATCATAAAACATGGGGCATGATAACTCTTCAACGTCTTCCGTAGGTGTGTCTGGTCCTCACTTCTGCTCGCCACCAACGCACACGATGCGGCCCTCGATCCGGGGCGCGATGGCCTTGGTCCAGTCGACCTCGAACTCGCCTTCCTTGAGCTCGTCCACGAGCGTGCACTCGACACCGGCGATGCGGGCCCACTTCTTGAACACGCGGCGCATGATCCGCATCTCCTGGTCCATCAGCTCGATCCCCGCGCCGGCCTGCTCCTCCTTGTCCAGATCCAGGTCCTCGTCTTCGGTGTCGGGCTCGTCGAGCGACACCGCGCTCGCCTTGCGCTCCCGGATCTTCTGCGGCGTCCAGTCGTCCCAGCCCTTGCTGCTGCCGGGGGAGAAAGGAGACCGCATCGTGGGGGACAGCGACGTCGGGCTCAGCGTCGGGTTGTGGTGTGTATGTGTGGATCCGACTTGATCGGCGACCCGGCTCCAGCATCGCCCCATGCTCTGCCCCCAGAACTTCCATTGGCCGACCACTTTGAGCGACATGAAGTATTGCCGAAGCAGCATGGAGATCAAGATGCCGTTCTCCTCCGACACGATCTCTTCCGCTTGGCCACCCTCGGGTTCTATGAGGAGACTGTCGTAACCGTCCTTCCCGCGACCCATGTAACCTCGCGTCACGAGCTTGTACTTCTTCTCCATGTCAATGGGCTCACCGCCGATAGTTGCAGATACTATCCGCGAGCCGGGCGGGTTTCTGGCATCAAATGCGAAGGTCATGTTGGACACCTGAGGGAACCGACCCTCGAGAGCCGGGTACTGGGATACGCCGTTCTCCAACGCATCCCAGATCGCTTGGCCGGTGACCCTGATCACCACCACGGGATCCTCGAACGGAAAGCAGTTCATGATATCCTTCAGTAGGATCGGTCCGGGGGCATACACCTGATCGCCACGGACAGTCCCCGAGGCCATCACGCAACAATCACCACCATAGTAATGTCGCATGATATCACAGACGAAGTTGGCGATATTGCTCTCCCGTAAACGCACCGTCCGGAACCTGGCGTCGAGAGGGGCCGCTGTGTATCCGACTGGCTTCTCTAGCGTTCTCTTGAGGTTGGCGGTTAATTTGTCGGCAAGCTTGAGAGTCTCCTGATGGGGCGGAATGGCGGACGTGACATCGCGGCGTATGATATCGAAATCCCAACGACCGGAGTTGTCATCCCGCCGCCGGGCTTCTATGTAGCTGAGCTGCTTGAAATCGGTTCCAGAGCGTAGCACGTGCGTTCCCTTGATGATGCTATGATTGTAATAATGGTCGTGGCCGCCGAGAATGATATCGATGATACCGTCGGTCTGCTCAGCCAGTTTGTTGTCGTTCGGTTCACGCATATGTGTCACCGCAATTACGATCTCAGCTCCTTCTGCCCGTAGTTGAGGTACGAGCTCCTTGGCGGTCTCTGTGGCGGACCTGTAAATCAGGTCAGGCGGCAGACTATTAATAGTAGCCAGCCACTCTCGTTCACCAAGACCGATCAGACCGATCTTAATACCGTTGGAGGAAGTGAGCATGTGAGTCCTCTTGGCGTTTCCGATAGGAACATTATCACCCAAGGCTGGGTCGAGGACGTTCGCGATCAACCACGGGAACTTGCATTTGGACGCCAGATGCCTAAATTTGCGAACACCAAAGTCGAGGTCATGATTCTGGTAGACAGGGTTAGATTAGGACGAATAGACAATAGTATGAAAATCCACAGAGTCGCTTACACCTAATGCTGCTGCATCTGTCCCTATGTTATTGAGCAGCGGGACCATGTGATCGCCTAGAGGCGGGATGTCAGCTTCAGCCAATGCGAGGATATATCAATATTACAAAACCAAGGGGTGTAAGCATACCCTTAGTAACTGAGCTTTCCAAGCTTGGATTGAACGCATCTCCAGAGAACAGAGTGATAGGATCTGGTTGTCCGCTAAACTTCTCACGGTCTCGATAATGCTCAATGAGGGTCATGAATCGAGCTACACCGCCCACCGGCTCAGCCGAGGACGAGTCGACATGATAGACGTCATTATAGTGCAGAATCCTCAAGTCCGGAGGGCCTTCGTGAGTTCCGGAACTGTAGGTAACCGACTCATCAGGAGGGGGTTTCGTTCTCTCCGGCATCTCGAGAACAGGTAGATCCTCTTCAAAAAAAAGATCTGTAGACTTTGAGGCGTTTTGGTAGACTAGACGACGGTATGTAGAAAAACAAAGGAGGTTTTGGGTTTCCAAGTCCGAATTGGGAAAAAAGTCAAGTGCGGGCTTCGAGGTGGCAGAGGCGGTGCAGCTCTTAGAGGGGTCTAACACACACTTGCGTACTTGCCTAACCGTACCTAACGGGGTCGTTATTGGTCTCTCATTGGGTCGTGATTCAAGCATGACAGGGCATGACAGGGCAAGACAGGGGCGGAGACTGTGGGGACTAGGGACTTTTAGCTTGTTTCTCGTGTCCACAACAACCATCGAAAGCCTAGAATCCCGCCAATAGGGGGCCAATAGGGGTCGTCGTTTTTGCAAAAGCCCCTGAGATCTGCTGTTATTTAGTGCGTACTTATGCAGTGTCCCGTGTGTCCCCCCCCCCCCCAGGCGGCCTGGCAGGCGGGCCGTTGACGGGCAGAAACTTGTTCATGGATGACACAAGCTTTACTAAACACCGTTGAGATACTGGACATCCACGATTGTGTGTCGATCCCCCTTTTCCATGTTCGCTTTGTTCCATGATACATATACGGTAACTACCAAGCATAAATGATCGCCTTATATCTACGCAAAGGCATCCCAGTATGACCCTGTGTGAAAAGGGTGGTCTATTCTGTGCTAATCTGTAGATGCTAAATCTCTCGGTTGGCATTTCAAAGTTATGTAGAAGTACAAGCCCGGGATTTCAGTTTTTTGCATCTTTTCTCGCCATTTGTAGATTGGGCACATTGATAATTTGAGGTCTTTACTCGAACCAAATATAGCCTTAACAACGATGTGGGGAATTAGAGGTGGTATCTAAAAACACACCGATTAGAAAGTATTCATAGACATTGATTGCCCTTAACTACCCGTCCCGAGTAGACCGCAATAGTTCGAACTTAACGGTAAAACTAAGGGGTTTGGGGTGGCTGTAAAGAAGAAGAAAAAAATAAAAAAAAATAAAAAAATAAATAAAAAGGAAACAAAAATCGATTAGACGGAGTACGGTAGCACGCATGCATCCTGACTAGGAATTCCATCCAATCTACTATTCCCGAAGTCGATCACCTCATATACATGGCCATGCAAATAGAATCCAGCTCTTCCGAGAGGCGCGGGCCACCGACAACGATGTTGTAGCACCCCGAGGATGACCAATAAGCTTCACACTGTCCTTACCTGCATGAGCGGTGTGGACCAGCCATGGAGAAGGCCATCAAGGTTGAAATTTTCCGCTTCGTCTGTCAAATTAAGGAGGGTATAAATATTCGGGCAGTCGGCGTAGGGCGATCGCCTCCTTTCTTTTTCCCTGTGCGCGCTCCTTTGTTATTTAGACTACTCCCCGGTGTCTTCGTGCCGGTAGGTAAATCTCGTGAATAATAGTTATTTTTAGAGGATAACATTATGGACATGCTGCTATGAACGAACGAGCACTCAATTCGCCGTTATTGCTTAACTAATTGATTAATTGTTGCCTACGCATCACTCCCCAAGACAAACCCCCTAGCTTTCATTCCCAATCACCGTTCCATCATGGCTCACCAGGCCAGATGGAGTCGGCGAGCTCGCGGACCAGCTTCAGCTTATTGACCATGTCGTCCCAGGTGACGGCGTTGCCGAGGTGGTGGCTCGCGAAGCCGCACTGGGGGCTGACGCCGATGCGGGCGAGGGCCTGCTCGCGGGTCTGGCCGGCGCCCTGGGCGACGACGTCAGCGGCGGCGTAGACGCGGTCGCGGGTAGCGGCGAGGTCCTCGAGCTGCGGGAACTTGCTGGTGACAACGCCCAGCACGACGTTCTTGTGCGCCGGCAGCTCCCGCAGCGGCGCGAACGTCCCCGCCCGCTCCGTGTCGTACTCCAGGAAATACGTGTCCACGGCGATCTCGTTGAACAGCTTCGTCGCGATCCGGTCGTACCCGCCCTCCGAGAAGTGTCGGCTGTTGGCGAAGTTGCCCCGGCATAGGTGGATCCCTACGTGCAGGTCCGCCGGCCGCGATGAAATGCAGTCGTTGTACAGCTTGATATACGAATCCAGGAGCGCGTCGACGTCCTCGCCGTTCTCCTTGAACCCCGCAATCATCTTCTCCGAGCAGAAATCTAGTTTTTTTTTTCTTGTTACTAATCTATCCTCTTCCGTTTCGCCCGAGCTCTCGGTCTCGCATCGGGGGATCACTTACAAGCAAGGTTCGGGTCGTCGATCGTCACGTTCCGGCATCCGGCGTCGTATAGGATCTGCAGTTCGGTACGGTACGCGGCGGCGATGTCGGCGAAGTATTCGGCGTCACTGGGGTACACGTCCTTCGGGTAGGCATACCCCGGCTTATACCGAAGATGGTACCATTCTGGGGCCGCCAGGGTGATCTTGAGGTCCTTCACCTTCTCCGGTGCGACCAATGCCTTGAGGTAGTTCCAATCGGGGAGGTAGGAGGATCCTACGTGCTTGATCTTGCCCGTGCACACGATACTCTCACCGGGCTTGTGGCCGGATTCGGCTGGGAACGGAGTCTTAGAATGCAAAATTCCACCGGCCAGCCATTATGACGGAGAATGTAGAAGGCAACGAAGGACTACATTACTCACTAAACGCCGCGATGTCCGGGACGTACATGCGGAACATGTCCCACGAGGGGTTCTGGATCTCCTCGAACCCCTCGAGGTTGGGGAAGAAGGTTCCCCAGAACTGGTGGCGGCGGTACTCGCCATCATTGAGGGCGTGATAGCCGAGCTCCTGCTGGAGCTTGACGATCAACTTGATCGATTCATCCTCGATGGCGTGGAGCTCCTTGTCCTGGGCGATCTCGAGGGCTTTGGCATTGTCGAGCTTGATGCGCTTCTCGGTTAGGTTCTTCGGCCGGAGCAGCGAGCCCATGTGCTCCGCGCGGAAAGGAGGGCGCTGCTTATTCTGTGCGGGCATTTTTTTCTCTTTTTTTTTTGCCTACAGGCGTTACGTTACGGAAGTTGCTTGAGAGTCTAGGGAAGGAGAGGTGACGAAGCAATGAGCAGCAAGTCTAGGTAGGTGTAAACCAACGCTGATTATGAATTCGAGGATGCGTATATATATTCTCCCGAGCCCCCCGAAATCCCCCCCCCCCCAACTATTGTGGACCTATTAGCAAATTTCCCTAGGGGAACACATCCAGGGAGACCAGCAAAGGTGTATTACGACAAGCGGATGGAGAGATGAGGGGAAAAGTGTTCCGGCTATATCGAGGGATTGGCATTGGAGAAAAAGGTAACAGTTCGTTGCAACATTACGACCTCGTTTACCTATTTAGTTAGTACCCGAGGTTGGTTCCAATCCAGCGCGACCCTACTAGTACCCTCCCTTACCCACGATGTGCATGGAAATTCTATAGATAGGAAACATGATACTACCTAACATATTACCAGGGCGTTGCCAGGCCGGGGTGATAATGGTGTGGACATCAAGAGCCTTAGGGGCCACCTCGAAGGACTGCCGAGACGTGTCTACCAGCCAAGTTGCACCAGACCAACTGCAAGCTTGGTGGCCAGCTCCAAAACTAAACTCGATGGCACTGGATCTGGTCTCCCTTCCCAGCGCTCCGACTGACCGCAATCCCTAACCTCGCCCGTCCATCGTGAGGCTCTAGCGTGGTCACCGTTGTCCATCAACCCCGCATCCGCCGTTGCCCCGCCCATTTGTAAAAGCTGACTTTGCATTGCCCCAGTTAACCTTAGGTCAAACGAAAACCCCGTCCTTACTTGAGTTCCTAGATAGCATATTGGGGGCGAGTATCCTTTTAATTATACACACCTCTTAAAGTTTCCTGCGGGGCGTAATAAAGGCAAGGGATTAGGTCTGGGGTGTCTCCAAGTGAGGCCTTATCCTGGTGGGGGAGAGGGGAGAAGGGAGAAGGGGGAAGAAGGGGGTTGAGGTAACCTTGTGAGATGCATGTACGAGTAGTAGCACAAGACACAAAAGGACATACCGGCAATTGAGAATGCTGAAGCCGGGATCCGTTGAAGATGGGAAACTCCGATGGAGAAGTCAACATCCGTTCTATTCTTACTTGCGCCTGCGCATATTTGCATATGCAGCCAGCACGTTGTTACCACCCAATGTGACCAAAAACATGCATCCATGGATCTGTCTCGATCACAGGTACGAAGTAAGGGGGGTTCGAGCACACCCATACTTCACCCCCGCGCCACCATAAGAACGCAAACCTTCTAGGGATCTAGGGATAAGTTTAAGGGATATAAGGAACGGGGAATCACCACGAGATAGCATGGATAGGTAGACTTTAGGTAGTAGCCCCTTTCTTGAAACGGGCCGACCAATCGTTGTATTCCCGTCAGACCGAGGCTTTAGTAGATACCTACTTACGCACTTATAGTATGTAGTACGTAATTTGGCATTTATCCGGAGGATCTGGAGGTAAGACAACAGATGATGCCGCCGCAGATGATGTATCTCAACTTCTACAATTCCCATAGAATGGAACCTGGGCTTAGAATTTGCTAAGCTCTCTCTCAATTGTTAATTCGACGGGAGTCGGGTGTATGAAAACCCAAATAGACGGGGATCAGGTAGAAGTATATTTTTTTTACATGGTGAAATCTTCGGATGACGTCATGTATGTGGTTTCATCCAATCACTGCTAGCACCTACACGGGCAGTCCTTGTAGACAGCTGGAAATTACGCTGCATCACCCCGCCTAACCACACACCTAAGGTACCTACACCAGGCAATAATGATAGAGCTAGGTGCTTAAAGTACGTCCAGTAATGTACACCATGCCGACAGATTACTTAAGTACCTAGGTAGGTATAGCTTCATCCTTCCCTACCGCACCTTTACCTCCGTTCTCCGACAACCACCACGTTACGTCGCGACCTTGCCGCCGCGTTCTACTATTCCTATACACCACCTTACGCGGATATCGCCGGAACATTCTCCGGACACTTCCCGGGCACGTATTACAAAGGTTCTACCACTTGAATCGATGGAGATACATACACCGGCACCATAAACATTACCACCTACAGAGTATCATTATTTCCTGGAGGGGCCGAGGGGGTTATTTCATATGTTACCCCAGAGTCTCACAGTGCCACCCAACATGGACAACGCCAAAGCCCGTCTCAGCCTCAACGATCTCCCTCCCGAGATCTTGCTGCAAGTCTTCCAGCACCTCGGCGACCCGGCTCCGTCAGAAACACGTCTCCATGACCCGCCGAGCGAGGCTCTCCTTTACGTCGAGCCCGAGTGCCGCTCCTTGAAGTCCGCCTCCCTCGTATGCAAGGTCTGGAGATCCCTGGCTTTGCCGGAGCTCTTTCGGCATGTCATGTGGCGGCCGCAAGTCTCGTCCCTGAGCGCGTTTACCCTGAATCCCATTCCCCTGCTGCGCTTCCTCGACGACAACAGCCTAGATCGCTCCGTCCTCAGCTTCACGTTGGTCATTGACTTCGTGGACGAGTGGGCCGACGCCCATCGTCGGATGCCGCACATACGCTCCGTCGATCTCGAGTGGTTCTGGGACCAGCTCTTCTCTGTCATCGACCCGTTGCGCTTTACCATCGTGGCGCCGCCTACCACCCTCGCGGCTTTCCTGTCGCGCATGCTCTTCCTCGATGATGCCTGGTCCTTCGATATGCATTATCATATCCTATCACTATCCCGAGCCCATCGGGATACCCCGTCGTCCACTTCCGCGCCATCGCACCCAGGCGCCCCTGGGCTTACGGACTTTAGGCTCTCGGCTGCTGCTAAGAGCGACGCCGAGGGGTCCCACCTGGACTCCGGGCCAGCCCGTCCTTGGAGGCTGGCAGCCAGTGGTGCGAGGCGCCCGCGCCCGCCTCCCTGCCCGCTCTTCACGATCCGTCCCTGGACTTCACTGTTGCTCAACGAGGGCTCGTCGATCAAAGTCTACCGGACCTACGAGTTCTTCCTGCGGCGGCCGCCGTCGATGCTCGGTGCACTGCTCGGGTGCGAGGAGTACCCGAACGACGCGCCGCTGGTGCCGCCCAGCATCGTGGACTTCAACTACGTCGCCATCTTCCCGCTGTCGGCGCACTTCGATACCCTCATGCAGAACCTGCCACGCCTCGACCGCCTCTTCGTCCAGCTCACCCCCACCGGCAAGGCGAGCCGCCTCCTCGAGGATCACGAGATGCAGCATATTGACCGCGCCGACCTCTGGATGGAGCGCAACACCTCGTACAGCTACCTGATGCGCGAGCTCACGACGACACTCCAGCCCCCCGGTGTTTCAACTACTCCTACTACTGCTGCTGCTGCTGCTGCAACCGACCCCTACGGCGATTCGGGCGGCAGTGGCAGTCGGAACAAGACCAACTGGGCTTCCCTGCGCGTCTTCGAGAGCGGCGATGCCGCCGACAAGGAGGCCTGGGATATGTCTGTGAAATACCTGCAGAACAGCGGTGCGCATTGCTGGAAGGTCGAGAGAGAGGGCGTGTTGGTGAAACAAGAGGACGACGACACCGCTGCGCCTAACGATCAACCCGCTGCTGCTTCCCACCCTTCTACGACGACCGGAGAGAATACGTTGTTAGTATAGTCCCCCCCGACCATCCCATATTAAGGCAGGAGCCCGGAACACGCGTGCATGAATTGCTGGCTATACCCTATGGTTCTAGTCCAATCCACCGCACCCACATGTATGGCAGTCCGACTCACTAGGTATGCTAAGCACATATGCCTTTAATCAATGGGAGCCGAACACCGTCTTCCTCATTCTCCCATGTGCCTGACATGGCTCCCTCCATACCAACCCCCCCCCCCCCCCCACCCCCAGCCTAAAATCCCCCAATAAATATTTACCACCCGTGCGCGCAGCCGCTGATGCTGATGTCCCCATCCCTGCGCCACAGCCACAACTCGCTCGTCCGCATCGCATTCAACGGCGTGGCCCGCCTGCCCTTCTCCAGCGTCATGCTGTACATGCTCGTCGTCAGCCCGCATCCGCACCCGTTCCTGCAGCCGTTGTCTATGCCGCATTTATGAAGGGGTGGGAACAGGTAGTAATGAAAGGAAGGGGGTAGGCGCGCTTCATAAGATGTTTCATGCTCGATGGGGATATCTATTTATCTATCACCCTTTGAAAGAAAGCTAGGGCAGGCTTGTATGATGAGTATGTATGTATGTATGGGTTATGCCTCTTGGTCCAGAGAACCTCTTAGCAGTCAGAGCCCGGGGCCAGTCAGTTAAGAGGGAGGGAGGGAGATGTGATGCGAGACACTTACCGACGGACGTTGCTATCGCAAGAGAACTCAAAACTCAGGCCCATGCCATGTCCTGTCGCCCTGACCAAACCTAACCTAGAACAAGGATTATGTACATACTAGACATTCGCATTCACGACGGAACTCTCATAATACAACGTGCCGCCCACGATTTGGGCGATGCTATCCGACCCGATACCCGGGATATACGGCTGCCTGCTTGACTGACTTCTAGTTCCTAGAATCCAAAGCTAGACCGAAAATCCCCCCAACTCCACCCTTTCGCAGTCCGGGACCACGATGCGGGTTAGATACCTATGTAGCATACATGATGAAGAACCCTAGTAAAGTAAACGCCGTAACCCAAACACAGCGGGAGAAACACTGATGTAATAAGTAAGGCCTAACCTAACCACCTAATCTAAGTGTGCAAGCGTGAATACCGAATACAGAGACCTGATAACGCCGTAGACCACCCCACCCGTGCTGTCCTGTCCTGCCCTGTCCATCCGACATGCATGCGCATGCTGCCCATGTCAATTTTTCATCGTATACGCGCATCGTGTTGCCCGGCGAGGAACGCCTGGCCCGTGATATCTATGTCTATCTATATACTTAATTTATCTTGCCCAGCCCCCCCGTTACAGGCGGTGGTGGTGCGTTCTACATAGAATTAGAGGGTCCTCTGCGAAAAGAAGAAAAAAAAGGGGGGGTGAGATCTAGCCCTAGATATAATATAGATAGATGATGATGGGTAGATGTTAGCCATCTGATAAGCACCTACGCCGTTCTACCACCCCCCCCCTCCCCCCATCGACGAGAAAGAAGATCGATAACGTCTATTTACGAGATTAACCTAACATAACCTCCCGCTCTATAAAAATGTATATCTAACCCAAACGCCCATCATCCTTATCACTCTCCTCATCATCACTACTACTACTCCAATCAACACGATCCCCAGCCAACTGCCTCGCCGCAGCGTCCTCCTTCATTTCGCGCCAGGTACTCCAGGATAACACGACAAAAGCAACGACGATCATGCAGCCGCCGGCCAGAGCGGCAGTCGTCAGCGCCTGTCCGAAAAGCAACCAATCGGCGACGGCGACGATGAAAATCGTTAGTAGCGCCGCGACGGAACTTAGTACGGGACTCGTCAGCGAGATTAACACTAGGAAACTACCCGCGAACGTCGCGTTCATTGCTACGCTCAGCCAGAGCCATAATGCTGTTGTGCCCGTGGGCAGGGAGAAAGTTTCCCAGCCGAGAATGTGGAGAATCGGTAAGGGGATCCAGAGGACGAGTAGTGTGAAGAGACCGATTAGCGACCCGAAGGTGTTGGCGAAGATCGTGCCCTGGTATGCGGGCACCCCCTCCGGTGGGCAGGCTAGACGCTTGTATAGCACTTCGTAGAGCCCGTAGAGGACGCTGCCGACGCCGATGATGACGTTGCCGAGGAAGCGGGTGGCGGGGGCGCGGTAGGCGGGGTCGTCGGCGGTGTCGTCCTGGCCCTCGCCGGTGCCGTCGCCCTTGGAATCCCCGTACGCGACGACGAGGACGCCGGCGATGGCGACGAGCACGGCAAGCGACTTGTCGACGCGCGGCCGCTCGCCTAGCAACGGCACGCTGAACGCATACGCGAAGAACGCGCTGCAGTTGTAGATCGCGGTCAGATCGCCGGGACTCGTCATGTTGACTGCCAGATACCAGGATAGTCCCGCGACGGTGAGTGCGCTGGTCACGATGGCGGTGGTGCGGACGAAGTAGAAGAGGGTTTTGCGCCCCTGCTCTTGTTGTAGCTGATCATGATGATGTCCGTGGGAGTGGGAGTGGGAGTGGATGTGGTCGGGCCCCTCGCGCGTCATGACCATGTGCGCGGTGGAGCGCAGAATATGCAGGTGCCGCCGCCAGAAGACGGGCCAGGGCGTGTTCCAGCTCTGCAAGCGCAGGATGAGCAGCTGCGCGGGCCACAGCAGCGCCCACGACCCGTGCGTCAGGTATAACATGCAATACGCCTTGTTCCACCCCAGATGCGTCTGCACGTACGCCGCCAGCTCCGTCTGCACCGAGAAGGACACCAGCGATACTACTAGGAAGAAGGCCGCGTAGAGATATTTCCGCCGCGCTGCTGCCTTCGCGGCTGCTTGTGTTTCTGGGTCTGAGTCTAAGCCTCCGCCGGGCGAGCGCGATCGGAAGTTGGAACTTCGTCGACTGTTGCTGGATAGTGCTGGTCGCGCTGCGTGTGTTGGGTGTTGCGGCGGCGGCGATGTAGGCCGCGAGTGGTTGTACCGTGTTGGCCGTCCGTCATGGTCTGTGGTCTTCTTTAGCAGGGAAGCTCGGCTCTCGTCGTCCATGGTGATGTCTTCGTCTTCGTCGTCGTCGTCGTTGTAGTAGTCGTTACGGGGATCTTTTCCTCTTTTTACGCCGGTGATGGCATCCCAATCTCCATCTGAAAGTCCACCGTCTATAACGGGGGTGGTGGTCCCCAGGTCCTCCTCCTCGTCTTCGTCGTGCTCCTCCGCCTTGCCAAGAAGTTGCCTCCCACTGTTGGGCTCAGCACTGGAGGAACCGTTCGCTATAGAGGCCGACGGTCCGTGATGTGATTTCGAGGTGCGCGGTGGTAGTTTGGATAACTTGACGTTCTTGGAATACATCAACAAGGCAAGGAGAGAGAGCGTATGAGGCGAGACGAAAGGGAGGGGAATTGTAGAGAAGGGGGGGGGGGGGCGGTGGTAGGGGGGAGACCTAGAGTAGGATAGTATTACGTCAACCCCGGGGGACAGGAACTGACAGGATGGGTCTAACTATTTAGGTAGATATGCCAGATAAGTAAGTATAAGATAATATACTAATTATACTATGTTATAGGTAGATATTGAATAAGGAACGAACGACTTGGGGTCAGGTCAGCTAATGGGAATAGGTGTATCATGCACCACAAATTACATCCAGATAGGCGGGGAAGGACAGGTAGGTGGGTGGTAGTAGTAATAATAATGACAATGGCAATGATGATAGTGGTGATGGTGGTGGTGATGGGGCTGGTGATGATGAAAATGGTTGGTTATGGTGTTGTGCGATGGGTACAGTACTTTGTTAAGGTAGTTTAGTGTATGCAGAGGGACGGATACCCCCCAAAGTGTCCCCCAAAAAGTCCCTGGAATGGGATTGTGGACACCCCTTACCCACCAACCCCGGTCCACCTCCAGCTGTACGTCAGCTCCTTGGATACTTAGGTAGGCGATAGGCAGCCCGGAAAGTGGCTCTGGTTGGCCCCTGTTCATGCATCTATCTATCTGCCCAGGTGTCCTTGCCAAGGAGGTCCTTGGGCAGATGACGCTGAGCTGCATATCCATCCATGGATTAACGGGATTTACTTAGGTACTTAGGATGTTTTTTAGTTGTAGAATTACGCTTATTATTTATTCTTTTTGTTCTTTTATTCTTTTGCCTCCTTTTCGCAGTTTATATGTAGTAGCAAATGTAACGTCTTTATATCATGTATCGTGCAGGACTATACCTATCCCTTTCTGATGATACCAAATACATCCAGTGTCCCCTAGGTATGTCTCATACCTAGGTACCTAATGAGGGAAACCTCACGAGTCCCCTAAAGTCAACCCCCCTGAACTTGCCTAAATCTAGTGGATCAAGGGATTCGCAGATAAAGATCATCTGCCAACTCCCTCTCGGACTTAAACCAGCGATTGTGCTACCTACTACTCTAGGAAGCGAAAATAGGCATCGAAGCCGCTGACCACCTGCAGAATTCATTTATCATTCAGAATGTATGGATGCTTTTTGCGGGTAGTCATATGCGCAGGTTGGAATTTGGAGGGTTGAAGCGCCACCAGGATGGGACATCCGTCCATGCGGAACCTGGCATGAATACTTGTAGATGCATCGTTGCTGGAGGTGTATATATATAGTCGACAATACGTAGACATAGTTGGGGTCTCATCGTAAGCCGGGTCTAATTAACTGATTCAGACGTGTGCAACTTCAAGATCAACACATACACATGGCCGAATTATATACCCCGTTTCTAGAATGTAGTAAGCACGAACTGTAGCAAGGGAGTTCACTCCCGGAATATCGCCATAGCCACGGCTCTATAGAAGTACGTGATATACACCGTAGTAGCCTCTACTTCCTACCCTGACCAAAAAGCGCCTCCTTCGTATCGTAGGTATACTCGAGCTCCTTATGCCAATAATTCGGGGCATCAGCCTTCGCGATCCTCCAGGCGCGATCAAGCGCCTCGACGGCATCATCCGGCAAGGGGCCCTTCTCAATAGCATCGAGGTTCCCATCCAGCTGCGCAAACGAACTAATCCCGATAATAATCCCGTCATTCCCGCCCTGCCCGACGACCCGCAGCTTCGAATGATGCACCATCCACCGCAGCGCAGTCTCAATCATCGTCAACCCCGGGTGCTTCTCCACAGCCTCCTCAACAACCCGCAAAGCCTCAAACGTACTATCCCTAAAATACCGCCCGCGATACATAACCCCGAGCCTCGTGCGCCCATCAAACCGCCCGCCCTCCGCCACACCTTCCACATCCGCGTCCGCGCTCTTGATCTTCCCGCTGAACAGCCCGCCGGCGAGCGGGTTATACACCACGATATCCAACCCGTACCGTCGACACGCGGGCACGAGTTCGGCCTCGAGACCCCGCGTGATCGCGTTGTACATCCCCTGGTACACTGTCGGACGCACCCACCCGTTGTACTTGCAGGTCAGAACTACCTCCGCCACTTCTGACGCCGTGAAGTTCGACAGTCCTAGCTGCACGAATTTCCCGGCTTTGTGCGCTGTGTTGAGCGCGCTGAGGGTTTCGGCGAAGGGCGTTCCGCGGTCTGGGCAGTGCAGGTAGAGGATCTGGGTTTTGTTCCCGTTAGTGACTCGTGTTATGTTATATAGCCACCTTGTTGTTTTTTTAAACCGACGGGGAAAGAGGGAACACGTACATCAACGCACTCCGCCCCAAGCTCCTTCAAACTAACATCCAGACTC
Organism: Eutypella sp. D-1; assembly: GCA_023313575.1. Taxonomy (NCBI): domain Eukaryota; kingdom Fungi; phylum Ascomycota; class Sordariomycetes; order Xylariales; family Diatrypaceae; genus Eutypella; species Eutypella sp. D-1. The sequence goes on along the minus strand of JAJTTP010000013.1, from coordinate 116,626 downwards.
TCCATCACCTTCGCAGCAGCATTATCCCCGCCCTGCGCCGGATACACGATCTTAGTAGCGAGCACAAGCCCCCTATCCTTCCAGCGCCCTGCCTCCCGCGTAAACCCCTCCTGCGTCCCGTTCACGTACACCCGCGCCGTGTCGACTTCCCCGTACCCCCGCTCCTGCAGCCGGTCTAGTACCCGCTTGAATTCGGTACCTGATGTTATGCGCGCCCCGGATGATGTGTCTGACCCGAAGGTCATCAGGCCGAGGATTATGCGCGGGTTTCCGCTGCTTGTTGCGGCTAGGAGAGGCATTTTTGCGGGGAGGGGGCGGGGAAGGGGGGGTTGTGGTGGTGGTGGAGTGGTATGTGATTAATCGTCAATGACGTGATGGTCGGGGAAGAGGTATACGCGGATATATGTCTAGCCCTGTGTATGTGTATGTGTGTGTGCCTTTGAGATGGAAAACTCTCTCGTTCTCATTCGGAACAAATAACTACCCCAGGGGAATTAGGGGCTATTTATGTGTTTCATTTACAAGTCATACACAGTCGGGGGTATAGGCAATTCCAAGTTTCACATTCATGGCGTATATGTCGTCGATATCGGAGAACCCTAGATACTTAGATAGAGATCTAGTCATGCAACCCACACACCATTCAGTCATAGGCTATCTTCAGTGGTAAGCGGCCGGGGCTGGCTTCCTCAAGGTGGGGGAGGGGCGGTTATGCATGAGGAGAGGGCGGGGTTATATGTAGCCGGCCGGAGTTACGAAGTCGGGATTGACTTTGGGAATACCTAACTTGTTGCACATTCGTTTTACTCTGAAGTGAACCCGTCATCCTTACTTTCACATTTACCTACCTGCTTGTGCACGTAGGTATGTATAAGAAGTGAATTCTCCCTCCCGGTACGGTATTCAAAAGACCTACCTGTTGATTTGGGATATTTCAGAATCGGAGTGTCACATATCAAACAAAAGCATCGCTAATCTATAAGCATGAGAAGGATAAGTTGTTAAACCTCCACAGAGACCAGCTGAACTGAAGCGCTAGGGAATAGGTTATAGGTCATAGGCCATAGGCTATCGGCTATAGCCCCAATTTCCCTCTAAGAGCGAAGTGAGGCCTCGGAGATAAAGCGACGGCTGATTGAAGATTCATTTGGTGCCTACCCTAAATTTATCACGGTGGCTAAAAAAGGGGGTTTGCAAGAGCGATGCTACCCCTGAATAGCCCACACCTTGGATTAGGGGATCAACTGCACATCGTTGGGATCTAATACATTTGAACACACGGAGAACAGACTCTTAAAACCTTCTAACCCAGTCCCAAACCCAACCCAGAGGCTGTCCATACCCAGTTCTATATCTAAATCCCAGGAACTGCAACCACATGCCTAGGTAGGCAGAGCTGCCATGTCTAGTCCAAATCCCGGTCTATCGTTAGGAGAAACGCCCCAAAATACCAGCCCGACAAAGACCAAAAAAATAATAAAAAAAAAAAAAAAAAAAAACCAAAGATTGAAGCTAGGCAAGCCAATCGCTCAGTCTCTCGACCCTAGCTCGAAGAATAGCGCTGGTCATCGGGTCCTGCTTCTCCGCGTCGATCGCCCAGCCGCCATGCGGAACACCACCACGAAACATCACGAAATCAGCCTCCGTCACGCGGCCTCCTACTCCTCCTTCTCCACCGGATTCCTTGACCGCCTTGACGAACGCCCGGCCTTCGTCTCGCAGCGGATCCGCGTCCCCCACCTCCACGCAGAGTCGAGGAAACCCGCTCAACTGCGCCGGCACCGCACGCCCCGGCGCCTCGAGGATCGAGACGTCGTCGCTCCCGGCCCGCTTCCGAGTGATCTTTAGTGGCTTCCCCTCCTCGATCCCTGCGTGCTCGTCGAGAAGCCAACCCCATGCGTACCCGACCTGCTTCGACGACAGGTTTCCCCCCACCTCCTCATCGCCCCGGGCGTACTGCCCGTGCGACGGCGTCCCACGCCGATCATCCAGCATCGGCGCCTCGAGGTACACGCTCCGGAGCCGAGGAAACGGCGCGTCAGTTGCCGCCACGCCCCGGAACATCGGGTCCGCCCCCGTGGCGAGCGCCGCGTTCTTCCCATGCGCCGCCATCCACCGCAGCGTCAGCGACGCCGCGAGACAGCCCCCCGCGGACGCGCCGTAAATCACGACGTTATCCCCATCAATGCCGAGATCTCCGCGGTGCGCCCACGCCCAGCACAGTGCCTCCCAGCAGTCCTCCGAGGGCTGGAGGCCCTGGCTCTCCGGCGGCCGTCCGTACTCCACGCTCAGGACCACGGCGTCGCGGAGCGGCGGATCGGCGGCGGCGCCCCAGTCGAGAAGAAGCGAGTTCACGCCTACGTACCGGTTCGAGCCCGTCATTAGTCCGCCGTGGATGAATAATATGCAGGATCTGGGCCCGGCTGCCTCGGGGCGTCGACGAGAGGCTTTCAACACCACCTTTTCGGAACCGGAACCGGGAGGGCTGTATGGGAATTCCTCCCATGCGATGGACGCGGCCCCCTTCAGGGCCTGCTCGGCTTCCGCCGCGCCCCTTTCCCGTATCTGCCGGTGGTGCGCCCAGTCGTTTGTCTCGTTCCGTGCGTCGAACGCCTGTCGGTATGCTGCGGCTACCTCTACCCGGACACTGTGCTCCTGCTCCATTATGGCGCTGTCGTCGTCCGGGCTAGGTATGAGACAAGCTAGAAGGCGGGCGAGGAATTTTGGGAGGTGATGATGCTCTGCGCGAGATACGGGCTGTTGTGCTGGACTGGCCGCTCTCGATGAGGCTGCTTTTGCTGCTGCTGTTTTTGTTGCTACAGCTGACGAGGAGGATTTCCCCGAAGAAGAAGAAGGAGAACAAAAGGGTAATAAAGTACACCATGCTCCCAGAAAACGACGAGGACGAGCGGACGTCCCCCGCCGCGGAGGACACTGAGATTTATCCATCGCTGCTGTGCTGGCTGGGTCCTACACCTTTTTGCGCGTACGACCGGACCGACCTGGATAGACCCTCCTTGCTTTTTTTTCGTTTTGTGTCTTGTTTTCCCCTCCCCCTTTCTTTGTCTCTCTGGGATATTGCCGGTAGGTAGGTACCTACTCGCGCGCCACGAAACGTGGTGTTTGTGTCTCGTCTCGTCTCGTTGTCTCAGGGGACCGTGTCGTGTTTCCTGGTACACCGAGGGAGGGACCTAGGTAGGTAGGTAGGTAGGTCGGTTTGCGGGTGCATCAGGCGGGCGGCAGGTACCCGCGCCCCCCGGGGAACATGGGCGCGCGATCTTGAGCTGCTCCCATGAGATCTCGAGATCGTGGTCGTGGTTGTTCTAGGGATCGCGGTTGCTGTGATTGCGCATGGTTGATGATCGATAACTTCCACAGGGAAAACCCCCCCAAAAGAACGAAAACGAAAAGGATGGGAGAGCTTCTCTTTGAGTTTGACTTTGAGTCTCCCTTTTTCTCTTCCCACTGAACGAAACCCTTCCTCCTGCTCCGCCTGATGTTAAGTGCTGGAGATGAATCTAACACACACACACACTTGTCTAGGTAGGTAAGTATCTATCTAGCTAATCAAGTTTGTCTACCTAGCTCACAGGCAACGACCTGGACGAAGGAAAGGGGGGCGGCTTTCCAAACTTCTCTCCATGGTCAGGTCAAGTCAGACAGGACCGATTTCTATGTTCATTTAGGTAGGCAGGCAAGCCGGCTGGTTTGCTGACCTAACCACAGGGCAAAGCGAAGCAAAGCAAAGCAAGCAAACCTCACCACTCAGGGAGCCCCTCATCCTTTTTTTTTTTTTTGGAGGCGAGGCGAGCCAGCCGGGTTTTCGTGGAACCTTCCTTCCTTCCATCCCCTCACCCCCCAATTCCCCGTTCGTCATACATAGTCAGCATTTGAAGACAGACAGCCAGACCCAGACGCCTTATGAAGTCATGTTGGGTTTGGGCTAAGGGTTGGGCTGGAGGGGAGAGTCAGCTGAAGGCCCGACGAATCGATGATGATGATGGATTGTTAATTGAGCTCTCACTGGGTTCATCCACGTTTTTAGTGTAAGTGTAAGTGTGGTGGAAGTGTTGTTTTGGTGCCCGAAATGCCTGGCATGGCGGCCCAGGACCACACACACACACACACATGGATAGGGGTAGGCTAGGTTACCCGTCCGTCTATCCGTCTGTCGCCTTGCCTTACCTACCTATCTAACCCTACCCTACCCTATGGGGAGGCGAGGCAGGGCTGGTGGATTATAAATAAGGCTGCATATGGAGTACGGATAAGCCACGGTACTACGGTGTCCTAATATGGTGTTTTTCAGCCCGTCAGTCATCAAAGAGACTGCTGCTGCTGCTGATTTACCTATGACATGACCGCCCTCATCTTATCTTTATAAGGACTGGCCGGCCATTTCCACTCATGGAGTTGTAAAGCGATATACTGTATGTAGCTTGAGGATGTGAGGTGCGAGATTCGGAATGCCAAACCAAATGCAAGGCGTCGAGTTTGTGTGTTTCGGTAATTCATTCTCCCGTGGTTTCTCTCAGCCACCGATCCTCGTTTTTTTTCAAGGAAAAAGCAAAAGCAAAAAGGAAGGGCCGGAGAAAGTTTGATTGGACTCCGGCTGATTGGGATATCGGTGCTTTTCTTTTTCTTTTTCTTCTTTTCTTTTTTGGTCCTTCGGTGGGTTTCGGAACACGGCCAGATTTGTTCTGCTACCCAATGCATATCAACTACATAACTACCCCCCCCCCCTTTTTTTTTTGCCTTCGAAACTCCTGACCCTGTTGTCCGACTGCGAGGCTAGAGTAGTTCAGGGATCTACGCTATGGTGACTGACGCCACGAGAAGAAGATCCTCGCGGAATGTGTAGTCGTACACAGTTACTACCTCAGGGGTAAAGGGGGTTGTGGAAAGCCCTTCGTGAGGGATACCCATTTTCGGGTATACATATCACCAGAGCAGATGTCGGGTGTACCCAAGAAGCCAACCAACCCTCTTGTATGTAATCAAGGTTGCATTGGGACATGGTCTGGTCCCTGCCCAGCCAGGCATACTATCAATCAGCAGCCACTTAAAGGCCTCTCGTGTAGTGTGGTTGAGCAAGGCGCTTATAATTACACAGATGACTGGTGATGATATGACCCATTTAGAGCGGCAGAATAGACTGGCAAATAACTACTGTCGGGAGCTACATAGTACAGCCTTGAAAGAGAGAATGGGGAAGGGGTGAAAAGGGGTGTCTATAGAACGGAAACAGTAGGTAGGTAGGTACATGGTATGGCACTCCGGATATTCCGATACTTGAATAACTACTGTGATAGATTGATATTCAAATACTCGGGAATACCCCGCACGGTAAAAAAAGACAGTTTCAACAGAGTTTCCGCACTGAACTCATTTACGCGCCCTGGGGTTCCCTTTCTTCCTTATCGCTTATCGGGAGGTTTGTCGGGGGGCTTGTCGCGTTGCGTCAGTTTCCGGGTTTGGATTGATTGAATTTCGCGTCGTTGAAATCTAATAAGCGCGTATTTTTTCTTTGAATTCCCCATAGAACTTAGCCCTGGAGTGAGTTGATCACGCCTGATTAACAACCCCCCCCCCCTGCAAGCACTCTTTAACCTTTTGGTTATCACCATTTTTCTCTCTCTCTGTGCCCAGGTGAACCCACTCTTCGACTGACTTTCTCATAATAAGTTACCTGAATGAATACATAACCATAACCCTTGCACCTTTGCTCCTAACCAATCAATCAACACGGAGATTAATGAGGAATACCAATGTTCATGGACGAAGTCATCTCCATTCACTAATTCCTTCACTAACCATTCTTCACTAAGTTGTTCACTAACTTGTGTGTACCTAATTACCTACTTACTAAGTACTTGAAGGATCTCCGGAGAAGTTGACTTCATTGCTTTCATTGACTTCATTGACTTGGTTCTGTAATTATTGTCTATGATCACCCCCCTTGCTATCTATCATTCTATTATCTTTCATACACTTACACCTACACTTACACTTACACTTCTCTATCAGCCTATCTATACTCATGTCCACCTACTCAACTGGTGCCAGGCAATGTTACTGACCTGACCTGACCTTATTACCACCAACTCGATCTTATTTTGGCTGACCACCTCCTGTCTCTATCTTCCTCCTCTTCATCGCCTATATATACTTCCAGAGGAGAGACGAGAGCCGAGAGCCGAGAGCTGAGGGACAAGAGACTATTTTCATGATGGTCAAAGCGGCACCTGCTATTGTTGCCGCCGCCACCGGGCCTGGCATCTATAGTGCCACTTACAGTGGAATCCCCGTCTATGAATTCCAGTTCGGCGCCGACCTCAAGGAACATGTTATGCGACGGAGACAGGACGATTGGATCAATGCCACGCATATCCTGAAGGCTGCTGGGTTTGACAAGCCAGCCCGCACCCGAATCCTCGAGCGCGAGGTCCAGAAGGATGTCCACGAGAAGATTCAAGGAGGCTATGGCAAATACCAGGGTACATGGATTCCCCTCGAAGCGGGAGAGCAGCTGGCCCAGCGAAATAATATTTATGACCGGTTACGGCCCATCTTCGAGTTTGTCCCGGGAGATCAAAGCCCGCCCCCTGCCCCTCGTCATGCGAGCAAACCGAAGGCACCCAGGCAGCCAAAACCAGCCGTGCCTAGATGGCCTACAAGTATGTCTTTCATGTCTTTCTTCCCCTCTCCATTCTGCTCAGGCTATCCTGTAGTCTTATAATTCTTGGTAGCCAATATCTGACCCCCAACACCACTAACTAACACAGAACGATCAGACCCCCCTCCTCCTCCTATTCGAGAGGAATTCGAGACTGCCAGTCAGCAGATGAACGACGACGATACCCCTGATAACGTCACGGTTGCCTCCGCCTCCTACATGGCCGAGGACGACCGCCACGATATCTCCCACTACCCAACCACCGGCCACCGCAATAAGAGGAAGCGCGAGGAGGATATCCAGAGTCTGACCGAACAACAACATTCCGTATATGGCGACGAACTGCTCGATTACTTCCTCCTTTCCCGCCAAGATGCGCCCACCATAAAACCCGATCCCCCTACCAATTTCCAGCCCGATTGGCCCATCGATTCCGAGAGACATAGTGCCCTGCATTGGGCCAGCGCTATGGGCGATGTTCAGGTCATCAAGCAATTGAAGCAATTCGGCGCCACCCTCGCCGCTCAGAACTGTCGCGGCGAGACTCCCTTTATGCGCTCCGTTAATTTTACCAACTGTTACGAGAAGCAGACCTTCCCGGCTGTGATGAAAGAACTGTTCGATACCGTCGGTGCTAGGGACGAGTCAGGCTGTACCGTGATCCATCACGCCGCCATCATGAAGAGCGGCCGCGTCACCAGCCACTCATGTTCCCGCTATTACCTCGACAATATTATGAACAAACTCCAGGAGACGCATCCCCCCGACTTCGTCCAACATCTCATCGACGCTCAGGACAATAATGGTAATACCGCCTTGCACCTGGCCGCCAAGGAGAATGCCCGCAAGTGCATACGAGCCCTCTTGGGCCGGGGTGCCTCCACGGATATCCCCAATGCCGACGGCGTCCGCGCCGAGGACCTTATCCAGGAGCTGAACGCTTCGAGAAACCCCAAAGAGCGTGCGCCGCAACGTTCCTCTTCGCCCTTCGCCCCCGACTCCCAGCGCCGCACCTCCTTCCGCGACGCCATCGCCGAAACCACCACCAAACACGCCGTCACCTACAACTCGGAAGCGGCGAACACCGTGCAAAACAAGATCGCCCCGCTGGTCCTGGATAAGTTTCAGGCCCTAGCACAAAGTTACGACGAGGAGTGGAAGGACAAAAACGAGGCCGAAGTCGAGGCGCGTCGCATCCTCGGCAATACCCAGAACGAACTCGCTATCGTCCACACGCAGATCGCCGAGCTCGAGGCGCTCCTGGAACCCGAGGAGTCGGCTGCGAAAGCCATCAACGATGCCGCACTCGCGCAAAGCGAGCTCTTGGCCCTGCTAGCAAAGCAGAGACAATACCAAGTGCACGCCACCGTCGAGCAGTCCAAGACCATGCTAAACGGCGACAGCGGCGGCGGCGGCGGCGCCGCCGAAGATTCGCCCGAGGAAAAACTCCGCCTCGCCCACGAGCTCCGGGAGCTCATCCTCGAGCAGAAACGCGCCGACGAGGAGTACGTTGAGGCCCTGGGCCTCTCGGGCACGGGAGAGAAAATCGATAAGTACCGCCGCCTCCTGATCCAGTGCCTCGACCGCACCGACGCCGAGAACCTCGATGCGAACCTCGAGGACCTCATCGAGATGATGGAGGAAGAGCAGAGCGATGGTGTCGTCGTCGGCGGGACCACCCAGGGCGAGCCCATGGTCATGGGATGAGTGGGATGTTGATCTAGCTGGTCTCTTTTTCCACCAGATCAACCTCCCTCCCGCTTTTTTTCGATTCGTGACCTTTTTTCAATGTATATATGACGTTTGTAGATGAGCGAAAGCACGCACGCACGGGGCGGCTAACTTGAGAGAGGCGTCGGGCGTTTTTCTCTTCTTTTTTTTCTCCTTTTTTTTCATTCTCTCTTGTGTTTGCGGATGGGCGGCATGCCATGCCATGCAATGTTGGATGGAGTACAGTGTTTCGGGGGGGCGCATTTAAGTCGGATGGACAATGGACGGGACGCGTTTGCATGTATGCACTTGCACTTGCACTTGCTTGGCCAGGGAAAGGGGGTAGGGGGGAGGGGGAGGGGGGGTCGATACCACTGCTTGCTAGCTAGCTAGGACATGAAGGAATGGAGAGAAGGAGTGTTGTTGCTGCTGATTTCTAACGTGATCAAGTTACGAGATCGGACCCCCGGTTTGGTGTGGTGTGGTGTGATATTGACGTAAACTGTGTAGAGCCCTTGCCTTGCCTTATCGTGACTCTTCACTTCTCGCGATGTCTGGCTGAATACGCGACGCCGGGCAGGGTTATTACTAGCACTACCTAAGCACTTAACAGGCAGAGAGAAGACACAAGGCAACGCAAGGGCAAATCCCCGTTTTTCCAACCGCGCGGCGTGTCCAAAATGGTAGTTAGAGATTACTTTCACGCCTAGAAAGGAAGTTAAAAAAAAAAAAAACCACTGATGGATGGATGATGACATGGGCGTTATCCATTGGAAGTTTTGATTGTTTACACACAACACGAGACCTAAACGGCCCTGGAAGTTGCGAATTACTTATAAACTATTATTATCATCATCATTATTATTACTATTATCGTATTAGCTAGCAAACAGAAACTCTTCTGGCTGGCTGCCTTGCGCTGTAACTGCAACTGTAACTACAGAAACGAAACGATGCGGAAAGGGGACTCGCAAAAATGGATAAAAACAAAAGATAGGGCGAAGCGCAGGCTTGCAGGCTCACGGGGGCGGAGAGGGGGCCTTCGCAGAGGGATATCCCGTGCCGGTTGGTGGAAGCCAAATAAACACACCCGCGCGCCCTAGCCCCCCCCTCTACATAATTGATGGCAGGACATATCCTCACCACACCATAACCCCTTTAAATCTTCCGCCACGCCCTCCTCCTCGCCCCCCTACCACCACCGCCGCCAACCCCACCACCGAGCTGCCCCCGGATAAGGCCCGCGCGGCTCCGGTTCCGCCACGCCTGCACGCACGCCAGGACCGCGCTCGCGACGAATGCGATCGTCGTCGTCCAGCATAGGATCGTCGTCAGCCGCGTCTTGTACTCTAGTGGTGTCCGCGCTGTCCAGGAGGAGGGGTGGTTTTTGTCTGCGTGGTTCCTGTGTGGTTGGTGGTGCGTTAGACTGCTTCATGCAAAAAGGGGGGGTGGGGCAATTAGGGGTAGGTACTGAGATAGGGTAGGATGACGTACTTCTTGGTCAAAGGAATGAGGACGTAGAGCGTCATGCACATGCTCGTCGCGAACCACAGCACGAACATCCCGAGCTCCGCGACCGCGGCGTACCAGCGCCCGATCCACCGATTCCTCCTCCTTTCATCCCCCGGCTTCGTCAAGAAATGCCGCAGGAATTCCACCCACGCGAACGAGGAGTACGCCATATTCAGCACGCACAGGCCCCAGGCTAACCACGCGATGCTCCAGTTGATGGTGTCCGGGTCCTTGCTGTTGTTGTTGTTGGTGGTGGTGGTGGTGGTGTTGGCCGAGGAGGGGTACAACTCCTTCCACACCGTGTGTGTCCCGTCCTCCGCGAATTCCGGCACGTAGAAGTACTCCAGCCGCAGACCGAGGAACAGGAATCCTAGTCCTACGCTCGGCAGCACTTGGCCCCCGAGCCGCATGAACCCGATGCTGCCTGCGATGCAGCCTTCCCGGCAGCGCTCGCTCATGCTCCGGGTTTCCCCCTCCTCCGACTCCGGGCCGTGGGATCTGTTGCCCTGGCTGTTGTTGTGATTGACCCCGGCATTCCTGGGGTAGTCATTTTCGCTCAGACTAACTGTTCTGAACGGACCGCCAGTGTTGTAGCCCCCGACCGTCGAGGGTATTGTAGGAGCATTGCCGCCATAGAGATTCCGTTCGCCTGCTGGGGGTGTAGGCGAGCGCTGGAGCCCCCTCGATGGTCCTGATCTGATAGAACTTTCCGTGGGGTTCTGAAATAAGCCGCTGTTACGGAAGTGCACGTCTGGCAATGTTGGGTACTCCCCGGGACCCGATCGGATGCTACCCTCCGAGTGTTGATATGCGCCGTTGTCGTGGGGTTCTGGCAATGCCGGGTACCCGCCCGGCGGCAGCGGCAGGGGAAACGCTCTCGGGCTGCGAGCTCTGTGCCTTGAGCCCGCATCTGGGAGATCCTCCATGAATCTCGACTCCATGGAAAATGTATTTCTCCCGCGCTCCTTTTTTTTTTCGTTCTTCTGTATAGCCTCTCTCACCTGGCGGGAAGTCTTTCGGCGAGTTTGATGTGGGCTGCTTTGAGAATATCCTTTCCTGAAAGACTGTGGCCTCTTCGCGAAGTCTGTTGAGAAAAACCCCTCCCGAGGTCTTGATGTTGTCGTCAGACTGTTAGTCCGGGCTCCAGTCGCTGGTAGTGGCGCTGCAGATGTTGTCGCCCGATTATCTCAGCTGCCCTCTGATGAGAGGATCTAGCGCAATAGGGGGTTTGATGTGGGCAATGGAGGCCTGCTCCTGTTTGCCCTTGTTCGGGAGGTAAGAGACTGGCAAGCTGGGAATGTCGGGAGCTTGTTTGCGGATGCTGTCTCGGTATTCAGACTTAGATTTCGCTTAGAATCGATTACTATCCCTTGCGATTCGGTTGTTCAGGTCCCACGTCGGACACCTCTATCACGATGGTTTGTTCGTCTAATGCGGTCGTATTCTCCAGCGGCGTGAAGAGGCTCGTGAACTGTGCTTAGATCCAGCCTGATGCTTGGATACTGTAATGTGTTTTCTGGAGAAGAACTAGAGCAAACGTCCAAGCCTGGTGGTGTCGGGCCCTGACGGCTTTTGTGTCTGTCCACTACCGACTTGTGCGCCCGGCGTGGTGATACCGTTGGAAGAAAACTTCCCAAGCTGTTTTTACGGTGCCTCAATGTGCCCCTGTAACGTGTGGACAAGTTGGCACCAGGTTCTATTGTTAGGTAATGCGGATTTGAAAGTTAGATGTGAATAATAACTAGTCTTCGAGCTGTATTCAGAGTCGTCTCATTTCCTTGAGTGCTCTGCTATACTGAAACATACCTATCGTCCTGAGATCTTGTGGTAGTGAAGTGTAATTTGAGCTGGGTAAATGCCAGGGGCGTCCAAGGATGGCGGGAAAGAGTAGAGATGATAGAAACGACGTTCTGTCGCGGACTCAGTCATGGCATACATCACTAGGATCTTCCTTGATAATTTCATTGTCTGCTATCTTGCCATGGTCACAGAGCACCAACAATTCCCTGCTATCGTGTGTTACTACCACTAACGGTGTTGCCATACAGACGCCAACCCGACAGGAGCTTAATTCCAGCGAAGTTCGGATGATATCTCCTTTGTTCCTATTACTGGCTTCGCCTACACTGTCCAAGAGCATCAGGTCACGAATTAGAAAATCTAACATCTTCCTGGAGAATTGCATGTTACTCGGGGACTTCGCCAGTGTCACCGTTGGAACAGAGTGTGGTTGGGGAGTTGGTGTTCTCCATGGCTGGCAGATGGTGCCTCGTTTCTGTTAGACACCTCTTTGTTCTCCTCGTAAGTCGAAACTGGTCACAAGAAACCTTTGTTCTCTTAGGCTGCACAATCTCACGCGACAGGCAAAGTTTATGCTGGAGCCAACAGCATGGTGCTCATCGACACAAAGGCACCGCGCCTTTGGTAACGACAACCAGCAACGAAGAAATGAAGATGTTCTTCAAGATATACAGCCGATGATGTCGGGTCGCTGTGCTTATCACGATACACCAGAGCTCTGTGTAGCAGTGGACTTCTTGCTTCTATTAGATAATCCAGTCGTCTTGATGAGTGGTTAATGTGTGTTCCGGCGGGGTTCTATTGAAAGCGACCTTCGTATGAGAGGCGGTATACTGGATTGATCAACGTTGCGCTTCATACTCGGCTATAGTAATGCCGAACGGACGGTGATGCAGGACGATTGCCGCCTAATACATCCAATTCCAAATAGGACCTGTGGCTATCACGTGAATGCACTGCATCTTTCGGATGAGACAGACCCCACGCTCACCTGTCATCGCGACGCTTATGAGGTCAGGAGCACTCTCGCTCAGTCGCAAGCGCTTGTCCATTCTCCCCAGCAACGAAGTCGGAAGGTGATGTGAAGCCAGAGGGCGGCGGCGCATCTGCGTTGCAACGCTTCCGCCCCCAGGCGGAGGAGAATAGCCAAGCCTCGAGTCCATAGGCCGGTTTACGAGCTTGGGCCGAAACGTGACGTGTCAAAGGCAGGCGCGCGCGCGCGCAGGCGGGAGCGTGTTGGGATGACACGAGGTAACCGTCCATCACCAGTGACCTGCAGCTTACGATCGAAAGGGAGAGCGGCCATTGAAGACCGGGACAGAACCCTGGATGCAATCTGCACGATACGAGGACGAACAGTAATCGTATGCAAAGTGGACATGGGGAAGAAGGATAGCAGTACCTGGCCATGAGGCGCGACAGAGGAGGCGACCCGGTACGGGAAGACGGCCCCTTTGAGCCATCTCTAGATGAGATGAACCCCAATCTGGGACATAGAGACCAATGTTTATGAAGTGGCCTACAGGTTGGGCCGTAGGCAGCCCACCCAGAAGTTGATCCCTCGATATGGAGCTTGAGCGAGAACGAAAACGAAAGCGAAATATGGGTAAATGATCAACTAGAGAGTTAGTCCTATGGTATATGAATCAGGAACGGCAAAGCGACCAGAGTTCAGTCGCAGAGGTGTACTAAAATTGTGGTGCAAAACATATTCATGATTATGTCCATAATTGCGACTGATCTGGTCATTGTGTGGAAGGTGTTCAGCATAAGATCGGATTGGCGAGCGCGCAGAATGTTGGTCAACGGCATTTGCCGATTGCGACGCTCTGTCGGATCTAATTCTACAAGCGACAATTCACTTCTCTTCTCAGTAATTGTATTGATCTGATGGTGGAACTTTTGCTGGCTTGCACATCGAGGACTGCCCCCAAATACCACTGGAAAAAAAGCAACGAATAGCTGTTGTTAAGAAGAGGTAAGGGCAGTCGATACAATGCTGTGCTACAGAAACAGCGCGCGCCAAGATTGCGTATCAACGAACCAGATAGAGTTCGTCAACTTCCGATGACTCGCAAGGTCTCATTACACGCGGCCAGGGGAAGAGAAGGGATTAGGGGTTTGACCGTCCTTGGTTATCATCGCAGATCGCGAGCCTTGCCGGAGAGACTTGCGGCCCATCAACTCACATCAGATGGTGTTGCCGATGCCTGAACGGCCGGTCGGGTAGGATGGATGTGTGCCTTATCGGCTAGTTTCAGAGCCTCGAAAGTTTACAGCCGATCCCATCCCTGTGGGTTCAAGGTGTAGTCTAGGGTCATATTAGGCCGTAATAGAAACCAGACTAAATGGCGTCACCTTCATTGGGCGTCGATATCCCATCCCTCCCGGCATACTCTCTTCGTAATCCGCATCCATGGATGTGTTGCTGACATGCCATGGTGCTATGTAAAAGAGGGGAAGTTTTCAACTAAAATCTGACGGAAGTTGGGCTACACAGGTAACGAACAGGTCACGGGGCTGCCCAGCGCATCAAGGGGGGGTTGGGAGGGGTTGCTGTAGGGCTGAAAACGTGCCGAACCAACACGCGCGCCAACTAATATCCACAGCGATCATCAATATCCCCGGTAAGATCCGTAGGGATGGGATAGGATGCGGTAGGTGGAGTAGGAAGAAGCAGAGCGGACAAGCGGGCAAGCGGGCACCCGATATCCTTGGCCGATGTCCATGACCTTGCATACACCAGTGCTCCTCGACGGGCCTATGTACGTACTTACATATGCACATTAATATAGGCACATGTAAGGCATATATCTATTATTATCTCATGATATTGATTGGAAGCCTGGTGACCCGGGGAGCATCGCACGAAGCGCACCATATGCAGTCTAAAGTGATGACTACTGGCTCACTGCCCTATAGGCTTAATCCGTAGTAGCTGCAGACCCAGCAGCGAAGAGTGCAGAAGCAGGCACGAGGGAATGTAGGCGGGGGATACGAAGTAGGGAAGGTATAACTATTTAGGGATCACATAAGAAGCGCCATGCATTGTCGCTCCTCGATCAGCAATGCCGATGTGATCTGATTTGTTATAGAATGATGCGCATGGCCCTAACACCTAAGCTAACACCTAACAATCAGGTAACTTACTACATAGAGACGATCATAACAAAAGGCTAGGGTAATGCCGTACGTATTGACCTAAGGTAAGTTGCATTTAGCCTCCGAATGCTCGGGACCGTGGATGGAGCCTCGCTAGAGGACGTGAATAGCACCATGTTGCTGACGGGGCGAACTACTATCAAGGCTTTTTTTTCATCCTCGGGATCAGTACCCAGGCTATCGAAGAAAGTGAGCAAATGATCGACTACTTATGCTACCATAGGAGCGGTCAAAGGGCGATGAGCGGAACACTCCACTAGAATAATACTTATTAGTGATCCCGACGAATATGCCGACGGCTGTCTACGTCGATTGGTGAGTGGCCATGCGAATGTTATGTTGCAGCATCCAATCGGCCCCTTTGGAGGGAAAAATACTAGTTAGCATCTCGTCGCGAGAACTTTTGTCTAGTTTATCTATTCTCAGCTAATATTAATGGGGCGGTGAACATGAACACAGACGGGTAACCAGTCAAGGTACTTTCGTAGCCAGCTTGTTGCCCCAATTGCTCGCTTACCCGAGTAGACTATCCGACGACAAGAGTCTCGGGTGGAATTGAATTGATTGGATACCAAAAGCCTGGACCTAGCTGGATACCGCAGGAAGAAGGAATCGAGGCCCTGAAATCTTCTCTGGTAAGCTAGGGAAGAGCCAAATCGAGGCGATATTTTCACTGGTCGAGAAAAGGGGTAAAGGGGTAAAGGGGTGGGGAACAAGGCGAATAGCTACAATCATATCTAAGTGGTTAGGTAGGCAGGCACTCCGTAAGTCACAAGCTTAAGGAGATGCTCGATGGTGGCAAGAGACAGCATGCCAGACCTAGATCGGAAAAGCATCGGAAACTTCGTAGGAAGGCTAGGGGAAGAAGAAAAAGGCGCCGTCTTCGGAAGTTATTTCGGTAAGTTTCTTCCCAAGATATATATTCAACGACCAAGCAAATTATTGATTCAGTAAGAGTAAATTTTACACCCATGCTGGGGTGGCCTGGGGCCTTTTGCAGTCCTTAAAAGCAAGCCCTGCAGATGCGGGGGCTAGCGAGTGGATTACGGAGCCTTGGGGGCTTTTGCACCTAGCTACAACTAAAAGTAGGTACCTAAAGCTCTAGGTACTTGTACTTATGTATGTATCATACTCAAGGATAGGGGTAGCCATCACGTTCCTAGACTATCGAGATGCCTTGTCTACTTTCATGATGGGCATGATGGGCATTAGTTATGGTTAGAATCCGTAGTGCATCCTCTTCCTCTTTCATGTATCCGCTATATGTCCCATGATCACCCGCTGTCCCAAGCCGCCTCTCGGATGCTCATCATCGCTGGATGATTTTTTGTTGTTGTTTTTGTCATCATATGTGTCTAACACAAAAGGCCTAGACACCTTCCACCAGTTTTCGTGGTATAGCGGTGAAAGATATACACGGCTAACTATCTTGTTGCCCTGGTCAGTATTAGTCAGTATATTAGATCATGGAATACACGACCACGAAGGTCCAATCATAAGAAAGAGGCCGATGTCAGAAAACCGCCTCCCGCGTGACGATCTTGCATAGCCGTCAGTCGATTACCTATCTCAATTATAGCCCGGCTTAGGGCATTATCTACTGGTCTTGCTTTTTTCATGTTGTGCATCGCCAATACCATATGTACAGCCGGCTCGTTACACGAAGTTGCTCCTGTCTGGGTTCCAGACGGCGATCCTGTTGGATTATTGGATAATTGGATATCAGGATTGGATATGTAACTGCTGGATGGGCGCCATTTACATCCCGCATGCTGCAGTTATATGGACAGTACATGTTTGCATCTCATTATCTCATCGTAGAATCGTAGATGCGGGTCAGTGTAGACTCCGAATATGCGAGGCTCTTTGTCTTAAGAGCAGGGATCAAGTTGCTGCCGTAATTCACACTCTCCGCCGCACAACTAGCTAACACATAACAGACATTGGTTGAAGAAAAAGAACATCCCGTATTACCCGTGTCTTCGCCTTCTAAGCGCTATTATAAAGAAACTCGTCATCTGCCGTGCCTTCTAGCAGGCATTCTTCTCCGCAACGTCAGCTCAGAACCATGGGTGCGTGGCGTTGGTGAGGCTCGCTTGTAGTGAGCTGAATGCCTTCATAGTATCTACCGTGAGGATAGGACAGTAATAGTAATGCAGTTTGGCCCTCCCGGATCCATGCTTCCGTGCAATAGTGGCTTAGCATCAGAATTCGTGTAATCCAAGCTAGTCAAAGAGTCCATCCTCCAGTACAGCTTCCTTCTATTGTCGAGATAGGCGGATGGGCGAATGGGGGTTATTAACTCCCAAATCTTGGCATTGACTACTAGCTGCTAGATAGTTGGCCACATACATTTGCGATGAAAGATGTTACAAAACTGAAATAAGGGATATACATTATGTCTTTTCCCCACGCCAAATTAGTTACTCGGATAAGACACGAAATCCCCTGCATCTTATACGCTCGTCGTATTAGTCAAGTCAAGACTATTTTATGTTATATAGTCACCAGGTCCGAAATATGCCGAACAGGCGATAGTACTCTGCCGCACATGAACCACATAATTAGTTTTGAATAGCTCATAACCCAGAAACATCGAAGTTGATATTGCTTGCGTTATTTAACTGCCCTTGGTATAGAAGCACTAATCGCATATGTAAAGCGCGTTTAGTATATGCAACTTCTATCTGACAGTCATTCTTAAGTTGGTCCCCGCCCCCTCGCGTGCCATCATCTATACCTGGATATATTCAGCCAACCATGCAGTTGTTGGTCCCCTTCTATGAGTACGAATCCGCTTGTCCGCTTCTTCAGCTCCTTGGCTCCCTCTGCGCAGTCCAGAAATTGTTAGCGTGCCACGCATGCAAGGCCAGGGTTCCTTGAAGATCTCTTGTTCATCTTCGCAGTGCATAGATCTCACACCTTATGTACATGGTCACATGTAAATGCTAATCATCCACATTTCCTAATCCTTAGTTTATAAGTACTGCTAGTTAGGAGCGAGACCAGCTTGCTTTGCCATTCAGAGTGGGCTCGATTTGTGTGACGTGAGCGTATTGTAGGGGCATGTGTGGCATCAATGCTGGCAACGGATGATAGCGCGTAAGTCAATCACAAGGTTTTTGCCATATACAAACTACCAATAAGAATACGCAAGGCAAGTAGTTTCCAACTGTGATTCTAGAAATCCTGATACAGATCTGGATTCGTTGCACCCATCCAGATGGTGGGCTCCGCACTTGAGCATGGTCCATCAGCTGGGTTGCACACCGTACGCTGCCACTGACTAGGTGTTTACCTACATATGTATGCGGTTAGATGCTACGTAATTACTAGGGTCTCTCCATTAAGTTCTTAGCGGAGTTTTCCAGGCCTGCTATTAAAGTATGTAGGTAGGTTGCTAGTTTGCTTGGTCGGCTCAAAAGCCCCTCTAGTTAGGCTGAAAACCGGCAGGGATGGCGATCAACGGGGACTTTCATACGAACCTCTAAGACACTCAGCTCTATCAGAATTTTCAGTTTTCTTGCCTCTCTTTCATCATTGCGTACGTTTCAAACAACTTATTCGCCATCTTGTGATCCCTCATGCCATACTGCCTCCCAGTCCCTGGTTTCCTCCCCCACAAGAATGTTGACCGACATCGCAGGGCTTTTCTCCCAACCTACCAGCTCGGCCACCGCGCTTACGCCAAAGCCCTACCCTTGTAATAATAGGTTAGACTGTGTCTTTGTTACATCCAACGACAACGCCAGCGGCCCTAGGGTAACGTAGGGAACTACATGTTAGATGCGGCTTGTCGCCTATGACATATGCAGACCATGTCATCCACTTTCCTTGCAATCCATGGTCGCACGGGATTTCTATCCATTTGCATTGTGAATACGTAGCTACGTCGAGCGGAGCGTCATTTTCCATGTTCCTTTTGGTACCCACATAGCGTTTCCTTCGACGCGCTACCTATTCGCCTCTCTGCTCGTGTTAAGCCCTCGAAGTATCGCGGTTCAGCTGGTTGATCAATTATTAGCCTGGCGCTTTTTCTCTTTGTTAATGGCTTTTCCGGATCATCGCAACGCGCTCCCGCCACGGGCGCCATGGACATGTATGCCATGTCGTCCAATAGCCGTCCTTATGCAAGATCCGTATAAGGCAGGTCCGACAACAACGCATTGGATCCATCATGTTTGTCTCGTGCATTTTCGACTTGAGGCTGACTGAGGTTGGGACATTTGATCAGGAAAACTGCCATGCTGCCCTGGCAGTTGCTGAGTCTCCACGTCCAATCGCTGCTGTCCCGCTCTGCTTTTGAACCGCCCTCGAGGCCCCCATGTTATACATACGGTATGTAGTACGCAGACTATGTATCCCCGTTGGTGGGCTACTCGGCCATCTAGCGCGGATGACGGGGCCATAGTTCGATGTCGTACCTGTCCTCCTATAAGAGGAAACTCATATAACTGCTCTGTTGTCCCAGGACCTCGCCGATCCTGTGAGAGGGATCACTCAGAATGCTACTCTGTGCGTTGGAACAGAGGAGATAATCGACGGGATCATACATAAGATCTCATCCTCAGCAACACATTTGTCACCTCCCTTGCATGACCGGAGCCCACGACTAGTACTAGTCCCACCTCCTCGGACAGTTCGGCGCATGCTACAATCGCTTACAGAACCTATGTAAGTCGGGAGAGTATCGAGTGAAACTCACCGGATCGACCGCGACGTCGTCATTTGTCCCGCCATATTATCAACACGCACCGGGCTACCGGGTTCGGTAGCCTTGCTGTACTTACTCCCTCCTAGCGCCTCCCTTCCCAAAAGCCGTCGTCAAAGTTTGGCCCCCGTTTGTACGTCAGCGGGATCCTTCTGATCAGACCCCCCCTCCCTCCCACCAAGGGTCATCTCCGATCGCCAGGCCTGTCCCACATTGCGGATTCCAAGTCATCACTGCAGCCACATCAGCGCAGGCCCCTGGTCTTGTACGGCGCGGCACTAGGGTCGAAGTAACGTATTAGTGCCTTCAAACTTCCTTAAACAGCAACTATGCCGCACGTCAATGTCCAACCAACCCGCGGCCGTTGCCATGTCTCGCTAGATCTGCTACTAGACTACCCGCGTCTTATATACGGTCTATCCGCTACCTTCCTTGGGCTCTTATTTCTCCTCGCATTGCGTTCTGCGATACGGAGAAGACGCAGACCAAAGCCCGGGACGCTTCCTGCCAGCGTAATCTCGACGGCGATCAGCCAGCAGCAACTCTGGCTCTCAGAAAAGTCACGTGGGGTCAGCAACAACGACGCCGTCATGTCGTCCAATCACCCACCCGATAGAACTCAGCTAAAGGCAGAGCAAAAGTCGTATGCCACACACGATGCCGTGGACGAGGGCCGGTCCCGAAAATTACCCGATAGTGGTAGTAAAACTGAGAATGGTGGCTCCCCTTTTACATGGGGAGTGGGAGGGAGCGGACCAGGGGAGTCTACGTCGTGGTCTCCGCGACCACCACCACTGACACCCCCAACACTTGCTACTGGGAGCTTCACTTTCGAAGACCGTCGGTTAAGCGCGTCTGTATCGGCGGCAGGCGATTTAGACGTGGGTTTCTTCGACCAGCCGAACCCAGATTACTTTTCATCCTCAGACTCCTCGTCTACGGCTCTAGACACGAAGCAAACGACTCCGGTAACCCCCAGGCGCAAGTCCTACACGAAGATTCTCCCGATCGACTCACCACGGGTAGTTACAGATGTGGAGCTAGATCATCACGCCTTGTCTTTCTCCCCTAGCTCTTTTCCCTCTTCGAGTCCGATCCTACCGCTGGCCCCTCATGCCTCTTTCGAGCCGAAGGAAGTTAACGTCCAAGGAGAGATCATTTCGCTGACCGACGAGTCGGGGGCGGGCTGGAAGCGGCATACCCGCGTCTACGGGGGTGGCGCCTGCCTAGCATGCATGGCAAATGGTGGCCATCATGGAGGTTTCTACGGGGAGAACGTGCGTCCCGAAGATCGACGATAGAGAGAAATATTATACCCAACCACTAGAGCACAGCCACTTCATGAGATCATAGTCCCTTCATGGGCTCAGCTAGGAGGGTGTCTTGCGAATGTGCTACCTAACACACGCGGGACGGATGTACTGAGAGTACCGTTAGTATGAATCGGCATAACCGACGGCGCATTTGTCACCAAGCGAACACAGGAGCTCCTGACTTCGTCCGTATGCGTTCTCGTTGGTCCTTGTTAGAGGCAAGCGCCGCAAAGCGAGGCCCAGTTGCATTTTCTTTTTCTTTTGTTCTTTGGCCTGGTTTTTTATCATGGACAGGGGTAACTATTCTCGGGAGGCTGACATCGGAATGGATTTGTACCTTTGAGTACCTATGACAGAGCTATGTTCTGAAGAGCATCAGCGTTGAACGCGTGTAATGACAGTTTTTTCTTTTTTTGGCATTGTTATTTTGTCTTCATCACGCCACGGTTTACGAGTCATGTGTATCCTTCCCACAATTAAACATGCCCGGGCGCCCGTACGCTCTTCGTTTTCGGGAGCTGCGGAGGAAACTTTTTTACTTGGTCATAGGATAGGTACGAAGAAAAGGTGGTCGCACCATATGATCATAGCGCCGAGCACTAGGTCTCGAACAAGGAGGATCCGGACCCTGCATTTTGAGGCTCAGCATTGATGCAGCCAACATGACATCTAGCTGTGACCGGCCAGGTCCCTGTTAGGGCACCGAGCTGCAGGTTTCACAGCCTTTGCATGATGATGTTTGCTTGCTACCTCGTCCCCCACAAGTGAAAAATTAGCTATCAAGTGACAGAACTTGTTCAGGGGGTTTCCTACCACCCTCCTTCAACCCTTACCACGTAAGGGGGCCCTGATGTCTCAAGCTGTTCAAACTGACGTCTCGCTCGCTCCACTTGCTACGATTTCTCCCCATGCAATATAGCTGAGGCACTGTACCTCTTACCCACTCTCTGGAAGGTCAAATATGTCTTCCAGTGGCTTCTTCTTGATAAGCAAGCGAAATCTATGAATACTCGTACGGCTCCTGATACTCAAGGTTGAACACGCGCATTCCTCAAGGCTTTCTGGGATGACTAGTGCTCCCGTCGTTTGCGGCTACCCCTTGCAGCCTGTGCGCACCCATAGAAGTTCTCTTGATTGGGCAAACCATCTTGTCCCTCCACAGATCCGAACTGACGTTCCCTTGATAGATGGATGACGCTAGCGAGGTAACGTTCATCCTTCGACGCAGCAAACTCTGAGGCAAGTTGGTGCACCATCACGTTCGACCAGATTGAATTTCTATATTTCGTGAGATAACAGTATCCAGCCGTGCCAAGACACAGCTTCCGGGCCGCGCGGAAGAGAAATAGGTATTCCATCATCGGTGCTCGGCGTACACCACTTGCTATTATCTTCGCTTCCTGTCGACTAGGAAAACCAAACTTGGTCGACCATATAAAAGGTTATATGAAGGTTTGGTAATTGACTACTACTAAGTAAGGGCTTCGTTTCCGCAGTGAAACGTCATCAATTAAGTCCGGTAACGCCGGAAATGATTTCTAGGTTGCTTACGGATGGACCTACGGATGGACCCGCGTATTGGCAGTAAACGTTTAAGCACGCGCCCGCTTGCTTGCTACTATGTGTCTATCACCATGCAGCGCGTTTATTCCCCAGTCATACCGTCAGTACGAAGTAGATAACGCATCGTCTCATTCAGGCAAGTCAGCCGCATGGGGTACATTTGGCTGGGCCGGACGCCATAAATCCCAGCGCAACCTGTATACGAAGATGGCCTGCTTCATACATATGAGCGGTACTACCGAGCCCTAAACACAGTAAGCCGTAAAGCCAAACCCCGGCCCGTCACATTCCAGTTGATCACAATCTAGTCGATTAATAAAAAAGCGCCTTAATGGGATGGTAAGTAGACGCCTGGGTAATTGGGCCAAGGAATTTAATGCCACACCCGACG
This sequence comes from Eutypella sp. D-1, assembly GCA_023313575.1. Taxonomy (NCBI): domain Eukaryota; kingdom Fungi; phylum Ascomycota; class Sordariomycetes; order Xylariales; family Diatrypaceae; genus Eutypella; species Eutypella sp. D-1. The sequence continues at coordinate 93,788 of JAJTTP010000013.1, read as the reverse complement.
GCTTTCTCCACAGACTGCAGCCCGTAGGGCTGATGCTACTCAGTGTCGATCGAAAGCGGGAGCCGGCAAGTACGGACCAATAGCCATTCCTACGAAACCGAACCAGTCAACGTTCACTTCTGACGCGACAAGAGGGACATGCCGTTACTGGGAGCCGACTCCGGTAGTGACTATCGGCTAGGGCGTTTAAATATGGCATAAACGAAGGGAGGTAGTAACTGATAAGGCACCAGAGGATGTCAACAGAACGGTCTAAACATACTAGTAAGCGCCATCCTGGATAGGCAGATTGAAGTGAAGACTATGCGACTAGCTGGGTAGCATAGATTTGTTCTACTGTCCATCATGAAGCTATGTAGTGACGATCACATCCGCGCGTCTGACAGGGCCAAATCCCGAGGGGAACTTTCTCTTGAGTGTAGTTCTGCCATAGGTTCTGACTGTTGATTGAACCCTATCACGAGTGGGGGTGCCATATACGGGGCCCCATCTAGTTATCAGCCTGGAAGGTGCAGCGCTTATATACGCTGTCAGCATTGATGCTCTTCTCCCATAAGTGACCGAGATGGACCGACATACATCGGAGATCAAAGCTGACTTGGGCTTCCTCCGTTGTCCTGGACCGACCCTACACGGACCTCCAGTCTTATCGGACCGGCATAGGTGCATACACTTCCCACCCCGGGGTTTGCCTTGTCATCGTTGCCCAAATCAGGGTCGTAAGCGTAGGGTCGCAATGGGCTAAACGAAGTATCCGGTACTACCTACTGTATCCGCTCATGGATCTGAGTCAGAACGTTAATCATGCCTCCTTGTACAGGTAGATGGTCCGGGCATTATATATCGACTCCCTTCGGACCCCCGCAAAAGGACCGCCACCCTGTCGGTTCCGTAAAGGGCACTCGGTATTACTAATGTGGAGATGGGCTTCGGGCTAGTCGTAATCTTTGACAGATAACACACGCTGCTAAGCCTCTTGTCAAGTAAATAAGTCATTAATAGTCATCAACCACGGTAGATGATTCATTTCTTGAACGCACGTGATGGTAGGTCTCCGTTAGAAAGAGATCTGCCATGAAGAAAATATGCGGAAGTACAGATGGACGCAGAGTCCAATGTATATGCTAGCAGTCTCGCTAGTGTTGGCTATGTATCCATGTGGCCATATCTATCATACCTAGATCGCCTCCAAACTTTACAACACCGTCCCCGTATGGTCGTCAACACTGCTTATACTCTACCTATCGAGTATACAATCACAGCGTACGCTGTTGGAACATGCGCCATTCGCGCTTTGCCTCAACATGGAGTCGATATATAGTTCTCGCGTTGGTGCTAATACACCGCTGCATAAGATAAATGATCTAGCAGGACCATGGGCACATCAACGGCACGCAAGATATCAAATTGTCGTTTTCTGACTCCTATGCCTTGTTTACACATCTACGGAAGTGTGGCATGATCGATGACTCGGCATCTCTGGGGCATCGTATGGCAAGATAAAGATCGACGGCGCGGCAAGATAGGTTGTTGTTGCTGTTATAGAGATCTATCTGCAAAGGTCTGCCAAAGTGCAGAAGAAGTATGGCTATCTACCCTGTCCAGAAACACAACGGTTGCCCATTCATTGTGTACAAGGGGACAGAAACTCGAGGTGATTCAGGGATGGGCCTAACAACCACTGTAGTAGCAGGGCTAGCTCGATGGCTACCGACAGCTTCACCATCGGAGCAGGTAAGCGCTGGCTCTATTACCGGGAGGCTATCACTCGGACGGCACCTGGGTAGTCCAAAATGATGCTTATACTCATCGCGTCTCAGACCACGGTCAATATGTCAAGGCGTCCACAGAACGAAGCAAACCTCCCTACCTTCCCGAACTTTGAACAGACCCTTCTCGTGTACTGCGGTTGCTGCGACTAAAGCATCCTATATATGAAAGATACCTAGGGGACCAGAGTAGAGCATTACACCAAGAATGTACACTAGGAGAATAAAGCGGTTTAAATAGCTCCGGGCGTCATTGAAGTCCGTCCTCGGGCAATGTGCAATGTCTAACAGTAATGTACATGAGGATGGGATAGCAAGAGACCGACGCCTCTATAAGCGGTGAATCGCGAATGCTGAGATAGGAAGAAGGAAATTGACAAGGACCTTACAGACACCCATGCGGGCCAATTCGCTAGTATACTTGGGTTTCATGGATCACGCAGAAAATATTCAGAAAGCGCCTTGTTGGGGGCTGTAAGAAGCTGGCAGGGGGGAAATGGGTCAGGTGAATCAACAGATAAACCCAGAAGTCTGCACGATGGTGGCAGAACGAGCTCGTGAAGGGTTGTTCCTGATAGAGGGCCGTCTTTTGCACATCCATTGAAGCGACGCACGCCTGTCCTTCATCGATGCCATCGGTCTTGAGTAGTTGTTGGGACAGGGGCGGGGGAGTTGGGATGGTGGTGCTGAGTGTACGCCTCAAGACAGAGATGGCGTTAATAGATATAAAGGCACAGGCGAAAAGACTGTCTTCGAAATGAAACTGCGGAGTATGACACTCGACGAGTTGATTCTTGTGAACGACGTGGGTGCGGAAATGGACCGCTATGGAGATAGATAGGCACGAGGCTCGGGTTTCCCCCCTCCCCTATCTCGGGGATGTATGTGCCAGTGATGCTGAACCGAGTGGGGTAACGGAGAAAAACTGACGCACACATAAGAAGAGGCCCGGAACGGATTCGAAACCTCGTGATGGGCTTAATTAACCCTCCCCGCGATGAGGTTTCCTCGCATCTCGTCGCCTCGCCTCGCCAGGGCCTACTAAGGCTCAGTACACCCCGGGAACCCGATCCTCATGATGAAAAAGGTAGTGAGTGCATTCGATTTCCTCGCCGTCACGCATTTGCCGTCGTGTATATATATACATGTGGGCCGGCATCGATCTATTCTGGATGGAGTGGAAAGCGAGCAGGCGATAGAGATCCTGAGCTTGCATTTCTGCACGTACAAGAAGGAAAAAATGCTGCGGTAGGAAGGACTATTACCTGTTGATTCGTAGATAAAGTACTACATACAGATGGTATGTCCGAAGTCCGGCGACTGTCCCGCTGATGACAGTCCCATGTTGACGACAGGATTTCATTAAGCATGGAATACGAGTAGATTGGACGGCTATAGGCGGGCAAGACAAGTCACAGCTTCATACATCGAGCTCGGCGTGACCTTTGGTGATCACTTCAACGGGTTGCGTTGCCTTTACGACGGGCACATGGGGATGAAACGATGAAACAGATGGCAAGCTATGTATGGGCAATCAAATTTTTATTGAGCCTTTCTTTCACTACCTATCTGCTTTGCTAGCCGCCTTGTCTGGGCCGCTGATAAAAAAACGAGTTCAGGGCGGATACCGAAATGACGCGTGACCGACAATTCCCACATGGATCGTTAAGTGAGAAGATGCCTTTCCTTCCGGGCGCCTCGGTATCCGCTCCGACTCACAGCAAGCTCACAGACGAAAACGAGGGGGAGGGGGATGATATCCCTCCCCCTCGCATAAGGGAGTGGCAGCCGAGCCACGCCAGCCATTTGGCGTGAAAACTTCCGGCGGGCGGTTATAGCGCAGTTTATGTGAAATATCCTTTGCAACAAAAAAATCAAACCAAACTTTCAAGTTTCCCACCCCTACTCCTCGTAGAAGGCCAACAACAACCTCCGCGAAACTCTGCGTCCCCGTTGAATGAGAATGCTGCCTGTATGTAAAGGCGGGAGAAAAAAATTCCACCCGTGGTATTGCGAGCTAAAACCAAAAAAATAACAAAAACTTTCCCGGGTGCCGTCGATGTAAAACCCAGAACATTCATCAGTTCCCCCGATCCAAATCGATCAAAAACGGTCATTCTGTATAGCAAGACGTCCGATCCATTCGTGAGGAAAACTGGCCTGGATGGGGATCTACCTGTCCCAGGCGATGATCATCAAAGACAAGAAAACGTGGGGAGCGCGTGATCGTAATTGCGTAAGAGTGCGGTTTAGTTGATCGACTTTTAGGCTGCGGGAGCACCACCCTTGCGTTTCTCAGCACTGGTAAGTACGAGCATCGCGGCCTTGCGTTGACCATCCGTGGCCGGCTCCTGCTTGTTCTGCTTCTGGGAACTGCCGTTCTTGAAGACACTGGCGAAGCTGCCGTCACTTTCACAAGCGCTGGATAGACTGTCAACGCTCTTGCGCGACTTCTGTCGCGATCCTGGGCGGTCCGATCCTATCGCGCCCCAGCTGCCGCTGGTCGAAGTTCGGGAACTAGCCAGGCTGGGTTCCGCATCGCCGGACAAACTACCAGAGCCGCTACGGCCGGAATCAGACTCGTTATCGGTCATAGGCGTGGCGACGTCCTCGGCTGTCTCGGAAACGGGGCTCATGCTGCCACAGCTACTGCCCGACGTCTTGCGTCGCTCAAGCCCAGCTTTGACAAGGTTGTGGACAGCAGAGCGGCGAGTCCGGGCAGCAAAGTTCTTGCTTCCCTCATGTCTCGCGGTCGGCTTAGCCCGGAGCTCATCGAGAGCGGGAGGACCGCGAGGCTGGCGAATGGGGTGCTCTCCAGCACGAGCTTGGCCAGGGCCATAGCCACCGTTACCCATAGGAGAAAGCGGAAACGAGGCCGTCTTGGGGCCAGGCGTCTTCGGGTTCTCGTCGGTGCCGATGGCGAGATTCTTGTTCGTGATCGAGGATGACTTCTTATGGCCTCGGCGGAACGCATTAGCGGACGGCGGAGGGAGAGGCGTCGGCTCGGCGATCTCGGTCTTCTTAGGAGGGGAGCTGGCACGGGTAGTCGGCGGGGAGTTCTCGGCTGGGGGAGGTGAGACCTGCACACGAGGGGTGCCGTTGTTTTGAGGGAAGCTAAAGCCCTGGGGAGTGGCAGGCTGGTCCATGTACGCAACATTGTTGACCTGGCCAGCACTCTGGTCAACGAAGTAGGACTGCTGACCCGTGACTGGGTCATAGTACACGTAGACGTTCTGCTGCGGGAGAGATGACACCATCGATTGCTGCAGGTTGCGAAGCTGCTGCTGCTGCTGGTACAAGCTCTGCAGTGCCATTTGCTGCTGGATGGTGGCATGCCCACCGATGTTCAGGCCTTGGAATTGCTGAGCGGCAGCCTGGATGTTGAGCAGTTCCTGCTGAAGGCGCTGCTGCTGCTGGGCCAGGTACGTGTTGGTCGCGACGAGCTGGGCATACAGATTAGGATCCATCTGGTTCTGCACCTGCTCGTCGAGATGAATCTCCGGTGGTGCCAGGATCTGTTCCGCGGTGTACTGCTGGTAGTAGCTCTGCTGCTGCTGCTGCTGCTGCTGCTGTCGTTGTTGCGGTTGCTGCTGTTGTTGCTGGTGAGATGCGAAACGAGGGACCGAAGTCTTCGGCCCGTTGTACATGGTCTCCTGACCACCGTACATGTTGGTAGTAACACTGTTCCTACCCTGCATTTGAGGGGCGGCAGACTGACGCGTGGGAGCGAAGGACGTGGCAGTCGCGGACTTCGGAGCCGTCCTAAGACCGGCAAGCAGGTGAGAGCGGCTTGTTCGCGGGGTGGGAACACCGACGTCCTTAGCAGGGTCGGATTGGTTGATGGTGTCAAACGAGAGGGGCTTGATGTTCTGACCACCACCACGGCGGGAAGCCAAGCCACCGGTGGGCATGCCCAAGCCGGTGGAAGAAGTGTAGCCGTTGTGAGACATTTGAGCAAGACCGCCGGTGTGCAAGCTCATTGAGATTTGTATTCAAAAGTGCGTCGTCTATCGCTGATGAATGATCTAATGCTCCAAGGCACAGATGTATCGACTGATAAACGTTTTGGTAGACAAGAAACGAAGGTGTGGTAGAAAGAATGGATGATGGCCTCTAGGACAGTCGGGCTATCGGGGCAATATATTACAACCAAGTACTGGTAGGATAAATAGGATATGGGGTATCAGGATAAGAACAGTGATTAGTTTGGAAATATTGAAGGGGCAAGTAAAGGTAATGAAGATTTCTTCAAAATTCCCAACGTATTGGGGGTTGGAAAAGTGACGTTGGCGATAATGACTGATCAGAGAGATGACTTGATTCGCGATTGATACCGTGTCAAACGTGGTTGTGTGCTCACCCAGCGAATCCAGGAAAGTCGGTCGGGTTGGGTTCAATGGGTATAGAAAGCTGCGAAAACAAGAAACAGGAAACAGAGTGGACTTCGTATGGATGTAATTCTGCTTTTATCTTTCTGTCTCTCTCTCTCTCTCTCTCCACGATATTAAGAACGTTGATTGCAATAAAAAAAAAGATGGTGATGTATGCAAGTCCTAAACGAAGGAGCGACAACGATGCTGATAGGTGAAGCTGCAAAAGGTGCTTGAAGTTGAAAAGCTTGAAAAGCTGTGAAAAGGAATCAGGAAGCTTTTGATCTTGATGCTTGGAGGGCGGTGAACCTGGTCGAAGGGAGATCGAAGAGACGATCGATTTGGCAATTCCTTTGATCGGTGATACCGAGTGATTCAAGGGACCTCGAGATGAGAGGAAGCTCTAGGCCGGAATAGGGACAGAAAGACGGAGTAGTGGCGAGGGTTCGTTGTTTAACTTGAGCGATGAATGGCACTCAATGACACTCGAGAATGACCCTCAAGAAGCGCACAAGTGGGACCAATCCGTGTAACTGTTGTCTTGTCCTCTGGTGGTCTTCGTTGTCTCGCCTCTGTCTTGTCAGATGATGTCGTCGCTCTTTGTTGTCCTACCGCAGGTTCCTTTTTAGAAAAAAAAAAGGGGGGGGGAAGGGATCTCGAGTCTGGTTGACCTGATATAGGAAATGTCCAATCCAACGTAAATGCAGATGGAGGCACAGACGCAGCGCAGCTTTCAAATGCCTGATCAATGGCGTTGATGATGATTATCAACCTGGTCCTTGGGTTCCTGTCCTGAGGGGAGCGTGACGTGGGCAGCTGTCCTAGCAAGCAATCGCTGCTGGTTGACGATGCAATGCAAAATTATAGACGAGTATTGTTTTGTACGTGTAAACGCGAACGGAAAAAAAGAAATAAAAAAGGCCAATGATGAAAAAAGCCTTTTGAGGTTTGAATGAAGGTAGAAGAAATAAGATGGTACGGTTGAGAATGAATCGATCAAAAAGAAAAAAAAAAAAAAGAAGAAAAAAAAGATATACAGTGATTAGATGTCGTCGTTGGATAGGTTGATTAATTCCAGAACCCAATCCAATGAGCAACGATTTGTTTTTCGTTTCTACAATCTTCCTTCTTTCCTTCTTTCCCCCTTTTTGTCCTTTCTGTAATGTATAGCGATAGGAGATGTGATGCGCAATACAAGCTTTTATTGTCAAGTGGTGGTGATTGTCGTTGTCGATGTGGTTTTTAGCAATGGCGATGTTGGAAAATTTATTTTCTCTCGAAGTTTTTTTCTTTTCAGGTTCGATGTCGATTTCTTTTGATTTTTTTGCTTTTTTTATTTTCTCCTTCTTCTTCTTCTTCCTACAAGGGAATGCGATATGTGATGCTCTGCAAAGGATCCCCCTTTTCTTGTTGTGGTTTCCGTCGATTGATCCCGAGAGGTTGATCAGACTAGGCTGGGAAGAGTTGGAAGGCACAGACAAAGCCAAGTGGAAAAAGGGGAGAAGAAAAATAATAAATCGATCCACACACACGCGCAAACACGCAACACTCTTGAAAGATGATAACCTATAAAGGCCGAATAAAGGAAGGGCGGAATGGGTGGTGATGGGAGAGGGAAAGGGGAGGAAAAAAACGAAGTGTTGTGGTGAGTGAAAAGCGAAGGGGAAGAGAGAAAGAACAGAGAGAGAAGAGTGGAGGAGGAGAGAATGAGGAGAAAGAAACCGTGTGAGAGAGACACCTTAGAGCAGCACTTTAGTGAGTTGTGGCGGAAAGCTTGGAACCTTACCCTCTAAAAAGTGGTACTTCCAGTTTACCTACAGTGGTGGTGGTGGTTAGTTGTAGTGGTTGTATTAGTGGTGGGTGGTGTCTAGTGCAGGTAGGCCTGAGTGAGTAAGTACCTTCAGTAAGTACATAACTAGTATGTACGTACATGTACGTAAGAAAGAAAGGGAAAAAGAGAGACAGTGCTGACCCTCCCCCCAGGCTATGCTTTCTGAGTGGTCAGAAACGAGTAAAGTGGATCGATAGAAGACTGACAAAGTGGGTTTAATCGTACCCAATTTAGTAGGCGGATAATGCAAATGAAAATTTAATTCAATTGACGGGAGAAAAAATAGTATACATACTAGGGCTGGATTACCTGATTATTCAGAGAGAAAAAAACGAGAGCAGGTCGACAGATTATCTGCTCATTTGCATAAATCGGGGCAGTTTTTTACAGTGGCGCCCCTCTTATTATCACACTGTATGTAGTCTACCCAATGGAGTATGACTGGGCACAGTTCCCATCTACACAAGGAAAACTCATTACCTGGTACTTTAATGTACTTATGTAGGAATCTGCATACTTACACTACCTAGGTATGTAGACAACTCGTATATAATACTCTATAATGGATGAAAACCTTCTTGACCTTTCCAACTAGATTACTGTACAAAATGCATATGCACATGTATGTAACTGACTACATGCATACGCGCTGTTCAGCCTAACTACTCGGTATATGTATACATACTTGTAGGTAGTCGCCTACCTACCTACTTCTTAGATGGTGGTGGTTGAGTACTCGCCCAGGGCAGGTCACAGGACGGGCTGTATGTACAATCCTACGACCCATCTGGTTGCATATGCATGTAACTGGTTGACCGCATCTGGATAGTTAAATACCTACCATGGATGTACTCCCAGACTCCGTAGCTGGTGGCAACTTGGCAACAAGACAGAACTGCCCACCCGTTCGTCCATCCATTTTACATACATACTTCTTATTACCTGTCAAGATGCCCAGACAGCTGGCTATACGAGCCGAATTAACTTTGGCGGGCGGCCGCTAACCAACGTACGTTCCCAGCCGACCGGGATAGTCAACAGCAAGATAGCCAGCCGGTTTATAAGCAGGACGGCTTGAACGGGCAGTCTGGCAAAAACTGGCAAGAAAGTTGGATGCTGGAGGAGGGTAAGGTTGGGGAACTCTGATTGGCCTCGGCCGGTTGGCACAAAATTGCATGGATCAGCTCATGAAAGAAAGAAAAGGCCCAGAGGGGATAGAGGTTTAACTAGAGAAACCCGCCGCACCGTTGATGGAAATGCTGATGAAAGAACGGCCAGAAAGTTCGGATTGGCTGAGAGGAGAGAGCGTGTGACAGTTGACAGGCTAGGACAGGACAGCCAGACAGCGAACACAGTGGATGAATGGATGGGTAGATGGATTAGCGAATTTCCAGTGGTCTGCTGGTCCGGCCAAGGCTGACCAACCACAGGCCCAGGTCGAGCCCCAGGCCTCCTCTCAGGGGCAGGGAACAGGGGGCCCATGTGCGGACAGTGCCAGGACTAAGACCAGGGGGTGGGAGACATTGGAGGGTCGCTTTTCAGGTATTCCTTTTGACGTTGCAGGCCCTCGGTATAGTTAGTTAACTACGCGTAATAACTAGTTATTTTCGCACGTCTTCCCAGATGTCAATTCAACCCAGAATGACCCTTAATTGGTCGGTCTCTCGTCTGAAATAACGAAGGAAGCTCGGAATATATCTATCTCACCGGGATTCCAGATTTTGATCTAAAGTGACTGAGTGATAGGGTTCTGCCGTGGATGACCTGCATATAATAATGATTTTTTAACTCAAATTGGCGCACATAAATGTTTTGGCTTGGGCAATAAAAAGCATGACAGGATGGATGGGTCTTGTTCACGATAGTCACAATAGAACCTCTACTACGTAGGTACCTAACATACGAACACACTTACATGGTCACTCCGTAGTTCTAACGAGCTTGGGTACCCCATGCCTCGGAAGCTTTAGCACCAAGTATACATCGGTGAAGAAATCTATATAAAGCATCCACCAGACGTCATTCGAGATTCCGAATCAAATTTTTCAAATTAACCCATCGATCAATGATCCATCCATCATCGGGTACGGCTTCATCGAAGAGCGAGGCAACCCTGGGCAACCCCGTCCCGTTCTCAGATCAATGCGACTCGCAATAAACTTTATGGGCTCCAGCTAAGCATTTTTCATTCTAGTCCCATCTTCGTCCGACCAAGGTGGTCCGCCCGCACGTGAGTCAAGCCTCCCCGGCAGCCCTGGGCCGTCTTGGGTTAACGCCCCAGTGAAGCCTGTCAGGGCCACTGGTGGTGGTGCTGTACTCAGCCCAGTCAGCCAAAACCAGCCCTAGCTCGTTTTAGCTGTCTCGCTCTGCGTCATTGTCAGATTGCATTGTCAATGAATGGGGGTTTCCGGGTCTAGCAGTAACATAATTAGCAGACAGGCCAAACTGACAGACTGACAGCCAGGACAAACCTGGTGGGTGCCAGGGCATTAAGAGAACGCCGTTAAGATCACGAAATCAGGATATGAAACGTACATACGCGCAATAACTGGCGCAATATGCACCAAGTAACTCCGTACTAACCAGTAGTTAGATACATTTGGTAATGTCAGATAAAATGGTCTGTCGAGTCCTTCCCACACACTTCCATAATAGGCAAACAGGCGATTAGGCAAGGTACCATGAGCAGGGTAACACGCGACCAAATCCGGGATTCGGAGCGGTCGGGATTTTAGTGCGGGTGTAGGTTTTTACTATATTTTGCTACTAGTTAATAAGTTATTTTGCTGTGGTTGTGTGGATTTTTACCAATCGCGTGTTTTCCAAATACTACTAAGTTAGGATGGAAGGAAGAGAATTCAATTATTCATTGCTCATCAGTTAGCAGCGCTCTGGAGCAAATTCATCTTCTTTGCTGGCCCGATTCATTTTCATATTACGGAAGCTCACCTCATCTCAAGGTCCTCTGAAGAAGCTGAAGAAGTAAGTAGGCAGTAAACGCCACAATGACTGGAGGGTGACAGCGATCTCGTCTCCAAAGCCAAGTTCTAGTTTTCTATTCTTTTCTATTCAGGAACAGGCAGGAGGGAAGTAAGCTGGCCAAGCTGGGCAAACCAGGAAAACCCAGAATAGTTCAGGAACGTAACCTCGACAAGATCTGGTCGCATTCGCTCATTCGCCCATTTCACCCATCCCATCCTTTTTAACTTTGCCAGCCAACCAAGCCTTCCCATCGGGCCAGCAAGCCCAGCTGGGCCTTGGGGCCCCCCCTTGTCGGCCTGCCGAATTTGTGCTGCTAATTAAAACATCTGAGACGCATCGCGGGGCGGATCTTGGACGGTTCGGGAAAGGCGACAGGAGTTGGAGGGAGTCAGTCACGGAACTTGTGGGGGAGGACCGGCCCTGGAATCCTACATACATGGGAAAGATGCATACTTTCTATAAACATTCTGGTTTCATGTATATTATATAGATATTCATTAGGTGAATTTTTCAAGTCGTGCAAATATTCACATATCACCTAGGTAGTCACAGAACTTCTAAAAATGCATATTCATTTCGTAAATCCTGGGGATTTTAATAACTACTGCATTTGACTTAATATACTCTCCAATGCAACCCAACCCTACCCAACCCAGCGCCTTCAAGATGCGCGGTGCGACACAAAGTATGTACTACCTACGTACTTGTAGAAGTAAAGAATATAGCCATCGCCAATCCCGGATATCTGGGTCAATACTACTGTTGGGCCTAACGATATGATAGCCCCCGTACCTATATAGGAAAACAAGCATGTCAGCGCGGCTATCCGTTTCTTCCTATTTGATACCGATAATACTCGGCTCCCTGGCCGCGTCTAAATGTCGGATTCTCCGTGTTCACGTTGGTGACGCCGGTCCAAGAGTTCAGATAGACGCGGTGCAGTTGCTTTCTAGAAAGTAGTTAGTTCTATCAAGCTGATGGATTACCTCGGGCCCTATCCGTACATGATGGTCATCGGGACGGCATCGACCAAGTAAAGCAGGCCAACAGGAGGGCCATGTCCCAGCACAGTCCACTTTCCCGATCCTACTTATGCATTACTCTACCTATTCAGGAATATATCAGCACAAAAAGATGCGATCTATGGAGATAGGAGGAGACGGGAAGGCAACTTGATCGCTAACTCATCCGACCACCCAGACGCACAACCTATCGCATAGCACACAGTACGGCCCCCGTCCCCCTTTTTTGCCCTTTTGCCTCCCCTGTCCCCCTCCCTAATCCCACCTAAAAAGCCCCTCATTATGCAGGCGTTCTGCAAGATGCAAGCCACACTGCAAGCCCATAAGCGCGCAGCGCTTAACGATTGGATATCGAAAAAGGGGGGAGGGGCAAAAGGAGTGGCGCGCACACCACTTCGATCCCAAGCGCCTCTCCCCTTTCATTTTCTACTGTGTCCGTCCCCATGCGTATCTAGTGAGCAAGCAGGCAAGCTTGAATTCTTTCGCGTGCCCGCAAAAATTTCGCTGCTTGCTTGCCCAGTGTGCCTGACGTGGCTCCAATTGACCATCGACATTCCAGATTCGGCAGTGACCATTCGTCAATCCCTCTTCGCACCTATGTAGTTATGTATGTAGTGGATTGCTTTCCCGGTTTGGACATTATGCTATGCTATGCATGCTCGGTATGCTGACGCAATTCCTATAGTTATACATACCTAGTAGGATGGGGTTCCGAGTGCTATGTTATGTTAATGTGTATGCGCATGACCAAAGTCTCAACTCCGGCGACGGGCGGATTCCTCGTCTTGGTAAAGGAGGGCCCCGCTCCGCTGCCGCCGTCGCCGAAATTCCCTGTCGAACCCTCCCCCCCCCTCGGGCTTCCCCGCCCCGACGCTACCTCCGTGTGTTAATTGAGTGGCTATACCTAGTAGGCGCAGCTCATACCCGTGGACGGGAGCTCGTCTCCTTGTCCGCCTGTCGCACGACATATAAATTAGCCGAAGAGCAAGACCAGCTCGCAGCGCACGCCGGCCACGTGATGTCAGATGAGGCTGAGAACACGAAACAGCCAAACGAACAGCCTCGTTACTTACGGAAAGTATAGATGCTTCCTCTTCCCCCATCGCTTCGCGACCCGAGACAATAGACAGAATTCGGCGTGGCAATGTACCCACTTTCGCTTGGTTCTTTTCAAGCTATGCAGTTAGGTCTCAGCAAGCGAAGTTGAAGTTTTCGTCTGCTGATGAGCTCGCCAACGCATGCGATTTGCATCTCGAAATGGCCCACCTGGGCTTCGCGTCAGACAGCGACTATCGCCATCGTAATTAGACCACCTATCGCCGAAGCGAGGCTTGTTCAACCGCGCCAGCTCTAGTATTGAAGCTCCGTCTTAGACAGACTAATGGCCAACCTCCCGAGAAGTCAAGCCAAGGCTTCGGGACCGGCTAGCTGCCTTCTCGGCGGATTAACTCGGTACCTACCGTGAGTTGCTGTCTCAGACAGGGAGATATAGGAGGCGTGAGGCTGAAGGATCGAATAGGTCCTACGTGGATAGCCGAGTATCGTGGATAGTGCCTGTAACAGGTAGATATATCGGGTACACAGACCGTTGGTTGAAACACTCCGTTTCGCACAGCTGGTGCTACGACGATCTACCTAGGTCAGCGTAGATAGGTGAGCGTATATTCTTATACTTCCAAGCATGCTTTTCCCCCAAATCTATATGAAAGAGAGACCTGCTTAAAGATGGTTGCGAGGATTGGTCAAGCATGTCCGTGGCCCCAATGCTAATGACAGGGAATCAATATAGCGAGCCAGACATGAATGCTGTTTGCGAGGGGCAAGCCAGGTATTAACCCCCTTGTCTCATTCCAGCGCGTATGTGTTGCTCGCATCAGCTCTCGACGGCATGCCCTGAGGCGCGGAACGGATCAACACCGTTACTCCTTCCCGACATCTTTATTACTGGGCAATGTATGCGGATGCTCTTGTAACTCTAGCTCACAGCTTCCCGAACTTGGGTTATGGACAATGACGAGTTCTGTTATAGCATTCGCTGCATTCCTCGCACTGCTCATGGCATTCCCTACGCCCATACTCGGGCCATCCCCGGATTTCCCGGGGGATACTGGGTGTGACAGTGATTCAATACCTGTTATATGACATGTCGAAAGAATAGTTTGCCGCTCTTATCCATGGCTAAAGATATGTCCGAACAAACATTTATGGCAGATACTTGTCGAGTGTATCCATATTTATCTCTGGTGCCTTGTTGATCCCATCTTCGTATTTCTTAGTTTAGTGAAGTCTATCCATCGTCTTATACCCTATGTCATTTTCATTACCCGCCGTTACTATCTTGAACACCACTGACCCCCCCGTTTCGTCCACTGCGATCAAACTAGCTGAACACTCCTCGCGAGTTATATTAACACAGGTATTGGTAGAGGCTTAGAAGCTCAGGAGACAGTGCCAAAACTCGTACCTTCCCCTGGCTGGTAATCGTCCACTCCAACCAACGGTCGTACGGCCGCTCTGCAACCGACCAAGTTGGCTTCCTCTCCTAACCCTAAGCTGTCTTGCCCACCGCCTACAATACGAGTACGTTGTGGTAGATGGGCGTGAGCTACAATATCAGTACACCTACTACAGCAAACATTCCTTTGACAAAGAGGAGGTACAGCCTCCTGTCCCTCCTACGGTATCACACAATACTTATACTGACATCTTTACAATAGCCTCTACATCGCTTTCCCTACATTCTACCTCTCTTAGCGGCACATCCGCCACCTCTTCATAATTACCTTCTATTCAACCGCACAGAAGTAGGAATATGGGTTCCTGTGCGCTTAACGTCTGCCACTCGGTTTATTCGATTTTGGCAGCTCCGGTATATCTATATTTTGTTATACAGTTCCTCGAAGCTGACCTGAGGGACTTGGCCGACCTCCGATATATCAACAAATACCAGTTCCAATTAGTCTCCGCTTGTGTCTATATATCGGCCGTCACAAGCTGCCTCACGTGCTTACGCATTATTTTTAATCTGATCTGGATCTACTGCCTGGGTCTCGGGACTCGCTCTACCGAGGACAGGCTGATCGCGAATCGTACCATACTCATATTACTATTTATTATCATGGTTCCCATCTACACCATTGCCATCCTGGCTACAATTTTTATCTGGTCCTGGAAAGAGAAATTCGATGCAAACGACGACAGTGTCTACTTGGTGAGGAAGAGCATTGGACTATTTTGCACAATCATCATCTCCATCGTGCTGTCAGCACTTTTATGCATATGTGGTATCTTAGGCTACTTCTACGCAAACATTCCACTTGAAAAGATGATGAAGTGGGTCTATCAGATTTGTTAGGGAATAAGGCTACCCGCGGTGATAGACGTCACCAATATGACGGAGGCTTGTAGTGATGGAAGTATGGGGCTCATACATAGGAGATATGACGACCCAGACCGCGTTGGATATAGGGGGCGGGAAACCCCTAGGGACATGGCTCTGGATAGCCACCCGGGAGTGTCGGACCAAGATGGCCTCTTCGGGGAGGGGTGACGGGGTAGTTCAGGTTTCTTATGAGTCGTCTCGCCTCTGCTTAGTACATGATATGGGCTGGTACCAACACATGTTAGAATAGACGGGAATGGGAATCAACGACTTCACCCAATCGTCGATCTCTGTAGTTGAATTTATGCTGCGAACACTCTGGTCCGTTGGATAGACCTCGGATCGTTCTTGTGCTCTCTATGGGTTTCCTACCTTAACATCCTTTACCATCTCGCATATCACTATTTCCATTAGTTCGTAAACAACCATCATCGAGTCTACTATGACCAGATAACAACCTACCTAGTATGTCAAGACAGCTCTAGCACGCGGGACAGTGCCACCCGAAAACCCAGTAGGCTCTGCTTCCCCCCTTGGCAAGTTTGCTTCCTCGCTTAACCCTGAGATTTCTTGGATCACCTAGCTGATGAAAACCGCCACGAGTACTTCGTGATACGCAAACTCAAACCGCATCATCGCTGCACTCGTCATAGCAATCTTTCTGACCGGAATTTTCTATAACTATTCAACCATCTCAAAGAAATCCTCCATTATACTTCCCTCTTTGTCCAAACTACCACATATTCGCTACCACATATCCTACTGTCTTTGGTGCTACACCGTCATCCGCGATACTTTAGATCGCCGCCCTCGACGTTCGCTGTCTATTCTCACTTTATCCTCTTCTTCGACACACCACACACGGAAAGACCATAAACTGAACAATGATGGATTTTTCTTATAAACAAGCCCTGTTCTATGGGATTCCTCTCATGTTCTACCACCTCTCACAGGGTGGGGCCTTGACATATTTCGCTGTCTACGTAAGGGATAAAGTGGGACCTCGCGTCAACGCTCAAACCTCTACCGCTCCGAGTGATTTCAATGACCCAGACTTTAGCGTGGTCAACGACTACCTCTTCACCTGGGGTGGAGCCTGCTTTCTTTTTGCATTGCATGAATTTTTCACATTGGGATTTCGTTGGCAGTCTACTTTGAGGCACATAAACGCAGATCTTTGTCTGAGCCTGGTTGTCATCGGAATCTTCCCGATAAGCATCGGTTGCTACTCGGCTATACATGCCCACCGCTGGTATAAGCACTTCGAAACGATCACGGGTCCTGACCAGCGTTCCCTAGTTCGGCACTGCCGCGCATTGTTTGGCATACTGGTCGTAAACACTGCCATTACGGCCTTCGCCCTGGTCCTAGTACCCATCGCCATCTATGCTTATGTTACTATCAGCCGGTATTTAAGGAAGGTAATAAAGAGGAGGGGTCGCTGTGATGAGGGTTCATCAAAGATGACTGGCTGGGTACCTCTGTCACCAGAGATCGAGCCTCAGGACCAGTGTAAGATAGAGGGGCCCTATAACAACCAGCGACCTGACACAGCAGACAGGGACAAGGTGATCGTTATCACCCTCGACAAACCTCGCGAAGCGAGGATTCCGCGAGGCTGAAAATATTTTGGATATCGTACCAATGGGAGTGCCTAAGGCTTGGGATTGGGATTATGGGCAGACTTATATAGTTGCATGGTGTGGGTCGAACTACCCCTATTTACCCCTGTCGCATGCAAGTGGGCCTTTTCGCCATGCGATTTTCATATCATTCCATAGCAATTTCCCCGGGTCCTGTATCAGTCTCCTTTTAAGAGGTTGGAGTTTTGGCGAGGACTAAGGGATTGGGACGCTGAAGGATGTTGAGAATGAGATGTATTCGAGGATAATTTCAACAGGAATTGACATGCTCTCCGCCACCCCATATCCAAAGCAAGTATCAGTGACGTATATCAACACAACGTACAATCAGCTCTAGCTCTGAATTTCGCATGATAAATTCATCCTCCTGCGATATTCGTACTTGTTGTAACTATACCTAGATAGCGCCTCCGTCTCCTACCTTTGAAGACATGTATGACTGAACGATTAACAAGCCGGCTTTATGATTTCCTGCAAACAAAAGCGTTAACGTGAATATTCTTACTGTAAACGAACTCCCAAAAAGCCGCATATTAACCTCAACTGTATGCCACTGTCCATACGACTGCACTTGCTATATGAATTGATAGAACTCGCTCTCTGAAATTAGTGTCACAATGGCACTTGCATATGGAATGGACACCACCACCACCACCACCACAAGGAAAATAACTGCTCTTTTAGCACGGCACAACCTATGCTATCACAACTCTTGGTCTGCATTGTCCTTTCTTAAAGAGCTGATACTTTCGTGAACGAGCCACGCCAGTTCCGTTCTCACGATACCTCTTTTCTAGACAGACACCTATATAATATAGATAATGAACTAATAGGTCCATTGCTACTTTGCAAAGAGGATATTCACTACATGGGATGAATGCTGTATATGTAATGACAGCTCCGGCTTATCCCAACAGTACTCATCTGGCAAGATCCCCATGCGTCTATCACCTGTTGATGTCCAGCCATGTGACTCAGCTCCCATAGGCAAAGCAATAGCCATTAGAAAGGAGGGCGGCACCCGCCCAATCCAATATACCTGGTACTCCCAGTAGGCCTGGTATGCGCGTGTGCCTTCCCCGACAGGATCATGTGTCATCTCGCATCGTAGCCTAAGGGGCGCGGAGACCATGAGGCCCGCATAACACCCCTCGTTTCCCTACTTGACCCCGGAGCAGCAAGTCATCTCGTTTCCTTCTACCTACTGGTAACTACCCCGTCTTCCTACTTGCCTGTGTACTTAGAGTAGACTTCCTGGGCTACCCATCATACGTACAGCTTACCCAAGTGCCCATGTACCTACCCAGTTCCTGCCCAGTTGTCATGGACTAGAAAACTTCTCCAGCCCACCCACCAGTTTTATTTCATTCCCATCCCCCCACCAACACAGAATTTCCTCCCTCTTCCTCTTCTTCCCAACTGCCCTTTCTTGCCAATCCGCTCATCCTTCCGCATCGTCTTCAAGGCTTCTCTGCTTTAGAAGGGCTTTTCCCATTGCGAATGTCTTCTTCCTCTTGATCTCTACTACCCATTGCGGTTCTATTCCTGAAAAGAAAAAAAAGAAAAGAAAAACAACAAGAAACTCACTACTTCCCTCCATTGAAGCCATGGCCCCCCCAACTGGTATCTCCGCCATGGACGGCCTCATCAACCGCCCATGGGTCAACCACGCCTCGCCCGAGGTCCAGTGTACTCTCCTGAAGTTGAGTCTCTGTTTCCGCGTCTTCCTCTGTGTGTACTTTCTCGGCGCGGCCCTCACCGACTCGGGCCTCGCCGTCTTTCTCCTCGCCCCGCTGAAGACCTACTTCGCGGAGCACGGTGATGTTAACGGCGATGACGGTAAGCACCAGACCGTCGCCGCGGTCCTCGTCTTCATGGTAATCATCTTCATCATCTGCTGTGTCCTGTTCATCGTCCTCTCCCAGAAGACCACTCACGACATCCGCAACTTCAGACACACCCAGTCTCGCACCCTCGGCCTCCTGCCCCCTCCCATGCCCATGGAGCCTGATCCCGAGTCTGCCCCCGAGAACCAGCCCCTGCACTCCTCCGCTGGTCCCCGCTTCTCTGTCCTGGCCGATATCAAGTTCCCCGCGCTCATCGGCATCGTGGCTCTCATCAGCATCTTGTACGGTATCGGCACCATGACGCTCCTGCTTTCCGCACAGTGGACCACGAGCTTCGACAACCGCGCCCACAAGAGCAGCAGCAGCCAATACTACTACTCCGACGACGACAACAACAACAAGGACTACGACTTGGCGGCGCTGGCCCGCAAGAGCGACGGCATCTTCTATTTCGCCTTGACCATGCTTGCCACCCCCGCCATCCTCTTCCTCTGCTGGGTCATCTTCTACCTGCCCCTCGCATATCACGTCGTCAAGTCCTACAAGTGGCAGCAGGACGAGCAGCGCGCCCTCTACCAGGAACGCGTCCTCGCCGCCGAGGCCTGGTGCCGCATGCGCGACCTCTCGCACCAAGACGATGTCCAGAGATGGGAGGAGCGCCAGGGCTCCCTGCCCCCTGCTTACTCTGAGACCCCGCCCTCCACTGCCGCCAGAGAGATCCCGCTTTGAGCGTGCCGGGGGTCGATTGGGGCTGACGGTTTTTCACGGGGATATGACACGACGACATTGACAAGTAAGTGAACCATTCACCTCAGCCCAGTAGGATATCATAAACTAACTATAGTACCAGATTATCTTCGAACGTGTTACCTGTGAGGACGCCTCGTCGACTTTCATCCTGCACCACTCGCCTACCACCTTTCGTCTACCTACCACGAGCTCAAGACCACCGATAACTATGAAGGATAGGAAGGGTCTAGGACGATATGGCAATATGGGGGAAAGAAGCAGGATATCTTTCTGTCTCCAACTTTGGCGTTTGGTCGATACATTTTCGGCTTAACGGATAGTCATTGTTGGCTTTGCTTGCTGGTTTTGAGAATTGCATTCGGGGAATTGCCGCCTCCAGTGGTAGGCCAATCAGGGTATCAAGGGTAATAAGAGAGAGAGAGGATTCCCAGGGAACTGCGGGGGTTTTGATCGCTTCCAGCATCATCACCACCGCCCCCTGCCCTCGTCGCGTTTTCCTTTTTTTACAGGTAGTCAGTCTTCTAGGACAGCTCACCAATAGTAACGGCATTAACATACGTCCCCGGCCCCGGCCTCTACATACTACGTGATTGAAATAACTGCGCTTGCTTGCTTACTTTCTGTACGATGCATAGTTCCTGTAGGAGATCATGCATGACCTTCATTGCCTGGCTACGATACTACATATCCGAATAGGCACGCGATCATCATAGAACGGCCCGCACTGCTCCCGCCTCGGCGGAACCGGAAAATCAACGACCTCCCGCACCTCGAACACCCTCTGCTGCTGCTGGCAGACATCGACGAACGCCTCGAAAGTCTCGCGATTCCGCTCCGTGGCGGAAATCAGCACGTCGACGCGCGCCCCGAATCGCGCGAACACCTCGTCCAGCGTGTCCGCTAACGCGGGGATAATCGCCCTGTCGTACGTGATGTCGGCGCCTAGCACGACGTCCACGCCCCCCTCTATGCCCACGAGCCCGTGCCCCCATTTCAGCTCCGTCGCCACGATCTGCGCGGAGGAATCCTGCTGCTGCTGCTGCTGTACTAACCCGTTGAGGAGCAAGTTCTCCGGCAGATTCGCGACCACGTCCCCCGACCCGTCCGACGCTACCACCTGCGCCGCGCCTAGATACTTCGCGCACAGGATCGACAGGTACCCCGTGCCGGCGCCGAGCTCGAGCACCCTTTTCCCGCGCACCAGCGACGGACATGCGCATAGGTATTGGCCTAGGTGCAGCGCTGCTTCCCAGGTCCGTAGACCCGTTGTCCCCGCTGCGGAAATCAGGTTCCGCGACTCGAGGAGCGTGATCTGGTGCGGTGTTATGGAGGATGAGGATGGGGATAGCAACGAGGGCGTGTATGTCACGTGGGATTTCTCCTGCGCGGCTGCGAGTTCGGACGGGAGTGGTTGTGCTAGGAGTGAAGAGAGCGCGGCCATTAGATCGTCTGATACTCCCTGGGAAAAAAAGAAAAATGATGGAAGTCAGACCTGGTGTCCGAGACTTTTTACGAAAAAATATGTCTAAGACGGTTTTCACGAAATAATACGACAAAAGACACGGTACGGCGGAAAATGTTTTGAAACACTCTGTGTGCGTTTGTTTGTTTGTGTTTTTACATACATATTGTTCCCAATCGCCGTCAATGCTGACCTCGATCCTCTTCACCAATTCCTTCAGCACGCGCAACTGATACCTCGGGGGCGGCGACGGCGTCGCCACGGCGCCGCCATCGGAGGAGAATACGCGCCGGTAGAGGTCCTCCTGCACGTGCTGCTCCCGTAGAAGAGTGGGAGCAGGATAGTCCAGTTCGCGTTCCAGTTGCAGGTACTGCCGGCAGAACCGGTCGATGCTCTCTATTCCCTGGTACTTGTCCGGCGAGGACATTGTCCAGACGACACGACACGATACAGCAGCGGAGGAAAAGATCTAACTAGCTTTTTATGCAATTTGTGAAATCATGGCTTGTTTTCATCTCGTGCTCTCATGTGAAGGTACCCGAGTACATAAGAATTGTTGTCCCTCTATACATGTGGGAAGGTGCAAATGCCAATCAGTAACCCGGGTGAATTGATGTGGCGGTGCTTATCAGCTCAGCTTCTACTCGCTAGATAAGGGAGATAACGCTGATAAGAGAGATAACACTCGCAAAGCCACACCCACAGATTAATGCCCTATTGATTAGATAATATTTCACAATTTTTTCCGAAAGTGGTCCAGTGCGGGTCCCAGCACCAATCAGTAGCGCCCACTTCCGCTTAGTTTAGTTACTTTTCCCACCATACTAACCCACCCACCAAAGTTTTGTGTGTGTGTGTGCCTCTCTCCCACCCGTACTACTCTCCGTTTGTGTGTAATCGCGAATCTTTTCTTTACTACCTCAGTTTTTTTTTTTCCTTCCCGCCCAACTCCGCCAGCCCCGACTTGTCGATTTCCCACCCAACGCTCGACATCGACATCGACATCGACATCAACCGCGAAGATGGCTGACGCCGATACCCCCGTTACTCTGCGAACTCGCAAGTTCATCCGCAACCCTCTCCTGGGTCGCCGTCAATTCGTCGTGTACGTGTGCAAATCCTGGATTCCCTGAATGGAAGGAAAGATGAGAGGAGAGAGTTTGAGAGTTTGAGAGAGAGAGAGAGGGAGGGAGGGACGAAGGAAGGGAGGAAATGCTGCTTGGTCTTCCATCATCAATGATGCATCTCTCCGGGTATTTCTTGATGGGATTCTGGACGGCATATCACGTATTCGTCTGGATGAACATCGAAATGCCCGTGGAAGTGTTGTTTGCTTGGGATGCACGACCGGCGATGGAATCACGATGGAGTTACGATGCAGTCACGATGGAGTCATGCATGATGAAGCCACGATAGATTTGTTTGGTTTGACTGGACTAACATTTTCTTTCTTCTAGTGACATCCTCCACCCCAGCCGACCCAACATCTCCAAGGATGAGCTGCGCAACAAGCTCGCCACCCTCTACAAGGCCCAGAAGGACCAGGTCTCCGTCTTCGGTCTGCGAACCCAGTTTGGTGGCGGCAAGACCACCGGCTTTGGTCTCGTCTACGATTCCCCCGAGGCCCTGAAGAAGTACGATCCTCAGTACCGCCAGATCCGGTACGGCCTCGCCACCAAGGCCGAGCGCGCCTCGAGACAGCAACGTACGTTCTCCCCCTCGTTCTCCCCCTTCTATCCATCCACCTGGCACTACCTGGCATTTCCTGGCATTACCTGCAGTACTGACATACTTAACCCCCCAACAGGCAAGCAGCGCAAGAACAGACAGAAGACTCTGCGGGGCACAGCCAAGGTCAAGGGTGCCAAGACGAAGAAGGACAAATAGACGACTCGCCCTCGTTCTATATTGGTTCTGGGGTTTATACTGTCTTGTCTTTTACGGGATGGGATGGGTCTGGTCGGTTTTGCCCCCGTGCAATATTTTATACATGGAAGATGGAACATGGAATGAATGCAAAGGAAAGGAATTGCATCATTCACTTTCATCATCATCATCATCATCATGGTCATGATCATCATGATCATCATCTGCTGCATACCCTCTCACTTTTACACATTTCACTGGTTCTCCCTCCCGGTTTGATGGTCCTTCGACGGCATGCTCTCTCGTTCCCCCCCTGTACAATACACAGGGCATGACGGAACGAATTTGATGATTTTTCTTCCCAACCCCGCACGGTAGCAAAAAAAGAAAAAAATCAATGGAGTTGTGTGTGATGGCATTTTTCAAACCCGTCCGCTTTTTTTCTTTCTTGCCAGCTGTGACCCCTAATGCCTATTTTCTCAGAGAAAGTGAATACACCAGTTGTGGAATCTTGCGCTACAAGATAGTTACGGTATATCTTCCTTCGTATATGCTGAAGAATAAAAAAATAAAATAAAAACAGCCTGACTCCCAACTTCCCCCACTCCCGATCAGACATTAAATAACTAGGTATGTATGTACGACTTCCAGAGCCGAAAATAAAAACACGCCGAATCTCTCATCTCCCTCGGCATATACGAACGTTCACCTACATACCCCCTCTCACCTCAAACCGCCCAAATCAACCAACCACTCACAACAACAACAACCACCCGCACCATCCCCATACAGGAAGCCCCCCCGGAGGCAGCGGCATCGTCCACTGCGACAATCGGCACATGCCACCCGCACCGTCCCGCGAACACCCCCGCCGTCGCACAGCTCCAGTACGTCACCTGCGTGTACCGGTCCCCGTACTCCGCGCGGAACGCGCGCTCTGCTTCTGCGTCTGCTACTGGTGGGGGTGTTGTTGGTGGTGGTTGTGGGGATGCTGCTGCGAGGCGGGCTGGGGGGATGTGGGCTGTGGCGAGGGGTATCTGGGCGTTGGAGGAGGAGGAGGAGGAGGAGGAGGAGGAGGAGGATGGGGGGATATTGATGGTTGTTGCGCTGGCCGCGTGTTCGGGTTCTGTGCCTGCTGCCGCCGCGGAGAGGGAGTGGGATGGGAGTTCAGACCGGAACTCGACCCCGTCGTCGTCCGCGATGCCTTGCCACCCGGCTGTGGGGTCCGCAGTGGCGGCGGTGGTGGTGGTGGTTCTATTGGAGAAAACACCCCGTGTCGTCGTCGTCGGATCCCCCTCGACGCACGTGTGCGCTACCTTTGGTGGCGTCGGCCGTGACGCGGCTGTGCGCGGGGACTTGAGGACTGCTGCCCCGGCCCCGAGATGTGAGGTCAGGGATAGGGATAGGTAAAGGAGGAGTATGGAGAGTAGTGTGATGGCCTGCATCCTGCTTGTTCTTCTTCTTCTTTTTTTCCCTATTCTTTTTAGACGTGATATGCGAGTTTCTGTAGCGGTCCGCTCCTCTAGGAGGGATGGGGATGGGCCTGAAATATAATTAAGGAAGGTAGGGGAAGACCGGCTTTCCAGGAATCAGGAATGTCTCTGGGAGTTGGCAATGGGTGTAGATATCGAGAAGTGAACGGGGCGAGGGAGTAAGGAAGAGGGTAGGTAGGTAGGTAGGTAGGACCAGCCTGGTAAGAGAAATAGCGCGGGAAGCCCCGTACTTCGAACTGGAAAGAATGGATATTCAGACTGATGATGATGTCTCTGTGACCACTGGGGCTGCTGAAGACATTCGGGTCGGACGTATTAAATAGGTATGTAAGGGACTGGCCGCGCAGTTAGGGGTAGTATTAAGTCGTGAAGAGAAGAGATGGGCAGAGGGGGACGGGTGAGGGTAGGAAAGGTTTGATTTTAGCACGAAGACATCTTGTGTGAAGCAAGATCGAGGACACCACTACTCCCGTCAAATGGTCTACAGACGTGTTGTGTTTATCTACTCGCACATCCAGCTATTCATTCGGCAGCCAGTTCAACCACCTACCTACACACTCACCCTCCCCTGGTGGTGTTCCCGTGTGCGATGGACACTGCACTGACTGGCTGGCTGGTAGCGAATCTCTAAATCCCCACGACGATGCAACTCATACAATATGCAATGCAATGCACTTTAAACCGTCCCCCTTCACGGGAGCGAACCATTTGTCAACCTTGGGCCACCACACCTCTTTCTCGTTGCTTTTGGAAACTTCTCTAGTCGAATCCGACCTGCTTCTTTTACTTAGGTAGGTAAGCCCGCGCACACGGGCGAGCCGTGACCCAACGGACGGAACGGAGAAGCGAGTGAACGGACGGACGTATCACAACCCACACCACACTTGCTACGCGTGGAGTGCCTAACCTACTATGTAAGCCCCTGTGCACGGGGAGCGACCGCGCGAAACGTCCCGTCTGGAGGTGAGGTCACCCTCCCGGCGAAACGTGTGGCATGGCATGGCCTTGTCCGGAATGGCTGGCCCTCAGGGCTGCAGTTGGGGGGTTGCTGACCCCCCGTTACAGTGCGTTGCGATGCCGTGAAAATCATTGGCTGTGATTGATGGGCTCCCCGGGGGATGCAGGAGGGGTTTGCCCCGGATGTTAGTCAGTGTAGTTGGCTTTAATTAGTGGACGCCCGCCCGCCCTACGGAAGAAGGGCTTTTCTTGAAGGACTGGCTCTTAGAAATAACTACTACTGGATCTACGAGAGATAGATGGTGAATATCAATCACTTGGAGGCGTCGTTGGCCGATTCGTTGGTCGTAAGTGTACATACATAGTTGTTGGGGTCTTGGCGCCCAGGGTCGCGTTCCTTGAACCTATGGAAGTAGGCAAGTCCATAGGTTAGGTATGTGCATGAGAAGCCAAGTGAGTTAATCCCATAAATAGGTAGGGACGGAATGAAAGGGATTATTATTTTACCTTCTAGAATTCATGTGTGCTTTGTTCGGCTCAGGGTAGTAAAACCAACTTGTCGCGATGATGGCCTGCATCCGACCCCAATCCCACCCCTCACCCCTAGGCAATTGAAACCATCTTGCCTTCAAAATGCCTCTGTGTTGGGCTTTTTGAAGGTCCTGCAAGGACTGCCGGCTCGGCAGGCTTTTGGGGGGCCGGGGAGGGGGGGGGGGTTGAGAGAGACTCCTGTTTCTGTCTGTGGTTGACATTTCGATTTTGAATTTGGGAGGCGCCGGCGACGGCAGTCTAAGTGCCGGAGCGGCGGCTTACGAGGTTGTGCCGACGTGGGTGAGTATGAGCACTGAAGAAAATATATACCGGTCTCCCGCCCCTAACCCCGATGCTATCTTGGACTATGTGCCTGAAATGAACACAATTGCGGCAACTAACACGGATTCCGTTTAAGAAGCTAATGGCCCCACTCGAGATCCCGTGTCATGCCTAGTATGCGGGAACGGTGTGCGGTGCTCATGAACGGTGGCCGTGTTACCTCTCAGGCGTAGGACATCGCGATATCAGCCGACCTTACCTTTAGGTCGAAACAACATGGCCTAATGTTTTACGCTGAGTAAGCCCTGACGGTCACTCTGGTAAGTCTGGGCCTTGAGCTTGGTCTTGTATTGTGCCGCTAAGGGTACGTTATCCTGGCCGATGCCAAGTCTGCCCTGGCCTTGGACGTTGTCATTGCCACATACAACCGAGAGACCACACCGACCGGTACGGCTGTCAGCCTTCGTTCAACCGCTCGAGTAATAAAGATAGTAACCCAGCCCATTCATTCAATCGTAGATCCTATGTAGTCATGGGCGTTCAACTAGAACACGAATAGCAAGTGCGAGCTGGGACTAACTAGTGTGATACGCGAATATATAAATATAACTCCTAGCTACCTACTATATGTTGCTGCATCGCGACTGGCCTCAAACCGTGGGATAGTGGAGGTAACTTAACGATCTAGATGATAGACGTCCAAGCCACCTCATCGAGGCTATTTAAGTACAGTCAGTCGGGTGGGCTCGCGAGGGCCGTTGTGTGCGACGTAATCCGATGGATGGCCTGAAGGGAAGGCGGGCGGCGGCCGGGGCCGTTCAAGGGTAAGGTGGGTTCAGCCTCGATCTTGGCGGTACTACCGACGCATCGCGCGGCCGAAATTAAGACACGTCTGGAATGACGCGCATGCCGAGCGAGCCACCGCGGGACCCAATCAAGGCGCAGCGGCAGTGCGTAGGGCCACCCACGTGTGTGTACACCTCACTTATGTAGGACTTTCGTTCCTCGGAAAGGCCCCAATTCGTTGCACTGACCATGTAAGCAGTAGAACAGACAGACAGACGTGTTACACCGCCCGCGGCCCGCCGGGGGTAGCATATCTAACTACTAAATACTTACTTAACCCAGCCGCCCCGACACCCATCTGGTCTGCATACTGATTGCTCATCTTGCTAAACTATATACAACAAACATATCTTCGTACCGCCCAGACAGAAAGCTTGCCCTTAGCCATCGCCATCGCCATCTCCCCTCAATTACGGCCTGGAGACCAGGAAGAAACAGAACGGAGATCAAAAGGGAGCAGCAGCGATGAAACTGTGCCGGAATCGCGGTCCCGACGGCGCGGCGACGGCTTATCTAGCCCTCGCCCTGACCCTAGCAGCCGACCCGGCGCGCGCCGCCGCGAAAAAGACGACGGAGATCGTGACTAGCACGCTGCTGATCCCCTCGGTCTCGACGGCAGCCGGCGACCACATCCACGCATCCGTGGTGTCGGTGGACGCGGAAGCTAGCGCCACGACGCTGAACCTGCGCTGCGTCGACGACAGCGGCGCCACCGGGTGCGCGAACGGCGTCTTCGACGACCGCACCCTCGTCTACGGTCCTGTGACGCTGTCGGTGGAGCTCGACGGTCACACATGGGGCTGCGAGGCCGTGGCGGCGACGACCGCCTCGCCCGCGTGTTCTCAGGGCTCTGCGTCCCCGACCACCACTATCACGGATGATGCGTGGAGTACCCCGGTGACGATCACAGAGGGCGTGGAGAAAATCCGCAAAACCCGCGTCGTTGTCGTCACTCGCGATGGGTCCACCATCACATCTACCACTACCGAGCAACCCGGGTCGCCCACGACGACCCAGCAGACAGACGGCGATGCGGGGCTCTGCAGGCGGAAAGTCAATGGGCATAATACTAACGACGGCGATGGTGTCGATGGGGCGTCCCCGACACGTGATTCGGACGATGATGAGACGGCCGACAGTAGGGCCGGTGGGCCCTGCTCGGGGGCTACGCGGTCCGGGATAGATGCGATCGTGGTAGGCACCGCCGCGGTGATTTTAGCGTTGGGCTTTGCGGTTTCGCAGCTCTGAGAGCTGCGCTTGCCACGTCTTGTAGCTTGGCGCATTTCCCCCTGTGTTGGCGAGTAGTTTCGGTTTGGGATCGTCTGTTTGGGAGCCGGGAGTTAGGCGTGTTAATATCATTGGGTGGTCCTGCCGCTGCGTGCTGTAATGCAGTTATGTTCGAATACTGAACGAATTTAGATATGGGTTGCCTGTGTCAGTTGCGCCGGAATGTCGGGCTTGGGAATACCAGTTGGAATCAGCGCCGAATACTATCATAGACATATACCGAGTTACATGTATATACAAGTGGAATCACAGAATAGATCTCGTAAGACTGGAGTATTCGTGCCCGCTTAGTTCTATCCGAGCCTCGCGAAACATATACCAACGGTAGACGCAGGTGTCACATTGACGAGAAGAACATAGCAACCAGAAGTGTCGCAATAGATAGTCGTGTGCCGGTTCCAAGGCTCTTGCCATTTTTATTATCTGTAAGGTTAAATGTAGGCTTGGTCCTAAGGCAAGTTAGTTGAGCCGTGTTTTTCGCGAGTGGGCCGGCGCGGCCGCTGTAGAACGCAGTTAGGATGTGCGTGGTGCCGTCCAAGGTCTTGTGCACCATGTCGACCCCGAAGTCAGATGTCTGCACGAGTTAGTACGGATTCGAGTGACAGATGCCACCGGGCAAGGATTGGATTGGGGTTTAGAAGAGGGCCGGAGAGGGGAGGTGGGGGGTGTTCACCTTGTTCTCTGTTTTTTCGATTAGGGTCAGATCGTTGGTCTTGGGTACGATGGGCCAACATGTCGAGGTCAGATTGTCGCTTGAGAGAATGACGCTGGGTGCGGAGCCGCCTAAGATTGCTATAGACCTGTGAGTACACCTCGGCTCTTCCCGATAAGTTCCAAGCAATGATATAACGTGGAGGGCGGGCATCACTTACGACGTACGATGACACCCTGTTCACTGGTCGACGCCGGGCTCTTTAGACACGTGAAAATTTCCTTCCGGATCTCTTCCTCCAGCTTGAGGCACGGATCTTCGTCTTCCTCCACCGATAGTGACTGGGCTCTTTCCAGGAGTGAATTCATGCAGTCTGTATGCATGGGCCGGCCGCAAGTAAGGTCGTCCGTGTCGCTATTGTCCCTGGGGGGCAGAGAAGGCGGTTCATAGAAGAAGGCAGCGCATGCACGTGCGTCCCCTAGCTCAAGACCATACGGTGTCCCGAGGTAGTATATCCTCTCTAGGGATCGCTCCGTCGGGCGGTTGTCATAACCGTAGTCCTTGATGCTGTTGCCCTGCACCCAGGAGAGGCCGGAGAGCGCCTCCTGGGTTTCACGATCGCCACGGATGGGTATCCTCGCCAGTCCGATCTCATAGAATGACTCATCTACTAATGTGCAATTGTGCCCTGAGCTCTTTGAGAGAATGGGACAGCCAACCTCCGCACAGCCTCTGATGGTAGTAGGCTGTTTCCGCGAATGCGCCTGCGCGTAGGCGCGTACTGTCATGAGAGTTGTAGGCAGCGCCCATATACTAAGCAGTGAACGCATGTTTGGGGCACCAACATTTGCTTCGGCTATAAGTTCCAGGCACCCGTTCCAGAGGCAGAGTACGGGGACGCCTGAGAAACAATAGTCACTTATATCCCTTGTCGATAAGTGCCTTGTCCGGCGGACGAGCCTCGAGATCTGGCATGATGTGGGGCAAGGAACGTGAATGATTTCTTAAGTCTCCGTGTCCGCCTTGCAGGCGAGAGTACAGACTCGTCGCATGTCTGCGTTTGTGAAGGACGCCTGTCAATGTATTTAATCATTGTCCAGATCTGCAGCAGTATCAGACTGCTGGATCTCTGTACCAAATCCTGCCCCCTAATCCTACGGATCCTTGAGCAAGTAGGTTACACCATGTGCTCGCCCTACCTGCGTATTTATAGCTTTATTGAATAACAGAGGGCTGTGGAATTTACTGAAGAGGCAGCTGACATGTGTTCTGTATGTGGGAGTAGTATTGATCATAGAGGACGTTCAAGAACTTCAAGGTTAAGGGGTGCCAAGACCTAGCTCGGTAGACCTTCTGCTGGCAGCTGCAGAACACTGCTTCCCAGGTGGCCATTGGCCGAAATGCATCTTAAATTGGCGCCATTCTGCACTAAGCAATGCCAGCAATGCCCCTCGGACGCCCCCCTTCGACTGCCCAGGTGCCCCTGTAAATCCGCTATCGATTGAAGCTTCCAAGGGCTCTTCAATGCAAAATTGTTACATAACTACCAACCTAAGTAGGTAATTTAAGGAATCTCCTCCCTGCGTCATCATTGAGTTTGGAGTTTGGAATTTCCCTCTTTTTTCTCACTTTTTTCTCACTTTTTTCTGGAATGACCGCCTTGAATGGTCGATTATGCTGAAATCACGATGGGTGTGTCAAAGCTGTACGAGAGCATTGGCATTGACACGGCCTCTGAGTCGTCAGTCCATACGTTCAGTTAGCACAGGTACTTTATTTTTTTCGCTCCCTCTTTTCTACCCTGTTGACCCCTTTTTTACCTCTTTGCGCCTTCACTAATACCACTCGCTTCAAGATGGAGCATCTTCGACGACAGGAACGACGGCGGCGGCGGCGGCGATCAAGAACCTCCCACCGGTTCTCCTCGCACGCGCCCGGAATATCGCCGCCGAGCATGCCAAGTTGACGGAGCTTCTCGCGAACGACTTCGACACCAAGACTGCGAAACGAATGGGCGAGCTGTCAAGGGTCGCGATCGCGTTGAATGAATGGGAGGCCGCGCAGTCCTCTATCGGCGAGCTCACTGCCCTCTTACATTCTGCCGACCCGGAGCTGCGCGACTTGGCCAAGGAGGAGCTGTCCACCACCCAGCAGAACCTGGGAATCCTCGCGACTGCGCTGTCGGCGTCGCTCACCCCACGCGACGAGTTCGCCGACATGCCTTGTTTGATCGAGATACGTCCGGGTCCGGGCGGCCTAGAGGGTCGCTATTTCGCCGACTCGCTCTTTCGCATGTACCGCCAGTACTGCTCTCGTGAGGGCGTCCGCACCAACGTGCTCAAGCACGAATTGACCGACGATGGGTCCGCCGGAAGCGCCGGCGAGGCCCCGCTCCAGGAAGCCGTCATCGAAGTGCTCGACACAGGCGCCTACGAGCGCTTCCGCGGCGAGGCCGGCATGCACCGCGTACAGCGGGTCCCGGCCACCGAGAAGAACGGGAGGACCCACACCAGCGCCGTCGCCGTCTGGGTCCTGCCCTCCTTCCCGCAGGAGGGTACCAGCAGCGATGGCCAGCAGGACTTCAGCGACCCGGAGAGCATCTTCTACGTCGACCCCAAGGACGTGCGCGAGGAGAAGATGCGCGCGAGCGGCGCCGGCGGCCAGCATGTGAACAAGACCGAGAGCGCCATCCGCCTGACACACGTGCCCACCGGCGTCACCGTGTCCATGCAGGACTCGCGGTCGCAGCACCGCAACCGCGAAGACGCTTGGTCCGTGCTGCGGTCCCGCCTCGGCCAGCGCCGCAAGGAGGAGCGCGAGGAGAAGGCCTGGGCCCTCCGCAATAGCGTCCTCAGCAAGGACCGCATCACCCGCGGCGACAAGATCCGCACCTACAATTACAGCCAGGATCGCTGCACCGACCACCGCAGCGGCCTCGATGTGCACAACCTGCCCGACGTCCTCGCCGGAGGTCAGACCCTCGCTAGGATCATGCAGAGCGCCCAGGACTACCTTGTCAAACGTGATATCGAGGCCCTGATTGCGGAGGAGGAAGCTGCTGCTGTCATTGCGGCCAAGGATGTTAAGAAGATGAAACGGTGATTACAATGGACGAGAATCGTGTCACCTATCTCTATATGTGAAGACTACTCGGGAACTTATCGCAGTGAAGTGTATAGCTACGGCGTAATGTGCACTCGTGAACTCTGCATTCTACGAGTCGTAGCTTAATAGGCCTAAAGACCACAATACTCTATGACACAATTACCTGATGTCCTTAAACTCAACCTTTGAAGAGTGCGGCTTGTATTATATCCGTGTCCAAGGCGGTATTCCTCTCAGGTAAACGTGGGTTCCGGCATTTCCCCGGGAAGAGTCCCGGGGTAGATCGGCCGATACTTATAGTCGAATCGTCCTATGACGGTAGACAGTGGATGTAGATAGAGGTAGGTACTTCCCTAGCACATGTATATAGGAAGAGAAGCTTAAAACTTATTCTTATCCTTGGCCCGATGGCCTCGTAAGACCAACGGCCTGTTAGAGATAATTTCTTGGGAGATAAATCGACTGCCCATCTACCTCGGAAGGGACGGCCTTTCTCTCACTGGCCTTAACATGATCGCCGTAGCCGGTACAAGCTGTACATAATCAAGGGAAGATATAGCCAGTGTGCCTGCCTTCTCCGTCTTCGAGCTGTACCCGCACAACTCCCATTCCGTGTCCGCATGCCCCTTTCCCATTCCTATCTACGGGCTTCCTTCCCCGAAGTCATAGTCGGTTCTCCCACGCCTTGACACTGCTCCTTCTCTTTCTAGATTAGCAAAAGCCCTTGCCGAGGAGAGAAGCAGTGCCCTACTTCCCGACCTCTTTTATCTTAGTTATTAGACCCGCTTTTGGCTGAATTTGTTTTGTTTTGGGTTTCAAAAGCTAACAGCTGTTTTCGACGCGATTACCAAGCGTTTCCACGTCTCTCCGTATAC
Organism: Eutypella sp. D-1; assembly: GCA_023313575.1. NCBI lineage: Eukaryota > Fungi > Ascomycota > Sordariomycetes > Xylariales > Diatrypaceae > Eutypella > Eutypella sp. D-1. Next base: position 60,836 of record JAJTTP010000013.1, on the reverse strand, counting down.
AATAACCACCCATTAAGCAATCTGTAACCAAATTGCACGAAGAATCAACAGGAGGAAGACATTGGCAGCCTCACCATCACACATATCGATTACGAAGCGTTACACCCAGATTGAGAACAGAATCGGTATGGCGTCGTCAGAATGGGATTCACCCAATCGCCCTATTACCCCTAAGCCTGCCCCTATCCCCCTAACGTCAGAACTCTCTGATATCCCAAGTGATTTGCCATTGGCAACGGAAGGGTTTCTAAGAGGTCCTAGAGGTCCAAGATATGACACCGATCTCCTTTGCACGACAAGAATGCAGACGACCAACCCCACTTATCAGTATGAAGATGCTGGCACTACCAAAATTCGACAAACGGCTCGGAATAATCCGAATAAGCAGGGCTATTCATGGTTATTCCTGTAAGTAGTAAGCCGGTTACCTTAGTCTTGTGGTTGAATATTCTAATCGTTCATAGGGATATCTACTTACCTTTCTACGCCACAACCACCTACACCAACACCAACCCCCCGGATGGGGCGTCGATGGAGGGGGTCGCCAGTCGACCAGCGTGAAAACAACAGTCGTGCCGACTTCTTCGACAGAATGTCGGAGCTCGAGGGCCGCTTGATCGAACTCGAGACGAAGACCAAGACAGACCATGCTGGTGGCCGCCTACCTCCCAAGGTGGTCGCCGGCAGGTCTCGTCCAGCCCGCCACACCGACTAGCACCCGCGCGTCCCACCACAATCCCACCCCATGTCACCATTGTTCCGCATGGCTTGGATATTGTAGATCAATAGATTGTTACGACTAGGGTTATTTAATACCAAGGGCTCCTGTATTCCGATCTTATGCGCGACAACCCGACCATTTGCGCAATACTATGTGGATGCGGGGAATAGGGGTAGGGGGCTGCTTATCAGGGATTGTTTTAGTGCGAATTACAATGCATCACACTGTAATTTCTTTTTACAGCGGCCTGTTCAGTGGACATGCTAAAATGCGCTAGAAAAGGCCACTAACAGATTCTACTTAGGCGTTTTAGCGGCTGTTACCACAGGGGCTGTATTTTAACTGTGCCCTGTGTACCTTTATGTTTATCTGTGTGTAAATACATGTAGGTGTTGGGAAAAAAAAGGAGCAGCAAGCTTGTACGACGTGCGTAATACACATACCCAAAAAGAAAATCGGTAAAAAGGTCGACACGAGCAGGATTTGAACCTGCGCTCCCGAAGGAATAAGATATCCGAATTATTTCCTAGTTCCTAGTTTTTAGTTCGAGTCTTACGCAATAACCACTCTGCCATCGTGCCATTGGTCTTCGTCGGCGGTTATTGGCTCTATAATAACTGGCCACCCATCCTGCCCTGGACATGGACTGACGACGAGAACAACATAGAACTCCGCCTTCCTAGCGTAATGGATATGGTGTTAAGGTTATAATTGCCTTCGAAAATAAAATGTCGGAGATCTAAAAATATTTGGTAAAGATTCAAGGTTGTATTGGGGAAGGATCACTAAGTAAGCGCCGAAGGCCGATACCAAGATAAGACCTAAACACAAAAAGAAAGCCACTATGTGGCTGATGTCCTTGATGCTTGGTACAAGGACAATAAGTCCTTATCAGGTAACATCCTTTCACTTCAATTCGGCCTCCATCATCTGAAGGGCCTCATCGCGGTGTTTCTCCATATCAATGTCGACGATGAAGTCCCATCTTGACATGAATGAATGTTGGTTATTAATGGTCACTGGTATGGACCCACATACCAGTAAGAAGTACCTATATACTTATCTCCCGTTTATATAAAAATACGGGCTTTGCCTATATCTTTTTTAAATAAATAAATAAATTTTAAACCAAAATATTATATTAATCTTACCACTTTTTATTATTATTATTTATTATTTTTTTCTTTTACGTATGTATTTATTAATATTAATTAATATTATTAAATAAATATAATAACATAAATTAATAAGGTTAAAAAAGTTATTATCGTAATAATTTAAAAAAAAATTTATATTAATATTATTAACAGATTTTTATTATTATTTTTCCCCGTCCGTTTTTATAACAGATAATAACCTTATTTTATCTTTTTTATTATTATTATAAATATTATTATCGTTATTACTTTTAAAACCATTTATTATATCGGATAATTAAAAATAAGCCGGCTTTTTAAAAACCGTTAAAAAATAACTTTTTAACGGAGCTTTTTAATAAATATTAACGTAAAAAGTTATAAAAAAAAAGCTATAAACATATTATTATAACTTTTTAACTATTTATAAAAATAAATTATAACATTTATCTTATTTTTCGACCCCGAAGTTATAAAATAAATAAAATTTAATTTAATATAAATTATTAACCTTTAAAAAATAACATAAATATTATTTATTATTAATAATTTCGAAGAAATTAATAATAAGCCAGGTATTAATTAAACGATTAAAAAAACCTTTAAATAATATTAAAACCATTTTTAAAAGTTTATAAAAGTAAACTTTAATATTATATTAAAAACGTTTCGATTTATATTAAAAACCGTATTAATATAAAAAAATATATACGTTAAAAAGTATAACGCTAATTTTATAACGGTATTAATTAATTTTATTACGTAATTTTAAGTTTTAATATAAAATTGTAATAAATTTAAGCTTATAAAAAGCCGATAATTTAATATTTTAATTTAAAAAGTTTTAATTTATAACACGGATTAAAAATTAATTTATTTATATAACGGCTGGTTTATTCCTAACTATTAGTCCAGTCGAGGGGTTTATATTAATAGAAATGCTGGGGTTTTAAGTAATAAATAGTCACGTCTGGTAATAATAAAAAAAAATACTTTAAATAACTAAGTTATATTATAAACTAATAAGTTTAAAAACTATTTAAAAAAAAGGTAATAAACGTAATTATATATTATTTATATCCTTTATTTTTAATATTGGAATATATGGTTGTTGTTAAATCGTTAAGATCGTATCCGAATATAACGATCTAACGTCGTTAAGATTATTACCGATTTAACCGATCCTTCCTAATCGTATAACGCATATGGCTTACTTTAATATGGCTATCTCTTTCTCCAGAACTTAAGTTAAGGATTTTTTTTTGCTGTGTTAGCCCCATTAGGCCTAATGGCCCGACCGGTCATAACAATTTATAAAGTTATAAAAGTTTTACCCGTTTTATAATATATTTTAAATCGTTTCCGAAAGCATTAAATAATTTTTAACCTTTAATACGAAATAACCGGTTAAAAACTTTAATAACATAAATAATATTAAAATTAATAATATTTATTAGCTTATTTTTTATAATTATATGCTAATTTTTCCCCCCTGCCCCGATTAACCCTTTTTTTATTTTCTTACGTTTTAATAAATAATTTCGATAAACTTTATTTTTAAATATTAACCGTAATTAACCGAAAAGCTTTAACTTAAGCTTTAAATATTACGTAATATATTAACGGTTTTAATTAATTTTTTACCGTTAAAATAATTATATTCTTTTTTTATTAATATTTATTTAATTTTTATTATTTAATTTTTTCCCGTTAATATTTAACTATTTTTTAATAAAATAAAGTATTTATATTAATATTTTTACTTTCCGGGTTATCCGTTACATTTTAATTATCCCTTTCTTTTTAAATATTATCCGGGTTACCCGTTTTAACCTACGGGATATAATTAATAGCCTTTTAAACAGCTTTATTTAACGATAAAAAGAATAACCGGATTATTCCTTTTTTAAAAATCTAAATTAACTTATATATTATAAACTTTATATAAGTTTTATACTAGTTTTCGGCGTTACTTTTTTTTAAAAAAATAATTACTTTAAATAAAGGACCGGGGCCCGTAAAAACTTTAAAAGGTTACGATTCCTTTTTTTAAATAATATTTAAACTTACCCCGGGATTTAATTTATTATTAAAACGGACCTTTATATTTATTAATAATTAATAAAAATAAACGTATTATATTAATTAATTATTATAAAATAATTTAAAAAAGCTTAAAATAAAAAAAATAACTATATAGAAAAAGTTTATAATATTTTAAAGGATAAGTTCCGTTTTTTCCTTAATATATATTATATTAACGATATCCGATAAACGTAATTTTATATTATATTTTTAATTATTTTATTTAAACGTATAACATTATACTTTTTTAATAACGTTTTTTATTATAACATATTATTTTAATACCGAATAAAATAAAATTTAATATTATTATAATTAAATGCTTATAATTCTTTTTAATATTAAGGCCGAAAACGCCGGTAAAAATAACTTAAAAATACTTTAAATTATATTTAATAAATTTTCCTTATATTAAAAAATATTAAAACCTAATTTCCGAAAAAAATAATAATTAATCGCTATTATATATTAAGCTTGCTATATAATTCCTTAATTTTAATATATTCTTTTCGAACTTAATACCTGTTTTAAAAACTTAATAAATAAATTTCGCGCCTTAATTAATATTTATAAAGTTATAAAAAGAATTAATTAATATATAATTAATAAAAACAGTAATAATAATAACGATAATAATAATATTTTTTATATCGACCGTAAATATTACCGAAATAATAAAAACGAAAAATATTATTAAAAATAAAAGCCCGATAAATAATAAAAACGTAAATGCTAAATATATATAAAAAGAAAAGGTATTAATTTATTAAGCATTTAAAAAAAACGTAAAAAAGTAAAAACGTAATAAAAAATTAAAAAAATATCTTACCGTAATAATTATACCGTTTTTTTCGCCGAATACGAAAAAAATAAACCCGTTTTAAAACCTAAAAAAGAAAATACCGTAAAGCATTTTAATTACTCGGATAATAATTAATATTTTACGGTTATTTATTTATTTAATTAAGTTTTTTAACACCGAATCGATCTTTTTTTTACCGATTATAAAAAATAATACCCCCGATATTATATTTATTTTAAATAAATATATTAAAAACGTATTTTAAAAAATTATATTAAATATAAGTATTATTAAAGTATTTATTATAAAAAAGGAATAATATTTTGCTTTAATAAAGGAATATTTTAATTAATAATTAAAAATAAATAAAAATCGTACGGACGAAATTAATATCCGTTTCAGAAATAAACCCCGTATTAAATCGTTCGGTACAGTTTTTATTAATACTTTTTTCGGTTAAATTAATTTTTACGTGATAAAAATAAATATTTTATTTTTAATATTAATTAAAAATATAAATCGATTTAATATATATTTTAATGTGACGGCTGGTCTATTCCTAACTATTAGTCCAGTCGAGAGGTTTATATTAATAAGAATGCTGGGGTTTTAAGCAATAAGTAATCACGTTTGGTAATAGCAAAAAAAAAAATGCTTTAAGTAACTAAGTTATATTATAAATTAATAAGCTTAAAAACTATTTAGGAAAGAAGTAATAAGCGTAGCTATATATTATTTATATCCTTTATTCTTAACACTGGAATATATAGTTGCTATTAAATCGTTAAGATCGCATTCGAATATAGCGATCCAATATCGTTAAAATTATTATCGATCCAACCGATCCTTCTTAATCGTGTGACGCGTATGGCTTACTTTAATGTGGCTGTCTTTTTCTCCAGAACTTAAGTCAGGGATCTTTTCTTGTTATGTTTTAGCCCCACTAGGCCCAATGGCCCGACCGGTCATAACATTTAATAATATTACGGATTAATTAATTAATAAAAACGGCGTAACGGTTAACGTTATTCGGAAATAAAGGTATTTATAGTTTAAATTTAACGATATTATTTATTTTACGGAAATAAAATTACGTAAAATTTATATACGTTTCGGATATTTATTTATTAATAAATTATATAACCTTTTAAATAAAATAAAATACAATATCGAGATTAACGTTTTTAAAAAGAATTAATAAGTTTTACCATTATTATTAAATTAAAAATAAAATACACCGGAGGTTTAAATTTAGCTTAAAGGATTTAAAAATAAACTTTAATTTTAAGGTAATCGTTAATATAATATATTTAAATAAAAAACCTGTTTTTTATATTATTAATATAGCTATACAATTTTAAATAACACGTTTTATAAAAAATATATTAATTAAAAAGATATAAAATATATTTAAAAAATATTTATTATAACCGGTCAAGCCATTGGGCCGAGTGGGGCTAACATAATAAAAAAAAATCCCTGATTTAAGTTCTGGAGAAAAAGACAGCCATACTAAAGTAAGCCACACGCGCCATACGATTAAAAAGGATAGGTTAAATCGATAATAATCTTAATAATATTAAATCGTTATATTTAAATGCGATCTTAACGATTTAATAATAATTATATATTCCAGTGTTAAGAATAAAAGATATAAATAATATATAATTATATTTATTACCTTTTTTTTAAATAATTTTTAAGCTTATTAATTTATAATATAATTTAATTATTTAAAGCACTTTTATTATTATTATTATTAAACATGATTATTTATTGCTTAAAACCCCCAGCACTTTTATTAACATAAACCTTTCGATTAAACTAATAGTTAGGAATAAACCAGCCGTCACAATATTAAATCGATATATATTTAAAACCCCCGGATATTATTACTTATAATATTAATATAAATTTTAACAATATCGATTTCCGTAATAAAATACGTTTTATCGGAATTATTTATTATGAAATGCTAATAAAAATATATTAATTTATTGGTAAAGTAAAAAACTATTATAATTTTATCCGAAAAATATATAAGATTATTACGGAAAAATTTAAAAATATTAAATTAAAATTATTACGTTTATAAATAATAATAAAAGCAATTAATAATATAATTAATTTTAACGGCTTTATTTTTATTTTATTAATTTTTAAAACTTATTTTTAAATTTATATAAATTTACCTTTTATTTTCATATAAATTTAAAATGTTTAAATAATATAAAAGGTTATAGTAAAAGTTAAAAAAATTAAAACATAAAAATCGGTTTAAAACGCGTTAAATATTAAAAATAACCCGAATACGTAAAAAGAAATTTTAAAATCTTTTTTTTAAGTAGTAAGGTATTTATATATATAAAAAAAAGAAAAATAAAAAAGCCTTTTTAAAATTATCGTAATTATTAATAGAAATATAACAGTAAATTTAAAAATAACAGGAAATACGGTAACTTTTTAAAGCTTATACGTTAAACTTTATACTTAATTAAAAAAAAAAGCTAATAAATATTTTTTAAAAAAAAGTTGAAAAAATACGTATAAATTTTTAATACGTTAACATTAAAAAAAACGATAAAACATTAACTTTTAAGCTTAAAGCAAATAAAAAAATCGTAACGTTTAAAAAGTTATTTAAAACGTTTAACTTTAAAAAATTAAACGCTTTATTCGAAAAAAGCATATTATAACCCGAGATATATAACGTTATTAATTATTAAAATATAACGATTTTTAAATTAAAAATAATTCGTAAAATAAAAAGTAAAAACATTTTATTACTATATAAAAAGTTATAACTAATCGTTTAAAAATACGGAAACCCCGATAAAACTTTTATTTTACGGCTTAAAAAAATAAAGGTTATAATATAAAATATTATTATAGCTTATACTTAATTTAAAACGCCGATATAACGGATTATTTTTATATAATTATTTATTAAATTAAAAAATAAATACCCCGAAAAAATATTATTACGTATTATTACATTATTATATAGCTTTATAAAATTTAGTATTTATTAATTTAAAACTTATTTATAGTATTATTAATAAAAATTATATATAAAACCATTAATATTTAACTTTTATTTATTAATATCGGATTTAAAACTATTCGGGATCACGGGATTTTAAATAAATAATATTTTTAATATCGGTATTATAAAGTTTTTAGCTTTAAAAAACGAAATATTTAATAAAGTAAAAATTAAAGCATAATTATAAAAGATATTAAAAAATAAATCGATCGAAAATTTTAATAACTTACGAATTATCGTCCGTAAATACGAAATATTTATTATATAAAAAAAATAAACCGAAAAGCTAGAACTTTTAAATTTAAAAACACCTTTTTTAAAATTAATAAAAAAGTACATTAAATAATAAACACGCGGAATTTATATTTTTTTTATTTATTAATTAAAAGCCGTATTCGATTATTTTACGGTAATATAATACGTTAAGCCCGGCTTTAAAAAAGTTAAAATATTAAACGTTAAAATTAAATAATAAATAAATAATAAAAATCGCGGATTTAATTATATCGAATTAAACCTTATTAAGTTAAAATTATATATTTTTATTAATAATTTATTTGTTAATAATAAGGATATAAGTTTATAAATCGGTTATATTATTGTTTTAAATAATAAAAAATTAAAGGATTATAATAATAAATTTAATATTAAAAGTAATATTATTTATTAATTATTTACTAAATATAAACGTATTATACATAATGTTTTAACCAGTAAAATATATAGTATAATTTAAAAGTTTGATATAAGTTATATTATTTATTATACGTTAAATATTATCTTAACCCGGTTATTACTTTTTTACGCCTTATTAATTTTATATACCGATTCTTTTTTTTATATTAATAAAAAAAGGTTAATAATCGATTTAATAACGTTACAGTAATTTTATACAAATAAAAAGTTTAACAATATTCGATAAATTTATAACATTTATAATCTTATTAATACCATAATAAAAGCCACCTTTAATAAAGTTATAAAAACGTTTATTAAAAATAACCAGATTATTTTAAAACTAAAAGGATAAATAAAATAGGAATAACATTATTAACGTTTATTATTTAATTATTTAATTATTTTTTATTTTAATAATATTTTATAATTAATTAATTACGAAAAAAAAATAAAGTAAGTATTAGTTATTAATAGTTATTGGTATGGACCTATATACCAGTAAAAAGTACCTATGTACCTGTCTCCCGTTTATATAAGGATACGGGTTTCGCCCGTATCCCTTTTAGATAGATAGATAGACCTTAGACCAAAATACCACACCAATCTCACCACCTTTCATTATTGTTATTTGTTATCTCTTTCCTTTACGTACGTACCTACCAACAATGAATCCAGTGTCTTTGGATCCAGCTTCACAGCTCCCATCAACATGTCACCCGTGACCCGACTTGACTCGACGATGCGCTGTGTGCGAGGCCGCCGGACCTGGTCGTACACTTTCAAGGCCGCAAGAGCCTCCACCGGCGTCTTTGCGCGACCGAGCAAGGTGGAAAGAATGAGGCTGTCCTCGATAGACATACCACCCCCAGAACCCTGCCATGGCGTTGTAGAATGGGCGGCATCGCCAGTCACGCAAATAGGACCGGAAACGTAACTGCGTGCCTTTGGATGGTCCCAAAGGTACATGGCTTCGTGCTCAGGCTCATTGTAAAGCAACTATATGCTTCGTTAACGTCGTTACCTCGTACATAAACTGAATGAGCTTAACCATCGTGTCGCCTACCTCGTTTACAGCCTTCTGGAGATAATGAGGCCAATCTTGATATAGCTTCTTGATCTCATCGGCCCCCACAATTCGCTTCCATTGGTCCAATGAACCAGACTTGGCCACTTTGTCATTCGAAGCAATGCAAAATTGTACCAGCTGACCACCGCTTAAAATGTTGTGCATCAAGAAGGCTGGTTCACCAGCCCATCCATATTCGCGAGCATCTTCGATATCTACCAGATCTTTACCCAGGCTGGCCTGAGCTTTGTCGAACGGCTGAAGGGTCATGAGAACCCAAGCACCGCTGTTCTGGGGAGAGGCTGCGGGATCATCTACGCCTAGGACAAGATTCCGTACTGTACTGTGAATGCCATCGGCACCGACGAGGATGTCGCATTCAAAGGTGGTCCCGTCGGTGAAGTAGAGAGTAACCGAACTGTTTCGTTCGATTTTTTGGAGCTTCTTGGAAGCGTGCATTCGTTCCTGGGGGATATCAGCGAGCAGTGCGCGTAAAAAATCGACGCGGTGCACAATGCTTGTGAGACGCTTCCCCTGAACTATGTCATCGACTTCACCAATCACGCTTCCTGCCCCATCGCCCTGTGCCAACATGTACCTAACGCCCCTCATTGGCACAGCTCCGGCTTGCTCAAGACATTGGCTCGCCGAAGGGCCGATGAGCTCTAGAGCGGCCTGTGCGTTTCGGGCGATCCCGATAGCCATGCCAGCTTCTCTGAATTCAGCGGCTGCTTCGAAGATGTGTACATCCAGGTGGGCGAACTTAATAAGGGCATGAATCAGCGAGGCCCCTGCTAGGCCGCCGCCGATAATGGCAATTCTGATGGAGGGATTCATGGTGCTGCTTGGATTCTCGTTCTTACTTTCCTTCACATCGATGGCTATGGCCGCCATATAGGCTGAAGGAGTTGGCGACGTGAAGGAGAATGCTAAATAGAGATATGAGTCGAGGATTTAGGGAAGGACTTATGGAATGCAGAAGCGCCCCAGACTAGTTGTGAAAGGGTAGCCGATGTCACAACTTTGCTCAGGTAAAAGACACATCGTGTATCACTAGAAGTTATATAGAGAGGCCAGGCTTACCCCACTCCCGACCCCACCTCGCTCATCCCTTGCATCTTGAAGGGCCTTTCCTTTATGTAACTGATCGCTTGTTCTGATTCTCAGGGTCCCGACTGAAAGCAACTCTGCCGAGTTGGGAGATTTGCCGCAAAGTCTAGAGGATGGGGGTCAGGGCCTCCACGCCGATGGCACAATAGCCTGTTACTCTACATTTGGAGGAATTGCCCCGAATGTCATGATGATGGCATCGACGGTGTGGTAAGCGATGTATGGGAGGCCCATGCTTAGTCTGCCGTAGGCGATGGCAAAGTTGTACGCGTCCTCAGACAGACCACCCCTACGCGACAGGATTGTGCCTGCCTCGCCGAATAAGGCGTCCGACTTGCGGTCGAACTCACGACCCCAGCCCGACGCCTTCTCAGCGTCACGTAGCTTCCCGTGCCATAGGCTGTGGAGGCTATGTATAACGGGCGCCAGGTCTTCACTGACGCCAAGCGGCTTCTTCCGTGCCAGCTGCGTCGATCCGTCCTCTACCATGTCGTACCACAGCTGGAAGAATTCGTTCCTGGGGGACTCAGGCAGCGGCGCTTGTGTACCCGCTCGCTTCAGTCCACACACCAGCGGCTCCGAGACCCCCGAGTCGGTCACCTGGGTCTTTGCCAGGCGATAAATCTCCCAGGTCCTAAGGGCGCGGTTATCAGAACAGCTTGTCATATCTGGGGGATTGTGATGAAGGTAGGAGTGTGGTGCATAAGACAAGATTGGAGCATATTTCTCATAGCAACAGGACCGTGACTCTCAATCAACAAGTGGTCTTCGAAACGGACGTTCTTCGCACTGCGGGATAAACCTCGATGTGGGATGCTTTTTGCAGGGAGGACCTACCATTCCCAAAACTGCGGGTATCTGTTGATGTACAGCTCGAGGGTTTCGAAGATACGCCGGTGACGGGCCCGGCAGAAGCTGTAGGGCGGCGAGGTCGATGAAACGCGGCCGTCCTCGCGGTTGCCCAGGCGCGCTCGGTGGTGACCACGGAAAATTTCGCAAAGCATCGATGACAGGACGGTGGACATAGTCCGCATAGCCCGTTCGATGCCTCCCGGGCCAGGGGGGGAGTACAGGAGCCGGAGCAGGTTCCGTGTCTCGCCTGTAAAGATATCGGTATGCAAGTCCATGACATCATTGGCCAGACCCGAACCAGTAAGCGAGTCCACGCCCTGGTCGTCAAGCCAAGCTGCGCCGTCTCGGCACATATACGCTGACCCTATCGTATCTAGCGCCCGGGCCGCGATGATTAGATCAAAATCGAGTCCGTGCTCTATTTGCGCCCTCCTTGGTGCCTTGAAAGGTCGGGCGTTCTCGCAATCGTTCATCGCACGTATATACGCGAGCGCGATGCGCCAGAAGCAGCGGTCCTCGCCCGTCGATATATCATCTAGAGTCGGAACGGATGCCCGCGCCAAGGCCTCGAAAGAGGCGAGGCGATCATTGAATGCGTTTTGGCCTTTGGCCTGCCGTCACCATTCAGTCAGCGATGTTTGCGCCAAGTGTCAATATCGGAGAGGGATCGGTTGGTAGATCGTAGACAACGCTAAGATAGACTTGCACGTCTATAGCAAGCAACCTGTTCCTTCATTCTGCGCTGGAAACCTTTCTGTGTGATTAAGGGGATGGGAGGATACGGGTCTTACCCAGTCTATGCCCGTCATCGCCGAGTACACATAGTCCTCCCTGTGGCATGTCGGCTCAAAAGTGAAAGACTGGCACATAAGCAGATAAAAGGGAAACTGGACGATAATCGGAGGGTCGCAATCGAGGCCAGTAAGTAGCTTGCCCCAAGAGCTAAAGTGGTCGTCGCCGGCGGCCTGGGACCCATGGAGCTGGAGCGACAGGTCCACAGGGTCGTCGGTGGCGTCCGCGGCCAGGATGATAGCGGCCCCTACCTCTAGCGTGGATTGATACGTCCATTCGATGGCATCGAGGTCATGCAGACCAGTACTTATACTTCTTTCTCTCTCGAGGACACCGTGGAAGTTGGCTGCGAATGGAGCCACCAGTTCCAGCACCTCGGAGGCCGGCTTATAGCCTCCTAGTGCGCTCGCCACCCACGGTGCGACCGAGGTCGTCAGCGCGTAGGTCCCAATATGCCGCCCCTTTGCCGGCTGTGGCGGCCGCGAACCCATTCCTCCTTTTAGCCAGACCCTCCCTGGCAAAGGCTGGCATGCCCCCTTCTTGTCTTCCCCCCCTTCGACAGACAGAGTACTGTCTTCGCATTTGTCGTGCGGCCGCAGATTGACGTCCACACGACTCTTTTTCAAGGCAGCCTATGGTGGACTTTGTTAGCAGGAAGCCCTCGTATGTTCTGGATAATAGCCCATCAGGCTCGATTGAAACTCTTACCAGCGCGTCCCCGGTGTATCGCATCTTGCGCGTGTTGATCGAGAACTCGGTCATCAACATTTTGGATACGTTCTGTGGTATGCGGTATGGTTCTGGTAAATTAGGGGTTACGCTATATGCTGTGCTGAGATTTGTGCTTTATTTTCCTCTGTGACTAGATCTTGCCGGCAGCAGAAGAAGAGATGAGCAAAACAGATGCTTCCCTACACGCCATATTTATAACATGCTGCACGCATTCTTGGTTGTCGAGACCAGCGAGGCTGCTTTCACGGACCCTGGTTAGCTTACATCCTGGACGGCGCACATCTATGGGAACACCCACTTTCGTTATGGGACGCTGATGCTGTCCTCTGATACTCTGATCACAACAGGATATCAATACCCTGTCTTCAGCAACCCCCCATAAGCACTAGCTCACTACAAATCCTGTCAGCTACTCCACACATTGCATAGTTGTCGCAACCAGTATGTGGGCCCAAAAGGGCCCACACTGACCACCTATAAAGGGAACACCCCGGGCTAGGTTGGGCAGATTCTTCTTCTTTTCCTTCCCGTTCCCAGAGCCGTAGCAGGGCCCAAAAGGGCCCAAAATCTATGCCTTTCTTGGTTACGACAATAGTCACTATGCATCTCTATAGATATATTACATTTTTGTTAAGGCAAAAAGAAGCGAATTATCTGTGATGTGATGTCATTCACAAATCTTGGCATTCCATTAGACCTTGGTTCCATCTACATCCCCCTTCATGCATTGTAAGCTTAAGCCTCAGCATAGCATTCTAAATTTCAATGACATGGTATCCGGATATGACATTGGTCAGCTATCCCCCCTCCCAAACCAGGAGCGTTATCCTCGGAATGCCGGGCGACGAAATGGGGGAGTGAGTAAGTAGAGTGTATTAAGAATCCATACTTAAGCCAATACGATTACCGGATAACTGGATAAGAGCCTCTATTAGTTCCGCCACGTATTACGACGTGGAAACAAAAGCCGATCAATGCAGCACATTCAGGACCGACTGCTTTTCGATCAGGGGAGCAGGGGAGTCTGGCCTGGGTAACGCAATGACAGTGATGCAGTGTGGGTAGGGCTTTTTAGCATACTCGAACCAGGCTTGGAATCTAGCTTTACAATACTGCGATATTTATACCGTCTGATATTATTGCTACGCTTAAACAAACCGAACCGGATTCTTAAGACATAGCGGGCTTCGGAAATATCTAATTCTATAAGAGTTAGGTGGGTCTACCCCTATTCAAGCTCCTCCACCGCGGGCCCGCCTGAGCCGGTAACAAGCCCACCTACGCCGGGGACCTGTCCCTTTTTCTACTTCCTTCTCTTACAGGTGCTGGGACCTAAATAATAATAAAGTCCTGATAAACTACCTTAACAGCATAACGAAAGATACTTTCCCATGACGAGTCGTGCTATGCTGGAAGTAGAGTTGTTGCCCATAAACTCAAAAAATGGCCAAATTGGCTGAACTCCTGACTGAACCAGTGGCGTACCTTGACTATACAGCGCATGCGGCTCTCACGGGCAAAGACAGATTGACCCTAGACCTACCACTAAGCAAGAAGACGCTCTAAGCAAGCCAGATGACGAAAGACGATCTGAACTCGTATCTCTATAAAGACTTCCACGTCTAATAGGACTCCCTCGCTGCCTGAAAGTCAGGTATCACGGGCAGTTGAGCCTCACTTAACAGGGGCTACTTTACAAGGGGAAATATCGGATATAAAGGATTAGATGGGTCCTGTCTCTGGGGATCGCTAGGGTGTATATAGGTCTTAGGCACCCCTATTCATTATTTAAAAGATCGTCTTTTCTCTTTATGCCAATCTACGATTTTACCCACATACTATCTTTAATCCGTAGAAATAACAAATTATAACCCCGTTCTTAATATTCACGCTACCCGTAATTGGAGTTTGACCAGTGCCTTGAATAAAAATCCGATCAGCAATCTGTCAATCGCGAGAAAGTATATACAAGCGGAGAACGCTAATTAAACCCTAAACTTGGTGGATGTTGGATAATTAATAATGCGCTCTTTTATAACTTAAACACCTCACCCTTTTATTCAAGTCCATATATAAAGCGTTCGGCGTCATATCTGTCATATCTGTATTTAAAAGATGTCGCGCCAAAAAACGACGCCGTTAATTGCGCTATTGCAATAACGGTATAGATTGGTTGCGACAAAAGATAAATATGTTTAACTTGAAGCCTTGCCATGGGGTTTCCTTTACTTAACAAAAGCCAAATAAGTTACTAAACCAGCATCATCCATAATAACAGATTTACCAAATTCAAAGCGAATAAAATGTCCTTGGTTTACAGCGACGTTATACTCTTATCTAGCGCGCTGTTAAAGAAGGCAATTTCAAATTTTAGGGCCTGCCGAAACACCGCCGTCCAAGTTCGGACAGACTCAGGAGACGTGTACTCGTCCCTATATTTTTCTAAGAAATCTAAGGCTTGGTTAATACATCTTCCTACAAACACATCTGTGCACAACGCGGGGAGTATGGCTGGATTGGACGTACCTGAAAGGCGCTGGCCATATGATGGATCAAGATTGGGCTTGACCCATGTATCGTAGAATATCGTGTCTTCCGCACGTTGTCAGCCAGGGGTGGAACATAGGACGGAGATGGTAAGGTAGTGGTTGGAGAGTGCAGAGGTAAGATCCGATGATGGGCCACCTTTGTCATCAGATCACATACTTGTTAATGTCGCATCGGAGCTGTTCAGCCTGTCTGCCAGCTTGTACCATCCCTACATTGCAGGCTTTCAGTATACTAGGTAATACGCAGGGCCGCTTTTCATAGGGGGGAACATACGTAGACGCATGGAATTGTCATCACGCGGAGCGTGTACCATCCATAGTACAGATTATTTTGAAGCCAGCTTGCGTACGCGATCTCCTCCACCGATCTACCTCCGTTATCGATGACTCCAAATGATACGTTGAGCTTAGACTTCAGGTCGCTACGAAATGACCACGAGTCCCTGACTGAGTTGTTCACGGACTTCACGCTGTCAGTCAACTGGAGGAGAAGCTTCGTGGCATTGGTCCTGGGGTACGTTGTCATCCATAGGGCCTTATACTCGACAAAGTCTACTAGATAATAATAGTCTTGCTACAGACGGCACAGTCAGCATGAAAAGAGTAATGGATAGACGTATGGAGTGAGAAGCCCCGCCTCCGGTCAGAGAAGAGCAACTTCAGTGTAGGGTGCATGTCATACCACCGAGTAGTATTGGTATGATGGTAGTGCTTCATCATCGTGATGTGTGGCCTGGAAGTTCAAGAATGTCACGTTCAGGAAGTCTTGGACGAGATCATCGTTCTCTCTCCAAAGCTTGTCAATGAGCGTCCTTGGTAGGTCAGCACACATTTCAGACTGGGCTGCTATCATTTTGACAGGCTTCACTGACTCTGGCTCAGACGTATCTGGTACAGATTCCCGCCTGGATTGAGTTGACTCGTCCCTCGGCTTTATGTCCCAGGGCGGGATGTCTTCACACATTGACATGAATGCCTTGTGGCGACCTGCGAAGGAGATGGTATCGTCCCTGTCGGCGTGCATGTTGAACTGCTCAACCGCCAACACCAAAGGCATCCAAACTAAGAAATATAGCAAGACAGTTGCTGCCGACCGTTTAGCCTCCATTGCTATGAATGCGTAGGCCGCAGATTGATATTGTTATGTACGTGTTCGGGTACGTGTTCGGCGTGGGAGGGTGATGAGTAGGAAGCCATGAGCAGTTGGGGAGGAGGGAGTAGGTATATATATACACGAATACCGCCGTACAGTTCAGGGTTCTGTTCCATGGACGGGATATACTAGGGAAAACGACAAGAAACGTGAGACCAAATAGGTAGCAGCCGGAGGCAACAGCCACAGGGCAAGTCTTCCGTATCCAGTAACACGGCCGACACGAGACGAGAAGGAAAGCTCAAGCTACTCTCCTCCCTATCCTCCTGTCTACATGACCTGTCTGTTCCTTGGGGCATCGTAGCCCGCCATGGAATTTTAAACTCACCCCTGATTTTCGGTGAACTGAGTCGTGTCACGCGTCAGGTTAAAATGATTATTTCCAACTGCCGTATCCTGCCTAACTTACCTACGTAGCTACCTAGCATCTACGGACCTACCTCACTGCAGTCTACCACTTGCCTGATCGCATGGCTTCTCATCTCGGCCTTCTCTTTTTCGTGGGGTGGTGGTTGTCTAAGGTAGAACACTCGAAGCAAGGGGGAAAAGAAAACAGATTAATAATTGGGAACAAGAATATCAGCGCGCTCAGTGTGAGAGAGACAGGCAGGGTTGCAAGCAGCTCTAGCAAGCCACCAAATTGCGCCACCATTGATGAGCACCGTCCAGCAATACAAGCCACTACGGTCTGCTCATGGAATGGGCTGACTTAGTTGCAAGCCTGAAGGAGGGAAATGGGGTCGCCTGCCAGATCACTGAAATGAGTGGACTGGCTGGACTGCACTGGACTGGCCGAGTCGTATCATCGATGTGTACAAATGGACTGATTGTGGCTGACTGGTGCTAATTTGAACGAATGAGCTTCCTAGCAGCGGGGTGACGGGTAAGGTAAGACAATAGGCAGGCATTCAGTCAGAAAGTCGCGAAATCACTGAAGTATGGACCGTTAATCTTCTCACATTCTTCACTACTAGGTTGCATGACGGGGTCGCCGAGGATATCGTGCAAGGCCTTCAAAATCCAGAGGTGATGGGATCCCCATGTTCGGAAGAAGACAGGAGAAGCGAGAATTTAATGTAAGAATCAGGCACTGAAGTTTGACGAACGAGGAAAGAGGGCTTGAAATTCAACCCCCTTGGATCAAAAAAAGCGTTCAGTTATATAAAGAAAGCTCCTTTAAGATGCAACGGGTTAACTAGATGAAGTTGGGAGGTAGGAGTAAAAGTTTTCTACCACACCTGAACCAGATTTACTGCGAAGACAAGGCATTTGGTTCCGTTGTAAAGTCTTATTTTTTCACGTCTAGAGATCGAAGATAGTTTGTGAGTAGAATCGTAAATTGGCGTAAAGAGAAAAGACGATCTTCCAGATATAGAACGGGGGTGCCCAAGACCTATATATATATATACTCTGCCGATCCCTGGAAATATAGCTTACGTAATCGTCTATATCGAATTACCCCTTATAGAATAGGCCCTATCAAGTAAGGCTTAACTGACCGTGATACATTTCTACCGTCTGGCATTATTGATACACCTTTATGCCAATTTACGATTTACCTACTATACTATCTTCGATCTGTATATGTCATATTGTGATTTATTGGCGTACCATGGCTGCATGGGATGAATACTAATGCTCGTCTCAATGATCCTGTATAACCCGTGAGCTCTTAACCCACAACGAACTCAGGTCGTCATCTGTCTGATAGCATTTCTTCGGTGTAACAATTGCGAGGCTGAAACACAAGGTTAGGACCATCGTGCATTGCACTGAAGACGTCGAAGAGTTGGTACTCATCAGCCCTCCCTCTTCCGTCCGTCCTTCCAGAGTTCCCACAACCAGCCTGACCTGATGAGCCCGTAGCACGTTCAAAATCGAAGTACCATATAAGTTTAGCAATTGCAACACTGACCTCCAGGTAAGTCATTCCCTTGCCTACGCACGAGCGTGGGCCGGTGATGAATGGAATGAATGCCATGTTCATGCGCGAGTGCTCTTCACTGTTCGCCTCAATCCAGCGCTCAGGCTTGAACGCAAATGGATCTGAAAAGTATGCCTCGTTGTGGTGTAAAGCATAAATGCTGACACCCACGTGTGTGCCTTTCGGAATGATTCTCCCATCGATGATCAGCGGACTAGTATCGGCATCCTTTGGTTTTTGCTCACGCCATAATGTTGCCAGAGTCGGAGGTGCCAAACGCAGGGCTTCATCAATGCACGCACGGAGGTATCTACAACTTGCTAAAAGTGGACCACCCTTGATGAATTTGCCGGATTGGAATGTGGTGCGAATCTCCGATGCAAGCAAAGCATAGCAATTGGGGTTTTGCGTGATATAGAACAACAGTGCACACATTGTCGTTGCTGGGGGGGTTCCTCCTTCATTTTGATTCTATGTTAGCATATGGCCAAGCTCATTTGAAGAAAGGACCTTGTAACAACAGACCTGCTGTAACGAAGAATGTTGCCTCGGCCCAAAGTTCACCGTTCTCGAAATCTCCAGATCCTTCATCCATGTTCCCAGATGCAAAGGAGTAAAAATCAGGCTTTGCATTCTTATCTTGGACGGTTCTGGCTGCAATCATTGTCCGCAGCATTGCTAAGATTCTCTCTCGTTTGCTTCTAGTTAGATATTTGATGAGCCTATTCAGAATGGTAAGGGGCGGATACAGCATGAATAAATTGATACGAGCTCTTCCAAGGTCAAATGCAGGTGGGAGAAAGCGATAGGTGTCTTCTGTTTGAAGGTTGAGAGAATAGCCAAAAGCCAAGTGCCCAATTATGTCAATGCCCAGTCGTGGACAGAGCTCTGACATATTAACATGCTGGCCACTGACCGATGCAGCATGCACCTGTGAGATGAAGATGTCGATTTGTTCAATAATAGTTGGCTCAAACTCTTTCAAAGCGCGACCCTCGATAGGCTGACTGATGGTTTTTCGCTTACGACGATGGATATCCGTGTCGATAACGTTGAAGACGTTGAGCGAATTGTTCGTCATCGTTGCTAAATAGACACTTGATTTTATCATTCTGGGGTTCTGGTAGATGTCTTGCCGTGTTAGAATATTGAATGGCCTTAGGCTTAGCAAAACATATTCTTACCCCGCACAGCTTTACCAGAGTTAAACAGAAGCTTCCTCGGCCCATATCGTAGGACTGGGCCTGTGATATCAAGAGCACGTTTAAATTAGTCGAGAATCTTCCATACAGCCGTATTCACCTTGGCGTACCGTACTGCTCGTGTGCTCTCATCACCACAAGATGAGAGCGATTGGTCAACGCTATGCAGGCACCGTAAACATCGAACAAAGCCGCCGGCAGTGGTCCTGGGTATTGCCGTAGAGGATGCAGCGCAAGGCGATAGCCAAGAACAAATAGGGTCTGCGAAAAGATCTAGTTAGGTGCTACGTAGCCCCTGAGGCAGTCTGAAAAAGACTTACCCAAAACGCTAACGGTAGAGCAAAGAGTTTTAAGAAATACTGCAAGTATTCCACCATCTTGGGAGAAGGCGATGTTTGCACTGTGGATGAGTTCAAATATGAGTTGGATCAAAGGCTGATAAATTTAAAGACAGGAAGAATAATTGGAATTGGTTGTATAACGCTAGACTAGTATGTGGTTCGCCTTAATAGTTCACCCTGCTTAGTCCCAAGGTCTTGTCCATTACATCCTTGTTACACAGTAACGTACATATGATCGATCATAGATAAACCCTGTAAAAGCCCGTTGGATTATGAATACACCTATATGAGTATGTACTCTGGGGCATTCTTTGGTAGTATTAGGTTGTTAGAATGCCGAAATTCTGCAAGTGCTTCCAACACCTGTATGTTGGGTACCACACCCCAAAGCCAAGATCCCGTCTGCCTATATATAGTAGCACGAGAGGGGTTCCCTTAAGTAATGTAAGGGACACCTCCAGCCTGATCCTAATAATTTTTAGTATGTAACCTAGAGAGCCAATAGAATCTGCAAAACTGTAGGCAACCCCCAACCGGATTTTAAGTCTAGTTTTACAATGCTGTCACAAGGGGGGCTGTCCCGGCTTGGAATATCTGTATTCCTTGATACGTCTATTCATTTGATAATAAACGGTTATGGTCCCAAGGTCCTTGGGAAAAGAAGGGAAAGAGGAGAAGTCTCCCAACCCCGCACAGGCCCAATTGATATACCGGTTCTCACGTGACCAACAGGGATCGCTGCCAAGGTTCCTCCGTGTGACAACTGCTGCCAGGACATGACAACCCGTTTCACCGTTGAGAGATGATTGTAGCATTTAATACTATTATTTCTTTTAAATCAAATCGAAACTGATTCCTTCTGACATAGGGACTTCGTAGAGACTCCAACTTGGAAGTGGTAAGTGGGCCTACCCCTATTCTGGCTTATCCACTTGGGTCCACTCAAGCCTCAAGTGCTTAGCTGCTTAGCTAGTAGCTGATGTCACGGCTCTGCTCATTGAGTGACACGTCATTTATCGCTTAAATTTACACGGAGGGGCCAGGTTTACTCCATGTCTATAGATACTTCCTATCAGATCCAGGATACCCCTATGTAATTACATTGTAGGTAGCAATTCTCCCTAAGGTGGCCGTTTTTCGATATGGCGATTGGACCCTGCCGTTAGATGATTTTTGGACCTGTCAACTCAACCGAACTCGTCACCTTGGCAGTTCATGCTGTGCCGACGCCTATCGAGCGGTCGGCGGTGCCCCCGGCCCACGAGCTACGATTGACTATGTCCTGACTGTTGTAGGTTGTGTCAAATCTATCCAGGATAGAAACGGCCCCTACAAAACACTGCTCGACGTCTCCCGGCGGTGTGTAAACCGAAAATGCTTTGACCCACGCGACAAGATCTATTGCTTGTTGGGATTCCTGAGTCCCAATATGCCCAAGATTCTACCCGACTACACCAAGCCCGTTGGCGAGGTATACCACGAAATATTCCGCGCAATGATTAATGGGAGAGAAGGCAATCTGTCCACTCTTTTGGGCGAAGGATTCAACAGCGGCAAATTTGGTCTCCCGTCTTGGGTCCCCGACTTTTCGGGAAGCAACGGGGAACCTGGGTACTTTCTTACAAGAGCTTTACGTGCTTACCCATTCTTCAATGCTTCTGGGGGCAAATCAGGAAAGCTGAAGTTTGGCAATGACAAGACCCTCCTAGTAAGCGGGGTGTGCATTGACAAGGTCGAGGCAAAGTCTCAGCTTATCCACGGAGCTTGGGCATCCAATTTCGGCGATATACTAAACAATTGGCGCCGCACCTGCCACAAACAGGGCATTTATAGTAGCACCACCTCCAGGGATGAAGCATTTTCTCTTCTACTAGTAGGTGAAATGATCGAGGATTTGTTAACCACCAACTACCATCCGCTGCGGACGAATAGTCCAGATCTGCCAACCGATGCTCAGTGGGAGAGATACATGCGCCTAGATAGCGATCCCTCGATGCTTCCTCGCGCATATCGTATTACTGTGGGCTGTATGGTTGATCGCAAGGTCCTTTTCGTAACGTCGGGCGGACGCATTGGGCTCTCTTGGCCGGTTGTAGAAGTAGGGGATGAAGTCTGGATCTTGGATGGGGCCAACACACCATTTATACTACGTAAACCTGGGAAGGACGGTCGTGATAATTCTAGGCTACTAGTTGGAGATGCATACCTGTACGGAGTGATGAACGGGGAGAGCGTGGATGAGGCCGAGGCAAGTGAACCGGTTATTCTGATATAAATGTGGGATTGAAGTTGACGGAACCAGACTTAAAGTCTAGACTTATATCACGGCTAGGACGTAAGAATGAATTTCCTTGAGATAAGTTGTTTATAGCATGGGTAATCATCACTGCGCTGAACTAAATGAAAACAAAATAACCAAGTTTTGTGTCTGGTAATTAGGTCGGTTTACCCCGCCCCCTATTCTGGCTGCCCCACCACGGACCCACCTAATCCGGTAACACCCCCAATTTACACCCGGGCCTACTCCTTATACCTTTTCCTTCCCTCTCCTAAAGGTGCTAGGACCTCAACACTAGAGTCCTGAAACTCTGTTAACGGTTTAAGATATAATGCTTTACCAAATGCCCATATCTAACACTAGACAAGCATCATAGGGTGACCGAATAGCGAAGGCGTGTAGAGTTTAATGGTGGCGACTGACCTCCGACACCCGCGAATCCCGCGTTGTTCTGTCTTCCGGATATGACATCTCGTATTCCTCTTGCCCATCTGTGTTACCCTTGGCCTTCTTGTGGAAGTAAGGTAGCTTCCCTAAAAAGCTCGGGTAGCGCTTAGATAAATTTTTGGAGTTGGGTAGCGGACTCAGCCTGGCCGTGGGAAGATGAATGCCACGAAGGCCAAAAGCGATAACAATCATGATGATGAAACTCGCCCATGAGATACCGATAAAGCCCGCACCCGGGTGTACAGTGACTTTGAAGATGCCGGCGACGATGTTGAGTAGTTTTGCGATGGCCCCCATGACCGTAGTCACCAGATTGGCTATGAGCAGACAGAAAATGGCGACTGGGGCGGCAACACGACTCGCCCATTTAGTCGGCGGGAATTCTCGTTTGCGCCAAAAGGACCACCCGATGTCTCCCAGTAGAACGAAGAACAACACCCATGAGCATACACAGGCAACCAGATACAAGACGTAGCCGGGACCGAATACTGCTTTCAAGACCCACCCACTCAGTTTGCTCTTCGCGTCTTCCAGGACATTCTGTATATGATCGGAAATGTTGTCCACTGGTTCCTTGACCTTCTCTTGTACCTCCTTTGGGATCATGAACAGGTCGAGAACGCTGCTGATGACTTTTCCCGGAGGGAACCCGAGGATTTCTCCATCATTTTCGGTCTTATTGAATTCGCTGGTGTCGCCTGCTCGCATGTTAGCAAACGTAACTACGGGTGATCGGTCGGTTCTCACCAGAACTAAATAGATAAGAGCAGTTAGTCTCGCCACCGGAATGAGTAGGCTCGGTGTTATCTGAAGAGAAATTGCCCCGCGCAACTTTGCAAAATGCTGAGACGTGTAGCGAGTACCTTTGGGCTATGTCCATGTTACCAAGGCTATCTGCGACCTTCCGGATCCAGTCGTTCAGCTCCGTCTCGATGGTTGCCAGGACCTTGGTTATGACCTGCTCGATGACCTTTCTGACATCGCCAATCTTGTCTCCGACCTCGTCGATTATCTCGCTACCTTTATCGATTATATCGTCTTTGAGGTCGTCAGCCTTATCAGTGACGTTCCCGCCAAAATCCTCTGCTTGACTCAGAGTATCACTGACGGCGCCCTTGGGATCAAAGCTACCGATCTCGAAGCGACGAATCATCTTCTCAGTCGTGCCCTGGTCGACGAGGCGAATCTGGACAGGATGGAAGCGGGCGAAGTCTCCTGTATCCATCTAGGTCTCGTCAGTTCAAATTCATATGTATACTAGGGCTAGCACTCACAGATACGATAGCAATACTGTCAGATGCTTTCCCCTGTGTGCCGGCTGCGACCGTGACCGTCGTCATGATGGATACCGTGAGGGTGAGTACAGCCACGATAGCGAGTCGAGCAAGCCTCGGTCCGCTCGCCGGCGAAGGCTTCTCCTGGTGATCGAACCTTTCCATGCTATTAGTGATTTGCAAATGCTACAATTAGATACGAATGATGGATTAGGTGGCAGACTGGCGAAAGTCATCGCGACTGAAAGAAGAAGTCGATCGATTACACCCGACAGCATTGACAAAGAGCCATGCGCAATCTCATGGAACGCTACCAATAAGTAGTCGCCCAGGGCTGCTCAACAAAGACTTCATTAAAGTCTAGCCACACAAAGCCCACAAAGCATAATTAGACCCTCGGCGATGTCGGATGCATCATAAAACAACAACCGGGATGTAGTGTCCGAACTACACGGATAGAAGCTAGATTGCTCTTGGTAGTCTATTCAATGAATGCCATGTGATATACAGGCCCTGATACCCCGCCGTAGTAGGGCCATGGCTGATCCTTATGCATCAGGCCTATTACCAACTAGATAATGACAGCAATCGCACAGAGTATTCTTTGAGTATACTTTCTTATTGTAATTTAAAGAGAATATTCCCTGGCTCTATTATACCTCATACTTCATCCTGATAGTGTCACGGAATCCCATCGCTAGGATACTCTTATTGTGTAACCACCTAGTCCCGCAGCATGCGTCTTCTAGCATGCGCCCTCGGGCAAATCGAAGTTATCTTGCTTGTCGGTCTCAGTGAACACGGCGTTTGCTCCTAGCCCGCGCTTCGCAAAAGCCTCCCATATTTCACAGGCGTTGCTGCCGCCGGTGAGAGCGATGTCCGCATCCAGGATGGCATCGCGGGCTTGGATGAAAGTCGGGTTGCAAGGTTGGCTGGAGCGATATTTGCGTCAGTACACGAGTTTCTATGTTTGAGTTTCCCAAATGCAGACTTGACTTACAGTGCCATCCCATCCATTAGAAGCTTCAGGGTCAGGTACTTGCCATCGGTAGGGACACCGTCCTCCCACTCGGGTAGATCGGCGTCATTCTTACCCTGCTTATCGATGAGATTCCACAGGACGTCGTACAGCATGGTGGCCCAGGCTGAGCCGACCTGGTGTACCTTCTCCTTCCCGTTCACATCCGAGTACGTCCAGGGGTTGATATCGGTGTCGGTCGAGTATAGAACGAGGCGTGCCGTTTTGTTCGTCTCGGTGATATTCAGAGGCCAGGCCGCGAACCCGTAGGTCGCGTTCGCGCGCGTGTCGTCCGGCTTCAGCATTATGGCCGCTGCGAAAAGGTCGCTCCATCCCTCGGCCATCCCGTCGGCCTCCCACGCGTCCAGACACTTGCTGTTGAGGGGCCCTCCGGTCAACCGTCCTGATACTGTGCACGGGCATAGTGGTTAGCACTTGGCGGGATTTCAGTAGCGTCGCTCGGCAATCACCGGTGGGGATAGCCTTACATCCGTGCGTATACTCATGAATGACGAAGCCGTTATCAAACGCCACGTCCCGTTCAGGGTCGGTAGAATTAAAGAGGAACATGACCATGGACGGGCTCCTGCCGTCTATAGTCTGGGTAAAGTACCCGTTGTTCTTGCCGCTGTAGTGTTGCGTTATGATTTCGACAGCGTCATGGCCCCGGCCGCCGCGGCCGAAGTTGTCGGCCTGCATATTCCCCGCGGCCTCGTCGAAGCCGAGGTTATACAGCAGGTCGTGGTGTTTGTTCGCCGTGTAGAAGATCTGCGTCACGCCCGCGGACAAGCTGCTCTCCTTAGTCGGCGGCTCGGTGTCCGGCGTGTATGGATACCGGAACGTCATGTTATCGCTGTGGGCATAGTGCAGAAGCCCGCTGTTGTCGGGGATTGCGCCCGCGACGACGTTGTTTCCTTTCGTCTGTCTCGTGTCATCGTGCCAACCCTCTGGCGATGCATCGGCGTTGTTCGGATTCCTGATTACGCTGCGCTTTCCCTCTGTAGGGTCGTTGAGTCCCCACTCACTGAAGGTGGTTAAACTTCATATCCCATTTTTGTTCGCAAGAGGATTGCTCACTAGACTTCATATGTAGCGAAGGAGACGAAGTCGATCATGCCAAGAACTCCTGAGTCAGCCTCCGCGTCTACGTAGGAGAGAAGGTATTGCTCCTCCAGTCTTGTCTCCACACTCCAGGTTAAGGCGAGGTCGCCATCTCGCTTGACGAAGTACACGAGCTTCAGCTTAGGGTCCTCTTTCGCCCCAGTGGTCCCGGTAATCAGTTGGCTCTCCACCCCCTGACTTGCGACCGTGACTACACTGTCCGTTTCGATGGGAAGCGAGAAGGTGTCGATGACGGTATCGAGTGCTTCGCGCAGGTCCAGGAGGGACCGCTTCTGGACAGGCGCCTCTGCGGGAATCTCGCCGGCATAGAAGGAGTTGCTGAAAGAAAACACGCTTCCGTCGCGACCGATCTACGCTAACATCAGTTCTCAGTGACTAATTCATACCTAGGATGCTACCTACGTGCACATTGAAGTCAGCGTTGTCTATGTCCACTCCATGAACCATCTGCTTAAAGTTGACGTGCGCAATCCCGTTCTTGCCGACGTAGTGATCCTCCACGATCCGGAATGTGGCGTCCGGTGCAACACTCTTTACGAGCTTAGTTGCTGTCTCGACGTAGTCGCCCCTCCTGAGCAGCTTGAAGGCGCTGTTAGCCGCCACATCAGCGGCTCTAGTGTATTCCTTGGCTTCCTTTAGGCGAAACTCGTGCTTTGACACAGCGCCGTAGACGGGTAGCGAGGCCCCGAGAAGACTGAGCAGAATGATTGAGCGCATGACGACGGCGCTGCGATATGGGCTTGTACTTGACAGGACACTGGTCTGGATGGTGGCGGAATGTTGCTGACGTCCTCTAGTTCTTAGATGTTCTTCATGAATGGAGTGGTGCCTTGTGGATTCTTCCTCTTCGCGATCAGACCTCTTTGCCTTTCTGGATGCGCCCCTAAACCCTGCAGTTCTTGGAAAGGCTCGGCACTATCTCCGTCTGCGTCTTTTTGAGGAACAAGGCACGCTGACCATGAATCGATCACGTCGCTACCTGGCCAGGATCGCGAGACCTGCTGGCCGCGACGCGGGCGGAAGGTCGCCGGAGTATACCTAGCCTATCAGCCAAATTTTCTGACCGGGAGCACGCGAGGTTCAGGGACGACCAAGCAGTTTCCAGATCAGAGAAATGGTCCTGAGCAGCCTTGAAGACATCTGGACCGGTACTTGGCAGCAAACTCACGGACTCTTATATCTAGATCAAAACTGGCCTTCCCTTGCTGCGGCTTCATTTAGGCGACCTTGAGCTCGAGGAACGTCAAATCTTGATCCCCGACTACGCGACGTATATTGCGAGCATATATTAGCTACCTGGTTGTCGTGGAACTCAATAGATCGCTGTATATGACCTATTTGTCGCACATATATACCCCTGTAATGAAGGGCCCCTAAGCAGCGGTCGCCCGGTCAGCCCTACAAATGACCGGCGGGCCAAGTATGCGGTTACTACCCGGAGGCTTAGCCACAATTGCCTATCTCTCAGATGTAACGACCTCCAAGTCGGGACTCAGAGTAGAACGCTTCCCGGTTAATTCCCCTCTCCTGGGTGGGTGTTCATGTTCAATTAGCCGCGATGCATGCGTTCCTGTCGAAGCAAGCTGTATATCGGGAAGTGGGGGAAGATCTGGTGTGCCGGGTTAGCACACTGCCGACGACGAGATTCTGATGATGGCGTAGATTACTGTCAACCGCGCGCGCTCATTGTCCTAAAAGGGAAATTTCTAGTCAGGTAAGGGGTCTTACACCATTTTATATATGCTGACTGTCGCACGGCATGGTGCCTATGCAAGGAGCTATGCATGTGTGCCTGTGCGCAAATATCTATATTAAAATCAGTCGTGGACGTTGAGGATAAGGGGCCGGAGTCAGGAATTACAAATCATACTTCATCTTAGGCAGAGAGATGGAGACATGGAGGTTGATTTGAAGATGTGCCTGTCCATTGCTAAACCTAGCCATTGGTAGAATGCAAAAAAGCTTGATGTGAATTAAGCCGATGCGCCAAGTTTTATTGCCGAATGCGATTGAAATCAGAGCACATGGATCTTACGTGATTCATAGTTTATCATTGAAAGGCGACTAGATGCTACGGCGGGGATGCAGTTAAACTGTATGTTAGGCTAGGCTATGCGCTACTTACGAATCTTTAGTATTTAACAGTGATGATTATTTCTCCCCCCTCCAGGATACATCACTATTGCCCACCATCCCCGCCGAGAACTTCAACTCGGTCGAGGAAGGCCGGGTTCATGACGGGGTTGTGAAGCTCCGCGATAGTGCTCATGCAGGCAGCGGCGGGGTCACCGCTCGCAGCGAGCGAGCCGAGCCAGTACTCGTTTCCGGGGAACGCATTCCCGTCCCACGCGTAGCTGAGCACGAGAAGCTGATCCGCCTCCCGGCCCTCCAGCTTCGCCGCGGGGTTGCGCCTCGAGAACTTGACATCGATGTCGTACGCATCCCCCGCGTCTATCACCTCCTTGCGCGTCGCGCTGTCCGCGTTTACCCACGCAAACTCGATCGTGCGCACCGAGTCGAGAGACCCGGCTGCTCCGAGACTATCGATTGCATCGCCGAACGCCTCTACGTATAGCTGCGGCTGGTTGGCGGCTACCCGCCACACGCCCAGCCCGAGCCCAACGACGTAGACGTAGGCGTCCTTCCCCGCAGCCGCGGCGCGCCGGTTCGCCTCCAGCAGCAGGATGTCGGCCGTGACGCGGATGCGGGCCTTGTAAGCGGCGTCGTGAAAAGCGGCCCTCGATCCCGGCTCCCGCGCAGCCCCGCCCGCGGACCTGAAGAAATCCTGGAAAAGCGCCGTCAGTTCGGGGTGCTGGCGCGGCCGGGAGACCGGCGGCAGGATCAGCGCTGAGTCCATGTGGTCGGGCCTCTCGAAGCGCGCACCCACGAGTCCCACGATGACGCCCCGCGGCTCGAACGTGCCCGCTGCGCCCCTTCGCGCCTGGTTGTACCGATTGCCGTCGTTGATGAAGTGGCTAGGTCCGCTGACGCCTAGGAGACTCCCGAGCATGATCTCGTCGTAGCTCAGGTACTCGTCGAGGGCCAGGACATTGTTGCGCTGGTTCGCGGGCAGCGGGCCGGTGAAGTCGGCCTCGGTCCCGACGTTGTCCCACTCGTTAGGCGCATTGGGCAAGTCGGCGCCGTTCCGCAGACGCGTGCTGTCTGTCGCATTCAGGAAAGCGAGGGGCCGTTTGTCGACCAGCCGCGCTACCTGGTGTTTCCAGGTCCACCGCGCCGGGTCGGCGCCGTACACGCGCTTCTCGACGCTGCTGCCGTGCGCGCGCTTATGTGCAAGAAAGGCCTGCACGAGCTTCGGGTACTCCGGATGTACGACGATGTGGGTGGCGCGGGCGTCCTCCCGGATCGTGGACTCCGGGAAGCCCAATATGCTGTTGTCGCGGTGCGGATACCCGATGGACATGTCCCGGAGGCCTAAAGAGGCTAGGCGGGAGCGCCGGTCGGTTCCTTGACTCATTTTGGCTTTGAATCTTGGGACGGGTGAACTTCGATGTGATTGTACCTTGAATGTGGGGTTGGAAATATTGCTGTGGTGTGCTATGCCGCTCACTTGTCTTTTCATACGATGCTGTGATAGGATCATAGGAAGTCCGGCAATGAATACTTTTAGATGTCACGGTGATTATGTATGTAGCTAAGCTGTATAATGTAGGTGTTCACATAGCGACCAATGGAATTGCTCCCTGGAGAGTGACTCAATAATAGTAAGTCATTGCTGTTCCTGTTCCTGTTCCCGTCCGTATAGCAGCAGTACCTAGTGATGAACAGCCATTTTCTCCAGTGTCGCAATGCTAGCCAGGCAACAGCCTACTAGAGCTTACATCGGCAGTCGATTAGAGCTCTAGTCTATTGCTTACTTATCTTACAAGTTGATCTAGGTATGTATATAACTAAAGTCTGTCGCAGATGGTAGAGAATAGAGAACGAGGGAAAAAGAAAAAAAGATAGGTAGCTTCATTGAAAGCCACCCTAAAAATGAACAAAACAGCCCTGGAGTATTCCGGCATTGTTCATGATATCTTTGTATGTACGTACGTACACACACTGAATCTCACAGAAGAATCACATGCTTTCAGAGCAACAAGAAGACAAGAGGGACCAGGAAGCGCTAAAGCTTAATCGAGACTAGCCAGATTATCGGATAAATTGTGGGTACCACACCTTACGTTGCCACCCAAATATTCCAGTAGTGGCCCAAGCTTCCCCCGCATTTTGAGTGCATGTCGCGTGATATGGAACGACGTTTAGCCAATCAGAGAGATTGATTTGAGACTTGATCAGGTTTGAGAGCGTAAGAAGGAATTTTTAGTGGTTCCGGGCGGGATTGGCGGATTGGCGGGTCGCCGGGGGAAGTTTCTCAGGGATTTCTCATAGAAGTATTCAAGTAGTCAAGTATTTTACAGCGGGGGAACAGAAACGCATTCAGTCTCTCTTCTCATACAACCAAAATCGTTCGACATTGTCATCGATCGCATCATTCCCGAATCACCTCTACTACTACTACTCCATACTCCTCTGGCAATCTGGTCACCTCAAATTGTCAATGGTGAAACCCTCCCGGAAGGAAGAGTCCTGAGTCGAAAACAGACTGTGCTCTCTCCATTTATTACTCTCTTTTCTTTTTCTCTTCTTTTCTTGCTCCCCTCTCTCTATGTACTATATGTATTAACTATTCAATTCCAACAAATCCATTCTGACGACTTGACGAGACATTTGATTTCCGACTTCTGACTTCCCCTCACCCCCCCCTCTCTCCACATCTTAATACATCCTGATCTTCTCAACAACCAAGGTCTCCTTCTCTTCTCCAACCAGGGAGGGAGGCAGGCAGGCAAAGCTTCTGGTCCCCGAAATCAACGACAACGCCAACTGTACCATATACCATATACCATATATATCTTACCATTATTATACCATCATTATCCTTTTACTTGTATTTTGCCAATATGGTCCTAACTCGAACTACCAATCACACGTACTCTCATCCCTTCCCAACCGTCACCCTCGCCTTCTTTCTTCGCTATTACTCTCCTCACCTCAATCCCTTCTCCAGCCATGTCCTCTCCACCGATACCCTGAATTCCTACGTCGATCCCGACACCGGTCGCCTGCACACCACCCGCCTACACGTCAAGAAGTCTCGCATGCCCAATGCCGTCATCAAACTTCTTCCCGCCAGCGTCACTGGAGGTGCCGGAGAGAAGTCCGCCTACATCCTCGAGACGAGCGTGGTCGACATGACCGAGGGCTGGATGAAATCCGAGAGCCGGAACCTGACCTTCACGAGCCTCCTGAAGGTCGTCGAGGAGCATAACTATTCCGCGTCTCCGCCCGACAACAACAAGGCCATCTTCGACTCTACACCAACCACACCCGCCTCTACGCCCGCCTCTACGTACACCACTCCTCGGTCCTTCCCCTCCAATACCTACGTCACCACCTCCTTCTCTTACAGCTCCTCTCTCGGAACCCGGAAGCATGCTCTGTCTCCCCACACTCCCGGCGCCACCGAAGACGACGAGTCCAACAAGGTATCCCCCGGACGTCTCGGCGGTTGGATTTCCGGCTGGGGCGCCAAACGCATTCAGCGCACCATCGAGTCTATGGCCTCTACCAAGACAGACGAGTCCCAGAATAAGGCACGCGAGGGCATGCGCATGGTCTTGGAGCGGCTACGGAATAACGGCGTCGTAGCCGTCCTGCGCGAGCTTCGTCGCATCGACGGCAATGTCTTCGAGCAGCACGGTACAGCTTGATGATGCGCGAGCAGTTCTGCTGTACCAACAACAATTTTGTATCTTATCTTCCCTTCAGTTATTGGAAAAACAAAGCAAGGCGTTTTGCAGGGGTTTATGGTCTGGTAAGGGGAAGGGGGTAGCACGGGCATTTCAAGTCCAGTTCGCAGGGGGAGTTCCGCGTCGATGAGCGGATGACATCACAGCGCATAACAGTGTTGACGACATTGATTCCAGGGTATCCATCCAGGGTGCCACAGACAATGCCCTTCTTTTTTCGTCCCGGACAAGAACAGGGCAGTCAGTCGGTCAGTCTAGTGGGCGGGAGAACGCATCACGAAAACCGACGTCACTCATTTACACTCCCCTCATGCATGTATGTATGTATCGTTATGCGTGGTATCGGTTCTTATGATGTATGTATGTACGTTTATTTCAGGTCTACGGGTCCATGGTAAGTAAGATTTACTACCATGGTTCCCGCGTCCAGAATGGGGGGAATGGGAATCGGACTTCAAAAGGACGACCATCTTTTACGACCATATCCGTATTTGAATCACAAAAAAATTCTCGTACCTGAACCGCTATTTTCTTACCCTCCCCCTTCTATGCCGTGCTCATGTCGTACCTATTATACTCGGAAGCGTGCACGAACCCTAGCTCACTGTGAGACGTCATAGATGCTTGAGTAGCTGTAAACCCTCCTTACACGTGTTGTGGCATGGTGCGGCAGCCGACTGACCCGATGTGTATTTCGCCGTCAGGACGGCGGCTAACCTTACTTTTATCGCAGAACTTGGCTATCCGGGAATCCAACCATGTCTGGATACTGAATTGCGCGCTCTTTTTTTTCTCTTCTTCTTTTCTTTTTTCTTGATTCTTATTCGCACATGTACCTAGCACGACATCGCGCAACGCACATCGAGCCTAGCCAGAGGATAGAATGATCCCACGAGATCGGCGTCAATACGCTAGGCTGTCTTAACTTGTCTGATCTGATCACTGTCCAAATGGGCAGTCCGCAATAGGTGGACGGGGTGGGCAAGCAAGCAAGCAACTACAAAGCCTGCGCGGTGCGGTGCGGGTAGTGACGTTCTGGATAGGGGGTTCCGGTTATCGTAAATAGGCCGGCGACCGAAATTCCAAGGGCCTGGAAAGCGGTGCTGTGCACCTGGCGAACTGCAGCGGACTAAGAAATCGGGGGACGGGCAGGTCTGCAGTATAGATAGATGTTGGGCCGGCCTTGCATTGGGCTTTCCCACTATCCTGGGGGATCGATGAGGTGGTTCTCTTCTTCGTGCGACGGTTTATCCCACTTACCCATGTAGTGCTAAGAGGTAGGCTGGGCGGTAATTATGTCTCGGCTCCTGGAGAACTGGGTGATATAGTGAGGTTAGGTGGTGTAGCGAGTGCTCGAGAGGCTGCGTGCGAATACAGATTGGCGGGGGACGAGGAACTTGTCACACAATTCCGGACTCTATTTACGGAGTATTCACTACATACTTAGGTAATGGTAGTTTAATAGCCTTGCTTATCCTTAAGCTGACGGTAATATCACACGAGACGTTAACCGCCCGGCCTACGCATTGGCGTGGGAAGTCCCGACGTGCATATCGTCTATGATGGATGGTAGGTCTAACTGATTATCGCATCATGCCTTTCCCAAATCCTTCTGCTTACACGACACGGTCGGTACCGATTAACTACAGGAGTTTGATAGTTAAGCACCGCTTATGATCTAGTCTCGTTCCTCTCCAAACTTGTCGATCCGGCTTCAGGCGAGTAAAACCCTGGTCCGATGGGGAAGCTAATCAACAATCGCTGCGCTAGAGAGGTCAGTGATCTCTCTCGTATGCACGCCTTGTTCTAACTAAATGCTCCCCCGTGGAAAGAAGAAAAAGAAAAAAGAACATAATAATGACAACGCCCATCTTCACCTTCCTTTCCTGGCGCGTTTTGTTGGGCTGTCTTGTCGTCTTATTAGTTTCGCGCCCAGGCACGTTATCGGGGAACTGGGTACCACCTTACATTCCCGTCCGGTCACTCGGGCCCTTTCTCTCTCTGGCCCCTCGGCGCGTGGCATCGTAAAACCGCATCATTCGCATCCACCGCATCATCATCGTAGCACGCGCTCGCTTCCTCCCCTTTTGTTTCTTTCTTTCTTTTCTTGTTTTTTCTCCACCCCTCCCTCCCAGCGCCCACCGACCTCGTCAATCAAGGCATACCTACTACTCGTATACCTGTTCGACCTGTAAGCAAGTATCCTAGCGGCCGCCGCGGCGCATGGGGGGGCTGCGAGGACGGATGGTTGATAGGAGGAGAGCCATTTGCAACGGGCGGAGCAACTCGGAACAAAGTGGATGACCCTGTCCTACATTCGTTGTTAGGGGAGGAAGGGGACCCAACGCCGATCCGGAAGGTCGCGGATCGCTGTGTTGTGTTCCTGTAAATAGCAGGACATAGGTAGGGGAGAGTGGGGGGGACTCAGGGGAGGGCTTAGCGGCGGCCGCGAGTTTGTTTCGTGGTTCGAGTGCCCATTTCGGTCCCCTGGTGACCCCCCCGGAGAAGAAAAAAGACTCCATCCGATTAACTATAAGCTTAAGCCCTAGCGGGCGGCCCCTGTCCCTTGGCGAGACCCTGACTATCAACGTTTGGTTGCATTTCTTGATGTAGTAATATAATAATATTCCTAAGATGTAAATGGGATCTAGCTCGACTCCAGTGCTTTCAGTATTGCCTGATCTGATTCTTGGGGTAGACGTCTACTGCAGGTCAGGTTGCTGTTTCTTGTTACTCCTGAGGAGTCAGCAGGTACATATATGATATGCTGTCTTCACGTCGAATGAAACCGTGAAGAACGATCTTCAAGGGAGGCCGAAAAAAGAAAAGAGCTGTCCTTGCTCACCAACTAATTATTGACCAATATCGATTCAGCTAGGTATTTTTCAACCTTGTCGTTCGTTGCAGCCCGACCTGAGATGCCAAGCAGAATAGCAGGACCCCCCCTGCCTGTCATAGGATCTTACAGCCTGCCTATGGGGAATCATGAAGAGAGGCGCATGGCCCATACCTCACAGCTTATGCCAAACAGCCAATATGCGCTATACGGATAATGCCAATACTATTCGACTTCTTGAGGAAGGCGAGGAGACTAGACGA
Organism: Eutypella sp. D-1; assembly: GCA_023313575.1. Taxonomy (NCBI): domain Eukaryota; kingdom Fungi; phylum Ascomycota; class Sordariomycetes; order Xylariales; family Diatrypaceae; genus Eutypella; species Eutypella sp. D-1. The sequence continues at coordinate 25,596 of JAJTTP010000013.1, read as the reverse complement.
GGGCGGAGCCAAAGCCCAGAATACCCTCCAACATGTAGTAGACGTCGTCGACGTTCGCCAAGTCCCGCCAGGGGCAGGCCATCGCACATGCCTACTGCGATATAGCTCACATGTCGACAGCTCACTGCAGGGCCTCGATCAGCACCGCAGCTGACAGCCTTACTATGTAGCTAACTGCTCCACCCCATGATGGTGGGTGCGAATAGGGTGACACCCACACCGCGCCGAGATGCCCGCGCTGTTCCTCGCATTATGGACTCCTGTGCCAGTCGGACAAAGCCCTCGCTAGTGTTTATATATACCGGCCTCGGTTCCGACCCGGTTCTGCCTCGTGTCGATCTGCTCCTTAGTGATCCAGTGCCTTCTCTCTACGCAGTACGTCGACCATACACTCCTTTCTCCTGCAGCCTGTTCCGGCTTATTACTAGTCCCTCTCCTTTCCGGTCGACAAGCAGGCCCACCGCTTCAGAATGGCGTTGAGAAATTTCCTATATGCCGCTGCCGCCGGCACGACCCTCATCTCCGCGTCTCCTATCGCCGCCCCACACCAGAGGCGGGCAGATAGGGACACCAACTACCAGCGGGCAGCGGACAGTGCGGTGATTCTGAACGGGTGGTACGACCAGGGGACGGGGCTCTGGAGGGACGCCGGCTGGTGGAACAGCGCCAACCTCCTGACGGCGCTGGGCGACCTCGACTACGCCGGCGACCAGCACCCCTTCGACATCCGCGCCGTCTTCGAGAACACCTTCACCCAGGCCCAGAAGTCCTTCGCCATGTCCGTCTCCAAGACCCTCATCGAGGGCGGCAACGGTCTCTTCAAGGAGACCCACTCCTTCGTGCTGCCCGAGGGCAAGGCGCCCCTAACTGAGCGGGGCTTCGATCGTTTCCTGAATGACTACTACGACGATGAGGGATGGTGGGCTCTTGCGCGTAAGTTAACACCCGACTATCAAGGGGAGAACGACTCACTTCCTGGATCACTGCCTAAGTAGCCAAGTCTGTACGCTAACTCTCCTCTCCGGCAGTTCTCAAGGCGCACGACCTCCAGTTCGGGCCGCAGTACATCGACATGGCCAACGGGATCTTCGAGGACATGAAGGGCGGCGCGTCGAGATGTGGCGGCATCTACTGGGACAGGCCGCAGACGTACACCAATGCCATCGCCAACGAGCTGTACCTGGCGGTAGCCGCCTCGCTGGCCAACCGCATGCCGGCGCAGAACAAAAAGTACTACCTCGACATCGCCAAGACGCAGTGGGAGTGGTTCAAGAACAGCGGCATGATCAACGGTGACAGCCTCATCAACGACGGCCTAGATGATAACTGCCGGAACAACGGGAAATCCCCGGTAGGTCACCGACAACACTCTAACCGCTTACCATCCTGGTCGAGCCATAGCTGTGAACCAGCGGTAGCTTAGGCAAAAGCGAGGCTAACGCATCTCTTCGCTAGTGGACGTACAACCAAGGCGTCATCCTCGGCGCTCTCGTAGAGCTGAGCAAGGCCACCGGCGACGGCAGCTACGTCGATCAGGCCAAGGATATCGCCCGCGCGGCCATCCGCAGCCTGAACAGGGACGGCGTGCTTCAGGAGAAGGACTGTGGCGAGGACTGTGGCGCCGACGGCAACCAGTTCAAGGGTATCTTCAGTAAGTTAGCTCTCGCTGCAGCTGGGAATGTCCATACATGGCTGACCTCCCCACCGTGCGCAACCTGCAATACCTGCACAAGCACTCGCCGGATGACGAGTTCAGGGACTTCATTCTCTTCAACGCCGACTACCTCTGGGACCACGCGCGCAACGAGAACGGCGTCATCGGGTGCTACTGGCTCGACTACTTCAAGCCGCAGTTCTCGGAGGCTGGCTCCCACGGCTCGGGCCTCGACGCCCTTGTCGCTGCCTTCGCCATCACGAACTGAGCCGCCGTGTTCCTACCTTAGACAAGGAACAGCGTATAAAGGAACCATTCGATGTATATATTTACCTAGCTTGTATAAATACATAAGCATATTCAAAATTACCACAAGTGCATCGCGTGCGGAGAGGCATAGTAGTGTTTGCTCCGGCAGACCGGGTGACTAGTGCATTTAGCAATCAGTCCCTCAGTGCATGGACTACAAGGTAAGTCATTTACCCTCACTTCCAATTTACCCGGAATTGCAAACGGCTTGTAGTGGTTTGTTAGTTTTGTTCTTCTTCTAAGCGAGAACAGCGTCAGCGGCCTCTTGGGAGAAATAGAACGCCCAGCCCTTTTCATTCTAACGGTCGGAACATCGGCCGTTCCGGGGCTGTCAGGGCCGATGCTCCACTAATGGCCCATTATCATCACTATTATGTAGCCATTAAAACAGATAGCCCTGTATTTAGCTTCTTCCATCTTCGCCATCTTGACTCACGTCACTGAACTTACTGAGATGCAGACAGTCGTTTACATACAGTAGACGGCGATGTAAGATCTGAAATCCAACCAATCGCAGTTCTATACTGTGCACGAACACTGCGAAAGTGGATATCATGGAACTGATGAAGCGGTATTCACCCAGACTCTACCACTAACTGACGCTTCGGTGCTGGACCGGGCGGGTCAGAGCAATCGGGATACGCAGGAGTGCTGGTCGTTGTTGAGGGAATAGTAACGATGGATTGCCAGGCTTAAAGCTGATTATCCCGATTGCTCTTGACATCATGATCCTCCTCTTCGTCCACTTTATCATTGCGATAACCTTTTGAACGGCCCGGACTCATATGGATGCAATGCGCTCCCCAAACCATCAAATCACAGCTGCCATCTTTTTGATCCAGCCCGGCTCCAGTGTGCCTTTAGTGGAGTCAAGGCACGCCGTGCAATCCACCATGGTTAGAATTCAGCTGTACCCTGGTTTAACAGGATAGCTAGATAAGTCTGGTCATCGCAATCGTGGTCACAGAAGGTAGGGTGTCATCTTTGCCGTCTGGAAAATACCACAGCGAGTAGGCTAGGTAGATATCCTGTTTTCCAAAAGTACGCCAACCTGACTGTCTACCGAGTACTCCGGCCCTTGAAAGGTTCGGTCTAGGTCTCCCCCGCGTTCCTATGTACGATGCTGGGATGCTTGGACGATCACTGCACTTAGAAGAGGTGATGGCTGGACTAGCCAGGGGCTAGCTACTGGCTAATTGGTGGAAACGGGAGATAAGCAGTGATAGCCTGGTTTGCTTATCATACATCGTCGTATTTATCCCTTGTTTGCCAACAAGATCCCCCTAATCTTCCAACTAGGGCGTACTTAGCCGGCTTCGCGGGTCTCAGTATCTTTACAAGCCTGATAGGGTGATAGCCATGCCATGTTACTTTCGCTGTCATTATCAATTAGCATTACACGGCTGTATCCGCTGGAGCATATGCATTGTTACATCTCGGATACCGAGGCCAGGTTTGCCAGCATGTAGTCTGGATCTAGCGGTTGTTGCGCGATCCCGTAACCTATATATAGCTTGAAGCAGCCCACTCCAACCTTCCGCCTAGAGTTCTCGGCGTTTCTTAGGCACTCCCCCACCCAAAAGCTTGATTCGACCTACACCTAAGTCGATTGGTTCAACCACCGCAACAGGTAGCCTATTCTGATAATGCGGGCGCACACGATTCTTTATGGGATTCTTTCCGCAGCCATATACGCAGATGCGCGTAGTTGGCAGCACGTCGGCAGGAAGACCAAGGATCGCATGGTTTCCAGATCCGCTCGCAGCTACCTCGAGACCCGAAAAGTCCCCGAGCCCAAGTTCGCCAGCGACAATACAACGAGTGCGTACCCTGCACATCTCTTTCTATCGCGTCGCGGGAGCTAACTGTATGATCTAAGAATTTGCTGTAAATGGCACTGGCATCCCTGACGTGGACTTTGACGTCGGCGAGTCCTACGCGGGATACCTACCTATCAGCGATGACCCGGAAGACGAAAATGAACTCTTCTTCTGGTTCTTCCCCTCCAGCAGCGACACCAAGGAGAAGGAGATTCTCTTATGGCTTAATGGCGGTGTAGGTTAATCCCATCCAGAGTTCCCGAGTTATTGCAGCTAGCTGGATTTCATCTCCGGTTGGTAGTGGCTTCCTGAAAGCGAGAACGCACTGACATGAATACAAGCCCGGCTGCTCTTCTTTCGAAGGCCTCTTACAGGAGAATGGCCCATTCGTCTGGCAGTACGGAACCTACAAGCCTGTACCCAATCCGTGGGCCTGGAACAGGCTCACCAACGTCGTCTGGGTAGAGCAGCCCATTGGGACTGGCTTTTCACGAGGAACCGTCACTGCAACTAGCGAAGAGGATGTCGCGAAACAGATGCTCGGCTTCTGGAAGAACTTCATCGATACCTTTTCAATGCAGGGGTACACTGTCTACATCGCGGGCGAGTCGTACGCCGGGCTCTATTGTCCATACATTGCCAGCGCCATGCTAGATCAGGACGACAAGTCCTACTACAACCTCTCTGGTCTAATGATATACGACCCGGTACTGGGTGACGACATCGTGCAGACGTCAACAACGACTGTTCCATTTGTGGATTACCACAGTAATCTTATGGGTGCGTATAGATGACTGTCCTCTGTGCTCTTTGGATACCATGATGATACTGACACTGCCACAGTGTGTAATATGGAATATCGTACCCGGCTGAGTTTCCTAGTCTAGCTCGAGTCTCCCCACACTATATGATAAAATTCAGAGGAACCATGCTGATGTTAAGTAGACATTCAACGACTCTTTCTCCGCATATATTCATGAACAGCACGAGTCTTGCGGCTTCGCCGACTACAACGCGAAGTACCTACAGTACCCTCCATCGGGCCCACAGCCCACTAACTACTCATCGACCGTCAGTGATGAGTGTTCAGGTTTATGGAACGCCGTTTTCAACGAGACGCTGTCCATCAACCCGTGTTTCGATGTGTACCAGGTCGCCACGACTTGCCCTCTGTTATGGGACGTGTTGGGATTCCCTGGGTCCTTGAACTACCTCCCTGAGGGCGCGCAGTTGTATTTCGACCGACCGGAGGTTAAACGTGCCATCCACGCCTCAGAGAATACTACATGGGAGGAATGTGCATCCAAGGATGTATTCGTCGGTGGAAACGACACCTCTGATCCGTCCACATGGCGCGTCCTGCCCCACGTCATTGATGCCACGCAAAACGTCATCATAGGTCACGGTTCCCTCGATATGATCCTGCTGCCGAACGGCACTCTGCTTAGTATTCAAAACATGACGTGGGGCGGGAAGCTCGGCTTCCAATCCCGCCCAGTTGAGCCCTTCTTCGTACCTTTCCACACTCTCAGCACTGCCGACGAGATCCAGAACACCAAAGACCAGACCGCGCTTGGAACTATTGCCGCTGCAGGTGTGCTGGGAACCGCGCACGAGGAACGTGGACTAACCTATGTCTCAATCAATATGGCTGGCCACATGGTGCCACAGTATACTCCTAGCGCCGCTTTTCGCCAGCTTGAAGTCCTGCTTGGCCGCGTCCCGTCGCTCAACAGTACTCAGGCATTCACCATCCCCGGAGAAAGCAATTATACTCAACCTAACGCCGCGGACCTCGGTAACGGTACCGGGCCAGCGACCTTCGATGCATCGTCTGGGGGCGGTGGGTATCCGAATGCCAATGCGGCGGCAAGCCCAATGATGAGCTAGGTGCTTGTCTTCGGAGCTTTAGTGTTGGTAGTCGTTATACATTAGAAAAGTATCTGCACGTCATAGGTCTAGATTATCAAGTCGTGTATGCAAGAAACTATGGACTAAGTGCCGGTTTTTTATATCATTCAAAGCAGTCGGGTACCAGGCCAAGGTGTGCGTGCTTATTGGTAGGATCCCAACATATCGAGTGGTCACGTTATAATAGTAAGCACACAATATTTGTAGGGATCATGGTATATTAAAGGGAAAGACTAGGTCTATCTGTAGTGTGGCACCGTTGCATGCTTTTATGGTGTTGTGGTGGTTATGGTGGCCTTGCCAAAAGCGGTATAGGGTGGCAGGGCTTTTAGTGTTGGTAGGGCATCCACCATTGAATGTGAGGCACCACAAAGGGTTGAACTGCTGCACCTCATAGGACACATGAAGCACCTCGATTAAGCTATCAGTCTTCATTGATTAGGAGACTTTTGAGAAGTGAGTGGTTAGTTAATATATAAAATGTTACGCTGATGCACTACATATTTGTTTCAAAACGGGAAAATGGTCGGTATATGAAACTATGGCAGTGCTGAGTGCACTGTTGAAGGATTCCGATAGGAACGTGATCCAATGCTTGCTGGCCGATGGAAGCCGGCAAATACGGTTTATATTATCGGTCAAGCCCATTTAGGCTCAGCCATAAGATGATGAAGATAATGAAAGCTGTCGAGTGGCTTTGAGCAAGGCAGAATATGCTCCGTCGACACATCTTCTGATATAAAAAGTGCTCAGACCCCTGTAATGATCCCACTATTATTCACTACCTCGCCGGATCGGTGTTGTGATGCCCGTTACGATAGTAAGACATTATTGGTCGTCAGAGTCCTCCAAAATCTGCTGATGCATTGAGTTACAGATACCAAACAGTGGCGCAGCTCACTGACGCCCCGGTTGAATGAAATGCAATGCTACGCTGCAGCGCTGCATAGCTATTTCCCCACCGACCCCCTAAAAAGAAAGTAAGAATTGCCATGACATATAACTAATCCCACTTAACCGTATGATACGTCGTGTCTTCACTTCCTATTCTTTACAATTCGTCTCTATTATTTCTATACAGACGCCGCCATGTGTGTACTATACATTCTCAATTATGCCTGTGGATGTTCGGAAACAGTACCTTGCCACTGCTCGGGTAAGGTTCATAATAATTGTGATGGTGTAGATCACAAAACAGAACACCTACCAACGACATGCTCAAGTCATTGCCTCGAACATCCGGAGGCAAATACTCATTGGGATACCAGAAACCACCAGCCTTTAGCACCTGGGTCAGAATCGAAAACGAGCGATTTGGACGAAGGACATCTACGGTCCTCGACACCTATGCAAGTGGGTGTCGTACCGGAACCGGATGAGGATATATCTTCCGCCTCCGAGTCGACAACATCTCAGAATGGAGTAGGATCAAACATCAAGTGTCCGGACACTATTGAATCTTCGGAGACCTTAGAGGTTGTGAAGGCCCACTTGCTTAACGACAACCGTTTACAGTTTCTCCTACCTCAAGTAATTCGTAAATACCGTTCCGCTGAGCAAAGGACCTTCGGCATATCGTGTCTCATCTTACGTTACAGCTCTGATCTGCGAGCCCTGGCGGAGAAAAGAATCGATCGTGGTGCTGAACTCGCGTCGTTACGTCTCAGCACAGTAGCCTGCCTACAACGAGAGAGAAGATGCCTAGTGGAGGAAATATGTGCCCACTACTGGCTACAGGGATTGCACATCCGGGATCCCGGTGCCAAAGCTTTATCATCTACCAGAAGAAGATATAACAAAAAGCCAGGAGGAAAAGGTGGCGCCAATGCAAAGGACAAACCTGTACCAGCCGATAGGATTGCCAAGGTAGCAGAGTTCTTATTCGAAACCGAACCGTTCGATCAGTTCAAGAAGCTCGTGCAGGCAAAATCTGAGGAAAATATTTCTCTTCCGGTTTCAATCAGAGCCCTCGACTTTGGTATCAAAACAGCGCATAATCTAGCATTGCGCTTATACGAGACTCAACCACAACCCCAAGTCAAAAGGCTGCACTGGACATGCGTAAGTTCAATCGAGGATAACACCTAGGCATATCTCGCTTTGGGGTGAGCTTGTTCTTAACTAACAAGAGAACATAGAACTGCGGTTGGAAGTTGTATGATGATTACCTAGAGATCCAGCCGGGTGCTATAGAAAGGCTAAAAGGTGTATTGTCATCTTATGGAATCCGTTCAGTCGTTTCAGGCGACACAGAACTGCCTAATACTTCTCAAGAGCCGTCATCATGGACCAACAATAGCCGCGCAAAGGCAAACAAACATTTTGACATGCGTCTCCCATCACATTGGCAACACCATGACTCGGGTGTACCTGGGACATGCCGGCCGCAGGCTCCTCCTCCTGGAGGGATGGATAGAACACACAACTACCTATTGGCATGTGCGCCTTTTGGGCGCTGGGTTTCGAAGGTCTACCAAGCAGAGGTTTGTACCATAAACTCCGACCAGGACTTCTTTTCGCTATTAAGACTTCTGTACCATGGTAGTCAGAAGATGCGCCGTCCACTATCCTGGTTCTTCCGAATAAAGGCTATCCATTTCGTGCAAGTAGGCAGCCCCGACGATGAGTCACGAATACGCGGGAGGTACTGACGTGATCGAAATCCAGTTTGAAATGTACCGAGACGGGATCTCTGGCGTGCGGTCTCAACCTTCCGTCCCGCCGGAAACTACCAGAGATGATTACATCTACGACCCGACCCCCCCTGAGCTGATGCCGCCGATCGGCTCTAATATTCTCGTGCATTTCTTCGAGAATCCACAGCACTCTAGTGTCTTACCTGACTTATATAGGAGGATCCCGAAGAAGCTCCGCAAGAAGCTTATACCTTGTCAATGGAAGGGCAGCGCCATCGGATGGGGTATACAGTTCGTGGAGGGACTCAACACTTTCCTATTCTTTATCTGCGGATGTGGTGGTTTCCTCATATGCTTTCTCGTTGCACTTGCCTGGACGATTGCAAAAGACGACATACAGGGCGGGTTTGGATTAGGGGCTTTTCTGCTAACGTTCATGGCATTTTGTGGCGGAATAATTTTGCGTTCTACATGACGTTTACGCTATACCAGCACGAATCCTAGGCCACCACTCACTTGTTAAATGACTTGCCTGCTACCCCTCTGACAATACAGAAGTAGGACTCTAGAAAGGTTTGCTAAGTCCTAGATACTAGGCGGTTTACACCTGCGAGCTTAATCATGGAGTAAAGAATTAAATTTGATTGAAGAGGCGATTGATACTAGACGCTCGGTTAAAACTATAGCATTGTTGACGAGTCTCCAGGCTGTACACAAGCAATTGACATGCTCAGACCTGAGGATCCTGTGCACCAGTAGCTGTAAGAAGCGTTCGACGTGGCCATCTTAGGCAGCGACAGATACATATGCAGATAATTGCATATTGCAGAGCCAGAAAGACACAGAAACCAAGAAAGCCGTATATCATGATTAGAAACTGATCCATGTTGCCGAAAGAAACCCTGTGCTTCATGACTTGGAAGATAAGGAAGATAATTGCTGCCAGGGGCTGGACGGCGGTAATCCATACCAGACAACGTCCCCAAGGAAGATCAGCGACCGCAAGTCCAATCACTATAATTGCACCACAAGCCATGGAAATAACAGCGAAAGCGTAAAAAAGAGATCTAATGAGGCTGACGGCGGTTTCCCCACCACTCGAAGCGATTGACTGGAAGAAGAGAAAGATACCAGCCCCAACGTTGAGCAAGGTCGGTAAAAGCCATACATTGTCTACGTAGACGTCTCGACAGAGCAAGCGGTCAAGCCGTGATGTTGTCTCAGAAGCTGGAACTAGTGTAGAAGCTAGAGAAGATTGTCTTGAATTTTTGGCGGTATCTGTGAGCGGAATATTATTGTCGGTAGTGGTGAAGGGAGCGCTTAGCCTTCCAAATTGGAACGCTTGCCTCGTGGAAATAACCACACCTCCTAGCAACACTAGAGGCAGTATTTGACCAAAATCGAATCTGGAGTTCCCAAGCTGGGAGCTCAAACTTTCCTCAGACTGTATTTGGAGTTTTCCAAGACGTTCGAGGGAGCGTCTCTGAAAGAGGAGCTGTTTGGTTCCAAAAATGGCGGAGAGAAGCAGCCATACAACCTATGCCTGATCAGGTACCCTCACCAAACAGCTCAATATCACTGGCAACACTTACGTCTGAGAAGACCGAACTGGTAATATCTGCAGCTATGCGCAAATATATGTAAATCGCTAGCAATGGATTCTCCAGCCAGAAAGTTCGGGTTCTTAGTCTGGGCCTAGGCTCCTGTTCACTAAGGCTCGTTATGATATAGCGGCGAAGGATCTTGCGGAGTATACGCCCCACTGGTGCTCTCATTCTAGTTCTAATAAAACGTGAGGATCTTTCGAAGAGCTTTATCATTCTGGTGGCGAAGGATAGAACAAGTATAACAATGGTGACTGTGCAGATTTGAAACGACGGACAACCAGTGATGGAGCCTCGGTTGATGTTACCATCGGTATAAAGAGCTTGAGCGACATCAAAACGATAGAAGCACTGATTACATTAGTGGGTATCATATTAGATCTAGTCAATCCGAGTCAAGGATGATAATGATATAATTAAGCGTCATTCCTTGTCGCTGAATGACTTAACACAACTGACATTGCTCTAGGGTGTGGGTGGGAGAGCTAATAAGGAATATGATGATTGGGTACTTACTATAGCTGGGGTTGTCGATTGGGCCCCAAAGAATGGATCATAAACAACTGCGCCGATAGTAGGTGTCATGGCTGACACAAGAGCCACGAATAGCACCGACATCAATGTAAGTCTCCACATTCTTTCCCGAGGATTCTCATAAAGATAGCTGCGCAGAAATACCAGGCCGCATTGATGTGTGAGATTCGAGAACCAGCCAAGTTGTGTTATCATTAACCAACTAGAGAGATCCATGTATTCGAAATCGTACAACGATACAAACCCGCTGAGCAGCATGGAGATTCCGGTGAGAAGTTGGATATCGCAAAGACTCATCACACACTATTGATAATTTATTACCGTGTCTGTGTAAGCGAGCCCACATAACAATAACGGTAAAATAGTAGCTAAGCCTACCTGTACAAATGCATGTCCGGCCTTTTTCCTTGTCGAGATATTTCCGAACCAGTCATACACAATCTTCACTGGAGGGAATGCGAGAATAAACTTTACCGGTCGGGAAGAGAGGGTGGATTTTATGGGACGGACAGCCTTGGAAGATAAATCGCCGATGAATATGTCTAGTGGATTCGGCACCCATGACAAATCTTCGCCATTCTCTTGTGGTGAAGAATGGGGGGCACAGGTAGAACGGCGGAAAGGGCGAAGTCGAGGGTCGAAGACGAAGAGATAGTTGCACAAAACGATGCTGACTGTAAGCCAACCACTAACAAGGAAACTGTAAACAACCTGACGACGTTAATACAAGTCAAATGCTAAATGTCAACAAAGCGAACTAATACGAACACCAGGGCCTTCAATATCTGCGTTGTATTTTTGAGTTCGGTTTTTGACAAAGCAGGCCTCAAATTCTGCAGGCCAACTCATCTTGACGATCGACTGTTGATAATACGCCCCTGGTGTCCACTATTCATATGTTAATCGTATCATAATATTATGACAGAAGTTATATAAACCTGTTAGGGTACAGAACAGAAAGATGTGCTCACTAGGGTATCAAGCTAATGGTGCAAGGGTGGGTAGAAAGGTAGAATACAGAATATATGTGGGAAACCGGAATCATGGATCTCAAGGCAGATTCAGCCTTGCGGGTCGGTGAGTACAGCTTAATAGTGAGCTAGGCATCATGCATCCTTAGGGTTGATTAGGCCTCGTAAGCGGGATCGGCGGACAACTACTTAGGAATATCTCATTAATGTAGGCCTTCGTTCCTATTTGCTATTCGGTAGAGATGGTGTGCCACTGTCTTTAGGGATACCACATTATCATCAGATCAGATAGAACCAGACATTGTAATTGGCCAGGCGAGAAGAGACATATCGGTGGCGCAAACAAGGTTGGTGACCCAATCGGCAACCAGTATGATAGGCCGAGCCACTGCGAACTGCAGGTAAGGTGCTGTGGAATTGGTTATATTTAAAGAGAAAAGAGAGAACTAAGAGATTATACGGGGCGGATAAGCCTTTTTTTACCAACCTCCGCAGTATTTTACTAGGTGGCTTATATATGCTACCAAGCCGTCTACAACATGTCTCAAGGCTTGCACGTACGGCTGGATGTTTTATGCACCCCCTAGGATGACGATGACTCCGTGGTGTAGGTCGAGGTCGGGAAGCAGAGTGGGCCTTTCCGTTCACAATCCCGCGCTGTCGTGAAGTTATGTTCTGAGGGCGAGTAACTTATGTCGGATCTTTGTTCCGCTGTCCCGATCACAACGTGGATGGTCCGGTCGAACCTGTTTCCGCTGGACGGTGTGGCTGATGTCCACCGGAAGCTCCAGATAGTCGCTGACTTGGCGAAGTCCATGCTTTGGACCAGCTCTCTCTGGATCTTGCAGGAGGCCGCCCTCCGCCTGGATTCCGTCTTCTGAAGAAAGGTCGGTCATCCGCTTCGTCATGCAGAAACGGGAAACCGAATAGCCATCAAGCACTTTCTGAAGGTCCTCAGAGAGTTCTAGTATAGCCTCTCCCACCTACCTTGGGACTATGGAACACCTACACCGCTCGAGGACGGGTCCTCTACGTCCGGAATTGCGCGGGGTTTGGAAGAGTTTATAGGTGGGCGTTTTACCTACATACACACATACACAGAGAGAGAGGGAGGGAGGGAGAAGGGCTTGGGTTCTATTGCTTGGAAAATCCTGGCAGTATTCTTTGTCGCGCCAAAAAAACGACGCCGTTAATTGCGCTATTGCAATAACGGTATATGTATTGGTTGGGACATTTTTGGCATCAACAACGTCCCGAACTGCGATATTAAAATTCAAGACATTAGGTAAGAACAACGGCACCGAGGTACCGTAAGTCTAAGCTCTCTTCGGTGGCCGGATGCATATCCCCATGTTCGTCCTGCATGAATCCATTGGCCAGAAAGAGGCCAGTAAGCCTGGCAACCTCGATGGACTGCTTCTGCGCTTCAGAAATGGTCCCCAAACAATGGTAGAATACGGTCCAGAACTGTTCTCGGAGCTCGCCATGACTGGGAAAGTAACTCCAACCGTGCTCGTTCATCGTCCTGACCCCAAGCATAATCTCGAGCCCCCCCAGCGACATGCCAAAGGGACCGACCTCGGCGTCCCTCCAGTCGCAGATACCCACGATGGCGCCTGTGTCATCCACGTGAATATTGTTCTCAAGGAGGTCGGTGTGGTTGGGCACCAAGGGCCAGTTTTGATCACAAATACTCGGAAGTTGGGGGATCAGAGTGTCTAGCGTTGTGTGAAAGCGATCTGGAAGCCCCTTACGCAGTCGGTGGAGTTGAAACGAGTAGTGTTGAAGAAGCTGCCCGCGATTTGGTCTGCTCATCGACCTAGGCGTGTTATGATATGCCGACGCGAAGAATCTATCCCACTTGGGTCAGCTGTGGGTTCGCTTGCCTGCGTTAGGAGGTCAGAGTCGGAGAAAGAGGGGGAGGGGTTGGGGGGATTCCCGGGGGAACAGATAGGGGAAAGAAATAGAAGGGGCCGGCGTGGTGATGGTGACGAACCTTGCGTAGCTGTCGATGGTGTTTCGCAGGAGCTTGTAGTTGTTCTCTTGCAAGTAAGCTCGGGCGAGATACATGGAAATACCGCCGAAATTATTCATCGTGTAGATGTTGAGGTTATGAAACGAACCAAAGTCTTTGTGGCGTGGTGCGAAGTCTTGGTAGGCCTGTTCGATGCTATCCATCAAGGACATCTCCAGCAAGGAGCCTGGACCGCGGAACTGAATGACAACTTGCCCGGCGTCGACGGTGTAGCTGGTTCCGCCTTGGCAAGCTGTTGGAGTGACCGACTTGCCTGTCAAGTTTTCAGCTTTGTCGTTGCACTGCTTCTGCGTGACAGGCGCATTTTTCTTAAAGAATTCCTCTATCTGCATTCGCGACAGAGCTGACATATCCACAGCCATTATGCGAAGGGTTGTGGTCGTGTTTTCGCTCCTATGACGATGGTACGATCGCCTTCGCTGGCTTAGGTAAGTAGTCAAGTGTCTTGATTAGGGACGGGAGGTGGTCGCAGCATTATTCCTTGACGTGAGGGTGACTGATTACGAGGGTGAAAAGGGAAAAGGGCGACAGAGAATGAGCATGTAGATTTAAGTCAAAGAATGAAGTCTGGTGTTGCAAACTAAGGCTAGGGAACGGGTACCCGTGGGTAACCCATTATTACCCGGCGTTTTTAATGGGTAGCTAGCAGGTACCCATCACTTAAAAAAATTACCTATAAATACCCGGTAAATAAAAAAAATTACTTATAAGTACTTATTAAATAAAATTTTAATGGTTAAATTACTTATTAAATATTTATAAGTAATTTTTTTTACTTCTTAGGTGTCACAAAATAACAGGGCTATTTTAGTAGTTATTTTAAGCGATCAGTAAAAATAGTGGCCCGTTAATCACGTGATTCTCGGATATGCCGGAGCAGGGGAACCGCAATTAGTACGATCGCCTATATTTAATAGGTGGCATTTGCGGTGCTTAATTAGGCACATTTAATTAATAAAACAACAATTTAATGCTCTTTATATTTTAACATTAGGTACTTATAAATAAATATTTTTTAATAAAATATTTATAATTTATTTAAAATTTAATAAAATAATTATTAACGTTATATATATTTATTTACGATTATTTTAAAATTATTTTAATATAAAAAATATTTTTAAATAATCGTTAAATAATTAAAAATTACTTAATAAATATTTATAAGTACTCGGTAAATAAAATAATTTATTTATAAGTACTTAATAAATAATTTAACCATTAAAATTTTACTTATAAATACCCGATAGGTAAAAAAAATTACCTACGGGTACCCATGGGTCGGTGGGTAAAAATCGATAGGTGGGTATTCCCTAGCCTTATTGCAAACCCATACACTAAGGGGCTAATGTGGAATACAAGTCTCAGGGGCATTTTTAGTCCACTAGCCCACTAATTTCCAATACTGGTTATTAATATGTAGACTCTTATACCTGGGTGCACTTTGTATTAGCTTATACATAACCAATACTGTGGCTGCGATGTAAGGTGGCAGGGATATGATATCGCGGAAGCCACACGGAGTGGCGTATAAAACTACGTGGTACTCTCAATATAATTTGTATGGGAGTATTCATACAGGTCACCTCCATTCCATCTGGTAGGTCGGTGGAGTGCGCTAACTCAGAATACCCCTGAGACTTGAACATTGGAGGCCGGGACGTAAGCTGTAACTAACTACATTTATCAGCAAGCTACTGGAGCGGTTGATCCCCACACCCGCAGCCAACTGCAGGGAGCCCCAACTGCATCTATATCCCCCCACCTGGTGCTACCCAGAAATTTAGCGCCTATCGAACCATATATCTCCCCACGAGGCTGTGATTCCCCATGGAGTATTTACTTCGATTCCATTTTTAGGTCCATGTTGAAGACTTGCTGTTAATGGCTTAGTAGAGGAGAATGAATCGCACGGAAAAGAAGTTGATTGTTGGGGGCCTATATCAGTAGAGGTACCGAAATCCGAAAGCAATATATGTCTGCTAGCTAGGTTCACAGGTTATAAAGACACTGCAAGATATGTCTTGGAGAATCATTCCAGGTTGTCGATTTGAGATTCCCTGCGCCTAGGCGCCGAGCGCTTACTTAGCCACACCTTGTTACATGCAGTGGACTCAACAAGGGTTAATTAATCGCACCCCTCTCAACCTACCTACCTAGATAGATGCCTAAGTACACATTTGTGATAAATCACAAGTTTGCGAAGCCACCTTGTCTTGTACTAGGGGACTGTCTGTGCCGACATCCCCATTAATCTCTACATGTACGACACCTTAAGCGATGGTAGAAACACTACTTCTTTAAGAGCTTTTCTCCAATACAAAGTTCAGACATTAATATCGCCTTCGGGTTTATGACCGAGTACAACCATTATTTGCCTCTAAGTGATATCGCAGAGCTAGCTCCTGCGAGAATGGCATCGGGTTGGTTGATTCAGCGGGTCATGGACATGCCCACCTGTGACCTCGTCGTTATTGGACTTGGAGCAGTGAGTATAAATATAGTGAACTCTCTTTGCCGTGGACCGATAGCTCACGAATGCGCAAGGTGACATTGTACGCGTCGCTCCGCTACATCTACTTCGTGCATTTCCATCCTGCGTCAAAGTTCCCGGGCCCGCGACTGGCAGCTTTTTCGAATCTGTGGTATGCTTACCACTGGTGAGTCATTTGATGTTAATTATCTCAAAACTCGAGAAAAAGAAGAAAAGAAAAAACATCTGACGGGTCCAGGGCCACCGGAAAGTACCCGTGGGCCGTCGCAGAAGCACTGAGAAAGTACGGGGACGTGGTCCGAGTGGCTCCTAACGAACTGGCTTTCATCACGCCCCAGGCGTTCGCTGGTACGGAATGCTCTCTTGTCAACCTCTCTAGCCCTGTTGCAATTGATGGGATCTGATAAAGGGGAGCAGACATCTACGACTCGCACACGAGTGGCCTGGAGCATTTCCCCAAGACCAACTTCATGGACCTCGGACTGGGCGATGACGGGCTCTCGTGGGAAAGGAACCCGGTCAAACACCATGCTGATGCCAAGAAGCTGGCACCAGCATTCAGTATCAAGTCGTTACGAGCCAAAGAATCTACGATGCACAAGTATACCGATGCTTTCGTTGAGAAGATGAGGGAGCTTGGAGACAAAAAGGAAGGCATCGAACTCAAGATGGTAAGAGCTCTGGTCCACAAAAAAAGCCAAGACATGGATACTAAGAGCAATCTAGTGGACAGACTGGGTGGCCATGGACACGTCGGCTGATTTGGCATACAGTCGGGAGATGCATCACTTGCGAGACAGTAAGCTCCCTACGGGAACGACTTGACATGAATTCCCTCTCTCTCTTTTTTTCAAGGCCTTTAGCTACTAACATGGAAACGGCAGTGAAAACCACACACTTCCTCCACGAGCTGTGGACAGTGAACTTTTTCGTGACGGCCAACCAGATTTTTAAGAAGTTCCCCTGGCTGAGCCCGATCAAGTATCTTTTCGTCCCGCCTTCTATCATGGCCAGCTACTACAAGGTGCAGCGCATGAACCGGCAGGCCCTGGAGTCGCGTGTCGAGCGTGGCGGCAACACTGAGCACTTGGATCATTTCGAGCAGTTGCTCCCCGCCGACGCGCCGACTCCTTCCAAGGCGGAGCTGAAGCACATCGAGGTGATCACGGGGCACCTGGTCATCGCCGGGTACGAGCCTATCGCCAGCCAGATCTTCTGCACCCTCATGTTCTCGCTGCTAGAGCCAGACACTCTGAAGCTGCTGGTAGAGGAGATCCGGGGAACTTTCGCGAACTATGAGGATATCCAAGTGGAATCGTTAGGATCTCTCAAGTTCCTGCACGCCTCGCTGATGGAGGCGCTGCGGATCACGGTGCTATCGAGCAGCGGAATGGCGCGCACGAGCCCTGGGGCTGTTGTGGATGGGAACTACATCGCGAAAGGAGTACGTCTCCTGGTTGCATCCCCCTCCCCGCCCCTTCTCAGTACTAACGAATAGACTAAGTCGAGGTCCAGTACGGCGTGCTCGGCTTCACACGCAGCCCCCGCTACTTTCACGACGGTCACCGCTACCGGCCGCAGCGCTGGCTTCCCAAAGACCACCCGCACTGGGACCCCGCATTCGCGAACGACGCGCGGGACAGTTACCACCCGTTCAGCCAGGGGCCGCGGTCGTGTCCCGGCATGCCCCTGGCCTGGCGCCAGACGCGCCTCTTCATCGCCAAGGTGCTCTGGGCGTTCGACGTCAAGATGCTGCCGGGCCAGCGCATCGAGTTCGAGAAAGATTTTCGGATGTACGGGATGTGGGAGAAGCCCCAGTTCTGGGTGCGGTTCCATCCAGCCGCAAGAAGCGCATGAGTGAGTCGCGGCGTAGGGGGATTAGGATAGGGAAAGGAGATTCCCGTTCCTGGTCCTTAGCGATGCAGTGCTCTGATATACCTTATTCCATGCTTCCTTACCTATGTAAACGCGCAGAACAATCCTTGTTAGTTGTCTACCTGGCTATGCTTAGATACATGGCGCCCGCGCATGTTTGCAAGCTGCGCTTTGCTTACTACCTCTTGGCGGAAAAGGCTTGTTGCTGTCAACTTAACAAGGGGGATGCATATACGGTATGCAGTGCAACACCCGTCGTGAATAGATGCTATTATAATGCATGGAAGATACGCCCCGTTTCGTGCTAATGCACGAAAGTGATTTTGTGACTTTTGAAGGAAAAGGCCAAGGTGCCATGGCGGCTGCCGTGGCTGCTTATTGCGTTCTATCGCAGCCTATCGCAGCCTACCTGTCACGTCTACAGATCGAAGATGTGGGTAAATCGTAGATTGGCATAAAGAGTAAAGACGATCTTCTAGATACAGAATGTGGGTCCCCATAACCTATATATGGCCTGACGATCCCCGGAGATACGATCTATCTGATCGTCTACGTCCGATATTACCCCATATAGAATAACTCCTTTTAAGTGGGGCTCAAACTGACCGTGACACTATCGCAACCTATTGCATCCTATCATATTGATCCCACTATTATATTCCATTTATTCTATCAAAGCCACTGAAGTCTCCGATTAAGCAAATATATATAAAAAAAAAGGGGGGGGGGGGGGGTGGGGGGTTATATGATCTCTATTCTGTAGGTATAGCTACCAGAATGAACGAACTATGAAACTAGCCCGTAATATTAACGTCATTTAGTACACTCTGGAATATCGAAAGTTGTAGCATTTGTCGGAGGACTACCTTCGCCAAACCATATCGACTTCTCCGGTGTAGCCAAAGCCTCCTCCATGACAAACTGCGCCATGGAAAACCCATCAATGCGGTTTGGTGGCGGGCGCCAGCCCTCACGGAAAGGGAGTCGCTCTTCTTCTATAAATCTAGTGAGTTTATGCCGCCTCCAATGGGCAGACAAGAACGGTGAACTTACCAAACAAGATTCTTACAAAGTCGGTCTTGGTTTGCCCAGTCCCGTCAATCATGGTTTTCATATACTTAATGGTCTCGGCGTAGCTGGTGATCTGGTGCTGTGACTCATACGTGAACCCAGGAGTGTTCTTACGCGAGTGTTGGATCATGGAGTAGCGGGCGGCGGCGGCGGTCTGGAGATCCATGTATTCTTTGCCGGCGAAGTGGTCGAAGAAGCGCTTGAACGTAGCATTGTCGAACTTGGCAATCCCCTCGTCGCCGCTGAAGTAGTAGTCCACGCGGGACAAAGAACCGTCGTGCTCGAACGCGTTATGTTTGTTGAGGTCCGGCAGGTCGAAGTAAGTAGCGTTGGGGCTCTTGGTAGCGAGTCCGATCTGCGCAACTGTGGCCGCCAGCTCCGGACTGAGGTTGAAGGCCTGGCCGAGAGTGTCCACGAGTAGTGAAGCGGTTATATTGCGCCCATTATGCGGGATAATGTGGTGGTTCGCCATGCTGTTCAGCGCTGGACAGGGCCCCCGAAGGTCATTCGGGCCAGGTGATGCCCAGTTCTCAAAGTCAATAGCTAGAGCCATGCCATTCATGGCGAGCGCCACCAAAGGAATAATAGAACGCATGTTGCTGTGATTTTGAGTGAACAACTATGGTTGTCTTGAAGAAGAAATCTTTGATGCATGTCGAGACTCCCATGGCATGGATAGGAACTCACGTTTTTATACATGAATTTCAATAGGAGCCCAATACCCTTTCAAGACAGTGACAAGGCCGTGATGGCTTCATTTGGCCCCTATGAATCCGTCGAGCTTCAGCTTGTCGAAAACCCGTGATCCATATAACACGTCAGCTTGAGTTTCTGCACGCGTCGCTTCGTCCCAAATTTCCCATTTTAAGTTTCGCGGACAGGCCGTCTCAGCTCGTGATAACTTCATTGCGCCACTGTGAATCCTCCAAAGGGTCCAACCTTTCAAATCCGTACGACAATAGGACGGACGCGCTTTCGTGTTCGAAATGAGAATGACTTGTTTGAGGGCTAGAAGCGAGACGGCTGAGTGAAGGAGCCCAATGCTGAGGTTTGATGGTTGAATAGGATCAATGATAACATCAGCACTTGTGCCTGTGGCTCCAGTGCCATGTTGGGTTGATTTCCCTTACCTTGGGGGCAGTGATGGTAACTCGGCCCGACTGTCTTAGAGTTCAGCACTCTATGGGCGGAGACATACTCGCTGGTTCAATGAGGGAAGCAGGAGTACAGAAATTCGAATCAGTGCTTGGTAGGATGTTTGAAATATGCGTAGTAGCTTCCCAAAACAAATAAACAGCCCAAGAGATAGCCAAATTTAAAACCATGGTCCCGACCAGCTCACGGATTGTGCCTGGTTGACCACGTGGAAATAAGCTGAGAATCTCCCATCTGTAAGTCATGTCAAACTCCTAATGCTGACATCAAATTGCAATCACGCATAAACTTTAAGGGCCTGTGGCCCCAAACAATCTTATTTCCTGGATTCTAAAAATACGCCATGAGTTTGCTTCGCGTATTTTCGAATCTTGGACAAGGATGCATTTTCAGAAGTAGTCATCAATATTAGTACCGTAATGTCTGGCGAACGACGAAAAGGAAACGAGCTATCAATCCATAACTGTGTTCAATCACTTGAAAAGGCCTGATGGGCCAAAATGAATCTAGGATTTGACCATGTCATAAGGTTCTTCCGGGGCTGCAGGGCTATCTATCTATCATGAGAAGATAGACGAGTAAGATATTGGGATGCGCACGCCACCAAGATATGTAGTAATGATATGAAAATAGGCTAATACAAGAGAAAAAGGCCAGGACTGGTCGCCAATCAGGGGCCACAGCTATGTAATAGGCAAGATCATCTATTGTTGGCAGCCCTTGATGACATAGCAACTATACTGTTCATGATTAATAAAGGTTTCGTCGTTCTTCAATACGATTATACGTATTAAGTTATACCATGCTTTTGTGGGTGAATAAAACATATGCAATGTTACAGTTTTCTTTGATTCAAATTTCATCCCCAAAACAGGACCCGAAACTTCCCCCTAGTTGTCATGCCACTCTTGTTAGAGTAGCTGTCAGCCCGCAGTCACGCAGTCAACATGGCTCGATGTTTGCATTATCTCGCGGCTTACTCAGTCTGACTTACCTCGATGCAATGATACACTATAATAGCGTCGTGCATATAACAGGAGTCTGGGCACCCCGCCACATCCGGAGCGAGACAGTCGGCGCGCGGTCAATCTTGTCCCTTGCATTGGTCTGAATAACCGAAACTTTGGTGTTCTCGTGAGACCGGCAGACAGACTTGTTATTTGAGCCATATTCTATTTCCCATAGAACCACGTAGTGGTCTCAGAAACATCTTCAAGAGACAAGCACCCTTATGAATCACCATGTCTTCTTCTCAGACCCTACCTGAAAATGATTTCTCTATCACCGCTCTGGCGCAACAGGTTTTCTCACTTTCTTCAAAGATTTCCTCGTATCTGACTTCAAATTCGTGCCCGCAACCTAGCTTGTCAATCAACACAGGGCCAGTCCCAGAGACTCCAGAATATGATGCACTCCGTTCAAACTTGAATGATGCGGCACTCGACCTTCTCCTTCTGATTAACGGGCCTAGGAATACGCTTCGAAACTTTGCCTTCTCCCACTATGATCTCGCCGCATTACAAGTCGCACTAGACCGAGGCTTCTTCAGCCATGTACCTCTTCCCGCGACCTCAGCAGATGGGGACACCGTTTCCACCGCTAGCATCGGGGATATCGCTAAGAAGGCAGGAATGGATGAGGATCGTACCGGCCGCGTGATGAAGTTGCTCGCTACACATCGCATCTTTGAGGAAGTCGGGAGCGGGAGCTTCAGGCATACAGCCAATTCGATATTTCTGGCTCAAGACCGCGAGTTTCATGCCATGGCAGATATGCAAATGGACGACATGTTAAAAGCCGTGTCCGAGACTTCGACCGTGGTAGCCTCTGGGACAGCTCAGTCTGCATTTCAACACAGATTTGGTCTCACAATGTACCAATATTATGAGCAGAATCCAGCAAAGGGGACCCGCTTCGCGCAAGCTATGAGTAGCTGGTCTCAAGGTGAATTTCGCACCCTTCCTCCTCGAAGCCAAGCCACGGTACTCACATTATCCACAGCCGACCGGCAGGTCACTGAGCTTGTCGACTGCTTCAGATGGGCATCGCTGGGCGACGGGACGGTGGTCGACATCGGCGGCGGTAGCGGTCACATTTCGATTGCGCTCGCACGTGTGAGTACCATCTCGTAGGCCAGTTGCTCCAGGTGATGCTGATAATCAGTAGCATTTTCCGGCGCTCAATTTCGTGGTCCAGGATATCTCGCAACAAATGCTATCTCATTCGCAACAAGATCTTAGTGGTCGGATTGCCTTCCAGAAACACGACTTCTTCACCCCTCAACCCGTACGTGACGCCGCGGCCTTTCTTCTACGCCAATGCCTGCACAACTACAATGACTCCGACTCGATCAAAATCCTGCGAGCTGTGGTGCCTGCTCTAGAGCAATGCGAACTTGGGACGCCGTTGCTTATCAATGATGTAGTGTTGCCTGACAGCGGCACCGTGACAAGGTATGAAGAAAATCATCTGAGACAGGTTGATTTCTGCATGCTGGCTTTGCTTGGTGCGAAACAGAGGAGTCAACGCGACTTTGAGAGTCTACTCAAGAAGGCCGATGAGCGCTTCGAGATTGTTGATGTCCACAAAAACGCCCTTGGCGTAGGATTGCTCGAAGTTCATCTTAATGTCGCTTAGGGGAAGATGACGAGAGTTTACAAACTAACCGTACGGTGCTTCAACACACACTAAATGGTCAACTTCGAGGCATGGAAGAAAAATACCACGTTGAGAATGTCCTGTAAATTTCTCTTCGAAGTTCCTCGTATTCCATAGTAATCAACTACATTTGAGGCTGAAAACCCAAAGCAAGGGGAAACTAAAGCCTCAACTATTCAAATCCGCTCTTACCCTTCACCACATTGTATGCTCCGCCTTCTCTGCCGAACATGGTTCTCAAGTCATCAACAATAGCATCGGGGCGTTCCCAGGCCGCAAAATGCCCACCCTTACTGTGCTCCTTCTCGAAAACGACGGGACCCAGCGTGTGGTTCCACATCTTCGGAAGCAGCAGTATATCTCCGGGGAATCTGGAGATGCCAAGAGGCACATCTGAGTATTGTGCAGATGCGGCGAATGCGTTCAGCTCGCGGTGCTCGATAGCATAATAGACGAAGTTGGATGCAGCAGGACCTGGCCTGGAGAAGTAGTAGATGCTAATCCAAGTCAGAATCTCGTCATCAGTCCACTTGTAGCCATCTACCCAGTCGTGCAAAGCCTCGTAGATCCATGCGAGGAAGCCGACAGGACTATCGGACATGAAATAAGAGACCGTTTGGGGCTTTGTGGATTGCTTCTTGTAATATCCATTCCCTTCTTTCCCGAAATGTTCGGTTCGACCCAGCCCTACAAGCTCGCCTTCACTCAAGGGGGTTGACTGGCATTTCGCGTAGAGGTCAGCATGTTTTTCGGCCGTAGGCTCTGCTGGTGCGACGTTGCTGAGGTGTTGGGCTTTGACGTGCGGCGTTCCATAGTTGATGGCCATGAACCGTGTGATCAGACTTCCCAAGTCTCCACCTTCGGTCACTAATAGTGTGAATCATATGAGCAGGCCGGTCTTATCTTCCTCGTTATTTTGGCTTGATCTACTCACCATACTCATCATAGCCCAAAGCCACCATCAGCTTATGGTATGCTTCAGCATGCTGATCGATGTTGAAGTTTCTCTTCGTACTCGCCGACGAGAATCCAAAGTCAATTAAGCTCGGGGCGACAACATGGAAGGCAGGGAAATCTTGTCCACCCTTGATCAGCTCAGGCAGAATTCTGCTGACTTCAATGAAGCTACCCGGCCATCCATG
Source organism: Eutypella sp. D-1 (assembly GCA_023313575.1). Lineage (NCBI taxonomy): Eukaryota > Fungi > Ascomycota > Sordariomycetes > Xylariales > Diatrypaceae > Eutypella > Eutypella sp. D-1. The sequence goes on along the minus strand of JAJTTP010000013.1, from coordinate 1,727 downwards.
AAGAAATAATAGTGGGATTGCATTTTTGACGGGGCTGAGTTGGTGTACAAAATGTACTGAATAAGCGCCAAACCCGTTGACTTCGATAGGGACCGTAAACTGAGGAAATTCGTTTAACTTGGCTTCAGCAGCACGCCAGTCAAAGGTGGTTTCCCAATGTCGGGCAAGCCTCTTGACATCGGCTAGAGGGACGCCTTGGGTCCACGGTTCGATATCTATGGTCTCGTCAGGAAAGTCGACCAGAGCAAGTTTCTGCTTCAAGCGCTGCAATTTCTCCTCCGGAACTGCAATAGTGAATGGCGCAATCAACGATGCCATGATGTCACCTATTGGCGCGTGACACAGTATGAATAAGAAGAAAAGGAGTTTGACCATAGATTCCTAGACTGGGACGATTAGACGTAGATATCGCAAGACATCAACCAACTGCCGCGGCCGAATAAGCGTGCTATGTCCCTGGCGATTTAACACAAGCGGTAAGTAGCCGCCTTTGCCGGCGTTTCCGTGGCGGACTGTCGGGTTAAACAGCTTCCCGCGTTGCCGCTGCTGACACCGACGAAGCCAGAGACACAATTGGAGTGGTGTATCGAGAAGTGTCACCTGCTGACTGCATGCATGGGATGCAACGTCATTAAGGGGTCGAGAGCTTGGTACGAGTCCATGTACTAAATTGGGTGATGCGTTGTGTGAAAAACTGGCTATGATGACCTCTTCGGGATTACCATCAGGGTGGTCGAGAAGACTCGACGTAAAGTTGACACCAATCGAGTATTGTCTATACCGAATCAATAATCAGAGAATCATAAGAAGATGTAGGAATCGCGTCCATGGCGTCATAAAACCCTTGCCTTCGCTGTCGCCGTGACACAAGATTCCCCAACGAGTATGGATGCTTATTGAGTTGGCAATGATTGCGCTTCCCTATCGATCGCATTTCCTTCCCAATGCAAGTTTGAGTAAGACCAATGAAGTTCGGACATGTGACCCACTACGAACTATCAATATTGCATTATATACCTGAGCCACCAATCCCCTCACCACTGACTTCGGCTAAGTCGCATTCGCGATCGCATGTTCATACCCTGTAAGCCTTTACCCGAATGCCTCTAGATCCCTTCTGCGGCGCGGGAACGAAGTGATCAGCGTCGATCTCGACATCTCGCAGACCTGTCTCATACAACTCGAGCACGCCATGATCATCACTGTACTTCACAGCTGTGCTACCCCATAGCCTCCACACGCACGCGAGCACCAGGTAAAGCTCGCCGTACGCTAGATTAACACCCAAGCAGATACGACTTCCTTTGCAGAAACTTACCAGGTACTTCTCCAGTGCCTTCCCATTGCTGCCCAGCCATCGCTCTGGGATGAATTCTGCACTATCCGTAAAGATGTCCTCATTCTGGTGGATCTGCACACTTGTCATGCCAACGGGTGTCTTTGGTGGGATCATCCATTCCCTGCCGGTCGTCTTATCTTTGAATACCATGGGCTTATTGGGTTCAATGCGTTGAAGACGTGTTGACACACCATAGCTCAATCGCAGGCCCTCTTTGATTAGGGCCGTTAGGTGCTGCAGACCCTCCAACGTGGTCAGTGGGACCCGTCCCACGTCTTCAGCTGAAGGCATTACTGTACGCAACTCATCTTTGAGCTTCTGTAGCGTGTTGGGCTTTCTGAGGAGCCAGAATGTGATGACCTCGAGGGTCGACGCTGTGGTAAGCGTG